>CP053130.2:7500000-10000000 GCA_022674325.2 Grapholita molesta
AGAGGATTGAAGTAAAATATCTACTTTCTTGGCATCATTATGCATAAAGCTTGGGCATTACAATATCTCGGATGGACACTGGCGCGCGCGTGACGAAAGCATTTTGCGCCTCTCATCGACCACAATGGCTCGAATCGATAATCGCCATTACCGATTTGGTCATTCGATATTCGTTCCGATATAATTTCTTTACGTCGTGCCTGGAAAATCGCAATGGTGGAAAGTATAGTGGTTGCGGAACGACCGTCCACAGAAAATATGTCTGTGGTCTAATTGCTTTATCATTTAGGATGTATCAAATAATAGTGAAGACGAAATAACAACTATGAGAACACAGAAACCATGCCTAATTTGTTTCGGTATGGAGAGAGTTTGAGCAAACGAGAAATGATATAAATTTTATCCCGCAAACATACTTGAAAGACAGGCATGGCTGACCGACGAAGTCGTGAGGCAAAAGCTACTACCTACTTAATAAAAAGCAACGAGACATGCATAATTCGTTACAAATATATAAATAGATATAAGATGGCGGTACTTACTAATATTTTCATGTCCTTGTGATCCGCGGACACGGGGTCGATACTAACCTGAGAACAGAAAATTACAGTTATTATAAACTAGCAAAAATATTTTGTAATAAACATATTTGTTTATATTTATCTTATTTAATTATAAGTATACAATAAATCGAACAAATTACATATTACGGTTTTATTCATGATATAATTACGTTAACTTGTTTTTACATACAGTCTAAATTAGATATCACAAATAATCAAAACGATTATTCCTTTGAAAAAAAATAGGCAAAGCCACACAACACGAATCATTATAGTTTCTAATAGCCCTTCTAGACACAATTCATATCAAAACAACACATTTCCCACCGTCCGCTCCCAAAATAACAAAAAACTAATTAGAAAGTCCCTAAAAAAGACCTATCATAAGACGGCGTACACACTGAGCGAATTTAATTTAGAGCGTTTTTAATTATGGCGGGAGATTCGTTTGCTGGCTGGTTTCGGCGCCGCGGCGGCCGCCCTGTAATTACGGGCCGGTAATTGCGAGCGCTCGGCGCGTCCAGTGTGTCCTAGCTGAGCCACTGAAACTAGACTGCTTTGGGATTTAACGGCGTAAGCTATTTTAGTGTGGAATTTTTGCACTCGTCATGTTGGCGTTTTTAGAGCCGAACCGGAATATGGAGTTATCACAATTTTTAAATAAACAGCCATCAGCTTTTAAGATTTGGTTCCAGTTTATTCCCGTTGTGAACGACACCGAAAAACGACTAGTACCTAAATATTAAATAATATGTTTTACATATGTTAAGAAAAAACTTACCGTTCCTCCACTACTCACTTGCAATATTTTTAATTATTAAATGAATTTGGCAGTCTGAGTATGTTTTAATGAGAATTTCAAAAACGAGCAAAAAAGTGAGAACAAATCATAAATGTTATATCTACATTAAGGATTTTTATACATAATCATGGGTTCGGGGATTGCATTCTAATTCTTTTAGGTTGTAATCGCATTGTGCTTTGAACGCAATAAGGTTATAGATTTAATTTTCACTTTACTCTTTTTCCAGTTTGGTCCGACTACCAATTTAAGAATTATTTATTACAACCTTACGTATGGCAGGTTTATTTGATGTTGTCTAAGAAAAAGGGTTTAAAACGGGGTTGTTTGTATAAAAATGTGTTTAATACTATTATTCTATTGTTAAAAACGGATTGTATATAGAAACTTAGACAACAAACAGTTAAATCTAAGAGGATTCCCAAGCTATCGCCACTCAATACAAAGCTTACACGTACCGGATATAATTATTACGATACGCTAGGTACTAATGCAATAAGTTTAGTATAATAGCACTTCTAATGTATTGTAATTGCCCTTTAGGTAATGCTATGCACTCGGCCACTGCTTTCTAATACTATTTAAAAGGATTGTGTTAAATAACGATGACTGGCTGGATGGAGCTAAAAAATATTTTAAGTATACATTATAATAATTATAGATTAGGTCGATGACTAATAAGAACTACTGATGCACCTATCTACTGTTTGGATAAGTTTTTTGTTGGGCAGTTTTAGTTTCACCTGGTAGTTTTATTTCCCCGGTAGGTGTAGTAATTTAACGAAATAACACTACACTTTCGCGTTTCTTACCTATATAACCTATATTAACTGAAAACGTTAGAACAGTATTATCGTGAATTCAAATTGAGAACCAGAAGTTTCAACGTATTACCCCGGGTTGCACCGATCATCCCCGCGGATAACTGACGTCCCAGCAAGTGTGAAATCATAGATGCAGGTCAGAATTTGTGCGACTACCCGACGAATGTCTGTGAGGAAGTTTAGGGTAGATGTAAAATAAAATTACCCACCGCACTTTGGTAAATTTTAATTCGTGATAGACCTATAGTTTTAAGTTAATATGTAATTGAACAAAAGTCTCTCATTGTGACTGTCACCGAGTATCAGCTAAATGCGGCAAGTAATGAAATATTCAGAGCGAAATTAAAATAGTTAAATTACTTCTAATTATAGAATTAAAAAAAATGGCGAAGTAATCATTTGTTTTCGGTCTTCGGTGTGTATAAGTATGTACTAGGTATGTATCAGTATATTGAAAAATAATAATAGAATTAAAAGAGATTTACATATAGGTACGACATGTAAGTAATAGGTACATTAAATTAAACTAAACACTATTTGTTTTAGTATTCATTCGAATATCACTTTAACATTTAGATCAATCCTGTATGTGTATATGTCATTTCTGCTAATAAAACTAGCAACTTTTAGATCGATATCTTCCAAAACCACTGTGGTCTATAACAAAGCACAAGTGCAGTTTGTAACAACACAAGAATCACCAGCGTACAAGTAGGTACATAAGTTCTAAACAACGGGTCGTATCACTTATTTTTATTCTTGCGGCTTTCGTTGCTTCTTCGCAAAGTGCAGCGCTTGCACAAATGCACTCACAACTTGCACCCACTAAATAAAGATACACAATGGTGGATTTCAACTTAAAGAATTACAAAGTATGTATCCTGAAAACTTACTGCAGATGTCATTTTACAACAATGTTGACATTTCGAAACGTTAAGTGCGAACCGGAAATGTAAAGATGGCCATAAAGATAAACTGCCGGTTTGCACTGTAAGCGCGATGCTTGCACATTTATGGCCGCTATCACTGCATCTCTGTGATATGAACTCGGGCTAATAATTGTGTTACTACACGTGTAAATTAAGAGTACGCTTTATTTAACACTTTCGGTAAACCCCCTTTACGGGATGTTCTGGTTCACGCAAAAGCGGCTCTTATTTTAGCATGAATACGGTTTAAAATTTAAATATAATCTCGTTAACTGCTGGGTGACAACTGTGACCACTACAAGATTTCTGGACACTTAATTTAATAAATAAGATCTAAATTTTGCTTACATGGAACCTTTTACACACAGACAAAAGAGATAGCGGGTTTTAAAAAAACACACAGAATTGTTGTAAAGATTTTCACTTAACAATTTAAAAACTTTTGTATGTATTTTTTATATATTTAACATGTTATAAAATATCCCGATGATTTATAATGAATAAACTTAGAACGGAAAATTTGCAATTTTGAAATTATCCTAATAACAAGTATCTAGTAGATGTAAAATTCCCTAAAGCAAAGAATGAATACCAACAAAATTGGTTTCTTTTACGAAAGGTTACTTACTTACTACAAAGAAAAGTCACTACAATAATCGCTGTATCGTATAATAACACGAATCAAACAGCGAATAATAAGTACGTATTATTAATTCTAATCAATATCACCTTTCAACAATACAAAATAAGAGATTATTTCAATGAAATGCTAGATTAGCAGTATGGTTGGAGCCGGACAAAGGAAGGAACGGCGCGATCGCATTGTAGACCGCGGGAGGTGTTTGTACGGTAATCACACCAATTAAATATTTTATTCCACTCGCTGCTTTATGCCTTTGTAGGCAATTTCTCGGCCGTCTTTTGTTTGGAGGCAGAGAAGTGACACGGCAGTTTTTGTGCCGTTTTTATTAGCTTTTGCTTTTAACTGTAGTTAATTATGCTGTTGTGTGTGTATGGAAATGAAAAATAAAAGGTAAATTGTATGTTAATATCATTGAACGGTTTCTTTCAGTTAGAATTACATTTATTTATGCTAATTTTATTACCACTAAAAGCACTTTAATCTCTTTTTTTTGACAGTAATTCAAAAAAAATATTATTTTCATATCACACACTGAAATCATATTTTAACTAATAAATAAATAAATATTTCGAGACATTCTTACACAAATCGACCTAGTTCCACGGTAAGCTCAATAAGGCTTGTGTTGCAGGTACTAGGCGACGATATATATAATAAATAGATACTTATAAATACTTAAATACATAGAAAACACCCATGACTCATGCACAAATATCTGTACTGCTCATCACACAAATAAATGCCCTGACTAATATTAATAAACACCTGGGGACTGAGTTTTGAAAGTCGTGCACTCGAATTCAAAAAACTAAGAGGAAGAAAATAATCGCACACAATAGTTCTCTAAGTCTCACCATTCTTTTTGCACGAAATCTATAGTTTTTTTACTCACGATTACTAGGATTCGTGTTAAATATATTTCTTCGAAAATCTAAAAAACTATTTCTTCGTTTCTGACAGAGTTTAAAATGTCACGATTCGAGTAAGTATTCGATGCTTAAAAATCGCCCCGCTGCTCATAAAAATGATCTTTAACCAAACCATATAAAATATCCATTGAAATAAAAAATATTCCTTTTTTGTGTAGTAGTTTTGTTAATAAAAAACTTATTGAAATTTCAATTATAGTTGAATTTTTTAGATTTAAGGCGTGCAAAGAAAATAATATAGGCACAAAAAAACAAATAACAGCTAATTGGATTCCAATTAGATCACACAGAAATCAAAATAAGAATACCCTTCCGTAAACAAAGGCTTCTAAGATTTAAAGCGTTACCTCATTGAAATAATGGTTACTCCCATTATGGTTCACGGGGTGCTCCCCGTGCTGCTGATAGTACGCACAATGCATAGCGGCCCATCAGTTTCCACACAGATGACGTCACATCACACGCGAAAATCCCAAGAAAATTCGGAGCAATTATCTTAACGAATTGATGCGGCGAACGAATCTCGCCTACTAATTGTAGGGTTCGAGTTTTGGTGTTGCGCGGAGCTGTGTCTCGCTTGCACATCGTGCGTCTCGGTCGGCCCGCGTGGCCCCTCTACGTGTTTGTTTACGCGGGGCGGGCCGTAGGGCGGCCGAGCTGAGGGCGGAGGCTACGATAAAGCGATTTTTGAATTGAATCACAGTTTTGACTAGTTTTTTTGTTGTAGCCCTTCAGGGAATGTAGTATGACAAAAGCTTAAATTTTGTTATATAAAAATTTGACCCCCTTTATTGTGGCGTGTTTGAAAGGCAGTATTTTTGTTTGTTTCTTTTCATATGCCTGTTGTGCTATGTGTGTACTATTCATATGTTAGTTCTACTATTCACTGCAGCAACAATATACTTATCAATTTTATCGAGCCTATAGAAAGCCTTCAAAACGGTGTTGTAATGAAAATTAGGATAAAAAAATAAAACGACTCAAATAATACAGAGTACCATATACTGATAGACAAGATCCGACCATAAATATTTTTTGTACAATTTTTACAAACAAAAACATGATACTTTTAATGTTTAATGTGCGTTTGAAACCTTAAAGGGTTAACTAAAGAAAAAAGTACGCGCACGTTTTTGGGCGGAAAAGTAGTAATTAAAATGAATAATACTCCGATGTCATAAATCATGAAAACCACGTGGAAAGAACATGATTTATCGTTTCACTCTACAAACGAGGAAAGGTTATTATTTCGATACAGCAAGGAGGTAAATGAAAGAAAGTGGGACTGGTTGCTAAGTTAAAAAAACATATTTTTTTCTTCTGTAATTCCACAGTGCTTTATTAACTGTCATGCTGTGTTATTAATTTGTTGTATAAAATAAATAATAAAAAAATATATAAGTAGATCAGATTCAGAGTGTTGTGTTGTATTGTGTGTTCGAATACTACATTTTGTAACTCTCTGACTTATTTTTTTATTGTTCACGCCAGAACAGCTTCTAACACTTTACCAAGCTCAGGTTCGATCGTGTATGGAGTTCTGTTGCCACCTTTGGGACGGGTCTGCCAAGTATCAGCTGGCCGCTTTGGATTCAATAGAGCACCAAGCTCGCAGACTCAATGGCGATTCTGAGATGGTGAGTGTAAGGTTACAAAGCTCAGGTGCTCAAGGGAGCACCGTCGCAGAGTTGCTAGTTTGTCTGTGTTTTACAGGATACATTTTGGAGAGTGTTGAGACATTGTCCTCGTGGTCCCGGAGTTTATCTTATACATCAGCCATGGACGTCCACTGATGGCAAATAAGCGTTCCCCAGCATACCATACTCGTAGTATGGGGCTCATTTCCCTAATCGTCACGCTTGGCAGGTGGGTTAGCAATCGCAGTAGGTTCTACTGCTTTAAAGGAACGCCGGTGCTCATCCTTCAGGGGTTTCGGAATTCAACCCGGGCGGGCTAGAAAGTTTATATACGCGGCTAATTGTAAAACACAATTTTGGTTGTTTTTGATCGTAAGTAATAATTTTTAATGCGGATAATGAATGTACTTTTTTCCAGATTCATAAGTAATAAATGTTTCCGGTTCATAATAAAGAATATCGGGATCGTTTCCCTAGCGAGTATTATAAAAATTGGTCCATTTTTTATCGTCCCCAATCTGTGCGGGGGCGGATACGGCTCGTATGACAGGATACACTTTCCTCCACTATTCAGCCTTCAATTCTAAATGGGCACATGTACCATAGGCCTATAAGAGTTATACAACTGTTTAGATTTAGACACGAACTGATATCACGCGAAATCTACTCGCGTTCGTAACAGATGTGCCTTTGATTTGTATTTACGAAGCAGAAATTGCTTTTAATAGACGTCATTAAATTATGTTACAACTGAAATTAATGATGATTTTTTGCTTATATTTTTCATGTTAGAAGAGTAATCGCACCTACATTGTACGAGTATCATGCGTCCATCTTTATATTTGACCGTGTAACAAATATGTTATTGCCTACTTGCAATTATAGCTAAGATTTTAGCAGGAGGTTGATTTTGAGTGTTAAAATTATTCCTTCAGTCAACTTTAATCACGTCAAATTGTAGCTAAGTAAGTAGGTACAGTTAAGGTCATGATATGAATAAGTATGTATACAATTATTCAATTATACACCTCATTATAATGGGTTAAGATTAAGAAATGTTCACAGCTGTGCATGATTATATCTTTGACTGTATAGGAAGTACACAAAGGTCTAGCTATCATACAAGCCGATTTCTACCGGCTAACCTAACTGTCACTCGATTCAACAGCTTCCATTTGGCTCATGAGCCAAAATCTAAAGCCGAAGCCTTGCCTCAGAAAAAAATACACTTAAGTCCAAAATCCGTTTCTTAGTGGATTGTTAAAATCACATGCTGATAAGTAAATAGCCTGAGCGTGGATAAAAGTCGCAATAGATGTCGCGAGCGATAGGGGAGTATTTTGTATGGATTATAGAATAACATGCGCAAATGATAGTGATTACATTGCCGTGGGTGCCGCGCGTGCGTCGTAATTATTGTAATCTCGCGCACGCTGCGCCGGCGCGGCCCTCGCACTACTGTTACTCTATTGTTCCTGTTAACACTTATTCACAAAGCTTTCAACGAGGTTTGGGAATGTAGCTAAATGAACCGCCGCTGGGATTTTCAGTACATGTGGGTTGGTTTAGTGCCACGTGTGGTTATGTAACAACATAATATGTTATGTTTAGCTACACAATTAATACAAAAAGTTTTAGTTTCAATCCGTTGTCGACAGGTCTAGCCTAGTGGGTAGTGACCCTGCCTATAAACCCGACGGTCCTATGTTCAAATTCCAATAAGAATATATCTTGATGGGTGTTTTCTATGTAGAAAGAAACGATCCCTAAAGTTATTGCTTCTATTACAGGCCACACCCGGTATATGCTCTATTGCTCTCTCTATAATCTACTACTGATACAAGGGAGCAAAGTTAATGTGTCTTTTCGGGCTAATATTGAAAGTCGATTAATAATATTGAAAGATTCGCGAGAGAATGTTCGGAGGGTTATTTCAAGGCACGAAAAGAGAACACACTTTTCTGCCAAGTAAAACACACAATTTTGAGTGAGTGAGTACCCACAATACAAGCGTTCTTGAGTTTGCTGTAATATTTGTTTATTTATTTCAACCATCTAAGTCGTATTCACAGTAGACTATTTTCTTCTTTTTTATTTTATTTTAATGGCTAACAGTGTCAGACCTTCACAAATTAAATAAACGGGTCACTGGGATTTGCTTGTTGTTGCGGCAGTGTGTAGGAATCCCTATGTCCAGCTGAGGACATCTGTGGCTGATAGATATACTGTGACAGACGATAGCGTTATTGATAACCCATTATGTTACTTGAGAAAATTGCATTACTTTAAATATGTCTAAAGCAAAGATGAATTTGATTTTTATTTTTTATGATATAGGTGGCAAATGAGCAGACGGATTGCCAGATGGTGCGCAATTACCGTTTCCCATGGGCACCCGCAACACCAGGGGTGTCACAAGTGCTTTGCCTGCCTTTAAGATAGGAGTACGCTCTTTTGCGCTGCACCAGCCCACAGAGGAGAGCAGTAATCCATGTGCGGCCGTACCTATTCCTCTACTGTAACTCCCGGACTCGAATCCTAACCAGATCATTGTTATTTTTTTTAATTATAATTAATATGTATTAAATATATCATTGTTTAGTGCACACACAAACCATATCCATCCTGTAAGACTATAATGTCAATTTATATCAGATTGTCCCAAAAATCGTAAAGTGCAAGTTATAAAATTGTTAATTAATATAATTAGGAGATGTTAATTGTTTCATTAATGACATGCGTCACAGTTACAGCAAACGCGTGCGCAAAGCGACGCAGGCGCATCTGGCGCACCGCCCTCCGCCCAGCCTCGCAACTGCCGTGGAAAAAATTTCTGTGCATCAACAATGCCTTATATTTTACTATTTCTATATCCCCATATGACTTTTTTAGGGTTCCGTAGTTAACTAGGAACCTTTGTAGTTTCGCCATGTCTGTCTGTCTCTCCCCGGCTATGCCAAGTGACCGTTAGTCCTAGAGAGCTGTAATTTGGTTGAATATGTATATCAATCACGCAAACAAAGTGGTTGAATAAAAATATTATATATATATATATGGGGTGATTTTTTTTTTCCTTCACCTCTCAAGTGTGAGGTGTCGTTATATAAGTGTTTAAAAAAGGAAAGGGGTTTGCCTACAACATTTTTTGATAATGTAAATGTTTTCGGAAATAATCTTTAATTTCCCCTTTAGTTCTTAACCCCAAGTCCAAAAGTTGTGAAAAATATCATGGAAGTATGACTCAAAGACTTTCGCTAAAAAATATTCAGAACTTGATCGGTTGAACTGTTTTTAAGTTACGGGTTGATGACTATACGGAACCCTACACTGAACCCGATATGCTCTTGGCCGTTTTTTTTTTTACTTTAGATACATACCTATACTGATGAATTTGATATCCAGTCCAATACGACTCCTTTTCATTAAACAATATCGATGCACACTTAAACTAGGTTTCACTCTTATAAATTATGAAAGTACTTATTTAGTTCCTGTATTAAATCTAACCAAGGCCCTTGATTAAATTATTTAGTTGTCATTAATTAAAAGTATTGGCGAGGCATATTGCAGTGTGGTTCTTAGGTTAAAAAACTTTACTTTTTAAGGGATTATATGCCAATTTAATTACCGAAGAATTAGTGTTTTTTTTTTCTATAATGTCATAACGTCTTAGTTTTTAATAAAATATCTTGAGCTAGGAGTACATAAACGATTTTTTTTTGTTTTGTATATATTATACGCCAAACAGTTTAAAAGGGTGCGTCCGGTTGCAATATTACACCAACTTCCACTTCATTCACGCGCCGGCACAATACCGTTTCGTATTACTATGCCTCAAGTAAAAGCTGCAACAAATTCTTTCACTATTATCACAGAAAATGTTATATTTAAATTTTAACATTCAATACTCCGAAATGCGCAATGACTGACATTGCTACACAAAATGAATTACAGAATTTGATAATATCGAAGCAAAATATTGTGATTCAGAATTCGATTTTATCGAACCGTAGATAATCTCCGCTGCTACACTTAGGCACTGGCTAAGGATCTAAAATTCATTCAAAACACGTGTGATCTTTCGGGCGTATTGTTGGCATGGATTCCGCTTAGCCCCATTCAAGTCTTTGTCAACGCTTGGATATTTGACGACCGTTTCCTATGCAAAATCTCTTGTAATCCCGGAATAAAGATACCCATCAGATATACATCTGAATGCTTCCGCTGAGAATAGAACGCCGGACAATAACGCGTCCAACACGAGATGTTCACTTGACGGGGATATTGAAACGTCATCCCGAGTGTTTACAAGCATAATAGGATTAAGAGTTAAGAGCAATTGTGTTTTGAAATATTGCAGTATATTGTTGCACTCCTTACTCACAGAACCGTGAGATAATTTAAGCAGCATTTGCATACAATGACATTCATTTATGGTTTGCCTAAATATTATCAGCCATTAAAATATTTTTTGTAATGTAGTGTTGTTTCGCATAGCAAGGTTGTTCAAAGTTCATTCGCTAATGAAATGGACAGAATATTTACGTTCATTTTACTATTAACAATCAAAATTCGACTAAAAAAATTACTCGCACTCAATATTAAGCTAGTTCCAAGTTTTGAATTTTGCCTTTTACTTAGCCACATTTATATATTTGAAACACAGCCTCTGTGCTAGCGATGCTGTATTAAAATAACAATAAGTCCACCTAAGTCAGAAAAGTATAGAAGTAATATCAGAGTTATAAAACACAATCACGGGCTCGAAAGCATGTAGGAGAAATGCATGTGTGTATAGCGTGTGCATCGCCCGGTGGAGTCAACGAGTGCAGCACATGACAGCGAGCGCGCCGCGACGTGCCAAACAACAAAATAAACCAGCAAACCCGTGTAATAATGGTGTTTCCACCCTGTAACAATAACTACATAATAGTCGAGAGCTTTTACGAGCTTTTGTGAGCTTGTCGAAGCTTCCACTCGGCGTTTTTTGTGTTGGCCTTCACGCGGAGGTTTTGCACCACATTTTATGCTTGTAAGCTTATATTTATTGAATACTTAGGCATATGTATCGTTTCTGAATGATTTTAAGTAGACTGCCTTTTCCTTCGTTTATTTCTTTCTAACTTTATCAGACACTGAATCTTCGGTTTGTAATGGAATCATAATTCATTTATCGACTAATAGCTTAGTTTTAATTCAATGGTGTAGGTGTAACAAGTTGACGTCCCACCGTGGTCCGAGACAGTGACAAACTACCCGCGCCTTATAAGAACACACTTCATAAAAGCGCTCAATATATGACCGCGAGTCGTATCCGCACTCGTGATTAATTCAACCAATATATAAGGGTAAGATAAACTGGACCATTAAAGATGTAATAGCGGTTACCGGGGAAAAAAATAAATTGAATTATTAAGTGCTCACGTTATCAAACACGAAAAGTAAAAGAAAGCACTCTACTTGCCAGGTTTTGTAGCGATATCATATCAAAAACAAGAAATGTTCACGGAGTTTTTAATGTAAAATAGGTAATATTGATTCCATGCGGGCATGTTGTAGGGTAGGTAGAAAAGTGTAAGACAGACGGCATCGCGTCGAATATGGCGAGTTGTCGAGATAAAATTAGCCGCCATTAAACTTCGCAACACTCGGAAGACTTTATTAATTTACCGCAACAGAGTACGCCTCCAAATACCAAAGATGACCCAGCGATAGATTTATTAATTATTATACATTAAAGCCCCATATCGTTCCCGGCCCATGTATTAATTATAAAATGCACTCAATATCGAAGTTGGAGATTGCAACTATTACAGGTACAGGGCTGTGTTGCGGCATTAAACGACTATAGTTTTATCAATTTCATTACATTAATGGTTTTATTCACCCTATGTTTACATCTATGTATGGAGTCGTAAACACCATTTTATTACTGATGTCTATACTTATAGCTTTCATTGCTTTTTCATTAACTTAACTGAATACTAACAACTAAGTCTCGAAACCTGGCCACTTTCTGAATTAAAAGGAAAACATTATGGTAATTTTAAAGACAAGCACGGCGGCGGGGGTTGGGTAGGGGCATGAGGGGGCCGATAGCCGCAATAAATCAAGATATTATCTGCGCGCGAGCATTACGTTAGTACAAACCTCGCGAATACCAAAGAGTAAGTCACCCTGGTGGGTATATGAGATCGATCCTCGTGCCAAAGCTACTTGCGTGTGCGTGTGTGAATAACAAGTAACACAACATAGGTGAAGCTTAGCCGTTTCTCGGAATTATCAGAATCCAAATACATTTGTTATGAACGCTGGTGTCCAGATTTATCATAAACTTGCACCGAAACGTATATTTAAAAGGTTTAAAATCATATATCCGAATTTCGAGATCTAAAAGAAATAGTCAATGATGCTACAAACTATAATTACAGGCTGCAGCTTATAATTTCGTAGCCATTCATTAAAATTCAACTAAAGACGAACAAAGTTGAACGTTGAACACAAATCAAATGCAACTCGCCGATGGCCGGTGGCTCCATAAATCACGGGCGCGCTTAGGCCTTCTTAGCTTTTCTAGATAGAGATTTATCCCGTAATAACATGTTGTTTTTCAGTAAATCAACCGCCGAATTATCCGGTAGAGGAGGCATGATTAATCGTCGGGCTGCCGGGGTAATAGTGCTGCCCGGAGTCGCGAGTCGCGAATAGACCGCTCGACATACAATCACCCGCCTTATTCCAAAGGACACATCACATTCCTGGAGAAAATGACCTATGCGTACTATAACAATAAAGTTATATTTCCAAGGAACTGTATCCTATTATCCGATACAATAAAATAAAGGATATAATTCAAAAGAATGAACTTTTCTGTCTAAGTAAATACTATATTTTGATACAGGTTTTTATCTATATCAGACATTAAGACATATACAACCTACGTTTGAAATAAAAATTATATGTTTCTGAATTATCTGCTTAGTACCAAATTAACCTCGTAATATGTTTGAAAAGCAATCTTTTCTGCAGTATACTACTTATATATTTCTGCAATATTTTGCGCCAATGCACATATTTAGGTACTACGTACAGTTATTGAAATGTCACATAAACGCGATGTTTTTGACAGTATATTACATTTATTCCGCCCATTTTCTTGTCATAATTACCAATGGCAAATGTGTAAAAATTTGCTGTAGGTATAAAAGAATACGTATGTGATCAAACCAGGGGTCGAATACCGGTATTATTTTCCAATATTTAATTTCGGTATTTCAGTTGATATTGCATATTTTTACATTAATTTAGCTAATAAGAAACGTACCTATTCCCTTTACAGATGTAGTGCAAAACGATTTTCCATCGGGAAAACTCGGGCCTCGATCGAAATACGATGACACCCGAACTGTCAATTAATAATTGTATTATGTAAGTGTCATTTTCATATCTATTAATATAGAACTTTATTGTTTAACATCAGCTGTCATTTTTCGCTTTGACATTTGACACTCCGATAAAGACCTGAGTTTTCCCAAAGGAAAACAATTTCTCACTATATCTGTACCTAAATACAATTTAAGGCTATGAGTGAAATAATTATTAATTTAGTAGTATATTGTAACGATCCCTGGATCAAACAGTGCCATAAGTGTAGTAAGTAGTCGTAAGAAATAATCAAAATAAGTGAGCCCTGGGAAAGATTTAGCGGGCATGTTGAAGCGAAGTCGATATAACCAGAAGAATGCAATTATATTAAAACGAGCCCTTGCCCATTCAGAGCTCAGTCGACATGATCTCATCGCCTGTAACTGCTCAACGATTAACTTTAATTAAACGCTATCTTTAATTAAAATTACACGCGCCAGACCATATTTCATATAAGTAAATAAAATACTTTTGTAGTGCATCTAGGAAGTCTTTATTAAGATTGCGACTGCAAAGAGGCGGAGCACGCCACTTGTTCGAGAATTTGAATAATTGGTGTATTACAAGTAAGCGTTATTAAGTTAGAGCCAAATAGTACTAGGATTCCCTGATTCAATTACAATGATATTGTGAATCGTATCAATGTTAGCTTACACAGTGTCTATAATAACATACCATCATAAAAAACTATACTCATTATCATTCAAAACATTAAGCAATTTGATTTGGTATATCATGTGGAAACGTCAAGTCAGTTGTGGTACTGATACGAAAAAAAAACAAATCTGTACAGATGGGACAGCAAAAGTGACTATAAGGTGAGGGAATGCAGAGCGCGAGCAGCGAGCGTCCAAAGGGCGGCCGAGTGCCGAAGTTTGCATACACCGCGTATCGGCCATATTTCAACGGTAATGATAGCGAGCGAGCGTGATAATAATTGTTATTACTATGATCCACATCTGCTATTATTTTATAATTGAGGGCTTTTGCGTGAAACCCTGCAATTATAAGAAGAGCCTCGAGCAACGTGCAACGAGGTGCGCGCGTTTTTGCCTCCTTCCCTAAATTATGATATATTTACTAAAATTCGTTCCCGCCGCATTCGTTGGATAAATCTTGACCGCTAATACGATAAGGGAAAATTGTTCTCGTTTAAGGTTATTCTTTTGCAATTTAAATTATGATGTGGCAATAGTCTACTTTAGAAAGGTTTTGTAATATACTTAAAAAGAACGGTTACCATTTTGTATTAATTTATAATAATATTTCAACAAGTATGTTTTACGATATCTCTGTATATAATTTTATTTACTTAATATTTAACGGAATCAGCCATTCGGTCGGCCTTCAAAAGTTTAATCGGCTAAAATCTACCGTCCGTTCTTCTCTCCCTTTGAAGGTCTGAGAATGGAGAGTTCATTATTTATTAGGAATATTAGTCAATTTTTATTTAGTTGAAAAAAGCGGGCAGCGACGGCGGGACGGGCCCGCTGCAATTAAGTGCGGCAACCCTGTAATTATGGACAGTAAATTTCTGGACGCAGCCTGGACGCGTCGGCGGGTAGGTACCTCTATCTGCCGAGAGAGGATTAGCTCACTCGCTGGATGATTTTCAACTTATAGAATACGATCAAGAAATTAGCATTCTTGATTATTGTTGTCTCAGTTTTTGGATGAATAAGGTGTGCCAATTGTTTTTGCTTCAGTAACTTGCTAACATAGGTATGATAACACTTTCATCGGTATGAGTACAAAGCAGAGATGATATTTCATTTAAAGTCATACGACTTTGATTGAAACATGTATCCATAAATCTTATACATTTTTTACATCTTTTAACCAATGACGGGGCGTAATCATTTTAATTCATGCAATAAATGACTGACATTAACAAAACAAGTAAAATACAAGAATAACAAAAACTTTGACACGACAAACGATTCCCCAAAACAACTAAACTTTTTATAAGAATAATGAGAAGAATTTTAATTTTCACATTAGCATTAATTTTACAGCTATCATTCGTTTATATTTAATGAAACAAAAGCTCCCCTATGTGGAATACGTAACCGTTAAAATGTCGAAAACTTCTTCTAGTGGACTTGTCAGGAAAAAACTGAGGTTAATTACATGAGGGCTCTATCGCGACCGCATCGCTGCCTCCTAATTGTCTCTCCTATTTAAATAATTTTGGGGACTACATGTTTGGTATCCTTCATATACGTTACATTTTTTATGATATGTAAAATTTAATAATCACTTCGTAACATCTTTCGGCGGTCTATGACATTGTTATTTCATTTTATCGGGTATGGCATTTTAATGGGCAGAAATCATTATGCACCTAAAGATAAATTTACGTGATTTTCTACTATCTTTCACTGGATATTCTAGTGTTAGTGCGAAAAATATTTATGCATTAAAGTATACCAGCACTATAGGGGGCGTTATCAATGAGCAATAAATAGCTCGTCAGAAAAGTTTCATGTCGATATTCATAACAGGAAATGGGTAGATAGTTTATCTACGCTGAAGCATGTCGATCTCTGACCCCCATTCATTCACAATTAGGCTCATGTCGTGACACACAGCATGTCGCTGTCAAGATTTGGTCACAATGGCCTTCCCGCCATGATTCGGCGGAATGTCGAACCATTCATACGTACACACGTGCCTCTAACTAGGTGCTTACACATGCATGTGGCACAAGTGGTCTTGTTCGTCAATTACAGACAAGGTGATCAAGGTTGAAACTCACTTTCTATTCTATACGTATCACAGTTCTAAGTTAATGGAGGAGTCCTTTTCATAATAATTATGATTATGCGATGGATTACATTGCGTTTCCTACAAGCAGCAGGCTTATGTGAATGCCTGTTATATTTCATAATCAAATTGTGGTTATGTAACATAAACACAACACTAAACATAAATCAAGGAATTATATCATAACCAACAATAGCCTATATAAAAAATAACATTACTTTATTTCTTCAATAAAATAAATCGTGTCAGAGCAATGGACTTTCCAAAAAGAAGAGGGCCGGGCCGGGCCGGCTGCGCCAATGGCGACCTGCGACCTGCTATTTGCATACAATGCGCGTGGGCACAGGACGCATTCTCGCGCGTGCGCTAGAGCGGCCTACAACACATGCCTGTGTTTAACGTCATGGCATGCATTTCATTTACGAAAGTCCGTTAGTAAAAATTACAGATTTATGACGAAGACAGCTTTTATTCTGTTTGGCTTACTCTAATTTCAATTAAGTATTTTATGTCCAATTGTATGAAGATTATAAATATTGATATTAGATTAAAATCAGCTATATCCAGTCGTTATCACCTCACCTGCAGTTAAATTATTTTCTATCTTATGCCAAAGGTTCACCATATAACAATAATTAGGTTGCGTTTTTAATCAAAATACTTAACATATTCACTATTCCCTTCATTCTAGATTAATCTGAGTAATTCGACCAAGCAACATATAGATATACTTATCTTATAGCCCACACCACTCTGACGTCTAATCCCAGATGTATTGGCTATTTCAATATGGTTCAACAGATAACTAAAAAAGAATTCATATATCTAAAGTAAACACATACCATTACTTCATTAGGAATTTACGGAGGCAATGAAGACTGTGTTAAAACCTAATGGAGAAATTTAGAGGCTTCAAGGACTAACAGTATTATCAACTTCATCATCATCATCATCATCAGCCTATCGCAGTCTACTGCTGGACATCATCATCATCTCAGCCATAAGACGTCCACTGTTGGACATAGGCCTCCCCAATTTCACGCCATCGTGTTCAATTTTCGGCTGTATTTGTAATTTTTATATATTATATAATCTTATCCTTTGTTCATTATTGCATCATATCAATAATATTAATTCATACATATAATAAATCTATGGTATTCATCGTCTTAGTTTTAAAGGCTCTGGTCGCCAGAAAAAACTTTTCCCAGCCAGATAAAATATACCCACCAACGATGGATTTTCCTCTTACGATTAAAAGTTCTCCTATATTTTTAATTCTGGATATAATATTGGTAATTTCGTAAACAAATATTGATTTATTCAGGAAAATCAACCAAACAACTTAAATCAACAAAAAATGTTTTAATGTACCTAAGTATAACTATATATTTTTTACTAAAACGTGACTCAAGCTTATCTTTGTTCCCATGTGCAATGCCATAAGTACGTGCTCTTAAAAATACTAGCTAAGTATTACATATTATCTAGATGTTAAAGCTACATGTTAAAGTTGCGTGGAAACTCCGCGCAGTTCACCCTAAATGTCAGTATTAACCGTTTTGAGCCGAACCGGACTGCATTGCAGTTGCCGGCGAGATTTATTACGTAAGAGCTCTCCCCCGGCGCGACGCTCGCATCGAATCGCGCGCATTGATTAATGTGCCGCCTGATCTATTTACTGACCATGTGACTGCCATTGCAGTTGAATAGTTTAGTTTAAGTTTATCTTTAATAACATCGAGGAATTTGGGAGACTTGCCATTAATAAATGAAAAGTTTTAAAATCTAAATATATGTATAGGTATCTATAATCTAATGTATCTTGGGATTGGTATCATTAGGTGCTGACGAAGTAAGTAAGTAAATTTTTGACGAATTCCGACTGAGAGTCTCCAGAACTTCCCCTACATATTAATGTGAAAAACGTAAATCCATGCAATTAATGAAGGGGCTTGATGAAAGAATAAATATATTGATTCATTTAGTATCTGTTTAATTTAAAAAAATACTTATTTTACGGGGTACGTTATAGTTAATTACAAGTATTTTTCTTTCGCAATATAACCTTAAACATTATAAGACTGAGTTTAGTCAGTAGTATTGTGCTATATTATGATTCGCCTTCATGTTCACAAATACGCAAAAAAAATGTCAAAATTTGAAGCCCATTTCCACATTCAAACACTGGCAAAAGTACACTCGTAATCAAAACACAACCACTAAACTCGCGTAATCCATTTAGCCCATAAACATCAACTTAAATCAGCGCTCTAGATTAAAATACTGATTAAGGCACATTTCCCACCGCTCCCACGCCATGGGTAAACTTGGTAAGAGTACCCCATACGTTCGGGTACTTGGGGTACGGAACACGGTTCGCGAATTGACCGCATTACGAGCGCGACAAACGGGGAGATCCCCTAGGACCATTTATCAAATGATCATTTGATTTTCTTGTGTTTGATCACTGAGCACATTAGAAGTTGCGATGGAGCGCGGGTGCAAATTTGGTAGCTTCACTTTTGTTTATTCAATATTTGTATGAGAATTAATGTACGAAGGTACTGGTTTTAAAGGTGAAGCATTAAATCAATCAACATAAACAGCTTAAAAAATTGAGACAATTATTTGTTTTGACATGCATAAAATTACATAGATAACTATATATCTACCGTATGTTTACATGAATGTTTTAGTTAATGTATTACTGAATTTTAGGCGTGATTAAATATATGTACTAGTAAACTACCAAATGTATAAACATGCACAGTCGACGTCAAAGATATGTATACATTTTTTCACCTTAATCCTTTGTAATAGGTGCAAAGGTGTGTATCTTTGACGTCGACTGTACAGTCACCATCGGATAAATCGGAACTGTGGAGGTGGTCATAAATATCGGGACATGCACTTTACCTCCTTGACAATAGAGGCGTTGCTGCGACATATAAAAAAATGGGAAAAAGCTATTACATTTAAGTTTCGCTCTATAACAAGTTAAATAAAAAAAAAATTCATAATTTTCTTTATCTTGTCACAATCGCAGCTTAAAATTCTTGATATTCACCTGATACGAATCGATCTCCTAACCCTGGGAAGTCAATTCAATGTAATTATTAAGAACAGGGTTGTTGTACCAGATTCGAACCTCAATCGTCCGACCTCCCAACCACTCCACCCGCGAACCTAATCCGCCAGTCGACTTCCGCGCACCCTCGCCCTCAGTGAGGATACGTCTTATAAAATACGATCTGTTTTGATTGTGGCCTGGGGCACAAATCAATTAGGCCCCTCACGGCCCCGGCCCCCCGCCGCGTCGAACCAGTGGCTCGTTTTATGACACATCTCACAACCGACGATTCATTAACATTCAGTTTATCACGACCAATTGACGCTAACCGATTTATGCACGTAATCACATTGATTGGTTCTTTTAGCTCCATTATTTGATTAACATAAAGGTTAATAGGGTATTCAGATCAAGTCTGTAACCCATAGGATTCATTCGACTCATTGACAACCCTGTTATAATCAAAAACATTCACTAGAAACCTTATCTTAGTTTTGCAGAAAACCCTAAAAAAATAAAAAACGGTTTTTAAATAAATTAAAGTATTTACACGTTTTGTTCGAAATTAAATGATTAGTTTTTGCTGTAGCCACGATGAGATATTTCTTCAAGGGTCTCGAACTTGTTGACGAGTTGTATTATATTCAATACGACTATATACAATTACCGACTAGTCCAATACAATTAATCCTTACAATACATCCGAAAGCTTTAACAGTAGAAAATCAAATTACGCGCTGCATTGAGATTTATTCGATAAACCATCTCATAATTTGATAGCATCATTAACCGTATCGATTTACTATTAATCTTCAATTTAGTGTAGGATCTAATATAGAAAATAATGACGTAATAGAGGCCGCCGGCACCAGGCCCGATTCCCACGCCGCACACTGGCTGGACCTCAAGGCCCTGCTCATGTTTGTCTTAATTAATTTTCCAAAACCATTTAAACAAATCGCTTTAATATACGCCATTTAATTACCTATTTATAACCCGATTGCGCGGATACGTTACGTACATAAAAATAATTTTGTTTTGCATTTACGATTCTAGGCTGTTCAAGAAGATATCAATTAAAAGATTGGTATTAAAATCTCATGTCGTTATGTTAAGTTTAAAGATGATACATTAGGGAATAGTACACATTTTGTTAGTATGTAGTAACCACTAGAAGTACCTAGTATCTGTTGATGTGTCAAGTGTTGTTGACAATAGGGCATTCACAGTATACAATACCAATGAGTATTCTAGAGTAGAACAACGCCAGTGTGCGCCGGCCCGACTACATTATTAAAGCTGGAAAATAAATCAGGTTTCGGTAATCAGACGCCGGCCCAATCCTGACCCGCTTCTTCGCAATATTTCTAAAAGCTATTACAAATACATTTATATTACCACACAAAAAAGCTCTCGAACAATTTTCGCCACATAATGAGGCTATTATGTGGAATTTTGTTTTACCAACATAATAACACCGCCTTTTATTCGGGCAATCCTGTCCGAAGGACCTCGTGCTTAAAGGACTGTCCTTCGTGGCTTGATGAGATTTTCGTGCTAAAATTTTAAGACTAAATTGGTCTCATTATGTTTTTAACGTGGTGGATTAAGACTGCGGTCAAATCGGTCGTTAACCTTTACACGAAACCATCCTATTATTTGCGAAAAAACTTATACTAGCTGCAAAACCTGACTCTTAATTTTTCTGTGGATGTGATAAAATATCTTCTTTAAAAATAACATGCTAATTACAATACCTTAAATAATTAGTAAATAAATCGAATTCTGCTACGGTTGCTTTTCGTGATAGATTATATGTTATATGTATTTTTAAACTAAATGACTCATAGGTCTTATTTTACTTTTAATATGCCTTAGTCAGGTTGGTTAGTAGGTAACATACTAATGGCTAGCTCGTGACCTGTCTATTATATCTACGCGCGCACCCGATCTGCAGCTCTGACCATCAGGCTACAAAACGTCCCACCCCTGAATTTGATTCAGAAACTAAGATTTAACATCAAGTCAAATAATTATTCAACAGGGATGTATTATGAGCTATAGAGAACTCGCAAGCACGTACAGATAAGTTCTCCAAATAATTTTGATTCCAGAATTGCTCATTCGGAATTATTACTCTTGGTCCCAGCAGTCTTATGAGTCATTATTCCTTCAATACGAAATACGATCTTAGCTTAAACTTGTCTTAAGGCACTAAAAGCATGAATCCAGTTGATATAATGAAGATCTACATTTCAGGTTTATCACGACATGGTCGACCAATTTTTGATGTTTACACAATTTTCCAAAACCTTTGTACTGTAAATGTATGTAACATTTATAAAAATGGTGCGATCGACATAATTATTAGAGAATTTCGTAACAAGGATAATTAACTACATCATAGTTGCTGCATATAAAACACCTGTACTAAATGTGTTTACCTATGATGACGAAATAAAAATGATTGATTGATTGTGGAAATTAACCACATATATTCCTTTTTCTACCAAATGCCTCACATGTTAGGTCTTGAAATATTGTGTTACTAGCTGATCCCGCTAAGTTCATACCGCCATACCACAATATTATATACATATTTAGCCAAGTTCTTAATAATAGTAGAAATACAAATAAAAATACTTAATACAAATACATAGTAGAAATTTATAAACTTTAAATCGCAGCCTGTCGACGACATTTTTAAAAGTGTGATGGATCATTTGGGCGCACGCAGTACTTTTACTCGTAAAAATTTCTGTTGCGCTTTCATCTACTTACTTAAGGTTATATAGATATCTAATATCTAGTTCTATAGATACGCAAGCATAAAGAATGGATAGTCTGATAACTTTTATTTCGACAAACTAGTGCGGACTCGATGTTGGTTTTCTTAGACTTGCCAATTCTGACTGATGTTTGAAAAATGGAAATCGGAAATAAAAATTCGAAAGTATTTTCAGGGGATAATGAGTGACTTTCCAAGAGGGTTGTGTTGGAAGCAGCGTTTGACACACCTCGGCCCTTGCTGCGGCACTATGGGTACCGAAGGACGTGCGCGTACGCAGCGCTCCTGCCCGACATTATCCTTGTAATTGGTGATTTTGTGCAATTTATGGCGATTCGCGCAATTTACGAGCAGCGGACAAGCGGGCGACTCTCTTTCCCCGGTTAAAGCAAAATTGAACCGACGTTTCAATTAAAATTTTATGTTCCGTAAATTACCTGAGAATTACTTTTATTCCTTAATAATAGCAAGCGCCGCTCGCAACCATACATATCATTTATATAACCTATGGAGACTGATGTTTAATTTTAATGGCAGTCATTTTGGTAGGCGTACAGCATCAAATTTTCTAAGAGTAGTTTCATGGGCTGAGCACTTGTTTAGCATCAGAACTCATCTAGATAAAGACCGACACAAACTTCTACGTGCTAGGCGCCTTAATCATTTATCGATCTTAAAAAGCGTATGTAAATGGATTATGCTTTACACATAAGCCTTTTTAAATTAAGTTCGTTGCGTAGTTAGTATTCATGACAACCGATCCCCGAGAGCCTATGCGCAATGGAATTTTGTGACACAGCTTGTAACATTTTAATGAAATAATTGTTTGTAAATGATTATATGTTAAGTTAATGTGGCCCTTCGGCAATAAATTGCACGTAATTTAAAGAGATGCTCGGTGCGCGAGCGAAGGCACGCGGTGCGGACGCGGTCAAGATAAACATTGCATACATAATGTTTCCATGCCACTATCACTTGATGCAGCTGCATCTATGCAAATAATTGTCAGCGTACATGTTGCAGCTATAATACGATCAAAACATTAATCCTTGTCACTGTCACTCACTACTCTAATGTACAATAGTTATCTTGAATGTCAGAAAGGCCAGCAAGCTTATTTTACTCATTGTTTATAGGCTGGCAATTCACGTAGTTATATAATTTGTCTTTGTCTAATTAAAAAGAACTCATTTAACTTTCTTTGTTACCACTGCCTTTTCTTTTTCACTGCCGTAGTGAAGTGACATTTTCTGCTTTGCTATACTTATAGCATACTTTGCTCACATACAAACAATTCGGTTTGGGTACTACTATTGATTATAAACCTTACTGCAAATAAATAAGAGCCAAAGATTAGTTAATATTGTTGCTGTTAGTAGATAGTAAGTACTTTGATGATAGCAAATCGTTACGTTAGGCTATTTTACCGTAAGTAAGCGGAGAGAACCGACGTTCTGAATAACACACTTTTAATATCCCAATTTCGGAAGTGAATTATTAAGAGGCCAGAATTTATAGTCACGCAAGGTAACTTTACGCTTGATTTTTATATCATCAACGAAAAGGCTAAAAACTTGTAACCAACTTTTCATCGGAGGGAAGAGAGAGAGTGTTGCTAATATTTAATAGACAATACAAATGTAAGTAGGTACCAGTGGCGGCACGTTTGTACAAGCCCATTGCCGCCGATTTGACTAACTTTACTGCAGTTCAACGGTTTACCTTGGGCTCAAGAAGAAAAGGCCAAGACATATAGGCTCCGTCTTGCCCAAGAAAAAAATTGGCGCGCCGCCAGTGGTAGGTACAATGTGGTTATTATAGGTATACATTCTGTCAACAATACATTGAATAAGAACTTTTAGAGACACCTATAGTTTGGTAACTTTTGTATTGTGGAAAGATCATTAATACCTATGCCTACACATAAACAAATACGAGTATATATAATGTTTTGTATTGAGCAACTCTCTAGCAGTTAGATGTGACAACTCGACTTCGATGTCGGTCAAAGCAAGTCCAAAATAACCAGAGATAGGTATCCGCCGCTCTTATGACAGCGCAGTCGATATTTATGTAGCGCGGCCCCGCCCACCGCCGTGGCTCCATTCAGCCTGTTTGTATTTATTTCGTGCCTATTTATTTGTATTTGCCTTCGCTTTTGAATAATACATGAGCTGAGCGTTTCCGTCGTGTGTAGGCAGCATGACGCCGGGCGCTAGCGACCCTATGCTTCTTTGGCACTTTTTCGGATACCGCAACTCTCAAAGACGTTCTCGATCGGTCAATGACTTTAACGTTTATTTTTTAATGTCTATTAACTACCTATATTCTCACGAAGTTAATTATAAAATTAATAATCGATAACAGCGTTCGATTCTTGGATGTTACTTTATTATTTGGAAGGTAAATCACACAGCTCGCTATCGCGCGCTGTATCGATTGGCCACGCCCCCGCGCGATTTACAGCTTGCGTCAACCGGCCCGCGGTGATATCACGCTTTGTCTCTCCGCCACGTCATTCTATACACCTTGCTATAGCCTGGTCCCAAGTTCCCCGACATTTCTGGAAGGCCACGACAGTATATCAACGTTGTCGACGGTACACGATATCTATAAAAAATCATAATACACACAGCAACACTCTTAGCTGGTCATCGGTGGACGTTACGGCTTATTTAATAAGGTCCACCCATGTACAGCTAAGAGTGCTAGTGTTAGTACAGCTGTTGCATATCTAGTTGTCATATTGACTACCCTTTTTTGTTTATGTTTCTTATCTCCCTAGCTAAATAATCTCAAATCACGTAATACGAAAATTTTGCCTACTGCTGACTTATACCTTAAAAATCTATAAAACCCTGTAAGCGTGCCAAAGCACATACCTACTCGAAAAACATAACTCTAGTCTTTCGGCAATCTAATTAAGGATTGATTGACCCCCTCTACTCACCTGCATAGCGCAGAATGAAACCCCATAAGTAAATTGTCTAGTTAATTTTACATTTTTATCCTACACTTCGGATCATACTTTCTGTCGCAATCTATTTAAAGTGTATATCTCCTTTTGTAAAGCAGTTTGTATCAGCATCTTCCTCGCGTTGTCCCGGCATTGTTTCCTCTTCATCAAAAAGCGACTGGTAAATATCAAACGATATTTCGTACGTAAGTTCCGAAAAACTCTTTGGAACAAGCCGGGGTTTGAACCAGCGACCTCCGAATTGAAAGTCGCACGCTCTCACCGCCAGGGCATCAGCGCTTTTTTGTATATTATGATCATACATCGTTATCGCGGGAGCAAATATAAATTTGTTGTAGAAGTAGTAAAACAGACTGTCCATTTAGGAAAAACAGACTTTTCTGCCTACACATTATAAGCCTCCAAGAAGTTCATTATAACTAGCACGAAGTTTTTGCTGCATAATGTTAATAAATCTTGCTTTACACTCAGTTAGTAAAAAATGACCTGGAATTGACATATCAACTTAAATAAATATAAATGTTTTAATTGAATACGACTTTATTTACTTTTTGTTGATCTTAAGTGTGTCTTTCAGAGTTAAAATGACGTTTCAGAGAAGATTTTGTTTGACAAAAACTAACATTGCACTTCGAGCAAAATAGTTTTGTATCGCGATCTCTAACTCAGGATAATCCTGTATAAACAATCCCACAAATCCATCACACGTTATTTTCCTTTGAATCATTTTAAAAGGCAACTTCTATTTGATTATGTTTTTACAAATACAGATTAATCAAGAATGACTAATGTCTAAAGTGACTGATGAGGTTGCGTACCTAATAGGTAATCTTTTTAAGTACTAATCAAGTCAAGTATGGAGGTACGATAGCATTGATATTCAATAAAATAATTATACATTTTTAAAGTCGTAGGTATAAACGTTCTCTACACGAATGTCATTTCTGTTTTTGACTGTTTTTTATAATCTTTCAGTACTGTCAAATCGAATTCGCTCCCGCGATAACGATGTATGATTATGATATATACCTTGGTGCGTTGTTTCATACGTTACTTTTGAATAATTGATGCTAACTGTACGCAAACCTCGAATAGATAGTACGTATGCAACTATGCAATGTAACGAACGTGAACCCACGCTGCACCAACGGAACCGACATATTCACTGAACGCAATGAATATGCATGGCGACGTTTACCTGCTTGCGATTTGCCAAATGACCAACTTGTAATGGCTGAATATGAAAATAGATAGGTGCCTTTAAGTATGTACGTTGGCGAGATACATAGTAACAACGTGTATTAAATAGCAAAAGGAGCTTGATTTAATATTACACATTTGTAATGCGTTTTACAAATATTTAAATTCCATTGAAAGGGAAAGCGCGTGGTAATGTACATGGGTAGATATTACTGTAATATACTTTAAATATAAATCATTCCCGTAATAATAGTCCGTGGCGACTTATGTTTACATTACCCATAGGTACTAGAATCAAACCAAAAGATAGAGAAGTACAATATGGAGAGGACAGATTGTTAATTTTTTCGCATTATTAACGAGTTTTTTTTTGTCAAGTTACATTTCAGCAGAAAAAATACCCTATATAAAAATGTATTCTATGGTTTTCTACGCTGGCAGTACGAGTTGCTGTAATATTGGTAATCGTCAAAGGCGTTCATGGTCTATCTTGTATTAGGAACGCTGACCTTAACGATACGACAGCATCTATGTGATTTCTCATCTTGCTTTGAGCCCTTACGAGTGGAAAAGTCCCTTACATTTTAGATCTCAGTAAAATCTAACTGAGTCGAGCCGTAGACATGCACACTGCAATTGCTGCTCTTAATTAAAAAATGCATCTAAAGTTTTTTAATAAAAGGTTCTTTAAACTCTAAGGTGCGACGACTGCAGCCGTGAAATATAACTTGTGCATACGAGTACTTAAGAGCCTGGGCACACCTAGCGTCTTACGAGCGTGATCGCTTTGTAAAATTTCGCGAATCGAACGTCATGCAGCTTCTCTTTAACGGCTCGGCCACGACATTGCGCGAATTGCGGTGCGGCAAGAGTTTTATGTGTTCATTGCATGTGATCCCAACTAACCGCAGTGCAGCGCGTCTTGACCGCGCAACGAACAGATAAAACGCTTGCCGCGCCTCAAGTCGCGCATTGTCGTGGTCGGGCCCTAACGCTCGCGCAGCGTCAGCGCGACTGTAGGCCTTTGGCCCTAGACCCTAACACATCATTGATAGTGTACTCTCATCGCCTAAGTATGTGTCGAAGTATAAAGAGAGAATGTCCGTTAATAAAGGCAAACCGGTAGCGAATACAAATCGCGTAGACGCATCTATTATACGAATATAAATCACAACCGACTCGTCGCGTGCACAGACGTCCACTTTGTATCCGTTTACCTCTAATGAACTTATGTAAAGACGTTATGATACCTTCAATTATTCATCGGCAGCGTGCAATTGTAGAATGTTCGTAATTGCGGCTTATCTATGCGAGTTGCTTGCTACAGTTACGAAATCAGCTAATGGCCTGTCAAAAGCGATTATCTAGTAATGATATAATTCTTATTCCGTTTGATCATCGTCTGACTTTAACTGAATCTACAGGAAATACGACTGTAAACTGTAACTGTCACTTTTAATATACTCCCGACTTACAAATCCAATAGGTACGCATACGAGTATACACGAGGTACAGTCAGCAGCAAAAGTTGCTAAGCGTTTGAAGTGTTCAAAATGACCTACACGCGCTCTTATTCTCTTGACAATAGACCTCATTTTGGACACCTCAAATGCTTAGCTACTTCAGCTGCTGACTGTACCAAGGCGCATAGTAGGTCTAAGGTATCTAAATAGTGAAAGGATTGTTTTCTTTCTTTTATTACGAGAAAACTAGACCTAATAATTTCAAAAGGTCTACTTTGAACGGCCATAATAAAAAAAAGCTTGACAATGACGCTGAAAAGATACATTTTTTAATACTAATTTGTACATTTTGGGTTTTGGTTGTCATGCGGGCTGACTCCATCTTAGAGATAGATATTATTAATAACACATAGCCGTAACAGTAAATACATAGGTACGTAGAATTCTGCTCACTGTTCTCCAGACGCAACTAAATAGAAAGAAACAATGGAAGAAACCTATAAATTATCGACTCACCAACAATCGAAAGAGTTAAATATGAAGATAATCAAACTCACACGTCAACATACATTAAGTAGGTTAACCCAACGGTTACGGTTTTTAACTTGGAAATTAATTGGCTAGATATTTCTCTCAATTTGACACAAACACTTACCCAACCATCTCTGTAATCGCGGTTCGGCCGCACGGGATTTGACGGACAGAATAATAGACTTAGAACACGTGCGGCATCGCATGCCGGCTCTCATCAGCGGTCGACTTACTGACCGCGGTGGCAAAAACGCTCATGAGCACTTTTAGAACTGCCGATATTAATTGAGCACAGATTTAAAACCGTATTATTAAACAACCAAGTTATATAACGCTTTTAACTCGGAATGTTAGTTTAACTGCAACCTAATCGATTTATTTTTGACGGCTCGTCTGATAAGACGAATCAACGCATTTTTATATCAAAGAATACATTAGGTATAGACGATAATATTGGTAATACAATTTATACAAAATGTGTATTTTATATTAGTTGTATAGATGCTGGAAATAGTCGAATATTACTCGACATGTTCGTGTGAATATTTGTTCGACTTGTAAAACCTGAGGTACCCTCTTCTATAAAATTATTATGGTGGAATCTCACGGTCATTTTGTGTTTTTAGTGCAGCAAAAATTCACGAGTTATTGCATCTACATCATTAGATTTTTATACATATGTAAACTGTTACTATAAATAAGAGATATAATCTATGACGTTCTGAGCCGAAAATCACATCTAGACATTTCCTTAAAATATGATAATCTGAATTTCAGCAGATGCTGGAAAAAACTTCTTGGAACTGATACATATATGTAATAAATGATTTCAAAGTGTCATAGTTTGTCCGTTTTCTTTATTGATTTTTTTGTAGTCAAAATTGCTCGTATGCTTGTAAATATAGGTACCTACCAAATGTGTTATTATATTCCTTCCCCGTACTCATGTCTCTTTCACTTAGGCCACAAATAGATGGAATCAATACTATATTTTTCTTAAGCAAGTAAATACAAAATAGAAAACTTACTAGCTTTTATTTAACTTGCAATGTATGTAGGTATAGTCAAGTGTAATAGGATATGTAAGTTGGGTTGGTGAAGGTTGGGTGGAAGTCAATTGTGAATCAGAAATAACCTTAACCGATTTAGCTGGAATTTAGCACACTTATGTAAGTTCGGTTGCATTGCAATATTATGGTACGACCGATCTGATCTGATGCGGGAGCCAGAAGGTATAGGCACAGCAACCCCTAAAATACACACGATAAACCCTTGGTGTTAAGACTCGTTACAATTCTCTTCTCTCAGTCTCTCTCGGTCAGCAATAAAAGTTTGTTCCAAAACTGTAATTGTTGACTGAACTTTATTCATCTACTGTCACTGACTTTGGTGTACCAGACCAGACTGTATTAGGTACGTCGTTTACAAGTAACCATGACGACGGGGTCGTCTCTCGGGTCTATCTTTGCCACTCTCAGTTTATGTGTTCATTAAGTGCCCCCGGCCTATTTATACCCCACGGCAATTGTCTGCGGACAGGGGAGCTTAGACAGCCTCTTTGTCTATATCGCCGACTTTGCATTTTGCTCTCCCTTCAGGGGATAATTAGCAAGGAATGTTATACATTCTGGCTTGAAAGTCATTTCTTTTTGACATTAATGTAATGACGGACGTTCAAAATAAAACACATTTAGTACAAGATTAGGTGGAGGAAATGACGAATCTGAAAACAGCAGCGTCTCATAAAGAAAGTTCAATGGCCAATTTTCATGATGGGCATACGACATCTTCGAAAGTGTATCTGTCACAAATGTATGATTAACGTGTCACGCCGTTCACATTCCGCGGCGGCGGCCGCCCGCTACAAGTTCATCCCATTTAAATTTAGCACGGCGCGTGCCGTGTCTGGGCGACTCGGGGGGAGATGGGGGTGGGGAGCAGTGGGCGGGACGCGGTGCCATCACTCAAGTGACGAAAATTGACGGAAAATGGGCGGACACCGCTTGCCCGCGACGTCATCAATTACCGCGTCCCGACGGTCACCGCCGCACTCGACAACGGCATCGGCAGTGCATAATATCTTTTCTAAATGTAGCTACGCTATTATTAAGCTTGGTTTAAACTGCTTGCTTACTCTTACCGCTACTAAATAGGCAGCGCCAAAATCGTAAATCCGCTGCTACAACAGCAATTTTAAGCTTATGTCCTCGTATCAATGCCAGTAATACACACCCGACAAACATACTTCAAACATTGTCGTACGGAGGTATTTGAAGTAGGTTCCACTACTATGTGTTTTTTGGGAAACTCACGCCTGCAGACACGTGCAGATTGACAGGTATCCAGTAGGGCAGTATGCAACCTTGCAACTTACCGACGAACCAGCCTTTTTCACGCAACCATATTGCCCCACCGCGAGACGAAAAAAATATCTTCGCTGTCATCATCTCATATTAAGTCGTAGCTATTAGATACACCAAATCCCGGAAGGCGTATAGGAGGCAGCTAGGAGCACGCTCGCTGCGCAATCTCGAGCGATATCTTTAACGAGGATTATTGAGATGCAATCTAGAAGCCATCGATCTGCCGATAATGCGGCCTAACTGCGCGCGCGCCATTGCGCAACCACTCATCAGATCAATCCCTCGATACGTCGATGATACCTTTATTAAATGGTAGCCAGTGGAAACTTCTGTTCATCCTTGGTCTATATACACAGGAACCCAAGCATTTTGTTTTTATAGATATGTATAGATATTGCCAAGGTGTTTCAAACTGCCAAAATATGTACACGTGTACCCTATTCGTATTGCGTAATATTAAGGTCGGTGGCAACATGATTTTGTACTTTGCCTGCATTTCAATTGCCCTTTATTATATGAGTCGAGTAAACAATTGTGAGTATCGAAAAAACGTTGAAAATATGAAAAGATTCATTACTCCCTTTGCAGAAGAAGTTTGCTGCAGTTAGTTACAGTCATGAAAGATGACTTCAAATGTCTAAATAACACGAAACACAACTGAATTCCTCTCAAGTTGGATTATCGAGGACCACAGTAATATGGCCGCCACCACAAATACGTGCAGCTATCTGCCTTATACAACTTATGTATATTATTTGCATACAACAAAGCTGTTTTCGCTGCATGTTTGCTTACGTTTTCTCGAGAATGAGAGAACGCAGGAAGCCACAGTCAGTAAAAGCTCGACGATCGATTTTGAAAATTACCCATAATTAGCATGTATCTCACTCCGGACGACTGTGCGTTTAAAACTGGGATCTCGACCACAGGCTACATATTCCGGTAGCGTTTACCGAGTAACGGCAAGCGAAGGCGACGGACACAAATTGCCAGAGGAGCTGCCACTGCGCAAATTGTAGGCCGCGGCAGAATGCGATCGATTGTTCCCGCGAAGAGCAGCATCCGCCCTCGTCCTTCCTGTGACCTGCCGCTCACTCGCCAGCCGGTGTTTACTGGATAATTGATGACCTTCGTGAACCAAGTACAATAGAAAAGCTATGCGTACATATTTTACATTACCGATCATTTTCTTTTTTTATTTAATTATTGCTAGCCTGTTAGTTGTCTTAATCTGATAACAATACGAAGCAACCTTCAAAGCAGCTTGACATGTCTCAATCTACCGCTATTGGTTTCTTTGGCACGTATAATTACGCAGCTGTTCCCCAGTCCAGCTTTGCATTTGCCCTTGAGGTACGCTATAAAAGCACCCAGTGGTCGCGCTTGCGGATAATTTATTTCGAATCTAGATAATGCGTCTTGTAGTGGCGGCATCGGTATTCCGAGTCACGTCCGAGACATTTGATCGTGTAACTAGGAGTGTGGTGTTTGTGCTGGCAACGAGCTCGGCGGGGAGGTAATGGTGGCGTAATTACGCAGGCATTATCAGGTGACCCCATATTGCGGTCGGTTGACCGGTACGCGGCCGCCGCGGGCGCAAGGCTTGTGCGAAACGGAATGTACAACAACGTGACTAATAAATAAGAAATTTTTGTGTTCAATAACACTCAACGCATTCGAATTTGTGTTTAAAATAAAATTGCGTTAATTTGTACATGGGACAGATATCGCCAACCATATTAAATCTACTTACTTACTGATAAAATATGCCAAAATTTAATATGCTTTAATCGTATACGAAATATCATTACAATTGTTTTCTTAAATATATTTAAAGTAATTAAACAATTCTAAAATATAAATTCCAAATTCTTAAGATGTGAATATTAAAAATCTAGAATTATTTACGATATTGGACAAAGAATATAATACTTAGCAGATCTAGGATATAGTACATATGTCATACTTATATAATAAGTAACATTTAATCAGCCGTCTCTCAAATTTAAAAATACTAAGTTGTTTTCTACAAGTAATTTGCTTTGTGATAACTTGCTTTGAACAACGTTTGGTTCTTTAATAAAAAAGTGAAACAATAAACTCGTATCGCACTGTATTATGAGTCGTCTGTCTGTCGCGGAGTCTTTGATGTCTCAATTAGTAACGCGAGCGGGTAATTGTGGCGAAAATTAATTCGCTCTCAGCTGAGCAGGGCGCGCTGGGGCAGGCCCGAAGGGGGGAAGCGAAAATTGCTGCGAACAAACGAGGACAGTCACTAACGTCGCGGCACGCAATTACGTTTTAGAATTAGTCTGGAATAAAATGAATACTGACCTGATAGACCAAAATTCAGCAGCTAGATGCTTACATCTGCAAGCTTTAAATCTCTTATGTACTACTAACATGATTTAATTTTTCTATGTTAAACTATCTAGTGCACATGTTTATAACGAGTATCGCTCTGTATAGAACAGCATAATCATACAAAATGCCTATAAAATGTAAACAAGCGCATCAGTAAATTAAGGCCGTAAGGGAGTGTGGGTAGATCTTCCGAGAACGGTACGCCAGCCTTGCGCAGAACCGGTACATATACATGGGTGAAATAAAACAATAACCCGCATGTTGTAGTTTTGCCAGTCTCTTGTTGCTATTTGTGCGTGCACTCGGGTCTACTACGGGATTTGTGAAAATTGCAGAATTATTTTTCGACTTGACGGCTGCGACAATGTTGGTCATTTCCGTGGTAGGTACGAGTACAATCCGACCTAAAAAGCTGTTAATTACTTAGGTGATTACGATTTTAAGTCGCAATATCACTGACTTTCAAATATTTTGTAACAATAACAAACTAATGACCACTTTGTGTACAAAGAGCTGAAACTTTGACAGAATCATATCAGATTTGTTAAGACACGTTTCCTTAATGACATCCTAACCGCCTATCGCCGAAACCGACCTGCTTACATACCGTGTAAGTTTTTTCACACCCGTGTATATTCGGAGACGATCCTTAATAAACCTATTATGCTTCATTACTTAATGCCGGCCGGAAGACAAATATTACTCGCTCATCATTACGACCACAAGCTCCCCTTTTATAAAATATTGCATTTCACATGTTTGTCGAATTGTGCTAAACGGGATATAGAAATAGCACCTTTATTTCTTACTTCGAAAGGCATTTTTCGTGTTGTGAAAATGAAAACGACGTTTGTGGCCATATGATAAATGGCGGCGGTCATTTCCCGCCGGCCCCCATTACAGTTGTCATAGCATATGGCTGATTTGCTCCTGTATGTGTTTGGGGGTTAAGCTATTGTTTGTTTGTGGCGAGTTCATGTCGGTTTTTATTTAAGGAATATCTACTCAAACACTGCATCGACAGGCTAATCGATAAGCGATTTTTCCGTTGATTAGTTTTGCATCACGAGTGTATTATATTTATTACCTGATGTGATAATAACTAATCAATTACAATACTACTTTGCTTACTTGGTTTTATATAAACGATAAGGTTTATTAATGGTGTTAACCTAAATTATTGCGGGCTAATTTTTGAATGTCACAACGTGAAATTGGGCTACAGGTTGTTGCCTCATCATTGGGCTTTAGATTTTTGCGGTCTCCTTTCACCAGCTAATCAGTAATATGCAAGTGAATAATGTGACTTACAATGTATAAATTGATGTTTTCTCTAAGATTGCTCACTGTTAAAGATTCGACATACCGTCTGAAATAACCGGAGTAGCAGCATCGTACACTATACGATCCTTCATATTTCACTTTCCCGCGCGTCTCCAACAAACAAGTACAAATAAATCTATAGCAAACTGTAGCAATATAGCGCCACATTGAACGTATAAAGGAGCTGAAACATTCCGTTTACTGTACACAGAGGGGAACAGCGGCGATGAATTGGAAGTGGAAAGCAATAAAAGTCACATTAAGTCAACAGTAAAGACGCGGTGCGCAGCGCGCAGATTGGATTGAATTTGTCTGAGTTGTCACACATGATACAGGTAGGTACTTTTCAGTAAATAGTACAAATCTTTTCATTTGATGGAATTCAAACAGCTTATCTTATAGTACATTTGATTCAAGGTTAAGATTCTGAAACACTGAATCCTCAATTACTCAACAAAAAGCAGCAGATTCCAAAAAGTGAAATCTTAATTAAACATCTAAACTATTTGTTAATAAATTTAAAGATTATTCATTGTATAGAAGCGGGTAACTCACTATAACGTAATGACTAATGAGGAGCATAAGTTGGCTTGATTATGCTCCTCGTTACGCAGTGAAACATGTCGAGCAATATTCGACTTATAAAACGTGAGCTACCCGCTTCTATACAATGAATATCTGACGATAGCTTTGTGTTTATAGATTATTTAGGTATTATTTCTAATATAATATTTTTACGTTTTATTGAAAATGTAGCAGTGACAATGGCTTAAATAAAAAGTACCCACACCTAGGCTTAAGACTTTCTGAAGGTTTTTTTTATAAAAGGTTACCGGCGAAGTTCACTTAAATACTACTTAAGTAATCGTGTTTTCGTTAATCGTGTATTAGAACTAAATTAAATTAAGATGACATTCTGTTATTTCTTTATTAAGTTAAACGTTAGATTATAGGTAACAAGTATGGTTAAAACTAAATTCACTTAAATATTGTCATAAAAAGTACTATTGCCATCCAAATTGAAATTCTATTTTACATTGCCTTTTATAGCTGTTATTACAGTTTCAATTATACAGCTTAATGTACATACTGTACTAGGTACTTATATGACTATGATAAAAGTACTTTTATGGAATAAAGCGGAATAGGAAAGTAATTTAAGTATCGAGCTCTAAGCCAACACACCTCCGGTAAGCCATTTAAATAATAACGGCCTTTAATTACTAACCTATTAGACTTGGACTGAAGCTTATTTCAGGTGTTATTTGATTAAAATTTTAAAATACCGCCTTACAATTAAGGCTGATATACAAGTTCTACAAATGTACAGACAATTTTGTTACTCACCTATTCTACCAGGCCGATTTAAAGCCGCGGTCTATAATCAAGGGATAATTTTAGCTGGACAAATGGGGCAAAGGACATAATTACTGGTTTATTGAATTTAATTAAAACTAGATCACAAAGGTGTCCACTTTCACGCGTATGATGGAAACTCGGAAAATTTTGGAACTTTAGATTAAACGCCTACCTACTTTATAATTAGTGGGCTGAACCTGAAATTGGCTATGTAGAAGAACTTGGGCATACTTAATAAGTGACGTAGATACGACCATATTTGTTGTGATAAATAATAAAGCCTTATACAATTTTAAGTTAACAAGGATGTTTTCATTACAATGATTACCTGCTTAAAACAGGATAGTTACAGTCAAGTGTAAAAATTCGTTCACTGCCAAAGTCTCAAAAATATGTACCGAGCAACTCTATTGTACAGTAAATCAGGTTGTGAGACGTATTTATAAAAGGATTCTTTCGGTACATATTTTTGCACTTGACTGTACCATGTATGTTATTTTGAATGACAGACCTATCTTTATCTCGAGTGTTCGGTGGTCAAACCCATTAAGTCGAGTAAATGGGATTTTGAATTTAGAACTATACGTAAATTACGTAAGATTGTTACTTCAATGAAATATTATATCGAATTATCTATATGGTGGCTTTTATTTAATACGTGACACAAAATTAGTTTTTGTAATATTAGTTGAGTTTTAAATATTATTGCTAGTATCTCCTCTGACCGTTCCTGGCGCAAAGATACCCATCACAATCCCTGCGTTCCCACGTTGAACTGCGATAGACAACCTTTGAGCCAGGAACAGACCGGAACGGCGATCATAGCCCTCTCATGAAGGCACCTTTTGAACGAAATATCGGAATAATTGTAATAAAGCCGTACTGATGCAACTAGAAACAAATGAACTTATTGTAGTAACTATTTTGATTTGCGCTGTTTTTTTAGTACCAGTGGGCTAGGTCACTTTTTCTTAAGTAGGGAATGTCATTAAAAGTTGAAATAGATAACATATACTTAAGAAAAAACGACGAGGACCTCCGGTTTCGTCGGTTCGAGACGGGATGCGAACCCGCATCTCCAGCTATCGCGGCTGACGCGGCTAACGCGAGCTTACTGATACAGCCATAATAACACTTCCACCTTTCAGGTATGTTGGACCCGGGTATGTCCTTAACTACGTGCAACAATGAGAGGTAGGGCACAGCGAAGTACCATCACGCTTGAGTTTGCGGATTCCCAACTGGAGAAGTGTGGGGTTTCAGGTATGTGTTGTGTTCCTGATGGTGAGTAAGGTTCTCAGAGCTCCAATCCCCCTTAAAGGCCGGCAACGCTCTTGTAACTCACTTGGTATTGCGGGTGCCCATGGGCGACGGGAATTGGGCATCCGTATGATCGTTTGCCACCTTTGTCATAAAAAATATGAAAAAATATTTTCTTGCGCTTCCTGTAATTTCTCGATCTCAAATCCTGATTTAATTTTCAACTCTGCAAATTTTGCCACATGCCTATTTACTTAAAAATGTAATGTTTGTGTTACGTGGCTCACGATTGACCTTAAATTTACGCTAGAAAATTAAACTCAAAGTTTCACTTAGGTGTCAACACCATCGTTATCCGCCCGCCTTATTTGATTTGTTGTATGGCAATTGGCAGGTTAAACATCAACTAATGATAACGCATTAGACCCAGTTTTTAGCTTTCAGTCTTCAATATTTTCAGATTTCATAAATCATTAGAACACCTGTATCTACGATAAATCACTAAACGCCGGCTGTAATTAAAACGAATGCAGGTATGATTTTGGAGCACAAAGTGTATAATTAATTTTTGTTTCTTAGATGAATCACCGATGATTAGAAGAGGCCAGGATTTCGTGACCACTTGTATAGACGCAGATGTTTACGTTATAATTGCTGTTGCACTTAATGATCCGAGACGGCGGTCAACATCTGAAATCATTAACACACCGCTAGAAATGGACTTCTATGGCGCCTTGTTCTTAGACGAAGGTAGGTTGAGGCTAATTGTTTAATGGACCGTAGCGTAAATATTACCAAATCTACACCTATCATGTAAACATTTGTACATACCTACTTGGTATGTTTTGTCAACAATATTGTATTAACCACAGCAAGTCGAGAGAAATTGCAGGCTCCGAGCCGAAGTAACAAATCAGTCGAATTCCCGATACGTCTAAATTCACCATTCATCTTGCCAAAGCCATAAATAATGTAGAGGTACGCTATGAAATTGTTTTTTCGCACTTCTTTATGGGTGTATTTATAAGAAAATTATAATAATTGTGTGCACCATAATTACCTGATGTAATGTAAGGCCAGCAAAATATACCGGCCAATTTGAATTTATGTAAAATATCGCGCAATAAATTTACATTTTAATACGTCCCTCATGGCCGGCGTGGGCGCGATATCTCTGTTTAGAATCAGAAGCTCGTATCTGGAAATTACAAAGATCGATCGGTGACGTGCCAGTCAATGACTCGCGATTCTCAACTTCACCGATAGCAATAACGGCCAAGAGAACTGATTGGCAGTGACCGTGCCTTCGAAGCCAAAGGTTAAGGGTTCTAATCCTGGCCAGTGCTGTGTTTTTGTAGTGTAGTATCAACTATGTAAGCTACACTGTTACCTAAGAATGGACATTACTTATGGCCATTAATAATACTATGTAACAACCTTAAGTCATTGTCTATCAGATCTATTTTTTACAAAAGTATCGACATCAACTGTCTACACCAGACCAGTTCTTAATTAAACCATATTTTTATCATCTTTACAAGTAATTCACGGTTAGATACAAAAAACAATGTAACTTCGTATCTTGGTAAAACATTCTTATTATGATAATGGCTAATTCTTGACATATTTTATATAATGCAAGCCCTAGGCGAGTTGGCCGACACTATGTCTAATAAATTTATGGGCCTTCATTTTCGAGTTGATCGGCGCTCGAAATTATAATCGTCGTGCTCGAGGCGAGCCGGCCTGCGCCCGCGCCGCGCCGAGTCGGAGTTCACTGCACATTTCAGCCCGGATTTATAAACCGACTTCTTTCGTTTTCAAAATGTTCACAGAAACCAAATTCAGCTATGTGTCAGCTGATATATCTTGATGCAAGATGTAGATAAATCTCACTCATCTTCCTCGCGCTGTCAGACTGACGATTCAGTAATTTTTTCAATTTGTAATACGAGATTTCATTTCTTGAAAGAAAGTAATTTTGGAATTTCCTTGTATTGAAATTCGAAAAGATCTCAAATCAAACAAATGTTCCTAGGATCAAGAAAACTATTGTTTTTTCTGGGTTAAGATGTTTTGTTTAAAAATCGATTTCGAAATAGGTTGTATTCGAACAAGTATAAAATGTTGATAGTGGGTACTTAGAAACAAGGACCGCAAAGAGCTTTCAATCATGACCTCTCCAAACAGAAATCGCCCAAAACAAACGCATTAATTTGTGTGAAAACAAATTTTCTAATAAACAAAGGTAGTCGTACCTTATACTCAAACTAAAATAAATATATACCCACATAGTATCAAAAAGTTGAGCCAAGTCGAAAAAAACATGAACGCCCTTAGAGCTGGTACCCACACTAAATCCTTGTTTCAGCATTTAGATATTATAGTTCTGTTTTCTGATACAACACTGCCATTTTACGTAGCGCATAATAAGTAAACATGTTAAATAGATGAAAAAAAGGCGTAATAAAAAGTGCATAAATGTCGTTATACACGCCGAAGTGCGGAAACGACACGCCGTGTTTAATGATGTAGAAACTTCGGGGCGAGAGCAGACGCTCAGGAAAAGTTAATGCCAACCAACACGCATCGCTGTAGCTCCCGACTACCCGCATTGTTACAGATAAACTCAGAAAAGTTTACAATTGTGCAAGTCTTTATAACATTGGCATACGGATGGATATAGCCTGGCATTTATAGAATGTTTATTCATTACACCTATATTCCCATAACACTGATAATTTAAAAATCCCAAACCGCAATTGTTTTTGTCTTTCCACTTTCCTATGTGAACGGATTCGTTACATTTTTCATGCTCATTACACCTTCTAACTGCTTAATGTTCACGTATTTTCTTGTCTATTTTATTAAAATGTGTAAAGCATTTCATTGTAAAAGGATTACGCTAAATCGCGGCCATTAAAGTAATGATTAATCGTATCGAATCTGACGCGTTGAGTGCGTCGGATCCGAGTGCGGAAATGTTCGCGCACGTGCGCTGCGCTTGCCGCAGCCTCCTAGTAAAAAGCAAATGGCTGCTTTATGGAAATAGCACCATTTATCTCGTAAAATATTCTTAACGACAAAGTGACTTGTCCAGGAAAGAGCTGCATGCATTATCTCCATTCATGTAAAAGTAAGTACAGCTTATATTGGTCAGTACGAAAAGGAAAATGCAATATATTTTTTGTAAGGATAAGAGATTATTTGAAGGGGAAAAAGTGTGTTTATAATACATTCAAACGAAGGTTATTAGGTATTTTTAATTAGGCGTTTTATTTTTATGGAAAAATTTAGTAGGTACCGAATTTGTAATTACACGTCGCAATGTTAACATTCTTGCTAAAAGGCACATTTTTACTCTTTGTTACCATGCATGACATCATTTTTTAATTTTTTTTATTATCAAAAATGATGTTACCATAAGTTCAGCATAATAAGATAAGTCCTTGTAGACTTAATTACCTAGTGAAGAAAGTTTCCCATTATTTTTCAATATTTTTTTCGCGTAGTACGAGAGTATTATTAATATTAGGTACTTCGTTATTAATTATCGACCTCAATCATATAAAATTCATAATTATAATTAATTACCATATATATATTTCAAAATCGTATGCCTTATATATTTCAAAAACGTATGTAATTGTTAGTACTTAACTGAACAGAATACTACCACTTTGGTCCCTCAGGATCAAGAAAAATATAACATTTTAGAATACTTCGTGTGAATTAGTTTTAAAAACGGAAATTGGAATATAGGAGTTTTTCCCGCATGTTAATCAATTAAAGAGTAAGTAATAGTTGCCCATTTAGCTGTCCCGGTAACGTAGTTATCTCGACCAATCCCGCCCGTTCCATCGCGTGTCTAGACAGTATATCGGTCCTTACGAAGGCAAAGTTCAGCCGGCAGGGCAGAACTTGGCCGTCAACTCATCTTCATTATCATGAGGGTTAATATTATTTAAAGAAACTACTTTTTTTGTAAACTATTTATAAAACATGGACAGAATACCGATGCTTTTAAAACTAAGTTTTTTACTACTCAGCAGCGAATTTATACGCCGCAAATAAATATTTGCAGATTATTGAATTAAATTTTTCAGATATATCCTAAATGGGCTATTTTACCACAGCGTTTAACAGAATGGCCTTACCTACATTATTTACTTTTTCGCCTGCTTCTTCCTCAGTCGAAAGGTACCCCGCCTGCCAAGGTCCTGAGTTCGAAACCTCGTACGGGTGTATATTTATTGGTATCCATATCAGCGGCAGTGCGTCCATATAAGGCGAATTCCGCCGCGCCGGCTCAACTAACTTTCTCATAGTTCAAGTGCTCCTTGGGCTCTTGAAGAAAAGCCAAAGTCATATTGGCTCATACTGGTGATTGTCGCAAATATTTGTTGCAGAGTAATACGGTGTGTAAGTCTAACACGGGCGAAGAATTAAACCAGACATAGGATTTACCAGTATAATCACTAACCAAAAGGTACTATGAACATTACGCGATATGAGCTTTTGAAACTAACTGTCAACGAGTGTTTAACTCGAGTGTGTTGCATTACATTGCGCGTCGAATTTTTTTATATGGATAAAATTTTCATTGTACTTCTAAGCAAAAGTTATCTAAATATATTTCTTATGTCCTATTCTACCCTCCGTTAAGAGATTCGCCCGTATAAGATTTACACACTGAATATCGGAACACATTTTTATGTATCAAAAAGAATAAAAGAGCGTGGCGAGCTGTATACATATGTAGATTAAGTTATTAAGTTAGGTATTCAATAGTTTTGCACTTCTAAGACTTTGTAATAACACTTCCAATAGCAAATTCTCTCGAAATGTCGCACCTGACCAGCTCATGCGACTAGACGTATGTTAAACACGCAACAACTATAATTTGGCGCGTTTGGCGTCGCTAACCGTCGGCCGGCAAGGCGACAGAAGCCTGTCACAAGTGCAATTACAGTACCGAGAATCGGCATTAGTTCGAACTGAACTATTTATGTAAAATAAGAGCAACCGAGCAACCTCTCGTACGGGGAAACGGCGATTGCACGCATCACTCATTAAGCACTTTAGAGCAATTTGAGGAGAGCAGAAAAAGTCGGACGGGACGCCGCAACATCGCGTGGTCAATTAAAATGTTGCCGCTCGGCTGCTGCGCTGCGACCAACGGTATTTTCACGTACAAAGCGGCAAATTAACTCTGTCCAGTTCCACGGAATTGCTTGTATCCTCCGCTATTTAAATAAGGTACTGTGCCTAGCTTTATTTAGCAACTGGTTGTCGTTGCAGCTTTCGACTACGCAATGTGCTTTCAGCATTTACAGGAATTGTAAGTTTTTTTTTTATGACAAAGGTGGCAAACGAGCAGACGGATTGCCTGATGGTAAGCAATTACCGTGGCCCATGGGCACTCGCAACACCAAGGGAGTCACCAGCGCGTTGCCGACCTATAAGTGGGTTGGAGCTCCGGGAACCTTATTCACCATCAGGAACACAACACTACATACCTGAAAGGTAGCAGTGCTATTATGGCTGTGGTCTTCTGTAAGGAGGAGGTACTTCCCCAGTTGGGCTTCTCCAGATTCAAGCGTGATGGTACTTCGCTGTGCCCTACCTCTCATTGTTGGACGTAGTTTTAAGGATTTCCCATTTGTATACAGACCTTGATAGACGTCCGGATGCTCGTCACTATCCCAATATATGTCATCTATTATCTTAAGTCATTAGCAAAAAGGAAACGGCAAGCTGTCAACTATTGGACCAACTGACATATATGTTGCAGAGGGTATTATTTCCTACCTAAACACAAATTAATTTATTCTCACTAAATATATAACTTTCAAATGTTTAGCTAAGACCATGTGCTATTTTTCTTAAATTTTTTTTTATATTTTGGGGCAATCGTATCTGCTCAGTCAGGACTTGTGGTGTTCTCAATAAATCTACACAACTATGTAACATGCCCAAAAAATGTTGCATAGGTTATTAGGTACATAGGTGTTCGATTTTTAAATCGAAATTTGACTCGAAGCGGGACTCGAACCCACAACCACTGGATCACTAGCCCAGTGCACTTCCAATTGTTCTATCCGAGTACCGCTTAGACTTGTCAAATTTCTCTATCTTATCCTTCGTAGACGTTTCTGCATAATAAAAAATTATTTAGGTAGGTGTTGTTTTTCATATATCTGCCTTTTAAACAAACAAACACTAGCCGGTAATCCATTACACCTGATGCATCAATGTAGCTGGTACATCGCTTATAGCTTGTGACTGATTATTTTAATCTAATTCCAATCTCTTTACTATCTTTATTATGATTATGTTGCACAAGTAAATATTTGGATTCTTGATAGTGATTCGTCTTCGTATATCATCATCATTATCAGTATATATTTGTCCACATTTGAACATTAGGCCTGTTAAAATCCACGGAACTCAGCACAGTCCACCAGCACCGTCACCATCGTCAACGCGTCATCCAGCTCTTGCAAGCCACTCTGCGAAGATCATCGATACACTTACTCTGAGGGAGTCCCAGACTGCGATTATCGATACCCGGGCTCGACTCCATAACTGGTTTCCGAACTATTATCGGTTCTATGGCTGATATGGCTGGCCCACTACCACTTCAGCTTACTGATCGGATGATCACCGTCGGTTACCCAGGCTCTCTGATGGATTACCTCGTTCCCAATTCGATCTTTCAATGAGACTCCGAGCAAAGCCCTTTCAATAGCTCACGACTTTGAACTTTTGAACATGGCCAACCGTTTCTGCGTACGAACCAATATAATTCCAATCTGATATTAATTCGTCAACATTACATTTAAGAATTGACTAGAGTCTGCACCCACGCGGTGCCTACTACACCCGCAAACAGCTTTTTCGGAAAAAGGTAGTAAGTACCATTACATTCTCAGACAACTTAAGTTCTTTCATGAAACAATAGCACTTCCGGACAAACGTGTCAAACGTATTTACATTTAGTACCTACTCATATTGTATTGTAGATATGTGAAAACTAACAGACAGGTTTAATGGTTCTACATTCCTGCATCTGTTATCGTAGATGAAGTAGCAATTTATTAATTTATTACAAGGACTCCCGGCTAGTATAAATTATGGTAGGATTTTGTTAACTTCGAATCTGGGTCACTTTCATTATCGATATTTTATATATTACTAGCGGTCAGGCCTAGTGGGTGAGCCTGCCTGGGAAGCCTACGATACGAATACTTTAATAAATACTTATGATGATATTCAAACCCTTAAATAAATATTTATGATGAGCACGGATGTTTGTTTATGAGTTACAGGTGTTTTATATATTGTTGGCTGGGTACCCTACCCACAACACCAGCCTTCTTCAGCGTACCAGTCAATAAGTGTTAAGGATGTCCTCTAAAATTGATTGATTTATAAATAGATACTCGTACCAGATCTAATTATTCTGAGCATTACGAATCTTATATTGGCCTCTTTTATGCTCACATACAATTCTAATTCAGCGGGGGACAAAATGCGCATTATATAGCATTTAAAAGGATGGAAAATGAAAAAGTATATCAACGAGTGCGCCGTCAGCTGAGTAATGTAGAGGTTATGACATCTATAGCGAATGCAGGTGACACCGTTTCATCTCCAGCCTTGGGCACTGTAGACCTTAGTTGTTTTTCCTTACGTACCTACTTAACATATATTTTAGTTTACTAGTTTTTTAATGCATGTAACTGTTCCGTGACTTAACTTAGGTAAGAACAATTTAATTACATGACACCTTATCTATGTATAAACCTATCATCAAGTTTAACGTGTTAATAACAAATTCCAATTATTCATATTCAAGAAGTAATTATCGCGCTTTTATTGTTTGATACGAGTGTTTTACTATTATAGGAATTATTACCTACAAGTTGCCGTTGACGCCGCCAATTATCAAATACCATTGTAATAATTACAGCTCGTAGACAACGAGTACAAATGGTACATAGATCACCTCGCAGCTAATTGAACCCGTCCGAGACGCATCAATCACGCACCACCAACAACAACGAACACACTGTTAGTTTTGCCGCTGAATTATTAATTACATTCCCACAAAAAACGCACACACGACGCCGAAACGCATAAATTTCTTCCTTTTTCATCGCACAAAGGAGCCGGGCGCCCCACAACAACGCTAAACAGATTAGCCGCCCGACACGGCCGTCGCGGCATAATTTTTGGCGCCAGTAGTCCTGCCTCTAGATTAAACTAATATGAAAAGGAAATTGAGTAGAAAATGGACGAAGGCTCTATGTGTCATTAAGGATTGGTTCCGCCGCTCGAAAGCGCCGCCTCGGCCTAACTTATTTGAGTTCACTTAATTGAATTAGCATTTCGGTAGTTTTTATGAACTGCTAGTAATGTCCCGAACGAAATTGAATGGGCTATTTTTGGTTAATAACAATAACATTTATGTGACCGAACTGACTAAATAATTGCTTTAAGTTCTTTATGTGGGCGAACGAGGGAGAGTTATGTTTAATTACTTTTTTATGTTTCTATACGTATAGTTAGTAACAAGTTACTAGTATATTCACAACTGTTTTTTCAGGGTATTGGACTAAATATTTAATTCAATTGGTAGTTAACTAATGTTGAAAGATACAAAAGTTTGAAATAAATTAGATACTATACTCCTAAGTAAGTTCTCGTCATAAATTAACTCTTTATATCAACTTTCAAAGCTTATATTATTCATGTCGCACTAAACCTCGCCTCTTAAACTTATTCCAACTCGGAAACAAAAGCAGTGATTTGTTTTTCATGTGTGGAACTTTATTCGAGGCTGGTCACCCTTGAGAACGTATGAATAGTAATAGAGGTTAAGGCTCTAAGGGACCGAGGATGGGCCCGCCGTAATGCGCCGCTTATGGTGCGTGCTAAATTGACAATACCCGGGGGTGGCCGCCTAACAAACCGTTTTATGAACGCCTCTTTTGGGCATAGCTCCAATCCAAACTTTAAACAACTTTTATACCGTGAAGAGTTCAGGCCATCCTAATGTTTATGTCACGCCTGAATATAGTTTTTTGTTGTAATATAAAGTCCATAATAAGTTATACAGAAGCCGGACAGAATTAGATTCGGTATATTAGATAATCGTCTACATTGTAAGCAAATGATTAGTCAAGGATAACAAATATTTGTGACTACTGTTACTAGGTAAATGGTATAGGCCGTATGTGTTTCTTTACTCAGTTGTCAGTCCATAGTTAAGTACGAGTATTATCAAGCTTTGGCGCGAAATGTGTGCCTAATGGTAAGAGTGCGGCCGCGTTTGCCGCGGCGCGTACGCTGCACTCACATTCATGAGCAGGTCCGGAGAGGAGGAGCCCTTGCCGCTCATGGCGCCGGCCGGTTCATGTCACAAACTCACAGCACTCGCGGCGGCGCAGGCGGCGCGGGCGGTCTGCGTGCGCCGAGCGACGACTGCCGCGCGAAGGCCCCCACCGCAAAGCCCAAGCCCCCACCGCTACCGGCTGCCTCATTTCTCACTATAATTTGCGTGCTGCTCGTTTTTTACCATTATTACTCCCTCGTTTTGTTTTACGTATTATCGAGTGCATCCCGCTCGCACCGGCCGCCATGCGCGGCGAGCGCCGCCCAGATAATAGCCGCGCGCAATTACCGCGAGCAAGCCGGCCAGCACTGACACTGCCAACGCCATCTCGTGTTGAGAGGCAGGACTAAATGTTGCGATTCTCCGCAAATATGGTTACAAAGTATACCTACTAATACTTACGTTCATAACACCTTTATTGAATGTACTTTATTAAAGAGTCTGGACTCTACCTTTCTTCAATATAAAAGGAATCAAAAATTCTAACTGAACTAAAGTCTACGAAAATCATCCATATAAAAAACACTTTTCTTCCTATCTATGTTTTTTTTTTATGACAAAGGTGGCAAACGAGCAGACGGATTGCCTGATGCTAAGCAATTACCGTCGCCCATGGGCACTCGCAACACCAAGGGAGTCACAAGCGCGTTGCCGACCTATAAGTGTGTTGGAGCTCTGGGAACCTTATTCACCATCAGGAACACAACACTACATACCTGAAAGGTAGCAGTGCTATTATGGCTGTGGTCTTCTGTAAGGAGGAGGTACTTCCCCAGTTGGGCTGCTCTAGATTCAAGCGTGATGGTACTTCGCTGTACCCTACCTCTCATTGTTGGACGTAGTTTAAGGACATACCCGGGTCCCGGGTATGTTAATACATTTCAAACATAATACTATGTTAATACATTTTAAACATGTCAATACATTTCATCTACTAATTTATTAATTACTAGTTACTAAAAAACTCATGATTTTCTTTCGCATACTAACGGATTAAAATAAGAGTAATCATAAATTGAATTACATTTATACTTTTTTACTTATGGATTTATACTCAAGAAAAAGTCACTAGGTCCACCGGCGTCCATTTATGTTGTACATCCAGGATTTGAACCCGCATCTACTTCTACAGCTTTATTTTTAGTTCATCACATTTAATTTTACTACATTTAACTCTATCTATTTCACTACAGAGAATATGCAAAACAAAGGCCTACATGTTTCGTAGCACTTCGTAGCTGTTGCGTAGAGAGCTGTAGTAAAGCTGCATACATAAGGTTCTCAAATAGTAAATCTTCAGTAAATAAATGACAGAGTTATCATAAAAAAAACAGATTACTAATGTCATATACAAGCGTTATTTAAGTAATACCTACAAGTCATTATTCTGTTTGTGTCCTTATTTCCTAACAACATAACATACCTAACTGATATTTTCTACAAGCCACGCATAAGTCTAAATTGGGAATACTCTTTGTTAAACTAAGATTAATTGAAAGACTTTTTTTTTTACTGCTAAGAAAATTGTTAAGAATTATTCTGAACACGTAGCGGATGACATTTGAAGCTCACTTATTTACAATGGCGCTTAATAAGCCCATTAGCGTAAATATAAGGTTTATATAAGATACTTGATCAAAAATTAACTATTCTGGCACTTTTTTTTTATGATATAGGCGGCAAACGAGCAGACGGATTGCCTGGTGTTAAGCAATTACCGTCGCCCATGGGCACCCATAACACCAGAGGAGTCACAAGCGCGTTGCCGGCCTTTAAGGGGGGTTGGAGCTCTGGGAACCTTACTCACCATCAGGAACACAACACTGCATACCTGAAAGGTAGCAGTGCTATTATGGCTGTGGTCTTCAGTAAGGAGGAGGTACTTCCCCAGTTGGGTTGCCCCAGATTCAAGCGTGATGGTCATCGCTGTGCCCTACCTCTCATTGTTGGACGTAGTTTAAGGACATACCCGGGTCCAAATTAATCGTATCAATTTGGGATACAAAATGGTTACACGATACAAAACAGTTTACGTCCCTTAATTATATTTATAGTCATGATGTCAGTACAAAGTATGAAATAATTGTTATCTTGGATTTACAATGTATAAAGTGTTTAAATGACCAGTATGAAATCTCTTTTACCAACTTGTCCTACCCTGATATATAAGTATAACTTTTACAAATTACAAAGTTATGTTTCAGATTAAGTACGTCTCCTTAATTAACGTGTATTGTTTAGGAATGCTTATATACGAGTAGTAGCTAATGTCGGTAGCAATCCTTATGTTCATCATCATCATTATACCAGCCAAAGGACGTCCGCTGTTGGACATAGGCCTCCCCCAAATCGGTCAACAGTAAGCAACTATGTTACTTAACATTAAAAAATGATTTTTTAAAATGAATATGTTTAATGAAGTCGTATACATTGTTACTTAATTTATGTGTATTTCTACTAAATACATAGCTACCTTATTAATATGCCCATACACACTCTATTTTTTGCCCAAACGCCATTGAGGGTTAGACAAATATTTCACGTAGGCTATACAATATGACATGCGTTTTTATAGATATATTTAGATTGTTGGTCTCCGATCGGACCGGGTCAATACATTTCTAGATCTTATAGCTGTTAGTCTTAGGTCAAAAAGTTCTCTTATTTAATTTTCGGGTTACTTCATCGATATTGTTTTGTTTTTCAGAAGAAGAAGAATCTCTTCTTTATTTCTATCTTTTTTCTTATTTATTTGATAATTACTCGTATTATAAGGACTTTTGCTAGTACGAAATACAAGTCAAACTTTAATATTCCTGTCTACTTATATCTTATTTTTAGATAAGAATCAAGTTTCAAATTTTTGTTATTTATTATTTATCCTACTTTTAACCAGGATAAATAATTAGGCTTATCTGGCGGAGGGAGTAAAAATATAAAACGAAATATATTTTTTTAAGATTTCTGTATTTATTTTATAATCATTATAAATGCACTATTAAAACATAGTTCTTATGATTACCAACAAGGCACATCAAATAATAACCTAGCTATATACAATAAAATACATCACATTAATCTGTTTGGTAACTCAGAAATTATATACCAATAAACCATACGATTATAACATTAACTTTTGACAAAACAACCTTTAGGCTTCCCATCCCACGGGGATTAAGTACATGCAAAGATAAAACTCCACCATAACTTTTGTTCTAAAAAAAATTTAAATGATAAAACTGGACTACACTAAACTTATTGTCCAAGCGCAACAGGCGGCTGTAAGTTATAGTGTCCCTGGAACATGGTATAATTATCCTTCGAAGCACACTGGTAGGCGGGGAAGTGTGTAGGATACTGCCGCGTGGTGTCCGGCAGGGTTGGGTACTGATACATTGGGCGCGCGGCTGCAACAGCGGTCAAGGGTCGTGCGTAAAGCGCCTCTTGCCGCATCTCCGGTGCCCAACCTGCGTTCGTACCGCTCCCGAACACCATTCCACTGTTATAACTGGCAGTTGACACATTCGGCGCTACAGCTCCATAGTTTAGAGAAGGAGGCATGGACATCTGCTTCGACGCGACGCTGACTGCCGGCACAGTCCCGTAATTTGCACTGCCAATGGACACGACTGGCGCTTGCTCCGCAATTCTCCTTTCGGTTTTCTCTTGAGGAACTTTAGCTTCTTCGTTATCTTCAGAAGAAGCTTTTTTAGTTTTTCTCGTGACATTCGCATGGGTTTTCACATGTTTGGCAAGATGGTCTGACCGCATGAAGCGCTTCGTGCAGAGTTGACACGCGAATCTCTTCTCCCCGGTGTGCGTGCGCAAATGCCGCTGCAACTCGTCAGAGCGCGTGAATCGCTTGCCACAGAATAGCCAGTTGCACACAAATGGCCGTTCACCTGTGTGCCAACGCAGATGAGCTTTAAGATGCGAGGTTTTCCCGTAGACTTTTCCGCAACCAGGAACGTGACAGACGTGCTCGCGTTTAACCCCATCTTTGCCGTAGTTGGGTCCGAGGCCGGCGGCTTCCGTCAAGCAGTTCGGGCAGCGGCACTTGGCACAGCGACGCTGGAGGTCACGGGCCTCCTCGGCGGCTGCGGGAGGCCAGTACGGGTACTGAGGGTAGGCCGGCAGCTCCCGCCAGCCGCACCACGCCCCTGAAGAAGCACTGCTGCACGACGAGAGATCAGAAGCCGGTGAAATCGCTTCACCTCGGCCACACCCGTAGCCGTAACCGGGCATCATGGACATCATCTGCAACACGCACAAAAATAATTATTAATTCACTGAATTATTTTAATTGGGATGGAGTTGGGTTATAATCCAACAAAAATCCTGTTAGTATATAATCATAAAGTTTAAGATTCACAAAGTCATAACTCACAGTAAAATCAGATAAGTTTAAATTTAAACGTTAGCAAATAACTCTATTTAATTACTGATCCAGCCTTAAACGTCAAAAATGATAGGTTGCCAAAGGCTATACGCGTAAACTAGGGAGGCAATAGAGTTAGGGCGGACCTGTTGCGCGGGCGGATCCACGTATTGCATATCCGGTGACGGTGGTGACAACGTAGCGCGACGAGCCTTCAACTGGATAATTACAGGGCGGCGCACCGTTCACGTCGAGACGTTTTTAATAACTGGCTTCGGCTGGAGGTAACGAGCGGTTGTCGCCTCGCCCCGGCCCCCGCCCGAGGGTAGCCGCGCGCACCCCGCGCCGCGGCGCGCGCGCAGCCTCCGACACCCCACACCCCACCCCACCGTGACTTATGCCCACTTCTTACAAGAACACCAAACTAATTCACATATGTGACGTCACATTCTGGTTATTGGTTGATTGTGTACATTCATTTTTATCTACCTATTTATATTTATTATATAATTATTAACTCATGCTTAAAAATATACATTGAAGAGTGTATTAATCGAAGAAGGTGGGACGATAATACCTAAATATTTAGTACTATATATATTTATATACATGATTGATGAGTTTACCTAGTTTAGTATTATTTCATTTTAGGTCTTTTACTTAAGCTGCAACTGTAAGATTTGTTACATAGAGAATAGATATTGGTACATAAGAAAGTACTAAATTTATCTACGCATGTGTCTAACCAAAATAATGTTTGCTAATATGTAAATTTATCCAAATTGGAAGTTACATTATCATTAAATTTTGGATAAGTAAATAATAAGCTGAGTACCGTTGCTTACGTAATACCTATGTAGGTGTGTATAAAATTATTCACCACTCCATAACTCCCCGCCACGGCTGTAAAGTGTTACGATGGCTTTTATTTTATTTACTTATTAAATTCCCGGCGGATCTGGTCAAGCATGTTCAGATAGCCATCTCCGTATATAATATTATTCTTCTGTTTCGACTCTCACGCAGCGCTTAATGTTTTTAATTTTTTCTCTATTTCGGTCAGCAGTTCGCGGCACAGCAGTATGATTTATGCATATCCGAGGCCAAACCTTTAATTACACGTTGTTAAAATATGGCAGTTTGTTAAATCGTTCGAGATGCTTTTGTTTTACTAAACGCCGCTCTTTTAGAGAGATCTACTTTTCCTGTGTTCCGCCGAACTTATTAAGTTTGCCTGCCGTCTTAGTTAGTTTTTTATTATTTAATGTTTATTAACAGTTAAGCCGAACTTTAAGTACAGCGTTGCTGTCTATTCGATTAATAGTCGACGTCCTTGATAATATTCTTAAAAAAATGTAAGATCGTAACTGAATATAATATTATGAATCTAAAAAGCTCTTTATTATGAGATAAATATGTTTGCTATTTTTTTTCACATGTGATTGTGAAAAGTTACGAATTCCCAATGTTTATTTAGACAAAATCTATGTCTAGGTACGTATTCAATAACGTAAGTACTTGTAGCCCAACTTGGTAATCGTTTGCATAAACGTTTAGTTTTATTACTTACATAACTAAAAATATATAAAGAGTAAATGATCTCGAACCAAGACACTACATCATCATCAACCATTTCGATTTTTAAAGCATAACATCTTAACAACCTCGCGGCACTCTCACCCTTTTATTACAGCCCGTAAAATACATTTCCACGAAAGCGCTACTGTACTGTAATGGTCAGCCATCGTTGTCACGAATGCCTCAGTAACCTGTCGACATGTTTACGACAGGGTAGAACAATAGCTGACGGTGCAGGGACTAGACAATGCACCATTTCGCTACTGTGCCCTAGTCGGTGTCCGAGCCCCTACAAAGCCCACATGCAGTGGACAAAGCAGCCTACTAATGTGCGATGATCGCTCTCCTAGCGCCATAAATCTTGAGGGCTACTGTGTTTTTGTAAGCGGCGTGCGAACCGAAAAAACTCGGCCCCTGGACACTTGCGACATCTTCTATCATTTACAAGGACAGCATGTTGCGATGTATGATGAAACGAATCGCCGACTTCCTTCAATTTACTTCAATATTTTATGATGGTTTGATTGCTTATTTTAGTTATTTATTACCTGCTGCTTATTTAAAATCGACACATTCGTATCGCATCGCACAACTCGCACAAGTAAATGGTAATCGGAGTGTACCGTGTGTGTACCGTGTAGCCAGCTTTATAAATACAATTAACTAGCTATTGGTGCTCGTAACATAAATATCAGCATTCTTCAATCAATATCAGGATTTCATGCTAAATCGAAATGTATTGATATTGGCTATAAACGCATACGCGGGTCATTTCCGTCGAGTCTCGGATATTTTACACTAATTACAGGTTTCGTATGTCATGGGCGGGCAATTAGTGTATTGCACGTAGTCCTTCATTTCCTGTCTTTTGGCGGCATGAATGGATCTTTACGAAGAGTTGCACAAAGTACCAAGGTAGTGGTGTCGGGTTGCCATTGTGCGCTGCCAGCCGAGCCGGCACCCACGCCGATGGCCCGGCTTATTAGGTATGTAATCAAGTGAGAGCAGAAGTGTTTACATTAGAAAATGTAAGCCACACAATCATCAATTTAACAGTACTTACATGCGGTCGCGTGCATTTATTTATGACCCGCTTAAAGCTATGTTTTCACTTTATTTTATTTTATTTTATTTTATTTTATTTTATTTTATTTATTTGGAAAGCTAACAGAAATAAGTGAGCAGGAGTTAAGGTTTCTAGTACATAATAAAAACAATCACTTATTCCCTTAACAGCTCTCACTGAAACATACATCCACAGAGGTATTACTACACTCAAACAGTCACTTAACACTATATATTAAACTAACAAAAGAGAATGAAAGCATCAGATGAAATGCCCTCAACAAAAATAGAAAGTAACATCAGGAAATATTAGTTATAAACAAATGTTACAATTCGTATATCACTGTATGCCTAATTTAATTTAACAATCCAGTGCCAGTGCAATACTTCCTTCTTGAATTGGGGTTTACTGGTATGAAATATGTCAACTGAGACCCAAAATTTGTTGTACATATCGCAAATACGGTGCAGTGGAGCGCGATCTCCAGCGTGGGTCGAGGCGAGTGGGACGGCGAACGAGGCCAGGGAGCGCAGGGAGCGCACGCCTCGCGTAGGGACTCTAAAGCGGACTTGTTCAAGGAGTTCAGTACTTTTGATAAACCCTCTACAAATATTAAATAGAACCAGCGCATCGGCCGTTTTACGTCTAGCCTCGAGAGATGGAAGATTGTATTTTTTAAGAAGGTCAATGTAAGACATTGTTTTACCCGTGAGTCTACGGTGCATCGATCTCAGGAACCGTTTTTGTACCATTTCAATACTTTTTGAATACTTATCATATAAAGGGTTCCAAATTACCGAAGCATACTCGAGATGTGGCCTCACGAGTGCTTTATAGAGCAAAAGGTAAGACATCGCAGTTTTAAAAGGCTTTGCCGAGCGTATAACAAATCCCAACATTTGCATGGCCTTAGAGATAATATTATCAACGTGCGCGTTAAAATGCAGCTTATCGTCATACAGTATTCCTAGATCACGGCAATGATTTACTTTATTTATTAAGGTATTACCAATTTTGTAATCATACCTAACAACGTTTTTGCGGTTTTTAGTAAACGTTATTTGCGTGTATTTGTCTACGGCTAGTTGGAGTTTATTACGCTGACAACTTAGTGTTCTGAGGGAACATTTTGCGTATAATTGTTTCTAAGCTCAAAGCAAAATGTTTGCTCCGAACACTTATTGAAAACACAGCATAGGGTTGACAGTCCTGTATTGAAGTTCAAGGATTTTTTTTTGCGAAATGGGTTACAAATTAACGCATGCGATTGTACCTAACGGTTGCAAAACGAAGTATAGTAAGCAAGTGCAAATTTTAAAAACAAATATCTTTTCTTGTAAATAACATTTAATTTATGAAATAAAAAAGCACCCGTATACTGAATTTAAATTACTTACATTCCGACGTTTCGAACACTTTGCAGCGCTGCAGTCATTCAATGGCCATGCAAAGTCAAAATTAGGATATCATTAATAAATAATAATTTAAATTTAAGCACTATCGGGATTCGGGAACGGTTGCACATAATTTATGAAATGATAGGTACGAATCAAATAAAACAGATAACTATTAGGTAAATATTAGCACCTATGATTAGCTATACATAAAATACCTATGCTGGAATCTAACTAAAAAATAGACACCTTGCAGTGCCAAAAAGGGACATTCAACTAAACTTGTTACATTAAAGAAATATGATCTCAATCCATCACAAAGAGGACAAAAACCCAAAATTCGAGTTTAATCGTGAATAAATTTAATATCGGCATTGTATCAAGGCGGATCCGATGTTATCTGATCGGAACTTCGCTCGGTTTTGCAAGGAGCCGTAAAGGAGTGAACAGCGGGCCTTAGCTTTGTTGAAATCTTTAAATCAAGTTACTTTTCCAACCGCTTACCTAGTTCCACCAAACCTGCATTTTCAATCTAAACCTCATTTTGTTGATACAAAGTAAGTTATTGTATAGCACAGTTGAAGCAAGATACGATTTTTGGGAAAAAACCGTCAAAAATGTAACAAGATCACGCAAGTAGGTAGGTACCTGTCGCACAAAGAGCCGCAGGTTCGCACGGATCCCTTGTCATTTTTAAGAAAAAAAAACTTTTTTTGAAGTGTCGAGACTTCGGTTTGTCAAAGGTTGGACGTCTGATTAAAAATGCTTATTTAACGATTTCTTTCACGACACTAATTGCGCTAAAATGTAACTAATTCGATTTTTTTTTCTTAATCGTAAACCTGGCCAATTCTCATTTTTATAAAGTAAGTAGTATATTGCTATATAAAGTTTATTGTCCCCGTACGTAAAGATGTGACAAAGTCACAAGCCCAACAGTGAAAGCATGAACTCCTAAAAAAGCTACCTACATGTCCCCACAGTGTGGGCACGCGGCCAGTCATTTTTATAATAGGTAGTACTACCTATGTCATAGCCTACATAGGGTGTCTCATTTTGAGGTTTTAACTCTCCAAGAACAACATCTCTCTCTTAAACAAGATTAAATTATGTGGAAGTTTAGGTAATTGAAATAGATAGTTATACGTATTCATAAGAAAACAATTAATAAACGGATAAGGATCACAAATATGTAGGTTCACTTAAAGGTCACTAATTTTTATTTTATAACAGGACTTACAGAAACCGTTACCAAGATAGGTATTATCCATTTGTTTGACATTTCCAAACTAGGTACTTTAAGTGTTTTAAGTACATTCGAATACTTTATTTTAAAACCAATACCCTAGTAGTAGACAGGTACGTGTCTAACAAGTTACTAAGAATTACTAAGTTACTAAGAATACTTAGTTTCTAAATTCCTGATTATGTGATAGTTCCTCCTGACCTATGTATACTCCTGCAGTTACTTTCTCTGCATTAGAGTTAAGTCAGAAACATAATTTAATAATTTATATTAGGTAGGCAGGATGTTAATCAAACATACCTAATAGTGAATAAACGCGTGTATAAAAACGATAGGCAAGCTAAATTGATAAATATCCCTGATCAATAGCAAACATCTGAAAGCGGAATGCCGAAGTGAAATCATTCCATAAGCGTCTACAGAATGTCATTATTGTCACAATACAAACCTATAAACATGAATCTCCAAATATACTCAATCTGACATAGTAAGCGAAGATCGTCGCGGTCATAAAAACTCTGAAGGTAAAATTCTGCGGACGAGGCGCCCTGCCGAGCCGCGGTGCCTTCAATCGCCAGAGAAGCTTTACAGTGACAGCCGAAATTGCCCTACATATGTAAAAACTAGCCCGTTTGTTTTACAAAACAAGCGCCCGAACAGATATGACGACGGTTAATGACACATTGACGGTTAATCACACAAGCATTTGACGCCGTCGCTCATTAAGCACTTGCCTTTTTTTTAGGCGAAATGGTCAGTTTTTGTAGTTGTCCGAATGTTTTGTAGGCTATTTTGTGCATATTTCGAGTTGAGAATGGATGCTAATTGGAGAGTTTTAGATTTTAAATGTACTTATGGAAATCTAGGATCAGAGAATCAAATGAGCTTTCAAAATTATCGAAAATCTGAACTGTATCACCCACATACGTACGTCGGACTCCAGCAGGCATTTTCGTGGCATGTCAGAATAATAGGCAAGGTTCCCAAATCAATCAATTCACTTTCGAGTATTTGGTACCTCGTATTTATAATGTGAAATTCCAAATATTATAGCAACTAACTGCGTTATTTATAAACGTACTTGGACTAGGTACACATAAGACAAAATGGCGAAAAAGTTCGTTTGGTTTTATCCGTCACTCAGACAATTGCAGCTGCGAGAAAGGAATAAAACACAACTTCAAAGAGTTTAAGATGAATAAATGATAACGGGTAACTAATTTAATTACCTATGTTACAAATACTAGATACATTATAATACTCGTAAGTTAAGATTTTTTTGTAAACTTTACCTTGCCCCCAAACTGCCCCTGCAGTCCGACGTATGCACATCACAAATCCAACTCGATTGAAACTTTATTCATAGCAGATTTATAGTAAAAAAGCGTAGTAGTAATAAGCCAGGCCATCTCTGATGTGATGTGCTGTGACACGGACGGTTCATATTCAAACATCGGAACACACTCATAATAGTCACGACCTCACCACACAACACTTCAGAGAAATGTCAACCGGGCTACAAGATGCTACTTTCAAATACCTATACGAGTCGTGTAACACGACATCAAATCAATATTCGCACACACCCACATACAAAAAGGACACAGACGTTTAACACGTTGGCTGCCATGAGCTTCTCCGGTGGAATCATATAATCTTCTCTATGTGGCCATGAGGCCACCAGTGGGATCACAAGCTCATTTCTCAGGGTATTGTTTCCAACTGGTGATGCTCATGGCACCTCAGTAATAGAGCGATGCTTTAAGCATCACCGGTGGGATCAGTAAATTTGTATGGGGCGTGGGGGGGTGGGCAATACTGTAAGTGTAGTAGGGTGGGCAGCCAACGTGTTAAGTTAGCCACCCATTCTGTAAGCATTTGTTACTTTAATTCTAAATTAAATTTAGACATTGCAACAGCAGAGCTGCTCTAGTACGTAATGCAAGTCGTCAATTTACTGTACAGTCGACGTCAAAGATATATATATACACTTTTGCACCTTATTACAAAGGGTTAAGGTGAAGTGTATACATGTCTTTGACGTCGACTGTACAAGATTTTGCTGACTTTCCGTTCTGACATCCGCTGATAAATGCTGCCATGCTTTACCGATGAATGACAAGATCTAAACTAGATGCGTTAAGTTACTCTCATTTATATGTGCATTTATAGGTATAGTCAACCAATTTGATTTCTAGGCCACTTCGTTCCTTGTCACAGTGAAAATGTAGATGGAAGACGCAAAAGATCTCTTATTAACGTCACTGTGACAGGGTTCGAAGTGGCCTAGAAATCAAATTGGTTGACCGTACCATCTGTAGGTGCCAGTTCTCCATCTTGAAATCTCTTTAAAACAGGAGCAACGAACCCAATTTAGTTAGGTGTGTTCTTGTGTGTTATTGTTAACCTTTTCGCCGCCACGTCAAAAAAATCTCTAACGTACGTCACACGCCAAAGATTTTTGCAAAAAGCGAAATTATATCAAGCTTATTGATATCAAGTCGTGGCGTGTGGGGCACGAAATGTTCTAGAGCGGTACCACGAACATCGAAGTTCTTATATTTCGGGCATTTTCTCTTTTAGGTACTCCAATTAAGGTGTCATGAGAGTGACAGAGACAATCGTTCGAAATTTACGAATAGGTATCGTATTTCGCGGTAGTACCCCTGACATCATATCAAGTCAATGGCGTCAAAAATTATTTCACCGATCGCGTCGCTGGCCCGTCGCGCACTCAACCGAAAGGACACTCACCACTCTTAGTGCTTGACAATGGAGGCTTATGTTCTCCGAAACATGTCGCGCGAGTGACTTAATAAACTTAGTGAGTAGAACCGTGTTAATCGTTAATCGATATACAGCGTATTTTGAATCCTAAACGAAGGGAAGGCTTCTACAATAGACACCTGAGCGTAGTTAAGGAAATGTTAAGACCTGAGGTAGAATATTACATTTTGCTACAATGTGACTCATGCTGCATTTTCACGCTACCTTTGAATTGAAATTAACCGGACACCCTATTATGGATCCATGACTTCAATTGACATTTATTACACATTTAATCGGTTTTAATTGTATTTTACTCTTACGTAAAACGTTAACGTTACATTACCTCGTTCAAATCATCTATTGCAATTGCTCTGTCTATCTTTAGCTTATCGCCTGTCTTGTGTTTCCAAAATTGTCTATAGGGTTGTGTTGTAATCCCAATATTTTTTTTAATGATTCCATAATAATTATTTATGCAGGGAACGGATTCTAGATTCAGAACAACTGTTAACAAACACTATAATATTGGGGCATTTCAAAGAAATCTGTAAATTAAGTAGGTCGTACAGTCGCCATTAGATTCTTCGAAACTGTGGATGTGGTCACAAATATCTGAACAAGCACTTTATCGCCTTGACAATAGAGGCGTTGTTCAGATATTTGTGAACACCGCACCGATATATCTGATTGCGACTCTACGTGATAGAGAGCCGGTTAAAGCATTATTTCATGAAAACCCAATTTTACAGCGCCATCTTTGAATCGACTCCGAAACTAGCTAGTAAACTGTAACGGTCAAGTAATACTTACTTGAAAAAACATATGGTTCCTGTATTGTTTTTTCACAAAAGTGAAATAAAATCTTACTCTTGTCGGTTTCTTCTGTCGCATCGTCTATATTTAGGGTCAAATTGGATTATCCTAAGTTATATTCTTGATAGCGCGTCTTATGATCCTTGTAGAGTAACTTCGCCATTTACTTTTCGATTTATAAACTCAACGAAATCTAATACTCCTTCAAGATTCTGTTTAAAATCTTAATAGTGAATCAGAGTCATCTATCGTGATATCTGTAAACTAAATAAAAAGGATGCGCCGAGTGTCATTTAAAAGAGCGTTTTCAAAAAATTGTGCACCCAATTAGTGAAAGTTGTTAAGAAAAGTTAAATCACTGTCAGTTTCGTGACGACAATTAAGCATTAAATATCGATAAAAACTTGGTATTGATGTTCGTTTTATAAACTTCAATCGATATTACAACATAATAGAAGGCAAAAAGTCGATCTTCATAAAGATTCTCCCTGAAAGAAACTCCCTTAAAAGTCCTAAATTTTATTTTCCAGGAAGCATTTTGACTAAAAGGAAAAGTAAAACCAAATAATACGATTTTAAGTTTTAGAAATTTTATTACACCATAACACGCGACACAAGACATACAATTTGTACAAACGGTTCACATTATAGTGACAACTCTTTCCTTCGACCTAGAGGAATGTAGCACTCGTAAGCGAATAGCATAATGATCGAAGTGCTGCCACGCGAGGATATACAAAGTATGAAAGAAGCTATAGATAATAAATAGTCAACAACCATACAAAGGTTAGATCCTTATTGTTTTATATGGTGTTCTATTAACTGCATCAAAACTTAATATGAAAACAGTTATTTTTATTTTAAATGACATTCTAACATTCTACAACATCGTAGTTCGTAAAGTGTTTTATGTCAACGTAGATTATTTTCAAACAGAGTGATCAAATAATTTTGAACGGGACATTGTATAGACATTGACAGTATTTGTCATTTCTCTGATATAAGATATTGAGATTGAGATAAAAATAGGACTTTAATAAATTGGAACAACCAAATATGTATCATTGCTACACTTGTGTAACTTTTGGATTGGGATTAAAAACACCCTAATAAGAAAGACGGTATTTCTATTAAGAAAATAAGATCTGAATGTAGTATTCTTGTTAGAAACACAACTGATTCAGTGCGGATGGCACAACATGCGAGTCATCAATGTTTTTAACGTGTGGCGTATGACACGAGAGGAGTGTCATCATATTCATGGCGTAAGGCACACATGTAGTGTCATTAAACATTTGGTGGCAGCCACAGTAGTTTTTGAAAATGGAAGACGCAAGAAATCGGTTGATGTGACCACTATGCTTCAGTGTTAGGACGATTGATTTGTTAGCACACATAATCCATCCACGTCCCTCTCGCACTTGCTCGCTTGTCAGAGTGAAGGTAGATGATGCGTCCTCTTTTGCACCCTTGATAGCTTTCATGTTCCATCTCGACTCCAGACATAATAACTTGCGTAACAATAATTATAACCAACGAAAAAGAGAATACATACGCCTATAAATCTCAACAATAGTGGTAGTTAGATCACAAGATTTCTTATCGATACATACTAATACAAGTCGTAAATACACAAGATATACAAATCAAATACATTTGGTACAAATTGCGAGATTTTTGTATACATTAATGTAAATTACAATGATTTGTACGGTGCAACTAAATAGTTCAACACGGTGCATAATGTTGGTACCGAAATATTATACGTAATATAATGGGACATCATGAATAATAATGAAGCTGGCATTGAACAGCGGTTAATTGCAGGACTATATTCGTTTGAAAATCATAACTCCCCTATATAACTATACAGTAATATAAATAACTAACGTGTGTAGTTATATAAGTATTGCTACAAAAGTATCGTTTTCTAACCTGGTCAGCTTACGCTTAAAACATTAACAAAAACTTATGAATTTACTTCATTTATTTGTATAGGACATACTTGTACAATATATCCAATCCAGGTTAAACAAAGTATCGCCATCGCCAATTTCTTATTAGAACAAATACAAATACTCTGACTCGTAACTTTGAACTGCCAACACATTTGTGACATGACAAATTCTATATATCAAGACTGACGAGTGAATGTTCATTAAACGACCAAAATACAAAACCAGTTCCGCAAGAACACTTTAAGCGGACATCATTAATTTGTTTTAATTGTATTACTTGCATCATCAAATGCAACGAATAACTTTGTTCAGTAACAGGTTTTTAATTAAAATAAATATAAGTAGTTCGATAAAAAAGAAAAATGCAATAAACAAATTAATTTAAGAGGAAAAACTGGATGGTTCCAAACTTAAACTAATAAGGGCTAGTCACAGTAACCTTATAACTCGTCCCTGAGGAGAGTGTATCTATTCTTTGATGGCGCCAGCTTCTTGAACGTAGACTCGGGTGGTGTGGTTACTTTAATATCGTTGCTGTCTGCTATTTGATTCGGGTCCGGGCCGTAGTGGAATTCCCTGGAATTTTAAATATTGTTGTTATTTTTTATTTTTTTTAACCAGTTTGAAACGTTCCATCATTACAACGTAAACTGTAATAATGATTGCTTATAAAGTAAAATTTTAACAAAGGCAAAATGTAACGTTGTAAGTAAACGTATTATAATCAAGTTTACGTTTATAGAAAACACACCCTATGTACAGAGCATTTAAGGTTCAAATTCGTGGTATTCTAGTCAAATGGCGATAGGAATGAATTCGCAAATTCCACAGTAGATAATATTATACTAACAGCTCGACCGTGAAATGTGTGTGTGAAATGTAAAATACGTCAACAAACCCACTTATATGCACAAGGATATATAATAATTTATAAAACACCGTCCACTCCGTCTGTCTTTTTGTATGTTTTTAAAAACCACTGAACAGATTTTTTTATGTTGTTTTCATCTATCGAATATGTTTCTAATTAGTTATAACTTTTGGTAAGTTGAAATATGACGGTAATTTATCGAAAACATGAGTAAACAATACAACGTAGGTCAGGCTATGGTATATCTTTTTAAGATACTAATATCTTAGGCTAGGTTTTTATAACATTTTTATAAAAGTAAAATATAAAAAATCAACTAAAACGTATCAAAACAATAAAAACCTAACATAGGGCAACAGGGCAGGGCCCAGGCTGCCGGTGGTTAAGGCTGCAGAGAGGAACCGTCGGACTATGCGCGCCTAGTCCCAGATTACCGCCTTCTGAATCTAACCCTTGATCCAACCACAACCACGTAGTCTCTCAAGATGTTGGTCGAGACTCTTCGCTATGAGACAGTTCGCGGAAACAACTATCGCTACAATGATCGATAAATATTATTATTTATTAACTATCATAAACTATGTGTTTTTTGTAAAAGCTACTAAACCCCTTTGGAATTATCGTACCGTCAGCCGCAGAAGTTGCATAGCAGTCGATGTGTCCTTCTTCTGCTGCTCACTGTACTAACGCAATGCGATTATGAGACTTGTTTGATGCAACTACCCCCGCCCGCGCTCCGCCGAACCAAGACGCCTACAATACATTACCAAAGAAAATTCTAGCTCTAATAAACTCGGACGATTGGTGACCACCCACCTATGTAACTTCCCAGAGTACAAGTCCTGCAGGAACTGGTGGAGTTTCCCGGGCTTCTCCATGTCGCTGTAGCTGGAGAACAGGTACATGTGGCGGAAGGAGTCGATGGCGATCAGCGGCAAGTCCGAGACTGACTTGCCGAGGTGGTGCAGCGGGTGCTCGAACCGGACGCCGTCGGCCGTTAGGAAGTTGATGTTTTCTGCAAATTATATAGTAAGTTGATGATTTCCATCCAATATGTTAAACTCTCTCTATGCTGCCTTATAAACTTTTTCTTGTGGAATTTTACACATCTTAAAAAATTACTAGATTTTTTATTAACAGCCTCTATTGAATGCGTGTATTTGCAACTCACATTGTAGATTTACAATGATTGTGTATGTATCACGCATGTGAACATATTATAAAAATAAATCAAATAAAGGTGTGGACGACTAGACGTACCTATTGTGTATCAAGTTTAATAGCGGTGACACAATCTCGTGGTTTTAAATAATGTACAGTCAGAATCATGTTAATAGCAGTCCAAGGGACCAAATGTAGTGTGACACATCCTGACTGCTATACAAATAAAAATCTGTAGTGATTGATATTTAACTTGGTGGTTACTAACTATTTAACAATGAGGATCGATGGATAGGAAGACTGAAATTACACTTTTAAGCTTTTAGGAGGCTTTGGTGTGCAGTCTGCTAAAGTGTAACTAAAAATTTAAATGTAAATTAGCGCATAACATTGTAGCTTAAGCATTAAAAGCAGAAATCGGGCCATCTCCTAAAAGTAAGAAAAATCAAAACTTCTAAAAGCAAAAAGTAAAAATTTACATACGTTTTTCAGACTGCAAATCTCTCTTAATAATTTCCTTGTATTTCTTAACACTCTCCGTATCCGTAGGATGGTGGAACAGGATCAGGAACGGAAGTCCTTCCTCTGTAAGCTCCTCTGCATTCTCAAAGGTGATCTCTCGGACTAGAGGAATACATTTTTCTTGCACCCATTTGTAGAGCTCATCGAAGTTTGTGAGAGAACCCTGGTAGGTTTCATCTGGCTCTTCGGATACTTTTCGATCAGTTCTAAATACAACTATTGGCTGGCCTGAAATCAAGATAAAACATACAATAATTAATTGGAAACATTTGGCTTAGTGAGCCTTCTTGTTCTCAGGCAGCCCTCCCTATTCGGTTCGGAGGTTTAGGAATACGCAAAATGTTCAGTGTCGCTTCCCCAGCCTTTTTAGGGTCTGCTCATAACACATCTGATCTCATAGGAAATATACTAAGGGCTTCCACAAAATGTGAGATCGCGGGCCTTGAGGACGTCAGACGCTTTTAAAATTGCTTAACCAGGTAAACATTTTCCAGACAACCCAAAATCACAAAGGAGCTGGGACAATGTTTACTGTGACTTAACCTACGATAGCCTTGTAAACAACTCTTCAGATCAAAACCGTGCTAGGCTATTGGCGGTCGGAGTCCGGGAAGCTGGCTACATCCCCATCCTTCGCCAAATACCGTTATTTTCTTGGATCAGACCTCCCTTAGACTGGCGACTGGTTTACGACTTGGAGTTCGGTATGTACGCCATATACATGCTCTTGTAGCACGGACGTGGACTGACTGGGACACCATGGATTATCTTGTCAAAAAAGTGCAGGCCATTTTTCTAGACACGCAAAGCTTAATGACATAATACGTCGGTCTCTTGCCACCATCAATGTGCCTGCTCCTCTTGAGTCGACTGGCATTGTCAGAGATGATGTCGTAAGTAGTTAAGTGCTTGTAGATATATGTATGATATTGTAAATAAAAAGGACATTTTTTTTTAAATACTGATGTCTAATTGATAGAAATGTCATTTTGAATTATTAAGGTCTTAGAAACAATGAATTGACTGTCCTAACTGTAAGATAACTTATCAAACTTATAAAATGTGTCACTACATAATTACTCACTCACTTGTCCTAATGTTAAAGAAAAAAACAAAGACATAAAATGTTCAAACGTGTTACATATTAATTATGTAATTGTTCTTTGTATGTATATATAACATAGAGAAATGATACATTGTAACATGAATCATTTATACTGTACATAACATAGAGAAATTTTTATTTTTATTTTTTATTTTTATTTTTTGAGTATTAAGGACATCAACAGCAAATACAATTTATATCAGCTATAAATAACAGCAGCACACATAGCCAATTATAGATATCCACCAATTAAATATGACTGAGCACGCAGGCCACAAGTCACATGAAAAGAGTTGAATACATTGTAGTATTTGTAAACTTAGAATTACTATACATGCAAATCCAAATGTATACGACGCATTATACATATTTAATTAGTATGCAGAATTGAAGTAAGATAATAAATTACACTAAAAATGAGCGAATGTGTGCGTGTATGTGTGCGAGCGTGTGTGTGTGTGTGTGTGTGTGTGTGTGTGTGTGTGTGTGTGTGTGTGTGTGTGTGTGTGTGTGTGTGTGTGTGTGTGTGTGTGTGTGTGTGTGTGTGTGTGAGTGTGAGAGTATCAACTGAGCTACGAGCGCAAACATTTTATAACGGCTGATTTGAAAGAAGATTTTGACAGCAGAAAGGGATCTATTTGGTTAAATCGTTTGTTGTAAGTGTTAGCTATTCGTAAAATGGGGGAATTTTGGGCGTATTTTGTATGTGCAAAAGGAACAAAGAATAGTTTATAACATGCGTGACGCGAGCGAAATGTAGGGGCGCAGTAGGACAGCTCTGCCGTGAGCTCAGGACTGTCCAGACGGCCGTTAACAATGTCGTGTAACAGACACATGTCCATCATCTGGCGGCGGTCCAGGAGGCTAGGCAGGCCATGTCGCTTGCAACTATCCTCGTATGCCAGGTTTGAGGAGCCTAGACCTGCTCTGAAGTTAAGATGCCGAATAAACCTGCGCTGAATCCGTTCGACCCGCTCAGTATGAACAACGTACTGAGGGGACCAAACTGAGCTTGCGTATTCCAAGACGCTACGAACATAAGTCGCATACACTAGTTTTATACAAGTGATATCTTCAAACGGAGAACATATTCTCATCACAAAACCCAAACTCTTGTAAGCACGAGTGGTGATTGTATCCACATGTTTTTCGAAAGTCAGTTTTGAGTCGAGCGTCAGACCCAGGTCACAAGCAGAGTTAACCCGCGATAGCGGTTGTCCGGCAATATTGTATTCAAATTGGATAGGGAGAGGACTACGTGTAAAAGAAATTTGGGTACATTTGGTAACATTTACAGTGATTCTATTAATTCTGTAGAATTCTGAGAGTCTGTCAAGGTCTTTCTGTAATGCTAGGCAGTCAGCCACGGTAGAAATACTGTTATAAATTTTTTTGTCGTCTGCATAAAGGAGGAATCTGCTACTTTGAAATACCATATAGATATCATACAGGTAAACTCCATAGAGCAAGGGGCCGAGAATTGATCCCTGCGGAACGCCAGAAGGGATAGAAATAAAGTCAGATTTATGACCCCCGACGACAACAGCTTGTTGTCTCATGGAGATATAGGATGTAACCCATCGATATAGGTCACCACGCAAGCCAAGTCTATAAAGCTTCCGAAGCAGGATGACATGATCTACCCGGTCAAAAGCTTTTCAAAATCAGTATAGATCACATCAACCTGCTTACGTTTGTCCATACGACGCAAGACAAAATTAATAAATTCAACGAGGTTGGTGGTAGTCGAACGGCCCTTATAAAATCCGTGTTGTTGAGGAGGGATCCCGCGAGATAAAAAAGGACTAATTACTTCATTTACCGTCTTCTCAAAGACCTTGGAGAAAACATTCAAGATGGAGATTGGGCGGTAGTTCTCAATTTTGGTCTTTGACCCTTTTTTGTGAATTGGCAGGATGTGTGCCTCTTTCCATTTTGACGGAAACGTTCCTAAAGAGATAGATTTATTAAATATAAGACTTAAAGGAGAAGACAGGCTCTTAGCACACTTAACCGCAAAATATGAGGGGATGCCGTCACTCCCAGCCCCGCCATTAATGTTCAGGCATTTAAGAAATTTTAAAACGTTGTACTGCGGTATTAGGGTGGAGCAAATAACGCTGCCATCATCGCAGAAAGGAGGAGCCAGGGTATGCAGCGGATAAGAGTTGGCAGGTGGCTGAAAAACGGAGTTGAAGAATTTATTAAAGCCTGCGCTTATATCAGGACCATCAGAGTAAATTGTGCCATTCAGCTCCAGGCATCGAGGGTATGATGAACCTTTACGTCTAGATTTAACGTAGGACCAGAATCTTTTAGGGTCCGCCTTGATGTTAGATTGTGTAACGTCCACGTAGTTGAGGTAGCACTGCCGTTCAATCCGTTTGTGACGTTTACGTAAGAAGGAAAACTCTTCATAATCACGGGGGTTATGAAATCGCTTCCATCTTGAATGCGCTTTTGCTTTCTCCTTGACAATGTTAATGAGCGCCCTGCTGTACCACGTTGGGTAATGAAAACGGTTGGTGGAACATTTCTGTGGAACAAACTTGTCAATTGCCTTATTGATAATATCATAAAAGAGCGCGACATCCTCATCGATAGCCTGGTTTTGAAAAATCTCCTCCCAGTTAATACTATCCAGGTAATTGCAAATAGAGTTATAGTCTGCTTTGCGGAAGCAATACTTACGGATCCTGGGTTCTTCGAGTGATTTCCTAACGATATCGGTAACACTAATATCCAGGGTAGGATGATAAACATCTTCTTTTAGTAGAGGAGTAATAGATCTATGTATATCTATGGAGAAATTACTGGAAACCAGATCCAGAGTATTTCCACTAGCATTAAGGGTTCTATTATACTGCTGTAATCCCAAGAAATTGAGTTCATCGGTCAGTTTATGAGCCGCCTCCTGAATCTCTACAGAACCCTGCCTCATGTGAAGTGGGCCATCCTCTGTCCACTTGATACATGGAAGGTTAAAATCACCGGCCACTAGAAAATATGCGTCAGAGGCCGCCTCACAAGCCATAGACAAACAAGTAATAATATTATCAATAACGGACGGTAATTGTCGACCTGGGGGAGCGTAAGCTGCCGCAATGTGGAGGTCCCGATGGGAACCGCGCAAAGAACGGGACGGTATGGTAATAAATAAACACTCGGTGCCTGCGCGAGACCACTCAGAGCGTTGAATGGCGCATAGCGAACGCAGAGCGAGTATCATTACACCGCCCCCGTCCGCCTTGCCGGTCAGAAGCCTATCGCGATCGAGCCTAAATACATCATACCTATCATTACAAAGTTCCGAGGACAATACGCCGTCGCATAACCAAGTTTCCGTAATTATAATAACATCGTACGAACACGATAACACACTATTGAAAAAATCAAGGGTTTTAGTTCTAAGCCCACGTATATTTTGGTAAAATATTAGTAATGAATTATTATCTATCACTTTGAAGCAGGTGTAAGAAAGCCAAGAAATTGAACATAAAATATAAAACATAGTAACGCTCATGTAACTGACAAGGCAAGCTACTGCAGTAGTATTTTAAAGGTAGGGAATTTAAAATTTGCTGAGACGCGCGCCGCATATTGTAAAAAAAAAGAAAGACAAAGTGTAGTGTTGATTGAGAAAATGTTGAACGTGTAATATGTTGTGGATGTGTGAAAAAGTAAGTGTGTAACTTAAAATACCTAAATTTAAAAGAGTACAAAGATATCATTATAATTATAATAGCCGGGGTCATAAAGTCAATCCGCCAGGAAAAGCGAATGGCTAAACAATCTTTAGTAGGTCCAATTGCGAAATGATACATTGTAACATGAATCATTTCTCTATGTTATGCGATGCCATATTGACTATCGGTACATCGAAGTGTTGAAGTGTTTGTATAGTAACGCCACTATGTCAGTCCGAGTACAGGAGCAGAACACGTAGGCGATTCCATTGCGAAGAGGCGTAAGGCAGGGAGACGTGATCTCTCCGAAACTGTTTACTGCCGTAATGGAAGACGCCTTCAAGCTCCTGGAATGGCAAGGGCGTGGCATCAACATCAACGGCGAATACATCACTCACCTTCGATTTGCCGACGATATCGTAGTCATGGCAAAGTCGATGGAGGAACTCAGCATGATGCTCGATGACCTCAACCGAGTTTCACAACGGGTGGGCTTGAAAATGAACATGGACAAGACGAAAATAATGTCAAATGCCAATGTTGTGCCCACCCCAGTCTTTGTTGGGAACTCGGTACTCGAAGTTGTTGACTCGTATATCTACCTAGGACAAGTAGTCCAATTAGGTAGGTCCAACTTCGAGAAAGAGGTAAACCGCCGAATCCAACTCGGTTGGGCAGCGTTCGGGAAACTACGTAATGTCTTTTCGTCCGACATACCTCAGTGCCTCAAGACGAAAGTCTTTAACCAATGTGTGTTACCAGTGATGACTTACGGCTCCGAAACGTGGTCTTTCACTATCGGCCTCATCTCAAGGCTCAAAGTCGCTCAACGAGCTATGGAGAGAGCTATGCTCGGAGTTTCACTACGAGATCGACTCAGAAATGAGGAGATCCGTAGGCGAACTAAAGTCACCGACATAGCCCACCGGGTTAGCAAGCTGAAGTGGCAATGGGCAGGCCACATTGCACGCAGAGAAGATGGCAGATGGGGTCGAAAAGTGCTCGAGTGGAGACCACGGAATAGCAAGCGCAGCGTAGGACGTCCACCCACAAGATGGGCAGACGACCTCATTAAAGTCGCCGGAAGACGCTGGATGCAGGTTGCTTCCAACCGGTACTTGTGGAGATCCAAGGGGGAGGCCTATGTTCAGCAGTGGACGTCTTATGGCTGAGATGATGATGATGATGTACAGTTTAACTACATAACATCGAAAAATTATCATTAAGTAAGTGATAAGGAAAATGTAGGTATTTATTATCTGTGACCCTAGTTAAAAAGGGTATAAGTCAAATTGGCACAGTAAAAAAGGCAACAAGTCCTACAAAATGTACGGCACTTGTACCCTTTTTCGCTGTGCTAATTTGACTTATACTCTTTTTTTACTAGGGCCACAAATATTGTTGATGCTGTGCCGATATTGCGGTTTTTTTCGTACTCCTAAGCAGTCCGAAACATGTCACTCAAAGAGGCTAAATAAACGAAAACTCGCGAAAGTTTAATTACCACAATTTTATCTAAAAGTTGATTACCTGGTGGATGCATTTGTTGAGATGCATCTCCAAAACCAGCATGGAAAAGGCACTCATCTTTAAGACTGGCAGCGACTCTCCTGAGGACTTGGTATTCTTCCTGGTCCCTGCGATCCATGTAGCCAATGATATGTCTCTTGTCTTCACTTAGATCATGGAGCTCTTTCAGTGAACTGAACATTATTACTGGATCCGTCAGCTGTTTCTTAATGAAATCTGAAAACGCTTCTACTGAACGCTGACCTGAAATGTAAAATAAAAACATAATCTAATATACATATAACATACACAAATAAAAGTGTAAATGTAAAATATGCTTTTTAGTTCTTACAATCATTACCTTTAATTAAGTTGGTTTATGACAAAATTAAGAAATTTTTTAATTGTTGGTTTGATATGAAAAACTATGTTCTTAATGCATCCATTGATTAAATCCTAGGTGTTGTAATACTTTTAATGTTGCCACACATATGTATATTATATAATAACACAGTTTAATATTTATGTAAGGCAGAACAAGTACTTAAAGATAACAAGGTAAAATATTGCATGGGTGTAATTCTTATCAATACAATATGTATATATACATTATGCAAAATAATAATTAGGTAAAGGGCAATTTTATGATACTACTATTAAATAGAGTAATAAAAATGTATCCATGAATATTCAATATAATGGTTAATGTTCATTCTTTGCATCAAGGAACATACAAGACATAGAATTACAATATCTTTACAAAACCCCATTCCTATCTATACTGTCTTTTGTTATTTTCCTTGTTCTTTTCCCGTCTTAAATTAATATTTCAATACAGCCATTAAATTTAAATATAATATAATACTTGAGGGGTGAGGGAGAGTTCTGCAAAACAAAAATAGGCTAGCTTGACAAAATACGTTTAGTATTTAACTGTCACTAGATACTGCATTAGCTCTTCAATACTGACTATTTGTATCATTAATTAGAGTTGCAACTAATGTTTGTTCATTAGGTGCAGTCAGAGGGTAATAATTGGTAGCAAATCTCTATTTGTATGGCACTAATGATGTGTCACAATATATTTAATTTGACATGTTATAAATGATTATCTATTAGGTGACTGATAATAACTTTATGATGCTAACTGTACATAAGACAAACAAAAGGATGCATCTGTGTAGAACTGCTCATTGCAAAGTATTGTAAAAGTATGGAGCCCAGGTTATATTGTCTTCACAATGGAAAGTATAAGTATATTATAATCTGTTCATAAATAAACATTATACCCTAACATACTTCTAAATACATTATGGTCTACAAATCAATGGTTAAGAATTACTGGTTGTCTAATCTGTACACATACCTCTGTACTCCTTTTTGGCAGGTAACCCATTACGGAAAAGTTTTAATGTTGGGTACTTGGTTATATGGAACCTGGTAGCCACTGCACCTTCCTTATCACAGTCTACCTTGCCCATGACCACTTTGCCAGGGTCATATCCAGCTTTGGTCACTTCGTCCGCGGCATCATCAAATATGGGCATCAGCATATTGCTGAATCTGCACCATTCAGCATAGAAATTGACAAATACCACCTCATTGGAAGCTAAAACAATGAAATGAACTAAGATAGGAACAGGAGAAATGCCTGATAATATTCATAAAATTATTGAAGTTAAACTAAGAACAAATCAAATTTTTTTTTTTATGAAATATTTTGATTTGCTTTGATTTTTTTAAGTAGTAATACTACTATATAAATTGAAAGTTGAAATAGATGACATATACTTAAGAAAAATCGATGAGGACTGGTAATAGCTGGAGATGCGGGTTTAAGTCCCTTCTCGAACACTGGAACTCCTTGTTGCTTTTTCTTAAGTATATGTCATCTATTTCAACTTCTATTGAAGTTAGCTTCTACCAGATACAAGAATTAGAAAGTTTTACATACCTATGGCATGTTCAATACATATTATTATAAAATAATATTGTAAGCAGAATAGATATAGATACTGTACAAATGTAATCCTTTTATTAAAAAGTTTTGCTGATAATGGACTTTCAGCTGAGCATCACAACAAGTGATTTTGTTGTGATTTCAGTCAATAAACTAGAATGGTTTAAGAAGGTATATTATTTAACGAAATTACATCTATTTGTCGCTTGTTTACTATACCTAAACCTAAAAGATAATAGTTTACCTGGTAATAAAATAACAGTAAAAATATGATAAGTTAAACTAATTAATATTAGAAACATTACATTGTTTTTAAAATAACAAACCATATAATGTTTTGCCCAATCAAGTTAGTAATAAAGAGCGTGGATTATGTTTACATAGCTTAAATTACGAAATTATTTGACTATAATAACTTTTTAAGTATAGGTACAAAAAAAAAGTACGAAAAGACAATTGGCAATTAGAATTGTTTACGCAACTAATATTTATTGAGGCACGATATTAAGATACGAGGAAAAGAAAAAGAAAGAAAGAGTACTCACCTAATACCATATCCAAATTACTTTGCGTAATCTGTACAGCTCCGCTATCGGTTGGGTTGTAAAAACAGTGGCAAATCTAAAACAAAACAATGGCTAACGATGATATATCAATTAGTTAACGAATCAAAGCCATAAAATCAACAATTAAACCGTGGCCAGTCAACGGAATGGCAGAAATGTAGTGCCATGTTTTTGTTTAAGAATTTTATAACTTACCAAAACTAGAATGCATGCTAGAAATTTGTAACTAAATATATTACAACCACGTCTACTCATTTTAGAATTAGTTTTTAGGATAGGCATCCACTTTTTACTATTTCCAGAATAATATTCTGTTCAGATTGCCGTCAGCTCAGCGCCCCGGTTTGTTGGCAGCCTGAACGAAACGTCATATATTTGTAGTCTGTCTTGTCTATGGATTAATAAAAGTCGTTCACACGACACGCATTGGTACTCAGATGTCAGCGGTTTGGACGTGGTTTTTTTAGTTTCGACACTTTCAACAGGACTCTTGTACACAGAGCATGTAATTTATAAAATGAATATTCAGAAATATTTAGTCAATTTAAATGCTAGCCTATTAATACGTTATTGTCATAATAGCGCAAGGAATGCTATAGTTGTGGTTGGGTGCATAGCCACACGGTTCATATAACCATTTCAGATTTTAATACATCATGTATATTCTGATTATTGAGCCCGCGTGGATCTTATCTGGATTGCGTGGCGTTCATTATTTTTTTGATTAAGGTCAACACGGGTAAGTCAATCAAGTTGACAATCCTTTATTAAAAAACGCAATCGAAAGGTAAAAAATGTATGGAATGACAGATCGTACGAAATTTTATTACATTATTTATTACTTAACAATAGGCTAGTTGACTGTTTTATTTTTATTTTATCAATCGATCCCTTTCGTTCTAGGGATGAAATGTCTGTATGGGAGTAATGGCCTTAAAACTACACAAAAGCCAGAAATGACCGTCAAAGTTTGACATTCATATTTCCCATGAAAACGCTGATAAAAATGATGATAACTTACGACGTCACTTATTCCTAGCCGCGCTCTCTAAAGTATGGAGAAATAATTAAATTGCTATTTAGAACGCGAAATGTTGCTTTTGGTATATAGTTGGCTTACAATTTATTTTGCAGTATACTGCGAGAATTTGATGGGTACCACGGTTTTTTGAAATTTCGCAAATTAAAAATGCTGTTCTTTTTAAATTTTGTACAGGTGATATCTTTAAATCCAATAAGTATTTATATTCAATTTTAATTTCAATTGATTATATTCGTCATTGTGAACCAATTTCACTTAATTTTATTATTTTACTTAATATGTGTCAAAATCCCTATTGTAGCTACACTTACGTACCCGTATTGACATTAATGAACAAGTGATGAGCTGATTACTCAGAAATAACAAATAAATGGGACTTAACCGCGTATATTAAAACTTTAAAAATTACCTCTCACGTTTCGAAAACGACGTTTTTCTGAAATCATCAGAAATTAAATACATATCTATGACATATACAGTAATCAGATACATTTAGTAAATATGAATAAGTTAGGAATATAAATATGGCAGAACAAAAATTAGGCAATTAAAATAAAATAAAACTACATTATTTGTGTAATATGTATTACGCTCTGCATGTTCAATAATAAAAATGTAGTAAACAAATTACTACTTACGAACATTATAATTCAAAGTAAAACCAAATTATATATTACATATATACCGTACCTACGTTTAAAAACTTATGAGATTTCATTTATCAGTCCTTGCAAAAAAAAAAAAAAACAGGATAGGTATATTAGCAGCAATCAAGGAAAGGTTGACTCACTATGAGCCATTAATTGATAAAACATTAATAATCACTATGCCTAAATAAAGAAGATTCTATTTATAGTATATATACTAATATTTCACTCCCTAATTTATCATATAATTTATGACTTCGTTAACGGAATATTACTGGTAACTGGTAACTGGGGTTACTTTGATTCGCGGAGTAACATTGGTCACCTATTTTTTCACTAGAAATGGTTGGTTTATTAATGCAAGCTTAAGAGTTTAGTAATATGGGTTGCATGCTTAACATAAATACATTAAAAACACTGTTAAAAGCACATCTTTATAGTTCAAAAATTGATGACCAATGTTACCCTGTGATTCAAAGTAACCCCAGTTTACTGGTATTTAGTAAAATGTGAGAATCCTTAACTTATAGATGCCATATGAAGTTGGTTGTGTAAAATATTTTATATTGTAAATAACTATCTACATAATAATGTCAATTATTCTATCCTCATTGACTATATAAAATAAGCTGCTTTTCTATAACAACATTTAGTACATATTAATAAGGCTTTTTCAATACTAATTGACAGTGATTTCTTATGAAAATATCCAGCCATATTAAATTAACATTAAATATGGAGTGTCTAGTGTTTTATACAATCATTGTTATTTCTTATAGGTAAAATATACACTTAAGACAATCTACAAAATGTTTGAAATTATAAAATTGATTATCATTAAAATCAAAGTAGTTACAAAATGGACGGAAATCACTAAGTCATTGATTGCACGCTTTAACTAAGAATTAATTGTCTGGCAATTAGGATAGCTCCGAGAACTACTGCATACATAGGCTTGGTAGCATAACTTCCACTCTGGAACAGAAAACATATTACATTATTCCCTGGCAAAAGTTTTTGGTTGTCATGGGCATCTAAAAATGCCTAGTTAAAAAGAAAATTATTTTGACACTATGGTGTCAATTGGATTAAGGGGATCTTATTGGATTGTTTATAAGATCATAATCTATTCTTATTTTTAAAACCATTAGCCACTTCAATCCAGTAGAGTAAGTTTCTAATATATAGTATGATATACATAGTTTGTAGCAGTCTTCCAATAATTCTGTGTCTTTGCACCTACCCTTTATACAATATGTACAAAGTCCTTTTATTAATATGAAAGATGGTAAGTTAAAAAGTAACCACTTACTATGATATAGTAATTGCATCTGTCTCCTTGACAACAATCTGAACATTCCCAATCCTGGTACCAAATATGGGTGCAGGTGGGCATGTAGCGCTGCCTGGTGGCTGCACATTCAGTTTTGCTAGAACAAGACTTCGATATGTAGTATTGCTTCTTCGCCCCTTGTGACCAATAAGGTGGACTACCCCACTTTATCTTCGTCAAACATACATCTTCATAATCTCTACATGTCATGATGCTTTTTACACATTTCTCATTGTTGTCTTCTTGGTTTTCACAAACGTAACATTCGAGGCCGAATACTGAAAAAAATAAAATGATAAGCCACTGATCTTTAATCTAAGTTAGTCATGTAAACACAGTTTTCGTTAGAGTTCTTACCGACTATAATCGAAATAATCAGCAATAAAGCAACTGCAAACACATTACGCCAAATCATATTGATCACGTTTTACAACTAGATCGAGCTTAAAGTAATACTTTCTTTCAATAATTTATGCCACACCCGAACTCAAATGAAATAAGTATAAGCGTCGCTACACTCGTTGCCGATACGATCCGTTGTTGTTTGACATTCGTTTTTTTTTTTAATTGATTTGACAGCAATAGACAATAGACTTAACAGCTGTTTAAGGAGCCAAACCACGGGTTTTTGCGCGGTAAGTGCGCTACTGGCCTTTTACCACCTTTACTTGCCAGTGTACTGAGTGTACCGCATGCGCTGCGCTGGCACTATTCTAGTGTAAACAGGTCTTTCTTTATTCGCGGCCTTCGGCCGTCGCGTCGTGGGAAGTGGAAGGGAGTGGGGGTATATTTTGACATATTCTGTAACTTTGGCAAGCTAGATTTTCCAGTGAGTTTTCAATTTATTAAAAATTAAAATACAAAGGATCTGATCTGTATAGAATATTTGCGTCGTTCGTAACATCTAATGGAAGGCATTTTATGGAAATGGACAAATTACTGGAACGGTAATATTCAATTCAATACTCATTCACATTTCAAAACAAGCCATTACAATGTGAAGCATATGTGTCCAAAAGATATAATTTTGTTATTGCTTATATTCTATAGGTTGGCAAACCAGGTGGTTCGTCTTGGATAATGGTATCCTGTCATATTATAAATCGCAAGAGGAAGTTAACCAAGGATGCAAAGGTTCAGTGAAAGTATCTGTGTGCCAAATAAATGGTGAGTTGGAAACTATCGCAAATCATGGTCAAGCATTAATTACCTTCTACAAGTACTTACAAGCTTTTTAAATATTATTTTTATGGTGTTCATTTCTGCTTAAATTAAACAAAACTTGTTAACATATAATTATATTCTCAGTATTTTATTTATAAAGTGGCGGCAACGCACACGTCGCAACTCCAGAGATGCACGTATCTATTTAGATAGCAAAACTGTTCACGACGATAATTTAGTCATGAGATAATTCAGAATTTTTAAGTTATGTTTTCTTTATTAGAATTTACTTCTTGTTCTTGTGTATGACTTTAGTACAAAAATATTTATAGTGATCATACTGTGAGCTTCTATTACATTAAACAGATATAATGTAAAAGGTTATGGGTATAAACCGATAGGCACTTTAACCACTTAGTGTATAAGAGCTGAACTGCTCAAAGATACAACTCACTGTTATAATCACTTATAATTACACAATCAACTATTCTAAAATGGTATAATAATTTATTTTCAGTGAACACCATAGATTCAACCAGAATGGATCTAGTAATACCAGGTCAACAGCACATGTACCTACGGGCTCCATCTCCCCAGGACAGGCAAAAGTGGCTTGTGGCTTTAGGCAGTGCCAAAGCCTGTGTAGATTCTAAGAGTGACCCTAAAGGTAAATTAACTTGTACATCATCACTTTATATTTAGCCTCTTTAGGAAATTCTTTCAAAGTAAACCCTTTAGCTGCCATAAGTACAGACAACACTAAAGTATGTTTTCACTTTTTACCTTATCATAAGGAATAAGGTTAGTTAGGGTTCAAGATTAGGAATTTAAATTGTATAGATCATTTTTGCCTTTGAATAAAACCTTGTAAAGAAAAAGTAGGCCCACATATTGTCTATTCATTAATAAAACAGTTCTATATTCTTTATAACATTTCCAGTAACACTTATTTTTACAGTCACATTGATACATAATTATCTAATTGATAGATATTTGAAATAATGCAAACAAAACCCAGTCATTCATCCAATGACTCCCCTTTGTATGAATGGTATGTATCATTCATTGAAAGACAACAACAATCATTGCTTTGTTTGTTGTCATTCCTTTGAAGGCATAGACAAATACACTAGGTATAGTTAGAATACTAAAAGTGTACTTTGAAACAACATCAAGAAATTTATCACGACATAGGTAATCCTTCATAATTATCAGAAACATGAGTTCAATCAAACAGGTGTTTATTAGGGCTTATGGACAGATAATATATCTCTGCAGCTAAGCACAAAATAATTATATTTGTTATGTTGTGATATTTATAAAAGTAAGAATTTAATAATTATCAGACTTAAAATTTATTGTAATTTAATGTTTATATTGAAAATGATATGAAAGGCATAATTACAAATTAAAGAAAGATTTGTACAATACAAGAAGTTCTTAAAGCTATGATTTTAATAAAAATAAAAATTCGCGACTGGCTGAATAGTCACTTAAAATTTAAATTCAAAATACTTTCATCTTATTTCACATATAAATATTGGCTATGTTATTATGTTATCTTCCTAGCAGTTTTAACATGTTTTTATAAACTAAAGAGAGACAAAAAAATATATTTCTTATTTAATATTTTGTTTTGGATTAAATCAAATAGATGATATACTAGGATATGTAAAAAAAGTAACCAGGTCCTCTGGCGTCCGAGGCAGGATTAGATTTGATTTGGTTCTCCAGGTTTCGCTTCGATTTCTCGAACGCTGGATTTATGGGTTCAAGGCTTGTTTTGTTTCAATCTGTTTATAAAAGTGTCTGTTTGACCGAAACTAGAGCCGAACCTTTGGTATAAGGTAGGCGCATATAAAGGATATAGTGGAAACATTCGCAGCCAAAGGATAGTTTCAGTAGCTTTGTTGGTAGAACCGCGGGCAGGTACACCTGAATCGCCAGACCATGTATCGTCCGTTCCGCAGACGTTTCTGCTTAATATCAAATTCATATTTAGGCCGATCAACTTTTATCTTGTTGTTACTGTGTCCCATTGTCCTAGGGTCATTAACAGCAAATTTTGTTTTAATATTTTTTCTACGCTCGTTCTACTAATATGTCTAGTAGATGGCATTTAACAGCAACATGCTTAAAATTAGCAATTAACCCCTCTTAAAACAGTTATCAAGGGGACTGTTATTATTGCATCGAATTATATGGAGAAGTTGGTTGACCCATTTATTTTTAATTATTTTTCAGGAGTTCAAGATCCAAATTCTTTGGGACACAAAAAATCGGAACTGCGACTTTACTGCGACCTGCTCATGCAGCAGGTGCATGCGGTCAAAAGCGCAGCCATCACTGATGGAGGCCCTGAAGTACAGGTAACAGATAATAGTTACTCACATAATTGTCTCGGTTTCACACTTCATGACAATAAATATTTTTTTCACATTTCATGCTTGTAAAGAATTATTTTAAGTCGCTTATTAAGCTATAGTGCATAAAGTAAAATTATCTATTCAGATCTTTAATAACTTAGTAAAATATTATAAAGTTCATAACCTGCCATACAACCACAAGGCGGGAAGCGGGAACCGCCCGCTAAGCCATCCCCTCACTTCCCGCGGCGACGCTCAGTTCCATTGAACAATGTCAATTTGTCTTCACACATACCATAAACCCTCAAAAAGAGCAATTAATGACCTCTTTAATGAATATTCTGTCATTCTTAAACGCTTTTGATATCATTAAAGGGTGGGGAGGGCGTTTTCAAAAAACGATGTCTAAACCTTATTCTTCCAGATCTGGACATGCCAGGGCTCATTTTTCTCAGAACCCGAGCTTTTTCGATCCTAATTATTAAAAAAAAGTGTCCTAAAATTCCCGTTCCATTACGCCACCCTATTAGTATGAACTTTCTACTGATTTTGTATGACATTTTTGGGTTCACATATTCTATTATTTGTGCTATTGCAAAATTTGCTAAGAAGTTTTAACATCCTCAAACAAATATTTTCAGACCCTTGACGACGCCTCAAGCCTCTTATCTGCTACCTGCGACACCTTCATCAGAACATTAGAAGATATAATGAAGTTAACCAGCAGTCCTATACCCATGACAAGCCCTTTCGAAATGCCGGTACCTAATATCACCATGCCTAAAAACGGTCCAAACAAATCCCAAACATCCATTAAAACACCTAGACAAAGTTTAACTAGATCTGTATCACAAGAGAATAGATGAAATGGAATTTTGTACTAAAATTATCCCAAAAATATGTTAAACAGCAACATTATTTACGTTTATTACCAAAATGGTAGCTTAAATCACATATTGAACACATACGTGTGTAAAAAAATGTATTTTTATAAATTGTGATGAATTGCTTTAAAATATAGTTTAATTTTTAAGCACTCCCATGTAAAAACCATATGATTGAGAATATTTTAGTAGTGTGTTATAATACTTATTAAACATGTATGTACTTAGATTAGACGTAGGTATTTTGATCAGAGTATGGATTTTATAAAAGTATGTAAAAATAACTACATTATGCGGTCATTTTGGTTGGCAAAATCAAATTGTGAAAACATGGCGATATAAACGCTTTTTGCAAAGTTGTCAAGCTCGGAGCACGAATATTTGTTTTGTACGCCTCTAGATATTACTTAATTTGCTTTGGTTAATTTTGTGTTTATGGTTAAATTTCATGTAACAGGATTAATTATGGCTTAAAACTTAAAGTAGTAACAAAACTGTAATAAGTGCGGATCGGACTTTTGGACTAGCACTTTTGAACTGTTACAGTAAGTTCTCGCCATCTATTTCAATTTACATAATGATATTCAATTTACATATATGAAACTTCATTAGATTGTCAGTAACTTTTACAACGATAAGACCGACCCGTTGTGTATGTGTAGTTTGAATTGTTGTGTTCTATTTTATATTGTGGCGACATATGTCGGAAGTCGATAAGGCGATTGTCCCAATGCTGAGAATTTCAGTACAGGTACTGTGGCAATTTCATAAGTGCCACGAAGATTCCGGTCTGTGGTACAGTTAGCAGCAAAAGTTGCTAAAAGGGCGAGGTACAAAATGAGCTTGACACTTTATTGAACACCTGACCCGCTTAGCAACTTCTGCGTAAATTACATATGAAATCCATTCCCTTCTTTAGGTACCAGAGTTAATTTCTAATGTGTTTAGATGATAAAAAAATAATAATAAAAGATCTCTCGTTTTTTAATGTTTGGCACATATGCATAACTATACTTCTGTGATAAATGTAAGTATACCTTGTTTTAAGTTATCACAAGCTATCATAATCATAGTGCATACATAATTATTATTTAAAATTACTACAGAAATGTTATGCATATTTATTATTGTTGGGCTCTCATAAGAGCATTTAATTTTTTGTAAATGGAGTGACATAAATTAAAGATCGTGCGACATGTTTATATTATATGTGTTTAATTTATATGTCTCGCAAAAGTTTAAATACAAATGTAGTGACATACTTTACCATGATTTATTTTAAATTGTCTTGTGAATGATCTGTTGTTTATAGTAACATTTTACTTGTTTTTATTATAGGTACTTTACATTTTTTTAACTGAGCTCATCCATTTCAGAATACAATACCACTAAATGGTTAAGCAAAAATTAAGATAACACTATGCTCATTGTACAGTCAGCAGCAAAAGTTGCTAAGCGTTTGAAGTGTTCAAAATGACCTACACGCGCTCTTATTCTCTTGACAATAGAGACGTTGACCTCATTTTGAGCACCTTAAATGCTTAGCTACTTCTGCTGCTGACTGTATGAACCGCTCGACACTCAAAAAGGATGTAGGACCTTCTTTGTAAATAACTGGTCATGGTTACAAGAACAAATGGAGATAGTATTGTAATAATCCAATGCCACTGTTAAACTGGTAAGTGGACGAGCTCAGTTCAAAAAATTTCATCTATACCTATGTTAATAATAGAAATAATATATATGTATTACGAAATTAAATTCTAAGTCATAAAACTGATATAATAAAACGATAAACATAGAAAGAATCGATTTATTCATAAGCATACATGATCACTTAAACAAATTAATTATGAAATTTTTCGACAATTACCAGCTGGGCACCCCAAATCTTAATACATTTTTTTCTTGGTCATCTAGTTCCATACCCACTTTCTTTCTCATATAGAAAATAGTACAGTCTCTATTTGTACATAATACCTCTTCATGGAGACTGCCCTGGCATCTTTGACACTCTGTCCAGAGGCTTGAAAATTTATCCTGAAGTTCTCTGAGTTTAAATATCTGTGTAATATACAGTTGTCCTTCCTTGGGTATACAATGATTACACAAAGCAGATTTCGAATCATTGGGCATTACAGTTTTACATCCTATACATTTCTCTCTTTTTTTGGTAAAGGCAGCCAACGCACCTACTTTGGAAGTGACCATTGCTTTAGTTCTAGTATGTTCACCCTTTAGAAGCAATGATTCAGCTTTTTCTCCAAGAATGGGCTCAAAAATTCTAAGCAATGGTTTTGACAATTGATTTTCCAAGTAGTAATTGAAATCTATTGGTACACTGTTTTCTAGTACATAAATAGGATCTTCAGCTTTCATGTAAGCTGGAGTGTTTTTGGCAGCACAACAAAGTACATAAGGAACCCTGTCTCCAAGCTTTGGTGCAGTGCCTGGGTCACGTTTTTTCATTTTATTTGCCAATTCCACATGAGCTTGTTTAGCAGCATAATCATTTTTCGTCAGTTCTTTTGTTATCACAAGTTGTGAAATATCTATGCGGTTGCAGAGCAAATCTGCAATAATTTGTTTGGCGTAGTTTACTGCACCATCAGGATCTCTATCAATGAGTAATTTCTGAAGGCATGTGCTCATCATGTTTGAGACAAGAGGGCAATTGTCTCTTCTGACGGTTTCAATACCCTTGCAGTCCATTTTATCGTATTTGTCTGTTCTTGTAAAATAGAGACCTGCATATCTTTTCTTGTTTATGAGCAAGTATGGATAGTAAACTTTCTCAAATTCAAGTTTGATTGGCTTCACAAATTGTGCTGTGACAAACTCAGCAGCCTCACTACCTAGCTGCATGCTCTCTTCTAATGTTTTCACACCAAACTTCACCATGACTGAATCAGTGTCTCCATATATGACCACTGCATCTTCCTTATACCCATTGGCTTTAGTATATTTCTTCTCAACTTCCGACTTTGTAAATTCTATCATGGTCCGTCCATAAGCAGTGACACTGCCTGAGATTTCTAAGCATGGCAGCTTTCCAACCTGTGCCCCTGTAAAACCGTATACAGAGTTTGCACTTATCTTTAAAGCCAATTGTCTGCCATCTAGAACAGATCGTTTGAAGGGATCTTTTTCATTTTTTAGATCTGCTTTTGCCTTTTTTCTAGCACCCAGCAAGGATTCCAAAATTTCTGGTAATAGACCTTTTCTGACATTAGCTTTTACAAACATGTTCTTGGATGGTGTAGTTGTAATATCATCAGCATTTAGGTTCAATTCCTTTAGTGCATTTGGTGGCACCAAGGTGGTATAACACAGGTTGTGGGCCATCATGATGCTGGGATATAGAGAGGCAAAATCTAGAGTTGAAATAGGGTCAGCATAATACCCTTTCTTAGGTTCAATCACGGTCGCTCCTTCAAATTGGTCATCTGAGCCTTGTCCATGATAAGCTGGCATAAGATACCCAGCATCTTTAGCTTTTCTTAGAAGCTGACTCACTACTTTAATCTGTTGTCCTCTGGTGAGCAAGCATAACAAGGGTACACCAGTCACTCTGGCCATTTCCATGTGGTTTATTATGCACATTAATTTGTTAAGGAGTTTTAAAGGCAAATATGCATCTTTTAAACAGTACATGGCTAGTCTTCTTCGGGTTTGTTCATTCTCATTCTGTAAATCACTAATGATGCTGTGATGAACATCTTCTTTCTGTTCCTGCAGAAAGTGGTAACTCACGGCGTTTAAAGTGTATGATCGCAATTTATAGTCTCTCACAAGTACAAGTAGTAAATCAAATGGGACTCTGCCTTCAAAATTAATGCTTTTGTTTTCTCTACGCCCCATCTGTTTTGATTGAAGGATTGAATCTTTAATCACAGATCTGACATTTTTTATTCTACCCAAAAAATCAAAATTCTCAACTTTCAGATGTTTTGCACGGTTTATGAGATATGGCCAATCAAAATTGCTGATGTTGTACCCTGTGATTATATCTGGATCTAGTTCTCTGATAAAATCTGACCATTTGGAAAGCATTTCAGCCTCAGATTGGAAGCTGAGCACTTGAGATCCAACAATAGGGGCACAGGTGTTGAGTGTGAACACATTTCTAAGGTATGGTTCTAGTTCTCCTTGACGAATAACCATTGAAGCTATTTGTATCACTGGATCATGATTAGGTTCAGGAAACACACCTTTCCTTCCAGCACATTCAATGTCAAAACTCAATATTCTGAAAGGAGCTACTTTAGACCATTCTCCTTCAGGCTGGTGAGCAATAAAGGCATTCCATGCAACATCAACTTCAATTTGACATCTAGACTCAGGTTTTAGATTAGTGCTTTGAGTTCTGACTGTCCATTTATTTGCAGGCAGTTCAACCCAACTACAGCCTACTACTGAGGTGTCTACCATGAAGCGAATGTCAAAATCAATATTGGTTTCATAAAAACCAGGGTCCATCAACCCAAATGTAGGGGGTTGCCTATCTAGTAGCCGTTTTGCAGCAGCAATCAGTTTAGGCAGTGCAACAGAAACCCTTGCAAAAGTTATATCATTATCTCCTTTGTAATGCATGATTGACCGTGCTTTAATCAAGCGTATTTCCAACACAGCTTCTTTAATATTATCTTTGTTTGAGCGCAAATCTTCTAAAAGGGCTTTATTTAGATTTACTTTCATGTCATGGCATGATGACTCCGTAAAATTCAATGGCACAGTAACATAAAAATAAGGTGTGAATCCATGTAAATGACAACATACTGAGTTTCCTTCCATGGTTATGCCATACATTCGCATGATTGGGACAGGGGCCATTTGAGACCCAGGCATGCCAGCAATCGGTTTTCCTATGTAGTGGTCTATATCTAACTGCTGAAAGACTAACTTATCTTGTTTATGATCCATGGTAGGCGGCGGTGGTCGCGACCACTTAATATTAGTTGACTGATTTTCGGGTCCGTCACCAATGACTTCTGGCGAGTCAAAGTCTTGGCTGTCCATTCCTGCCAGTTGGTCTTCGAAGCTGCAAGGAGGCTCATTTTCGTCGTCATCGTCATTAGATTTAAACCTCTTTACCGGTGGTTTACTAAACGGTTTTCTTTTATCCATGGTTTTAAGTTAAATTGATAACTACGCTAATTGATTATCCTGCGACAAAATTACACTGTTAGATATTAATAAGACTTAAAATATCTTAAATATCCTGTTGATGTTCCTTAAATAAAGTATAACGTAGTAATTATATTCTCTTGGAAATAAAGCGGGAAAAATATTTATTGTAGTCTTTAATGTCATTTGTATGTCACTTTTGACAGTTTTGACAGATGGCGAGAGTTGCTAGTATTTGTAAAATAATCCCTTCATTTTACTTGAGATTACGCACACCTTAAAAGACATTTGAACATTTTGTAAATGTACATCATTTTTAATTGTATTTGTGATAAGTTTGAAAATGCATTGTCCATATCAAGTAGCATTTAGGGTAGATTGAGACGGCTCGGAGAATCAGGCTGTAATTTCAGTATCTTGAAAAAAAAAAGGTAGGGCTTATTATATGCGTTGGAGCCTATATTTAAGCCGTTAACTACCACGTTAACTACATACCAAACGTTCTCTCTATCCATTTAAAAGCTGCGGCGGTACCGTGAACAATGATATTCGTAAATTTTGTACGATTGTCTCTGTCACTCTCATAACAGCTTAATTGGAGTAAAAGAGAAAGATGCCCGAAATACATATGTGTACTTCGATGTTCGCGGTACCGATCCATAGGACTCTTGTCGGTGGAACAATTTCCATGTACCTATCTATATCCTGCGTCTTCTCCTTGACATCCAGATACGACTGACGTATCAGGATGACGTAAGTATCATCATCATCAAATCATCATCATCATGTCAGCCGAAAGACGTCCAATGCTGGTCGTAGGCCTCCCCCAGAACAACCCAAGAAGACCTATCCTGCGCCTTCCACATCCAGCGGCATCCCGCGACTCTAACTAGGTCGTCGGTCCACCTTGTGGGAGGCCTACCTACGCTGGGTCTTTACGCAGAACCTTTCCTTTGACGTAGTATACCAAACGTTAACTATATCAAAAGTCAGACAAAGTCAAAATTCAAACATTCCTACTAGTAATTTTATAAATTAGTGGTTATAAATTCAGAATAATGTTTTAGGAATAATTTAACACGAACATAAAAATAAAACATAATTTGTGGGATTAACAAATCACATTAATATGGCAGCACAAAAAGCTGTTAAAGATATATTTTAAGACGTTGGATATAAATGGGAGATCTTATGTTCATAACGGTCACATATTAGTTCCCAATTTATATAAAGAGGGCCTAGGGACCACGAACATCAAAAATCACTAGGTGGAATAATAGCTGGAGCACGCATCCGCGTACGCCAGTAAGGGACAAAGATACTCTCGCTTTTGCGACCATAGCCATAGTAACAGTGTGGTAGCAGTTCATTATAATTTTGCTTTACAAGACACTTATACCAAAAATATAAGCGTATTTTGTATTTAGTACCGCAACTTCGGTTGAAAACACAAGAAAACTCCAATTGTATTTGTTTATATCCCTCCAACTTTGACAGTTCTGAAAGGTTCAGTTTGAAGGGGAACAAAAATATGCGAAACATAAATATCGAAAAATATGCGAGACTATGACAAGGACGAACGAACATAGCGCCGTCTCTGCCTCATGGAAAGTTACATAAGACCAACTCTTTCGATCGTGGTATCATTATTAAAATATTAACACGCCTCGTCCAGTTAAATGCATATCTATGAAAAATTACAAATTTGGAAAGATTGTCTCTGTCGCTCTATATACACCATAATTGGAGTAAAATAGAAAATAAATACTAGTGGGTGCTGTCTTCTTCTTCGCAGTAAGATTCCCAAAATTTACGAACTTCGATGTTCACGATACTGCGGCGCTACCGCGAACAACGATATTCGTGAACTTCGGACGATTGTCTTTGTCACTCTCATGACACCTTAATTGGAGTAAAAGAGAAAGATGCCCGAAATATACGAACTTCAATGTTCGCGGTACCGCTCCTGGTCATCAAGTAGGCTGGGGTGCTGCCGCGAATATGAATATTAGAAAATTGACTAGGTACCTGCATCTATTGCTCCTTCTGATTCGAGCGACGGAGAGGAAAAATATACCTGAAAGGCCTGGGTTCATTTTATTGGAACACAGACCCTACTATTCAATATACTCTATGTCTAACATTACCAAAGGGATGGTCTTAATAAACTTTGAATAGGTAGAACAAAGAAGGCGCTATTATAGTCCTTGTCATAGCCTAGCATTGTGATTCTTGCTACTAAAAGGCTCTAAGTACAATAAACACATTTCACCCTCTGCCACGTAATGAATGGCAGCAGTAAAGTATGGTATCAGCCATCTTCAAATGTGTCTTGATAATAACATTTAGCGTTCACATTATAATTTCGTCTATCATTTCTGTTCTTCTCTTTTACTTTAAGGTTAATTTACGGCAGTCCTCTACACAACGGTCTACTGGGGACCTTCTAGTGTACGCTACCCACATTTGGAGCGAGGCCATCGAGAAACGCGGCGAAGCTCTCGCCGTGTCTCTCGACATTTCCAAGGCCTTTGATAGGGTTTGGCATGACGGCCTTCTGGGCAAGCTCTCTGCGTACGGAATCTCTGCTGGTTTGTGCTCTTGGATTTCTGATTTCCTGAGGCAGCGATCTATTAGGGTCGTAGTGGATGGTTGCTCATCGGATCGCGTTGCAATTAATGCCGGAGTGCCTCAGGGTTCAGTTCTTTCAGCTACCCTCTTTTGCTGCATATAAACGATTTGCTAAAGCCCGGTATCTTTGGGTATGCAGACGACAGCACGGTGACTGAGAGATATATTCCTGAGGCCCAAACTACTAGTGGAGAGACCGAATCCTTTAGGGAAGCTTTGGTTGAGCGAACGAACCTGACCTTGAAGGCCGTTGACGAGTGGGGCGAAGCCAACTTGGTCAGGTTTAACGCTTCCAAGACACAGGCGTGTTTATTCACAGCCAAAAGGAGCCCTTTTAACTTGGCTCCTGCTTTCCAGAATGTTTCATTAGCAATTACGGACCACCTCGAGCTACTGGGGTTCAAATTGACCACTAAGCTGAACCTCGGTGCTACTATTGAGGCCAAAGTGAAATCCGCCGCTAAATACTTGAGGTCTTACACAGGATGAAGCGGTACTTCACGCCGGAACAGCTTCTCACACTTTACCTAGCTCAGGTTCGATCGTGCATGGAGTACTGTTGCCACTTTGGGACGGGTCTGCCAAGTATCAGCTGGCCGCTTTGGATTCAATAGAGCACCGTGCTCACAGACTCATTGGCGATCCTGAATTACTGAGTGTAAGGTTACAAAGCCTTGAGCACCGTCGCAGGGTTGCTAGTTTGTCTGTGTTTTACAGGATACATTTTGGAGAGTGTGCACAGGAACTGCACGATTTAATTCCGCCATCTCCGTTCCTCCACCGGACGTCCAGACGAGGGGAGCGGTTTCATCCTTACGTTGTGAATATTCCATTCATTCGCACGAAGCGATTCGCTTCTACCTTCCTAATGCGGACTGCTAAGGAATGGAATTCGCTCCCTTCGTCTGTATTCCCGGTAAGATATAATTTGGGTCTTTTCAAGGCAAGAGTGAATAGGCTGTTACTGAACCAGCGTGCTACACCCTCGACCTCGTCGTCACTTTCCATCAGGTGCGACTGAGGTCAAACGCTGGTCAGTCTTTTATAAAAAAAAAAAAAAAAACAAATTCTTTAAATTTTACCACGCACAGAAACATTGAGCAGTTGGACCTTCCCACATATTTATAATATTGTTTTCACGCGATGACCACGAACGCTGTTAAAGGGTTCGAATCGAAACGTCGGGATGAAGTTTGAATTAGTATACGCGATAATCCGTTTTAGTTGTTTTGTTTCATGAGTAATTAGGGAGTTTTCAAAATTTGGTAGACCCAATTAGCGATAGTTGTTAAGAAAAGTTAAATCACTGTCAGTTTCGTGACGACAATTAACAATGAAATCTTTATGAAGATCGACTTTTGCCTTTAATTATGTTGTAATATCGATTGAAGTTTATAAAACGAACATCAAAACCGAGTTTTTGTTGAAATTTAACCCGTAATCACGAAACGGACAGTGATTTAAGTTTTCTTAACAACTTTCGCTAATTGAGTGCACAATTTTTTGAAAACTCCTATTATCGAGGCAACTGAAAACAATTATTACTGTTTTCGTGTTATATTTTTTATGACTATCCTTAACTGTGTTAATCATGGTGTTTTTCACGTAGAGGCCGAACAGAGCAGACATCGACATAGTCTAAGAGACGACCTAAATAAAACATGTTAAAAGTAGGTACAGTCAGCAGCAAAAGTGGCTAAGCGTTTGAAGTGTTTAAAATGACCTACACGCGCTCTTATTCTCTTGACAATAGAGACGTGTTGACCTCATTTTGAACACCTCAAACGCTTAGCCACTTCTGCTGCTGACAGTACCTACCGTTTGTTATTTTCGTTGTGATGTAAGCTTGCGTCGTATTTTGTCTTTTGTTTATTCGGGAGTCGAATAATAAAAGATTTGTATCCAAAGTTTATTTTTATTGCTCCTGACATGACAAGTGCGGTGACGAATCCCCGGCGCCTGCTGGGCTGTGCGTGATTCACCACGTCTTTAATCCTATAATTGAGTGCGGGTTAAATTTAAACTGTATCTATGAAAGAAATGAATCACGGAAAAGCTGGCCTGGATGAAAAAGGTTTCTTTTATATATTTCAATTCATTGGTTGAAGCAAAAATCCGTTACTACTCTTACGTAATAATTATGATATATGTACAAACAACCTTTAGGTATAGATCGCATTCCTGTGTTCAATTGTGCCAAAATTAAAATGAAACCAATATCTGAATATCATATCATAGCATACATACATACATACATTTCAGCCGTATGCAGTCCACTGCTGGACATAGGCCTCCCAGAAATGTGACTTGTATCATCTTGGGGGTAGTTGCCATAGTCTCCACGCTTGGCGGGTTGGCGACCGCAGTAGCTGTAGATTGGGTTTTGACGGACGCTGCTGCTCGTCCGTAGGATTTTTCCCTTTGTCGCTTCTTACGACACCCGCGGGAGGAGATGGGGAGGTGGTATTCTAGTCAGCCAGCATCACACATCATATCGTCAGATATTGGTTTCATTTGAAGTGATTATATTAATTTAAAGATTTGTATTTAATCCATTTAACGGTTTGTAGCGTTAAGCGAAATGGTGTACCTACCTACAATAAAAGTAATAGAGTGTAATACATAATACAAATCAAATTCATGATTATATTTCTCGTGTAGGAGTATTAAAGAAGTTTCATGAGTCAAAATTCTGATATACAACAAAAATAATCATTGTTTAATAATTGAAATAGAATGGAGTGTTTCAATTAGATCACAGGCAACGAGAGAATCATAGTTAAGTACTGTCATACATATGTTCATATGTATTAAAGCCGATGGTCCTGGGTTCAAATCCCAGGGCGGGCATTTATTTGTGTAATGAGCATTTATTGTTTGGTCCTGAGTCATAGGTGTTTTCTATGTATTTGTGTATCATATATACGCGATGGCCTTGAGCTTGCCGTGGGGCTCAGTCAATTTGAGTAAGGATGTCCTATAATATTGAATATATGGGACAAATATATTTCTTCTCTGCTACTGCTTCAAATTTGGTAATCGACGTGAAAGCGACTTGCCTTTTTCTTAGCCGTAAAAAAACACAATTAGTAAATTACAGTTCAAAACAATAATGTCAGTCTAAACTCGTCTTTAGGGCTTCAAGTTCCAACGGAAGCTCAAGAAAGAGTACGTCAGCGGCGTTCTGGGAACGAGATAGCAGTTTCAATGAGTTTCCATTACGACTATTAATAACCACGTGACGAATGCACTCGTTCACGACACTAATTCATTCATAAACTCGATTAAGCCGCATTTACCTGACTAATGCGTTTATAAATAATGTATTTTGTATTATAATTTATTTTATATATATTATTAATTTGATGGGTTCTGTACTTAAAATATATTACAGTCTACTATTACTACTACTTTACTAGTCTAAAGTATTTTTCATAGTATATGATCGAACAAACTAATAAGTATATAGTAAGTAGGTTTTAAAACCATTAGAAAGCATAAGAAAATATTAGTAAACATTTTTTGGAGCTAAAGTACCAAAAACAGTGGAATAGTGTTTTCGTAAAAGGTGAGGCCCTTTTTAGGGCACCGTACCTTTGGGTACGGGGCATAAATGTTGGTAACACTGTCCACCTGTCACCAGGTTGTATCTCACGAACTAGGAGGAATAATGACTGGAGAACGCATCCGCGTGCGCTAGTAAGGGTCAAAGATATTCTGGCTTTTGTAGCCCAAAATGTAACAATTCACTATAGTTTTTCTTTACAGGACATTCTTTATAACAAAATATTAGCTTATTCTGTATTAATTACCACAACTTTGGTTGAAAACCCAAGAAAACTCAAAAGGTAATTGTATTTGTTTGTTCCCCTCAAATTTTGACAGTCCTGAAGGGTCCAGTTTGGAGGGGAACAAACATATGTGAGACTATAACAAGGACGGACGAAAATAGCGTCGTCTCTGCCATCCCTATGGAACGCTCCACGCTCCACGCTCCGTCTAGTTAAATGGTATGTCTATGTTCACGAACCATGATATTTAAATAGTTGATATTTTCACAGATGATGTATTTCTGTTGCAAGAAGCATGGAAGAAGGAATTTAAAGAGGGCTCGGCTTCCATACAACAAACGTAATTTTTGCGATATTTATATTATAACGGCAACATGTATAATTTATAGTCGCAGAAATACTCACAGAGTATTATTCAGTAGTATCCTCATTTCAAAAATAAAACAACACTTCATTGAATTAAAAATAATGAAAAAAAAATTACGTATTTTGTATGGCAGCCCCCCATACGTAATTTTTTTTTCGTCGAGTTTCTTAGATAATGGTACGGAACGGAACCCTTTGTGCGCGATTCCGATTCACACTTGGCCGGTATAGTTGCCACGCTTGGCAAGCGGGTTGGCGACCGAAGTAGCTGTTGTTTCGGTGTCAACGGACTCGGCTGCCTTACCGTCAGATTTTTCCCTTTGCCTCCTCTTTCGACACCCATGGGACGAGATTAGGTATCTAATATTGCTATTTTCACTGTAATATATTGTTTCCTGCTAGTTAATGGGGTGGTTGTAAAAACTAATAACATAAACCCCTTACTACCATCATCAAATCTAAGTACCTATCTACGGAATATCTTATGCGTAGGATATGTTAAGCTCCTTATATTATTTTATGAACGGTCATAAAACTTTATATTTACAGCAATCGAGAATACGAAATCTTGTGGTGATATGATAGTTTTTTTAAAATCATCATCATCATCATCATCAACATTTCAGCCATTCAGACGTTAGTCGTCCACTGCTGAACAAAGGCCTCCTCCAAATATTACTTCTATAATCTTGCACGGGGAGTAGTTGCCGTAGTTGCCACGTTTGGCAGGCGGGTTGGCGACCGCAGTAGCTGTAGATTAGTTTTCGACGGCCGCTGGCGCCCATGCGTCGGTATTTTCGGGAGGAGAGGTGGTGCTGTTCTAGTTAGTCGGCACCACACGGCAAAAACAAATACTTATTAGCTAAGATTGAAACATAGCACTGCTCGGTTGTTTTATTAATGAATAATGCCAATATTTGTACGAAAAAATAAAATAAATATATTTGGAGTAATTCCGAGCTTTTACGAAATCTACTTTTACCATCAATAATTAAAAGAGATAATTGTCTCAGTTTCTTCATGACTTCGCTTTGTGTATGTAATTGGCGTCCAACACTTTTCTAACTGTACAAATTATTTTAATACATACAAACACGATATAGGACGTTCTATAATATTTTGTTTTATTAAAAAATATATTTGACGACCGGTCTGGCCTAGTGGGTAGTGACCCTGCCTATGAAGCCGAAGGTCCTGGGTTCGATTCCCAGTCAGGGCATTTATTTGTGTGATGAGCACAGATATTTGTTCCTGAGTCATGGGTGTTTTCTATGTATTTAAGTATTTATATGTATCTATATATTATATATATCGTCGTCTAGTACCTGCAACACAAGCCTTATTGAGCTTACCGTAGGACTAGGTTGATTTGTGTAAGAATGTCCGAAATATTTATTATTATTATTATTTATTATTATCTATTTATTAAAATAATTATTACTACTACTATATTTATTAAAAGAATATTTTTATTTTCAAATAAAAGTACACAAGTCGATACTAGGTACTGGTAGCATTTTTTTACAAAGTTTTGGTCCGGTAAATGATTGGTACAGAAAATATTGCTCGAAATGCAAGCACATAGGTATGACATATAGTTATAAGTATGACGCGTTTACGCAGACCGTAAGTAGCATGCGGCTGTCTAAGCCCCTTTTATTTTAAATATTAATTAGGTACCACGCACACACACAAACACACACACATACACACCCACACACACCTACACATATGCAGTTACAGGTACACACGAGTGCAAGTAAAGGTCTTAGTACAATTATAGACCACCAGCGTTTTTGTATAACGATTTGCAATGGAGCCTGATGGAGTTAGCGTGTGTGGTGCGAATCGCTATGAACAGTTTAAAGTAGTTTCTATGAATACTATTAGGTTAGAGTTTCAGGCACGGTTTCACACGATCATTTCGACTCAGTTCTATGTTTTGTGTACACACGTGGGAAAATTCTTACACACATAGGTATTGTTACCTACTTAACCATTTGATTTTAATACAAAGTTTGTCTATGTGTATGAATTTGTCTGAAAAAACATAACCACTTTATGTTTTGAAAATTTTGAAACCAAAGGGGCTAATTATATTTAAGTAAGTACTTATAATTACTTTTTTTAACCAAATGCGGCGAATTTATATTTCCGTATAATGTGTCTTGGTAGAAGTAGTTAAAATTAGGGAGTGTTTTTTATACCTATGTATAATCGACCGTGAGCGAAAGGTCTCCGTTTCAGTTTGGATCTATTTTCTCTATCGATTCTTATAAAATTTGGTGAGCAAAAAATTTCTTTATCTTCGACCGGTTACATGTTCGCTACTTAATATGAAACATTAATAACGTCAGACACGCACATGACATACGAGTAACTAAAGTAGTGCTCTTTGTCAAACCTAATGTAATCCGTAGCTCAGTTTAATAAGTGTTAAGTAAGGCTTGTGAATTGCGCCCACGATGGTGCAGTCGATGAGTCGACCAGAATATATAAATAACACTGTTTACTTTTTACAAAAGTTAACATATGATGTCGTCTGTGCCAACATTATTTTTTATCTGTTCACATTACTTACAGATTATAAAATACAAGCTTTAAGCTGAATTGCAGCTATATCGGGGACATCTTATATATACGATAGTTTAGGTACCAATTAGTTTTTAAGTTAGGTTTAAGTATATATTTAAATTCATATTTAGGTAAAATGTATTTATAAATGTTTTATAAATATAATATTTTCATTGTTTAGATACAATGAACTTGACAGCTAAAATATACTTTTGTATTGTACAATACGTCAATACACCTAAAATAAATAAAAAACTATATAATTCAAATGATTTGGATGTATGTTTTAAAATTTTATATATTCTTTGATTCACATTTTAAATGATTTGTCAATAGGTAAGGTTTATATTATAGTAATACGTTAATGTTGTGTTTAAACTGTCCAGTTGCAATAAAGTGTCGTATGTCGCCATCGATAAATAAGAATGAGCGAGACGCGACAAGGGCAATTGGCTGGCGACGAAACCTAGCCAATTAGTTCATTTCAGCCTAACTTGTACTCGCTGCAAACATCTGGTTCTGTATGACTTGGCGAATTGTTAATTGAGTAATTGTGTAACAAAGTTATATATGTTTGCGATCTGTCAAATTATTATAGCTAGTCTATTAGCTTCAAACGAACCTATAGCCAGAACTTAGGACGTTCATTCATTTCATTCATTTGTTTTATGTATATGAATATCGTTCAGTCTTATTTTCTAGAAATATCTACACATAACAAAGTTACAAGTTATTTATCCCTTGAGTCAGTAGCCAAGCCACCAGGAGCGTCCCTACAGGTTTCTGATAGGCCAGCAACGCGCACGTAGTTCCTCTGGCGTCGCAGGCGTCCACTGACTACAATAAAACTATTTTTGAAAGCCATCGAAAAACTAATTGTTCTATTACACAATGTTTGTATGAGATATTACTATAGTCGATTTGTCACTGTTGATACTATACTAAAGTCAATCAGATGAGTCCACATCTGCGACATTTAGTTCTTAGTAGGTACCTAAGTGATAATTAAATAAACTCATTCATTATTACGGAGTCATAAAACGGCAGCACAAGAGCTTTGGTTGTGTTGTAGTTTAACGAGTTCAACCAGCTGCATATCTTGACTATCTTTATTAGTGCATGACCCTGGGGATTCAGGAAAGTCACTTTGTTCTCACCAGGAGCCGTATTTATAGAGATAAAAATGTGATATTTAATTTATATCTAATTCATTTTCTTAATATTTTAAAATCTTAATGAACGCCCAGATCTTATCGGAGGTTCAGATGACAACGACCGGTTAGAATGCCATCTGTTCTAGGACACAAAGACAAAGTCTTTGATAAGAAATATAATACCTAATTGCCCGAAGGAGTTAACTGTGTCAGGCTTATAATTAGTCGTCAGATCGTTGACAGGATGCTGGGAGGTGAACACTGGGCGGTACAAGATGAGTGTGCGGATCGCAATGCGGCCCTGGGACCCTTATCTTATCTAGGGAATGTGCCATCCCTTGCAGCGCTGTGGGTTGCCACTTAGCGCCAACTTACAAAGGACGAAACTTTTGTTACACAGAATCAATAACACTTATCTCGCTCACTCTATAGACATAACGGGCACAGCGCCTCAAAGAAAAAGTTACACTGCGAATCGTAAATCTTTGATTGTCGACGGACTTGTTACAAAAATTATAATAATATTATGGAATGTTAGCAATATTTACAGCCCGAGTCCAAACACATTTTTTTCTTTAGATTCATCTACTGAATACATTTTGCCGGCGCCAAGAATCAATTACTGGCAACTCGCGGGAAATAGATTCCACTTTTTGTTAAAGGTTTAATATTACCCATATATATTAATATTTACCACAATATACTTATTAATATTAACCAATTCGAATAAGGTCGCTTCTACTTTGGAAACGTAAGAACCTTTAGGAAACTTTAATTTTAAAACTCTTTTTATGAACAAATTAACAAGACTACATTGTGAGTGTGATAAAGTATATTATCGATAGGGCGAACGAGGACTGGAGCGGGCATTGCACTGTAGGACAGTAAATCGATCAATATTTTCACTTAAGATGCTTCATCTACTTTCAAAAGCATGGTTTTTGTTAAGTCTACCGACTAACCTATGGATAAACTTTATTTTTATCTCTTCATGTTCATTCATAACTTAATAACTGGGTATGTGCTAAGTTAAGTATCGGTAAAAACTCAGCAGAGACATTTTCCTTTTTATATGGCGCGCGTACATCATAGCGTCAGTATTATATTGGATTAATTGAATATAATGCGGTAAAAAATAACTCCAAGAACGGGTATGATCGATGGTCAGGCAATTATCATTAATAATTGATCATGTAGAGCAATTATCAAATATCATGATGTTCAAGATTGTGACTACATTATGAATGGTTCCTAGAAGATACTTGGTGTAGCACCGTGGGATCGCGCACTATAGGTCGCCAGGCCTCAGGGTCCCGCAGGGACTTTCTGTCATAATAAATGTTTTTGTTAAAGTTTCTTAATATTCTTTCTCCAATTAGCCGTCGTGTAGGTATTGATATCTGTTTAGTTTGCAGTAAGTATTCATTAATATTAACATGAATTATTCATCAGTGCCAGCACCGACCTAATTTCTAAAATTGCGGTTAGTTAGTCGAGGAAAAGTTATGTTGAAGGTACAATGTTCTCGTCCAATTATTGAAATTGACATTATTTCTGCAAGTAATAAATTAACACAATAACATTAGCCCTATTTTAGTTCAGTTGTTTTGAAGTATGGACAGAAGTAGTGGCAAAGGTCTAGATAAGGCGTAATTATGTTGGTAGGTAGGATAGATAGTCTTCGGCAATCGCCGGATGTAGTAGGTATATTCAAAAATTTTCCCTAATTATGTAATAAAGCAATTCATGCCTATAAATCTGGTGACCTGTTAAGACTAGAACAAAACGGATCTAGAGGAAATAACTGATAAGGGGGGCGTTGAATTGTCATGTTATCAAGTCATTAAGAGCTGAGAAAAAGTCATGAGATATGGAGTCAACTTTGGCCTCTAGTATCACCAATGCAACATGTGCTCGCTGAAGCTGTACAGCGTATTGTAAGTGAATCATTCACTAGAATGGGGAGTTTAGTACATTATTTTATATTCAGAAGCTCTAGTGTAAGTTTCTTTTGACGTTAAAAAACGTCTTGAACGCGTAAGTGATAATAGTGTTATTTATACGGGAAACACTAACGCGATGGTAAAGTAATATTACGTTAAAAACTTACACTCTAGTGTAAGTTTCTTTTGACGTAAAAAAACGTTTACAAACGCGTAGGTGATAATGTTATTTTTATGGAAAACGCAAATGCGTTCGTGGCGTAAAGTTACGTTAAAAACTTACACTCAGACCAGAACCGTTACGATACCACTACTGATTTTGTTTCACAATTGTAAAGACACAATTTAAAACACAAACAATAAAAAGATTTATATACATCAACTAATAATATTACAACCAGAAATAATATGACAAATACCAGGATAAGGATCAACTATTAATGAGAATGTTGATGGTCCAGACAACAGGCTAGCAGACTTTGCTACATAATTTATGCCACTATATTACTTTATTAGTGAATTGTGTCTTATCGGTAGTGTTTATCTAAAAATAAATCCCTCGTGACGTTGCATGCGATTAGAGACTTGTTACTGTGAAGAGGGCGTGGGCGGGATTGCACCGTATTTAACCGAACGAATGTGCGTCAATTTGCTTTATATTGTCGTCACAAGCTTTTACAAATACTGCTTATAATTACAACGTTATTCTACCCTTTTGTTTACTATTACTTCATTTCCTAAGTCAAAACTTGTACCTAGAACACCGGTTGCGTATTTGATACGTCATCTGTTAGTGACGCTACGCGCTGTGCCGTTAGGTACACATACCTACATTGCATTGACTTAAAACATCTATTCTTATTTGTGCACTGTCGAGTATCAAGTCATATGACATATTTCCGAGAATCGTGGAATTTTAGTTCTGAAATAAATTACAAGTTTCTTATTTTGCGTTAGTACGTACCTATATTTCGTATTTACTTATATTTTACTTTATTACTATGGTAGGTAGGTTTACTATCTACTCATTTTGTGTAGGTAGGTATAATATTATATTTTACTTATTTTCCTACTAATTTACAATATAAAATTTCAATAACATGTCATACCTATCGCACTTAGATATAGGTACCTACCACATAATATATCGGTTATAAACCTAGTTATTTGTGTATTCCTCATTCACAGTCCATCGAACAATCAACCGCCTACATAATCGGCTGATGGAGCTATAAATCACGTCGGTAATGTCCTCAGAAGGGAAATAAAGACTTTTTGCTCGCTCAGTTGACCTTCCCGAACACCCACGCTTACCCTGCATTTTATCAGTCTTCCGACATCATATAGAATGCTATAGTTAATTTTGCAAAGGATCCATCAACTAGCTAGTCTGTTAAGTGCTTCTCGTTTACTAAAGCTTTTCGTACCCGGAAAAAGTTAAAAAACTACAGTGTCACGATGCGCACTAGCGGTGCCAGCTTTTAATGGAGATGATGAACAAAGCAAAGCTTTTTGAATGCGAATTTGGAACTGCGTCATCCTGTATTAATTATAGAGTTTTTGTAAAACATTGTAGTCATTCGTACGCTGTACTGCACACTTACAAAAGATAACCTACATCTACAGTACTACATAATAAAAATGACCGTCGTCTGGACGCCAGTCTGGGCTAGCAGACAATTGAATACGTATTGTTTCAGCCTATGAGCACAGAACTCGACGAAGCGTATACATTTTAATGGTTAAACCCAGCCGCATTAAAACAAAATTCAATATTGACTTGAATTAGAACTGCAATACATTGTGTCGCACAATGACCTAATGACGTTTGACGAGACAAGTCAAATGATCTCGGCCAATTGAAACTTATCAAGGCTTCGTTTCACTATAGCTGGAGTGACATAGATCTTAAGGTTAATAAGCTGTGTGGGCCAATCAGCCCTTTCGTTGGCGTGTTGATGAATGCATGGTTGGTTGACACATTTCAATTAATTACGCGTATATTGCTATCAGTTACGTTAAGTCCACTGGAAATTTATGTTATTTTTGTTCTTTGTGGTGACGAAGAGTGTCTTTATTTAGTTTATGTTGCTAAAATACAAGGAACATGGCGCTAATATAAAAAACGGAGGCACAATTTTACATTGTTGTCGCTATACTTCTTACGATGGCTTACCTACCTTTTGTATCGTGCTATTTGTAAAAAAGGCTTCCTAATATTACACATTCGTTGATTTCTATTCCGATCATGATAAACATCAATTGATTTCCTTCAAAAATGGTAATATGTAGAGCATAAAAGACAAGAATATTCATAGGTACCTACTTGTTTCAGCTAGATATTCCACTTACCCACGACAGCAGTTAACATGTGTAATGTTTTGTGTCAGTGCTCTCGTTGGCAGAATACGCTGAGAATATTACTCTTTGGTCACTTTTATATGCAAATGCGCGTATCATATTTCATGCACCATAAAGCAATGATGCACAGAGGCTTACTCCAAGGCAGTTTGGGCATGGCGCCAGATTCCCACTTTTTGAATTTGTTTGCTGTTAATAAATTAAAACGCCATGTTGTAAATATAACAAGCACGAGACAAATGTGTATGTGAGTTCTAACGTAATATTATTTTATTACTTTTCATAACGGACCATGTTAGGTCTCTAAAGTATTTTTTTGTAGGTTACCTACCTACAATAAAAAAACCTACTTTATGTGGGACTTCTCTCTATATTTTTTTATTTTTTATTGAGGTGCTATACAATATACTTATAATGTTAATGCGCGATAAAACCTGGCAGATTATGATTTGCAGCTGTTTCATGACACAGCAATATTACCTAGATATAAAAAATGTGTACAGTACGTAATAATCTAGATATAAGTTATATCCTGTTGCTCTATGGTGATGGCAGGAAGCTTGTAAAAAACGATAAAGGTGGCAAGTTTTATAGGCTATATAACTTCGTTACTTTCTTGTGGTCCCTCTGAGCCCTTAGTGTAAGTTTTTAACGTATCTTTACGTCACGAACGCGTTTGCGTTTCCCATATAAATAACATTATCACTTACGCGTTCGTAAACGTTTTTTTACGACAAATGAAACTTAAACTAGAGTCTCTGAACAGAAAAGTGAGGCGTCCTTAAGTTAGACAATACTAATATTTTAGCATATCTGATCTATACTTGCAACAATAAACTTTTAAGTAGGTATAAAATAAATTCTAAAAATTTAAGGTATTCATTTGTATCTCAATTAAACTATACCGCGTGTAATTAATTCGTCGGGATATTATCAGTTTTTATTGTATGAATAATTATTGCGGCAACTGAAGACAATATTATATTCTTATATAGATTAACGTTTACTTGTTAATAAATTCCTACACTCATAATGTAATTAAGAAAATAATGTAGCTTGGAAAACCGTTTCCCGCCTATGGCAACCGCCCGCCCGACCGAGGCTGCGCAGCGACGGCGCCACGCTGCCGCCAGTTTTTGCGCAAACCATAACAACCATACCAACTCATTCAATAACCGACCTTATATTCAAGTCATAAAGTAGAAGTCTGAAAAACTTATCACATGCACATACGTATGTTAGACTTAACAGCAGTCTTCGTCATTCACAAGTACCCGCTGAATGAATCAGGGGCACCTACGCAACCGCAATAAAATGAAAACGTGGAATAATGGCATGGTGACAATAATGGCATCTAGGAAAAAATAAATCGTGTACAATATGTAATCGTTATTGGAAGGATTATTTATGTTTCAGGATGTAAAACAAAGAATCATGTCCAAAAGGCACTTAATGCTTTATTTATACAATTTTATTACAAAGTAAATAGGTAGTATTGGTTGCTAAAGTATCATTAAAAAAATATCGCTTATATCGGGTTGGTTAACATTATGCGAATCGTCAGCTGACCTTCTATCACCTTTCAAATGAATAAGTATTTAAAACAAAATGGAAACTTTTATGTTTTGATAATATTTGTAACATAATACATACCTACACTCATAACATAACACCCAAAAATAAGATAACTAAAAGTAACAAACAATATAAATTGGGGAGGCCTATGTCCAGCAGTGGACTGCGATAAGCTGATGATGATGATTAACATACAATATAGACCCCGCTTTAATATGAACAAGAAAAATTATAAACTTCGTAACTTATTTCAGTTTTTCATAAAACTGGTTCAAAACTTAAGCCATCTATAAATAGGTACAAAATATCCGTAACTCACATATTTGCTAGCAAGTGGCAAAAACTTAAAAATTATATTGATTATCAACTAATTCGTCTCATTAGCCATTTCGATCACGACCGGAGCTGGCTATCGAAGCAATGCGGCTAGGCCGCCGATGTGATAATATATTCTGGAGCAGTAAGAATTAATATCGGCAAATTGATCAGCTATAGGTAATTGATGTAATTAGAGGGTAGTTACGCCGCGACTGCACAAGTGTCGCGGACTGACACGTCGCCGACATCCGGTCCCCACCACACGCGAAATGAATATATTATAGCAAAGCAAAAACTAGTTAAATTTAATACTTTGCTAATTGTTTTGAGTTAAACAATCGCGATCAAAGAGCGCGCGAATGTCGGCACGCCGACTGCGGTCGCCTGTAGTCCAATTGGCATGTCAATGGGAATAATATTGATTTTACGCAATTATTGTAGTCGCAATAATTAACTACCACAAACTGAAGAAACTTTCTCTTACAGTGCAAAATCTGAAGAAGGAAACGTCCTATTTTTTTTTTTTTTTTTTTTTATGACACAGGCGGCAAACGAGCAGACGGATTGCCTGGTGTTAAGCAATTACCGTCGCCCATGGGCACCCGCAACACCAGGGGAGTCACAAGCGCGTTGCCGGCCTTTAAGGGGGGTTGGAGCTCTGGGAACCTTACTCACCATCAGGAACACAACACTACATACCGCCGACTTGAGTTTGAAGATGATACACTGAGACCTTAGGTACAAAATGCTACCTTGCCTGTGTTTTGTATGCTTTAGTAAACTTTATAATATTTATATTGGACAATTTCTACCCATTAATTAAATTTTAATCCAGCAGTAACAAAAATAAAATAATTCAGGTGGACAGGGTCACTTTCTCAGAAAAGCCCATTTAGATCGGTCAGTATGGGGAAATGTATAAATCTATGTATGTAGTTTTTCTTGTCCCTAAATCGACGACATGGCCCCTAAGAACAGATCTTTGTATATCTTATAGTTTCAGATTTCCCTAGACTGACCGATCTAGATGGGCCCCCTTGTATTGCCGCTACCACTTTATTACCAACCAAAATCCATTAAGTCCGCTCGGGCAGTGTTTTATGTATACATAGAATAATTTTTTTTTGCTAAAAACATATGAAATTTGGCTGAGGAATCCATCTGATAAACAAAAAGCAGAATGTGTCATGCTGTGATGGAGATATCGGAGAAGAAACAGTCAAGGTTTGCTAGGAATTGTGCGAGTAAATATTCGCCAGTGACTGGAGTAAGACTGTGAATGAGAAAGGCATTTAAAGAGATAATGTCGCGAACGTTAAAACAACAACGCTACCTGAAAAAGATCCTGTTTTTATTTGGCTTTTAAACTCGGACACTTCTGTTACAGGTTTCATTGAAACATCTTTAATATTTCTTGGTAAACAGCTTTTTGCTGTGGCAATGCTTGTCTAGAATAAGAATTATTGTGATATTTTGTGAATAAAATTGTATTTATATTTAAATAATTAAACTTTCTTGAGACATTATACATACATTTCAGCCAAATGCAGTCCACTGCTGGACATAGGCCTACCACAAATATGACTTGTATCATCTTGGGGGTAGTTGCCATAGTCGCCACGCTTGGCAGGCGGGTTGGCGACCGCAGTAGCTGTAGATTGGGTTTCGACGGACGCTGCTGCCCGTCCGTAGGATTTTTCCCTTTTTCGACTCTTCCAACACCCGCGGGAGGAGATGGGGTGATCCTATTCTAGTCAGCCGGCATCACACGGCCAGAGGCCATGAGACATTATAATATTATGTGAATTAAAATGTCGGGTTTATTCACGTTTATTTGGTCACTTGAGCGACATATTTCGGAGAGCGTAGGTATCCATTTTCAAGCATTAAGAGTGCTGAGGGCATGTTCGCCTAGTCGCTTGCGCCTCCGGCCCGTCATGGCTCGTCGCGTCAACTTTATATATAACTGTAAATGAATCCTAATATTCCAACATACTGAATAAGCTGCATTTCCTCATCGGTATCAGATATTTTAGGCGCCTTGGTCTTCTTTGGCCTTTATCCTAATTCCTACAGTAAAAATACCTTCAGCCAATTGCGGTAAATTTGTAAGAACGTACTAAACAATAAACATTATACCATCTTGACGTCCCACTCTGTGCACGCTCAATTCTGGGAGTTCGTGTACCTCATATATATGTAAATATATATGCCATCAATCTGAGTCGGCGTTTGACTGATTAGACGATTAATAAGTATGCATCGTTCACTGAAATGTTCGGAGAACTACGCATTACACACACTTTTTTGAAGAAGTAAATCCCGCTGATTTTCTTGCTGGTACCTAATATAATCTCAAGTCAGAGGTGTAGGAATAGATCCGTAGCTACCTAATTGTTATATAAGAGCATTATAATGTGTCTCTAAATAGAAAATACATCTATTATATTTTATTAATTCTGACTCCCCTGGTATTGCAGGTACCCAAGGGCGACGGCCATTGCTTACCATCAGGCAGTCCATGTGCTCGTTTGCCACCTTTGTCAAATAAAAATACTATTAAAATTTCATTCAAAATTTTGTACCCATTCAATTTAGATTTAAATCTTTTATAATCTCCGATAAAATCTCCGATCCGGTATTTGTTCGTACTTATACCCATTATAGTATTAATTATTATGAAATCAATATTGATTAACAATAATCTCATTGGCAATCAAATATTACCCCTTGTGTGTTTTAAAATAGTACATTTCGATACTAGTGAAAAAAAAAAATTTTTTTCGACGAGGGTGAAAGTTGGAGCCCGAGTGAAACGAGGGTGACAATCATCCGAGTCTTAAAGAAGTTTTTACACGTGTATCGAACCAAATTTTTCATAACAAGTGCCTTAAAAAGTGATATTTACGCATGCGAAGCGCAAGGTGCGCAAAGTGCACTTTTACGCACAAGTTAGGAAAAGTTTTTTCAGATTCAGTAAGCACGTTGTACCATTGACAATTATACTCGGGTTATTTTACAAATAAGTATTGATGTGGGTCATATGGGTCCCTATTTATTACGTACGTAGTATGTTTTTTCCTACTATTTGCTCCAGTATGTGAATAAAGTTTAATTAAATAATGAAACTCTTATTTTTTTAAACATGTCGCCTTTTTATTTTACTCTTCTTATCGCTAGGTGCTTTCCCACGAGACCAGGGGAGTCACAAGCGCTTAAGACTTTTGGACTATAGGACTTCATCTAGTTTTCCTTTGATCTATGAACCTACGAGTAATTTTTCTCTTACTTACGTTTAATCATCTCTTTACATTTTCTCTTTGTAGGTACTTTAATGAAATAAATATGTCGGTAATTATTTACGTGCTAAGTACCTACAAGTGAAGCTAACAATACCAAGTAGATGAGAAAAATGTGCTTATAAATAGATACATAATTTAATTTATAGTTGGCACATTGAAGAATTATGTTTTGCTGCTACAGACATTAATATGAGGGACGATCTGTCGAAGACACAAAAACAATTAGCTAAAGAATTCCTGTTTACACAACGGAATCCTACAAAAGTATGCGCAGAAAATATTTTGCTTTCTTATTCCACCACGACTATGAGACTGTTAAATTGTAAAAAAGCGTTGTCCTATTTCTCAGAACGGAGCCAAGTAATACACAGTATACAGCGTATTTGAGAGATTTACAAGTATGCGACGTGCAAATACGTTCCTAGGCGCTCTTAGATTGATTGATCTGATAACCACAATTACAGTTTATTTAATAATTTATAAGCTGTTATATGGACGAGAAATGTCGTGTTCAGAAGTCGGTAGTTAGTGACGTATTAGCATTAAAGTCCTTTGCACAGCCCGCCTCGGCTGGCGCCGCGTCGCGCCGGCCACATTAGTACACGGGAAATTACATGGCTTGTTGAGATAACTACGAGTATGAATATTATTATACTATTTACCACATAATTGCAGCTGGAGAAAAATCACGACAGGTATTTCGACGCAGTTGCAATAGCTAGTAATCCAAACCACCCGTTTCTAAGTTTCACTATATATGTTTTAGTTTTTCTCACCTACTCGTAGCCCGTAAGAAGGGGGGAAGTCTATCCTATGGCTCGTTAACTTACTTATTTCCGTGCTTCATAACATCACTTTACAAGTACCCATATAACCTTTGATTAATATGATGCAATAAATTATTTGCTTGATTACTTCGTATCGCGAAGTTGTTAATCGATTTCTAGGATTATTTGTAATTGGTCGTAGCAAGATAAATTAATTAGCACAATCTGTACCGATTAATCCAGCTCAGATTCTAAAATAAATATTGCGATAGTGATATCGGTTACAGCCATGTTAAGGTATAAGGTGCATGCAGTGGCCGTGAGGGAACTAAATCTGGCCTGGAGATAGGATATAAAATATATATTTGTACTAAACTTTTCTGATTGATGTTGATATTGTAGATAGTCTAGTTATTGCGCCAATACTTAACAACTGCAATTTATTTTATCACTATATCTGTGATTTATGGTTAATAGACCTTGCCTACAGATGGTAAATTATTAAGTGAGACCCAGGTAAGTTCCAGGCAGTTGTATCTTACCTCATTAAATCTTTATGAGCCTTCTGCCTCAACTCAACATAAATGAAATATAATAATTTGCACACTAACACATTATCTTGCTTTTTCGCTGAAGATTTACTCATTAGTAAAATACAAATTGCAATGATTTTTTTTTCAGAATGACCGCAAGGGTTGTAGGGCATGAAAGAACCACGGATCGAATACTGGTATTAGTTACATATAAATTAGGTACGAGTACCCAAACATCATAACATTGTTTCATTTTAATCAACTAATCAGGTAATATATCCTCCTTTCCTAAATAACATTTAAAAATATAAAAATTAGGAAAGGAAAGAACACGCATACATACCTGATAAAACATTAATATAAGTTTAGGGTTGACAACAAAGGGATTTTCAGGGATCCAAGACCGTCTAACCTGCAACACCTGAGTGCAACAGTGACGCACGCGCCTACGCTGGCGCCACGTAAACAAAGATAATAATGCCGCGAATGATCTATCTCGCGTATATCTCGGTGGCCAGTTATTACGAGGCTATTATCACTTTAGTATAGTTAATCACACCGATCGATAATGTCAGATAATGATCTGCGTCTTACAAGGTATCAGGACAAGTGATTGCTTGACCGCAAGTCCTAAGGATCTTTAATAAATCATGTAGCGGTTTCGATCTAAAACACATAACTGTTCCTTTGTTATAATTTTTCATATTTAAATCAAATAAATGACGTGCGTTACAATTCATTGGATGTTGGACTTTATCAATAAATTGTACTTTAAGACCCAGTTTTATTTTATAAAAAATACGTATAATGTAAAACACCATTTACATAATGTATATAGGTACTCGAAGCCAAAAAAGTCACCCCCATTTTATGTGTAGTGACTGTACGTACCCAGATTTAATTTTTAATGTTTTATTGCTTATTTTTATGATTAATAACTAATAATAGCTGATCAGAGGTATGGATAGAAACGTATGGATAGTGGCGCAGGGCGAATCATTAATAAGTATATATAGGTACATACATCGATAGTGGGACGCGCCATAAACATGCCGACGTTGCAAAAAGATTTCTGCTTTTTCTCGTTAGACGAATTGAAGGTATTTGTAGGCTGTAACCTAGCCCTTGCCAGTGCATTGATAAACCACCGGCCATCTATATGGCAAGTACTAACCGGGCGTCCAGTCGTATGTTTACATGGCAGCCTGCCGATGTTATTCATAATAGCTGTTATTTCTTGTTTGCCAAGTTGAATAATTTGTTAGTGTGTTTGCCCTGTATGGACATTGATTGGAACTGAATCAGGCAGGCGACTCATGCGAACTTGTTAACTTCATTAACTGGCTTAAGATGGTCGCGCATTTATCGTCTGTCGCCGTGGCCGTTGTGATTTAACGAGTATGAAAGGAAAGACGCACGTCACGATACATGATAAAATGGCAACCATCCTATCTGTACAGGAAAAGGCGTGGAAGCCATTATTTTATTCCGTGTAAACAAGTCTTAATCATGCGCACTTTTTGCCTTAGTAGATAGTTTATTAAACTATTTGTGGCCTAGCGGTAAGGTGTGTAAATTTTATTTCAAAGGTCGTGTGTTCGAATCCGGCTGATTTCCTTAAACTTTTCAACGTAATATAATTTGTTATTTACTAGGTTCTTTTAGGTGAAAGGAAGCACTGTGAGAAAATGATATTATAGGTAAATATTCATAATAAGCTTTAAGTTTTGCCTCTGGATTGGTAAGGCAAATATCATTTTTATTATAAAAATATAATAATTTGATTTGTATATGGCTATATGACTCGACGCCTCACCTTAAAATTCGGATGCACAGCAGGCCTGGTACCGTGAACGTCGAAGTTCGTATGTCTCGAGAATCTTTCTCTTTTATTTCAATTAAGGCGTCATGAGAGTGACAGACAATCGTCTGAATCTTGCTAATCTCCGAAACTTGCTGAAACTTTCACGGTAGCGCCGCTGACCTGGTACCGCGAACATCGATGTTCGTTTCTCTTTTACTCCAATTAAGCTGTCATGAGAGTTACAGAGAAAATGTTCGAAATTTTCGAATATCGATTTTCGCGGTAGCGCCGCAGATTTCATCGAGTTCGTTGAGCCATGGTAAAAAGTGAGAACAAAACGCTACGAAGATGATCGGGTAGATAGAATGTCAACTAGTGCACAATTATGTGAGATCAACGACGCTAAAAAACTTAAAGTTATTCAGAATTTACAAAAGGCATATCGAAATTAAAAAACTTCGTGAAATGGATAGTGCCGTAATCCCACAGTTATAAATAATAGGAACAATATATCGTACCCAGTGCTTATTGGCAAAAACAGAAGCAGTGCAGTTGCGGCTGAGCAAGTTTAGTAGGATAACTCACGAGTCATCAACGCCATACTTTGGCAGGATGTGTATCAGTACTCTTACCATGAGTTGTTACATTTAAGTTTTCGATAACGAGTATCGAGTTTACTATCTGTGCATCTCGCTTGTACTATTTTAGTGCGAACGAGATGCACAGATAGTAAACTCGAGTCGTTGTCGAAAACGTCATAGGCACAACTCATGGTAAGGGTACAGTGACTAGGCTTGTTGTTATGCAAGTAATTGGGTCGGATTAAACCACATCTATACTTACAGTTATTTGTTTGTTTAGACTAATGCACAAAAGTATTCTCTATATAGCCAACCATCGGGCAAAAAATAAATCATGTAAATAACACAAGAAACATAAAACAAGCACTTAAGGTAGCGATTAATTACAAACGTACATACATTAACACATTTCAATACAATAAAATTACTTTATGTGCAAAATGTATTTTACCTACGATGGACAATGTATGAGCTTGTTCAACTAGTGTTAAGACGAAAGTTAATAAATAATAATAATAAATAAATATTTCTGGACAATCTTACACAAATCGACCTACGGTAAGCTCAGTAAGGCTTGTGTTGTAAGTACTAGACGACGATATATATTTATAATAGAAAGATACATATAAATACTTAAATACATAGAAAACACCCATGACTGAGGAACAAATATCTGTGCTCATCACAAATAAATGCCCTGACTGGGAATCGAACCCAGGACCATCGGCTTCATAGGCAGGGTCACTACCCACTAGGCCAGACCGGGCGTCAAAAGTTAACTTTGTGCTTATCTGAAAAAGATCATTCCAAAACCGGATTGCCTGAAATTGAAGGAGAAGGACATAAAACTAGATGTTAGAGGAAACAGATAGATCAAAACAGAGCAGCAACAGAGTTATTGAGGTAAGGTAGCTAGGAGCAGACGAATAACCTATTTTTTAAGTTGACAAATAGGAAGCTAGTAAGGTAGGCGATAGGCAGGCATGTAGGCATCTTCATGAATCCGGAAAACAGGTCAGGAGCGGTACCGCGATCATCGAAGTTCGTATATTTCGGGCATCTTTCTCTTTTAATCCAATTAAGGTGTCATGAAAGTGCAAAGACAATGGTCCGAAATTTACGATTATTAATTGTTCGCGATAGCGCTGCAGATGCTGTTTGGAAGGAGATAGATGGTTGTCTGGTTTACCCAATGACCAGGAACACGGAAGAATATTCGAAACATTGGGATGTAATTCAAGTTTAGTATAAGCGATATCGAACTTGAAATAACTCATCTGAATAAAAACAGATATTTTATTCAGTATATATTTTACGCAACTGAATAAAAACAGATATTTTATTCAGTTGAGTTATTTCAAGTTCAATTTTCCCCGATAAAGCTTAGTGACAGATTTAATCGATTACGTAGCGTACCGTAGATATCTATAACTTTTAATGTGTTTATCTACTTATATCTAACGCTATGTATGTGCCTATCAAATATTTAGGGTTTTACCAAATTACATGATGCGACAGATTGATGTGATCCTATCAAGTGATAAGTACCTTCTGTAAATCAACAATTAAAAAATAAGAACAAGTATTTATATAGATTAAGATGTACCTGCTAGTTCATACTTAAGTTTATTGATACTTATAAATAAGCACCTGGGTGGGTTTGGCGCTTGTCACAGGGTTGCGAATTACGGATACGGCGACGGAGCGTAAACAAGACAGGGCTATAGAAACGCAAACCGCTATCTCTTTCCCACGCCGTCGCCCGAAATTCGCAGTGTGACATCCACCTAAAGAATGAAGGTATATGAACAACACCATGAAAGAAAACTTTGGTACCCTGCGACATAGAAAATTGTGTTACTATTGTGTATGCAGAAACGAAGTTAGTTTCGACACTAGCCGGACATAAGGTCATGTTAAAACTATAACTAGTTTATAAACTTTTTGTACTTACACGTGAAACGCAATAAAATATATGAGTATGAGCTATAGTTATAAACTTAAGGATATTTAGAGAAGAAGTAGGATAAATGAAAATTCAAAGAATATGTAAATATTTTACGTAATAAGAGAATCGTTCGGGTTGAGGGTGGTTATGAAAATACTAAAGAAATGGAATACAAGTGATTTTTGGCTAATTAATGATATTATCCGCCACTTTTACATATTCGAAATTACCTGAATATAATGAAAGTTTAGGTGTGAAAGTCCTTGTAGCGTGGTCATGTGGAAACGAAGGTCTGTTGGTATGGTTCCTGTCATTCAACTCTCGCCAGCGATACCCTCGGGTCGCTGGAGCGATAGCAGGCCGAGCAGGCGGGAGGCTCTCGGAACTGGTCCCACGCGCGGGGCAGAGTCGCGCCGGCCGCCAGTCGCGGCACCGGCCATGGTCTGCCACTCAGTACACGGGCCGCCTCGCCGCCGCAAGCCTGTGTGGCCCTCTGTGCGACCCGTCCCGCTGACCTCACGTATCCCAAGCACGAACGAACGCCATAAACAAAACTTTTAAAGAAAAAACATCGCAACTTTCGACTTAATATCCGACACGTGAGCGTCGTCTGTTTACAATTTATAAGTGATTTTATTATTACTTAACTGCTTCTTCAATAGTGTCCGCGAGTGAAGTTAATAATACTGAACGGTACTGGAAAACCACGACCTGAATTTAAAGGTATGTCATTTTTCATCTCATCTACCAGTTAAGCTTATTTGTGTTTATGCGCGCTTTTAATTGGGCACTTAGCGACGCGTATTCAAGTAAATATTTATTTTAATTAGTTGAAGGGTACGCATGTTTAGAAAGTTAGTTGAGTAACTTCGGAACGAGTTAAATAACTATTCTTGCACTTGTAAGTAATAACATAAAGTTTTCGAATAGAAAACTACTTGGTTAGTACGGGATAAAAATAATGTCCAAGTTTGGCGTTAACCTTATTTTACTCACACGTGCTTGCATGACATCTCGAATGTTGTAAGTAGTTGTTTAACATTTGTATACTGTTATGAAACCAATCAAGTTTTTTACAACTGCAAGTTCAGTGGTGTCTGCTCGTACTCAATTAAAAACATACATGTACCTTAAGGTGTTAGGATGTTTTTCGTAGGACGAAAAGATGTATGTACTAAGTTTGTTGGTAATGTAGTAATGTTAAGGATAGCGTAGATCATCGCGTGTGCCCAGTGAGACTAACTGTTGTTTAGTTTACCTTGTACTTCTCACCGACATTCGCGGGATTCCTAAGCCTGTAGGTACTTAATTCGTACACGGCCATGTCACCCTACTTCACTATTTACGTATGTTTCTAAGAGCCAATAAATATTTTTTTATATATTAGGAGTGACAGTTAAATGCTAATAATATTATAAACAGGTATTATATAATATAATAATTATGAAGTTACTAAATAGGAGTGGTAATGGAATAAATTTATTAAGTCCTTGTTAATTATAACTGAAATCATATTGGTGTGTATTAGTAGAAGTCCGATATATATCATACATACCTAACGCTTTTTAAAATTCCATAAAGTAAATTCCTGGCTGCTTGTAAAAAGAAAACTTAACATTTTAGTATTTTAGAAATCGGGGAAAATTATTATTTTAATATTTTCATAATGTAAATAGTTATTAAATCTAAAAAATGTCCTTGAGGTATTGTACCAAGCATGCTGGCGGCATTTCCTCGTTGTATCACAATGCTGGACGATACGCTGTGCGAGGAAACCGCCAGCTCTTCACCAGTTAAGGGCCTTTTTTACATTTCCTATCTATTTACATTTACTAATACTTAATACTTGTTTTTTAATGAATGTAATTATTGTAAATAAAGATTTATTTCCATTTTAACTAATAAAAAAATATAAATATCTACATACCGATATATATCATCATATCCATAACTTTCCGATACATTGTCTGCATAAACATTGTAAAATGAGACGTCTTTATGAAAACAACTCTCTAACTATTACAAGTTCTATTCGTGTCTATTATACGTCCTTCAGGGTAAAGGATCTTAAAAAATCTATCAATTAAATATTGCAACACAGTTTAAACTTGTCATTTAAACTATATTCATTATTTTTAATGACAAATTATTTACCCTACTTCCCTTGAATTAATTTAAATAAATAAAATTGTTAAGGACTTGACGATATTTGTTAGTTAGTACTCTCGTATAATTTACTACGAATAATTTGAACTCTCACTATTTCCCCATAGATACTCAAAATAAAAAGTATGTACTGCCTTTTTTAGATTTTTAATTATTTTTATGCAAAATTCTATTGAGCCGTTTTTGCGCTACGATTAAACAAACATTCTAATATAGTTCATAAATCGTAACTTTTAAAAGTTTCAACAAGAAATTAGGGAATAATAGATGAAATAATTAAATTACCGATCTAACTCCTCTACCTCTACTACCGTCATTAAACATGAACGGGACTTAACCGCGTATATTAACTTTAAAATTTACCTCCGACGTTTCGAAGACGACGTTGTCCTCGTGGTCTCGGATTAAGACTCTACTACCGTCCTCTAATATAGACTACATGTGTAGCCTAGTCTTATTTCTGTGATGAGCACAGGTATTTGTTCCTGAGTTACGGGTGTTTTCTATGTATTTAAGTTTATATATCGTTGGCTGAGTAACCACAACACAAGTCTTCTTGAGCTTACCGTGGGGCTCAGTTAATTTGTACATAGTAAAACTAAAAAATGTTAATGTTAAGCAAATGTTTCTGCATCTTTAAAATATACGTAGTAGTCATTGCTTCATCGTAGTACCGGACAGTACTTAATCAAACACACTTAAGTGCGTAACACTAATAAAAAACTACGGATTGCGTTGCGGTAATCGAGGGGATACGAGTTCGTTTAATAGCCGTGTTTAAGAGTGGTAACCATATTCTGGTTCTTGCATCGACGCAATATTTTTTTTATCCCAATACTACCAGGTACTTTAAAGTTTTTTTTAGGTTATCCTTACCACATACTTGAAATGTGCATTCAATCCTTTGAAAAATGCCGAGAAAAGTATTACTTAGTTTCTTAACGTAAACTGCTTTAGAAATATGAAACCAGAGGATCACCAAGCTGTATGTAAGAGGAGAACTTTCGAAAACACTCTTACGTACACGCCAATATCCGCCGGCTGAATTAACTTTCCCACTGATCAACAGTTTTCCACAGAAAAGGCAAAACACATTAGCAAATCCTTGCTTACGATATTGTCACTGTTATTTTGGTACCTTTATTAGTTACATCTGCCTTGAGCCATTTTCAACATACTTAAAAAAATGCTTTTCGACAAAATGCGATTTTTACAATGCTTTTAATAAGTTTGGTTCCTTACCTGACGTCCTAGTCGTAAGCGTAGCGTAGTCGTAGCACAGTCGTAGCATATGATATCGTCATATACCATACCAGTAGGTACAGTCAGCAGCAGAAGTAGGTAAGCGGGTGACTTTATTGTCAAGATGACAAGTGCCTGTCAAGCTCATTTTGAACACCAAACCTCTTAGTAACTTTTGCTGCTGACTGTATATAACCCGATGAAACCCGAAAATAGCAGTTGAAATTTACAGACTAGATATTTTTACTAACTAGTGCGTAAAAAGTGCACTTTGCGAACGCTTCGCGTGCGGAAATTCACTTTTTAAGGCACTTGTTATGAAAAATTGGGTTCGATACACGTGTAAAAACTTCTTCAAGACTCGGGTGTTTGTCACCCTCGTTTCAATCGGGCTCCAACTTTCACCCTAATCGAAAAAAAAATTTTTTTTACTAGTATCGAAATGTACTATTATATACTTGTATATGAAGCAAAAGTTGGTTTCATGAAAAAAGTGATGGTACTGAACCCTAAAGGCGTTAATATCATTCGTCCTTGATCGTTTTTTTCATGCAAAATATCATTTAATTTTATGGTTTAAGCACTTAAAAGGCATAAACATTTATTTTACTTATTTTCACATTCGAAATGCGAAACTAGCAGTGTAAAAAATGTATCAGTATAAAAACTTAGTCTATAGGTAAGCAATATATAAAAATACTATACGTGTGATTCAAACGTACAGCACATGTGGTAATCGTTCCGTCAACAGTAATGAACCATGAATGGTTTCAACTTGTCACGACTAGCCCCGTGACGTAAACGAGTGTTTCACCGTTTTCAGCGAAATGGTTATGACTCATTCCTCCTTAGCTTACTCACATTTTTTGTCCTATTTGTAAATGGAATACCTAAATTCAGGAGAATTAGGGTCCAGGTTACATTAGTAATGTAAGAACGTACTTACTTACTATTTAAGAATCATAGTAATGTAGGTATGAGGTACTTATATATGTTTGATTTGTTTTACAATATTAAAATAACTCCATTCATATTTTGATTTATTAGCCTTATGATAACAACGGATTATATTTAAACGTTCCCATTCTTACGAAAAATAGTCCCTATTTTATTTATATATGAGTAATATTTTACATTACGAGTTGTAACCATACATGCGAACGAAAATTCCTAAATTTGCGAGCGGTTCACCCATCCTTACCTGAGCCGCCATAATTAGATTGAATCCAGTAAAGCGCGAAAGCTCGGCGTCCCCTTAATAAAATGTTGTTTGTTTCAAAATTAGTCGGAAAAAATAGGCTCTTAGACCAGCTAACTGAATATTTCAATATGTTTTACTAATTAAATGATGACCTGAGATGACCTCATATGCCGGTGACACACACTAGAGAGCAACCTTTGCAGAAAGTGGCTGTGTTTCCCACGAGGCCACGGCTGGTGACTCCGGCGAGACCTAACTAGAGACTAATTAGAGACCTTTAGCGTGTTAAAAGTAATATGATTCACTCGCCAATCGAATATAGCCATTATAACAATGACATTAAGATCTAACACTTACGGATCTTACGAGCTTACGGCTATGGTGCCGTTGCATGTGCAATTATTACCTGAGGAGATTATATTTACGGTCCTTTTGTTATACAGTACCAGAATGAGTAATTTAGTTAAATAAAATATGTCTGAAGTGATTGGTTTTGCTAATTTACTATAAAATGTGGCTTAGGAAAGATATTCGTAGGTAAGGTTTTATTATAATAGAAAGTAATTAACAGGCTAATCCGAACCCAAAACATCACTACGTGAATCGAGCGTGGAAAAACCACAGCATCATTTTCTAAGAATGCTAAGAATACTTTTCTCGTTTATGACAATGTTGATTTCAACCGATTCATCTGAATACGTCATCTCACGATTTACAAATGATAGGCATACGAGTGGAGTTTTCAACGGAACTTTCAACAAATCCTAATATAAACATTATTATACTTCATCAGAAGTATAACAATCAATAATTCTAATCATAAAGCCGTTTGCATTACATTACATTTTTAAAGTAAATACAAGTAAAAGTGCCATGTGATGCCGGCACACCATCTCCTCCCGCGGGTGTCGTAAGAAGCGACAAAGGGAAAAATCCTACGGACAGGCAGCAGCGTCCGTTGAAGCCCAATCAACAGCTACTGCGGTCCCCAACCCACCTGCCAAGCGTGGCGACTATGGCAACTACCCTCAAGTTGATACAAGTCATATTTGTGGGAGGCCTATGTCCAACAGTGGACTGCATATCGCTGAAATGTAAGTAAAAGTTAATAATTCAGAGGAAAATTTATAGGCATATTATAAGACTATAAAATAATGTGTATATAATTTGAGCGTTGCTTGACAAGAACTGATACCGAATTTTCCGATAGTGCACGCTGCGATTTTCCTCAGACTAGTCAGATATTAAACTTGTCTTGATACAAACAAATATAGGTACTTACTTTAGAATGTATATAAAATAGCCATTAGCAGATAATTTGTTGTAAGCGTCATGAAACAAAACAATATGTTATCTAACAATTCCAAAATGATTCACCAAAAACAAAAGATTATCAGCCAATAAATTCACACAAAGGCGTTATTGTGAAAGTAACAGCGAATAACTGTATTTGCTTATCAATAGATGCGTCACATAAATGGCATCCTTAGGTGACGTATTATCACATAATCTATGCAATTATTTAAAGAATTCGAATAGTATCGAAGCTCACACCGATTCCTTTTGATATCTTAATTGCTCCCAGATACCGTCGCATTCCAAGATTACCAGTCTATTGATGACGTACTGACGGACGGTCCTTACCCTTAGGTATTCGAATAGTGTTCAAAGAGGCATTGATAAATTTACACCACTGTTATAACAAGAAAACAAATGTGAAAACTGAATTTATTACCGGATAACAAATAGGTGAGCACTTACTTAATTTATATGTGTAAATAATAATAACTTTGGATCTTTTGGCTGTATCAGTTTATGTATAAATACCCACATAAATAAATCAGTTTATTATTGTTCAGAAAACTATTAACCTGATTACCTAATTGATTAATCTAGTAGGTGCGAAGTAACAGTTGCAAAGCAGATTTTGCGTGTACTCCAATTTGAATTAGTAGTACAATCGCTATCAGATATATCGGCACTGTGGAAGTGGTCACAAATATCTGAACATGCACTTTATCGCCTTGATGATAGAGATGTTGTTCAGATATTTGTAACCACCTCCACAGCTCCGAGATATCTGATGGCGAATGTACTCTGGAGTCCATTCTAGTACTATAACAGTAATTGCAATAGTTTTTTAGTAAATAGTCATGTCCCTGCATAAAAGTAGACAAAACAAACATATGTATGTAAATTTAATTAATTAGCGGGTATTGTTCGAAACATTTTCATAAAACAACTTATTGCAGTATTAGTTCTATTTCCCATTATCTTATAGGAAATTTACATTTCGTATATTATGAATTTGTTTAAGGTAAGAAAAAAATGTAACTCCTACTATTTATTATATATCAATATACCTAAGTTAAAACTCTGAACCATCAAAAAAGGTTCAATATAAGTATATTGTACATAATTATGTCTCATGAATGTTATATTAGTAAATATTGACATTGAATTAACTCTAAATGACAATGTAGGCAATATTAATTCATTAATTGTGTATAAAAAACATAGAATAACCATACACTGTAAAAAGTCATGCGTAGTCTATTAGTCATACATATGAAAAAAAAAATCTTCCTCATATTGCCCCGGAATTTGCCACGGCTCATAGAAATTGGAAGCCTGTGGAATTGGCTTGGCAACTATTCCCAGGATTTGGCGTAGGTTTACAAAAGGAACTGCCAACTTCCAACTTAGAGGGTAAACTATTAGGCCTTTACTCCAGTTTGCTCACGATGTTTTCCTTCACCAAAAAGCGAAAGTTGCCCATCAGTCAGTTTTTTCCCTGTCTTACGGCACCCACTGGAGGAGTTAGTGCGGTGCTGGTCTTAGTCGGAATCAAACGGCATTAATATAAATAGGAACAGTACTGATATATTCCGTAAGTAGGTAGTAGAATAATACTCTAAAGTCTCTAAATTGCATGCAAGGAAGAGTGCCTACTTAATACTTGATAAGTATACTATATAAATAATACTTGATAAAATGAAACATAACCAAGTATTAACTGGTTACACAATAATGTGAAATTGCGATGTATAAACCCCGGGCAGAAAAATAAAAATACTCGTTAAAACTACTGGAACTATTTTTTATAGGACTTTTTGTATTTAAATTTTCCTAGTCGTTGTAGTTATATTTTTTTGGAAATTTGAAGGTCAAGTCGTTTTCTTCTTATTGTGTCTTCATATATAAATATAATCTAAGTAACTTATTTTCATCGCAACATAGTCAAATTTCTCAAATGTTGTGCTACTAAAAGAAGTGGAACACCTAAATACAATCCAACAAATGAATAATAAACTTCGTAATGTTAAACTCCTTAAATCAGTTAAGTTATTCACGGTTTTGACGTATTGTATGATGTATGGATGACGTATGGACATTTTACTACACCTCACTAAGATATAGGCAAGTCTACTGTAAGATACTTGTACCATTAAGTATAACTATATTTACTACATGTTAACTACTTAATCTATACAGTACTGAAACATTTATGTCGATTTGCCTTGAAACCCTTGACACGCAGTACTTTAAATCAACGTGTTTCCTCTTTCCGCTTCAATTTGATATTATGGAAAGGAAGTAAACAACATCATTAAATTAATTTTATGGTTCACTACTATATCCGGCTTCTTCAATTATTTGATAAGCGTGTATCTTGTTACTAGGCCATTGGAATTTAAATTCTATTTAAATATAATTAGTTGTTGTCGGTAAGTTTTCTTTGTGTCCTTATAGCAACGAAGTTCTCTTAACTTGATTAAGATTAATTTTATTTTTACATTATGGAAAACGTTACTTAAGTTCCCTTTTCTGCTACGAGATAAATGAAATGAGAGTAATTTTTAGAATAATCCAATAAATTAGTTATTTTTTTGTAAAAGAAATGAATTGTTGCTTGTTATAATAGCAGAAGCAAAATCCGATAGTAAACCAATTATTTGTGATCGCCTGCTAACTGACCTACATAGATGAAGAAACGAGCTATTTGGTTTCCACTATTGGAATAGTTGAGCGGAAAATCCCCATTATACCACCTCCAACGTCATCACTCATTGTTAAAAAGTTATCAATTACTTGTTATGGAATTGTAGCGTTTTAAATCAGTGAGATAGCTACATTGCTCGGCGACAATCAGACTGCGTGGGCATCGCAGCGAGGTCGCGTCGCTCACCCCACTATCGCGAGCTCGTTACCTCTATAATTAAATGCACACCCTTTACAGTATTCAAACGAACTTTAAACTTACCGTCCACGAACATATGGGCTAGTTATTATGGGTGAATATGAACACTTTTACTAATGTAATACTAGTCGGAGACTATTGATTCACTAGAACACGTCATATAAAGCATTATACTCGTGTCTGTTTAGGTAGTTAGTGTTAGTTAATCAGTAAAAGTCACTTTTTGAGTATAATACTTGTTTTTATTTAATAAAAACTATATTTAGTGAACAGAGCTATGTGGAGCGTGCGAGGTGTGGAAAAGAAGAGGAATTTGAATGAATGAATGGGAATAACTTGTCTGTTCGGAAACATTGATAGCTTAATTAGTAAAAGAATGATTTCGTTCAGAAACATAATCCCGGGGGCTGGTTTAACCAGAATTATACAATATTAAACATATTTAAAGAGGGTAGCCCAATTGTTATATATTATTATTATTGATACAGATCTACTTTTAAAGATTTTAAACATTAAAAATATATTTAATGAGTTACAAAATAGAATGTATTTTACTTATACATTGTACATTTACTTTACTTATTTTACAAGTACTTGAGATCAGTTAAATGAAGTTACCTTAAAATTATACATAGCATATGAGATCTAGCTTGCTTTAACAAACGTACAATATTAATTGTGTTTAGCAATTATACATGAAGAAATATAAAAATTAACACTTTTTAACATAACTACTTTGTAGCTAGTACAATAAAACATAAGAACTTTATTAAATCTGTTACCATTTTATGGTTTTACTAAGTAATCAACATTCTTGGAATAATATCACATTTACATTTCAATTGGCAAAATACTAATTTTATTTATTGCTCTACTTGTTGAGTTTCCATTAGGAAGTTTCAGGTCTACTACTCTAGCTTTTTTATCAGCTCCATAGTAAATTTTGATAACTCTTGCTACAGGCCACTGCAATGGACTGCATCTTGTGTCTCTTATTAGAACTAAATTATCTAATTGTATGTTGGGTTGTATTTTATGCCATTTTGGCCGATTATTTAATAACGTTAGGTATTGCTTGTGCCAAGATTTCCAGAAATGCTGGTGCATCTGAGTGCATCGCCTCCACAGACGCAGTCTGTTTTGAGGAATGGAGGTTATATCTGGTTCTGGAATAGCAGTTATTGGCTTATGAATTAGGAAATGAGCAGGAGTCAAATATGTGAAATCTGTGGGATCTCTAGACAGTTGAGTTAACGGACGAGAGTTAAGAATTCCTTCTGTCATTATGATGATTGAATTAAATTCATCATAAGTAAATAAGTTGTTACCTATAACACGTTTGAAATGTTTCTTTGAGCTTTTTACAGCTGCCTCCCAGAGGCCTCCAAATGTAGGTGAGTAACTAGGTATATATTTAAAATCGATGTGTTTTGTTACTGCAAAATCTATGACTGAATCTTGGTGTTCCTTTGAACTTAAATTTGAAAGCTCTTTTAGAGAATTGTCAGCTCCAATGAAAGTTTTGGCATTGTCACAAAAGATTCTGCTAGGATATCCACGCCTGGCTGTAAATCTTTTTAATGCAGCAATGAAGGCTGGAGTGGTCATGTCCGATACAAGTTCCAAATGGATTGCTTTTGTGGCAAAGCATACAAATACACATACATAACCCTTTGTGACTATGCTTCTTCGCAGTGAAGACTGTTTGATGTTGAAAGGTCCACAGTAGTCTATTCCTACAACATCAAATATTTTTGCCTCGTTTACTCTACTGGATGGCAAGGATCCCATAAGCTGTGAAGCAGCTTGTGCCTTAAATCTATAACATGTGATACATTTTCCTATGTTTTTAGCAACCTCCTTATTACAATTGATAATCCAGTATTCTTGTGCTAAGCTACTAATGGTGTCTTTTAATCCACCATGCAATAACAATTTGTGTTCGTTTTGGATTATTAAAGAGGTCACAAAACATTTTTTAGGCAAAATAATAGGATGCTTTTGCGCATAAGGTATATTTGCATTTTGTAATCTTCCTGTTACTCTTAATACATTGTTAGCATCCAAGAACGGTACTAAATTCTTTAAATTGCTCTTAATAGGTAATTTGTGCTTAATACAATTAATTTCTTGTCTAAAATATACATGCTGCAAGAGTGATACAATTTTGTATTTAGATTTGTTTATTTCTTGTACAGTTAAATTTTCTTTAATTTTGTTTCTTGGATTTTTGCAATTATGGTGAAATCTTAGTATCCATGCAACTACTCTTTGCAGTTTTATCCAAGAAGAGTATTTCTTAAACAATTCTGGTTCCGTTGGTGCAGCAATCAAGCAGGCTAAATGATTGCTGGCCGCGTCAGTGATGTAATCTGAGCTGTTTGTGGCTGTGAATGGCTGAGGATGGTAGGTAGGTTCCAGAAAGTCATATGGCCCATGCCACCACAAGTAGTTTTTTTCAAGGTCAAGTGCACTACAGCCTCTTGATAAAACATCAGCCGGGTTGTTTGCCCCACCAACGTGGCACCAGATGCTATCATTTGTTAAGTTGTTGATGACATTAACTCTATTTTTTACATATATTGGTAATGTTTCTTTTTTTGATTTAATCCAACAAAGAGTTACCTTGGAGTCAGACAACAAAAAGCTTGAATTTATTTTTACACTTGTTAGAATATTTTTAACTTTGTTAAATAGCTTACTTAAGAGCACTGCAGCATTCAACTCCAATTTGGGAATCGTAAGCTCATTTTTAATTGGTGCTACTTTTGATTTGCTACACAACAGTCTCATGGATGCCTTTTCATTTTGAATACATCTTAGGTATATACAAGCCCCAAATGATTTTGCAGAGGCATCACAAAATCCAACAATTTCTACATGATCTTTGGAAGTTAATACATGACGGTTTATACGTAAAGTTGGCATTTCTGACACTTCCTTATGAAATTTAATCCAGTTGTTTAACAATTGTTCTGGTATTGGAGAGGACCAGTCTATGTTTTCCTTCCAAAGATCCTGGAGAAATTGCTTAGCTCTGACAACTATAGGTCCTGCCAGACCTAAGGGATCAAAGAAAGACCCAATGAAACTAAGTATTGAACGTTTGTCCCACTTTTGAATATTTTTGTTTGGATAGTTAATTTTGAAAACATCTTCATTGGGATTGAATACCATGCCTAAGGCTTTTAGGTCAGATTTCATGGAGAGCTGGTGATCATCAGCATAGTGGTATTCTGGAGATATGCCTGTTAGCAGTATGGGATTATTGGCCGCCCACTTGTGCAGATGAAAATCTGCTTTGGACAAGAGTGTAGTTAATTGGTCTCTTACCTCCAATCCTTCTTCAATGGAGTCTGCTCCAAAGAGAGCATCATCCACATACATGGCTGTGCGGATGACCTCAGCTGCTTTAGGAAAATCAGCCTCATACCTTGCTGCTAGCTCCTCCAAACATCTTGTTGCCAAGAAGCTCGAACTTTTTTGTCCGTAGGTCACGGTCTGTAATTGAATTACAATTAGTTCATTGTTGTTGTTCCGCCATAAAATATTTTGTAAATGGTGAAACTTGGGATCTATTTGTATAGCCCTGTACATGTTTTGAATGTCTGCCATTATAACATATTTAGGGATTCTGTATGATATTAGTATATCAAACAGGTCTTTTTGAACTTTTGGGCCATTAAGTAAGACATCATTAAGGCTATTGTAATGCTTGCCTGCTCTAGTATTTCCATTGAATACAACACGGACCTTATTTGTTTTTCTATCTTCTCTAATAACAGGCAAATGTTGCATGAAATACAGTTGCTGCTTGTTACTGTTGGTAAGGGGCAGTACCTTAGCATGACCTAGTTCTATATATTTATTTATAAATTCTTTATACCTTTCATGCAATAATTGGTCCTTTTCGAATCGTTTTTCAATACAATTAAGGGTTTTAATAGCAATTGGAAAGGTATTGCCTAGATTAAGCTGATCCATGGGCTGAGCAAGAGGAAGGGACACCTGAAACTTGTTATTGTTTAATTGTACCGAGCGTTTAAATTCGGCTTCACAGGAGTTCTGCTTTGCTGTAACCTCCAGTTGTATTTCAGGAACAATTTCTGTTTCCCAAAATTTGGTTAGGAGGTGCTCAACATTATTGGTAATGTGCAGTGAAACCTGGTGGCAAGTATTGTCTCCATGATCGCACGGAGTGTGTCCAGACACAATTGTACCAAATTCTGTACCAATGAGATACAAGTCGGTGTTTGAGATTCTTGTTTTGCTGGGCAATAATATTTTGCAAAATATGCTGGCAGATAACAAGAAGGAGATGGCTCCCGGATCAGACCAATCATTGTCTGCTAGAATAACAGAGTTTGGAATGTTGACATTGCTTGTATTTACCTTTACTTGCGGCAGTTTTGTAGTGATTTCATTCACTAATGAGCATTTCACTTGACAGCTGTAACTGGAATTAATTGACTCAAATTTGGCATTGACAGACTTTGATGTTTTATTGGATTGACATTGTAAGACTGTAATGTTGAGATTTCTGTCTATTGGCTGCAAGTTCAATGCCTTGGCTAGCTCATATGTCATGAAAGAAACTTGGCTACCACAGTCAATCATACCTCTGGCTGTAATGTAAGACTTTCCATCTTGGCTATAGACTTTAACCTTAACTGTCGGCAAAATATCAGTAGCTTCATCTTTTTCTGACTTGACATGGCAGCTGAGAACTTGTTTGTCAGTCTCAATATGCAACAATGTATTGTGAGCTTTACTTTGACATGTGGAGCATTTGAAATGAAATTTACATTTATTTTTGTGCATACCTAAACATATATTGCATAATTTGTGTTTGGTAGCAAGCTCCAGTCTTTCTTTGGGTGCCTGTGCTGCAAAAATTGGGCAACAAAACAATTTATGTGATGTTGCTTTACAACACAAGCATGAAGGTACTGTTAAATTGGCCACATTACACACTTTTGTATTTTTATGAGTAAATGTGTGTGACTTACCCTCACTTTGTTGGCTTTCCTCGAAGCTGCTGGCTCTCCTCTCCACAAATGACAAGAATTCTACAAGTGACGGCATCTTGTCATTATCACGTTCCTGATGATATGCTCTGCATGTAAACTGATCAACCTTTTTTAAAAGAATTGTTAAAACAATTAAATCCCACTGCTCTACAGGCTGCCCTAAAGCATTGAGTGCACTTATGTGCTGACGTGTGTTGGCAACTAGCTCTCTTAAGTTGCTGGCAGTACCTTTTACAATGGATGGGCTTTCTAATAAAGCCTGAATGTGATTAGTTATTACAAGAAATTTGTTATCATAACGCTGTTTAAGTAATGTTCTTGCTTTGACATATGAATCACTTATTAAGGGAAGTCCTTCAATTAACGCTAATGCTTCACCTTTTAGATACTTTTTGAAGTAGAATAGTTTTTGCACTGGTTTGAGTTTATCACTTGAATCTATAATGGCATCAAAGAGCTCCATGAAGGCGACATATTTTGTGTAGTCCTTCCCGTCGTATGTAGGAATCTCGATTTCAGGTAATCGTACTCCACCATGATTGTTAGTCAAGTACGTGGCTTCCACTATTGTTTCCGACGAACACGACGACTTAGCGGTTTTTGAAACTTTTGAGGTTAGTTTACGCAATTGCGATATGACGCTTATGGTTCGCTCTTCATGTTCATCATCTTCTTCAAAGTCTTCAGGAGAATCCTTATCTGTTAAAACGGCTAGTTCAAGTGATAGCTCGTTGTATTTCTTGAGATTGGCTTCTGTTTGCTCCAATCTAATTTTAGCTGTTTCCTGATCTAAAGGTCCCTGGTTCATTCCCGGGTTTCGGCACCATTTATGTTAGTTAATCAGTAAAAGTGACTTTTACTGATTAACTAACAGTTAGTAAAGGTAAACAATTTTGACATGTCTTTTTATTGAAAATCAGTTTTGAAAAATAAATCATGACAAGTATGTGACAATTATGGATCACATGTGGTTATTTACATTATTTTGCTTTCGTAAGTAATAGTCACTGATTTTGAAAAAGCGTTTTTCAATTAAAAGACACGTCAAGATTGTTTACCTTTTTTAACGACCTAAACAGACAGAGTAGGTATACCTCCCTTTTGAAACAATCATTTGTTTGTTTGTTTGTAAAACATAGGTGAATACATATTTAATTTTAGATTGCGAATCACTATATTTTTGCCTTAAGGCCTAGAAACCGATGACACTTATGCCAGTTTCCTATCACTAAAAATAATAACACTTGCATAATACCAGTAATCGCAAAATGCGAGCAAAGTTTATTGAAATGACTTATGACAACAAGTGACGACCTAGGCACTTCAATGAATTTTGCTCGCATTTGACGATAACTGATAATACATTTACATGCATTATCACGCAGAATGATAGCACGATAGTTACAAAAACTATTTTTACACATAAAAAAAAAGACAAAGAAAATTATTGCTCGGTTTTTATCACTTAGTGGTTTGTATGTGGCGTGTTTAAAACGAACATACGAAGCAGTTTGGCGACTGTGATAGCCCAATTTCTAAAAAAGCGTAACACGGAAGCAGTCTTTGAATGAAAGTAAACAAGTGCAAAGGGTGACAGGTGAATGGGCGTGACCAGGTGGGCGTCGTGTCACCCCACCCGATGCACCCCGCCACGCACCGCCACTCCCAACCGCCCTGCATTCTTAATTTCATCTTAACAATACTGGTTTGAAATGATCTTAATTTATGTCAACACATCATTATGCTGACTTTTCATATTGTACGTTTTATTTTTGTGGCGCAACAGTTATCTATGTCACTGAGCGAAACAAATGCCGTACGATACTCTATGCACTTCTAGGCAGGTACTTACAGTGAACTAATATTGATTTATGTTCCACTTCATATTTGATATAAGTTTTAGAATAAAATATTAGAGTAAAAAACATGTTTAAAAAAAAAATCTAAACTTACTATCCTAAATAGGAAAAACTAAAAATCTAATTCTAATGTTGGCCAACATTGCCTGTGGCATAGTGCCGAGGATGCTGGCAGCGTTTCTTCGCTGAACTGCTATGCTTAAATGCGTTTAGTTATAGAATACTTTAAATTATTTTCTTTCTATTTGTTCTTATTTTTTAATAAATAATCTCGTATCTTGTCACTGTATGTGACATTAATAAGTGACATAAATAAATACCTATAAGATTTCCAGTGGCTTTCATACATACATATTTTTACTGGGACTAGGTACTCTATGTGTTTTTCATACAAAATATGTTTAAACCTAACTAAATTATCTACTAAAAATCAGCATCTTCTAGTTGCGCTTTACTGGGTGTTTCTTTTGTTAATATTAGAGGTTCCTATCTCAGATGTGACTATAAAATCTTACTTATAATGAAAAAAAAACCAGAAGATCTCACTACATTTACATGTAAACACAAAACAAAGAATCATAATTTTTGCAAGCATGTGGAAGTCAAGTAAACCAGAAGTATTTACGTATCTAAGCAGGGTTATACTTGGTCTTGAGCGTGTACGCATGTAAAATATAGTTGGACATCGCAGCGCAGGTGGTCCCGTCCGACAGCCTCCCGATTGTTCCAACAGTGAAATATTCATGATGCGGAGCTGAGCTAACAATGCGCACATAACTCGACAGCTTTGTGTATGATCGTCCGGATTATGTTAAGTTCATTATTACTTTTGTTTTAACTGACGTTTTGGTTAGACAACGAATGAAATAGTCTATAGTCATAACATGAAATGCATGAAAAACAAAATAAAAATGTTAATAATTTAGAAACTTTACAGTGCATTTATCAATATTGGTAAACCCCCGGTGCCGACATAATCACTACCGGGCGGGACTTTTTATAATAAATATTAATACGTATATCTATCTTACAACATGCAAGTAACATGTATTACATTATTATTTCATTGTATTAGAACCCGGATGACTTGGCTAGTGAAATTCAAATTGGTGTGTAATTGAACTATAAATAAATAAATATCAGCGAAGATCCTTACGGAAATTGCTCTTATTGGGATTTATAGTTTATAATTTATAATATATTACTATTAAATTAAATGAACAAGAATGAACCCATAAATAATGCATTAAATTGAAATGTCTTACTACCTAGGTTGGCTACAGATACGAAATCTAATAAGAAACATGGGACCAAAGCATTTAAACTTCTTCAGCTCATATGAGCGCGGTAGTTGTGATCTAAATAGTTGATCGTCCACCTTAGCCGTATGCTCGTAATCTGGGTAAACACAATGATTACGTATTCAAATCCAATGTTTGCGGTAGATAACTGCGGAACAGTAGCAGATGGTAATCGTTACGTATTATGAGATAAAATGGTCTGTTCCATATTTCCGTTCAACTCAAAACCAAATACGTATAACACTAGCAGCTATAGGTACTGTTAACAAAGAAAAGCTTAAGTACCCGTTTATCTCATATTTTTTCCACTGGGATAATTTTTACTCGACTCATGATATTTTAAAGTCTATTAAAAACTACAAATGTTATTTTAGTAATTCATAATTGTGGGTATCGAAATAAATGTTTTTCTTACTTTCTCTGCGATTCTTTTCATCCTCAAAGTTTTTGAGTTCGAGTGCATGACTCTTAATGAATTGAATCTTCTTCGTTTCTCAAATTAAGGCGTCATTAGAATAGCAGAGCAACCGTTCGAAATTTTTGAAATTCGATTTTCTCGCTAGGCCTTCTGATCCTCCAAGAGGAGAAACTTCCTCAAGTTTTCCTTCTGCGAAAAGCTACTAAAATTAATATTTGGTTTATAAATTTCAACAAAGTCAAAAATAGGAACTGGGGTTCGAAACCCTGATCTCCGATTTAAAGTTTCATGCCTTATCACTACCACCGCTTCGATCTTGGCTAAACACTAACCTAATATCGCGTTTAGTTTCCCTGTAAGGCAATTCACAGATAATTAATGAACGCATACATTTACTACAGAAAATACTTAGTTTGTAGGTATACAATTAAAACAATTCTTTCAATGTTTTGTACCCAGCCAGTCAGGTATTTAGATACATTCTTAACCTGGTCTCGTTAGCTACAACTGTAACATTTAGATAAGATAGGACGATAAGCAAGTCACTTTTAATTAGTAAGTTTTAGCCAGGTTACCTGTTTAACATAAAAGTTGATGCCATAATTGGTCACAAGGCTTCCTTCAAATGCAAGCTTCTTGTTACCTTGCCTTAATTATGGTATTAACTAATTGTTCATTTATTTGCTTCACCGCTTAAAAACTGATAGAATTAATAATGCATGTGTTTGTTAATATTGACAGATAAGTTTGGTTTTTTACTTGTGCCTCTGAATCAGATAAGCGTTTATATTTGATGTATTCTTCGTTTGTCATATTGAGAAAAAAGATCCAAGTCGATTGTTTCCGCTAATCTATAACTAAACACTAAGTGAATTAGCTTTAAGAAATGGTTTCTCCCGGGAAAACGCTAGTGTAAAGTACTTAATCATATTATAACGTGTACACGCTTAGGGTAGAATATAAAACTTTCATCGATTAGCGCATTAAGTGGTCGGTGCCGGTACGACTCTCTACGCGGAACTTGTACCCTTACCATGAGTTGTGACTTTAACATTTTCGATAACGAGTATCGAGTTTACTATCTGTGCATCTCGTTCGCACTAAAATAGTACAAGCGAGATGCACAGATAGTAAACTCGATACTCGTTGTCGAAAACTTCAATGTAACTCATGGTAAGGGTACTGCATCCCGGCGGTCCCGCCCCAGTCGAGCGTCGAACTTACTGAGAAAAAACCAGTGTCCACCTATCTTCTTTCGTTCCGCGTGTACAGTTAGCCGCGCATTGAGTAATTGGAGCCGAGAGCGACGAGATAATGTTGCGCACGCGTGAAATATATATCCGAGTGTTTTAATTGTGACCGCGTTCCGCTCCTGGACTGGTATGTGCGTGTCGCTGCTAAGAAGAAATTCGGTCGAGGAGTGGTTTGCCTCACGGCGACCTTGCGCTTGCACAGCCTCCGCGCGGGGCTACGCGTTGTCTCTGTGAAAGTCGCGATCTAGCGCCGCGCGCGCGCTGGCGTCTCTACGTCTTCATATTCGCCTGCGGGCCCTTTGGCCAAAACATGCTTTCTATAATTATCCCTTGCGTGTGTCGCAGAGCATATATTAACGAGTAAAATATACTGTTAAGACATTATTTTAAAAGTTTTTTACTTAAATGCTTTCAGTTATTAATAATTGAAGCACCTTTAGAACGTCCAATTATGGAATTACGTATGTGTCAAGATTTTTAAATTTAAATCAACGTCTAATTAATGAACGTTGTAAAGACAGAATGGTTCATTAGTGTTTCTTTGAGTTAGTTTCTTTGACTAAGTTTGCTCTGGAAAAATAAATATCAGTGTGCTAATTCAATACGAGTGCACGTGTGACAAAAACAAGCTTTTAATTACTAAGAGATCAACGTTAATTAAAGGTTGATGTCATGAATTACACATGTACTTAATTAAGAGTTAAGACAGCGCAAGTCCTGGTTAAACGTGGCCATTTAATTCGATACAACTCAAATCAATTATAATGATCATATCTCATTACTAATTAACAAACAATAGAATTCTTTGCATATTGCTTTGGCACTAAATTATATTTTAAAACTCTTTATTGCATTTTCTAGGCTCAAGTACATTTGAATAATACAGGGTGAAAATGTTACGTTGAATAGAAATGACGACATTGTATTTGTAACAGAAGAATATTTTAATAGGGGACAGGTTTTTAATGGCGAAAAAAAAACATAATTCAAGGCAATATAGGTACATTCTCGTTGAAAAACCCTTTTATTATCATGTCAAGCAGAACTGGAGTGTTTTACATTTATATTTTTGCACATTCTAAATATCACTCTATTAAAGCACATGATAAAGTGCATGTTCAGATATTTGTGACTGCCTCCACAGCTCCGACATATTTGATGGCGACTGTATACGTACAGTCGCCAATGTTATAAATATAGTTTATTACTGTTTTTATACCCAGAGCAGAAAAATAAAAACCCGCCATGTTGCGGAAAATTATTGGAACTAATTTGTTATGAGACAATACTTAGTGTAACTGTCAGATGCTCATGCAGCGGCAGCGCTCCCGCAGTAGGTTTATATTTTTCTGATCGAGGGTTAAGAATGATTCTTAATATTGCCATACTGTACATATTTATTGAGTCCGTTGGTTGATAAACTTTTTAGAGAGTTAAATATTGTAGCCATATATGGCGGGACTATGGCAGTTCAGTTGTGAAGGGGTCGCAGTTCTAACCTAACCTGTTTTATTGGCAGCAGTTTGGTTAAGCTACACAAACTTGTAACCTACGAGTAACCTAACTGAATTATTAAAAACAAATCAAAATATAAAATTGTACAAAAAAAACTGATATTATTAAATTGGTTCAGTGTTTTGTTCGCTAGTAAACTTTATTACCGACCAAAACGCTCACTTGTCACAAAAAATGTATGAAATAAATTTTCGCAGTTCCAATAGCGTTGAACAATTATCTTAACTTTGGAGCTCCTATGATGTATCCAAGGTTCTCAAGAAAACCATAAAACAGGTTAAAACTGAGGAACATCCTATATTTGAGCACAATAATCCCAGAATGCCAATTACCGAATATTATATGTAATTAGGTGTCCGTAACTTCATAATTAATAATGCGAAAATGCGAACTCAGCACATAATTAACTTCTTGTATGGGTACGATACGTGTATAGGAATGTTTCATTAATAATTCCACAAAAGTTCCATTGCAGATTTTTTTTTTCCATGCACAAAGGAAGCGTAGTTAGCTTTATAATAATAATGGCAATACTTTTAATATTTGGATTGCCGAAACACGAAATGAAATAAATAATTTGAACTAGAATTTAATCACTTAGATAAAATCTTAAAAAAGGATGTAGGGGCTTAGGAGTTAAAATTATTCCGTTGGCTTATATCCTGATATTTTATGTCGATTGAACCTTTTGACAGGAACATTAGTCTCTTAAAATAATTTTTGTTTAACTAAACAATACGAAATATATATAATCGAAAATTAGTGTTTAATATGCTGTACCTAAGGTATCGTATGAAATTCGTTTTAAACATTAATTCATGGCTTACTCAACGTCTTTGGCGATTACACCCGAGTACATAATGGGTTTGCTTAGCCCAGGGTTCCGGGATTGCGCGGACCCACACAAAGCTTTCCAAGAACAGTTAATCAACGGTGACTCAAATTATTTAACAAGTCATTTTAGTGCCACCACCAATACCACCACGACGATGTGCAGGGATTTAAACGGACCGATTTTACGGTCAACTTATTATAAGGTATGTAAATTCACTACATTTTATTATCGTCATTGTCGTTTTCATATTTATTTAATATCTATTATTTGCAATATCAGCAAGGTTTGTTATCAGAACCTTGCGGCCGATATACGCACCAAAGGTTCGATATGCGTATTGGTTAAAAAACATATTCTTAGAAGTTAAAAATATGGTGTCTAATTTAAAAATTAGCTGATACGTAATAAGATAATTCGCAATAAAATATGCTTCTAATAATAATATCTGCTGGACAGAGGATTTTTTATTGCTTTTATTGTTTAGTCCAAATCGGAAATGATGGAGTGACACGTCGAAATGAATAAAAAATAAAACAATAGCGTTAGGTAACATGGTGTGGCATAGTGGCTATGTGTAATCATTCCATTATCAACCAACCTGGTCAGCTTTGTGGTAGATACGCTAAAAAAACCGGTCAAGAGCATTTTGCGTCGAGCTCAATGTAGAATTCCGTAGTTTCCGACTCAAAAACGGTTAAACCGATCAGGCTTAAAATAATGATGTATTCTTGAAAATCTTTATTAAGTTGTATTTTTTATATTCTATACGACTCTTCTTAAATTAGAGTTAGCAAGAGAAATTTAACCCAAAAAAATTACCCGCTCTTCACATATAGGGGAGATACCCTATTTTTTTCTTCATTTAGTTTTTTTCTGAGTGATTGATTAACATAGTTTTATAGAACTAGAACAGAGTCAGCCAGGGCCACACATACACAGACAGATATGGCGAAACTATAAGGGTTCTTAATAGTTTACTACGGAATACTAAAAATTATCGCAACACCAAAATTCATCAAGACATTATTTAGGTATTTTTTACTGTTTAGACAAAATGTAGTGGCATCGATATTAATAATAAAATGCTCAGGATGTGTGCTTGTGAGTCTCTTATAAGCGATCTCGCTTATGTAAATTATCTACGATAGATTTGTTGTTTAAGTCACCCACGCGGCAAGGGACAACTACTTCGCCAAGTGATTTATGACCAACTGATTGAAAATCTGGATTTAATTACTCTAACTAAAACACAACGAACTAATTAATTAGCCAAGCATTACACACCTGCTGCGGTGCCAGGTACAGAAAATTAAGGTTTTTTAACCATGAGGCGCGAATAGGTATGGTGGAAGTTATGTTCTAGGATAGGTATATAAATGTTTTATAAGTCAACTAACAAATACGAATGTACATATGAGTCTGTGTTACTTGAATATAAATAAATATAATACAATACAATAAATAGTTCATAGTTTATAGTTAATATCATTGATGTTCAAAAAACACAACCTAACGTTACAAACGAAATAATCATAATTTGAGAATGCCATTCCCAAACAATCCTAATCCCGTTCATAATTCCAAACAACTGTCTTGGTACAAATGCTTTCTAAGATATTAATTAGTAGAGAATAATTGACATGAAGGTATACAGTGCGCACTGCGCAAGTCGTAAGCCATTTAAATACGAATGCAACTGTTCGAAATGATACGAATATTCGTGTTATGCCAATAATGTCATAATACCGTCTTTAATGGTATTCTCCGTAACATAATTAGTATCAATTTAATGTATCCATTTGTCGGGTAATTTTATATAAAGGGTTTTTTAATACCCACTTAACTGTTTTATAACTTCATTCCTAGTTTTTACTCTGATAACGATCTGATGTTATTAAAAGTATTTGACGTAAAAACTAAGCCATGTTCTAGTAAATATAAATTATCTACGGTTTGATAATCGTATAATTAACCCTTAATAGTACCTGACATCCCATGACTATAGTCTATACTTTTAGGTACTTAAGGTAAACAATTATGACATGTCTATTTATTGAAAATCACTTTTGAAAAATGTATCATGACAAGTATGTTACAATTATAAATCACATATGATTATTTACATTATTTTGCTTTTGTAGCAAATGGTCACTGATTTTTAAAAAGCGTTTATCAATAACAAGATATGTCAATATTGTTAAGCTTTTTTTAACTACCTAAAAGTATAAACTATAGTTTTAACAGCCATAAGGAAAGTTTTGATAAATAAACTAACAGTTATTGGTTGATTTGCTAGATCGATATGGATTAATAAGAGCATTAGGTAAGATAATATATGTATCTTACAAAATGTTCCATTAACGCGTATAATAATAATGTGCAACTAATTACTGATCGCTCTTCGAGAGGGTTATATCACCATGAAACGTATCTAGTTGTTTCCCTCCTTGACACTTCCTATATAATCTATATAATAATCTGAAAGGCTACGTATGATGAATACCAATGAATATGAAGATGGAACTATCATATTAAGAAATTACATTGTAGGAGATACTTGCTTAAGTAAGACGGATCATCTCGTACATTTTAACATGGAGTGCTATAATTATGCAGTATTATACACAACAATTCAATTGAAACACTATTAAGATGATTATACTCTTAATTATTTTGCACATACCCAATCTATCATTGCAACAACTTGTGCTCCATTAAACTGTATAAGCTCCGTTTATGGCCACCGTTTCCATTTCACGAATAACAAAAAGTATTAAATTAAGAGAGGCAATTATTTTTTTCGTATTAAACTATGATTAAAATGCATTACCAAAGAGGATATAAAACCGGAACTTGTGTAATTGACAATACGGCGCGACTAGCGGCCGGCCGCGCCGCGTGCGATCGTGTAAACTCACTTAATATGTATCACTTTTTGCTCCACTCTGTTATTATTAATGAATAAAATGGTATATGTCCGAGAGTACTCGAGGTCGTCGATCTTCTGGAATGTGATAAAAAATGTGCTAAGGACTTTAGATCGCTATCAACCGTACAAACGGCGCTGGAAGAGGTCATTATATTTCTGATTATCTTTGAATAATAAATTCGCAATTAGTTGTAAATACGAGCATAATTTACCATTGTAGATACTATAGATATTTCGTGTTAATTGTTAGTCTTGTTTCTCACTGTATTGGCATAGTTACTGTATCAATTTTTAAGGCAAAGATTGAATTTACTGTTTCTACACGTATCCTGTTATGTGTTGTTTATTTACCTTAAGTTTTATGTCCTTAATTTAAATAGTTACCTACGCAAATGTTGAATTAGCAAAATAAACAAATTTTAAAAGTTTTTAAAGACATATATTAACGATATCTGATTATCTAAAACGTACAATTATTTTAGTACAGTCAGCATAATATGTATTAGTAGCAGTCAAAGTAACCGAATAGGTATATTGTAACAGTGTAACACGTCCTTACTGCTATACAATTAATATCCTCTCGGGACATGGACACATGGCTACGGTACGCCACCGGTTTCCGTGTTACGGTGCGGCGTAATGCCGCGGGAGGGTGCGGTGTGCGGTGCCGTACTCGGCGCACCGCGCCGGTAAACGCTGGACTGGTCGCTAGTTTTGTTTTGTTGTTGCTTACTTCAGAAGTGTTTGCAGTAACCATAGTTTTAAGAATCGTTTTTTTTTTATGTTGACATGGACCACAAAAGACGTATTCTCCTGCATTTAGAAATATTGGGTGATATAGTAGAAGAATGTATCTTTCGCAGTTCATATAAAGAAGAACTAATACTAATAAAAATGGTGACCTGTGCTATAAGTGAATGTAAAGCGTAAATATACAGGTATACCGTTGTGGTTCAAAAAATAAACATCACTTCGCGGACGTGGTCCAAACAGAGGAGGTGATGGAGGAACTCCCGCGTCCTGCTGTATCAATCACCAACGATGTACCATATCTGGGTCGGCACTGCAAAAAATCCCAGTAAATAAATTACTTATCACTCACTTTAGATAATTTGGAGTTCATTGACTGACTCGCGTTACACTCGACGCGCCAATGTTCAATAGTTTTTTGTTGGAATATAATTATCACGATTTTAATTTAAAATGTTGTCCCTACATGTACATTTTATTTTAATTATTCAGTTGCCTAATTAAATCGAAAATTATGTACATGTCAATAGTTATATGATAATGATTATTGATTATGGAGGGTACGATATTAACTGACAAAGATACAATTTTAAAATGATATTTAAACACTGATATTAATTAATGTCCCCGTAAAAGCCTAAGGATTCCGTTGAATATATTCAGCAATAATCGCAAAAATAATAATAATAATAGTTGTTATAAAAAGTAGGATGCATATAATAAACAAAACAAGGTATCAAACTATATAACCATTGTTTCAGGTGGTGCGCACTTGTGGCGTAGCGCGAGAGTGTGATGCGAGGGAGGCGGCGCAGCGGGCGCCGGCGCCGGTAGCTCCGATCATGCTCGGCCCGCGCGCTGCCGCTCTCCGTCTGCTCGTGCTAGCCGTCCTCGCCGCCCCCACGCGGGCGGGCAGCGCCCTCAGTGAGTATCTACTGTATCTGTAGGAGCCTCGGACGTAGCGCGAGAGTGTGATGCGAGGGAGGCGGCGCAGCGGGCGCCGGCGCCGGTAGCTCCGATCATGCTCGGCCCGCGCGCTGCCGCTCTCTATCTGCTCGTGCTAGCCGTCCTCGCCGACACCACGCTGGGGGACAGCGCCCTCAGTGAGTATCTACTGTATCTGTAGGAGCCTCAGACGTAGCGCGAGAGTGTGATGCAACGGAGGCGGCGCAGCTTGCGCCGGCGCCGGTAGCTTCGATCATGTTCGGCCCGCGCGCTGACAGTCAACGTTTTCTCTGCTCGTGTTAGCCGTCCACGCCAAATCGTTCTGGCAGACAGCGCCCTCAGTGAGTATCTACTATATCTGTAGGAGCCTCGGACGTAGCGCGAGAGTGTGATGGGAGCGAGGTGGCGTATCAGGCGTCGACGCGCGTAGCTCCGATCATGCTCGGCCCGCACGCTGCTGCTCTCTGTCTGCTGGTGCAAGCGGTCCTCGTCGACGTCGCCGTTCTGGCGAATAGCGTCCTTAGCGTACTAATACGTAAATAATACTTTTCTCAAGCATATTAGATTAGGTCTAGGGTCTAGGTCTAGGTCTTAGGGTGGTCACCCAATCTACTTAAATCTAATTATTAGTTCAATTTTTTTTAACACCGCTTATTTTAAACGAAATAACATCTCTGTGTAACGTTATTGCAACAGACAATATATATATATATATAGAGATATATATATATATATAGAGATATATATATATATATATATATATAGATATATATACAATTTTCTTTGGATTGAATAGATATTCTAGGCATATTGGTTTCTGTTTTCTGTTGACCGACTTATGTGAACCGATCATCAACACGTTTTTTTTGCTATTTGAAGCTACGGGTGTAACACAGTTAGCCTTCAATTACTCGTATAAAAATTTGCATAACATAAGTTTACTTAGGCGCCTAAATATTAAACCATCCTAAATAGGAAACCTAAAGTTGTTACATCTAAGTGGTAACGGCATAATTTGCTTTCTCGTATTTTAAACGTTTATCTTATAATTATATATGGTGGGCTATAAAACTTAGCTAGTGCTTTTAATTTTATGCACCTACAGATATATGTTTTTGAAAAGGCTTTTGATCAATAATAAACGCTGTTAAGATGCATAATACTTTTATTGCGCTTGAGTTTCACAAGGCACCTTATAATAAACGGGTCGCTCTCAACGGTTACTGGTTGCACAAGGTGCTCGACGACAATTCTTCGGTTGCGAAATCGCGCGGTCCCACATAGATCACAGCCGGAGCGGCGCCCGCGCAGTGAATGCATTAACTGCATTAGATACTACGAGTACACACGTTTACTTCAAAATCACGATTTAGGATCAATAGAATTCAAGGATTTAAGAGTGTTTCGTGAGCTCGACCGCATTGTAGCATATACATCTATAGTTCTTCTTTGTATTACAATTTGTTTTTAGAAATCGGAAGAATAATCAACATCAAAATCAGTGCATAAAAAGCTAAAAGTACGAGTATCTGCTATTCTCAAATTGATTATCAGCTTAAAATATTCACGTGAAAAAACTGAAATTCGTATGCGTAGGTACAATAAATATTTAAATTTTCTGAAATTATTCGAGTTTTAGTGCGCTGTGTCACCTACATAGATATTTATTTCTACATTGAACGGAAATTATGGAATTATACAGTATATTTGTTCTATCCCTAAGGCTAGTGTATTTACAGGAGCAACTTTCTATAACTTATCCTCATCTAACCGTCATTACTAAAATGACCAATAATCGTGCAGCTTATAACTATTTTATGTATATTTTGTGCGCGCCTTTCAAATCAAAACACCGCAATTATACTGCGTGTAAAGTGTTTAAAGCACCGTACACATTCTAGATTTACATAATTTCTAGTAACTAGCGTGTGTAGTGTCATTCTACGGTTAAAAGGATATTACTTAAGTAAATCAAGCAATTTAAATTGTAATGAAGCCTGAGGAAGAAAATACTAGACAGTCCAGGATAGGTATAATTAAATTCATGTACCTATTTTACTCATATTTGCTTAAGATTTACCACTACCAGTGCACCCTGACTTACTTAGAAATATAGGGTAAGATAGTGTAACAGGCTGCCCTATGTCTAGTAGTATAGTAGTACTATATCTAGTAGTCATATAGTAGGTCTTATTGTTCATATAGTCGAACAATAACAGCTTTGCTACCATATTGTGCCTATTAAAACTTTTTTATGCAACCTTACAAATGACCTTCGCGTTATCAAATTAGCCATAGTAACTTCACATCACGCATCGTGCCTATAATGTTATATTAACGACCAAGTTCAATGTCAATTGTATATTGACATTGATGTGCGATTAAAATTCGTTTATCTATGAATGTCAAGCCTTATCTATAGCACTCTTTCAACACAAACGGCAAAGGCCGGCCGTGCCGCGAATTCAATCAAATAGAAACCTTATTATAAAATTAAAAAAATATACAATATAATATCAATTCAATGAATCATTATATCACGTGTAAACTCTTGTCTCCGTTCGAGAGCAAGCAAAGTTTTTACAGCAAATATTTGTTTAATATAATTTTATTACCTAAACGGCACGCATTGCAAGTAGACCCCTCGGTGTGTCGTATTATCTTATTAAAGGAGCATTAAGTTAGCAACCATTTCCAGATTGCCGGATGCCCGTGCCGTATACATTTCTCAGACCGTAATTTCTACATATACATTTCTCAAAATGTCCAGATACAAAGCTTATACATTGCCACCACTGATAGCTAGTAGAATCTCTAACTTAAATTATTCGTTTCATTAATTTACAGATTTATTCTTAAATTCGTTTGCCTTGAAAGTCACTGGTTGCTATGGGATTAACAGCGTATTATGAAATACAAACGTGACCAGAAACTAAAGAAGATACCGGCCATAATGTATGCGAAATATTACGGTTCTTACAACCAAGAATATAAATTAAATTCAATCTATTATAGTAATAGGTAGTACACTTTTTATTTAAATATAGGTTTTATTTATTCATGTTACGTTATTGCATAACAGTGACATTTGAGTTTTATGATTATTACTATGACAAATTTATTGATGAACTAATGTAAAAAACCCTACATTTGACAAACTAAATACGATTATGTTTAAAGCGTGGCTAATGAAATAATACCTAAAGTTTTGGCGATAAATTGATAGTCTTTGAATCATAGACAATTGGTGATACCGCAAAGAAATATCTGTCAACAATATTTGGCTGGCCAGATTCTATCGACTTGAGCATTCTAACGATAGTGATTTACTAACATCAACAAAAAAAATAGTTGCAATTGTATTAATGATATAAAAAAATAACTACAAATGAAGCTCAATAAAGAAGTGGTAGACAACATACTATATTACTACAATAATTTTTCCTCGTCATCCTTTTCGTAATACTATTCGTAGCTGTATACATGTGTGTGAATAAACTTATACTCGTGGGCACTGTAAGTGAGCACACATTAATTACCAAAATATTGACGCAGGACAGCCTCGGCGGTGCCGGAGCCGGCTACGTAATAAGAATGCGGATACGCATCGACGTAACGTCGATGTCATCTCTAAGATACACTGCGAGAACCGTACCCTTACCATGAGTTGCGACATTACGGTTTACGATAACGAGTACCTATCGAGTTTACTATCTGCACTAACATAGTACAAGCGAGATGCACAGATTGTAAACTCGATACTCGTTATCGAAAACCATGGTAAGGGTACTGTACCCTTACCATGAGTTGTGACATTACGGTTTTTGCTACGAGTATGGAGTTTACTATCTGTGCATCTCGCTATTACTATTTTAGTGCGAACGAGACCAAACTCGACACTCGTTTTCGAAAACCGTAATGTCACAACTCATGGTAAGGGTACAGATGTTTATACTGGGCCACGTGATTGTGTTCTAGCCTAAAAAGGTCGGGTTTGTATCGTGCCACCATTGCCGTTTCATTTCAAAAAGTTTGTAGGTATCTAAGTACGAAAGTGACGCATTATACGATTGGCGCAAAATGAGAACCACGCTGAATCCCTTCTGCTCAGTAATCATAGCTAAAAAATGAGTAGGTACGTACCTATTTATTATGTTGATGCAGGGACGAAAATGAACGGTTATACACTGGGCTTTCCTTATACATATAAGGAAAGCCCAGTGGTTCGAAAATAGCTAACACACATCTCTGGTGGCGAATCAACTTAATATAATTTTCTTATTTTTTGGGTTACATATGTAGAAAAGACATTCGTCAACGACCTAATAATGTTAGTATCAACTTATTTTTACATATACGTCAAGAAATAAGTAAGTATATTTATATTCCATTTTTTGGTGTCAAATTACAGACAATTATGTGTGTTATATATTAGCGCCAAAGGCAATATACTACTGGCGATACAACTTATTTTACTTAGCGCCGCGCGTGGGCATATGACTACGTCCAATAATTTTATTCTATGCATATAATTTGGTTTCCTTGTATCAGTTGTATCACGCGGAACATTATAATTTAATGCATGTATGCCAAAATCGCTCGCCACAGAGAACCGTGATTCTAAGAAAAGTAATTTAATGATATCTTCTTTAACACCTTTTGATTCGATAAGTATAATAAAACCTGCCAGAAGCTGCTGGGTGATAATTTTATGACACGTGGGGTAATGTATGTAACATTACATTTTTCACCTTATGCCTTTGGAATAAGGTAACCAGTGCATACATGTTATTGACGTTTAATCCGCGTGCTTGCACGCATAATATACAAGAGAGACAAATATTCCGGGAATCGATTTGAAATAAAAATCGCTCCGTTAAATATTTTTATGGTATTATATGTACATCATAAATTCTTAAACACCGTATTGAATTTCCGTTTGTTTGGCCAATTCGTTTCCCGCATATAGGTACGATTCGTTAGAAAGTTTATTATTTCATCGAAGGTAACTAACAAGTTTTCTGAATGTCAGATGAACTGTCAAGGTCGGCTATAAATTCCGAAGCGTATATTTAAAATGTAAACTTTGGATATTGGATAATGTTATTTATTTTTCTTTACTAACAAATCTTATGGAACACCGATTTGAAGTTAGGACGTAAAGCACAGAGTAAAGGCATGTTTTCGTTGTTTATAGACGCTATAGGTAGGTACTATAAACCCCAGTCTCAACTTATGAAAAGTACTGACATGGCCTAAGATTAAGCTTACCGTTTCAGAAAATATTCTCATTATTAGCAATCTTTATATATAGTTAGTGTCTTGTGAATCTGTACCCTGATAGATGATTCCTAGTAGGAAAGAGTCTGAAGTCATAACGGCATTAGGAAACGGCGTTGATAGTAAACACCTCAGCCGATTAATTTCACAAATGTATGTAACCGCAACAGCCCGGCGTTGTCCGCAAGTGCTCCGCTGGTGCAACGCTTGCCTGCTATAATAGGACATTCGCTTCCCACGCCGCGCCGAGCCGACCGCACTCCGCGGCATGGACACTGGTAGAACTCATTCCCTGACCTAATCATGCCTGTCAGCACAGCTTGCAGCACGGGTGATTGAACATGCCACACTGAGCTCGATCTAACGAAAAACATATTATATATCTATTTAAACCCTGCTAATAGGTACATTCGGACATATAACTCACAATCAGTGTTAACAGATATGGCTAGCTGAAATACATACAATCGTGTAAATTTAGCAAACAATATATTAAGGTATACACATGAAATTAATAATGGTGTTGTGTTCTTTATATTGCAATAAATTAATTAATTGAAATATAATCTTTGCCTAGATTTGTCTAGTAAATCTGTTACTGGCCTGTATTTATTCAGTAAGAACGTATCTAAATAAAATTTTCTTTATGGAAGAGATGCGTACTTTTTCATTTTAAAGCTATATGTTTTTTATCAACAGGATTTTAATTTAGATATAGATTTGTTTTTGATACTCATCCGAGTAATGCGATACTCTTGCAGATTCATTAGATGCTATGAAAATTTGTACCTATGTAAATTGTTAGCAGCTATTATTGTAGTATCTCGTATCTCGCATCGTTATTTTAAGAATTGAAGAGCCCTTTGTAGTACGACTTAAAGCTATAATACTTAGGCGGATATCACGCTGTTGCGAATTTCGATTATTTCGAATGTGGAGACGACGTGGAAAAGAGATGTCTAGATGGCATCTCCTGAACTTAAGGCAGTAAAAAAATATGTCACGCATCTATGTGCTGTTTATCATGTAAGATTTAGTGGTCGACTATTAGGTTGCAAACGGAGTGGACACACTAGCGAACGTGTCCTGGCCGCTTTCATGGACATCTGACCACGCGGATTCGGCTATAGTAGTAAGAGAGAAATAAACCTCTTTCAGCTTGCAGCTACTAAGCTGACTCCGCTTAAAGGCTTGGGCACATAGGCGCGTTTTGTGAGCGTGGCGGTAGCGCAGCGTGACACCGGTGTGTAGCAAAATAAGGCACACATTCAGACGGCAGCGTCGCGCCACCCTGCGACACGCTCACAAAACGCGCCTATGTGCCCAAGCCTTAATATCGCTCGACGCCTGTCGACGTTTTTCGCTCGTTTCACCGTCGACAGATTTGAGGAAACACGAACCTTGCAAATGAGGTGGTACACCTAACGTGTTATTATAGTTTAGTTTGTTCATTAAGGTGCAATGAATCTAAATTTATATTCTTGTTACAGAGGGTACACGCGAGCCGTGCTCCAACGAAGGGGAACCAGTGCGTCTTAACGATAAGAGGCTGGACAAGAAATGGGGAAACTGTTTTCGGTGTCATTGCAAGGTAAGTCCGAATTACATACCACCATATATTGGCCATGTGTTTAAAATAATTTCTTACGTTTAAAATATCATTACTGAGACACAATCTATTTTGCTACAGGTTTTCTATCTTTTGATTTGGTAGTGATACTAGTAGGGGCAGAATTGGTTACATTCAGACTTTTGTGGTTTAGGTTACTTAATTTTCTGAGTATTTTTTAATAACTTTTATGCATTTGTAAGCAAGAGTTCATGGTAATAAATAACGTGACAATTTATGTAATTTACATTTACATAATCATCTTGTTGTCACGCTTCCTCCAATTAGCAGAGAAGTGAGATAAATGGCGGCATGGCACATACGTACCTTAAACTACCTACCGACGAATTAGAAAAACTTGTCAAAAACATATCTAAGTCGCTAGTCTAAGTCTTGATGAAGAACAGATAGGTAGATAAATTAACTGGTAAGCAATATCTTGAGGCATTGTTTTAACCTGTAGCCGCCCGAAGACCTGTAAAAAGGTCTCCCATTGAATGCCATTTTGAATTTTAACTATGACAAGCCATAGTTGCATTTGGCTTAGCAAGTTTTGATCTCTGGGCGGCTAGAGGATAAACGAATGTAATCGTGCGACATAAGTGGATAAAAAGTCATATGGAACATTTAGATCGTCTAATTTAGAATTTTTTTAATGTTGTTAATGTGAGAAGTGCTAACGACCTGATCTTACGATGCTTTACTCCGATATGTGACCATTGTAACCGATATAAAAAAACAATGTATGGGCAGCTGAAAAGCTTAACTGCCTAATTATATACGTAAGAATTCGTGATAGTAACTCCTGATATCAAATTTGACGTTGTAACTAATTAATTTGCTATAAGGCGATTATAGCTAGAAAATAAACGTATCTACAGGGTATTCGACCATTTCACAGTTATGACTGGCTTGGCAGACGCACTGTCGCCTAATCAATTTATCACGCTACATGTTAGTACAATGTGTCTAAACAATACGCGACAAACTCACACCCAGACATTAAACGTAAGTTAATTAGCACCTGTCTGCTTCTGGAAAATTCTGTGAAAAATTTGCGCAACCCAATTTGAGCATTTCAAATAACGGTAAAATTGTTTCATTTACCTTATCGATCGTAGGTTGTAGCACTTGTAACATTTCGAAGTATTTGTTTAAAAAATGGAACTGGGATTTGTTTACGATAAGTTTGCACCTACTTACAAGCAATAATGTTATTGGGTTATCATACTTGACTTAGAGTTTGGCGTCAAAATTGGGCATCGCCGAGGGTTAACATAGTATGTTTTTTAATGACTGTTAAGTTCGTCCATGCTTAATTTTGACTTCAAGTGCAATGTCAACTAAAATGCTTACATAGCATTAGCATTATAAACCAAGCAATTCACATTAGTGGTACAGGCACTGATATGTTATTCTAATATCAGTAACTATTAAACAGCATATCATGAGTATATTTAGGGTTGACGAACTTTTATGTTTGTAGACGTTAAATCATTAATAAACCTAATGAAATGGACCCTATTAATTTATCGACCCAGGGTAAATCTGTCTCTTATGGGTATCGATATAAAGGGTTATAAGCCCTTTTGCTAGATTTATACAAAGCTAGCCAGTGAACCGGTGAGGTGCCGGTGTGGCGGGCCGGCCGGCGCGGCGCGTGCCGAGCCGCGCAGCGCCCGCGCAAAAACTCGCAATGCGGAACCGCAATGAACCGCATACACTGGCAATCCGACGCAGCTGCTCCGAGCATTCCTTTATTGCTCGGATTCTAAATGCTAGATGTCTGGATATCATTATTCTTGTAAACAGGTACCGCTACATTTTTTACTGTCTTTCTGTTCAACTAGCAATGCGTACCTAGATGTTGGATATAAACGGGACTTTCGTCATCCAATGAATAGAAAAACAATTCAAGTTCAGAACAATCACCAAATCTGTGACGTCTCAACACAAATTAGCCTATTTAGAATCTTACGAAATCTTCTAAGCATGTGAGATGAATACATCTTGATAAAAATCGGTAGTTCTATAAATCCTTGTGATTTATTTTATTTGCAAAAGTCACTGTCACATATTAATTCGTTATCACTGCATAGTTGTCAGCGACACGACATAAGTATGTATGAGCAAGGTTGCGTACGTAAGTAGATACATGCGAGTGGTATTTCCCAGCCGATCTCACCTCGTCGGATGACTTGCGCGGAATTCGAAAGCCCATCGCGAGATTTATCGCTTATTCTGTATTAAAATATACATTTGGTTAATGGGCTTTTTTGTCGCGTGCCACATAACGAAGAGGGGACACAGTCCCGTAAAATTTCTGTGATTTATCAATATGCATATTAGACAACTGCAATGGAAAAGCAAAGTCAAGTCTACAGCTGAAGCTGAGCTAAGTATGTACGTATATGTATATGAATTCTGCATAGGCGATGCTGTATAAGGCAGCGATTAAATAGATATCAATGGTGGAAATTGATGAATATCGCTTTCATTAAAGATATGGTTGTGCACGAAATGCGTTTATACTGGTAGTTAATTTGCGTGAGATCGGTGCGCTAGCGCGGTTGCGTCGGGGTCAAGTTGACCTGGGGTAGCCATTAGCCTTTTTATATACGGCTAGTAGCCGGTTGATAGCATCTCGCGGCTCCCGCGCACCGCTTACTTTAATGAGCCATTTTATTTATCGACGCGCAGTTTTACTTCGCGCTGTATTAAATTCTCCAAAGTTAACGCCTCGACTTCCATCTCGTAAACCGCAAACTGGTCGTCATGTTTGTTTACTTACTGTTTTAGTCAATATTTTTAAAAACATGTACAGACTCTTTCCTTACTAAGTACAAGTTCTATATGAAACCTGATTGTACAGTTAGAAATACATTAAATACAAATTTCAATGATTTATTTGATTTTAAAAGCGGTTGGCAAATTACGTTGCAGAGTAATTTCAGTCGTGTTCTTGCGAATACAAATTCTAGCGACCACGACAGCTATTATGTGCAAATTTATTTTATGCAACAAAAAGCGACTTCATAATTTAGCAGTAAAATGCCGCTACCGTAATAATAGTTCTCGGAACCTTCATGACAATTTAATTGAATCCAGTAAGCCGGCAATTCTAACGATGGAAGTGGCGGACGGGGCTGGTCAATAATTAAGTAATGTTCCACGTCTCACTATTTTTGTCGAGCCCTACAGTCTATTAATATCCCATAAATTGTACTTTATACCAACAACTAAAGCTAAGCCATGTACTTACCGATGGAGGTGCGTCCATTGCCAAGCTGCTACGCACAAACATAAAAATATCATAATTAATAATGGTTAGGTACTATTTTAAGATGGTTCTATCTCGCAATTCAAATGTATCCAATTACAAATTACTTGACTTTGTACTTATGAAAACAACTTAAGCTTTGACTCTACTACAAGCCTTTAGTCAGAAATTCATGCTCAATGGTAAAATATATGACAAAAGCTTCTGCTCATATGAGTTCAAAGCAGAAAGGCTTCGCAGTGGTAGGCACAGTTTCAATTCGATGCATGCTTAATTAAAATCTCCCAACTCGATATTTATTTGGCTGCACCAATGTCTTTATTGACGTTGGCACTGCCTGGTCATGCCTAATTGGTGATGCCTCGCGATTCATGTACAACAAGGGATTTTTTTGGGGAAATCGTTCTTATAACATCGAGTGTAAGGTGCACAAGGGTTTAAGTGTCGAGCGTATGTGGACGCCGGGTCCAAATGTGAAAGTGGGTGAGTGTCGAGAGCGGGTGCGCGTGCGCAGGTGCCGTCGCCGGGCCTTGCCGCAAGCGCGCGGTATGCGGTCGCACCGGTTCTTCTAGCAAAGCGTATTTTTTACACACCACACATCATCGACATTGTTATTATGTTTTGCTATGATGCAAAAAATCATGTCTAATGCAAATTCCTCGTATATCAGGATGTTTACTTTGCTTTATGGTTTGTTAATAAAATTACTAATAGGGCGTTCGATGTAAAAGCTTCTATGATGTAAGCATTTTCTGCATCTGCAATTATTAATAATCTTGAGGTAGATACGAATATGTATGCTTGCTGGCGCCACAAAGCTTTATTACATCCAACTCACCCCTCTTAGAATAAAAAACAACATTTAGCACGTAATTGCTTGTAACTAGAAGTCTATCACGCCTCTTGAACACGTTTAAGTTTTTCTTCGAAAAATGTAAGCGCCAGAGCGCTTGCGTTTATAATGATCGATGGATGTGCGCTAACGAATGGCTTCCTTAAATGTCTGGGCGATTAGCTGATGAAGTCGCAGCGGTCTTAATACGATGTTAATTGCTTTGTGATGAAGTGAATAGAATCGATATGCCGCGCGTGTTGTGCAAAAAACGTAGTGCCGTGGTAAGGAGCGAGGCGCCGCGCTAGCGGAGCCTGCCCACACTCGGCCTTGCACTGTCGCCGGTCGGGATCGCTTACTCGCCTAGATACAATTACCTCTACGTATTTACCTTTAAACGTGTACTATTAACACTCCATTAAACATCTTTCAGACATATGTATTTATAATAATTACCTATGACTTTAAGTAGGAATTATATATGTATTTTGAGTTGACATATTTTCATCCGAATCATTTATTTACGGTACGTCAAAATTTCATTCTAAAAACCTTTCAACATACTAAATTAAGGTAAATTTAGCATAAATGTAAAAAATGTTGTTACTAAATTAAGATGTAAAACTGCTTGAATAAAATGACAAAAATCGCGAATTATGTATAGTTTGCCTATGAATATTTGAACGGAATATTTACCCTTCAAGGCAAGCAAATTACACGTTATATTATAACAACGGCATTCTGTTATGAGAATTTACACAGTACTATGAAATAATATAAAAATAAATAGTGCGCACCACCTCTCTCATCACATCACCTTCTAAGCACTTGTTTACTATCACTGATTTCTTTGGGTGACTGTAAACACGTTATAAATGAACATTAATCTACTTATAAAGGTTATTTATTAGTATTGATCATCCACTATCATAGGTCTTTACCTTGTGGTGTACATTCTAATCACAGATATTGTGAAGAACGTCTCAACGCCTCACCTCTTATGCGTCTGCTATTGACGGACTCAGTAAACTCTTATCGGCATCTAGATTTTATTTTGATTTTCCATTCCAGAGGCAAAACTGGGTCTTTGGGATTAGATCCGATTTTATGGCAATAATTTCATGCGCAGAAAACTAATTAGCAAATTTAAAATGATATCTGGAACGAGCTGGAGACGAAATCGGGATCTTCGGATTTAAAGTCTCGCGTCTTACCCATCGGCCACTTACCTACACATAAACCTACAGTGTAAATATTATGCGACTAGTTTCGTGCCTATGTCTGCTGTGTTTGTCGTAGCTACGGACCCTAGACCGCGGTATTAAAAAACTGTCAGTTTATTATTGCAAATTCTTGTCCAGTAACTTGAGTTTTCTAACAAAGCTTTTAAAAACCAAGCTTTTATGGATAGGTACAAAACACCTAAGGTTATATTTAAAATACATTTACTTTTGTTTTCGACAAAACGTATTTTACCTCTAAGAGATAAGAAAACCATTTACGCTTGAAATATTAGGGTCTATTATCTCTACCGCAAAATAATATGGATCCATAAATAAACGTAACCATATTTATGAGGACATATGTGCTAAAACTTTTGCGAGATATAACTAAAGCCATTTGTACGTACAGAATAATCAATTAAGTTACTATATACAAAATATACCTATTGTTCACCATTGCACAAAAACCATTATTTTTATCATATTCTCTTACATTTTTGCTCATGAAGATTTCAAATCGAAACTGCTTTTTCAACTTCACATCCAACGAAAAGAAAAATCTCTATACGTACTGAGCCAATATAAAATGTACACGCGTAAGTGTAGTCCAGTAACTTAGTTCACTAATTACAACAAAATTTGGCAGTTCAAAACTTTTATCCCCTTCCAGATAATAAAAAGCTTATTCTATTACGATAACGGCATGTGAATTCTGCAATTTTCTTGAATTAGGTTCATACTCGTATTTATTGAAATTGTTTGTCGTTTGCTTACTATCACCATGTAACGGATATATAGGAGATAAGCGTTGGCTAGATGATTACACGAATACTTGATCTATTTAACAGCGGGTAGTTAATATTATGTACCCGGGCATACAATATTTACAGCCCCAACGGCTCAACTCGAGGTGTCTTTCTCCTCTCAAAATGTAAGGAAGATGAAAGCGTAGCCGATCAATCAAATGCAAACAAGAAAGCAGTTTTTATGTGTTTTCATTAATTATTAAGCCAGAGTCTGGAGTGGTGTTTGAAAACGAAATGCAGGCGCACTTTAAAAAAAAGGTTTAAGTGTTTGAAATGTCATACTGTAGATAACTCTTCAGTCACGCGTGAGAAAAGGTACTTTAAAATACGCTGTATGCTAAAAATGTATCCATTAGTTATATATGTGGGTATTTAAGAGATACAGTCGGTGCCTAAATGGCAAATTTGCGCTGGCCGAGCAGGTACAAGACCCAGCGTCCCCGAGCTGTCTGTGTTGCTATATTCCGTAAACTTCATTATGTATGTAAATTGAGAGATAAACATTTAAAATGAATCTTAACTTGCATGTTTAAGACAACGTCTTGGAATGCTGGGTTAATGCGTTGCTATGAATAACGTGGATGTTGCAATATTAAAATTTAACACGTTTACTTGGTTGATATGGGTGCCTTAGTGCTCTACAAAAATGAAGATTTATTTTTTGTAAAGTATAGCATCATATATGTTATGTTATGTTATGTTATGTTGTACTAATACATGTTATGGTATGTCTGGTGAACTAAGTTTATCTGCTGCAGTGGAACCAAATTTGAAATTGAGCTTGGTTGCGTAAATAAGTAAGTGTATCTGTGATCCGAGAGGCTTATTCTTAGGTCTTTGAAAAAATCTTACCATTATAAATGAGGCGACAGAGCCAATAGTTAAAAAAATGTGCTGTCATAACTAAAGTAGGAGATGTGCTAAATAATTAATCCAGATTGAAGGTGGCACGTGGTATTGCGCAAACTAGGAAGCGGTGAGGATACAGTTATCATCGCAACGGGAAGTGGCTGCGGTGGCGGCGTCGCCCGAAAACAGATACCGCGTGCTCGCATATTTTTTGTATGCGTAAATGAGAAGAATGTGTAATAATCAATTTATATATTAATATTTTGTGAGTTCGCTTCATTTTACACGAATAAAACACACGAAAACAAAATACTATAAAGTATTAAAGAACATGTAGGCGTTGTGTATAAAATAGATCCGTGAAGTCTTCTTGGAAATAAAACCAATACTGAAAATAACTATGCTTTTGAATTGATGTTTTACTTGGTACTAACAATAGACAAATATTAACGCGTAGTTAATCAAACATATACTAACATAATATATAACAACGCCTTTATAATGAATCTAACATATGAAATATATATGTAAGCTCGTTCAATATATTTGAGTGCATGTACGCCATAGCTACACAAAAATGGTATCTATGTTTTGTTACTAAGCCTCGTAAATGACAAATGTAATAATCACTATATCAGGTGTGGTGTTACGACCAGGAAAATAGTTTAGAGTTAATAACCCAAGGAGCGATAAGTCGGCCACGGCGCGCCGCCTCATTGCAGCTGTCAACGTGTCATATTAATTACTCATAAATTGATCCGTTATTTTGTCTCCAATGAATGACAGCTTAATCAGTTGAAAAAATCCATTACCAATAAAGCGAGTCAACTAAATAGCTGAATTAACACATAGCTGTAGATAGATAAATGGCGTTTTACATTTATTTTGGTAAAAAATACTTAAAGCTTATAAAACAATAGAATATTGACATTTGGAATATTATCCCATCAAAAACATTACGGGTGTGTAAAAAGACGCAACGTATGGCAACGTAGTTTTTTAAAGAGAATTTATTTAACAACCATGAAGCTTTTCAAGTAAGTGAAAAACGAGTTCGGTTTTCACCGACTCGCCTATTGTATAACCATCGAAAAACTTATTTTTCACCTCACTAGCTCAGAAAGCCCGGAGGATATTAATTAACAAGGGAGCAATGTAATTTCATACAAATATTGTTTTTTTTGCCGTTAGCTGTATTGGCATTTTAAATGCAGATTTTTAATGTTTTTTATGATGCATAACTTCGAGTAAAATTGTGTTTTATTAGAATTAGTATTTTTCCCGCGGTAGTGAAGTGAAAAAATTGCCTTGAAACCCTCCAAACGCTCAAGATTCCACAATTTTGGAATCTTTAGCTAGCCGCGGGTCTCAATATTTAAAAAAGAATAAACGTTCATTAAATAAAATTAGAGCACTGGTGGCCTAGCGGTAAGAGTCTGTGACTTACAATCCGGAGGTAACAGGTTCAAACCCCGGCTCGTACCAATTAATTTTTCTGAATGTATGTATGAAATATCATTTGATATTTACCAGTCGCTTTTCGGTGAAGGAAAAGTAAAATCGTGACGGAACTAGATTACTTAATCCTACTAAGGCTTAGTTTACTCTCTGGGCTGGAAGGTCAGATGGCAGTTTTTTTTCGTAAAACTAGTAACTAGTGGCTATTCCAATTCCTGGGGTTACCTGCCAAGCGGGCCCCAGGCTCCCAGGAGCCGTGGCAAATTCCGGGACAACGCGGGAAAGTTGACTATGTTTCTTAAATAATATTAGAATATATCATTCAAGCTTTGCGAAGTTGCACAATGAATTATTTATTATTATGCAGCAAAACGGCGTTCAAAAATTGTAAAACAACTGATTTGTGTACAAAATCGTGGGCGAAAACGAATGAAATAATAAGTATATGGGACAATAAAGTTTTAGCGTTGTATGGAGTGAGCACTAAAGTTTACTGTCTGGTCCGATCTCAGTAAATCGGTAGGACAGGTCCATTGCTGGGTATCTAGAATTCGCTTGCTGGGTAGCTGTGGCGTGAATAAGTATGAAATGCTAATCTTGATCTTGGTCCTGAGCAGAATATGGAACAGAATCACAAAATGAGAATTTGTTATAGAGTAACGAATATGTATGTTAGTTGTGTTTTAATATGTCTGTTGAGTGCACGTTAACAGTTATGTCAATTAGCTAAGGATACGTTTAAGTTACTTAACTTTTGTCTCACTGATTACTAAATTGTTAAGACAATTATGGGAAAATATTTCTAGGAAACAGAGACTTTGGAAATTGTTGACAGAAATGTTATTTAAGTTTTTTTACCGTCCGTTCCGTTTCGTCTGTTGTATTGTAAGCAATTACCGTCGCCTATGGGCACCCGCAACACCAGGGGAGTCAAGAGCCAAATTCCAACTATCCAGGTGGTGGGAATGGTAGAATGTTGCTTAGAATGGTGCAGGAAGGAGGCGGTAGGGATTATCCGAACAATTCCTCAGAATACTCTCCCTGCGATAGAAGATGCAGAACGAGGCTACATCTCTACGCAGCGCTAAAGGATCAAGCCGATCCGAGAGATCCTTGCAACCGACGATTCGAACTATTTTCCGTTGGATGCGGTGACAGTAATATGGACACTTTGGACACTTGTTCTATGCCACTTTTTATTTTTATAGTGTTATATGGTGTATGAAGCCCTAAAGAAGCGGACATGGACTTTTGTAATAAACACTGTCAAATAAAACAGTTAAGAAATGGCCCAGGTACCTCCGAACAATGATAATGATTCTTAAATTAGTTATTCTGCTGGACAATTACAACAACGAAAGCCTATATTCCAGAGCAATTAATAATATGACATAGATGACATACACGCGCGGAGTCTGCACAATTTCATTTCTTAAATACTGGAAGGCCGATCTTGATACTGCGCAATCAACACCCGAGTACACACCTTAAGCTCCATGATTCTTGAGAATTGGATCCCTGTAATCTGTTCTATTTTATTTGCAGCACGCATTATAGCAAGTAATGGCCAGTCGACAGACTTACTGCTATTTTTATCCGACGTTTAACATAAATATTTCGCTATGTGAGGGCTAGTTCAAAGAGGCGGCTCATGAAATTCGGCCGAAGTATCGAAAAACAATAAACAACAGAGAATGGGTGACCTCGCGTAAAGCATATTAAAACTAAATAGAAGGCACTTCTCCAGAGTTTAGGCTACCGCATGGTTTATTGCTTGTTATACTTACTGGCGATTACGGATGCTCAAATTCTGCCGTTCGGTAGTTCCATTAAAATATATCTACATACAGCTAGTTCAAGTTCAATTCTTGGTTTAATTTAGAAGTTGCGTTTTGCGTTAGGTACTACAGGAGACTGTCCTGACAAAGGACATGGTCGTGTCGTCTTACCTCCATCAGATAGGTATAAACGCAGGGTTGTTCCCATAATGTACTAGACATTTTTTGTGATACCGTAACGTAGGTTCGGCTTTTCTTATTTTGTGATAAAACTAAAAAAGTTAGGTGTACGATCTTACATCAACTCTTCTATTTATCGATTTCCCAGAACAGTATCAATACTATTAATATGATTATAAGAGACGAAGTACACATACATATAACAATATTGTGTACGTAATCCTTTCGTACACCGAAAATATATAGTATGATTGCTGTATCCTCTATCACCTGTACTGAACGTATCATACTTATTATTATGAAATAAATGTTTGATTGATTGTTCATATATTCTTAATGCTTATTTTACCAACAAGGGACTTTATAAGTGAAATATTGTCTATGCATAATACAGTCGGCATCAAAAAGTTGGTAGCAACTACATCAGTCAAATATCGGATACAGATCTTTATTTGCATTGCAGTAAGGATGTCTCACGATATGGCAATTGTGACTTACTAACTGTCTTGATGATGGTTGTACAACGAGCTAATTAGCGTAGTCATAAATGTAGCTTTAAAAATACTTTTCTAAATCTAATAGTTATGAGAAGGAGCAACTTGGAATAACCCTACAGCAGCATACATAAGTCACGGCATATGTCACAGTCGTCCTGCTCACGCGGGCTCGGAGGCCAGGGCCACATACAAATTAGGACGCTGTTACTGTTGGGTGTTAAAACGTACAAGTGTACTGATTCGTGCAAATATTGATAGTTAATATTTAAGAACCAAGTCTGGCTTGCTATAGCGATGATATGTTGGTAGGTATATGAGGGAAATAAATACAAAATCAACGTGCTCGAAATTATTTTTCGTCTACTAATTTTTTGGCGTACTATAAAATATGTACCTTATTATGAAGAGGTAAGGTGCAAAAGGGTAAACTTTGACTTTCACGTCGTACAGTACTTGTACATAGTATGCCATGTCTGAGTATAATTACCTCAATCATGGCTAGGTTAGGTTAGTGTTGTGTTGTGTTACCTATGTTGTGACGTATTTATTATCAATCGTCGATATTATACTATATCATATGATATGTTTATATTTCTATTGATTAACTAGCTCTTTATAGATTATTCTATAAAGTCGCCTATTTTTTAAACTTCTTTAATTAGCGAGTACATTATAAAATCTTCTGTTGTTTTACCTACTTAATCTCATTTCGGTTGAAGTTTTATTAGTACATGTTACAAATCTTAAAACTTTTAGAAATAATTACATGTGTTAACGACGCAAGCGAGTAATTATGAAGAATAGTGATTAACATAATGTACAATAAAGCACATTATACGCGTGTTTTACCGCACACGTGCTGCTGCGCCTGCGTCGAACAAAGAGCCGTTAAATACTCGTTAAATGTGGACATGAGCCGATCTTATTGCACGCCCGGACTCATACACATTTGCCATTTTATCACTACTACTAATCAATAGAATGGTCATGTCGCACGTCTAAACACTAATTTGAATAATCTTACGGAGCATCACATACGCGACAGCTAAGTCAGTTAGGTTAGCTTTTTGTGTTAAGTCAGTTAGTAAAGGCACATGTTTCCAACGAGGTATAGCGCAAATTATTCTAATGATATCAGGTAAAATAATTCTTAAAAGGAATATTACATTTTACTTTACGAGATGTAGCTAAGTTAAGGATGCACGAAATTGAAGCCTTCTATCCGCTTTTAACTATCTATTGTTCATTATGAATACAAATCAAAATATATTTCATCAAAGAGCACACATCATTAATGAGCAATTCAGATAAAAATCGAAATTTATTAAATATCCTAATAAGAATCTTTCGATATCTAACATTTTTATAGCAAGTTATCTTCGTTAATCATGACTTGAAAATTAAATAAAAAGTAAAAACTCCCCTGGGGGGAAATAAAACACTTGCCAGTGCCACTCACATAATAGGTATACAATGATTCGCTTTCATGCCGCTATAAATAAAGTATACATATTTAAAAATGTGCAAATTATTCTTGTTGTTACCATAATAATAATTAAGAAGCGTTTTACATTGGTAAAAATATATGATTAAGGTTTCCAAAAGCTTAAAAATTCCACATTAATAGATGTGTTATTTAATTTTATTATATATAACATGTAATAGGTAGGTATATAATGTTATTATATATATTACATAATATTAAAACATAAAAAAGCAGGAAATTTAAATTAGGGTTAAAATTTAACTTCAAATTGTAAAAGAGAATTTTTTTTGACTCGTTTACCGTAATAACTGCGGGTGATAGATACATATGTTTTATTAAATTTAAATATTACTACGTGTTTGTTTAATCATTACATTCTTTAATGAAGTAATCACAGGCACGGAATGTCTGCCTACCCATTACTTATAATTCAATAGAACAATGCAGTCGCAAAAATGTCAGTGTCACGCGTTTTTATCTATTCTGCCTCGAGAACAAGTATCTCACACTGGAATAGATTAACGTTTACTAAGGACAAAGCATAACTAGCCTCTAAGGTTGGAATTACACATATTTGTATTAAATAATAATATATATCGATATATAATAATATATATAATAGCTGTCCTGCGTTGAGTGTAGAGTCTTTGAGGCATCTTTGATGTCACTTTTTAGGGGCCCATCTCTCGGGGGGCTAGTCACCGTCTGCCGGAAATAGAGTTGTGTACCATTATTAGGTAGTCGCCCGGTTTATGATCAGTAATAGCTCAGTAGGTAGCCCATCCTTTTCGTACAAGTAGTCTAGTAAATTTTAGATTCCATTAAATCGCAATAGTCGTTACACCATGGTCTCTGTGCGCGTACGATGGACGTGGATAGTTGCAACATCCGCTTATTTTACCCCTTCATCATCAGATCAGCCGAAGGACGTCCACTGCTGGACATAGCTAGGCCTCCCTCAACCTCCTAGTCGATAGTGATCCTGTATATGAAAAGTGAGGGGTCCGGGGTTCGAATCATGACCAGGGCATTTATATATGCGTTTGTCACGAAATAAAATCATGAAATAGTTTCTAATATTGTAGTTGGCAAAGCTCAATAATGGTAAACGTAATTATACGAGAAATATAAGTACAAATATTCAAACGTAATATAAACGCTTTTCTTTTTAAAGCCGCAATGCAGAATATAAATACATTTTATCGCCGTATGCATTGAAAAGTGTTGAGTTGAGTTTACACAATTTAATGTAGGTAATAAAATAGTTAATAAAACGAAATACTACCTCATCATCAGTACCGTCACGCTTGGCTTATTCCCATTATATCCCACGCGTAAAAACCCTCAAATTAAATAGAATAAAGTCGTATCCTTTGGTTTATCACGTAACGTGCGATAGAACTTGAGTTTTTGTTGGCTGAACTCGTGGGATAAAAGGCGTGGGACCATACGGGAATAACCCAGTGTGCCAGCCACTATGTTGCCTTACAAATAGAGGCAATTAATACTCGGTGTCTGGCACGCCAGGGATGTCATTTCATTTGCTTGTAGAGTGCCGGAAAGTTGAACGTTTAAGCTGAGCATGCTGCTCGATTACGCATCATTGTATGTTACGGATTTCCAAGTATACTGGTTTAACTTAGCGATGGTAATTAATAATCTCTTATATTCTCGTTGCTTGCGTGAGTTGAACAAGTGGAATTATCTAGCAAGCTAGGGTGACGTGACCTGTGAATTTTGTACCTACCAGAAAGAAGCCCATAGGAAAATGTTTATACTATTCGACTGTCAATTGTCGCCAATAGACATGTAGCGTTACACGAAGTGGCCTACGTTGTTCGATCCTCGGTAAGGGCAGAGAATACTATCGCAACAAACTGAAGTTGTATTAATTTTATTTACATTTCCGATCATGCGAATACCACGCTCAGCACATCTGTTACTTTTGAAATGAATAAAACAAAAGAGGGCTAGGAAAACGTCGTACAAAAACAGTTCTGTACGTATCACTGTACCACAATCGCGGTTGCCACTTTGTGTAGGCGTAATTGACACATTAAAGTTTATTGTTAGTAATGAAACACGGTTTGCTTATACAAAAAAATCATTTAATTGTCTTTGTGTTTTACTCGCAGATTCTTTTAAACTTCTACCATTCGTTTTTTACTGAACAACCGCATAATCAATTAGCTTATTGTTTTGTTTATTTATTTAAGAGACCAATAGTAGATTTCCTTTTTTAATTCCATGACTGCAATGTTGTGGTATTCATGTGCTACCAAGTATATTAATACACCTGCTTAGTTAAAAGGTTTGCCTATGGTGTAAAAAAATATATATCTTCACGTTGGGGTGAGGTACAGGTAATTGTTTTAAAGTGCAAAATACCTTAATAAGACTATTGCTGTGTTAAACTTAGAGTAAAATAATCATACAATAATGTATTTTTATAGCTATCTACTACTATACTTGGTAGATTATAGATAATCAATCTATCTAAATTAGTGTAAAAAAATCAGTTAAAGATGAACACAAAGTAACTCATGTGAATTTACTTGAAATTCTAATGCTATTATGAATGAAGCTCTGCCTTTAAATATCTTGACGTGATGCACCACACAAAAAAATAATAACTTAATTTTTTTTTAATAATAATTGTTGGCCCTATTTTCAGAACGGATACGTGGAGTGTAGCAACGGCGGCGAGGAGTGCGGACAGATAGAGGACTGCGCCGTCTCGATGCCTCGTAAGGGCTGCTGCGAGCGCTGCAAGGGCTGCTGGTACAACGGCACGGAGCACGCGTCGCACACCGAATGGAACGAAGACGGAAGAGTTCTGCGCTGCGAAGCCGGCGTGGTCACCATTTCGAGGCCCGAGTGCTACGCGCCGTGCGACAAACCGAGGCATCAGCGGCACACGCATTACAACTGTCCTGTTTGTGGAGGTATTACTTTTCGTCTAGTCTTCTACGGCATGCCTTGCACAGAGAGTAACAGTTGGAAGTAAACAAAGAAATATGATTGGGTCTTGCGCTACTGGGCCAAAGGCGTTCATCTCCAGGCGCCACATTAAGGAGAATTTTAGTCTTGTTTTTCCAGTACAAGTAGTTATCATACAAATATATTTAAAAAGTTCAAACGTGGTAAAATAATATAATGAATAAGGTAATAAATACAAAGGAATTTCGTGGTCATTTTACACTGACGCCTTTTCCCACCGCGGGTGCTATGCTCGATACTTATATTGAATGTTTATAATTACTCTGCGTGCAGCGGGCTCTGCCCAGGCGCAGCCATGTCTCGCGCAGCGCCCACCCAGACGCATGCGCGGCAAAAAACAACCAACAAGCGCAATCCCGGACAAAAACAAACACAAGCCGACAACAGATCTAATAAAACCAAAAGAGATTAACAATTTACCTCCGAAACTCTAACAAGTTTATTAATTCCATAACAAATAATAGTAATTTACAAGATGACGACTCGAAAATTCTTTTGAAATTGCCGACGAATTCCAAACTATAGTTATATTTTTCGTCTTTACATTTTATTAATTGTTTAAGCGTTAGTTGCCACGCTGGGAGTTTATCTCTCTACGTTGTGTTTTATTATTAATTTTAAGCATAGTATTAGCCAGAGCATAGGGCAACGAAAAAATATCGCCAGTTACAAGATGGATTCCTGTAGGAATATCTAAGTAAATAGGAGTAATTAAGGCACTTCTTAAGTTGTAACCAAATAAACAATTCCTTGAGATATTGGCCACTATTTGAGCAATAATAATGATTTAATACAAGAGCATTATCTACAGTTTAATGTATAGTGAGGAGGAACATCCAGACGCCTTGGCCATGGTAGCTCACGCCCACACGCGCCGCGCAGTGGACAATGAGCAGTATTACCATGAGTTGTGACATTGAGGTTTTCGATAGCGAGTATCGAGTTTACTATCTGTGCATCTCGTTTGCACTAAAATAGTACAAGCGAGATGCACAGATAGTAAACTCGATACTCGTTATCGAAAACTTTAATGTCACAACTCATGGTAAGGGTACAGAAGACATGTTGCGCAGTAGTCTGCACCACACAATAGCTCGCTATTATACCCGCACACCTCAGATCTATGCGTTGACTGTCATCAAAACAATGCAGTGATTTAGTTTTATGTTATATACTATATTACATCATTAAAGCCAAAAAAGTCCCTAGACAGTAAGTCATTCTGCAAGCCATAAAAAGTTTAAAACCAGTTTTTCATTTTTGTTTTTTTTTTATAACATGCAAAATTAAGTTTCCAATCTAAGAAAAAAATCAATTGCGTGGATAAATAGCGAGAAACAGAGAACTATAAATTGATACTGCACTTACAAAAGCCTTAATGATTGTGAAGTTTGATTAAACAAGTTTATTACTCTCTGGCAAATAAGAAATGCGAAATCGAAAAGATTATTTTCTTATTTGTTTAATCCTGGAAGGCTGCTATATTATTTATTTGCGCAAAGCGGACCACCCAGCGCAGGCATTCAACGTAGAGTCCTGGCTTTATCGCGGACACAGGAAGGTTGCAACTCAAACTTTAGGGATGGAAGCCAATTCAACAACTTCTTATTATATGTTCACAGGGGTTCATTAAAATTATATATTTGTGGTGGTCGAAAAGTCTCCCACGGCGTTGCGGCTCTATTATTGACCATAAATCAAAAAGTTAACAACCTACTTAAAAGGTAAAGATGGGAGGGTTTTTGTGTGCGGGTCAAAGCGGCCGACGTCGGCGCGGCTGCGGGCGCGGGCGCGCACTGTTCCCGTGTTTGTTTGTTTTACGATCCCCACGGCGCATTAGCTTTTTTGCTTCTTCTACTTACTTATTATTTCTTCATAATGTAGAGATAATCATGATGCCTTATCAGCGCGAGGCTTTTTAGGATTGTGACCGTCTGTCGAGATATTTGAGTTCATTGTGTGATTGTTTTAACCTCGGTAATAAACTCATCTAAATTCTAAATGTGTTTGGAGAACCGTCTTTATTATTAGGTATGCGACGACAATCTGAGAAATTGAAATAATTAGCGAGTGATGGACGCCCGCTGCGTGCCTTGAATTGTTAATAAAGTTGTGATCACGTGCATAATCCTTGTTACATGCTTACCTGTATGAACTTACTATTCTTGCATATTAGTCTTAGATTAATCTATGTGTCTATATATAAATAACATTCATCAGTGTGAATCTTGTTTGTATAATTGAAACTTAAGTCTTCGCGTCTTACAAGAACATAGCGGACTAACGATGAATAGTTAATTGTTTGTCTACAAAAGGACAGCCTACTTTGTGTAGTCATCTCTAGTTTTACGACAGACACTTGAGTGTCTTCCTCCATTGTTAGATTGTCACACGCGCTGACGCAGCGGGCTCGAGTACGCTCTTAGAATTGAGAGTGCGTCGCTATTGAAGCGCATTCATCTACTGACATATCCAAACACTTCACGACAGAAGACTGAGGGCGAGCCTAATGAATGCCAAGCGAGGACAAGGCAATCTATTATGTATTCACATTTGTAATTATCTAAAAGAAGGGAAGTTGTTACTAATAGTACGAGCACTCAGATGCGTAGAAAACTATTGGTAGGACCTTCTGGATCCATTCGCGGCGGTGGGCTCGCCGTGTGCGGCCGGACTCCGTCATTAGGCCCTGATTGATTCATCGTCCAGCCATAGTAATTTATGGACTTTACGCTTTGTCGCAGCCACGCCGCTGATCCTTTCCATTCTTATTTGCTAAAGAATGGCTTGCGCTTTGTCTCAAATGTTTATTTAGCTGCCAGATAAAAAAGCGGCACAATGAAACACTAAGAGGAGTTTTTATTGTACAACTATTGAGTCGGAGATTTAATGAGGGTTTAATTGGAATTATATCGAAATCGTTTTAAGAGCATGGGACTAAAAAGGAACTATATGATAGGAAAGAAGTAATCAACGAATGTTTACAATTTGTATACATATTATAAAAAAAAATAACTGCTTTATTTCTGTTCAGGCTTAAACCGATTAATTAGATGAAACTTGGTATGAGGATAGTTTTAAACGAGTTAAAGAGCACCAAAAGCGAGAGTAATAGGGTATAGTATATAGAGTTTGCATAGGGAGCTCAGTATTTCAGTTAGCAGAATACTGGTCTGTTGCTCTCAAGTTATGACGTCCGACATAAAGAGTTAAATAACCGTGAATTATTTAGTCATCAGAAGACTTAACTTATGGAAAACATAAATAACCCGTGAAATAAAACAACTAAAACAAATTAAATCGCGTATACTAATTTAAACTTCATCCCGACGTTTCGAACCCTTTAGCAGCGTTCGTGGTCATCGGGTGGACTGAGGAAAAATATAAATTTACCGCAATCCTCAAAAAAAAATTACAAAATGCAAACCTACCCACATATAAATTATTAGACAATTTTTTTTGGGGGCTTACACATGATAATTACACACGATAATTAAATGAAGTTTAAATTAGTATACGCGATTTAATCCGTTTTAGTTGTTTTATTTCATAAGTAATTATCGCGGCAACCGAAGACAATATAATAAATAACCCGCTTTAATTAGTCCATAGTCGTAATTATGTAGATTGTGTCTATAGCGGACATTTGATATCTAATTATCTCGGATCTTATTGTTCCGGCAAAATCAAAATCTAAGACACATTGTATGATCCATATATACGGAAGTAAATTTAACAAAACCAATCTCTCAATCTTCGTATAAAGTTGTCCCAAAACATTTATTTATTTAATCATCCTTCAAATTACTTAATTTATAAGTAATGGAACAACTTTTCGGCGGGTGTCGTGTCGTAAGAGGTGACAAAGGGAAAAATCTTACGGACGGGCAGCAGCGTCAGTCGAAACCAAATCTACAGCTACTACGGTCGCCAACCCGCATGCCAGGCGTGGAGACTATGGCAACTACCCCCAAGATGATACAAGTCATATTTGTCTTGCCTACGTCCACTGGATACGGCTACATATGTATGTATGTAACTTTTGTTTAACTTGGCTTATTTTATTTTCTAGAATGCGTGATCAACGGCCAGAGAGTAGGCGAGGGGCGCGACGTGCGCATCCCGGAGGAGCCGTGCCTGTCGTGCCGGTGCGTGCACGGCGCGCTCTCGTGCGCCAAGCGCGCTTGCCCCGTGCTGCCGTGCGCGCCCTTACAGCAGCACACGCCGCCCGGCGAGTGCTGTCCACGCTGCAATGTACCCATAACAGACAAGATACTGCCCAGTAAGTCATTATATTATTAAGATCAAAGTGTGTTTGAGCTATAGCTAATTCGGTTACATTTTTATCACAGTGCATTTAGATACGTTCGGTGTCGAAAATTCAGTACTTTTTATTTAGTCCTTAGCCGTCTGTATATAAAGAAATACTTATCTATGTCATCATTAATTATTCCAAAGAGTTTGTTGCTAAGACTACTTAGACAAAAAAATAAAATTGGATTTAGTTTAAATTAATTATCTTAATCTTTTCTTGACTACCCGACAATAGCTTGACTATTTCACTAAAAGATAACTTAGTGCCTAGTGTTTGTATATGTAGTTTATTAAGCGTGTTTTCCCGTTTTTTATTATAATTATTTACAAGTATTAGCTCGGTGTAGGTTAATGTTATATTTATTTATATATACAGTTCTACCTATCGACGCATAATAAATTAATAATTAAATAATTGTATTACAGGTCACAACACGTATACAAAACCGTGCATTATTGGCAATAACTATCACGCTCATCTGGCGTCGTTCCGAGTAGATCCGTGCACGGACTGCAGGTGCGTGAACGGGACGGCGGTGTGTGCGAGGCACACTTGTCCCGTGCTGACGTGCGGGGCGCGCGCACGCCCGCCAGCGCCGGGCAAGTGCTGCCCAGAGTGCCCGCAGGTGGAGGAGGCAAAAGCCGCGTGTGTTATAGGCGGGAACACCTATCAGGTACATACATACATAGTTAGTACTTAGTACTACACACGGTAACGTTCGTTCAAGACATACAGTCAGCATCAATAGTAACGTATGAAACAGCGCACCAAAAGTATCTACCCTTCTTTAATTACTTCACAAATAAAGACAGATTTCTGCGTGTTTATCGATTGAAATGCGATAGAAACTTTGAAACGCGAACTGTGGAAAATATCTCATTTGTAAAAAAAAAATACAGGATGGCAGATTCTTTTGGTGCGTTGTATCATACGTTACTATTGATGCTGACTGTACAATCAAACTTGAATAATTACAAGCTTGGTACATTTTCTTGTTTTGTGATTAAATTGATAATTTTACTAACAGTACCTACACAGTCTTTAAGCCAACAACTACCCCACCTGTCGACGTACTGTCAGCGAACGCCTTAACTGTTTACCTATATGCTTCTGCTGTGTACTCGTACTAGTATTAGAGTGTATGAAGCTTTGTTTTAAGGAAGCTTATAAGAACTATTTCGCGTATCTGGAAAAGAGAATACTTACTCTTTTGTTTTCATATAATATACTTCATTGAATTATATTAAGTTTATACACTACTTACATGTATTTAATGTGTTTGTTTACTGTATTTTAAATAGTAGATATTTCTATAGTTTTAGTTTATTAGTCATCATCATCATCATATCTACCGAAGGACTTTCACTGCTGAACATAGGCCTCTCTCAAAGCGACCACAATAATCGGTTTTACGCCACTCGCATCAAGTGGATTCCCACGATGTTTACTTAAATATCTTTATCATTTTTTAGGATGGTGAAACATGGCAACTTGATGCTTGCAAGTCTTGTGAATGCCACAGCGGTGAACCACGCTGTGCCATGGAACGATGTCCCGTCGTGACCTGTCCTCCCGACCAGACGCTGCGGCGCGTGCCTGGCCAGTGCTGCGCGAAGTGTGTCGATATCGACGGCATCTGCACCGTGTTTGGAGATCCCCACTATAAAACCTTTGACGGAAAATTCTATAGTTTCCAAGGATCGTGTAAATACCAATTAGTGTCCGATTGCGCAAATGGTTCATTTTCAATTAGAATTTCAAACGACGCTAGAAATACTTCACATTCGTCCTGGACCCGCACGGCCACTCTTCGGATAGGATCTACAAAGATTAATATGGGGAAAAAGATGCGAATCAAACTAAACGGTAACAGAATCAGCTTGCCCTACAAAGAAAGTGGTGTAGCGGAGATAATTCGCAGTAATGGTTCTGTTCTTCTGAAGGCCGATATCGGAGTGCAAATGTTATGGGATGGAGACGGCTTCTTGGAAGTTACTGTGTCGCGTGTGTATAAAGGAAAACTGTGCGGTTTATGTGGCAATTTTAACTCGATAGCGAAGGACGATATGAGATCGCGCGACGGCAGGATGGCGAACGACGCCTGGGAGTTTGGTTCGTCGTGGCGGGTGGGGGGCCGGCGAGCGTGCTCGCGCCGGCGCGAGCGCCCCGGCCGCTCTCATTGTCGGGCGCGTCGAAAGGCCAAGGCGCGTCGGCTGTGCAGTGGCTTCGCTAAATACGAGGCTTTTTCCAAGTGTGCGGCGAAAATGAATCCTCACAATTACATGGAGGCGTGCGAGTTGGATGCGTGTAATTGTTCTGGCATGCGGTGCCATTGCGCGGCGTACGGGGCGTACGCCCGCGAATGCGCTCGGCTAGGGGCAGCACCACGGGATTGGCAGCATGAGGCGTACTGCACGGGCGAGGCGCCGCCGTGGCTGACGCGCGGGCGCGACGTCGCACGCGCCTTGCCGGCCGATGCGCCGCTGATGCTGCCCGGCACCATGCCTAAGCCGAGCTCTGGCCGTCGCCCACCACCGCCAATACTGCGTCCTGATTAACTTTATTAGGAGTCCCGCATCCTACTAGTCAAACCAGCCAGTGTGGTACAGTGAGGTAACTATCCGATTATATCCCATACAATATTTAATAGGCGCTTAAACTTATTTTATGCCAAGGCATAAGATCCAGGCAAGGTAGTTGAGTTTCCTTAGTTTCGATAGCAGAGTAAGAAGTGTGATGATTTTCAATTAAGTATTAAAATAGTTTATGGATGCATAAAACAAACCTTAATATTTCGTGAGATTCTCTTGATAGGCCCATATTGCCAGCTTATCAAAGTTTTCCTTACCATTATTTCACGCATCCAGATGGTTTCACGAAATCAAATACTAACTCTTTGAACCGAATACTAACGGCTATACAAAATTATATTTAAATACATTGTTTTTCTTTTCAGTATTACGAGGACGCATCATACAAGATGAAATCGGAATTACACCTCGGCAAGGTGTAAACCACCACCAATGGAATGAAGATCTTTCAACAAGAACAGTATTCAATATAACTACTTATTATAAGATGTACGTACATAATATATACTAAATGTCATAGAATAACTTTTTGACCATATAGGTACAGCTCACTATTGCCTCGCGAACATCAACCAGCACTAAATAAATTAAGTGATGGCATTCCAAGAACTCTCCTTTAGACATTCCATTATTTCATTTTCGATTCCATTGTTTTAAGAGTTGCAATCAAATTATTTCTGTTTTATTGCGTATGGTAATGATTATACACCATAAATGTTGTAGTCATTTCGGGTGACGAGTAGTTGAATAATGAATAAAAGATATAAATTAGTGTAATTACTACCTAAACGAATTTTATTACCTCAACTGTTCAGCAATATATATAAATGCTAGAACATTTTCGATATGCGATAATGAATTAATGGAATATGTAAAGGTGATTTTCTGCGAAACGCTGGTTGTTTTTAAATACTGTCGCTTTAAATTAGTAGCAATTCATTACAATCATGTTAATGCTTATTTAGCGTATCTAAAATGTGATAATGTTTATGACGAGTGTTATGGAAGTGCGTTCGGTAAAATAAAGTTCAAAATGCGATCTCATCAGTACCTAGTTGTTTACAAACGCTTAGTTAACATATTTATCCGAAGCCAAGAAGCTATGAGATTGAAATTAATACCTATAAACTCCGAAAGTGCGTTTTGTTCGTGTAGTTAAATATTGTTTTAATTAAAGACTCGTTTTAGAGCTTAGTTGTTTAATACGTTACCAATGAATTGTATTCTTGACTTTTAATCTGTGTATACTTTAGTTTCTGACATTTTTACTTAATGTTAGCTGGTGACAGTACTTTCTATTCTGAAATGATTGACTGTATGTATTCTACTAGACATTGTAGATGTCATGAACTTTTGAAAGAAGGCTGAAGTATAATTTTGATATACGAAAAATAACAGCCAGTGTCTACGTGTCATATTATTGACTAATTTTCTTCTTTAATTGTCTTTGTATAAATGTCTTCTTTATCATCTTTTAATTTATTACGCGAAATATTTTCTAATGTTTTAGAAATTATTTCAATAATCAACTTCTTACGTTTAATTACTTCTGTTTTGGCCGCTTTCTAAATGAAAGCCGCTAAAAGAGTGAATTAAGTTTCCTTAGTTTTAGTGTTTTATTGCAAGGCTTACGTTTTATGTAGGCTTGTAAGTTATTTAAGGTTATATAATTAGCGACCTTCATTCTCTGACAATTTACTTAAGGTATTACAATTTATTCCCTCTTTTATAATTATGTATACTTTCTTACGACAACAGTGCATACTATGAAACTATTCTAATCTAAGTATAGTGTAGGTACCTTAATGGGTAAACTTTACCTACATGCCATAAATTTAACTATTTATTGATGTAAAATGGGTCTTATGTGTTTTTTAAAGAATTGTATGAATATTGAAATTGTAATGTGTATACAGCAAATAATTACTGGTTCTATTCTAAATAAGTACGTACACTAACTTAACTATTGGCCCCAGTAAGGAACCCAGGCCCCAATAGTTCACAGTGAATTGTAAGCTTCCAAACAAGGAATAAATAAATAATGCAATTTTGTTGAATACCTTTTTTTTATTCATTTACCTTTTTACTTATATGATGATCGGGCTTGTCAATATGATAGTGTCCTTTTAGTCCATGAAATTCAAGAAGAGAAGTTAGCTTTATGCCCTGATCAAGTGGATAACCCCGTTCATCATACCTGGCGTACGAGTTACCGATACTTATTCTGACCTATCACGCACTTGCACATAAGTCGTAATAACTAATGAAAAACTGATTTAACTTAATATCGTATTATCGCATAAATCCTAAATTGTAACTGCTTTACCAAAGAATTTACAAATCGTATGTTTTGTGGAGTAAACATGTTTTCCATGTTTTCTTAACAGGGTCACTTATTTTAGATATTTACCAACGAGCAATTTAAAAATAATGCGACATGTAAAATTATGTTTCAAATTATTTATCCGATACCTCCACAATATTACATCTCTGACACAAAAAATACAGCTATACGATATCAAAAAGTTGTTAAGTTAATGTTCATATACTGTTCTACCTTATTCAAAACCAAATATTATATAGACATTAGAATTTTTCGTACTTAAATATCTGGCCGTATAAACAGCTGTCATCAGGCGAGCGCTAATAATATTAATTTGTTTGTCACATAAATTTAAAAAATAAAACTGTCATAAGTATAATTTCTAATAGATACTAGACTCCATTAATAATATGTATAACACTTTGCGAGAATACTCACTAGAAAGTGGAAATTATAAGGCACCTCAAATAGATTCATTACCCCTTACTGGCCAGAAGCCAAATTTCCTGAATTTGATGTCATCAAAATTATCTAGGACAATTTGGCGTCCGCTTTAAAAACACGGGAGTCATTATTTTTATCTCGAGCAGCATCTCCACGCTGAATATAATAAATATTGCTCAACTCGAATGTTATTTAAAAGTATTTTGAAACTTTTCATGTATTACATATCAGCCGTGACATGATATATAAGTAGCGACAAATGACTCATACTCACGAAATGAAAAATAGATAATAGAATAAAAGATTTATTAATAAGTATATAAACATAGCGCAGTCACACACATCAAATATTACAAGATTATTTTGTACAATACATACATAATACTTTCTTGTTAACCAGTGAAGTTTAGATGTAGACTTCCATTTTGTCCCGGTTAGTCCTCTTGTCCAATGTTCCAAGATTCGAAAGGTTGAAGGACCGAAATAGAGTTGTAGAAAGATTTCTTATATTAATCCAAAGTGTCAAGAGAAGAGAGCAGCTGTTTATTCTCCGGTCATCATTTCCATGAATTCTAAAACAATATACTCCCGTGTTTATGTACATCTTAGAAATATAGTATAAAAAGAGTTTAAAACTATAGGTAGTGTCCAGTTTCTGTCTGTTGTGGCATTCAATAAATGTATTGATAAAATATTTGTGCTAAACTATCTACAAGCATATATTTTTGAAAATTCCACATTTTTTATTGCGATATTTGCGAAAATAAACAATTGCCGGATAATTTCGAAATAGACTCTCATTACAATGGATTAAGTGATTTCGGAATTACCGGCTACTTTTACATATACGAAATTATCCCAATGCACTTAAATTTTTTTCGAAGTAGAAAAACATTTGTCAGTCTATTGAAACATTTTTTTTATGATATAGGAGGCAAAGCAGCAGACGGATTACCTGATGGTAAGCAACTATTACATTTGTGTAATTTACACTTTAAAAGCGTCTTAAGGGGAAAGTGGTGGAGTAATGATTTGAAGTTAACTGACTTACCATCAAAGTCAACAGTGCCGCTGCCGTCAGTGTCGATCTCCTGGATGAGTCCCTCGAGCTCCTCCTCCGACAATGCGTCGTCCAGCTCACGGAGGATCTCCTTCAAGCTCGACGTGGGAATGTAACCGTTGCCTACAATCATATATAGTTTTTACACAATGGGATCGGTACAGTGACATATGATTATCTCACACAGGCAGGACTGTACCAAAGTCTTTAATCATGACGGTTTCAGCAGCGAGAATGCAGTTCACTACGATCAACATCATTGTCAACCCACATCGCACGCATTTTTTTTAATAATAAGTTTTTATCCCTGTTAACTTTTCTACAGTTAGGGTTGAAAAGCGACTACTGTGACACTATGTCATTTACTCTTTGTATACACTACATAACATTAATTTTTTGCACCTGCTCTATAGATATTAAGATAGTAAACTAGTAACTTGGAACTAAAGTAACTCATGAAGAATAACTAAAGGAAGATTTGAACATTGAAAAGCAAAGTTTTACTCGTACCTTCCTTGTCGTACAATCTGAACGCTTCCCTCAGCTCTTTCTGCATGGCTTCGGCGTCCTCTTCTACAATGAACTTGGCGGCTAGGGTTACGAATTCACCGAACTCAAGGCGACCAGACTCTGAAAACAACATCAAGATGCTCCATCAAAGTTTATCTAATATGAAATAGTGACTTTTGGACGATTTTTTTACGCAGGCAATAATAGGGTCACAATTGTCAATAATAGGGTTTTAATACTTTTTTCAACTCATTATACTCAGACGGAAGCTACGTAAATTATAAGACTCAAACTTAATATTTTAATTAAACGATTTTTATGCGTGGTGGCACTGTAGTAATCTAAAAAATTTAATTCAGAATATTTCTTGATACCCGTCTCTCAATTTCGTGATGTAAAAATCGAGCAAGGAACAATCTATTTTTGTAACTTCACAAAACGAAACGGAGAGAAGCAAGATAAGTGGGCAGGCACTGAAATAACCGCTTGGGACATTTAAATTGATATGCGTAGGTACCAACGCGTAATTCGCGCTATAATATAATCTTAGATTGTAATTTTACTATTGGTATGCGACAAGTAAAAAACTTTCCTTATGAAACTTTAAATTATTAAATGATACATATTAATATATGACAAAATAAGTTATTGTATATTCATTGTAATGTAAATGCAATAAACTAAATAATGTTATTAATATTATGCATATTATAGGTATACTATATTTATGTATTATACCATTGCAAAATGGGCAGTTACGTTAATTATTTCAATATCTATATTTCTATAGTATTTCTAGGTAAATCTTTAATTGTATAGAAGCGCGTAGCTCACGTTTTATACGTCCAATATTGCTCGACATGTTTCACTCCGTAACGAGAAGCATAATCATGAGCCGTTCACGTTGGCTAAGCACTGCGTCGGTTAGCCAAAAGAAACATGTCGAGAAATATTCGATTTATAAAACGTGAGTTACCCGCTTCTATATAATTAATATGTTTGAATTTCACGATAGTTTTGTGTTTAAAACCTTTCTTTTTCCAATTAACAATTAGGATAAGTTAAGTTAATGAATGCTGGACAAATTACAAATCAAATGATACAGATAAAATGTTTTAACCTTTTATATTAATACTCATCAACTCAAATAATACTCACTGTCTGCGTCGACTTCTTCGATAAGCTCTTCAAGGATGGACTTGTTGAAGGGCTGACCCATCATCCGGAGGATGTCGGCGACAAAGTCGCAGGGAATGCTGCCCGAGCGGTTGTGGTCGAAGCCATCGAAGGCCTTGCGAAGGACTGGAATCAACAACACCAACTTTATAACTACCTATTACGTAACCAAATCCAGAAAGATCTGCTTTAAAACTTCTCCGGTAGCGTACCTTCGATATTTAAATTATGATGTGCCATGTTAAATATTAATGAAAGCTTATTGAAATGTACACCGCTTTTTAAATTTTTCAGTCCTTAATTTACACAAATGCAATTTGGAGAGAGAGATGCGACAGTCGATGTTGCACTGGCAATAAAAAGCGCCAAACTGATCGTTCAGCGAGATGTGTTAGGATTAGGACAGCAGTTCAATGCTCGGAGATGCACCTAGTGCGAATAAGTTGTGCAACGGAGCTATTTCTGTGCAGCAACGTGGTGCATCGCCGGTGCAGCCGTATAGCTCGTATGTAGGCCGACAATAAATAACAAACAAATCACAATATCCACATGTATCCACATAATGTCTTTAGTAGACCATGAAAATATAGTCCCCCCTTTTAACGTCAAAACAGTGTAAATTAATGTTCTAATAAACCAGTATTACGATGACGATTAAGCGTCCGGTACATTATTTTATGAAGTAATAAAATTTGTTGATCATTTTCTGGAATTTGGTGTATTTTTAAACGTGCGTCATAATTAAAAAAAAAACAAGGCCACTAGAAGCTTGATGGATATGCCGACATAGGTAGCTTAGCTTTCGTATTTCTTGAATTGTGATACAAGTTTTTAACTCAAACATGGAAAATACTAGTCGCTATCAATTACGTATTTCTTATTTGGCTAGACTGCATGGTATTGAAAGATTAAGTCGGTTAAATTTGTTTTATGAAAAGGCTGCCTAAATATTAAGAATATGGGGATATGACTGTAAATACGATTAAGAATTATGTGTAAGTAGTATATAAAAGCTAAGTACTCATTGCTTACTTTCGCGGATCAAACGGTTAACAATCGAAAACGAAAGTTAATCGAGTGCATTCATCTTTAATCTCTATTAAATTATGTGCTAACCTTATTTAAAACTTTTGTATCAAACTGCTAATCCTATTTGTATCAAAGCTTAGTTTTAGACGATGAATGATGTGTATAATATATATAAATGTTGAATTTGCGTCAGAAACATCTGCATTGAGGTAACATTAAACCTTGCCGGGGGCATATAATGGCACTTTTAACAGTTTCCGCCTCTGCTCGGCCTAATTACTGACGCAAGACCACCGTGTTCAATTTGTCGACAGGAGTAATCGGAGTCAAGGCCGTAAAGCGCTCTGAAACATCTGATAAGCATCTTGAAATAATTTTTATTCCTCCGTAAACCCAGCGCAGAATAAATGTCTCCCCTTCAGCACAGCGCAGCTGTCCCACGATATTTTGGCAACAAAAAAGTTTTCAAAACACAACTTTTATTTCTGCCAGCATGTTAATTTTAATCGTCAAGACATCTTGGCAGTTGTCTCAAAGACCCACCCAGTTTTATTGCTATTTTTCCTAGATTTTAGCTGTTTATTAATTACCCACGCACGAGACACGCTCGAATGTGAAAACTCCAGTTTCGAAATTAGTGCAAACGGTAACACTATTATGTCTATAATGTGTCTGCTTTAAATAATCCGTTCGCAGGAAAAGTTTCCGAATAATAAATCTTTTACATTTCTTTCACATATTTAGACTGCTCATGTCAGTCGGAATATAATAATTATGAACCCATTACAAGTCAATTTGCGAAATAAATTAGAGTATAAACACAATGTTTTCCTTGGCTCTTATTTGCTTGTTGAGTTAATGTCATGTGTTTATAACTAAAACTCCTCAAGTAGCGTTTTTTTTTCTAAATGAGGAGTTAAGAGTCCGTTATGCTATAAATAAATTGACATTAAAAATACTTTTTTGGCCTGTAATTATTATGATTAGGATATGAAAAAAGTTACAAAGTATTCTATAAGTTCCTTAATCCTTAAAATGTGTAGGAGTGAATTACCGAATCGATCATGAAATGTAATTGAACAGCAATTGGTGTGTTTGGCTAACATTCATTATTTAGTACATAGCGTCAGACCAGCGTAATTTGTACCACATTATTGGAGAATATATGAAACACATATGAATGAATGAATCAGGTGAAAATCTATTTGCAGCTACTGTGGCGTCGGTGGCGCATCGACTAAGGGAATATAAGTTATCTCCTAAATACGAAATTCTGCCAGTCTTCGGTATAGTTAGCTTCCTAATATAAGAATCTACTCTTCTACAGGTATAGCTATTATTTCACCCACGTTAAACGTTGTACTATAGTTGAGGCACTTACCGCAGGGGCCATTTATATTTAGACTTTATTGTTTCATTTTTTATTGTAGGGATTTAGTTATTTTGTTTGTCAATAATACACTTGACAAAAAGTAAATGCTGAGGCATGTAAAACACGCAGATTTCAAACAGCATAAAATATCTACATTGTATATTATAGCAACGCAACAGCTGTAACTGGCGCGTGTGGAATAGGTCCTAGTTGTTAGTATTTATAAACCGTTAAACGAATGTCAATCAGCTATTAGTAGTGATCTAGAAGTTTCATTTGGATCAATTGTGCGTGATCTAAATCTTGATATGGAATGGTTATAATCGCTTGCGATCAGTATCAGATATAGAACCGTAGCGTATACCAATGTGGTTGTAACTACTTGTAGCTTTAAGTAAACAATGACAGTATATAATATGCAATTATATAGGTATAAATAATAGGAATTCATGTAAACCTCTTTTTATTAAATTTATTTTTCATTCAGGTAGACATAGCAACAAGCTCTTTTATGTATGCACGTGTCTTTTGGAATATTGGGGAAGTACTCCTAGGAATGTGATTCCATAAATTTTATTTGAATTATCGTCGCTACTTTAACTATCGCCTATCGGGCTGGTTGCTACATGAACATGCTACATTTTAATTTATTTAACATACTTTTTCGTCTAACTAGCTGGCATCGTACTGGCTTAGTAGTCGAATCACGAAATAAAATAATATGTCGATGTTATCACTAACCGGATTTGGTCCTAATTTTAAATTTGTGTAATTTTAAGAGGTCAGTTTTCATCGAACTACATGTCAAACATCGTTTATACAGGGTGTCTCATTCAGCTCGGTCAGTATGAGGAAATCTGGAACTATAAGACATACAAATATTTGTTCTTAGGAACCGTGTCATCGATTTTATGGACAAGACACCCTGTGTAAGTAGATTTAAACAAAACATAAGTTATATTTTCCTTTACCATATCACAATTAAATCGTCCTTGAGGATTTGTATAGGCTTAGTAAATGTACTCGTCAACTTTAAAATCAGTCGGGGTAATGACAGGTATGGTGGTGGGCTATCGGATTGGGCGAGTTGATGGTATTACGAATGATGCACTTATGATGTAGGACGGATAGAGGGGTAAGTTGGTATTAATACACCGGGGTTGTCAACTTATATTAGTAGTTAAAAGTTTACTTTAACTATATAGTATGAATCCTAGCAACAATTTTGATACAACAATGACGGACTATCAATCTGATCTTCGAATGAATTGGCCACGATCCAACCGTGTTGCCACGCCGCCCGCCCAAAGTAAACTTAAACATTTTATCATTTGTATCATTTTCACAACAGTCTGTACAAAGTAGAAATAAACGTTTTAACTATAAACCATAGCCGATAATTCGAAAGTCATTGACATTTACGTCCATGGTCAAAATAGAAAAGTATTGACTTAACGAAACAATAGAAGTGTTTATAAATATAACCTATATAAACGATGCTAGTATTATATATTGATGTGTTTGTTTCCATTGTTGTAAGAATAATTCAGTGGTGTTTGTTAGAGTTCCGCGTCCGAAGGGTCACCATCAGTAACTTATTAAATACGCTTTGCTGTCTGTCTGCATAAGGACTACAAAAAATCATACATATCAATACGTATTTTTTTGCCCATCAACTACAAATATGAAAGTTGTACAAGAAGTTGTAAAGCCTTAGTTGCATTTTTATATAATATATACTATAATTCGTGTTACAAGATTTTTACCTATAATTAATGCAACATTACGAATGTTGTAAAACAAACATTTGATTCTTTTCTAGATTATTGTTTGCTCAACTGAAAGCGGGTGTTTTCACTCTGTATCCGGTTAAAAATAGTTGTTATAAATTTTTCAGGTCACGCCTTACAAGGTGAATGGATGGTTATTTCGAGATGGTTCATTAAGCCCAGTAACATTTTAGAAACAGCCGCATTGAAACAATTATAAAGAGTCCATTTTAGAAGCCTTTTATGAAACTGGCTACAATCCAATTGTAAGTTTGCAGTTTTCACCAACAACTACACGTTTTGCATGAAAATTGGGGCGTGTTTATAGTTCCATTACTCTTATTTACGAGAATTACGCCGTCTTAAATAACCTTCAGAGGATATATGTTAGTGTTGATGAATGGAAATAGGTCTTAAGTACAGTACCTAATTAAAGAAGTAAAAGTCATTAGCATATCCAATGCGGGCTAGACTAGTTGGTGTTTGGTGTCACCAAAAATTTGATATTCAGATTCAGATAGAGTCCGATCTAAAAATAACTCGAAAATGATAGATATGTTATGTTGAACCCTTTTGATACTTACCGGCAATCTGTTCCGGGGGGAGCTCATCAGCCTGGAATGGAAATAATAAACAAATTAATACAAAATAAGCTTATAAATGGCGTAAACAGTATAATAGGATGGGATGATCATCCTTATACCCTCATATGTTATCCTTTGTATAAAAAAATGTTTTTCATATAACTTATGCTACCTACTGAAAAAAATTTTTTTTTAAAGTAGATGCGATATCAAACAGGCTAGTTAGATTAACTGAACTATTCCAACCTTACTAGCAGTTTTTTTAAAGTTAAAACCGAATTATTATTTTTAAGCCAGGGCTATCAAACCATTGGATCGTTATAATGTAGTTGCTATAGTTCATCGTACTAACATCCCTCTTAGTAGATAAGTAATGGTTAGTCGTTGCGTGTACACAAGTCTAGTTATGACTAATGATCATTTCCGAACCGGTGTTTGCACTCAGCCTAACGGTATGTTTATCACCGTTCGGTTAGTGGTTTCACACTGTAACATGTGCACAAATTGCACGATGTACTTTAAATTTTAGATAATATTATATGTCATAATAAAATTATATGCCGGCGCTATGTAGGGTCTTATATAAGTTCATTAAAGTAGGTATCTAAATAATGCAATATAAAACACCTAATACAATGTTATTAACGCATATTACTTTTGAAAAGCACATTTGTAATCGAGAAAGTATATTCCATAATGAAAACGGGTCAATATATATGAAAGTTCAATTAAAACCAAATCATCTCCATTGCTCCCAATAGTACCAAGGTGAAACCACAATTTATGCCGTTCCACCATAAACTCGGTTTGAACGTCAAACGTGGCTGCAAGTCCCTAATGCAAGGGGCAATAAATTTATTGGATGTGTTATTGGATCAAAAATAGTTTAATGGACGGTCAAGCGCGAAAACTGTGTTTATTTTTACAGAATATATATACTAACGTATCATAATGACGTCAAACGTATCAAAGCATTAGATGTGCGTTGTGTGGGTTTTTATGTTCGTAAATTGTGTTCAATGTAACTGATATATAGATATATGTATTTAGGTACTATAGTACGTGACCTATTAACGTGATCTATGAAAAAAAATTCCAACTATCATATGAAAAAAAAAACATTTATAACCTCAAGTGTCAAAAAAACAAGAAAGCTGGTGAAACAACATTTCAGTCGTCGTTTCAGCAGGTGTCTCATGTCATCGCCGCACTTTCATCCACATACGTCACGCTCACAGGGCGAGTGACAGCTCCTGTTAGCTGCCACTCATGCGCAACCACAAGAATCAAAGCGATTATTTACACTTTCCAAAATAAAAACGTATGCAACGCGAGTAATCTGAGAACATTTTTTAGTTTATAATTAATTTCTATTTTTTTTTCTTTCGAATTGTTTTATTAAACTAAGTACACAGAAAACACCTACCCAGTCTTCTGTGTCCAGAACCATGTTTGCAGATCACTTGTTACCACTTTGAGACGCACAACACGACTGGCCGCGGATTCGCAGCTTCCAGCGTTCAGGGTTATTTCTGCTGCCCCGCAAGTTTGTCTGGCTTTTCATGAGCGGGGTGCGGGGCCCCGGAGTCCTCCTCGGTTTCCTGCGCTTGCGACCAATGGCGGGCGTCCCAAACGGCAGGATGCTGACGTATTTTTAGTCAGAAACGTGAAAGGAAAAACGTAAACAAGCGGAGCGTGTTCACGGGAAAAAGGTATAACTTTCCGCCGCGCCCGCGACCCCTCCCTCTGGGTCATTAAGCGTGCAACTGGCTGTAATCATGAAGTCATGCTTTCAGATTCTAATAATGTGGGGTCACAGGAAGAAGTTTTTGTATAAAGTTATTATGATCTTCTTTCATGAGCAGGAGGTATAAGACTTTTTATTCATCATGTATCTGGAATATTTGAATATGAAACTGGGCGCGATTTTTGTTGTTTGACTACTCGAAAGGAAGAAAAGTAGATTAAATGTATGGAATCACAAAACAGGTAAATAAATAAACACCTACAATTTTCGACATCTATTTATATGTATATTTCAAAAATACATTTGTCTGGATCTGACTGACTTTTAAATAACAAAGTCAAGTGCTCGAAATTCTGACGTATATCTTACAAATCGGATGTATGTCCTTACTTTAGTCTTTTCTTCTTTATCCTCTCCTTATTCCATTATTTCGGGTCAGATCTTTTCATTTTTCTGCGCCTGCGCCTAGTCATACGAACATGGGTTGTCTGTTCATGCAGGTGGGATTTTTTGAGGTCTCTTTCTATGTTTTTACACCATGTGGAAGGAAGGCAGCCTTTGCCTCCCCTCTGTTCTGGTAGGTTCAGTGCAGTTTTTACAATTCCGTCCTTTCTTTAGTAGGTACCTATTCTAATTTACGTCAATTTTTGCGAAGTTAATACGTTTTTCCGTCACTGTTCTATGTTCCAAAAGCTGAAAAGCATAATGTACAGGTAGACATAGCAACTAGCTCTTTTGTATGCACGTGTCTTTTGCAATATCGGGAAAGTACTCGTAGGAATGTGATTCCATAAATTTTATTTGAACTATCGTCGCTACTTTAATTATTGCCTATAAGGCTGGTTGCTACATGAACATAATTTTAATTTATTTAACATAATACTTTTTCGTCTACTGGCATTGATCTGACTGACTTTTAAATAACAAAGTCAAGTGCTCGAAATTCTGACGTATATCTTACAAATCGGATGTAAGTCCTTACTTTAGACTTTTCTTCTTCATCTTCTCCTTATCCCATTGTTTCGGGTCGGATCTTTTAATTTTTCTGCGCCAAGTCATACGAACTTGGGTTCTCTGCTCATGCAGGTGGGATTTTTTGAGGTCTCTTTCTATGTGGAAGGGAAGGGAGGCGGCCTCTGCCTCTCCTCTGTTCTGGTAGGTTCAGTGCAGTTTGTACAGTTCCGTCCTTACTTTAGTACCTATTCTAATTCACGTAAATTTTTGCGAAGTTAATACGTTTTTCCGTCACTGATCTATGTTCCAAAAGCTGCTGTAATATGTACCATATCATCAAGCTATGACAAATACTTGTAGAGAAATGAAATGTTAAATCAACGCAGTGTTTTATTCCTACTTTGATGTTAAAAGTATTGTCGTTTCAGATTATATGTATTCGTGTTTTGACATAATTCCAGCATGGAAATTCAATCAGACATTGAACCTACTCGTACGTTATCCCATAACATTTTATTAGATTCTGACTGGGAAAAACATTTTAAGTAATTAATATTATTTATACTCCCAATTTTTTACATAACATTTATACATACGGATCTCTGGTTATCCAAAACCCATAATCTTTTTATAAATTGTAAAAGTCTCTTGTGTCTTAGACACACACAGAAATCCTATAGCCTATGCGCACTACTCTGTAAGTATACAAATCCCATTGAATGAAAAGGAAAATAATTTGTTCAGTAACATCAAGTTGCTTAGCTATTATCTGGGCTGGTGTCTCTTTTTAAGTATTCGAGCTGCTTAAAAAGAAAAAGGCAAGAAAAAGGGCAAACTTTGTACATAAAATAAGAACCATATTTATTACGTATTCAAAAAACTTTACTTTTTTACCCAGAATATACTCTTTGCCAAGTCTCCCCTAGCTTTAGGAAATATTATGATACGAAATATACGAATGTTGTATTTATTTCGACATCCCAATTATTTTCTTTGACATAGTGGGCTATTTTTAAGCTTCTCTTGTCCCGCGTGTGTGCGAGAACCATAATATGTTGTCTACTGCGATTAATAACATTCACCAAAAATAGTTCTAAGACGTTATATTTACATAAAATTGTAAAATAATATACGTAAACATGAGATAGGTATGCACTTTGTCATTTCAGATATTGTATACCTCTGTTGTAGAGTTCTATGGGAACGTATTTTGACGATTCATTCAATAATCAGTCTGTCAAGAATATAAGTATTATATTGCAGTGGTGCCTAAACTATTAAGGTTGTGTAATTTAATTTGTGTAATTCAATACACCTCGCCTTGTTAAAACCTATTAAGGCGTACTGAAACTGAACTGAAAATTTAAGACGAAGAAAACAAGCCAATTACACTAAATATACGCAAATATAAAATATACGCAAGCACAAGTATCTTTATTGGTGTACCGACAAGCGAGTTGCCCAGCAATACGTACTCTGACCTTAAAATAAATAATACAAGAAATGTTAAAAAATAGTGGCTTATATAATTAAAAATCTACACGATAAATATAAGAAAATATTTACTTGGGGAAATAATAAAATCCAAAAATTCCCAACTTCACTTGATTGGGAAGTGTTGGAAAAGCTGCGTCATATCTTCTTGTCCAATATTCCTCAGTGCCCGAAGACCAAAGTCTTCGAACGGTGCATACTGCCAGTGATGTTCCACGTATCTGAAACTTGGTTGTGTATACAATGGGACTCAACAGGCAGCTCAGAGTCACTTAGAGCGGAATGGCCACGCTTAGAGTATCTACGTCATAGAATCAGAAATGAGGATACATGTAGAAGAACCAAAGTTTACTAAAATATATATAAAAACCGGGTCACTCACTTTTATATGTATATCTGAGTCTCACGGGAGTTTTCTATTAAAAGAACCAAAGTAACTGACATAGCTCGCAGAACTGCTCTGTTGAATGGGAAATTGCAAGCCACACGTTTGATGACCGTTGGAACTGAAAAGTCCATGTAGGTATGTATAGGAAAACGCAGTATCGGTTGTCCACAAATTAAGGATGATTCACGTTAGACCGTCGCGCTTCCTACACGTCGACCTCACGAGCACGAGCCCACCGTCGACCTATCGCTTCACTTACCTCGGCGGTCCGAGTCCGAACGGCCCGAAACTCGAATATTGACATTAACACGAGCGTCGCGTCGCCGCTCCGCTCACGAGGCCCACCGGCTCGAGCGCGAGCCACCCGAGCCGCCCGTCTCTAACGTCAGCCGAGCTGTCTAAGTCATTGTCACTTGATGTCAATTAAATTCCTTGTCAATAATAATAGCAGAACTAATAGAAAATAAGAAACAGAAAAATTTAGTTATTATATTAGCCATCACGGCTATAATAGCCAATGAAGAACAAGAAAAATCACGCAGACAATGAGGCATACACCCCTTTTGGTGCACACGTTTGCAGTACAGAGAATATGTGTTACTATATTCGTGACGATTTGTGTATAATTTCCAAACCACGAGGAAATTAAGCACCGGTTGATGAATAAACAAAGCTCCAGAGTCAATATCCTGTAAAGATCGTCTAGCAGCCTGCTTAAGGTAAAACCGATAATAAAATAATAAAATATATGTATAGGTATAATAAGTGCAAACAATATCGTGATCTTTTCTCTTTAAGCCTATTAGGTTTAATAGTAGCCACGTATCGTTATTTCATAATTTTTCAGTTAAAAAAGGAAGTAGAACTTGGTCTTTGGTAAGCCTTTTTATTATTTACAATTTTAGGACGAGCATTACTTTTATTGATTACAGTGTCATCAAATGAACAATATATGAACAGAGGATACACAGTCTGCAGTTTGATGAGGATGCATTGAAAAATTGCTGACATTCATCCAAAGATTGCTTTGTGCGAAACACATTCTGTGCTGACGCGCCTGCTTAAAATTGCTACGGTATAGATATATATAATATAATATCCAAACAGGCTATTCTATTGGTCAATAAGTATCTAATGATATATAACGAGATGACTTAGGTAGGTACAGCAACTCCGGAGATAAATTAGAGCTCTCTTACGAAGCAGATCCCATTCCCATCCCATGCCATTTCCTTCGTTTTTCTAACAAAGCAAGGATGCTGGTTCGGGAAAAATGTTAAGTATCGCGCAAAATACGCGAAGCGATTAATATAGATAGTTGCTCTAATTTTAATCGTAATGGTGGTTGGACTGGCTGCCTATAGAAGCCTGGCATGTATGGCCAAATTTAGAAGTGGAAGTTTAGTAAAGTATAGTTCCGAGCAAACTAACGACGCCGGTTGAGGATTGCCGTGAACCGGCCACAACATCGAGAGCGGCAAAGGCAGCGCAGCGCGCAGCAATTCGTTGAAGCAAACGGGTGTCGACACACAATGTTTGACAATAGTGTTGGAAAATTTAAACCATCTTATAAGTAAGGTACTCCAAAGCAGTTCGCGTGTGTGAGGCTGTGAAATGATACAGTGACTCACGAAACTTTAAATACAATATCAAAGGACCATAAACTTATTCTACCATAAAATTACATTATTAGTTGCTGTATTATAAGCACATTACAATACCGCAAAGAATAATGTACGTTTCTGACCTATTGAATTAAAAAATGAGCATTATTTTGTTGACATATACTCGTAGATAGAATATTAAACGTAGATCTTTCTGTTATAACAAAGATCTTTTTAATATTTTCTCCTTGGATAAAATAAAGTGCATAAAATACTGAATTCATAATGTTCATCACACGATTAGAAACAACGTGAGACTAGTGAGTATCTTTGGCGTGAAGGAATTTACAAAAACCCTAGTTTGCCTGTACCTTCATAACAGTATATATATACCGCATTCTTACTAGTCGAAAACTTTCTGTCAATATTGACAAGCCGTCTAGTTCCTAAATAATTGTATGTTTAATAAGGGCAGGTCGTTTTTAAAGTAAATCGTTTCTATTTAGAACATACAAGCACCAGAAAACTATAAAATAAGTGTAATGGATGTGACAGTGGTCAGTTTGTGCCTGTAGATACAGAAGTCAAAAGGGTAATGTTTTTCCAGCGTAATGTAATAATTTCCAGTGCGACCTAACAGCCAAGGTGGTCTCATAACAACCAAACAAATAGGACTATATACGACTGTACGTATAGAAGATTATAAACCTAATTGTAAAACATGCGTGTCCGCTTCAAAAATTAAACTTCCCATAGTAATGTGCCTTGCCTAAAGCAACTGTAGTCTGACAATGATCTGGCCGACGGTATATATCCATCAACATAATTGTACCGATAATGCTTTTGCAAAATTGTATCGACGTCTTGCTAAATCATAATAATATGTTCACTGATTTTCGTCTCATTTACAGGTTTTCATAAAAATTTAAGGAACGCGACTTTGGATAAAAATTGTTAGTCCTAGTTATATAATCATTGGTAAGCAGTAAGTCCCTTACAGGAACTTAGTAAGTTAGTCTAGTTTACTTGAATAGTGACATACAAAACATAATTTCTTACAAGCAAACAAGACATCTAATACAGCGAACTCTCCGTGATAAGACTATTCATTTTAGGTCCTGTTTGTTATAATAATGTAATATAATGTACGTATTTAGGGACCGTAAGTATCAGGACATTGACAAGATCCTATTACTGTCCGTCTTTCTGCCCGTCTTTTTTTCTGCCTGTTAGCAGTTAGAATGTACCTATGTACTATGTAGGTACCTACTTTTACTGTCATCCATGTATGGTCCTGAGATAGCTCTATTCATCATCTTATCAATCATTCTAGTACCGAACCGTACCGAAGGACGTCCACTGCTGGACATGGGCCTCTCCCAAAGCAACTCACAATAACCGCCACCCGCATCAGTGGATTCATTCTGTCTTTACCAGGTCGCCAGTGCACCTTGTGGGGGTCTGTCCACGCCGCACCTTCCGATATATGGTTGGTACTATAACCACTTACCCGTGCGAAGACAGGAGAGGTTGCTAGTACCTACCAATAAATTATTATTTGTGTAATGACGTTTTCCGCAGTACTAGGTACTTCCTGTGAATACTAACTACATAAGGTTTGTAGTTGCCTAAATAATGGGTACTTACACAGCGATTTGGGGCGTACGTTTGTAATGTATTTACAACATATTATATACTTTCCCGAGCAAAGGTGGTTAGTTGCGAATAAAATCAGATTTTACTAACGATGTTCTCCGCAGTGTTTGGTACTTCTTATCCCACTAGTGTTTTCTTGTAAGAAACATTGACTTCCATCAGTTATCATCATCAGCCTTGAGCCGTCTACTGTTGGACAAAGGCCTTAACTTCGGTGTTGCCGTATTGACCACGTGTGGTAGGCAAGTTAAGAATCGCAGTAAAATACACTGTAGACGCGGGTCGCTACTGCTCATACCGGTGGGCTTCGACGCAGTTTAAGGACATACCCGGGTCCATGTCTCATTAGTAATATTAATAAAGGTTTACTGCAAATTACTTGCAATTTTTGTTGTATAATATTATTAATGTTATAGGTGTATTATGTAGCAGCCAAGGGAACTGGGCTGAATGACTGCAACAAGCGATCGACAGCCCGCCTGAGTCCGGCCGGGCGTTCCTACACTACATGCACATCTACATAAAGTATCAGTGATACATAATAAGTAAGCTTGTAGGATCTGTAGATGCCTTTAACAGTTATTTAATTTACCTAGTAGTCATTAAGTACGTAGGTTATGTTGAGGATTTTTAATAGAGTGTACCCCAATTTAGCCGAGGTACAGGCAGACTAAAGAAGAAATGGTGGGACGACCTACATGTTTTTAGAGACTGATGGCACTACGCACTAAAGAGGAGCACTGGACCAAAACTAGGCTAAGAAACAAGAGTAGAAAGGGTCAGGACCATTATAAGTTGTTGTTGTATAATTAATTTAATGAATGGTTGCTTAAATTGTAAATCCATGCTGATTACTTCGTTCGTTTATAACATATATATTCAGGACAATGAGAATTTGACGATAGGTCTGGCCTAATGGATAGTGATCCTGCTTATGAAGCCCATGGTCCTGGGTTCAAATCCTAGTAACGTCATTTATTTGTGTTCTGAGTCTTCTGAGTACCCACAACACAAGCCTCATTCGTCGGTGTGTTGTGCGCGCGTACTTGTAGTACGGCAGCTGTTGGTGTATAATCCTGGCTACGAGGTCAGTCTGGGCAAGTTCTCGCCGTTAGCAAGATGAGAACATAGAGAACAGAGGTTTTCCAACCCTAAAAGGGTTCCGGGCCCGATTACTATTACTAAGACTCCCCTGTCTGTACGTTTGTCCGTCTGTCTGTCTATCTATCTCTCCGTCTGTCCGTCTGTCCGTCTGTCCATCCATCAGTCTGTCCGTCTGTCCTTCTATCCGTCTGTCTATCCCTCCGTCTGTTCATCTGTCCGTCTGTCCATCCATCAGTCTGTCCGTCTGTCCGTCAGTCCGTCCGTAAGTCTATGTATAGGTCACCAGGCTGTATTACATAAAATGTTCACAGATAATGTATTTTACTTACCTCTATGTCAACGAATACTTATACTGAGTAAAATATTAGGCTCTATAATGCTGCGAACCTTTCAAGTTATTACTAGCATTTGGCCAGTTTAATATATAAGTAGGCAGGTTAACTAAGGTAGGTAGGCAAGCCGATAGAAATGGTGTTATGTAGACGCCATGCATAGTTAAGTATGTATATATTTAAAGTTCATACGTTAATTTGAGGATTTTAGAATATTATAAGTTGATGTACAGTATGTATAAATAAGAGAGGCAAATGCATGGTCAGATATATTAAGTTCGTAGGTTAATTTGACCACATGATAATTTTATACTAATTCTACGCACAGGATACTGCAAGCAGAAGGTAGTTTCTATCGCTCATATTGTGCACTATTACGAGTGGCTTTGTATAAGCGTCACTGACTAAGAATCTACTTTGTCTGGATTGAGGACGTTGTCATTAAATATCATATTTCTAATTTTAATTCATCATTGCATCGGCCGTAACTCGTCCACTGCTGGACAGAGCCTCCCCCAAATAAGACTTGTGTCATCTTGAAAGTCGCCACTCACATTTCTGTTATTGATACAAAAATATCTAGAGTAGCTAGAGCGGACACTGCCAAAGCTATTTTCCTGCTGAATTAAACGAGACGAGACGTTGGCGTACTTGACATGTTTTGACACAAGAGAAAGGTCTTTCAAAAGGTAAACACGTTGGCTGCCCGCCGTAAAGTCAGCATCAATTAGCGCATGAAACAGCGCACCAAACGAATCTATCGTTTCTTGATTTCTTCACAAAAAGTGACGAATAAAATGCGATATAAACTTTGAAACGCGAACTGTAAAAAATTTCATTTGTAAAAAATACACAGGATGGCAGATCTTAGATATTGGTGCGTTTTATTTTATATGCTACTATTGATGCTGATTGTACTAAATTACAGCATTAATCCCATGCCCAAATACCCAAAAACATAAGCTTTTGATCCCACCAATGATGCTCATGGCCACACAGAGAAGACAACGTGATCCCACCCGTGATGCCGATGGCAACACAGGGAAGGTGACTTGATCCCAAGAATGATGCTCGTGGCCACATATTCCACCCGTGATGCTCGCAGTCTACGTGTTAAATAATCAGTATCATATCATAACGTAATTTGTTTTAATTTCTTATATGACGTACGTCGAGAGAAGTTCCAAGCTTCAACCAACTGGACAGCAGCGCTGACTACGGAGCTTTTACTGTATCAACGGGGCATTAGTCAAAAATATAATAAAGTTCTGGATTAGGATTTTATCGACGCTGTGGGGTCTAGAAGGGGGTCAAACGAGTTTAAAAGCTAGTATACTTATATGGCCATGTGATGCCGGCTGACTAGAATAGCATCACCCCATCTCCTCCCGCGGGTGTCGTAAGAGGCGACAAAGGGAAAAACCGACGAATGGGCAGCAGCGTCCGTCTCAACCCAATCTACAGCTACTGCGGTCGCCAACCCGCCTGCCAAGCGTGGCGACTATGGCAACTACCCCTCAAGATGATACAAGTCATATTTGGGGGAGGCTTATGTCCAGCAGTGGACGATTTATGGCTGAAATGTATGTATGTATGTATACTTATATAAATACATCCTTAAATATTCAGTCTCCATATAGAGCTTTGACGTTAGCAATTGTAATCCGACAACTCACTGAGATCTTAAATACCGGTAGCCGTCACTGTACTAATAATTACAATAGACCCTATACAGCGAACAAGGTATTTTTCAAAAGCGCCCCACGCTATTGCGCCGACTCCCGTTTTCTACCATCAATTTGTGTCATATTTTTCAATGGCATAGCTTCGAGCTAGCGGCGAGCCAATAGGCAAGGACGAGAAGGATATGTGTATCTATACCGCGATCGCTGATAATATCTGTACTAATTGTGTGCTGTTTCTTCACTTCCTCAGGATTATACTATAAGACAAAAAACTTCACATGGAACTTTCCAGTATAGCAATGAGACTGCTACTAAATGTCAAATTAGGTAAGTAAGTAAGTTTAGGATAATGGGTTATGGGAGGGAGTAGAGGATTACCAATTTTTCGGGTCCGTACCCAAATATACTTATTATCCTATTACTAAGTCGTTATATCTATCTATCTTTATTATAATGGGAAAGTATTATAGTAAGCTATTCCTAAAGGCATCAGCTGCACATTTCATATGCACATTGATTACATAAGTTAGTAATTGCTTAATTTATGGGTATCTACACTATATATTTAGAGTCTATAAAAGGTGTTCTTGTTTTATGTCTGTCACTCCGTCTGTCCGTCTGTCTATCTCTCCGACTGTCCGTCTGTCAATGTCTCCGTCAGTCCGTCTGTCTATCTGTCCGTCCGTCCGCCTGTCTATCTCTTCATCTGTTCGTCTGTCTATCTCTGCGTCTGTCCATCTCTCCGTCTGTCCGTCTGTTATTCTGTAGGTCACTAGGCTGTATTTCATAAAATGTTCACAGATAATATTTTTTATTTGCCGCTATGTCAACGAATACGTAAACTGAGTAAAATAGGCACAACAACAAACAGCGGGACACAAACTAGGCTAAGAAAAAAGAGTAGGAACAAGGTCAGGACCATTATTGGTAATCTTAGTGCGGACAGAGTTATATAATTAATTTAATGAATGGTTGCTTAAATTGTAAACCCATGCTGATTACTTCGTTCGTTTATAACATATATATTCAGGACAATGGAAATTTGACGATAGGTCTGGCCTAATGGATAGTGACCCTGCTTATGAAGCCGACGGTCCTGGGTTCAAATCCCAGTAACGTCATTTATTTGTATTCTGAGTACCTACAACACATGCCTCATTATTCGCCAGTGTGTTGTGCGCACGTACTTGTAGTACAGCAGCTGTTGGTGTATAATCCTGGCTACGAGTTTATGTCTGTGCAAGTTCTCGTCGTTAGCAAGATGAGAACAGAGAGAGCAGAGGTTTTCCAGCCCTAAAAGGGTTCTGGGCGCGATTACTATTACTAAGAACCCTGTCTGTTCGTCGTCTGTCCGTCTGTCCATCCATCCGTCTGTCCGTCTGTCCGTCCGTTAGTCTGTAGGTCACCAGGCTGTATTACATAAAATGTTCACAGATAATGTATTTTACTTACCGCTATGTCAACGAATAACTAGCATTTGGCCGGTTTAACATTTATAGGTAGGATAACAATAGGCAAGCCGATAGAAATGGTGTATGTAGACGCCATGCATAGTTAAGTATGTATGTACATTAAGTTCATACGTTCATTTGAGGATTTTAGAATATTATAAATTGATGTACAGTACGTATCAATAAGAGAAGCAAATGCATGGTTAGTTAGATTAAGTTCGTAGGTTAATTTGTCTATTTTTGAATATTATCAGAACCCGAGGTAAGTATGACGACATAATAATTTTATACTAATTCTACACACAGGATACTGCAGGCAGAGGGTAGTATATATAAACAGGACAGCACAGGACTTTTATCGCTCATATTGAGCACTATTACGAGTGACTTTGCAAAAGCGTCACTGACTAAGAATCTACTTTGGCTGGATTGAGGACGTTGTCATTATCATATTTCGAACTTTAATTCATCATCGGCCGTAACACGTCCACTGCTGGACACAGCCCCCCCAAATAGGACTTGTGTCATCTTGAGAGTCGCCTCTCACATTTCTGTTATTGACACGAAAACATTTTGACCGGCGTACTTGACACATTTTGACGCAAGAGGAAGAGCTTTCAAAAGCTTAACTCGTTGGCTGCCCACCTTATAGTCAGCATCAATTAGTGCATGAAGCAGCGCACCAAACGTATCTACCGTTTTATAATTTCTTCAAAAATAGTGACATATTTCTGAGTGTTGATCAGTAAAAATGCGATAAACTTTGAAACACGAACTGTAAAAACTGACATTTGTAAAAAAATACACAGGATGGCAGATGTTAGATATTGGTGCGTTTTGTTTCATATGCTATTGATGCAGCATTCATCCCATACCCAGATACCCAAAAACATAAGCTTGTGATCCCACCAATGATGCTCATGGCCACACAGAGAAGACAACGTGATCCCACTCGTGATGCCGATGGCTACATGGGGAAGGTGACTTGATCCCAAGAATGATGCTCATGGCCACATATTCCATCCGTGATGCTCTTCGCAGCCTACGTGTTAAATAATCAGTATCATATCAGTCTACGTGTTAAATAATCAGTATCATATCATAACGTAATTTGTTTTAATTTCATATATGACGTACATCGAGCGAAGTTCCAAGCTTCAACAAACTGGACAGCAGCGCTGACTATAACTAGATCGAGTACTAGCCCGAAAAAAGCGAGCCGAGTGAAATAGCTACTAGGCAGACCTTTGTCTCTTTCTATGGGGTGACAACGTTCATTTTAAAAGTTAGGAAAATTCCATTAATTACAATAGTGTTTTTATGTACTAGACTGGTGTAGAGACTACGCCGTCTAGATGCATGGTTAATTTACTACGAAAAATTTTGATACTTGTCATATTTTTTTCATTTTATTTTAGTCTAAGCGGTACAGTCAGCAGCAAAAGTGGCTAAGCGTTTGAAGTGTTCAAAATTATCTACACGCCCTCTTATTCTCTTGACAATAGAGATGTGTTGACCTCATTTTGAACACCTCAAACGCTTAGCCACTTCTGCTGCTGACTGTACTCATGTAGCACAATTGGTAGTGAACTGGGCTCGTGATCCAGTGGTTGTGGGTTCGAGTCCCGCTACGAGTCAAAATTTTTATTTTTTTCCTTCGATGATTTAAATATCTAAGATAATATATTATTAGTAAAGGAGTGGTACGAAAATTTATAGGTGTGGGTCAATATGATGACATATTTTGTACACATATTTTTCTCTATTTTTAATATATATCGAATAGGTACAAACAAAGAACTAAAAAAATCTAACCCCACTTTGGGAATTATTTTGACCCAAATTGCTATATGTATATACAATGACAACCATTTTACAAATTTTGATAAATATGTTTAATGTACTTTATCTAAACATAAACATTGTCCTCGTCTATGTACAAACATGGTTACCCTACATTGACGTTACTGGTGACCGGAGAGCTGGCAGCTTTCTCGCTCAACGCATAAGCATTGCGATACAGCGAGGAAATGCTGCCAGCGTCTACGGCACCTTGCCGCGGGGGGATCCTATATTTTAGTTATTTTAAGTTTAGTTTCTAGCTTTTTATAGTTTTAGTTTTTTAATTTATTTAAGTTTTATTATTATGTTTTAAGTTGACATTATGGTTACTGACATTGTATTATTTGTAATTTTGTTAGTAAGTAAGTACCTATATCAATTTAAATTGTTTTTATACTGAAACACAATTATAATATCTTATATTTGGAAGGGCATCATATCATTCATATTTGGCGAGCGAAAGTAAACCTATAAATGATGCTTATAAAACACATTTCACTTATTGATATTTTAGTCGCAGGAATTATTTCAGTAATATATTAATCTTTTGAACGCTTTTCCTCTCGCGTCAAAATGTGTCGTGTACGCCATGTTATGACTTGTGAAGAAAAGATATAAACTCAATATCCAATATCTGTCAGCAGGACTATTGCTTTGACAGCGTCCGCCATAGCCACTTTAGTGGTCGGTGGCGCGGCAGGCACGACTTCACGCGACCAATTTAGTAGTGCTTAGCGTTCAAAAGGTTAAAAATCCTTTTCATGACTTATGTATACAATATTTAAAAAGTTATTATTATTTAGTTTAATTTGATTACTACATTTTTTGATGTTTGTAACGTAGATAAGCTGCAGAACACATGGTGTCAAGCTCTTTTACGTGTAAATAGGCTGATCAAAGCAATAAATTGTGTTTTCGTGTTGTTTTATTTCTCAGAGGTTAGGAAGAAGTAATTTAACTTTAGGTCACAAGGAAATCAATATATTCAATCAAGTCTAAGGTACCGTTCATTTTATTACAACTAATATCCTATAGATGGCATTCAAATATAGCTCGCCAATCCTTCCTTACGGCACTGGTCCCACCGCAAACTAGTAAGCTATGAGCTATCAGCTATTTCAAAGGACAAAAGATAATCGCTCCCGTGTAAATAAAAGAGATATATATTTATTGCTCATCGCCTGGCCCGGCTATGACATAATTATATGTCTCTTTTATTTACACGGAATCGATTATCTTTTGTCCCTTGAAATAGCTGATAGCTCATAGCTTACTATTAGCTCGCGGTGGGACCAGTGCCTAAATACAAATATCGATATTGATAACCTTATTTTCCTTTGTACCTCATATACCCACCGTTATACCCTATAATATACCATTTGGACGCCAGACACGCCTTTACTGGTTTATTTTTTTCGCCTTTACCAGTTGAGACGTTGCGCGGTTTCTAGCCTTGGTTCTTTGTAGATAATAATAGTATCTAAAATCAATAAAAATTACAAATATTTAATTTGTTTTATTTTAGTAGTGAAAATTAGCCTGAAAAATAAAGGGATAGACAACGAAACAAATGTGCTCGCATAGAGGCTGGCTAACCAATTATTACTCGATTGTTACTCTTTAAGTTGAAAAATAAACTATACTCTTCCCTTTTTTGGGGTCGTAGTGCAAGCGAAAGAAAGAGACGGTATGATTCAATCGTCTATGCTTTAAGTGAGTAAACCAATTTTTTCACTGGTTAAACTCTACTGCTAATACTTGGTCGCTGCAAATTTTAACGCTACCCGAAATAATATTATGAGATAATATACTGCCTATAGTTTGTACAGGGCGCGTTACTTCGTACACGTATATCATAGAATACAAATGTGTCGCTTAACTTCAAACTCGGGTAAATCTATTCTGTATTAAGGTTGAGTAAAAAAAATGTATAATAATCTGAATGCTAATCAACCTTAGAGCAAAATGGATTTACCTGAGTTTAAAGTTAAGCGACACAAATATAGATAGATGGTCCGAATACCGGTTATTATTTTTTTTTCTTTCCAATGCAAAAATATCTGGTAATATTTACAAACTATTCGTTATTTATCTTTCTGGCAACATTTATGAACAGTAACAGTTGCCACATTAAGCCGGCTAAATATAATGTCGGCTTGGTATCCATATTTCAGAAAACAATTTGTGACATTTTGTAACGCACATAATTTTGACGTATATTCCGATTCAGATACATGAAAAACCTCTTTGGTGATTTCAATTCAGACTATTCAAATACAGAAAACTAAATGATAAAGACTGTTTATTGTTATTGAGGAATTCGTCGAATTATCTTCATACTGGTTTATAGTTATATGGTTATGTAGACACATGGTTAATTAAACAGGCGTTAATTAAATTAGTTAAGAAAGGGCATAAGAAGGGATTCAATTATTTGTTGAATTTTACATTTGGTATTTAAGAAAATTCATATACTATACCTATACCTAAACCCTACCATACCACTAGGGCCTACATCGAACTTTGATTTTTAGTATTATATTTTTTAAATTTAGTTTAAATATTTATTTTATGCGATAAATATTTATGTTATATGTTAAATGAGGTTTTGATATAAAAATATAAATTATGAGCCCTTTGCCTAAATATTCGGTTCTTTTATTTATGATTAACGAATATTTATTCTTTGATTATTTTTAAAGAAATGTGTCAACTCAGCACTCTTTGTTAATTCCTCGTCTCTGCACTAGTAATATAACCCGACTAAAGAAAGAATTATTTATCCCTCATATTTAGCAGACAAATTGATGACATTTTGCAACCTCCGTAGTTCGGCCCATATATACCGTTCCATCCGAGCCATTTTTTGCGACTAGGCGACCGTCGCACGCCCGTCGACATCCTGTCGACATCCCGTCGCCCTCACATCACCGGGCCGAGCCCAGCCCTTTGAACATAGCTGTAACGGCCGTCGCACGTCCGCCCCGTGCCCGAGTCGAGTGGATCGGGCGGCTCGGTGGTCACGTGACTCTTTCCATACAACGGAACGCTCGGAGCGGAAGCGCGACGGTCTAACGTGAGTCATCCTTTATACGGACCGATGGCCTTGTATACGGGTCGCTGTGAGTCTGCAGTATGCTGAAGCTCTCACCCGGTGGCGGTATTTGGGGGAGGCCTAAGTTCAGCGTGGACGTCATTGGCTACGGTAATTGCTTTCCATCAGGCGGGCTGTTTACTTGTTTGCCACCGTCGTTGTATGAAAAAAAATAGATGAAATAAAACAATAGGTATATTATGTTTAAAAGTACTTTGTAAGTATGTACACTATATACTAATTATAATTATGTCTCCTGTAACTAATTTATGTTTCTTAGTTAGTATTAAGTTTTTGATATTATTTTATAACAACTATCTTATCTGGCATGAAGACTGATTGAAGACTTATGCTACTCGTACTGGACCTATTGTATATTAAGGTCAACACTCTATTTTTTAAAATATATAAAACAATTCTACATATAAATACTTTACAACACAAACAAATCTGCTTAATTACATACTATTTACGCGCTACATATTGTATCTAAATGACAGTAAACATGTATTTTTAATTCCTTTGTCAGTGATATTTTCAGTAAAAAAATAAGGTTAAAAGAGTCATTAGAAGCCACTTCGGCGCATCATGTCTCTGTCAGCACATCATACGTCTCGATGCCTCTGCCGGAAAATTGGCACGCAATGAGACACATACCCAATCGACCTTACCGTACCTTAGTTCAGAAGTCAACGACTTAATAATTGTTTGTAAATAGACAATTATTTGTGGATTGCTTCATGAAAAAAGATTTGCAGTACAGTGCTTTCAGGATATTTTGATTTGTGCTCAACATTTTGGAGAAAATCGATGGTTCTAAAGAACTTAGTTTATTGTTATGAATTAATAAGAAAATAAATGAGTAACCAAACTGTGATCACACGCAATATCGACCGCATTTACCTATCAATTCATCATCATCACCGTATCAGCCGAAAGAACGTACACCGCTGGACATAGGCCTCCACCAGTGGATTCTTTACCAGGTCGTCGGTCCACCTTGTGGGGGTTTGCCCACGCTGCGCCTTCGCCACCCGACAACCTTTAAGCCCCAACGGCCAGCAGTTCCGCATGCAATGTGCCCCACCCACTGCCACTTGAGTATAGCGATCCAGAGGGCTATAACCGTTTGCTTTCGTTCTGCTGCGAAAGACATAATTTCTGATGCGATCAAGCAGAGACACTCCTAGCATAGGCCTCTCCATTGCCTTCTCTTCTTATGAGACCAAAAGTAATAAGCGACCATGTTTTAGTTCCATATATCATCACTCACTGGTCAAAAATATATCTAGGTACTCGTACACGGTAACTGTGTTTTAATAGTTGGTAGATTATAAATTGTTGAAATGCGACGTGTTCTTTTACTATACGCCCAGCCAGCGCTGTGTGAATTTGAAAAGTAAAGTAATACCTACACTACAATGAAAGTGCCTGAAATCTGTTATAATTATGTTACTAGAGTACCAGTTTATAACATAACTAACCTACCGATTGCTTCAGAAGCCATTATACAAATGTAGCTGGATACTTACTGCGGTTAGGGTATGAATATCAAATAAATCAAAGTGTATTTTTGTGAGTATAGTGGTGCAGGTTATTTTCGGCTTCAGTTATGAACTCACCAGTTCGTAAAACTGTATAAATTCGGGACGGTTATAAAGCTGGGTTTTGATTCGAGAATTCCAATACGCACCAACTAACGTAATGTAAACAGTTTATGCTTCTACATAAAGCTATTTAACTACCACTTAAAAGTCACCAGGGCAACCAGCAGTTGTTACCAGCTGATGCCTAAGAAGGGGGTCAGTTGATACAAATAGATGATGGGAAAAATTTGTTGTAAGATGGCGAGGAATCTGTTTTTACCAGCTGGTGAGGCCCATGTCCCAAAAGCAAGTAAATTTTACAAGGTAGGTAGCTTCTATTCAAGCAAAATAAATTTGCTCTCATATGTTTGGGTTGCTAATCTAAATACAGTTATATTCCCAATAGGTTCCGTACTTACTAACACAATTTAGATGAATGTTAATTTTTTACCTATAAACGATATTCTAACCTCAATTCTGTGTCTTACAGTGGACGGACGGACTCTACTACAAAGGATTAAGGTGAAAAAGTATAAATATATTTTTGACGTCAACTATACCTCAATATTATTCAAAACGTTCACTAATACAAATAGCGAGAGCTAATTAATTCAAAATAAAACTTGTTTATACAGAAACTTATTGAGGAGTGAAACCTCATTACGTGCCGTTTTCCCTGTTGTCGTAGAACGCTAAAACAGCGAGTTACTAAATCCCTAACGTACACACACACTCCCACGCCCTGTCTCGTTTGTTTATAGAATTGTGCACGGCTGTGGAATAATATGTTTTAACGTGAATATAATGCTTCTACATCTGAAGCTATAGCCCGGTTGTTTTATTGTGTGTAAGCGATTCCAAGCTTTATATCGTATAGCTGGTTGCCGGATAATCGTGTATAAATAGCGAACTCCGCTGTCGATGTCTTGCGGCCCGCCTTGCTTATTTTACGAGCATTCTATACCATTGTTCTATTTTATGCTTCCATCATACGTTGTTTAGATTACACTAACCGCGGACGCCGCATATGATTGGCTAATGGGTACTCGGTCGGCCGCGTACAATTGAAATAAAGATTTGTTTTGAGACAATTTTTCAGCTGATTTCGTAGCTGGTTCTTAATTAATAGTTTTGTTTACTAGAACTTACGAAATATATATCTAGTTCTATTAACATTTAAGTTTTGTAGATAGTAGGTATGTGCTAGTACGCATAGGCACACATCTACCTACTTTATGGAGCCCGGGTAATTTCAGTAAGTATCAGCGATTTAATATTTACATACGAACACACACACACTTGGCTCATTATTTCATTATGTATGTACAGTACAAATCAAAACAAATGTGAATTCTGGGTTAATGCCATTTATTAGGTAGCATGGAACTTTTTATTGCAATTCTTAGTTAGGTAATGGATAGGTAGATACTTGTTTTTATTTTGTATTGAAATAAAAGTTCGCCCGCTACCGTTGGCTTATTATGCTGAAGCTATGCCGTGAAAGATATGAGTATGACCGACCTCGATTTATACAGCTGGGTGAAAAGTATGACACAAAATGTGCCTATTAGGGTTCCTTACCAAAGAGGTAAAAATATGATGCGACTCTCTGTTCTGTGACATCGATTTTGTTGTGGTATATACACAACCTAAAATGGGATATTACATTATGTAAGGGGTTGGTACATAATACTGAACTATTTAGTGTGCCAGGTCGAGACTCTCCAAAGAAGTAAGCATGCATATTGTGACATAATTGTTTTTTCTCATACATGCACTACAATGTTGGCATAATTTTTTTGTCTGTTTTATTAGAAACTAGCTGTCCTGGCGTACTTTGTACCGCCTGAAGTCTAGGCTATTATAAATATTATAATAAATGGAGTATTTTTGATTGGTTGTTATTTTCTTCTTTTTTAAAGCATAGGTACTATTAAATGTTTGGCCAAGACGACCACAACGAATCCAAAATCATTCTCTTATAGTGCTCTAAGCTCGCGCGCATTGGTTTACTTAATTTGCCGATAGATGCCGCTGTACGTGGAACGCTCATATCCTACATAGCGGTGTTAAGATTTTTTTCTGATTTAATGGGGTTGGAGCAGGTGAGCTCAGATTCGGTTGAGACCGTCTAAACTAATGTCGCTGGAAGCGAAAACTCAGTAGGAGTATTCCAGTAGTACAAGTCAAGTCTGGTGCGGAAGGGTCCTGGATTTTCCCCAGGCTACCTTCCCCCTACACAGTCCGCTCTACTGTGAACGGTCATAGAGCCTATAAAGTCAGGTTCCAAAAAAAACCATACATTAGGTTGAAACTGACTGGATAGACAACATTTATTCGAATTTTCCATGTATAGTTGGAATTTATAACTCTTTCCTTAGTTGTCACAGTCCTTTGTGGCCCCGTTTTTAGTGTTCAGCCCTGAGTGTAAGTTTTTAACGTAACTTGAGGTCATGAACGCGTTTGCGTTTCCCATATAAATAACGCTTACTTACGCGTTCGTATTAACGTTTTTTTACGCCAAAAGAAACTTACACTAGAGCCTCTGTACGTAATATGTCAACTGAATGTACCTAACAAATAATTCATTTTTTATAACTGAAGTGGGGACATTTACTGTGAGACACGGAAAACTGCGGAACCCACTCAGCTCCGGGCAAGTTTTATTAATATAGATTATCCAACAAAAGGATACTTTAATAGGTATATTGCCTTTTTGAAAATTTGTTTTCTAAAAAGGGTGTTTTTTCTAAAGACCAATGTAAATAAGTTATGTAATTTTTATTTCATCATCATCATCATCATCTCAGCTATAAGACGTCCACTGCTGAACATAGGCCTCCCCCTTACATAGGCCTCCCCCTTACAATTTTTATTATGTGATATAAAACAAAACGTATCAGCATTGCGATACAAAGAGGCAATGCCGCCGGCATCCTTAATACAATGCCTCAAGCTAGGAGGATATAAGATATAACCAATATGGAGACGACACACGCACTAATTTCTATCGGAATAAAATTGCCGTTTTCGGCGGGGGGGTGAGGTAACACACATAAATAATGTTAACACTAATGCACATTTTACGTGCGTCGCTACACATGCACATGACAAAATTTTCAAACAGTAGCATAAACTATATTTACACAAGTTCAAGAACAATGACCGGCGGCCGAGTAATTTTGGCAGAGGGGAACGCCTGTTAATGGCTACTCCATATTGGTTATATCCTCCTAGTCCTCAAGGGCCTTTTTTAGATTTGTAGTAGTAAGTACAATACAATTAAAAGCAGTTAAGACTTCGCTTTTTCTCGGGTATCATCGCTTAATTTCCGAGTCGGAAATGACACGATATACATTGCCCCGATTACTTTTAGGTAGCATTTAATTTGAAGTATCATAAACGCAATGTTAAGCACCTGCCAAGATGACATTATTAACCGGTAGACCTAGGAAATTTGTTATGCAGAAGCGACATGAATTTAAACATTCATTATTTAATGAAGCTATACTTGTATATAAATATATATATACATACATGAGTCAATATTTTATTGTTTGTTGTAAGTAGATACGATATTATGTCGCATTAATCATTGATAATAAAATAAACATGAAATTAAAATTAAAAAAAACCGGCTTCAACCGTTTTTTATTCATATTTCGTAAACGGCTTGGCCGATTTTGGTAATATTTCATTTTCTTATAGTAAAACAACAAAGCTAAGCACAAAATTAAAAAATTTTGTTTGATCTTGTTAGAAATGTCTACTTTTCGTAATTTTTCCTTGATCTGTGCTATATGAGGGTGCTTCGTGCCAAATTTCAAGTTTCTAAATTCACGGGACGTACCCCGTAGATTTTGCGAGTGTTGAAAAGTCTAAAATTTGCACCATTAAGGACTGTATCTTTTATTTGACACTAAGAAGGCAGACTGTCAAACTAGTCTAATACTTGCTAGCATCTTTCTTATTTCAATATAAAGGTTGTGTTAGTTTTGAGCTACAAAGGAGGTTTCGTTGCTCATATCGTTCTTGTACCTACTGTATTCAGTAAGACAACGAGTAATATATATAATTAAAGGTCAAATCTGTAAATTGATAACTCTATGTGATAGACGAGGGATTCACGACAATTACCGAGGTTGGCCGAAGTCTTAACTGATTTTAATTGTATTGTAATAGTTATTTACTATAATATTGTATTGTAAATAAAAATTTTAAACATAACTCAAATAGCAGATTTGTTGTCAAATTGACATTTACTTGACTGACAGTGACAACTGACAAATGCAATGCAACAAGCGCAAGCGGAGTATAATATAAATAGTTTTGTTTAGTGTACTTTTGTAACAAATAAATGGTTTAAAATTAAGTTACAAATAAATAAATCAGTATGGATAACTACGATATAATATCATTTATAGGAGAAGGCTCTTTTGGTCGTGTGTTTAAGGCAAAGAATAAAGAAACCGGCGTTGTGGTGGCTTTAAAAGTTATACGCAAGGTATCGTGTGCCAGTTTTTTTTTTATTTAACTAAAAGATTCAATGAGCGTCTAATTAATATTTTTTTTTCTTTTAGAAAGGCCGTTCGTCAAAAGATTTGAAAAACTTGAAGCAAGAATGTGACATACAGCGTACGCTGGAACACCCAAACATTATACATATGATAGATAGTTTTGACACAGAATCAGAGTTAGTGGTAGTGACAGAATATGCTGAGAAAGAACTTCACAGTATATTGGCTAAGGAAGGCTGTTTGAATGAGGAACAAGTGAAGAAGATAACCTGGGATTTGGTGTCTGCTCTTTACTACTTACATTCACACAGGGTTTTACATCGGTAAGTAAGCAGGGGGTTTTCTTACATCTAGTGCAGACATGATGATTAGATAGTTTCTACAAATTTATAAGAAACAATTGTTAAATAATTAGCTTACCTATTTTGAAATAATTTTTATTTAGCATTAACCCTACACAGGTCAATTATTTGTCATTGATATCAACATTTTGTGATATCTATGCGCATATCTATAGGCATTGGTAATTTCAGTAACTCTCTTTATTACTGTACAGTTGCTATCATATATATTGGAGCTGTGGAGGTGGTTACAAATATCTGAACAATGTCAAGGTGATAAAGTGCATGTTCAGATATTTGTGACCATCTCCAGTCCTCCACAGCCCCAATATATCTGATTGTCACTGTACATTATCTGAGAATTTAATTTTAATAAAAATATATCATCATTGCTTATTTTAAGAAAGTTTGTATTAAATTGCATTCATTGATATATTTATTTGATGTATTTTTATTTTTATTTTTTAGGGACCTAAAGCCACAAAATGTGTTGCTAGACAGCAGTGGTTGTGCCAAATTGTGTGACTTTGGCTTGGCCAGAATAATGACCAACTCCACACACATCCTAACTTCCATCAAGGGCACCCCACTGTACATGGCCCCTGAACTGATTGATGAGAAACCTTATGATCATCAGGTAGATATGACGATTCCCAATACAAATATTAAGCTTACAATATCTATAATGACATATTAAATTCAACATTTTTAATTGCATCATGCTTCATACAGGTGGCACATTGTATATTGTCCCTTTGACTAATAAATGCAATTCAAGAGTTTAAAAAGTTAAAATCTAATATTAACCCTTAATTATGGCATACCAGAGTTAATACTGATGTTGGAGATAAGGATTATAAGTTTGTTAATAATTTGATGTAAATATGTATACAGCTTGTTACACATAAAGTATATTTCTAAGCAAATGTATTTCTTTGTGTTAACATTAAATTTATACTCAATGTGTGTGCTCTGCACATTTCTGATCTAAACTGGTTTTCTTAATTAACTAAAAAATATGTTTGAAATTACTTTTCTTCAAGATTTCTTATTGATTCCAGGCAGACCTCTGGTCCCTCGGGTGCATTGTGTACGAACTGATGGCTGGCCAACCACCATTCTGCACCATGTCCATCTTACAGCTGGTCAGGATGATACGCCACAAGCCAGTGCAGTGGCCAAGTTTTATCAGCAAGGAGGCACGATCTTTCTTACAGGTATAAACTTTACCTCATTGATACCATTGAACATTTTTCTGATAACTTCAATGTATACAAAGTCGTATGCCGAGGCTAGTGATACAACTTTGGTAATCAAAGTATAAAAATTGTCATACTCCTATTGAAAGTGTTATAACATGTTCAGAATCAATATTTAGTGGTGGTTGCTTCATTCGATGTTGAAGCAGTCAAAACAATTTATGCCAGTCATGGTACTGAACCACAATTTATTTCCCTTTGTTAAACCTTTACAGGGCCTGTTACACAAAGATCCTATGAAACGGATGACTTGGCCAGACATATTGGCACACCCGTTTGTAACAGGTCACATCCTGATTCTGCCTGAAGATGTGCAAAGTGAATCACCATTTACTCAACCACTGAGCCACAGTCAGCAGGAGGCGAAGAGGCTACAAAGGGATAAAATTAGCAGTAATACAAGGTACCATAACTGCGAATATACCTGATTACATTCTGAAGTTTCAATCTGAAGTGGTCCACGAATATATTTACAATTTTTTTGTTTAATTTTATACACCACACTATTTGGCGGTCCATACAATACAAATTTTGCAAATGATCTATTAATTATAATCACAGAAATATATCGATCCCTACAATTGGACATACTGATCACCGATCGATCAACCACTTCATTAGATGGCGTATTATAGCAGTATTGCTTCAAGTTAAAAGGAAAAATTTGCAACAAATTAAGTAATTGCGTTACAAATTAAAATGTAACAAATATTGGTTTTCAGGGCAATGAAACTGGACAGTGAGCCATTAAAAGTAGTAAACAGGAGAGAACATGATCTCCGTCACATCCGAGGCGTAGCGCAGGCCACGGAGTGCGTGCCCATGTCAGACGACGATAGTGTCCGCGCCACCAGCGCCTTCAGCGTCCGAGACAGCCTCAAAACTGACGACGAAGACCAGTCACAACCCATCACGGTCGCCAACGCTAAACTACTGCGACACGAGTACAATGTCATGAACAATTCCAACCTAGTCGTGTGTAATCTCGAAAACAATATGGCGCAACTTATGGCCGCCAACAAAAAACAAGAAACGATCAAAATGGATAAAATCGTCGAAGAAAAACCAAATCCAGAGAAACCTGATAAAACAGAAGCCCCGAGTGAGACTGACGTGAAACAGAAACCGAAAAGTGTGGACACAGCATCACACAGCTTAGAGAATCCGAAAAGCTCAACCAAATGCAGCAGTGAGGTAAGCTCTGGTCTCAGTAAAAGTGTACCACCGTCTTACAAGCAGAAGTTACTGCAATTTTCTAGAGACAAACTGAGATTTGCTAGCGGAGGTAATAGATTGACAAGAAGCATCAAGAGATCATTTCATTTTAGTAGAAGTTGGGATAAGAATAAATCGGAAAATCAAAGACGCACCAGTGAACCGGCTATCGAAATCCCAAGCATTGTTGACGTGGACCAAGACAAATGCTCGAAAGAGACAATGGATGAAGATATTGAAAAGATAGAAGTTATTGAAGAGGTTTCTGATAAAGAAGTGGCAGATAATGATAATATTGTTATACCGGAAGAAAAACACGAAGGTAAATGGCTTGGACTCGTATTAATTACCTAGATCCCATCAGAGTTAAATCTGCTATAAACATATACCTCCTACGTACTTACATGCATTTAAAAGTACCCTAAGACAGTCAGCATTAATAATTACTGCTACATCAAAGTAGCCAAATATATCGTAATACATCCTTACTGCTATACAAATAAAGATCAGTATCAACATATGTATATGGCTGCTTTGGTTGCCACCAGCGATTGATCATTTACATAGATCACAAATTAAGCTTGAATAATGACTCATCAAAAATGTTTCCTCAGAAGGCGAAGTCGAAAAAGTGTCCTCGAAGTCTAGTTTGTCGTCGCTTAATATTGCACCATGGCACATGGGGTTTTACGTATGACATTTCATGTTGGCCTATCGGAACAGGGAATTTGCGTATTGCATATCTAATAAACTGAGGTAGGCGGTAAAGTTGGGATCACACGCAATGAACAGATAAAACGCTTGCCGCGCCGCAATTCGCGCAATGTCGTGGCCGGGCCATGGGGTAGATGTCAGTTGAATATTGTGGTCATTTTTGGGAGCCTTTTTGTATTGGAAATGAAGTCTATGTAGATTCAGTCGCTGGTTGCCACTAACCGTTTGACCCTGATGGGATTTTGCACCTGCGAATGGTGGATTTATCTGAAATTAAATATTTGGTGTTTTAGTAAAGGAGCCATCCGCTATTGAGCTGGAAGAATGGGAAGCGTTCCTGAACTCTAATATAAGTGAAGTAATGGATGGCGACGTTGAATCTCTCACGCAACTAAACATGGTATGGATAGAGCATATGTTTATATTTCGATCTTATTATTTACTTCATGCCGACTGTTCAAGACACACAGTTATTTACAAAAATCATTAGTTTGTTACAAACAGTAACATCCCTAAAAGATTATTGGTAACTTCAGCGGCGTCGTGTCCATACGAGCCAATTTCCGCCGGTTTTCCAGTTGTCCTTGGGCTCGTGAAGAAAAGTCAAACCCGTATTGGCTGCGTTTTCTGAAGTTTTGTTAAAAAATAAAAATTGCCACTGTAGACCTTATGCTGTTGTCATAAGGACAATATTAATACTAATTAATAGGTACATACCATAAAACAGGGTGGCCTAAAAATATGTTGACAAAGTTTTATCTGATTATTTTATGAAGTATTTATTTAAACTAGTATAGAATATGTTAATTAATAAAACTAGAGTATTTTTTTATGGAACAAAAATTAATAGTTTATCAAAATACCTCCATTCGCTTTGATACACTTAACAAACACAAACGTTTGTTAAAATCTTTAACGAAATTATGCAGCTTCTCCAAGGATATTTCTTCCTATTCTATGGTAAGTGTTGCTTTTAGAGTGTTTAAACCTTTGTGTTTAGTACAGGTCCTAGTTTTTAAGATTGACTACAAAGTATAGTCTATAATCCATTGGATTTAAATCTGGCGAGAGTGGTGGCCACTCTTTTGAACTTATGAATCCTGGAAAATTGTCCTTGCATCACTGCTGCACACTACCTGTGCGACGTAGTACAGCCCTGCTGAAATATCTAAGCCTGATTTTTTTTTATCTTCCGACATCTCTCCAAGCGAACTTTTTTATCTTTATGATAGTTTTCAGAAAAATGCCCCGAATTAGCGTGACTTGTAAAAAAATTAACGCGAATCGCGAATTAACCCAATTAGGTACCTACCTCTACAATTCAAATTTTGACCAGGTGAGCATGGTGGTGGGCGTGGTGGGCAGCTCCGGCCGCGGTGCGCGTGGCGGGCGCGTGTGTGGCGCCGTGGTCGCGCTGTTGGCGCTGCCGGCCGTGGCGCCCGCGCTGCCGCGCCACACGCTGCTCAACATACAGGACGTAAGTCACTGGTGGCCAGCGTGCGCGGTGGTGGGCGTGGTGGGCAGCTCCGGCCGCGGGGCGCGAGGAGGGCGCGTGTGCGGCGCCGTGGCCGCGCTGCTGGCGCTGCCGGCCGTGGCGCCCGCGCTGCCGCGCCACACGCTGCTCAACATACAGGACGTAAGTCTCTGATGGCCAGCGAGCACGGTGGTGGGCGTGGTGAGCATCGCCGGCCGCGGCGAGCGAGGCGGGCGCGTGTGTGGCGCCGTGGTCGCGCTGTTGGTGCTGCCGGCCGTGGCGCCCGCGCTGCCGCGCCACACGCTGCTCAACATACAGGACGTAAGTCACTGGTGGCCAGCGAGCGCGGTGGTGGGCGTGGTGAGCATCGCCGGCCGCGGCGAGCGAGGCGGGCGCGTGTGTGGCGCCGTGGCCGCGCTGCTGGCCCTGCCGGCCGTGGCACCCGCGCTGCCGCGCCACATGCTGCTCAACATACAGGACGTAAGTCTCTGGTGGCCAGGGAGCACGGTGGTGGGCGCGGTGAGCAGCTCCGGCCGCGGTGCGCGGGACGGGCGCGTGTGTGGCGCCGTGGTCGCGCTGTTGGTGCTGCCGGCCGTGGCGCCCGCGCTGCCGCGCCACACGCTGCTCAACATACAGGACGTAAGTCACTGGTGGCCAGCGAGTGCGGTGGTGGGCGTGGTGGGCAGCTCCGGCCGCGGGGCGCGAGGAGGGCGCGTGTGCGGTGTTATTATGCCAGGAAAAATCTACTATTTTACGCCTACTTTAAAAATGGTACCTAAGTATTAGATTCTGTATTAGAGTTCTATATCTTAATTTTCCAACATCAATTTTTTATCATTGTTTTAGGTATATCTTGAAGCTAAAGTTGTATACGAGTTCATTGCAGCCATCAACTCGCTGATGAAGGACTGCAAGGTCGATGATGACATGGAAGACAGGTAATTTTTTTTTTTCGAAAATCAAGAACCTAGATTGAAATTACATTTGTTATTCGACCAAAGCACAAACACAATACATACTATATTTACAGAAAAAAATAAAAATAAGCAAATCGGTTGTAATCATAAACTAAATGTAAAAGGAAAAACGTGTTTCTACACTATACATATAGTTAGATTGAGGTTTGAGAAGACTCTTCCCGCGAAAGATTTTTGAGACTACTCAATAGAAATCTACTAATGGCAGGATGAATGGTCTTTTAAACCTTCGTTCTAAAAGAGCATCGGGCTCTGAATTTCAAGACCCGCGCAGAAGAAAAGAATCCTCCGACTTCGGGCTTACTGAAAGTCAGCGTTGCAGAGTGTTCCACTAGGCTCATGACTCTGTAAGATTATGCTGAGTGAGACCCGTTTAGCGCATAAATAAGATTTTCTTGTGTAACGGTATTTTTGTGTAAGTGATTGTGTTTTTTTGTGTGCTAATAAATGTATTTCCTTTTTTCCTTCTTCGTCATCTATTGCGTTAAAATTGCAATCTACCTTTAACGGACGCTCGCCATTCTTGAAACTCTGTGCTTGCAAATAGTGACCTATGCTCTCCGGAACACTGTCGCATTATTCATAAATTGTATTCTAACATTTTAACACATGAAAATGTTAATACAAAAATTACAATCGTCATTTCTTGTCTTAGTTGACCTCATTATCGGACGACTAGCAGTAAACTGTGTATTAAGATTAATGACACAGGAGCGTTGTGGACTTTTGGGATGGTTACGATTATTACCGACATAAAACATTCGCCTTTATTTTAGTAGTCCAAAGTTAATAGCTGTGTAAGACGTGGGAGTTAAATATTTATATCGTAGCGAGCCACCTATGATTATATAGGAGAGAGGTTGATATGTTGAAAAGTACACTACCTATAGTTAGAATCATTGTCACTGCAGAATGTTAACTTAAATCTCTACCTACTGAGTTTTAACCTGGTAATGCCCAATTTAATTTACATCTAACAAAAAGGTTTCATTTTGTAAAAAAAATGTTAATCTTCTGGGGTGTTACTACTATATAATGATGTCCTAAAATTTGGCCTTACGAGAATAAAGGTAATTTGATTTTGCCCAAAAAAATATACACCGGTAAAGACACAATTTAAATTCACTTCATAGATAACCCAGGTAAAAATATTTGCGGTAATCACACAAATAAATGTGCTGGCCAGGATTTGAACCCTTCACTTCTAGCGTCGTAGACAGGGTCGTTTCATTACCGAGTAGAGCTTAATTGTTGTCACAAAACTGATAACTTTTCTTAACAACTCATGCTAATTGGGTACATGATTTTTTTTTTTCCATATACCAAAGAGTATTTTCAAAGTACTGACGATTTTTTAGTTGTTTGTACATGGTTGGTGACTTGGTTGTAGACTGTCGGGCACGGGCCGCATGCTGGAGGTGTGCGCGTGGCTGTGCGCCCGCTCGTGCCGCGCCGTGCGCCAGCTCGCCGCGGCCGCGGCTGCGCACCGCACGCACGCCGTCTTCACACGCCTGCTGGGATCCTGTAAGTCTCATAGACTAGCCATTGTATTCTCTTTATCTATTTTATTTCTTAAGTTATCCACAACCACGTAGCGAGAGTCTCTCAAGATTTTGGTCGAGATTCTTGGCTATGAGGCCGTTCGCAGAAACAACTATCGGTACAATGATCGCCGAATCAACTTCCCACATGGCGGTTACCTAAGTTCTTAAGTAAGCTAAGTCTAATGGCCGTCTTCCACTGCGAGCGGAGCGGACTCATTAATGACTCCGTTTGACTTTCACGGCTGGTATACGTCGCTACAATAAACAGCATACAAATATGTTGCCAGCGATGAACTTCAAACGGAATCATTAATGAGTATATGTACTTTGAGTAAGTGGAGCGGGCATAAGTACTTGCTGGACTTGTCCTTCTCGGCCTTCACGAGGTTCTCGTCACATGGGACGGTGATGTCGACGAGCATTGCCTGGCGCTGCGATCGATCACCAATATTAAACTTTCAATAGGTAGGTCAGAGAGTGTGCTATTATCGTTCGTCCTTGTCATAGTCTCACATTGCGGTTATTTGCTATTAAAAGGAACTCTCCACCAACACAGAAACCGAGGAAAATAAGATATTAAAAGTAAATTTAGTGTATTCTGTAATTTCTGGTCTTCTTGAGCATACGTGTGTTTCGACTTTATAGTATACTTTCTTATGGTAAGTCCGCTTATTATTTCCTTTTAACTTAAGCAACTACAGACTTGGCTAACGAGGTAATTGGCACATGCTACGATATGAGCAGTTGTTTCCGCGAACAGTCTGCTGGCGAAGAGTCCTGGCCCGTGTCTCAATAACATAACCCTTGTAATCTTCTAAGTACAGGCATTTGGTTGGTGATTATTACTTATGCCGACATGCTGCATCAGGAAATTAAAAATAAAATTGAATTAGGTCATTTCCAATTTACGGACCAATATTATGTATAAATTTATGTTTTGGTGCTCGGGGTTTATAACGTTGAAAGAATATGAACACCATCAATTCTTTTCAGATTCAAAAACACCTCGAATTGTTCTAAACATCGTTGGCCTCCTCATCACCATCCTCCAGGATCTTCCAGAACACGCAGAAGTAGTAGAAAAAATACTGTTTGACGACAAAAACTTCAACTTTATGTGTCTCTTGGAACAACCCAACGACGCCTTGAGGATGCGAGTCTGTATACTTATAAGTTTATTATGTACATTTTCGTGTACTGCTTTTTCGGTTGCCATGGAGACGAAGTGGAGTAAGAGAGAGAGCGATTGCTTGGAGGCGTTGCATACGCATTGTAATGTAACTCTGAATAGGGCAGCCAGGTTAGCTACTAAGGAGCTTAGTAATATGCCGTTTTATAACTAATAAGTACCTACATTTTATTGTGAAGCCGTCCAAATGTCCTTATCATTCGCATTAAATCATCAGATACACATGATGAGTAAAATGCAATTGTTAATACTTTTTATGGTCGTAGGGGTCATTCAAAAATAATCCCTGATATTCTAATAATACTGCTAGTAATATCGCCATACGGTAATAACCATACGTCGGACTATAAGGGGCAGTTTGGGGGCTTGAGTCTGGAGAAGCCCAACTGGGGAAGTACCTCCTCCTTACAGAAGACCACAGCCATAATAGCACTGCTACCTTTCAGGTATATAGTGTTGTGTTCCTGATGGTGAGTAAGGTTCCCAGAGCTCCAACACCCTTTAAAGGTCGGCAACGCGCTTGTGACTCCCTTGGTGTTGCGGGTGCCCATGGGCGACGGTAATTGCTTACCATCAGGCAATCCGTCTGCTCGTTTGCCACCTTTTGTCATAAAAAAAAGGTAAAATTTACAAAAAATCTTAACTTACGAGTATTATAATGTACCCCTATTTGTAACATAGTTAATTAAATTAGTTACCTGTTATCATTTATTCATCTTTAATGTGTAAATACTCTTTTAAGTTGTGTTTTATTCGTTTCTCACAGCTGCAATTGTCTGAGTGACGGATAAAGCCTAACGAACTTTTTCGCCATTTTGACTTATGTGTAGTCCAAGTACGTTTATAAATAACGTAGTTAGTTGCTATGATATTTGGAATTTCACATTATAGATACTAGGTACCAAATACTCGAAAGTGAATTGATTGATTTGCGAACCTTACCTATCATTCTGGCATGCCACGAAAATGCCCGCTGGAGTCCGACGTATGGTAATAACATTGCGCTTAGTTTGTCTGTTTCCTTTGATCATCTTAAATTGTGAGGTGAGGAGAATGCATTATTTGATTAGTTGAATAAAATGCTAAAACGTGCAACAAGCGAGATATCGAAATTTAATCATGGTTAATTTGTATGAAAATAATACTTTACAAAACGATAGCTGCCTTACATCGATATATTAACAATATTATTAATTAAGTAGCAAAAACACAAAGTCCTTTTGCATACATGTAATGCACTTAACCTTACCGCTACTTCAATAGCTTATATGGACTTAAAAAGTTATTACTTAAAGAATGAAAAAAATAAGTTTAAGTTGAACCGGAACTCGATTTTAAGACGAATAAAATTTGATCTCATTGGGTATATTTTAAATCTATTGATAGCGTTATATCTTTGTATGTAAAAGCTTAAACAAAAATACTCCGTACCGAATAACGCAATTCTATCCTCACGTGCTAAGCAACTTCTGCTGCTAACTGTAAGAACAGACAGTACTTAAATACAGTTTATAATATTTTGTTCCTATCAGTAATTTTGACATTTGTGTTTGCCAAAAGGCAAAATTTACACGAATTTGCTACGTTATATGAATAAGGCGTTTACACATTAATTGTATAAAAGCGGGTAACTCACGTTTTATAAGTCGACTATTGCTCGACATGTTTCACTCCATAAACGTGAGTTACCCGCTTTAATACAATTAATATGTTTCAGTCTCACGATAGTTTTGTGTTTAAAATTGCTAAGGCGTTTGCACGTTGTAATTACATACAAACTCTGATTAAGAAAAACTGTCTACTTAAAACATTTAATCGTTCCAAATGCTAAAGTTTTGTTATAGGTACTCTGTGTTGTTTTTATTCAATTATGTTTGTGTATAATTAAAAGTAGTAGGAAGATACTCTACAGGTTGTTATATTGCAGCGCCTGAATAAATGTTACAGCAAAGTTACCGGCGCGACGGAGTAATATATAACTTATATGTAACCGACGACTGGACTGGCCTAGTGGATAGTGACCTAGTATGGTCGGCTTTTTATCATTTATCACAGCATCTGTCACGCTCCAACATGTATATGAGTGCGAAACTAACGGATAGCGCGATAGACGATAAAATGGCAACTATGGTAGCCGTTCTGGGCTCAGACCCCAGTAAGTGTGCTGAGCACATATTTTTTGTTCCTGAGTCATGGGTATTTTATATGTATTTCAGTATATTTGTATATTATATATATCGTTGGCTTACCGTGGGACTCAATCAATTTGTGTAAGAATGTCCTGTACCTACCTAATATTTATTATAATTGTATACTTATTTAAAAATCTTAATGGAAAGCCCTGAATAAGTTAGTAATTAGATTTTGATACAAATTATAGTATAATAAGGTTTATATTTCATAGCACTGGACTAGAAATGTTATATATATATAGTTTTGAATAAGAAATCTAATGAATATGAAAAATAAATAGAATATATGTATATTCTCCCGACGAAAATTATTTTGGACATCGGTTAAGGCGTTTTCAAGTTATCTTAGGAAAACTTCCACGGGCAGAAACGACCTTTTGAAAATACATTTACGGAGCCCATCAACTTGCGTGGTCTGACACGCAGTTGGCCGGTTTTTTATAAGACTGAAATAATTTAGATATTGATAGCTGGAAATCATTAATAAGACGTCTTTTCCAGTAGTTAGATGCCTACCTTATGCCTTAAAAAACATCTTTTAAATTAAATACATTGTATCCAGCACTTGACCTTTTGGGCTTGTTAATTTCGTACGTCGCCAGGCATTGACATAATTTTGGATACATATTTATTATTTAACCACTTGACTTTCATTTTAATAAATTTTACAAAGTTAAATATACGTTATAAATTTTAATACCATTTTACCACATTGACTAAAACGATAAAGCTAGGTATTATTACAAAGATTCAAATGTACATTATGAATGATGAAGTTACTTTGATTGTATACAATCAGTAAACACAGCAGTAAACAGGTATTTTCCCGACCAATAATGACATTAAGCAGTTAATATGTTATGAATATGTATGTAAGTGCCCGCTAAGTGCCATAAAAACAAATGAAATATGATTTGTTTTATTTTTGCTTTTAATTACTGTCTTAAGTCGCAGCCTCCGCTATACAGTTGGATAAGTATTACGTAAGTGTGTATTCATTTCCTCAAATAAAATATAAGGATAACTAACTATAGATAACCGGAATAACTTGAATTGTATTTTCCGCGTAGGTGTAACGATTTTATAAAAAAATACCGACACTTATTTATATATCCCTGACCTCGTTTTATTAGGATATCTAGTAGAACATAATAAATACCAAATAACTCGAAATTAAAAAAAAAAAATTAAAAAAAATATGATTGCAGCGATATCTGTAAGTAATGAGTTGTTTGTCCGCGTGCCCCCATTTTAGGGACATGTACCTTTTTCAGGGGGTCACATCCAACGGTTGAACCTGTGACTTTGCCAAATAGATTTGTATGGGGACAGGAATTCTTAACACGTTCGCTGCGCCATGGGGCCTATTGACCCCTCACAAAGTAAGGTAGGTCAGGCATATAAGGCCCAGCTGGTTACAAGGCCCAGAAGCCAAAAATCACATTTCCAATAGTATAATTGGTTCGACACTTCACGTACACAAAGAAGCAGTCGATAAAACGAACTGGCAGCAGCGGTTGGATTCGTACGCGCCGCCATTCTGTCAGTACCTTCCTAACAGTCTTTGGGTGAGGTTGCGGATGTGCTTGATGTAAATTTTACTATAAGAAAATTGCGTTTTCTCGAGATTTTTGATTATGCACTGTGTTATTTTTCAATTTGAATCTAAACAGAGGTTAACCTGGCTGTATGTAGAAAGGTAAGTTTTTAGTTCTTGTCTATTTTTATGTTTAATAATCGTCATTATTCTAGAACCTTTACTTTAGCTAATAAGGCCCACTTTTAGAGTAGGTAACAAGGCCCGGGTCCCGGTAAACGTATGAGACGTAATGGTAGACTTAAATTTGAAGTGCGTCAATAGATATAAAATAAATAAAAAGCAGCACTAAATAGCTAATTTTGACAATTTTACTAAATTAATTTTAATGTTTTTAGATTTTTTCTTTTTAGACCAAAAAATATCGTCACCACCTGAACCAGTAAAGAAAAAGCGGGCGCTATGGCCAGAGAAAAGTTTGGCTGCCGCAATGACTGCTGTGAGAACCGGAAGTCTTTCCCAATGAGATGCAGCTGCTAAGTAGATACAAAATACCACGCAGAACTCTCCGAAATCACTTTTTCAACTGGAAAATCTTCGTCAAAAACACAAGAACAAGATTATCAGCTTCTATATAAAGCCTTTAGTTCAAAAAGGCCCACAAAATTATGGTTGATTGATATATTATGAGCAGTTCTTTTTTATTTTTGTTAAATATTTATGTTACCAGTGCTATAACAAATGAAGGTTTAATTTTATGTTAATTCTTACTATTTTAGATGAATATCGTTGATTTCTTATATGTTTAGTATAATAAGGCCCAAAGGCAAATAAAAAGACAAATTATAAATAACTTCATGTTATGAAGGTACCAAATATTGTTTTATGTGTAAGTGTGACATTAAAAAGTTTAAAAACCTGTTATTTACGTTAATATGATCAATTCTTTGGCGGGCTTTATTACCTACATAGTGTTTAATAAGGCCCAAAACAGTAGTTTAAAAAAACTTTCAGTAACCTCAAATACACTAATATTTTCACTGTTATTTTGATTTATGAAGAAATTCAAATAAACGTGTCGTCTATATCGAATGAGTTTTACTTGTTATCCTGATTATATCGACAGATATTTCGTTTTAAATAATGGTGGGCCTTATATACCTAATCTACCTTATGGTTAACTACGATGTTAACTAATTGCCACAGCGAAGGTGTTAAAGCATATATACAATTCGACCAAAAACTAAATCAAATCAATAATTCCGTTTACTGCAACTATGGCTCCAGAATAATTCTCAACTTAGTAGCATGTAATTTACTAGGTATGTACGTGTTGACCACTCGTTATAAATTTCTCGAGGTCGAATTAATATCGGGCCAATAATGCATGCAAAACTAATATTTTAGCTTCTAAATTTATATTTTAGCTTTTAAATACAAATTTTAGCTTCTGTGATAAAGCAATTCGTATAAAGATAAAAGAACTCTCTAGGAGACCAACATATATTGGAGTAGCTCATCCATCTCATCAAGCGCTACTAACCTACGATACTAGTACTATCTATGTTACAATATAGCATCTCTAATACATTTCACAGATTTATAGCTTAGTCCTAATCTAATTTTACATGGTGTTGGAAAAAAAAAAACCAAGATTAGACTTAATTTCTTAACTGTTTTACTTTGATCCTGTTTTCAATCTCAAAAATATATTTGAAATCCATATAATACGAATGTTCATTAGTATCTAATGATAAGCAGTTTCCTAACTAGTCTATCAGGTGTATGGATTGCGCCTCTCTCAACGCGCTCCCGTTACAAATGTTTAGACGCTGAGTTTAGAGACGCAGTTACAAATATTTAAAGTATTTTCTGTCTTACTTGCTTAGATATACGCCTGTGTACTACGTTAATTACATATTAAATGGGCATTGCACCGGTGCTGTTTAGGTTACATAAGGGAGGTGAGCGGCCGGCCTCGGGCCGGTCGTTGATAGGTCACCGCATGGGTAAACCCACTCAAGAGCAGAGGATTATGCGCTTTGCCTGAATGACGCGAGATATCAAATGTGGTGTCTGTCTATATATGTCTGTGCAGAGGAATAAACCGCCGGGGTAAACGCGTTCTTGAGTGGAGACCGCGATTAGGAAAACGTAGTGTGGGACGCCCTCCGACCAGGTGGGATGACGATCTGAGAAAAAATGCAGGCAGATGGATGAGGAAAGCTGAAGACTGGGCGCTGTGGCGCTCTTTAGGAAAGGGCTATGTCAGCAGTGGACTGCTATAAACTGTCCTGTTATCGATAAATAAAAAAATACGAATAACCAACGGCCGAACCAACTATGATAAAAGTTTTTCCGGAGATTTACAACAAGTATTGTACTTAATCAGTAGCAGTAGGTAATCTTAAAGTACCTCCAATAATAATTAAGTATACATTTTTACAGTACCTCCCTACCCTCTTAAAGTACCTCCAATAATAATTAAGTATACATTTAAAAATGAACATAAAACATGTCTCGACCCCACTTAGCGGCCAAGTACCTACCTGTAGGTAGACGAACTCTTGAACTTGAATTCCGTCAACTCATTGTAATAATATTCTAATAACAAGTATTATATTTACTTCGTCGAAACGGCATGGTGACGACGATTTAGTAAAGTGCATTGACTGCACTCAATACTGCATATTTTCCTAGGTACATTATTAAGATCACGACGCAATTTTCTGATCTTTGCTCTCTAGTTAGTTACTTTAGTTTGGTCAGGCAGTTTCTTACTTAGTACTGTCGCTATCAGATATATCGGAGCTGTGGAGGTGGTCACAAATATCTGAACATGTACTTTATTGCCTGACTAGGGGCGTTGTCTGATGGCGACCCATAAACAGAGAGAAACAAGCTGTATTTTTAATCGTCGAATACAAACCGTATTCTATTTACGCTACTTAGTACAGCCAGCGTCAAATAATTACAAGTAACAAGTAATAAATCATACAAGTAAATAGCTAAATATATAGTTACGATATATTTGGCCACTTTGTCTGCAACAATTAACTAAATGATGCCGACTGTACTGTCACCCAAAAAAGAAGTTTAGTTTTTTTCTACAGCTACTGAATGGCTTGCAAGGCTCGATGCAGTTACCGTAGCCTATGGACGCCTGTAACTCCAGAGGATTCACTCGCGCGTTGCCTACCCTTTAAGGCTCAATGACCTGACCTTTTCAATCAAAAGCCAAAAAGTAAACGGCTGTTTTAAATAATGACAGAGGTGTAACTCTTGCGCTCGAAAATATGAAACATCATATAACAACTGTTCTAATAAACTATTGTAGGTGATGTACCAATATGGCGGAACCCTGATGCCATTTAAAGGTAGACTTCCGTATCCAGAGCCGACTGCAAGAGGCAAGTTGCTATTGCAAAATTAGTTAGCTTGAGCTAAAGGTAAGTGTCAACGACCCCAACGTCGCATTTAAGATGTGTCTAAGGCTACGCTAAGGATAAGGTAAATTCGTCTTAAGGGTCGATATAAGGTGAATTAACTCCGAAAATTGCCTACGTTTTAAAAAATAGGTAGAAATAAATCAAATCAACAGCGAATAGGAGTAGCCGTGAGCGTTGATATGAATATGTTGATGTTAACACGAGTCAATAACGTAACTACGTCGTTGCATGTTCTAGTTACGAATTCTTAACGGACTTCCATTGTCTCCGAATTGCCAAGTATTGGAAAATAGTACTTATGTTAGTATCACAGTAAACAACGCTGTCAATTGTCGCAAAAACGACAGGTATCTATACATTCCCATCTAGTTGTTTAAACGAAATACCATAGTCAAAAATGTAGCTCATTCAACACATAATAGATTTTCGTAAATTTTAGAATGGGATTATCCCATAGCAATCATCTTATTTTTGTGAGTAGGCACCTAATGTTAAACTTCCGGGCCGGGGTTTGCTTCATGAAATGCTATTAGTCGCTTCTAGAAGCAGTTTAAAAACAGTAGGTCAAGAGATCGCTTTGGGCGGGAGGGGTGCCTTTACTTTTCACTTTCGCCGCAGGCGCAGCGGTTCGGAATCGCTGGTCATTGCCCCCGTGTCCTCGTCCGCGTGCCGATTAGATAATTTTTCGCGCTGCGTTGTCAAAATACTCATGACCTAATGGTACAGTGAAGCGATCATTGAACCCGCGAGCGCTGCGCCCGCGTTGCCGCTAAGTACGTACGGATTCGGAATACTTATTGGTCAAATTATATGTAATATAAGGATATGATCCGTACTGATATCTGTAAATTACGTTATTTTTTTGTATTTATCACTCGAGTAAAGACGTACCTACTGAATTTCAGAAAATGATGAAGGCGAATGCAATATTTCACCAAAACTAATCGCTCATCGAAAAAACCAGGAAGTGTTTTAGAAAAGCAATTTGTATGACTTGTTAAATATTAGAAAGATTTGTGGAGTAAAGTTGGTTTAAGTTATTATATTTTTTTATTTTTTTACTTCAAAAACATAAGTACCTACCTATATACTTAACAAAAATTATTCAAGTTTTTCAATGAATGTTTTTTTGGCTCAGTTTAGTTATATTAAATGGGGCAAAAAGTATACGTAAATCCGAAGTTTTAATGATATTAATGAATTTTTCACCTCACTCGCTCGGAAAACCTTAGTTTATAGCGCGAAATCTGCGTGGAAAAGCTTATTTTATCCGCTAGCGTGGAAAAGTCATTCGAATTTCGAAGCCGATTGTTGTAATTCTCTGTGGCGCAAATAACTTTTTTTTAAATATAAAACTCCTTCAACGCGTGACTGACACCGCTACCGCGAAAAACGATGTTCGTAAATTTCGGACTAACGTCTCTGTCACTCTCATCGGAGTAAAAGAGAAAGATGCTCGCAATATACGAACTTCGATGTTCGCGGTACCGAGCCTGAGTTCATATTAACCATAGATAATAACCAATCAGAAACATGATTTGATTACAGATTTTTAACTTCTTTATTTTTACCTACACTTTATTTTATGTCAAATAGGTTTTATTATAAATACTAATATTTTATGTCAAATTGGTTTTATTGTAAATACTAATAGTATTTCTGTTATAGTATTTATGTAATTTACATATTTTGGCTAATTAATCCATTAAATAAAACACAATTATATTGTTTATTTGATAAAGAAATTGACATGTACTTAATATTGTAATATCTGAACGCAACCGAAAAAAAAGAAAAATTTAAAAAGTTTTAAGTTATCACAATTCACGTAATCGCAAATTTGTCGGATTTGTCCTGTGCTAAGCTCTTTGAACTCAATGTTTGAACTATAAAAATGTGTGGTTCTAGCAGCGATGCCGATATGATTTCCCTGAAAAATCGCGCGATATGTTTCTTTTATTGTTTTTCTTGCCGCTCGAATTTTCCTCGCTGTAGTGAGGTGAAAAGATGTGTGTTCCGCATGGCTGCAAAATTATTTGGCGTCTCGTGTCTTGAAAGCCTCGCTACGCTCAGGAATCTATCTTTGAACCATTCGCTTCGCTCATGGTTCAATCATAGCTTCCTTCGCTTGCTCTGCTTTCAATTTCAACACTAACGCCAAATAACCACTTTGCAGCCTTGCATAACAAATAACTATTCTTTTCTAAGAAAACAAAAAACTAAACTTACTTACTTTTTATTTGTATTTTAACTTACTTATCTTTTTATTTACAAATATAATGTTTTACCCATAGATATTATTAATTTTAATTTTTAAGGAGCCACAATAAGTGTGCATACAGAATTTTTTTGAAGGAGGTAAAATTTCCAAGGTAGGTGTCTATAAATTTTGAAATTGAATAATATAATGTAGGTACGTACGGTCGGCTCTAAAAATATGTCAACGATTTTGATCTTTATGCCTCAGAAATACCTTCTCAAATGTATACATATTATTAGACGTGACTGTACCTATATAGTATAATATAATATTTGACGACAGGTTTGGCTTATGGGTAGTGACTGTATTATACCTACATATGTCTTTGGCTGAGTACCTACCTTGAGCTTACCGTGGGGCTAGTGAATTTGTGTAAGAATATCCATATTTATTAATATTCATTCATCAATTCTTGGTATGATCCGTATTCATGCTCATGATCTCACAGTGTTTTCTAACTATTGTGTGATATTGTGTGATGAATGAATTGGGATCAACCTGCATTGTAACTCACGAAAACACAGAATGAGAAAAAAATAGATGCTTAGTATCTATTTGTATATTTTTGTTCAAGAATCTATTTAAAAACTGTATGGTTGAAAAGATGCGAGAAACTTTTATTTTTGCTATTTCTTTGAATAACCTGAAGATCAGATCCTCCTAGCGTACAATTTACTCTTTCTTTACAGTGTTAATAAGATAATACATCTATTGTAACATCCCACATGACGTGTTACCTATATGCTCGAACTCGCTGTTCCGACTATTTATGTATAACCTCGGCTTACGTAACTAAAACGGTGCTAAACATCTGACAGGTGCACCGTACAATAGGTACTGCTTTTAAACTTTTCAGCGAGAATCTCTTGCGGTAGGTTCGGTAACGTGTATGACACAGAAAACTGGAACGAGGCCGGCTTTTCAAATGTTGTACTAGCTCACCGAGCTAGGAGAATATCAGTATTTCAATAGATGCTTAACAATTACAAGAAGAACAGATATGACGTGTCTACGTCGGAGGCAATTTAATAAACGCGGTAATGTATTTGTTATAATATCATACGCACTGCACTGTACAATGAACTTAGGCAGTTATCGCAATGTAACTTCTCAACGGCACATACCTATTTTGTAATCGGCGACTAGTATTTTTTTTGTTACAGGTAATAAGAATCTTATATGTTGTAGGTTCTTGACGTAATTATTAAATGAACTACTCGTCTCGAGTCTTGCTAAGGACGCAACTAGAAAAAGGCGGCAATACGATCATCATGACCTAATGAGTATATCATAAATATCATAATCATATTCTAAATAAATAGAATAGTTATGACAAAGTATTTGAATGGTTTTATGGCTTAGAAACCGTTCTCACTATGTCGGATGTCGGGATGATTTTTAATACGGTGTCGTAGCGGAAGAACATTTTATATGAAGCTATTCACACAGGAACGACAACGATTTTGTCTCGGAACGGACATAAAAATATATCGTGTGTTTTGTGAAGTTTTAATCTAATTTGTTGAGGAAAGAAGTGTTCTTTGGGATAAGACTATAAAGATGATATTAAAGCTAGATGTTTGACTAGACATTTGATGCCAGAATTGGATGCACCCAATATCTTCTATCTTTAGCTGTCTTTCGTTTCCTCCGCAAATATTAATAAGTACATCACAACAACTTCGTCGATGTCCATCATATACAAAAGCCAAGTTAAAATGGCACCAGCTGCAGTCGTGGCCGACAGCCGACTGGTGTGAACAGAGGCACCGACACCTGATTACAAATCGTCTCGACATCCGACATAGTGGGAACGAGCTCAGTCTAAAATCAGATTTGGATGAAATTCGGGCCATTGTGGGTCTGAAAATGGATTCTAATAGACACATATTTATAGGTCTCCGAAAATTAGGTATACATTTTAGCATACGTAGGTACATGTTTCCGCTAGTAACTAGAAAGTTGCTATTTTGCTAGTTATTTGTTTTAGGGCCCCGTAGCATAATCGGTAGTTACCCTGCCTACGATGCTAGAGAACCCGGGTTCCAATACCGGCAAGGACATTATTTGTACGTTTATCACTACGAATATTTGTTCCTGGGTATTTAACTATTTACACACATATATACTCGTACATATTAATAATATTCTTGTGTCCAGCTCTGATTATTAGATACTTTATTGTGCTTATCACATTGTTTAACACAAATTTATCTACTATAAGTAAGTTGATGACTAAGTGTGTACTCGTATTATAATGTATTTTAATTACATTGCTCATTAGTAAATATTATATCTTAGCGGAATATACCAACACAGTTACAATGTAGAAGAAACGAGTTCATTTTGATGGAAACTGTTGTAAACAACGCGATACAAAACTTATATAATAGAAGCCAATGACCGATAGCTTAATTACACGGCAGGTAGTAAGGTCATTCGAGCACCGATGCAATACCTACAGAACTACTAACAAGGCAGCGCGCAGTGAATTGAGACTTCAAACTTTTGACGTTGAGTCTAATATCTAATGCCAGTTGTATATTAAATAAATCAGCATAGATAAACGTCAGCGGTTGCAATTGTACGAGCGTCCTTGCGCGTGCGTCGAACCCGGAACATGCGCGGCGCTCGTGAGAATAACATGGTGGCCCGATAACATCCGATTTCTATAATCCAAATGTTGCTTACGTAAGTTGATTATGTTTGATAGCGAAACGACCTTCGCGGTCAATACCCCGCTCGACATCGGTTAATGACCTATTTCCCTACTCTAGTTTGAATCTACGTACGTGGTGATTAAACTCAGAGCAAATACCTCATTAGCGTTTATTAATAGATACGATTTGTATACATTTACTTATACTTACTTATGTTTATTAAATTCTGTTGACTTGTTTGAAACTTTGGACGGGTTCGACTACAGTCAGTCGATAATTAAATAAATTGGAACTAAGTGTGAATTCAATCGCACATCTGGCTAGTTCGTTTGTAAGTCCGAACAATTATTGTCGTCTTAGGGCAGATTTTACAATCGTCAGATAAGGCTTATTCGGCGAATAACTCTATGGGTATCTGTCAGATATGTGCTTGTCTGACAATTGAAAAATCAGCCCTCAGTCGCACATTAAGTCCAGTGGCCATAAGTTTTTCACCGTTTTTTTGCACGAAATTTATAATTTACTACTATTATTAATTTCTACCACTTATGTTTCTAAAACATCGTGTCCTCGTATCTGACAGTTAAAATGTTCAAGCCACGTGCACCACTCTAAAAAATCGGGTCCCTGCAACGCTATCGGAAACAACGATATTCGTAAATCTCGGACGATTGTCTCTGTCACTCTCATGACACCTTAATTGGAGTAAAAGAGAATGACGTCCGAAATATACGAACTTCGATGTTCGCGGTACCGCTCCTGTTCTATCTTAGTTAGAACTAGTGCTGTCACGATGTGCTAAAGGAAGGCACAGGGGCGCTACCGCGAAACAGGATATTCGTAAATTTCGGACGGTTGTCTCTGTCACTCTTATGACGCCTTATTTGGAGTAAAAGAGAAAGATGCCCGAAATATACGAACTTCGATGTTCGCGGTACCGGGCCAGACTACATGCCCGAAACAAATGGTAGAACTTTAGTCGGTATGTTGCAAGCTGTTATTGGAAGGATATCTATATGTACTGGTTGTATCTTTGCAGACCTTTGGGTTGCGCAGACCAGTTATCTAAATCACCTCCTATGTATGGCTAATGAAAACTGTTTATCCCATCGTCATTTAGCGTAGCTTTGCCGTTTTAGAGCGCGAGTAGGAACATCTATTTAGCACTATTAATATCGTGTTTTCTTTACAGTTCCTTAGTAGATAGTTAAAAAAGTTACCATAACAAAAAAAAGGTTAATAAGGCCCATTGTCAAGTATACAGTTTAAGGAAGGTATTAGGGTATTCAGCCATGTATATTTTTTTATGAACACGATCCCATAAAATAATGGCAATATTTGTTACAAATTTTCATCGTGAGTAGTAAACAAAAGTTTAAACTAACTTCTTTTCTTGCAGTGCCTGCAGGTTCGTCGTTATCTATTGCGCCGAATACAATATCAAGGGCAATGTATGCGTTATCGACAATTTGCCGCATAGAGTATTTGTTCAACTACCTCCTTGTATATAAATCTAACGGACAATTAAGTCCTTCTCATAACTCTGCTTGCTCTCATGCAGAGTTCACGTTTTACAAAACGCTGGGTATATTACCAAAATGGTTGACACCATTGTACAATTTATTGAAACGATAATATATACGCCAAAATACTTGACGACATGCTTGAGTTTAATATTTTCTAGTGGCGTATTCTGGTATATACGTTCAAAAGTTCTGACGCTGCGGAAGCTACCACCAGGTAAGTACTCCCGCTCCCACAGAGCCGAATATCTTATTTTTAAAAGCATTTTAATATGTATTAAGTTGATCAGCGATGTTTTAATGCTTACTAAAGAAATGCATGTTTTTATGAACACCATATTTATCGATTGTCGTATAACTTTCTGAGCCTCTAGTGTAATATTGAAATATTTTCTTTTGACTTAAAAAAAAGTTTACGCGTAAGTGATAATGTTATTTATATGGGTAACGCAAACGCGTTCGTGACGTAAAGTTACTTTAAAAACTTACACTCAGGGCTCTGTGCTGTTGGCTCAGATGCGTATTTGAAGGTTCCCGTGCAGCAGTAATCAAAATATGTACCTATATCTACTGTGTTATTCTTTTTGGAGCAGTAACTACAATGGAACTGCAGTAAAGTAAAATGCAATGAGGATTTCATTTTTATATGCAGTCTACATTAACGTAAATACAAGTTATGCTTTTCTTATATATGTTACAATGTTCGATTCATTAATGTGTCGGTAGAGGACCATCAGGACCATCACACATTATATATCGAGGGTTTCGTGGTAAAACCCGATAAGTCAAGTAAATGGGATTTTGAATTTAGAACTAAGTATATGTGAATTACATTAGATTGTTACTTCAATGAAATATTATATCGATTTATCAGGTTTTACCATGAAACCCTCGATATGTACCACACAATGTAAAATAGACACTAAAACCGTTAAAATTGTTGACCATGGATGGTTCTTTGAGAATCCTTTGTAATTCAGTCTCGTTTTTAAGGGCCATGGGGAGTCCCATTTCTGGGCAGCTTGCCCCACATGATAAACGGTGCGCCTCACTCATGGCTGCTGCAGCAAGCGGCTACATACGGGGACATCATTTCTGTGCAACTCGGCTGGAACCTGATTGTCTGCATCGGATCCTCTAAGGTCCTAAGAGACCTCTTTAACCGAGTTGATTCCATTGACCGGCCCCACACACCTCTTAATAACTTGTTAGGGGGTCGAGGTAAGTATCATTATTAGCATTTTAAGTATTTTTTTTAAATAACTACAGGCGTTTTTATTTGTCAATAATATACAAAAAATATTTCTAGATATAAATTCTCATCCTAAACTAGATTCAATTAAAAACAGGCCTTAGAGGCATGAAACATATTGGTGATCAATATACGAGACAATTATTTTAGTTGATATTTAAATAACTGATTCCTAGATAAATCATTTTGGACCTCCTTAATATTTTGTGTACGTCGTACGTTCTATTTACATCCTAATCACAGTATCTTATTTCCTGGGTACAAAAGTTAAAAACTTTGTTGATGTTATGTTTACCTATTTACTCTAAATGTTGATAAACAAATGATTCCTAGATAGACGAGTTTGGATCTCCTTAATTATATCATTATACGTCCTATTTACATCTTAGTCATCGCAATTTACTCGGTACAAAAGTTAATAACTTTGTTGATTATTATGTTTATTTACTCTAAATGTTTGTGTCAAATAGTTAACAATGGATAATTTATTCAATATATTTTACTAGGAATCGTTCTGAGCGAAGGCAAGCTGTGGAAGAACCATCGACAGTTTCTACATGAGAGATTCCGCGTCCTCGGTGCCCGACTCTATACCAACGAGAGATTTCATCATAGCGTCATCGTAAGTATTAGAAATAACTTCAATGCAACTGATACTTTTGTTCGTTTTGATACTAATCAGTTGGCGATTTTAGATGGAGGTGGAAGAGATGTTAGCAACATTCGAAAAATCGCGGGAGCAGCCGGTAGACCCGGCGAATGTCTTGGGCAGACATGTCCACAATGTCATCTGCCAGCTGATGATGAGCTTCCGTTTCGAAGAGGATGACCCTGAGTTCCACATATTCAACCAGCGGGTTACGAAAGGCATGGAGCTGTATGGAGCTATACACATTGGAGAGCATATACCGGCCTACTTGGTATGTTGAAATATTTTAAATTGGTATTGCTTCAAAAAAACATCGATTGTTCTGAATTGCAGAAAAAAATGCAAAAATTGTCGTGTAGGCGAAGCGTCGCTTGCTCGTTTCGTACACGTACATATATAAAATAGAGAAATAAGTTATACATGCAAATATACTTGATCTAAGGCACTGGTCCCACCGCGAGGTAGTAAGTTATGAGCTATCAGCTATTTCAATGGACAAAAGATAATCGCTCACGTGTAAATAAAATTGTGAGATAAATATTTATAGCTCATCGCCCGGCGATAAACTACGATCGCCCGGCTATGACATACATATATGTCTCTTTTATTTATACGGGATCGATTATCTTTTGTCCCTTGAAATAGCTGATAGGTCATAGCTTACTATCTCGCGGTGCCGGTGGGACCAGTGCCTTAGTGTAACGAGTGATATCTGCTATGTATGTAAATTGGATTTAAGTTTAACGTTATGTATTGTGAAAACAATTGATACCCAACCGAATGATAGGTTACAAAACAAAACTAACGTTTGAGCAGTTGAGGGCACTGATGAATTATGTACAGTCAGCTGCAGAAATTGAATGGTCGATTAGCAAAGTGGGCATTAGCAATACAACCATGGAAGACCAACCAAGAAGTCTGTGAAGGTCACATAACCTTCACAGTACCACCCCGCCATACGAGTTTCTAGGGCACGGTGTACCTTTCTTCTGCAGCTGACCGTACATCACTTATTGGAATATTTTCATTCACTCCGTGTAGCATTTACGTAAGTTTTTATTATATTCCCAAATATTGTTAGTGATAATTACATTGCTGATGCCCCACAAAATTGCATAAAAAGTGTGACTGTGTGGGGATCCTCAGTCTATATATTTTCTATATATATTTAACCTTGTAAGAACCAGTATGTATTACAATGTACATTCCCATTTAATGACATTTAAACGTTTTATACTAGGACGTAAAGTAGTTATTAGGGTAAAACACCAGCAACTGGCCACCTTATACTGAAAATTAATTCTGTTTACCTATAAATGGCGATATTTTCTAATGGGGTTTCAATTATTTGCCACCCTTCAATAACTGGCTACCTTATACTAAAATGAATTATAATCGCCTATAAACAGAGTCCCTGTTTAGTATAGTGAAGGGTGGAGCATTGAAAGGTGGCCACTTACTAGCGAATTACCCCATTTTGTTCCTTTTTTTTAGAACAAAAGCGAAATCAACACAAATCACTGTAGGTACATAATAATAACGTTGATTTTAACTATAAAATGTTTTATATGGTACCCTAACGAGGCTTTGCGCATGCCCGCCTATCTGCTATCCGCGTAGCTTAAGCACGTTCTTTCACATCTAACAGCGCACCAAAATTCATTTCTTCACTCCCGACATATTTTATGGTACAAAAATTGATGACGCATTCTCGTAAAGACAACCTGTCCGCAATGCGCTTATAATCTGCAGGCCTAATTGGTATTCACTACGCTCCCCGTGACGTCACAGCCGGCTTCGGAAACGAGCTTATTACTCACGTAATGCCAGCGGGATTCTGAGAAGCGCTTACGTAATACAAAAAAGTCGATATTAAGTAAATACTACAAAGTGTGTTAGAAATGATAATTTTGTCCACTTTTTATATAATTATGGAAACTATGATGATCAAAAATGATGATTTTTTGTAGTATCAACATAGGTAAACTATTTTAAAACTCCGTCTATAGGAGTCTAAAGTGCACCATAGAAGAGTCATATATTCGCGTGTCTTGTAATTGGCAACACTAATCACAGATAACTGCTATGGTTGCCAGTATACTGCGCACTGAAATTGTAAAAACCTTACGAGCAGCCATTTCTAAAAAAGTCTATAATATGCGTAGCAGTACTACGCCGTAGCGCTTGTGAGCGGTGCGCAGTGCGTAGCATTCGTGAAAGTCTTGTCTATGTCTGTACAAAATCTACGACATGACATACGGTACAAGAAAATCTAAGTTAAATGTTTTCTCCTTAATACAAATCTAAATATAACATAGGGGCGTTTCGTTTGACGAAACATTGAACGAAACAAAATATAGAAGATATTACTCGTAACTCGTAATAGTTTGCGATATTGCATCGCAGAGAGAGGTCCCATGTATACACAGTCCCATGTACTTAAACACTAACTATGTATAAACATTGAACTAGCTTCGAATTCTTGCTTTTACATAGTTTTTTACATAACATAACATAACAATACTCTTTATCGAATAACCCAAACAAAATATAAATAAAACAGGTTACAAACTTAAAGTATAGGTAACACAATCGGCGGTCTTATCGATATAGAGCGATCTCTTCCAGGCAACCTTTGGGTTAGTGGATAAATTGCGACAGGGAGCCAGAATTGAGTAGTTTTTATTTGTGTTATTTTGAATCAACCTCATACGTTCCATTCGGAACCCTTTTCGGCCTTATATCGATACGTATATGACAAGGGTCGCACTTACCATACCGTTGACGCAAAGATGACTTCACGCTACTTAGGGTATGATTCCAATTGGAATTTCTTAACAACCAATCATATGTAAATCTTTCATATTCAGTGAATTTTGAATGAAGTTGTATATATTCTCATAAATACGTAAGGTCAAACTCTTATCTAGGTTCTTTAATGTAAAATTTCCATCTTCTTCCATGATTACATTCTGCCAATATTTATTTTCAACAATAGCAATAGTAAACAAATTTATGATAGCGATAGGTGATATTAACGTGAAATCTGTGAACTAACTTATGAACAAAAGTTCAATCAATTTGAATAAAAATCATGAAAGTTGAACCATCTTTGACTTACATACGGAAACACACTTTGATTATAATTGTGCAGCATTTTAACGTCAGTACTAACGCTTCGCCCAAAGAATGTTTATTGTTTTTTCTGAGTTACATACCCAAAGGGTTTAACAAGACTAAGCTATCCGTCCATCTGTCACCAGGCTGAATATTATGAACCGTGATAGTTGCTGTTGAAATTAACAGACGTATTTCTGTTACCAGTATAACATCAAAAAAAATTAAGGGGGCTCCTATACAACAGACATAATTTTATTGTCGTTTTTATAACCCTTCGTGCGTCAATCGGACGCGCGCTTGTCTGGTTTATCTTTTTAACTGTCACCGACAGGTTTTCCGGAGGTTTATAATACCATTTTTTTTTATTTCAGTACCTACCCGGAAAAAAGGCGGTATTACAGGAAATCCGCAGAAATATACGAGACATAAGTAACTTCCATGCGGCGAAAGTATCTCAGCGCCGAAGAGAACTGTTAAACGTCGACTTGGATTATTATGAGCCAACTGACCTGCTGGACTGTTATTTGCTTGAATTGAGAAATATTACTAAGGCAAAGAAACTATTTGATGGAGTTGATCCCGGTAGGTTATTCCTACAACCTATGGCAGTCACAGACGTCCACTTCTGGTCACCTTTTAGGGACAATAATACCCGCCTCTATTATCAAGCTTGCGTAAAGCTGATGATAGGTCTCCTATTTTACGTCTGACGTCAGCATCAACGTTTCTGAACTAGTTTTGAACAAAAAAAACGCCAACGTCGACGTGTGAACGAAACCACAGAAGAACATTTATATAGTAAACATTGTGAAGCAGACGCTGTAAGCGGCTGATGACGTTTAAAGGAGACCTTGAGTGGGCAACGGCAACATATTTGCCGCATTTGATTTTTCTGCTCAGTAAAAGCGTCGTTAGTTAATTAATTTTAGATAGTATTGGAGTATATACTCGTAAAAATCTATAAAAAAAGAGGCTTCAAAAGTTGTTGCATCTCTTGTAACCTGTTATTACCTTGGATAGATCCTAAATACTTATATATTACATACATTTGGACAAAAATATGCACGAAAAAAATTTATTACGCTAGTTTTTGATGTTAATATTGATTCTCATATTTCCAAAGTCCAAGTAATGGTTTTAAACATTACCTTTAATTACGTATTGTATTTTTGGTACCATTTAGTTGGTAAGAAAATTCAACCTTTTATTGACTTTAGTATTTTAAAGTTCAAAATTGAATCAAAACTATACTAAATCACTTAATTATAATATGATTATTACTATACATGTCATTATTTTCTCAAAAATAAAATCTATAATACTCTATCATCTGTTTCCGTCCTTATGTCTTCGGAAGATTTATCGTAGCAAGTATGTCAATGCTACGTCGCGATGGAAAGTTTAACGATCACGTTACTTAGGTACTATTTATTTTGCTTATAATTGTAATTTCATGTACTTATAAGACTTACAGTTAAAACCAAGTTTGAGCATGTTCATTATTAATGTAAAAATATATAAATATATATTAATAAAATAACCTCCTAGGTTTAAGTCTAGGTCTAGGGGAATGCTATTTTAAAGACCCTTATTATTATTTTATTTAGTTATATTTTTAGTGACCGTGGAAGTACGTCAACTCTGTTTTGATAGCAGTAACACATATCACACCGATTATTACTTATCAATATTCCACCATCATATTTTCTTACATCATTCATATCCACACATATAGGCATTGCTATATTACACTAACAAATATTTTATCTAAAGCATAGATGCACAAAATGATTGAACTTGCTTTACAAGTACTTGCTTCTTATATATTTATATTGTAAGAGGCATATATGTAAAAATAAATTGATGGTAAACCTAAATGTACGTGTTAACATTTTTTTTTTACATTACCTAAATATCAAAACTACAATTTAAAAGTCTAGAATAGGGTACCGTATTTCCGGAATTTCAGATCAGTATAAGTTGCTGTCTTTCACAGCGACAGCGACGCATATTGGTTCTTAGTGTATAAATAAATACTCGTATTTAGTGAAGTCCTGCGAATCTGTTTATATATGTATATAATAAAAAATAAAAAGATAACAATTGTTCCCTAAAGTCATCGTTAAACTGTAGGAATTTTTAGTACAAATTATTTTAGACAAATCTGTCTATATCTATATGTGATAGCTTTTCTACTCTCTAATTGGATTTAGGAGATATACTCGTAATAAAATTTTAATTTTTCGCCACGATACGATACAACAGGTTACGTCATTTCATTGTAAAAATTTCGCAAAAACAATAAGATCTAAATTGTATTTTTTTCTACAGATGAACAGATAGTTCAAATATTCAACGACCTTTTCTCTGCCGGGATGGAGACTGTCCGCACCAGCTTACAATGGACCCTACTGATGATGCTCCGTGAGCCGCGCGTGGCAGCCAAAGTACGCGCCGAGTTGGCTCAGGTCCTCGAGCCCAGACAACTGGTCACTTTGGACCATCGCCGGAGACTGTACTACATTGAAGCAGTTATATATGAAACTCTGAGGATCGTGTCAGTGGTGCCCCTGGGAACAACACATGTTAATTCCGCGTAAGCTACTTTGTGTGTAACATTTATGTACTTAAGAACTCACAAGAGGAAATCCCATATAAGATGATCAATCATATTTTTACCAAGTTACGTCACCGAGGTTCAAACCCGGAGAGAGGATTTCTAGGCTGACGGTGATTCCCCTCTGGATCTCTATGCCATTTCGTTAGGCGAGAAATAAGATAGACCCTACTTAAGGTGATTTTCATCATAAATATGACCCTACTTAAGGTGATTTTCATCATTTATATGAAGTGTTAATTTTGCAAGTACAATAAGTGAAGATCCCGAAGTCTAATTAATCTAAAAATTATGAGGCTCTTGTTACTTCCGTTCCGTTTGTTTGATACCAAAACTGGAAGCAATAAAATTAAATAGAAACTGTAGGTATCTTCCTACATTTAATTACTTATAATATAGTAATCAAAGGCGGTCTAGTAATCAAGTACCCATATGTTATTAAACCAGTGCAAATATTGGTATGTTTCTAGTTATTCACTTATAAATAAAACAACTAATAAAATTGAAATAAAATTACTCAAACGGATTAAAGATATCTTAAAAATAAATATAAATTATATTCCAACATTTTGGACACTTTGCATCGTTCGTAGTCAACCGGCAAATCCGTGTTTAGTTAAACAACTAACTAAAACTGATGAATAAATGCCGCCTCAACAGAAGACAATAGGTAGTAATAGTATAACATTATTTTGTTTTAGTAATTGGGAAGTTCAAGGCTACGTGATTCCGGCAGGCACCCAGCTCGTGCCATTACTGAACAAGATCAACATGGATCCAGAATTCTTTCCCGAGCCTCACAACTTCAACCCTGAGAGGTTCATAAAAGATGGCAAGGTGGATCTCCCTGAGGCGTTCATACCATTCGGTGTCGGGCGTCGTTTCTGCCTCGGAGAACAAATAGCGAAAGTAGAACTCTTCTTGTTCTTTGCTAATATTATGAATTCCTTTAGGTTCAGATTGCCCGAAAATGAACCCATGCCGGGATTAGAAGGCATTACGGGCATTACTCATGCACCTCTACCTTACAAATTATGCTTTAACAAAATACAATGATTTTCTTTAAGATTATGCCATACTGTTTAATGTGACTCTGTATTATGTGCCAATTTTTGTTCGGACCAGAAATTCCTGTGACATTTAACTCTCTGTAAGAACGAATTGAAGAATAATTTAGTTTAACTTTATATGTTTTCGTCATGTACGTAAATTGTAATTGATAATTTATGTCGTAATATTTTTTCCAAACTTTACAAGCCCGAATGTAACGAAAGCGATGTTAAGATGTCTGATCTATAAAAATTTTGGTCAAAACTAAAAAATACGAAAATTATAAAACTTAAGAAAGTGGTGATGCCCGGAGATTCCCTTTGTTTAATTTCAAAATTGCTAAGGAAACGAATATTATATATAAAAGGGCGAATTTAAGAATACCGATGGTAATATTTGGGGATTTTAAAACATCGAATTGCCACTAATCCTATTTACGAATTCCGATTCAACTTTGTTTATCAATATTTGAAACTTGATTTTTTAAATTCCTTAGTGTATTACATTAGCAGGCGCTTATTTTTGTTGATCTGTGTTAATCATCTACTTCGCACTTTTAACATTTTTTTGGCAGTTATTCCGTCTATTGGACTTTTCAAGTTTCAACCTCAAATTTTTTTTTCTTTTCATCTTGGGACCTTTAAGCTAACCTACTTTCTTAGTATGTATCGTTTCTATGGAGGTCATAATTTTAACCTTACTTTGTTCAATTATATTTAGCACGTGGTTGTAAGCTAAGCTATCCTAATCTAACTAAAAGTAAGACTTTTATAACCGAAACAAAAGATCTCTAAAAAATTTTTAGTAAATTGGTGACAAATGAAACGAAAATTTTTCATATTCGGCAATGATGCAAACAACGTGTTCTACTTTCGTGGACATTTTTATGTTATTGGACATGTCAGAATCTGGATTATGATATATATATATACGACGTCGACTTGAGTTAACGAAAAGCGGAAAAATATCTTTACAATTACGGCAAATTATAATAAAACTTTTTATTAACGTAATAACTAAGACTACCTAGATGTATTTGATACCTCATTGTAAAGTAACTAACAAGGTACGTTTTTTTAAGAAACGTATGCGCTAACTGACCTAACTACCTAGCGAGTATTAGATAACAAAACTAAAGAGTTAGTTATTAAGTAACTAAATATAATAAGATTAAGTATAATTTGCATGTATTCATTTGATAATGATAAACGTGACATATATGCCATAGTTTCTATGGGTGTAGTTATAAGCTATAATAATATTTTGATATTGTTAAAATATAAGATCTTTTATTATCCTTATACTGACAAAATAATACAACCAAAAATGGATTATAATAACGTATCATCATTTCAGCCATAAGACGTCCACTGCTAGACATAGCCCTCCCTAAAATATGATTTGTATCGTCTTGGAGGGGAGTTGCCATAGTACACTTGGCAGGCGGTTTGGCGACCTCCGTAGCTGTTGATTCGATTTCGACGGACGCCTGTGGCACCTATGAGGGGAGATGGAGTAGCGCTGTTCTCAGCCGGCACCACACGGCATGAATAATTACGCGTACTGAATTTTATTTGCTCCCGACCTGTCGGACACTTTGAAGCGGTCGTGGTTCGTAGTGGGGGTTACACTCGTAGAAGACCGAGCCGGCACCATGGGCATGAATAATCACGTTTAATTTCAATTCAATAAACATGATTTAATTCAAAAAATGAATTTCAATAAACGTGAATATTCCTGCCGTATCGTGCCGGCTGAGTATTGAATTTGAATTACCTACATCCCGACCAGTCACTTTGCAGTAGTCGTGGTTTTACCCGTTGAGGTGTAATGATGCAAAATGCTAAAAACGTCGAGATGTAGGTAATTTTAATTCAGTACACGTGATTATTCGTGCCGTGTGGTGCCGGCAGAGAATAGAACCACCCCATCTCCCATGAGTGTCTTAAAGGGGAAAAAACGACGGAAGAGAAGCAGCGTCCGTTGAAGCCGAATCAAAAGCAACTGCGGTCGCTAATCCCCCTGCCAAGCGTGGCGACTATGGCAACGTCGTCTCCAATATGACACAAGTCATATTTAAGAGGCCTATGCTCAGCGTGATTTAAATCCTTTTTTAGTTGTTTTATTTCGTGAATAGCATTTGAATGATAAATATTCGCGTTTATAAATAACGTTTTTTATATTATAACTATAACTAAACGAATTACGGAATTTCCATTTGTAATAAATAATATTCAGTTATATGTAGAAAATCGTGACATGTTTAAATTGAGATATTACTAATGGTAATCGACATATTTACTGGTAAAAAAAAAATAAGTTCTCAATTAAGTACTAAAGCAGCACAATTAAACGTATAATATATGATATATTGCATACATATCTCAAAGGTGTTGACATTTGATCTCATAATAATGTTGTTGTGATCAATTATTTTTATTAATTTCATTTAATTTTGTACTTGGGCCAGATTGATACTAAGATAATGTGCGTCACACACGTTAATATGATTATTGACTCACCACGTTATTATGATTTCCTGTCAGTGTAAAAGTATAGTTTTTTAGCTTTTAAGTTAGTTAATATTATGATTTTGTAATCAAAAATACCTATTTCCTGTATAATCGCATATAATCACAAATAATACTCTTAATAAATCTTTGCAAGGGATCGATTTTTATTTATCTCAATGAACACCGCAGAAATATTTGTATCTCTGTGCCATCTTTATTTTTGTATTCTGTATAAAACATACAAAAATGCAGTTTCGTCATTAAATTACAAACCCTTAATTATCTTCCAGAAAATAATTTATAGCAGTTGTAAGTATTTGTGATTTTCTATTTATTTACAGCTTACACAGCCGTAAACTTATAAAATATTTCGTGAAATAAATCATCATCATCATCATCATCTCAGCCATAAGACGTCCACTGCTGAACATAGGCCTCGTACATAGGTACCGGTTGGAAGCAACCTGCATCTAGCGTCTTCCGGCGACTTTAATGAGGTCGTCTGTCCATCTTGTGGGTGGACATCCTACGCTGCGCTTGCTAGTCTGTGGTCTCCACTCGAGCACTTTTCGACCCCATCTGCCATCTTCTCTGCGTGCAATGTGGCCTGCCCATTGCCACTTCAGCTTGCTAACCCGGTGGGCTATGTCGGTGACTTTAGTTCGCCTACGGATCTCCTCATTTCTGAGTCGATCTCGTAGCGAAACTCCGAGCATAGCTCTCTCCATAGCTCGTTGAGCGACTTTGAGCCTTGAGATGAGGCCGATAGTGAAAGACCACGTTTCGGAGCCGTAAGTCATCACAGGTAACACACATTGGTTAAATACTTTCGTCTTGAGGCACTGAGGTATGTCGGACGAAAAGACATTACGTAGTTACGTGATATAAATACGTGAAAATATTTTTTATTTGATCAATTATTCATTTTATCGTCATTAATTTAGAAGCAAGTTTAATCAAAAATAATCGATTTCATAGACGAGTTTTTTCATATATTTTTACATGTGTTTAAATTACACCTATAATCATATTCTCCTAGTCGGTAGTGGCTATTAGTGACCCACTAAGTAGGTGGTTAAGTGCTCAAATCCAATTCATTAGTTATATAATAAGACTGATCAGCGTGTGACGTCAGTCACACCTGATTGTAAGTGTCGACGAGGCCGAGGGTGTATGTCATACATTATTATAATTTATAGGCAGCAATAAAAAATAAGGAAAAATAACTATTGCATAAACGATGACTATAAATACTCGTAATCAATTTATGAATAAATGTAATATTAAGGAGGATGAATATTAACCTAACCTAACTCACTTGTTGCATAATATTTTTAAAAGCTTTCGCCAGAAAAAAACCCAGTTGACGAAGATCGGAAAAACTAATAGATTGGTAACTTGTCATATTTATGTTCAAGTGCTTGATAATGTCTCGTCAATTGCCACTTCTAATCATATATAATTATTTTATAGCCATAGAGTAGATAAGTTAATTACCAATAATGCTCGTTTTTTATTAAGATTGGAAAAATTATCGTCGTTAAATAATCGTTTTTGCCTACTACTATTTCAGAAATCTCGTAATAATTGTAAATGATATTAAGATTCCATTGTTAACGTCATCCATAACACAAGAATGTGGCAAATATGACGACTTTTAAGTTGCTTTCCTAAAAGTCGCACAATTTTTGTAATCCTAAAAAAAACAAGCTAACATTAAACTAAGATATTTCAAACTAGCTTTTGTCCAAGATTTGTGCTTTGAGTAGGTTACTTTCAATGTGATCATTATACAACAATACCTTTATTAATTATAACCTAAATATGGTAACGAATGAGCTACATTATTCTAAAGTATCAATGAAATCCGTTCAGTACTTTTCCCGTGAAATATAACAAATATCTATCTGTGTATATAACTCAAATTTATTAATTGAATAAAACTTATTTGGGATGTTTCTTTCAAAAATAAAACATCAAAAATGTATATAACTCAAAGGTGACTGACTGCACATAGTGATCTATCAACGCACAGCCCAAACCACCGGACTGATCGGAAATTTGGAATGCAGGTAGATGTTATGACGTAGGCATTCGGTAAGAAAGGATAAGGATCAATTCTACCCCCAAGGGGATAAAATAGGGGGTGAAAGTTTGTATGAAACTTTGTCAATTTTAAAGCTACTATGACGTATGCATTTGTAGATAAAACGTCATTTTCCGAACAAAAAGCATGCATCCATTCAAAACTACGTTTTGAACGATAGTGTGCTAAAAATAACGCGAGCGAAGCCGGGGCAAAAGCCAATCCATACAAACGTTCGGTTTTGTAGCGTGAAAATAACATTCTCCAAAACTACAATTTTATTTGTATTTCTGCAATGCAGATCGTACAGCAGCTGTGATTGTGTTGCCTTGCTACTAGTTACAAAAGCAATCAGTTTTTTGCACCAGTTCGTACCGGTACCTAACATTCTTTTGTTCCCATTACATCATACCCATGTGCTCTTCAAAACATGAATTGATTAATTCTAGTCGTCCCCTTTATGACGTGAACCTTGAAAATTTAAAGGATTCAATAGCACAAAGGGCTCTATTGAATGTGTTATTTTTATCAACGTGACCTGCCATGCAAGTTCAAGGATTTAAGCGTCGGTTCCATTTGGAAATACTATTAACGTTTATTGTCTGCCTTTTGCGATCGGAAATCGTAAATCTTGGATCGCAAATTTATTTTTTAAAACCATTTGACATAAATTGCTAGAAAAAGTATAATATAATTTCTTTTTTTCAAAATATTTTAACCCAGTTAGGTACCGACACGGAAAAGTTCTAATACACCATCGGTAACAGCAGAACCTTTTAACCTATGTAACTACCTATATTTATAACTTGCGACAGTATAGAACCAAAAAATTGTATTCATGACGATATAAAGTCGTACGGTAAATTCCAGCGGAACCAGCCCTTTAGTTTGCCACGTGTAAGTTATCCGAGCCATAAACGAAGGTCGTAGGGATGGATTAATGTCATGAATGCGTGCCACGGGAGTTGCTCACGCGCATGCCGAGGGTTGTCCTTTGACCATTGTTAAATATGAGTTTTATAAAAGATATATTAGAAATAGATCGCGTGATAACCTAAAAAATAAAATCAGTTCTGATCTGTTCGTTCTTTCATCAGTAGATGATGAATTTAAATGATGACGCGATTGACGCCACAGTATCTCAAGAAAATATAAATTACCCGTATTTTTCTAACTATGTTAATTAAAGAGGGGCGGGTAATCTCGGCGCGAGATACTGTCGCTCCAACTATGTGCTAGTCTAACAGCGAATAAAGCTGCCGGCGTTTTCATTTTTAGATTCATTTATTTATTGTTTTGTTCCGGTATTTACTTGTTTTGGAATAAAATTTGTTGTTTAATTCCGAGGCTTACGGCGTAGGTACTCGTATTACCTAGAACGCTAAGCTACTAGCTAGCTAAATAAGTACCTAAGCTAAGCTTATTGCGGTTTAAGCCGCGTTTGGCTTCAGAGTTCGCGCGTCTTATAGCAATCTATACAATAGGCTTGTGGTTCTTAATTACTATTATAACCCTTAAGGTTCATACTTGCCCAGGTGTTGACGCAAGAGAAATTCAAAATTTCATGTAAGCATCACAACCTCACTTGCATGCTACGACAGTTTAGTATTTAAATATTTGTCATGTAGCAATGACCGTGGCGTGTGACCATTGGCGGTCACGAATAAATGACTGTGGCGGTCATGAGTCTAATAATGTACTTAAAAATGCCAATCAAGATATTTCATAAAATAATTTGATTGCATAGTTGAAAAGTTTTGATTCGTTTTACGACAATCCTACATAGAGCCGGTCCACGTCGTCGGCGCTGGCGTAGAATATTCCTTCTACGGATATGAACTTTAGTATGAATGTTAATCGTAATTTCTTAATTTTACCGTGGGGCTTGTAGTCGATTGTTCTGAGTATTTATGATAATTTAACGGCTTAAAAGCGTAAATCCTGTTTCATATATCAACCATAAAATTAATAATTAATAACGTTAATACATTATGTCATGTCTTTCATGATGTTCTTTATTGAAGAATTAATTAAATAATTTTATTGCAGATAAACCTACATTCGATAAACGTTGGTTTCGTTTACATTCGTTCTACTGTTCTACTAATTTAAGGACTAAATAATATTTTAACTTTAATATTCTTCATAAATGAGACATACATACTACACACAAGAAATAAAAATTACATTTCAATATCACGTTATGTTAAATATAAACTAGATTTCATGATGAAATGCTCATCCGGCCTATTTAGGTCGAGGACTGAATGCTTTACTTATCCATTTCGGGTTTTGAACTCAATTTGCAATCTCATTAGAGTTCCGTAAAGTAACTAAGGAAGATGTGTTACAAATATGTTGGCCTTGAAAACCTTCTACTTTTTCTTCCAAAGGTTACGTAACGATCTCCTGATTATAAAAAAAAAAATATTCTCCTTTTGAAATTCACAAGCCTATTCATACCGGACATTTGATAGGCTTGCTTGAGGATATTGATCCAACACGTAGAGGCCGTTTGGAGAAATTTGCTATGCCTGCTAACCCATTATTATTTTAGGTACTATACTAATATTGATAAATGAAAATTATCTACTTTCACCTTATAGCGTGAAGTCTTTATAACCTACCTGTTACAGTGCTAAGTATAATTTATTTAAGCGTTAAGACAGGTCATGGCCCTCGTTTCAGGTTATGCTTGCTGAAACGGCTGTCTATAACGATTCATCGTGGTAACGCTGTGACAATGATGGGCACCTTTTTCCTCTGGAAGGGCTCAGGAAGGGTTGAAACTAGATGTTGTATTTGTGATAAAGGAAAAAAAAAGATAAAGATCTTTATTTTTCAATTTAGGCACATTACATGCACTTATGAACGTCAAAGAAAAATCTACACCGGTTCGAACCCTACACCTCTGACCCGAGAAGACACCGGCAAGAAACTACGGCGGGACAAATTTTTTCAAAACAGTGATACATTAAATCTTAAAGTACACTGACTACAATTAAATGTAGTTTTGGTTTCAGTTACTTTATGGTCCATATTTATTTTTGGTGAACTAACATAAAATAATAATTATCGCCCGAAAAATTAAGCCCAGCAATAAACGTTCCAATAAATCACTGAACCCTTGCCTGGCGAGCCGCCCACACTTGGCGGTCTCATGTCGCGCTAAATGACGTCGTCTCGGCGACTGTAACGTCAGACTGTTGCGAAAGCGTGCGAAATGCTGTATCCCAGACTCCAAATGACTTAAGTCTACTTTTTCTACACACGACTATATTACTAATTGCTGAAAAGTTACATCTTAGAATGGTATAATAGTTCCCGTAGGTTTGGGTCACTTAGCTTTTTTAGTGTAGAATTAAATGATGGTAGTGACCTTACGCACCGTGGCGTAACGCAAGCCCCACGTGCTGTTACACAATCTTAATTAATAAAAGGCTTTTTGCTGTTAGGTGTGTAACTAAGTAATTACATAAATATTATGTTAAAAAAATTGTACTTTCTGAAATAAAAAAAATCTAGTGATTACCTATGTATTTAATATATGTAATTCTACGAAAATATATTATTATATGAGTATTTTCCGTAATAAGAAACTCACACAGCCAATGATAAACTCATGAAATAATTTATTGTACCTTTTTTAAGGAAATCAATCTCCAAACTTGTCACAATAAAAAAATATTTATTTATACACACACAAATATTATTTCCAATTATATTTATAACTAATGTATCTGTTTTAAACGAGGAAATCAGTATTGCACTTATAGTAAATGCAGTATCTTCAATCAATTGTGAAAGATGTTTTAGATTGTCAATGAATAACTTATCCTTGTTTCAATTCACCATATAGCCAATAGGTAATAAAAAGTAATAATTATAGCCACTAGGCATACTATTTACAGTAGGCACGTAGACCAAACACAACTGAACCAATTAGGCGTATAGTAATCACAGTCAAGCCGATTTCTCCCTTTCAGCGCCACCACCCTGCCTATTATAGTGCTCTATTGTGACTCTTACACAACTGAAACGTTACGTAAACTACCGCCTTGTCCCAGTACATGCAGCCAATCTAGTTCAACGAGCAAGGTCACGTTGTTATTGACTTCACTTACACATAGGGTTACCAAAGCTGGCATAATTGCTTTACTCGTCCTCGACATAAAGTATTTATCATCGTATGCATTTCTTCACTAGGTACTCGTATTTGTCTTTGGCTTGATACTTTTGGACAACTGTAAAACTCGTAACGGGTATAATTTTGGCGCTAAAGTAAAGGGAACAAGTGCTGATACGTCGTAAAAGAATTTTTGGTTGTTCATGTTCATCTCTATGAATTAATCATTGAAAGATATGTTTTTATTGATATAGCTAACAACCAACGATAACTGATCATTACTATTACAAATCATTATAGCCCTTAATAACTAATGTTTTTGGCTATTAGTACAATCTTTGGCGCGCCGGTCGGTCGTTAACTAACGAGCATACATATGATAATACTACTAAATATAAAAATACATCCCAAGTGATTTATTGATGCTCCTCTCCACAAACATAATATACATCCGTCCGAAAAGGCTTCTTATCCATTGACATTTGTGGAGAAAATTGGATATCATACGCTATCGCGGAAAGAAAATTGCCAGTTTTGACTGTTATGGGGTTACGGGATATGAACTTACCGACTCAAAGGTAATATTTAATGTGGTTGATTTTACCTACATTTATTGTTAAGTTTCTATTCGGTCGTTTAGTCGAGTGGTAACCAACATTGTTTTTTTTTATGACATAGGCGGCAAACGAGCAGACGGATTGCCTGGTGGTAAGCAATTACCGTCGCCCATAGGCACCCGCAACACCAGATGAGTCACAAGCGCGTTGCCGGCCTTTAAGGGGGGTTGGAGCTCTGGGAACCTTACTTACCATCAGGAACACAGCACTACATACCTGAAAGGTAGCAGTGCTATTATGGCTGTGGTCTTCTGTAAGGAGGAGGTACTTCCCCAGTTGGGCTTCCCCAGATTCAAGAGTATTACACTCACTAACTTCTTAGTTCCATTTTAAAATCTTTCGCACTCCCAACAACGTTCCGCACAATTAAAATTAAGTCAATATTGCATTCGTGTATATGGTAACCCTACACATAACTACTATGTGATTCCACGACCTCAATAAAGATTACAGTATCATTGCCGAAAGTTCAATGAGAACATATTTATCGCTTCATAGTCATGCGTTAAGATTGATTTTGTGGATCAGTAGAAAATAAGGAAAATCTTAAAAACAAACAACCAATGTCCTCTATCTCTGCATTAATCTCGCTGGCTATTCAACGTGGTAACGCTGCTAGCGTTATGGGAACTTTTGGGCCAAATATGATTCGAGACCATTTAGCTAATACCTGTTAGTTAATAAATTTAACAAAAGCTCTTGCGAATTCCATTATTCGTCTGTAAGACACAAAGCCCGTTGCGGATAAATTGATTTAATAAACGGTATTTAACAAAAATAAAAATGTTCTATTCAATAGATTTAATAATATATATACATAAGACGACTATGTTTTAAATATTACCAGTATACTACAATTGAGGCAATTTGTCCAACGACTACCAACCGAAAAGCTGAACCGAAGACAGAAGAGCTGCATCATGGTATCGTCAATTTATTCCAAATTTTAGCTCTATAGCTTCAACACTCAATTAACTTCTTAAGGGAACACTTCAGGCGGTAAAGTTTTATTTGGTATAATGATGCTGAAAATGCTTTTCGTTCTCTAAAAGAAGTTTTAGTTATTTCGTCTGTATTGTCGTGCCCAGACTATTCTCAATTTTTCCAAGTACACACTGATGCGAGCGATTACGATATTGGAGCTGAACTCAATCGATCGACGGAAAAGAAGAGGTGATCGTTCGACTAAGTTATGTCTAGAAAAGAGCAAACCTACAGTGCAACTGAAAGAGAGGCTCTGGCAATTTTTATAGCTATTAGAGATGTTACTTAGAAAATTGTTGTGTATACTGATTATTCGTTACCTAAAGTGGTTTTTTAATCTTAACAATCGCATACTTCAATTCTACTTTGAAATCAAGCATCGTCGTGGTTCTGAAAACGTGGTTCCTGTTAGTCTTTCTCTTTCTGTTCGTATTGCAGTCATTGATCAAGTCTGGACCAATTTACAAACCCTGAATAGTCTTCGCGCATGCTGCCGCGTAAATTTGGACGTTCCGGTATTCCTAAACCGGACAACCGGAAACTTGAAGATGGCTATATCATATGTTGAGACATAGGTACCACAGATAAGTGACCTCTATTAACACATTCGCTGCCACCCCTTCCAAAAATGTATGGAAATGAACGCCATGTGCGTCGGTGCGAATGCGTTAAGGACTTCTTTTACTTGTTGTTTACTTCCTTTTAATTTTAGTGCTCAGTGGTGACCTACAACCCAGTCGGTAAATTGATTTATTTTGATTTATATTTGTTTAAGTTTAATTTATACATTTTATTTAAACTCTAACTACCCCTAACTAACTATCTTCTGTACATGCTGACGCCTAAACGTCACATTTATACGTATACTTTTATCTTACTAATTACAAACGAAATTAAAGATATACATAGGTGCAGGACACAAATGATTGGCGAAGCCCAAAGGTACACTACGGCGCCATGTTCCTCGGCGTGTTACGTTTCTCGTTAACTCGTATTGATGAAAAACTGATTAAAATGTAATAACTACCTACCTTAAAAGATCTATGCGTATAGACACTACAGACGGCGGGAAATGACTATAATTTATTACATGTATACTTGTTTAGATCGTATGGTGATACTCGTAATGCAGTGTGTGAATGGCCTCCCGCCACTAGTTAGTCTACCATCACAGCATCAGACACGTGTTTTAGACCCGTCACGTGTATCAGTATCTGCACCCGATGCGGGTCGTCCTTAATCATAGATAACAAATAGATTATGCTCTTAAATCAACTCTTACTTATGTACACAACTCACAATCGGGTCAATGGCGTATAATTATCGTTAGAGATTCTCGTGTCCGGCCTACAGTGTTACGATAACATTGTCTGCATTATGGCCAAGCCGCGGGGTCACCAGGAAAAACCTATCATCCGTTATGAACAGTATCAGTATTACTAAAAAAATCCGTCCTTGACATACAAATAACTATTAATTCAATACTTTTAGAACTACCGGAAGTTTTGTAGTTAACAGATTTCATTTCTGTTAACTTAATTTAATGATTGGGACAAGGACATAACCGGGTGTCCTTAAACTACGTCCAACAATGAGAGGTAGAGCACAGCGAAGTACCATCATGCTTGAGTCTGGAGAAGCCCAAATGGGGAAGTACTTCCTCCTTACAGAAGACCACATGCACATACATGCAGCCATAATGGCACTGCTACCTTTCAGGTATGTAGGTGTTATGCTCTTGAGGAAGCAACGCGCTCGTGACACCCTTGGTGTTGGGCACCCCTATGGGCGACGTAATTGCTTACCATTATGCAATCCGTCTGCCATTTGCCAATTTTGTCATAAAATAAAAAACAATTAAAATGATTGTACTCATACTCGTACATGGATAGCCAATTGACAATTAACCAAATAAATAGATGACTGAGTAAATCCGAGGAGCTTTTTGGAAATCACACCCCTAAAAACGTACGTAAAAGATAATTAGAATATTACCGACACTTTCGCACTTAAAACATAATCTCTATATTATATTATATATTTTGTATGAATAAAAGAAAGATGACCATTAATGATTCCCTTGAGAAAAAAACCACTTGAAACCATTATTATTAATGCCCACATATGACATCACACCACATCACATATATAACAATGGTCTAAATAAATTTATTTAAGTACCAACAAACATGCATAAACTGAATATTGAAAAGCAAAATAGTCCGATATTACAGTATGGCTTTGAAGTTTGTTATAACAGGAAAACAACCAACTGATGATTTATGAATAGATATGTAACATTGACTAATCAGTGCAGTTGCATTTAAATAAGGATTATACAGTGTGGAAGTCTTATACGGGTGAATCTCTTAACGGAGGGTAGAATAGAACATAAGAAATATATTTAGATAACTTTTACTTAGAAGTGCAATTAAAATTTTATCCACATAAAAAAAATCGGCAAGCAAAGTAATGCAACACACTCGAGTTAAACACTCGTTTACAGTTAGTTTCAAAATCTTATATCGCGTAATGTTCGCAGTACATTACTGCTCAGAAAATTTACAAAAATTAATTACATGTGTATAATAGCTATAATTAAAGAAAAACCTTTTGGTTAATGATTATACTGGTATATCCTATGGCTGGTTTAATTCTTCGCCCGTATTAGACTTCCACACAGTATTACTATAAAACAACTTTATTTACAATACAATTAAAATCAGTTAAGACTTCGGTTTTTCTCGGGTATCATCGCTTAATTTCCGAGTCGGAAATGACACGATATACATTGCCCCGATTACTTTTAGGTAGCATTTAATTTGAAGTATCATAAACGCAATGTTAAGCACCTGCCAAGATGACATTATTAACCGGTAGACCTAGGAAATTTGTTATGCAGAAGCGACATGAATTTGAACATTCATTATTTAATAAAGCTATACTTGTATGTATACAGTATATAAATATATATATACATACATGAGTCAATATTTTACTGTTTGGTGTAAGTAGGTACGATATTATGTCGCATTAATCATTGATAATAAAATAATCATGAAATTAAAATTTAAAAAAACCGGCTTCAACCGTTTTTTATCCATGTTTCGTAAACGGTTTGGCCGATTTTGGTAATATTTCATTTTCTTATAGTAAAACAACAAAGCTAAGCTCAAAATTTAAAAAATATTTTTTGTATGATCTTGTTAGAAATGTCTACTTTTCGTAATTTTTCCTTGATCTGTGCTATATGAGGGTGCTTCGTGCCAAATTTCAAGTTTCTAAATTCACGGGAAGTACCCCGTAGATTTTGCGAGTGTTGAAAAGTCTAAAATTTGCACCATTAACGATTGTATCTTTTATTTGACACTAAGAAGGCAGACTGTCAAACTAGTCTATTACTTGCTAGCATCTTTCTTATTTCAATATAAAGGTTGTGTTAGTTTTGAGCTACAAAGGAGGTTTCGTTGCTCATATCGTTCTTGTATGTACTGTATCCTATAAGACAACGAGTAATATATATAATTAAAGGTCAAATCTGTAAATTAATAACTCTATGTGAAAGACGAGGGATTCACGACAATTACCGAGGTTGGCCGAAGTCTTAACTGATTTTAATTGTACTGTATATTATTTACCTCAGCGTAATTCTTACTGATCCAGTATAAGCAAATACCATACCTAAAAACATTACCGCAAGGTTATATTTTGTAATGAAAAAAGAAACATTTTTCCGGCAAGTCATAGTGAAATTTGAAATAGATGACGTATGAAAATTAATGACATGACTTAAGGAGAACTGACCAAATTCACGTAGACTTTGAAACCTGCGCCTTCAGCATATGCGGGTGACGCCCTAATATACACATACATTCGTTACAAATTATATTTATAAAGTTCGAAAAGGATTAGAAGATCCTACGTAATATGATCCGATAATGATGCCCTTCTAGTTCTTAAGTATAGTTCGTTTATAATAATATTGTCTTCGGTTGCCGCGATAATTACTCATGAAATAAAACAACTAAAACGGATTAAATCGCGTATACTAATTTAAACTTCATCCCGACGTTTCGAACCCTTTAGCAGCGTTCGTGGTTATCGGGTGGACTGAGGAAAAATATTAATTTACCTCCATCCTCAAAAAATTACAAAATGCAAATCTACCCACATATAAATATATAGTTCGTTTGTGTCCTCGATATCCGTAACACCAATAACTAAACAAGAGAGTGCATCTCAGAGCAAGCTCTGCCACCCGCACTCGGTGAGTGATTGCAATAACTGGTCTGCACTGATGAGCATGACGTTGCAAGGATAATAGCGTTTACCTTGACATTAGGCTAATGTCAGCATGGCGCCGGCACCCGTCTGCGGCGCGTGCGCTTACATAACGCACTAGTGCTTGGATCTTTAAGACTCGACTCAGTATTAAACCCACTCAAAAAAGAATACATTTCTATATGAAATCTAACTAGGTATACGTTTTTAAGACTAATACTGCGGGTGCCTTACAAAAAAAAATGTCAATTTGAATATTTTCGTACCTACTATACTTTTTTATATGTACTCGTACTCTATTCTATTCCTTTTTAACTAAAAGCTGCTCATGTGATATCTTTTTTTTATGTTTTACCAAAGAAGGCATGCAAAATATAGGTTTTATATAATTGTTTACAATCTCTACAATTTTAAATAATCCGTTCGATTCATAATTAAATTTTATCATTGTATTCCAGAAATCACATATTTTTTATTCAAGATTATTTTGACTCTAGTTCGGTAGGATTCACCAGGGTACCCCCCTGGTACAATCCTACCGAACTAAGCGGTGCAAGAATTGGACTCTCTTACCCTTCATAACAAACTTGTTCCAAAAATATTCGTTCATGGATTTCTTTACTGAAATTGGGTATATGAAATATTGATAGCATATTGATAGAATATTGTAATTGTATTGCTAAAATTCTCATGGCTTCTTATACATATTTTACGAGGAATGGTTTAAATAAGATACCTCAAGGCTTTAACACTGTTCTCATAGTTTTATTTAGATGATATATTCAAAATTACTCACGGTAACATCTTTATAGGCATCAAAAGGGGAATCACGGCTTAAATGCTAGTATTTTATTCGAAGTATTTTACAACCGAGTTGAGTCTAAGACGAGTCTCGAACAGTTGTCCACAACACTACAGAATAGAATAGTAACTTGGGTCACACACAGGAAACAGAGACAACACTTGCTCTTTGATTGTCGGTTAGTAAACTAATGTTATAAGACACCTACTTAGTTTAGTTAATAATATTGATTATGTGATTTAGACTATAATATTAAATCTCGTTGATTGTATTATTAGTATGATACCAATTGGATTGTGCCGTTATCTTTTCTTGAGACAAAGTAATTTTACGCTGATTATTCTCCTTTACAAACTTTACTTGTACAAAAATACTTCATATGTCAGAAAATAAGTGGTTCCGTCGCCATCAGATGTATCGGAGCAGGTAACGCGGGGCGGTCATATATATCTGAACAAGGCCTCAATTGTCTAGGGGATAAAGTGCATGTTCAGATATTTTTTAGTACCGTCCACAGCTATCAAATATTTGATGGCGACTGCGGCGCTCCGTGAAATACGATATTTGTAAATTTCGGACGATTGTCTCTGTCACTCTTATGATACCTTAATCAGAGTAAAAGAGAAAGATGCTCGAAATATACGAACTTAGATGTTCGCGGTACCGGGCCTGTACGTGTCGAGTAGTATAGACGTCCTTCTATGGGTACAAATGTATCAGACTATTTTGTTTTCAGATAAACAAATGTTACACAACAAAACATTTCATGACATAGCCAAAATAAATTCTATTGAAAAAAAAATTTATCTAAGCAGTTCCGGTTTTATTGTTATGATTATATTATTCCAGAGAATGACTCGCTTTGCAGTTCCAAAGTCTAACATCGCTCACTAAAAGATAAACAACTTCTATTTACTATGGAAAGTTTGATAATATAGACTCATAAATTTGATCGTTCAGTTTTTATTTGTTTTGATGGATGAGCAGGGAATAACTAATAGTGTCTTTCCACTATGTATAAACAAAGTGTAGAGATTGAAATACTTATTTTGCATGAAAAGGTCAGTTGTCTATAATCATATCTATAAAAGTAGTTTTTATGGAAGTTAGGTAGAGTTTTAGTTTAGGTTAGGTTATTTTGCAGGCTTATTTTGCAGGAAAAAGTCAGTTGTCTTATATAATCATATCTATAGAAGTAGTTTTTAACGGAGTTAGGTAGAGTTTTAGTTTAGGTCATGAACTCCATCGTCGCGCGCGCTACACGTGAGTAATAATTTTTTTTAGGTTATCTCGAGTGTTTTATTACTGTTAATAGGTAGTTATACCATCGTGACTTCATTCATAACTTTTCAGTCGACACCCTGTTTCTGTAAAGTTACAGATTTTGTTTTGAGAAGCATTATGTTACTATTGTACACAAAACTTTTTTACGAGAGTCCAAAATAGGCTTACCCGACTTAGGGTTTTATATATTCGACTTGACGGATTTCTCTACATAGTTATTCGGTTCGACTACTTAAAATTGGCTCTATATTTTAGGGCGACATATACCCATTCCTCATTATAGTTACAGATATGGCTTAATTTTTTTGATTTTATATATGCATCTTTACATACCTACGCTACTGACTGCTGGCATCTTGGTACAGCATCGCTTGGCTGGGAAAATTTATTATTATTAGGTACTTACTTAGAGAGCTTTATGTAAAAAATATTTTAGGTTCGACATATAAGGTCCATTGAGAATACGCTGTTGGATTTCGGTTTATAAATTCTTAATTGACGATTAAAAAATATATTAAGATATGTTAACTAATGAATAATGATGGTGGTTATGCAGTCTTATATTAGCAGATAAATGAGTAGGTACCTCTAACTTTAGCTTATTATAAAGCTCATTACGTTACTGGCGAAAGTTATTGCAGTGTGGCGTTACAACTGGTTTTGCGGAGATCCGATCGACCGGGTCAAGGCCGGAGCTTTACAAAAAGTGGTTTGGCGCTAAGAACACATTCTTAAACACGAGGCGAAACCATTAAATATGTCTATCCATGTACTTATTGAAACGATTCTTCGTCTAATAGGCTATATTAGCGATACGTAAACATCTATAATTTATGATAGCTTGCGACTGCCATGCCGCAGGTGTCCGATTAGCTGTTTACCGGAATGCTCAACCAATTGGTTATTTGAGCCTTAGGTTGATGTGCTGCCGTAAATACCTTCCGTTTGTAGATAATTCGCCAGGAAAAAAAAGTCGCTGAATATTTCATATAGGTTTATGTACATAATCTATAGTCCCATTGACTCACGATTCACGCACGCAAAAGTGGCTGTTTATCAACTTCCAGCGAGGTCTTTAAAATGAGCTTGACACGTGTTTTTATTAAGAAAGTAATAGTCAAGATCATTCTAACCCGGCCCACTTAGTAACTTTTGCTGCTAACTGTACTAATATAATGAGTTTGGTAAGTACATTTATTATTGACGTAAATAATATGAATGTAAGAAACATTAAGTGTGACACGACGAACGGAAACATTCAGATCATCAATCAAAGTATTGAGAATTGAGAGTATTGAAACTACAATCTTAATTATGATAAAGTTCAACGTAACCGGAGGTAGATATAGTTTTCTTCCAGTAATTTTTTCCTAACAAATAACCAAGGGTTACACGTAAACAACCTAACGTTGTTGTTACACGTCTGATTAACTTAGCACTTAACATGTATGTACTATACGATAATTATGTACAAGTCATACTTGTTCCTTTAATTGTTTGCTTATTTTTACATTTGTAATTAATGTGTTTACTTGTGTTGTATTAATAGAATATATTGACTAGATATCTACTTGCCAAGTCTGCCTACTCGAGATTATTAATAAGTCGTCGGTTATCAAGTATTGCATTTTTTGTATAATTAATTGTTGAGGTTATTGTGTTTAGATAATACCTTTACGTTTACGATGGCTTCACAAATTCCTTACACAACTAGCAGTCTTAACCTCTAAATCCTAAACGAACTTATAAACCGCCATCATAAGATACATTACTCATAGTTTCTCTGAATATCATTGTCAAACTTCAAATAGTTTAGAAAAGCTAATAATATTCGGCAATTAGAAGATTCGGCATTATATATTAATATATATTATATATACATACTTAATTTTAATCCGCTTGTTATAAAATATTAATATCATATCGCAGTCGTATATAACTATACTGTGTGTAAGTCTAATACGGGCGAAGAATTAAACCAGACATAGGATTTACCAGTATAATCATTAACCAAAAGGTTTTTCTTTAATTATACCTAGAATACATATGTAATTAATTTTTATAAAAATTTTGAGCAGTAATATACTGCGAACATTACGCGATATAATGCTAATGCTTGTATCATCTTTGGGGGTAGTTGCCATAGGCGTGACGCTTGACAGGCGGGTTATTTTTGATAAAAAATGTATTCGCTCCCTCAAACTTTTGAACCAGAACTTAAAAAATATTAAAAAATTAACCTAAAAAATAATGAAATTTATTTTGAACTTGATTGATAAACTATTATTTGGGTTACGGGTCAAAAACTACGGAACCCTAAACTGAGCATGACCCTACATGCTCTTGGCAGTTTTGTTTTCAAATCAGGACTTAAATTCAATTTTTTTTTTCTTAAAAGATTACGAGATTAAACGATTTTTCAATTAATTGAATTTTGTATTTTTAATAAATATTTTGTCTGTATTCAACATTTGTGAGTATTATACATTAATTAACGATTAACACGGCTCTACTCACGTTTATTTACGGCGATCGGCGAACCGAACGGACACTCAGCACTCTTAGTGCTTGAAAATGGAGGCCTATGTTCTCTGAAACATGTCACGCGAGTGACTAAATAAACGTGAGTAGAACCGTGTTAATCGTTAATTAAAATATTTTGTCATCATGTAGGTTTTTTCCGAAATTATAACAAAATAATAATAGGAGCTGTTCCGATGCCTAGCGCGTCATTGCGTATCTGAGCGATGGTTTTGGTGAGACCAGTGACTTAACAAGCATGAAGCTCACCACAAAAATGAGGGCAGCACCTTCCTACCCTTGACCTGGTGTTGCGCAACCACTCGCTCCCGAATACTAAAGAAAGATGCACCGCTGAAGGCCAATACGTGACGACCCTGATATAAATGCCAGCCAAAATATACGAACAAAGTACCTAACCTGTTATATACGGTAAAATATTATACGAGGTGAAATAGATGACATAATACTTAAGAAAAAGCGACGAAGTCCTCCGGCGTTCGAGATGAGATATATACCCCGGCATCTATCATCTATTTCAACTTTTAATTTATATAGTAGTATTACTACTTAAAAATCAAAGCAAACCAAATATTTCATAAAAAAATAATTTGATTTGTTCTTACTTTCATATTATACGAGCTTTAAACGAAATGTATCTTCTTTTATGTACTAAACCTTTGAACTCTAAAAACACTTAAAGGTGTCGTGCGCTGTCGTGCCTAGGCCCCTTACCCACCGATACCTAAATATATGGCCGATACACTCACAGCATTTTTACTGCTACTGAGGTTTGTAGGTATGTACGCAGCATTTTGACACAAAATGAAAAGCTTGCAAGAGCTTTAAATATATTTGCTGTAATACTATGTAGTATTTGACTATATTTAACCAAATATATCTAAAGCTCTTTCAACTACCTAGCTGATACCTAGTTGTATCAGAATCAGAACTACTAGTTAGAAAATGCACTGACTCAAAGACTGAAATTTCCGTGTTAATAGAAGACGATTGGGAAAAGTCGATCGTATTTATGACTTCATGCGTAGCATGAAAAGAGGTCAGGGATACGGTAGTAGCCAATCAATTAATTATAAAATAAATAAAATAATATTTGATCGGAGTTGTGCAATGTAGGGACGAATATGGTGACGAGTCGTAAGATTGTATAAGGAAAACCTTAACGATTCGTATTTATTTACCGATCGACTTTGTAGCTAATGTATATGTACGTAATCTCTTTAAAGTTGTTTATCTCCGTGTAGACTAATTTATTAGTACTATGACAGAAGTAAACAATTTTTTATTTATTTTAACAATTCAGTAATTAAGTACCTAAGTACTACATAATTGCCTATTGTGATATGTAATATATTTGTATTACTTAATTTATTTACTGTTAGGTATTCCTTCTCGTTAAGATTGCTAACTAATTAGTTTTCTTTGCGATACTCTTGTGTTCTTTGTAAAATATCTTTGGGCGCGACTAATTTCTACAGATTTTTTATTTCTTATTTAAAAGCATGACTTATTTGCTTAAATATAAAGCTACATATTACCTTCAAAGAACTCAAACGTAAATATAGGACAAAAACTTTAATTAACTAAAGAATATAAAATACGTACACATTGTAAATAAAAAAAAAATCATCGACTAACCTAGAAACTTACTATTTTTTCTTTGTTATATATTCGTTATTTTGTTAAAGCTATCATAACGTTTTAACAGTTATATAAATACGTTATTTATTAATGAACTATTGATAAAATTTGGTCACGGTCAAATATTTAGTGTCATTGCGTAACGAGACTTTTGTTCCGCATTGCTCCCGTCGCATCGCTGCCGGGTTCGAGCACCGGCATTGAACGCCGTAACAAAAACACGAGTAGCTATGTTATGACGTGATGATCATAGTCAATTTAAATTTGAAGGTCAACATAGGTACATTGCAAGTCAACAATAATTTATGAGGGTAAACAACCGATCATCATTGTAATTATAATTATGCGTGAATAGATTTTAATCATCAATTTAAAAAAAACGTAAAAAACTTCGTCAACAGAATAAGTTTATAGCGTGGCTATGATGTATGATATATTAAGTGCTGTGATGAAAGGCCATGAACTGACTAGATTTCCTTAGTTTACGACCGTCACAATAAATAGGGCGTACTTAAGAAAGGTCGCACTGCCGTATGATGCCGGCTGACTAGAATAGCACCACCCTATCTCCTCCCACGGGTGTCGTAAGAGGGAAAAATCCTACGAAAGGGCAGCAGCGTCCGTCGAAACCCATTCTACAGCTACTGCGGTCGCCAACCCGTCTGCCAAGCATGGCGACTACGGCAACTACCACAAGATGATACAAGTCATATTTGTGGGAGGCCTATGTCCAGCAGTGGACTGCATACGGCTGAAATGTATGTAAATATGTATGTGTAAGAAAGGGATAGACCTTTCTTACACATACATATTGACCTTCATTAGAAAGACACTATCCATTTGTCTATATTAATAAAAGAAAGTTGTGTTAGTTCCGGCTTTTATTACTCGAGAACGGCTGAACCGATTTGGACGATTTTGGGTTCGTTGTGATCGTTTCAAAGGTTTAATAGTATGCTTAAAAAATAAAATAAAAATTAAAGTTCACCGCGATAGCTAGTTGTAAATAGATTTAAAAAAAACAGATGCTCAGTGTAGGGTTCCATAGTTTTCGAACCGTAACTCAAAAATGGTTTAGATTTCCTTGAAAGTATTTAGATATAGGTACTTACATTTTATTTCATATACCAGGTACTCACGTACATATCTGTTTGTTCTATTGCCATTGACATGCCGGCATAGTGTGCGTCATAATTACGAAGAATATAATATGGAGTGTACAGTAAACTAGCCTTGAACTTTCTTATAAACAAATGACTCATTACGATGTACATTATCTATACAATGAACTAACCGGTTCCGTAGTGTAAATACCCACCGTTCCCCAACTGAGATAAAATTTTCTTCATCATTCATAATCAATGAACATTGACGGTAAGCACATTAATTATAATTTTCTAGTAAAGTATGAGTTCGATCTTCTTTTTTTGGAAAAATATGAAATTAAATAATGAAATGATGTCAATGATGATGATAACTGTACATGGTGATTACGGATGATTTTGGGGTCGTGATCCAGAACCAGTTTTTATAACTCTGTAACTGATCAATATTATGTTATGGTAGTATTTTTTCTTATTTTTGAAGTAAATTTTATTTTCGTAACTAGTGCGTAAAAGTGCACTTTGCGCACGCTTGGCGTAAATTTCACTTTTTTAGGCACTTGTTATGAAAAATTGGGTTCGATATACGTGTAAAAACTTCTCTTTAAGACTCGGGTGACTGTCACCCTCGTTTCACTCGGGCTCCAACTTTCACCCTCGTCGAATAATATTTTTTTGTCACTAGTATCGAAATGTACTATTTATATTGTAGTATATTTGGAAACCAATAGCTTAACCTGCGATCATTGTTATTACCGTTTTTTTTTTGACACATTGTTTACATACATGCATTTCAGCCGCATGCAGTCCATTGCTGGACATAGGCCTCCCACAAATAAGACTTGTATCATCTTGGGGGTAGTTGCCACTTTTGGCAGGCGGGTTGGCGACCGCAGAAGCTGTAGATTTCGTTTTGACGGACGCTGCTGCCCGTCCGTAGGATCTTTCTCTTTATCTCCTCTTACGACACCTGCGGGAGGCGGGGTGGTGCTATTCTAGTCAGACGGCATCACACGGCATTGTTTGCATAGAACATTAATTTACTGATATATTTACATAATTACATGTGAATTAACATGTCTGCTGCAGATCCTACAAAATTAAATAACCATTTTTGAATTCTTAAACAAATATTCTTGGTTCTTAGAAATGATTAAATCGAAAAGTATTTGTCACTCTCCAATCACGTCATTATTATTCTAAAATCAATAAATAAAATCTATATTTTTATGTTCTCACTTCCAACTATCATGCATAATGTTGCTACTAGAGTCAGTCGTGTGACGCACGTGCTCGACCATTCTGAGTAAATATTTCATGGATAAACACGAGACGTTTACTGTGATCAAGAGACGTGGCCCTGAACCCTAGTGGCCTCCTGTCAGTTATTAGAAACAATTGCTGGCTACTTCCACTGCCGGGAGCGTGGACAATTTGTGCCTTGAAATAGATTTCAGTGACATGGCCACCGAGCTGATGAAACACGTGAGTTGTCAATGTTGCACTCATTAAATAGTTATTCAAGTGCGCAGTTGCTCGTAATTATATAATAACGACGCGACTGAATGATTAGATATAACTTTGTGATATTATAATTCGTTACAACACAACCATTTTACATATCATGCAAATTAATCATGGATAATTAATAACAAGTTGAAATGAATTAATATTCCTGCTAAATTTTATAAAGCCTGTAAGATATGAGTGTTACCCGTGTATTCATTTATTATTTCATCGAAGCTAGAGTACGAGTATTAGGTAAGTAATCGAGCAATAAACTGCGTCTCGCCGCTAACTTTCCGAGCCGGAAAATATTATTAGATAAGAAATAAATAACATTGCGACAGACCATCGGAAGTGCTATGTATAGCATAGTGCAACTACTTTAGTCTGCTGGCAAATCACTGCATTGCGTAAACTTAAGTTATGGGAGCTTAGATTACTAAGCGCGGCAAAATATCAATAAACAGCGAGAGTTCAACAACCTGGGTTTGTAATACAATTGTGGTTAGTTGTACGAGTAATTGTGTTGCGTATTAAAGAGAATTCCCGCTTTGTGTCGTCAAATATCGTTAATGTCAGCGTGTGTTGTTAATCTTGCCTTTTCACCTTATTGAAGCGTGAATCAGTGTTTAAAATCCTTTGCTAGCGAAATTAAAGATCCGTTTGAGTCACGTTACATTGTTAGGTACGTGCCAATAATAGTTTGTCACTCGATAATTATGTTGCGTCTAACAGAAATAGTTAAACATAATGAGTTTATAATTGAAAAAACTATAAATTATAATTAAACCAAAAATGATAATAAAATTGTGTGCTGTTATAAAGACACTTTAAAGTTAACTATTTTGTTTACTCAATAAAACGCCTGTGATATTAACGAGTAGTTTGAATGTAAGTCAGTAAGCCGAGAAGTTCAACAAAAAAATAAGTCCGCATTTCTTAGTTCACATGTTCTTGTACGTTTCGGTGAGATAAATCTACAACCACGACCTTTATATGAACTTCATTTCACTGAAGAAACCGCTATCATATATGCGTTTCATATGTGCTTTGGTAATCTTTCGACCTGAAGCATTGGTACAATAACAAAATTATAGTATATACCTAGTGTATTGCAGACAATATGTACTTTGTCGATTTTATAACGTTAGTCGGTTACGCAATTATTATTCAATACAAGACACCATTTGTTACTTGATAACGAGCTAACGGCAATGTCACCCACAGCTCAAGGAGAAATTGAAATACCTAATTAAGATATGAATTTAATTAAGTAATAACACATTATGTACATCTCACTATTTAACATAATTTATATTCGTATAATTATCTACCTAGATTACACTACTCGAGAAGGTGTAATACTTAAGTATCTACCTACAAACACGTAGAATATAGATATTTAAAGTCAATAAGTAGGCAACTAATATCTGTGTAAGTTTTTGTGAATAATCATCTAAAAGCATAAAATTGTAGGAAATATAAGTAGATCAAAGGGTCTTTAATACTTAAAATAATATCAGACCTCACTTACTACTTGACTTACTCATTAATGGATAAGATATGTCATCTTATTGAGGAATTAGACATATTATGCAAAACTACTAAAGTATCCTTGGAATTATCTCAAGTGTGCTTAGAGCAATGCCCACTTACTATCAGTAAATTAGTCTAACGTTATGATAACTGCACAACTTATCAGTAATTTTCCGAAGATACTAGTGCCATGACGCAATAAGGGTCCAGATCAATAACCAAATTACGATCAGTATACTGCGCAAAAGATGACCGAGACAAATAAAGCAATTTCGCTAGGCGCGCAGGCAAAGCTATCCATAACCAAACAAGCACGCTTGTCATAATGCATGATCTGTCAAGAGTATAATTATAATTACTCTTTTTTTAAACGATTTTTTTTTACAGATAGCATAATCGCATTTAAGTAGGTACCTACCTGCTGATGCATTCATTCACTAACAATAATTTAGTTTATCGGAACATTTATCTCGAGGTGACCTATGCATCAAAAATAGATATCTTGAAGGTGCCCGCTAGACTTTGAATCTGATTTACTTGATTGCAAGACATCGTTTGTCTGGCGTCATACATAAATTCTAGAAGACATTAACCATCAATTATAGACTCCATAAACGTCATAATTATAATGTAAATGTCATTGTTAGCATAACTACCTTAGTTACATAAGAGTAATAATCCTACAAAGCAATGTAGATATAAATATAGTTGTATACAGTTTATAACGTGGAAAAATGTACTTATATCTAGACTTCTGTAACAACTGAACGCTATGAAGAAGAAGAAATTATTAATTTGGCCAAATAAAAACGAAAAAAATATTACAGGTGATTACATATGAGTATATTAAAGAAAAAAACAAATAGGAGCTCATGGAGTCACATGATTAGGCATGCAGCGACGCAGATTTTCAGTGCACCCTAAAAAAATAAGAATATAAAATAATATACATATGTCAAACTACTATGACTACAACTAAACATTATATTCATTTCTACTTTCACACCTTTTTTAAATAAATATATTCATACATATATATTTATTTACAGAAATTACAATCGTATAATGATAACTACAAGTACTTAACTAGTTACAGTATAAAATCTAAAAAAGGCCCTTGAGGCATTGTACCAAGGATGCTGGCGGCATTTCCTCGTTGTATCGCAATGCTGATAGGCATAAGGCCCACCAATGTACAGCTATGAGTGTTGCTGTGTGTACCTAAACTAAACGTGTTCTACATAAACAGATATACCTATTATCTAAGTTCTTGTTTAATTCAAGCTAAGACAATTGTGTTACCTGTGGATCTCTATATGTAGGTGCTATACTTTGTTATCGATATGTTATTATTATTATTATTATTTATTTATTACATTCCATGGTACACAGTTGTTACAATATAATTTTATTTCACATGGACCCGGTATAGGGTATAGCAAATGAACCTTATTATCTACCTTAAAAATAAAGTTACAATATATTTGTTGCTACTTAATTTAAAATTATATATATTAAACAGGCAAAAATGCAATTTAGTTAGTACATACAATGATTACCTTATTATCTAGTATTTTTGAAGTATTTTCCCCCACAAGTAGTAGAAATTATCTAAATTGATACGCTCTGTAGGCGAGTAATTACTTATTACGACCGTAACAAGCTACAGCTAGGGACTTCCCTTCATTTGGCCAGATTAAGGCGACAAACGTACTTTTGAAAAAAAAAAATTATACAATTCCTATATCTTAGTGACTGGCACGATAATCGATGTTTGGTATCGATACTATCCGTTAATTTCGGCATCGCAGTAGACTGGCTTACATAAGGAGGTTATCGGTTAACCTAAGAGTATATAGTACGAACACAACGTCGTATGACGTAGGCTTTTGTGTTAGAATTAGTACACATTTTGTTATCGTTACGTTACGGTTGTGTGAGACGATAAAGAACTTAAGCTAAATATTTAACTTTAAATAAATTATTTGTAAATAAGTCATTATTTTGTAATTTAAAATATTAGCAACGCAACGGAACCATGACTATTAATCTCAAGTTATCAAAAACTATGTTCAATTAAGACTAAAGTACATAAATATATACACACTTAAGTAAGTAGTTAAAGGTAGGTAACCTGAAATTTTTTCACTAATTTGTTATAGCAATTTAGTATAAAGATACATACTATAAGTTTCCGAGTCTGTCACTTGCGGGCGCTTGGGCTAGAATGCCCCGTTGAATGGCTACGTCTACTCTTTGAATACACAAATAAAGTATATCCTTTATCGACGTGTATCGTATAATTAACCTAATCAGGAATATCGATATAAAAAATATAACTCTTACTTATGTTCCATTTCATATATACATAAATGTAGTACCTATCCATCAGAAATACATATATCACTCAAACATGCTATGCTAATACTACTATAATTAATTGGTATAAAAAATTATCAAAACTCGTTAACTCCATAAAGGAGATATATAATTTCGTTTCGGGCATTTTATCAGAATACCATACTGTTGATACCAATTTTAATTTATATATTCGTCTAAAACTTACCTTAGAAAAAAAAAATGCGAATTTGCATAGTATTCCGGCAATCCTTAGACTGGGTACCTACCTGAGGGCTTGCTCGGCGCTTACGCAACTCCTTTATCGATCGGTTGCGCCTGCGTAACGCTCACTCCGCTCTAAACAGGCCGTTGACCCCAGTCCGTAGATTATCTACCTAATAGATGGAGCATATAAGAGTCGAGGTCTTTCCGCATTAGCCTTTCAAGCATAGAAACGCAAGTGCTTATTGCAGGTTTGTAAACGGTCACAACCTGTGTAATTGTATTTATAAAGGAATATAAACAACAAATTATTGAGTTATAGGAGAAAACATTAGTTATTATCCCTAAGAATTAACACAGAATGTAATTAAATTAATTCAAAGGGTATAACTGTGCAATTTGCGGTGTATACTCGTAACTATACAGAGTAACGTAGTCCAAAGAGACAATGGTCGTTGGGGCAAAAAACAGTTCTTGAGTGCGACCTCGTGCTGGGAGTCAGAAACATGCTGGATATCACACCTTATGGCAATCGATGTCCAGCAGTAGAAGTCAGATACAATTATTACAGACACAATAGCAATTTACATGTTGTGCCCGTAAGTTCTTAATCGCTTCATAATGCGGAGTCTAATTAAAGTAAGTCTGCCCTGCCATTCACACAAGATACGCAGATTTCAAACCACCGTATCAGCAGCTGCTTTCTGACATAATTGACGTAATTTAAATGATTACCAAACAGTGCGTCACCGGCAAACACTCAAATATTATTTCAAAAGTTGGAACGTATTCTAATTAAGATACAGAAAAACATAAACTTAGTTTTGGGTACAAAGTTACTTTAGCAATTTAATTTTAAAGTATTTCATAGCGTTGATGTCTAATTCAATGAAGACTATCAAAGACATTATACCCTATATCTGATACGACTCTTTGAGAGTAGATAGTTGTAATGGTCGTCCCTGAGTATATGCTTTTGAAATTACTTACAACAATTGCTATATAAAAAAAGTATGAAAGGAGAATGGGCATTTTTGTATGGCGGGTGTACCATGAGTGTATACAGTTGAGACGTATCTCGTTTGAAAGCTCTTAATTAGAGTATTAAAGTTTTCTATGGCACCAAAGCTGGATATCATGCAGGGACCGTAATATTAAAAAAAAAAGGTTCAACTTTTACATGGTTATTTTTCAAAATACACGGTCCATAATCAGTTGGAACATGGTATATATGACTTCATATAAGAAATGCTTTACGTCTTTGTAAAAAAAACTAGCGTTTAAGTACATATAAGGCTAGAAATAAATGGAAGAACATCAACTTGCTATGAACACCCCTGTTGTTAAGGAGAATGGTAATGTGTATACACAAGTCATATATAACATGTTATCAGTATTCCTAAAAACAGTTTTTTAATGTATATACCTGACCTCAGATTCATGCAGGGACCCAAAAAACTACTTTGTAAGTTTACTAAGTTTGTTTAAGCTTTTCTACTCCTCGCTAGATGGAGCGAGCTATCAAAATTCTTATTAAGAACATTGACGTGTCATAACGTCGGTCTAACTCTTTCACGAAAACGTTCTGGTAACAACTGACAATTGTCTATGAATTACTGAAAAAGCAACTTGACATTTGACGTAAGGAATTTTATATTGTCAAAAGAAATATATCATACCGAGGAAAATATACATTGATTGTAATTCATTTGCTAAAATAATATGACATCGTTACGATAAAGAGGTAACCTATATAGTTTTATTCTAAACAGATTTAATGCCTAGAAAGGCCTTGAAGAGTTTGAAATTATTTTCCTTGACTACCGCAAAAGGTATGAGCAAAATCTCTTTTTGGGAAGAAGGTATGTGGTTACAAATTCGATTAACTATTAGCACGCTTAATAGTAGGGCAGGCCCATGGCCGTAAATCGATTAAAAAACTACACGTCCTAGTTTTGGATTCCTTCGTAGACTAAAATCGTAGTTATTATAATGAAAAACTAAGTGACTAATTTCAAACATTACGTACGATCAACGACGTACGATTACGTACGATTGATCAAGTAAATTCAACTATATATCATCATCATCATCATTTTCATCAGCCGAAAAACGTCCTCTGCTGGACAAAGGCCGGGTACTACTATTATCAGCAGCTTTGACCACATCGTCGTTCCACCTAGTTGAGGGCCATCCAACTCTACGTCTTTCGGTACATGGTCACAACTCAAGAACCTTTCTGTCCTTCTTCGTGCAATGTAAACGTGCAATTTGGTACTTAATGCTTCTTTTGTACAATAAACCGCAAATAAAAGTGGTTTAACACTAAATAGTTACCTACTAGTTGTATTCTATATAAATATAAGTGGATGAAAATGGATAGGTACTTAATTATATTTTATACTTTTCCTGGTACTGCATACAATGCCTAGGAGTTGTATATAATAATTACATTATGTGTTTATTTTATAATTTTTTTTTTTCAGGAATATTGGTGTCCAAATTGCCATAAGAAAGTTCTAGTTTTATCAGTATGTTAGTAAAGTTTTCTCTGGAGATGGGTAAATAGTCATAATTATAATATTTATAGGCTTTCTTGCATCTTTTTGCCAAACCTTTTGTGTAAATCATATTATTATTATTCTTGTGTCATACCTACTTATAAGCGAAAAACCATTAACCACTCTTTGTGTCGGTAACGTGCGAAGGTGTACTTACCAGAAAATAATTATGTTTGTATGTCGTTGATATGTCTAAGAGGAATCTACACGAAGATCTAATAAGGTGCCGGTTCGAAACCTACTTTAACCCTTTGTGTAGGTAACCAACTATGTTCGAATGATGTTCGGATAAGCGTAATCCACACGTGGATCTAATATGTGCAGGCGGCGGTTCGAATCCCGCCGATGCTCTTTGTACCTTCGCAAGTGTGCTTGCTTACCAGAAAATATGTTGGTATGTAATAAATACAGGTGCCGGTTCGAATCCCGCCATAGCTCTTTGAGTCGGTAACCTACCCAAGTGTACTACTTACCAGAAAATATATTCGTATGTCGTTGGGACAAACGGAATCCACACGTGGATCAATATGTGCAGGTGCCGGTTAGAATCCCACCATAGCTCTTTGTGTCAGTATCCTACCCAAGTGTACTACTTACAAGAAAATATGTTCGTATGTCGTTGGGACACACGGAAGCCACACGTGGATCGATATGTGCAGTCGCCGGTTCGAATCCCGCCGTAGAACTTTGTACATGCAAATGTGCTTGATTACCAGAAAATATGTTCGTATATAATAAGCACAGGTGCCGGTTCGAATCCCGCCGTAGCTCTTTGTACCTTCACAAGTGTGCTTGCTTACCAGAAAATATGTTTGTATGTAATAAGTACAGGTGCCGGTTCGAATCCCGACATAGCTCTTTGTGTTAGTAGCCTACCCAAATGTAATACTTACCAAAAAATATGTTCGTATGTAGTAAGTGCAGGTGTCGGTTCGAATCCCGTCGTAGCTCTTTATGTCGGTATCCTACCCAAGTATACTACTTACCAGAAAATATGTTCGTACGTCGTTGGGACACACGGAATCCGCACGTGGATCGATATGTGCAGGCGCCGGTTCGAATCCTGCCGTAGAACTTTGTACATCCAAATGTGCTTGCTTACCAGAAAATATGTTCGTATATAATAAGCACACGTGCCGGTTCGAATCCCGCCGTAGCTCATTGTACCTTCGCAAGTGGGCTTGCTTACCAGTAAATATATTCGTATGTAATAAGTACAGGTGCCGGTTCGAATCCCGACATAGCTATTTGTGTTAGTAACTTACCCAAGTGTAATACTTACCAAAAAATGCGTGAGTGCAGGTGCCGGTTTGAATCCCGCCATAGCTCTTTATGTCCCCCTACCCAAGTGTACTACCAGAAAATATGTTCGTATGCCGTTGGGACATACGTTTTTGTATGAAACACTATTTACCCCGTCTTGTTAATGCCATTCTTATACAAATTGTTAATTTAATTATGTTTTCAGAAAACTATTGAACGACTAATGTTGCTGCGAATTTAAATGGACCTAGAATCGATGTCGGCATTTATTTTTATAGTTGAAGACCATGAGCACTAAAGATGGATTTATTTACATAATAACTGTACCTTTACAGCGTCCTGTAGGTAGTACCAGACTAGTAGGTAGATAAATAAATAAATATTTTGGGACAATCTTACACAAAACGACCCAGCCCTATGGTAAGCTCAGTAAGACTAGTGTTGTAGGTACCTACTAGAGGACGAAATATATAATAGACATATAGATATAAATAACTACTTAAATACATAGAAAACACCCATGACTCAGGAATATGAATCTGTGCTCATCACACAAATAAATGCCTCGACTGGGAAGAAAGAAAGAGAAAGATAGAAAGCCGACGAAACATATGGAATATTGGGTATTGTCCCTGGGACCAAAAACAGGGAGTAAACATGCACTATTGCCACCTGCCAAGCGTGGAGATAATGGACCCCCCCTAGTCAGATATCCAATTTCCAGCACTGGGTGTCTATGACTAGTAGGTAGTTAGAAGTGGCGGCTTGACTAATTTTCATATACTAGAGCGATTTACCATTAGCTCTTACAGGAAAGGAAAGCCATAATGGCTATGGTTTGCTTAAGAAAAATCCTAACCCGCCGCCATTGATAGGTAGTATAACAAATCTGAGTGATTATTATTTTATCATCATCATTTCAGCCATAAGACGTCCACTGCCGAACATAGGCCTCCCCCTGGGACCTCCACATGTACCGGTTGGAAGCGACCTGCATCCAGCGTTTTCCGGCGACCTTAATACTTAATATTTTATAGTACTTTGGTATTTTCAGGCATATCTTAAGCGCATGGCCACCAGATAACTGAATTACTTTTTAACAGCCTCTGGAGGAGCACCGCATACAACATTCGAGTGGCGTGTAAAATTACCCAAAACAATGTATATTAAGATAGTAATAATATAATGAACCCTTTTTACGTGTCATTGCGGAGATATATCAGTCATCATCATCATCGTCATCATCATCAGCCTATCGCAGTCCACTGCTGGACATATTCTATATATAGACTCCCCAATTTTACGCCATCGTGTTTGATCTTCGGCTGTTTGCATCCAGCTCCTGGCAGTCTTCACCTTGCCTGAGGGCGTCTTACACTACGCTTTCCGAGGCGAGGCCTCCACTCAAGAACTCGTTTACCCCAATGGTTGTCGGTTCTACGGCTAATATGGCCTGCCCACTGCCACTTCAACTTGCTAATACGGTGGGCTATGTCGATGACTTTGGTTCTCTGCTGGATTACCTCATTTCTGTTTCGATCCCGCAGAGAAACGCCGAGCATAACCCTTTCCATAGCCCGCTGAGCGACTTTCAACTTGTGGACCAGCCGTACCGTCAGTGTCCACTTTTCGGCTCCATACGTCATGACGGGTAGGACGCACCGACTGAAGACTCGTCTTTAGGTATATCAGGATGTTAGGATTTATCAGTATTATAGAGATATTTATGAACCTAAGTCCACTTTGGATTTATGTCTTCTATCTACATTTTCATCTATCGTCAGCCGGGATAAATAATGGGATATTTTATTAAAATTGCTACCTAATCGCTTTGAGATATATGAAACTAATTGTTTTTATTATACCCACTTACATTATCAAGGATATTTTAAGAATTGCTTATAATTTATAATCATATGGTGCGTGTTTTGCAAGAGCTATTTAAACGGATACAATATTATAAACACTACCGAGTTTATCTAAAGTATAAGAGTATTACATATAGATTATGCTAGTTTCTAGGGTTCCGTAACCTAATGGTATAAAATGAGACCCTATTACTAAGACTCCGCTGTCCGTCTGTCTGTTCTTCATCAGGCTAAGTCATGATAGTTAGACAGTTGACGTTTACAGATGCTGTTGCCGCTATAACATCAATTATTAAAAAAAATATATATTAAATATCCCATGCAATAAACGCGATTTTATAGTAGTTTTTTTTCTACAGATAAGATTTGTGTAGATATTTATAGTATGTACACGGAGGCCGCAGATGATTTCAGATTTATTTTTCAGTTTACTTGCATAAGAAGTAGCCTACTAGCTTTATCGCGTACGCATTTCTCCTTTTTCTCTGTTTTGGACAATATTCAAGATTCACAGAACAAGATGGGGCGCTAATTATGAAGCAGGTTTTGACGAAGAACAACTTCTGTAGAGAAACTACGACTGTGCAGAACAAGAAGTGCTCTTACTCGCGTATGAAGAATTATTATATGACAGAGTCTGAAGCTGCTACCGATTGCGACCGCCGAATTTGTAGTTGTTTAATACATTAATAGGCACCTAATTACTCGTTACACCAACAACATCTACAGAATCTCCTGAGAAACACGAATCGAGTTTTAGTATCATTGTCGGCGAATTGTTGTTAAACCTCACTTTTACCTGTGGCCTTGTTGCCTTCTGTTTCTGTTATTTATGAACCACGGATCAATTGTGTTAAGTACGCTTATTTTTTGTCGTTTCTTGTGATAAATGCAAATATTTTATATAGTCATATTTGCATTAACCGTTTTCCATGTCCCACCAATCCGAATGGTTTTCCTAGAAAGCCAAATACATTCTAATTAGTTCGTTTTGCTTATTTATTTTAAAATACATTTTTAGGATAGTCCAATTTAATATGAACTTTAATGTAGAAATAAAATTGACACGCATTTGGTCGATATATCTGACCAAGTATGTCTGGAAAAGAAAGCTTTAAGATCCTTGAAATGCAACTAGGACGTGTATACCAGACTTGATAGTAAGTTCCATGACAACCAACGAGAACAGTGGTCTTCACGATTTTTTATAGACGAGGTGACCCAGCAACACCAGCGCGTTTCTCACCACGGCCACGCTGTAATGAGGAAGCTTGGTAGGTAGTCTCACCCGATAGTAATTAAACTTTTTTTTGCCTGCCTGCCTGTTCTGCCTTGTCTGGCTCAACTGGATCAACATGGTGTAGGATGTACGTCGTAGGTCTCCGAGTACCAGTACCGCGGCCAAATCACTGCAAAATGGCTGTATATATCAATAAATGCTTTCTTGTATTTGAATTTTTTTAATAATTTTCCTAAACTTGGAGTGTGGTGTCGGTTCAAAATCTCTACGTGGTGATGTGAAACTATGAAATTGTGTAGCACTGAATATACTTTTACCGTTTGAACGTTTTACCTTTCGCGTAAACACATTCGCTGCCACCCCCTCCAAAAATGTATGGAAATGAACGCACATGTGCGTTGGTGGCAGTGAATGTACGCCACGTTGGTACGTGTACGCCAAGGCCTCAATCAGTAAAGAGCATGTTTAACACGTTCACAGTCCAGTGCCCCGCACTTGGGTCACTATAACCGACCAGGTGCGCACTGAAATCAAATCATTTCTACTGCCTTCAATAGTGCTCATAATATAAAGATAATTCTGATTTCTCTATTAACCCTTTCGCCGCTATTGACTTAATATGAAGTCTGGACATTTTGTGCCCCACACGCTATGACTTGATATCAAGTCGAAGCCTTGGACCTAGGTACTGAGAGTTAAGGCTTTGGCGTGTGGCGCACGTCAGATTTTTTTTGCCGTGGCCGGCGAATAGGTTATAACCCATTGAATGCGGAAGGCACGAATTCGCGTCCCATGAATGTGCAAGCGTAATGCCGAGGACGGGATTTCGAGTCCCCCAGTTATTTGTTTTTATTCGCGTCCTTGAAAAGTCAACGTAATGCCGCGGACGCATATTCGCTTCCTTAAAATGTTAACCCTTTACCCGGCGAAGGGATATATTCCTCCCACATCTTATATCGGTTACCTAAGTCAGGTTTTAACTCCAAACCTCCTACAAAATATTTTGTCAATCCCTGAAAATTGTATTTTATAATTTACATTCACAACACGCTTCTAAATCGCGTAATATATCTTTGGCAGACGTTTAATTTCACTTGAACGCTAATTTCAGTAAACTACAGAGAAATTCGAACACTTTCCTTAATTTCTCTGAAACAGAAGTACATAAGGTCGAACAATTTTTTGACATATTGTAGATTTTGAGTGTTGAAAGGTAATGTAATCGTAAACATTGCTAAATATTTACGCATTATTGTGTATGACCAGAATTAGGATGTGGGTTGACATTATCCCATGGCCTTATTAGAGTTTAACTGTGTGGGAGCTATTATTCCCATGGCCCGGTAAATTGTCTTGCATGTCACAAAAACTCATGTAAGTAATTAAACTGAAGATCATAAAATAATGTTTTTAGTGATTGATAAATATAATGTTTCGTAGTAGGTTTGGAGTTAATCCTTGACTGTGATAACCGATATAAGATGTGGGAAGAATATGTCCCTTCGCCTGATCAAGAATATAATAAGACAAAATCGAGTATGACAGTTAATTACTTAGACAGGTGATGGGATAACCGTAACCCACATTTTTATTTCTGGTTTAAAGGAGCATATCCGACTTTCATAAATGCAGTTTTACAAGGCGTTCAATACGGTTGTAACAGTATATACAGTACGTATGAAGACACGGTACTTCCTTGGAGCCTGGTAAAGGGTTAACGTAATGCCGAGCAGTTTTGTTTTTATTTGCTTCCTTGAAAAGTCAACGTAATGCCGCGGACGCGAATTCGCGTCGTCGCGTGGATGGCGGCGGCACTGCGTGATGACTTTGGTAAAAATATGAGGCGTCGGCAATGAATGGGTTAATATTCCTGTTAGAGAGAAGAACATTCTATTATATATTACTGTAGTAATACGAGGGCGTACCTGGGCGTTTCTTAGTGACCCATATGTGGAGCACGGGTGTGCAAAGTAATTTGCTTGGATGTATGAGTAGATCAAAACATTGTGTACCTATATCTTTAATTGCGTTGACAGCGTCCGCCATAGCCACTAGGGGTCGCTGGTGTGAGAGGCAGTGTTGGTGTAGACACGACGACATCAATACCACTTTTGGGGTTCTTGGCGTTCAGTGTTAAAGGTACGAATTTCATATTGGGGCCATATAGATCAATTTAACCACTTTGACGCCATTGACTTGATATGAAGTCGGAACATTTCGTGCCACACACGCCACGACTTGATACCAAGTCCATGCCTAGGATGTCGTACCTAGTTATTTACAGGTAAGGTTTATTTTATTATTATTCATTACTTACAAAAACCTTAGGCATGCGACGCACTTTAATTTTTTCCACTTGACGGCAAAAGGTCGAAACTCCTGTCGAAATTGTGCCTAGAAGGTGTCAGCCGCCATAGCTGGAGATGGGTTCAAATCCTGCCTCGGACGCAGGAGGACGTCAGTTTTTCATAAGTATATGATATCTATTTTCAATTTATAAACCTAATCTGTCGGCAGGAAAAATGCTATCACAGTGTCCAACATAGCCAATATAGTGTTCGGTGGCATGGTAGACACGACATATTCGGCACGTTCTTAGCGTTCAAAGGGTTAAAAACAAAACTAGTCTTCCCTGTGGATGTTAACCTTTTAAACGCTTTTCGTCTCGCGTCAAAATATGACGTCGGTCGTGTACGCCATGGTATGACTTGTGAAGAACAAATATAAACCTTATCTGTCAGCAGGACTATTGCTTTGACAGCGTCGGTGGTCGGTGGCGTGGCAGGCACGACATCACGCGACCATTTTAGTGGTGCTTGGCGTTCAAAAGGTTAATATATAGCATTACATGTATTAACTGCTTCTTCTCATGTGTTCACAATGTTCATAGAAATTACTAACCTAAATCTGTATAATCATAATATCATTGAACCGTGGCAGCAGTACGTTCGCCAGATCTGGTTGCCTTTTTTAGTTTTTTAGGTATGTTGAGACTGAGAACGTGAATACTAACTATTAATTAGACTTCTCGTGTAATGTGAGTGATGTTGTAATACGTGTAATATTTATTATATTGCAAACTAAAATAAATAATGTCATTAAATGTATTTAAAATGTTTTATTAATTATGAACCATATAGTAACAAAAATATTAACCTTTTTGTCGCTTTCCCGCCAAATATGTGGTCTATGCCAACATCTCTACTCGGTAGTCGTTCTTTGTTAAGAAGCTAAAATATTAATCCCTTATCTGTCAGCAACAATGTTGCTTTGACAGCGTCTGCCAATTTTGGCCGAGTATTTTGGGTGGTAGGTAGACACGGGAGTGCACAATGTCACCTTTAGATGGTCGTGACGATAAACGGTTAACCTCATAATCGCCATAGGCATGCTGTACGCCACAAATTGACAGTTATATTTTTGTCATGTAGTTTGCTTGCTTTGTGGTCTTTGTCGATAGGTCTTTGTTGATAAACATAGGCGACCAAAAGCTTAATTTTTTTACTCCCTCTAAAAACGTAATGCTTCTATAATAGTTGCCGCAGTTGGGGAAAATAAAAAGATTTGTAGTGTGCACAATAACCTGTATTGTTGTGCTACTTACTATCAACGTAAGTAACCTAGGATGAAAGAGACGACGAATTCCAATTATATATCTTCTTCAAGCAGGAAGAAGCTTGATTCACAAGATGACAACTCTTTGTCTTTCTATATCCCCTCTCTCCCCCTATCATTTGAAAATGCAAATACAATACAATAAATAAAATTAAATAAACAGAATGTCGATTACCGCAGATCATAGTAGATGCCCCCTAGATTAGTTGTATTTTTTAATATTATCTTTCAGAAATAAGCAACCTAAAAGTATTTCTTAGCGTTAAAAAGTGACTATATGGACATAGCATTATTAACGCATGTCAAGTACACCTATTTCACGTTTACTTGGTTCATCTATTGCGTACAAGATGTCGGCATTGAAAGATATTTTTAAATAATTAGGCTTGTAATTGAGATCTTAAACCAGTTTTTAGTTACAATAAATAATGCTTAGCGTTACAGATCATGATAGGGCTAATAACAATATCAGGGGTCACAAATATAAATATATTTGATCAAGAATTTTAGTTCCAGTATTCGCCGTTATGCCATTGAATTTAAATAATAAATATTATCTTCTCGGTACCCTTTCTTCACCCATTGTCATATATGCAATAGAAGCTATGGTTAAGACCTTTTAAATAAGATATGCTACAAGGATAAACAAGACTGAAAAAACATTTGCTACCCAAGCTCCATCTAGAGATGAGTAGATGAATCAAAGGGTTGTTAATTACGGCAATTATCTATCAATTAACTCTTAAAAAACTCGTTTATCGCAGTCCCTGCATTCTTTGAAGGAGAAGTGTCTGTTATAAAACATAGCTTATAATAATGCCTTTACTATGTAATATATGACTACTGTATACACTTTAGCTCCGTTGTACAAGAAGCATTTGATCAGTTAAGCAAATCTTCAGATCGTTAATTCCAGCCCTGTATGCGCTTTAGCTTTGATAGTGGTATATAAGCGTAAAGCATTTTTCATATACTTTAATTTAAGACACACTTAAACTTGTTAGATAGCAAGTATTTTGTAAAACATGGGTTTATATGAGCTGACTTTTTTTTTAAATAGCTCGGCCCCTGCACGCTATCCAATGTTGGTGCCATACAAATAAATAATGCTATGATTAAGACCTTTCCAACGATATATGTCTCAACTGTATACACTCATGGTACAAAATGCCCATTCTCCTTTATAGGATAAGATGTATTTTAAGAAAATCACTGTTCATTGAAAAAAATGGCATTTACAAGCGTTTTGTTCAATTAGATAAAAAGACACTTCATTACGATACATAATAAATAAATAAATAAATATTTCAGGACAATCTTACACAAATCGACCTAGTCCTACGGTAAGCTCAGTAAGGCTTGTGTTGTAGGTACTAGACGACGATATATATAATAGATAGATACATATAAATACTTAAATACATAGAAAACACCCATGACCCAGGAACAAAATATCTGTGATCATCACACAAATAAATGCCCTGACTGGGAATCGAACCCAGGACCATCGGCTTCATAGGCAGGGTCACTACCCACTAGGCCAGACCGGTTGTCAAAACATTCAGATCAATACGATCATATTAGCTCACGCTACTCGATATCAATAAAACAAAATGCGGATGCCAATCATAAGACGGTATTAAATTTAGCGAGTAACGAAACACCAATAACGATATAATTCGTAGTAATATAATTGGCGGCATGTGAGACATGTCATGCGACTCTTTGTATGCTTTGTTTACGCTGGCTACATCGATATTACTTGTACGAATTTCTCGTAATCAGACCCCTTCCGTAATTATCCATAGCCATTACAGTGTGTACCTTTATACATGTTCATGTGTGAGTAAATATATTTCACACTAGTTTTCCTTAATGCTTAAAGCGCCCGGATTGTTTAAAACGGAAAGATACCGTGCTGGGTTCGTAGGCCAAAATGTCATCTAATATACTCGATATTGGGCAACTAAATGGCTAATTACCATCTTTTAATTTACTAATAAAATATCTCATTTCCTAAAACTGACCTGAAATATGTCAAAAAAGCAACATTCCAATTACACAGTGTTTTCTTTCAAGTATACTCAATGTTTATTTGAAACGGCATTTTACTCTAATTTATATGGCAGAGAGTAAGTAAGTAAAAGTCTATCGGCATTCAATATTCTAGCCGTATTATATTAGCAGGAGAACTATTAAACGCCGGGGCACTAACTCTAAATACTAAATCTTCTAATAGTGACGAAATAGACAACTATTTCATTCTGCCTGTAACCCGGCGAAAATCTAACTTTGAAGTATGTTCATTGTTCGCATCGCTAACACAGTTGTAGCCTTTTTTATTGTAACTGAACCATAATATTAACTTTATCGATACAAAAAATTATCTAATTTTACATACCTACGTAGCAGCGCCTCACTAAAATGAAACGAAATTTTACATAAAACGATTTATTTAAAGTAAAGTAATAATGCAACAGTGCAAAACATCTCAGCGCGTTATTTCGCAACAAATTAGCATTACTGGCATGTCCAAAGTACAACATCAACTTAAACTGCCCTAATAACCACCTTGCAATATTGTAATAATACGATTTTAATGGGAGGAATCTTTTCATTTTAAATCTTTGGGGACTAGGTACGTATAAGTACTGTGGTATAAAATGTACAGATTAAGTACAATACACTCACTTTTAAGTAAAGCGGGTCATTTAGGATAGAAAATTGAAATTGCCCTTGAGTAAACTCAGAGTAGGTATAGTCGATTAAGCACATTGCAAGTAAGGATTGCCAAGAACGAAATGAGGCTAGCTCCTGGACTACGACTAGTGTAGCTAGTGAATAAAAAAAATATAAATTAGATAGATATACACCTCAAAGCCAGATATACACCTCAATAAAATACTAGTTGTAAAATAGTTCAAATTTTATCCAAATATACGCTTTTATTATATTTGTCAGATAGATTGACGTTTTAAACCAGGAACGGTTATAGGTCAATCACATAGCTAAAGCTGGCCTAATGTATGTGTATCGGCGTTCTGTATTCAAATTTTGATTTAAATACGTTTAGTTAGGTTTTACACCTAGGCGCTTAGTTATTTCAATGATATACTTAAATGGTATTTAGCTAAGGAGAATACGTTATCTGATTAGTTTAAAAGATTTTAAAGATATCTCCCGTGACGATAAAACAGAAGCACGTCCAATAGTGTAACTAAAGAAATTCTACGATTCATTGTACGTCGTTTCAGATAAACCACTTGAGGTCATCAAGCAACTGACACGAAATACCATCAGTCGTTCAATTTTGATGTAATACGAACACATGGGGTTACGTGTCTGCGCTCCCGGGAACACATTACCTTTAGACACGGCCCACGAGGTGGCTTCCACGTAGCGACATACGAACTTCTAATTTCTACGTAACAGCGACAATATTACAGACTAGACTAATAAAGATGATTATAATGAAGTGAATAACTGATATGAATAAGAATTATCTGTCTCATATAGTAAGGATCTTGAAGGTGTCTAATTGACACCAATATAGATGTTGTTGGATCATTACGTTACCTACGCAAATAGATAAATTAAAGGCAGTCTAATGCGCTATTTGGAATAGTGTTAAGTTTTGGCAAGTGATAAATTTAGGATAAATTCATCGTCGTCAATCGTATAGATCACTTAGTTGTGTGTCTGTCTATGAAAACCCTTTTTTCTTAGGAACGCATGGAGGTATCAAGAAATTCATACGAAATACACAGGTCTACTGTCTCTTAGAGCTGTGAAATAATAAAACTTCTAAGCGAACGCAATCAAAGCCGTTTATCCCGCAAATTTTCGACACTCGCAATGGAATGAAAACATACAGCGTACTTCCCGTGAATTCAGAATCTTGAATTTTTTTACAAAGTGTCGTAAAGGAAAAATTGCGAAAAGCATACATTTTTAGCATTTAATTATATATATACAGGTTTGTACGGAAACCTCGGTGCGCAAAACAAACTTAGACAAATTCATTGTTGACATTACCACTGCTGTCCAAGTGTCCACAGTATCGGATAACCGCTATATCACAATTTATGAATAAAATTCGTGCACTGATATCTTTATCAGTCAACGAAACAAGAAAATAAGTTACAATCATCTCTCTGATTATTCAATCGGACCATTTCTGTTTACAACTTGCTCTGAGCTGGTGATAAGCGATGAAATAACAGTTTTGATATAGTAAAAGTATTATCTATTACGTATACTGTAATCTTATTTATGAGTTTGGTGAAGCATCAATATTACATAAAAATAGAAGCTATCGTAATGTTATTGTTTTATAGACGTCAGGTTTGGCCTAGTGGGTAGACCCTGCCTATGATGCCGATGGTCCTGGGTTCAAATCCCAGTAAGGGCATTTATTGGCATGATGAACGCAGATATTTGTTCCTGAGTCATTGGTGTTTTATATATGTATTTAAGTATTTGTTGTACTGTGTGTAAGTCTAATACGGGCGAAGAATGAAACCAGACATAGGATTTGCCAGTATAATCATTAACTAAAAGGTTTTTCTTTGATTATACCTATTATACATATGTAATTAATTTTAGTAAAATTTCTGAGCAGTAATGTACTGCAAACATTACGCAATATGAACTTTTGAAACTAACTGTCAACGAGTGTTTAACTCGAATGTGTTGCATTACATTGCGGGCCGATTTTTTTTATATGGTTAAAATTTTAATTGTATTTCTAAGCAAAAGTTATCTAAATATATTTCCTATGTCCTATTCTACCCTCCGTTAAGAGATTTGTCCGTATAAGATTTACACACTGTATATCGTTGGCTAAGTATCCACAATTCTTGAGCTTAGTACCGCGGGGCTCAGTTAATTTGTGTAAGAATGGTCATTCTTAATCTATAATATTTATTTATTATAAATAAAGCGTTTGTTTGTTTCTTATAGACAAACTGACTAATGACTATTTACCTATTTCTCTTTGCGATAAAGAACGTTTGCCACATTAACTTTACAAAGAAGACACGCATAGTGGTATATTATTATTTTTCGCTTCCACTAGGAAGGCTGTTAATGTAATAGTAACGAATATAAAAACAGAAAAGTATTCTTTGTTATTATTACCTACCTATTTGCCAACCACTCGATAATCTATAAGTATATTTACTGATGGATCAAGATCCTCAAAAATCAAACAAACGGCTAATCAAATCCACGTCGTTGGCATCACTGCATGTCCAATATTCAATTAAATTATTATTATAGGTATTCATTGTCTTTTAAAATTCACGTCGCTAATAAGACAGCCCTCTTTTCAATTACAAATAAAACAATAAAGAAGATATTGAGCAAGTGAGGATAAATTCTCGCCGTCAATCACTTGATTGTCGACGTACACTCGGGGCATGCTGCAAGTTATCATCCCACAATTGTGAACGATACTCGTACACTGATGGCGATTAAAAAATGTGTCACCTACTTTACACGCGTTGAAGGTCTCAAAATGTTATTGTTCTTAAGATAACTCGGCCGTCAGAAACTAAAATATGTCCTTAAGAATTAAAACGCGTAGGTATAACGTTTACCGAATCGTAATCAGTATACATACTATTTATTTAAATTAAACGACACAAGTGTCACGGACACAGAGATTAAAATGTCCTAGACATCATTTTGAGCGGACTAGTTAAAATAAATTTGGCCCACTATTATAACTCTGTAGGCATTACGTTAACTTTAGCCATCTCGCTAAAATAAAAGTCATAAGACGTGAGCAAAGTTGCCTAACAACAGATATTTACTTTTACCTATCAAAGCTGAAGAAAGCGCCGACGTAGTTTTAAATTAGAAAAATGTTTATGCACAAAAATAAAAAACCAGCAGGTTAGAGTAGATTGAGTAAAAATGGCACGGTTAAAATTATTAAATTAAATACTCATTAGCCAAACTGAACTGTAACCAAAATCCAGGGAAACACGTTAGTTTTAGCAAAATACAACAGATAAAAGTATTCAAAACAATTTATCTGATACCCATCATCTTCCACTTCCTGGCGTCGTCCATTTCGGCATTTTACCACGGCTCATGGGAGTTAGGTAATTAGGCCTTATTGGACTTACGAGTAGTACGCTTAATGTTAAGAGAAGAAGAAGAAAAAAACTCATCTTCAAGTTGTAAATTAATTTGAAGTTCAAAGAGGAAAACGGATTTCATTTTTATGTAAAGTGAAGTATTTTTATCTTGGAGTCGATAAAAAATATTATATTTTTACCAAAAGAATAACCCCAGCGCTCCGAACAAACCCGCCCGGGTGAACAAATAAACCAGGTTATTTGTTTGTCGCCAGGCTTATTGAAGGTGTATTTGCCACGGTGCCGACCCGGCCCGGCCTCCCCAGTTGTACGATTGTTATGACTTGTGCCACCCCCGCCACTTCGGCGCCGTTCGCACAAGTGATGATTAATTATTTAGAATAATCGAGATCACGTATTTTGTTAAAAAGTGGAACACTCACGCGTTTTAACTAATTTCTTTAGAGTTCAGCAGGTGTAAAAATAAATATCATTTTTCAGGCGTGCAATATAAATAGTCCTTTAGTTGCAGCGCGTTCATAGATCCCGATTCCCACCGGTTTACTAATATTCCATACACTTGAGTAATTTTCCTTCGGTTCGTAAGGACTCTTATAGGACAAGTTGGTTGCATAAGAAAATTCTCACTCTCTCGAAAAGTCTCTCCGCCATTGGTCTATACTAACCACTAAGAAAAATAAAATAAAATAATATTTTTTTACATCATGCCAGTTACAAAAAAAAATAAGACATTACAGCCTGTCTCATGGTAAGCATCTTCCAAAGTCAATGGGTTTCCCTACATAGCTGGTCTGGTATGATTTTTTTAGCTGTTACTGCGTGGACAATGTGGACATAGATGGTTTGCGACCAGCTTCATCATCAGCCAAATCATCAATATTTTTCTCTTATATAAAAACGAAGTATGGAACACTCGATGCGTTAGTTATCTTTGTCTTGACTTTAATGCCTAAGTTATGTGTAAATGTGCGATACATAAAATAATCTCTTAGAGTGTATTCTAACCACTTCTAACTTTTTGATGAATTATCATTTTTGGTACTAGACTTCAGTTAAGTTCGAAAAACGCTGGCATGTATTCAAATTACCGAATAAAATTTAGCCAAGTCATTGCTCTAACTTAGGGTAGGTTAGGTAAGGTATCGCAGTTATATATTCAGTTGGTTAATACGTTACCTAACTTAAGTCAAACGTTTCCACAAGTGACGTCTGGCGGGGTGGTCACCATTATGGTCAGCCATGGAGAAGCAGACAAACACCCAGGGCCTGTGTAATGATCAATGTTTGAAAGAGACAGCTTGACAGCTGATGGCGTCTTACACTCTGTACGGACGTTTTAGAAAATGATTTAAGGCAACATATTTAGTTTTTGACAGTTTGTAAAAGGATGAGAGACTTATACTTTTGTTTTAAGATACAAATATGCATTTTGCATACTATAAAACTATTAATGTAAATTACACACTTTTATTTACTAAAACATTACAGCCAGTTCGTGGAGGGCGCTCCAATGGGCGTCGAGACCACTGCGCGAAACGGTGGTTCCCCCTATTCTTAAAAAATAACTAAATTCTTTTTTTACTGATATACCCTCGCAATATATCAGGGTCATGGCGCTTTTCATATCTCAAGCAATTATTATAATAATAAGTTTTTTTTTGTATATAATACACCGTACTCACGTATTACTAGATTGTATCTGTATGTACCTACTTACTACACATGATATATATAATATTTCATGTAACTGGCCTCACATATAAAAACAAACGAACCCATAGGAACATACAACACAACACTGATTTAAAATTTTACTGTTTGTACACCGGACTTATCGAGTGTATAATATGAAAAGTTACGCCATTGTTTCCGTAGTTCAGGAGATAAACTAAAGAATTTAACTATATACATATAAAATTTGAACACTATCTTGCTATGTAAATACTATAAAATTTTAGCAGCAATAGTTTAAATTACGTAAGGCGAGGCCGAAAATTCGCTAACAATTCACACATAGATCCATGTCAAGGAATAAGTAATCGAGGATAACTAAACAACGAGCGCACCTGTACATTGACGTCTGCGTACGCGCATGGGCTGTTTGCAACAAGACCAATGACCCAATTCACTTGGAAACAGTTCACGTAAGTCTATTCAGTGCGTGATTATTGTTCTTTTTTCAATGCGGTGTCGTCATTTAATTTATTTATCTAAGTATACTGTTCATAAATCGTTTTGTGCAATCCATTTACGTATTAACATGAATTGAATCTGACGCTATTAAATAAACTAATCAGCCATAAAGTTGTAGGTATTTAGTAGGTGAACAAATAATTTATATTCAAAATCTCCATGTTATAACAAGGGTAATGTCGCTTCATTATTAAATCGGTTTTGACTAGGATAAGAGAAACTCACACAATGACAGGCATTCTGCGCAAAACAAAACTAATACTAATATTTTTTTACTATTTTACCTATAATTATCTTCGTCCTAACTGTAGTGTCGTTGCAGACAAACAGGCAGCATTTTGACAACTTAGAATGTGCTCAGAGACCACCGTCAAGAAAGCCATATCTCGACCATTATACAGGCCCGTTACCACGAACATCGATGTTCGTATATTTCGAGTATTTTTCTCTTTTACTCCAATCAAGGCGTCACGAGAGTGACAGATACAATCGTCCGAAATTTACGAATATCGTCATTCGCGGTAGCGCCTCAGGTTAACTACCATAGTCACACTAGAAGCCTTAAACCAAGAGACTAAATATGTATAAGTAGGAAAATCCAATTGCAATAGTGCCTAATGATAATTAGCAATTAAAATATTATCTTTTGAATATCCCAACCACATTTCATTTCAAATTGCATTATTTTATTTTACAGCCAAAACGTAATTCCGAATATGTTTGTAAAATAAAAAAAAATGTGCTTTTTACAAATTAAAGTTAACTTGTCATGCGCAGTTAAATCCGTCCATAAAGTCTATGTTGGAACAATGTAGAAAACCGTAAATGGTTATATCACTTAAATTTCAATTATAAAAATAGTAACTACTTATAATACATTCCTTTATACCGGATAGAGATCTGTTATAGCATTTATTCTCATTGCTGAAGTTTTAAAACAAATGATACTTTAACTAGTACACCTTTGTTGCCTTGTAGCAAAATCTTACGGGAAGTGTTATATGAAGTATTTATTGCTACGAGTTACTTCACGGGGCAACCCTATTTATACCCTCAAGCGAGCAGCCAAGCACAAACAGTCGAGATCCAAGTTCGATAACGACAATATTGCAGCAAGTACTTAAAGGCTTTACATTCAATCAGACTTAGTTACGGAGTTAAACACGAGTAGTTTGTAATATATTTAGTAAGTATTATTTTTGAAGCACGCGAGGGACATTTGACAAGGTTATTTGCGATTATACAACACTTAGGAAACTATATAGTTATTTATGAGTATGCGAATTATTGACCTATCAACCGATTAGGACATTATGAAAAGATTGAAACCTTTTAAAAATGTTAACACCGTCATCTTTGACGACCGGTCTGGCCTAGTGGGTAGTGACTCTGCCTATGAAGCCGATGGTACTGGGTTCAATTCGATGAGCACAGATATTTGTTCCTGAGTCATGGGTGTTTTCTATGTATTTAAGTATTTATATGTATCTATCTATTATATATATATCGTCGTCTAGTGCCTACAACACAAGCCTTACTGAGCTTACCGTAGGACTAGGTCAATTTGTGTCAGATTGTCCCGAAATATTTATTATTTATTTATATTTATTATCTTTATATATTTTATATACTTTTATCTGTTCACCAACATCAGTTTTTCGCGTTATCACATTTTAAATTAAACTTGTGTAAGTATCGTATTAAAATTTTTCAATGACACAATTTTAAAATTTTGTACCAGTGCGCACGATTTCATAAATGTTCTTTGCTTCCATTTAAACCAAGTTAACATCATAAGGAACTTTTTTAAGACAAATTCAATAATATGATTGAAATTTATTTCATCCAAAACGAAACGACAAAATAACCTTTTCTTTAAAGGAATTTTCATTACATTGAAAGCGAGTGTATATTGTTATGCACATTAGGCGTTACGAAGATATATGCACTTTTGCACCAATTTACACCAGGTACCAAACAGCGCGTTGCGTAGCGAGCTAAACTCGTAGCTAATGCGGTAGTGATTTTAATTTCGCACACGTAGAACGCTGAGCTTCGCTCCCGGGGGGTGTATTCTGAATGCTTCAAATGTTTACAAAAGTTTACATGTAATAATTGCGTGCGAATACATATTAAATTAAGCAAATATATCAGTTTATCTAAAGGTCGGTTGCACTAAATAAGTCGACTGTCGATGTCATCATGATAGTAAAAAAATTGGTATGAGAATTTAGACAGGTATCTATGGAATGACAGCTGCGTCGCCATATTTAAGGATAATCCTTTCGTTGAATATACGAGGTACAACCCACCCTAAGTGTTCCAGGATCAATCCTCAGTTATACCAACAGCTGTTAAAGTTGATGTTGGACAATCTAAGAAATTGGGTAGAAGAAGTATGGAATTATTCGGTTAGAGGTCGCCTGCGTAGAACTCCGCCCAAGGCTCGGCGCGAGTCGTCGACCCGCCGTCACCTTGCCTCGAGCCAACTTACGCAATTTGTTAATCTTATCGTCTATACACCCGACCTCGCCAGCCTCTCGCTAAAATTCGGTGCTTGCATAGTGCACATGCATTCACTGAATCACATTTGTTTTGAATGTAAAGTTAAATATAGTTTCTCTTAACTATCGAGTGTAAGGAATGTGGAAACAAATATTTTAATGATATACTTTTTAGTAGCTTTACATAATCAATTTGTTCTTGAAATATGTATAAAATCATAAATAAAATTTCCAAGCTATAGAAATCCTGAAAAATACTGAATGAGGTGACCAGATAATGCCGAGGCAAACTTTTTAACATACTTGATTAGAAAATGGTTTTCACATACACGAAAATAGATATCTTTATTTTTATGCTACGTTTCTCTTTAGTTTCGAATATTTTTATGTATTTTAACTTCACTCTGTTGTAAGGTATAATTGTTGTATGTCTAAAATTTTCCCAGGAATGATACAGACTATTTGGACAGGGTTTTAGTGTTATTGACTTATTGTAGGTATCTATAAATCTGTGTATGCTATAACGATAAAAATGGTATGAGATTTGGATTGCTGGTTTAATAGTAGAGCGTTACATACATTCGTATTTCTCACTTTTTGATTAAACTTTATCAAGGTAATAAAGTGTTTTTGGTTGAATTGAATTAACTACACGGCCTAAAGTGTCTGAAAACTCTCATAACTTTTTTGTAGTTACATATATAAAATTGTACTTTTTTTTGTTTTTTTTTTTAAAGCATACTTATACTTTTCGTAAGTAAGTAAATATTTATATCCGGAGACTGACTATGACGAAACCGCAAAAAAACTTGTCAAAATGAAAGCGCTTGTTGTTGTTACTGGTGCTACAAGCAGCTTGGCACTAAGCGCCGAGCGCTGCCAGAGAGAGGTGCGCTGGTGGGACGATCCTGCCAAGCACGTACCACCCCGCGCGTACCTATTTATTGGCAAGGCCACGCCAGCGGCGCGCCAGTGCGCAGACGACGGTCGGACGCGCTGTAACTGCTATTACTGTGACCACCGCGCAGCCGCTTACACGTTCGCGCACAAATATTATGATCGATTGATAACAACGGACATTTCAGTTCAGTTCCTTATATTTGTTCATTAAAAAAAAGGTTCACTATGATTTCATTACTATCAAATTCTAAACTTTTGTGGGGACTATATCAATTGGTGAACTACTGTGTGGCGCGTACGTCGCTGCCGATGCTGCTGGCCGTGTGTGCAGCACTCCTGGCTGCTCGACTGGCCCAGCTGGTGCGGGAGGTGCGGAAGCTGCCGCCAGGCCCGTGGGGCCCTCCGGTCGTTGGCTACCTGCCCTTCATCGGCGTGCGCCACAAGACTTTCCTGGAGCTGGCACGGAGTTACGGTGCGCTGTTTTCTGCGCGCCTTGGCAACCAGCTCACAGTCGTGCTTAGTGACTACCGGCTTATAAGAGAAGCTTTCCGGCGGGAAGAGTTCACCGGGCGCCCCAGCACGCCTTTGATGCACACTTTAGACGGTCTCGGTAAGTACACAAAATCAAACTAATAATAAAATATAATAAATTGATCAATAAGAATTTTCTCACACAAGCATTTGATTACTTTAACTCTACCGTTTATTAACGTCAATATCAATTAATTACGACCGTGTAACTTAGTAAATTCCCTTTATGTATTAGTATTTAATTTTACATAAAAGCGCGTTATTGAATTTTCACCGGGTACACATGGCATTAGCGCATGTGGGCGGTGCTCGGGCGCACGCGCCTCCCGCTCCCGAGCACCGGTGCGCTCGCGCCGCCCACCGACCCCTCGCCGCAACTAACCGCCTCCCTCGTTGCAGGTATCATCAATAGCGAGGGCCGCCTCTGGAAAAGTCAGCGCCGTTTCCTCCATGAAAAGCTACGTGAATTTGGAATGACCTATATGGGGAACGGCAAAAAAATCATGGAAGCCAGAATTAAGGTGGGTACTCGCCAAATAATCCCCTAAAATAAACAAAAGTACACAAAAGTATAATTTTCACGAGAAAATACATTTTTTGCATGTCTAATATGAATTTTCTTTTACAGAACGAAGTGCACGACCTGATATCCAATTTACGTAATTCAGAGTGCAGCCCCATTGACCCTAATCCGCTCTTGGCTCTTGGCGTATCCAATGTAATCTGCGGTATCACCATGTCCGTCCGCTTCAGCCACGGGGACACGCGTTTCACCAGATTGAACCATCTAATCGAAGAAGGGATGCGGCTTTTCGGAGAAATTCATTACGGCGAATACGTACCCCTTTACAACGTAAGTTTCATTCGAAGTAATTGACGTAATAATAAAGCAATTTATATGTACGTAAGTACAACAATCGCTACTTTTAATTAACGTTAACTAATTTTTATTTTCTTTTGTCTGTAGTATTTACCCGGCAAAGCCCAAGCTCAAGTGAAAGTTATGCAAAATCGAGAAGAGATGTTTGCATTTTATCAAACACTAATCGATGAACATCGAGCTACGTTGGATCTTGAAAACGCTCGAGACCTCATCGATGTTTATCTGATCGAGATCGAAAAGGCGAAGCTGGAAGGAAGAGCCGGGGAGCTGTTCGAAGGAAGAGATCATGGTAAGTTTATCACTGTAAATGATTAATTATTTTCTTCTCATTAAAAGTAACAATACGTAATTAAAGAAACACTATTTAACAATTGTTATTTTTTTACAGAATTACAATTGAAACAAATTCTGGGTGATTTATTTTCTGCGGGCATGGAAACCATTAAATCATCTCTGTTGTGGATGTTCGTATTTATGCTAAGAAATCCTGAAGTCAAGAGACGAGTTCAAGAGGAACTGGATGCTGTCGTTGGTCGGGAACGCCTGCCCACTATTGAAGATATGCCTAACATGTCTTACACTGAAACCACCATCTTGGAGACTTTAAGAATGTCGAGCATTGTCCCTCTCGCCACTACACATTCACCAACAAAGTAAGTTATAAACCTTGAAATTTATTTTATACCTCCAACATTTTTAGTATGTTTATCAATTTGATACCATTATTTCGCTTAATAATTTTGATCATGACTAACAATGTATTTTCTTCAACAGGGACGTTCATCTGAATGGATACAGAATTCCGGCTGGAAGCCAAGTAGTACCCCTCATTAACTGTGTGCACATGGACCCCAATCTTTGGGATGAACCCGAAAAGTTTAACCCGAGCAGATTCCTCGATGAAGACGGCAAGATTAAACGACCAGAATACTTCATGCCCTTCGGTGTAGGACGGCGTATGTGCCTTGGTGACGTACTCGCACGCATGGAAATGTTCATGTTCTTTGCATGCGTGATGCACCAGTTCGACGTACAGCTAGCGGAAGGTGAGGACTCACCTTCACTGGAGGGCACGGTGGGAGCTACGATCGCTCCGCAAGCCTTCCGACTTCGGTTCATCCCGCGCTCGCCGCCCGCGCCGCTGGTACCGGCAGTACCCGACCACCCGCATTTGCGACACGTCGGTGCGCACTAAACCTCCATTTTCAATTAAATTTCTAAAATCTACCAATAATATTGCACTGTCATTGACTAGTATCAAAATTGGGCAAGTCTTATGTGTTACAGTTATTGTTATAATCTGAACTGATTATTAGTATGAAAAGAGCACCTGCTCTAATAGATTTTTCAGTTGGTATTGTAAAGGTGATGTAAATTGTGAATTATGTAGTCCCATTGCCGGGCTTTTTGTGTCTAATCCACGTTTGATCACATAGCACTTGAAATGATATCACGTTGGTAGATTTTTGGAATAGAAATATTAATCAAGATGTAATTGACGCGGCTTTGCTGCTACTTTACCCACCAGTATTAACTGATCACTCGTTTTAGAGCGCATCGACGACCATTTATTTAAGTCCTATAAAATAAGTAACGACGTTGCTGAAGCAAACGTCAAGGCTGTGCATAAAGTGTTCAATTTAGTAGATAACAGAATTAGAGACGTATGAAAACTCCCATCGTTGAGATTACTCGTATGAAATGTTTTTCGTATATGTAAACAGTATTAAGGACAAGAAATACTTCTTGAGTGACCTCTAAGGTTGTCAGAATTTACACCATACGAAGTACATTTGTGAAATTTGTTTAATGTAAGCAATAGGTTATTAAGTTCTAGTATACCAAAATTGTATATTCATTCTAGGTCATTATTTATTAAGATCACTTAGAAGAGTGCCTGTTTGAGTGTGATCTCATGATTTTTGCGTTGAACATCATTACATGTATGATTCAATAGACTTTGCAAGTGTTCATCTGTTATTTTTCTAGTTAACACGATATTATATTGTACCTTTCAAGACTATAAGATAACATTCCATTGTAGCTTAGGTTCAACCAGTAACTAGTCTATATAATATTAAATAGTTAAGTGATCTTTAATTATCAAGTAGAAGTGGAGGATATCAACTCATTGCAACCAAGTTGTTCTGTACTGAAATTACATTTATACTTTCAGCTCACCGCTAAATAGTATGTTATCAATACATTTGCCTTGTAAATATAGCTATTAGTGAAAACTACTATTTGTATTTAAAAATAAATGAAGATACTACAAATCATAAATGCTGTTTATTATTATCTATTACACAAATCAATTAAAAACATAATCATTATTACAAGGGATCGCAATAAAAAAGTACCGATGGAGGTGTCAAAGTAAGTCCAACCTTTCCTTTCATTTCTTCTTCGGAAGGAGGGTCTGAAGCGAGTCTCACTTTACGACGACGAAGTAGTCTGGCCACCAGACCACACGATATCATACGAGAAAGCTCGTCTCCTGGGCACATTCGCTTTCCTAAATTAAAAATATGAAAACACTATTTAGTGATGATAGTTCTAAATAAGTTAATAAGGTACATTTAATGCGAATCAAATGATTATAACTTTTTACTAAATGTACAAAAATATGCTTAAGGGATAACAAAAACAATAAATCTCATGAAAGTTTCTTCACCAACCTGTTTGAAAAGGAATAAATTCTTGGGGCTTGAGGAGACTGCCGTCATCAGAAATAAAGCGACTGGGTTTAAAATTTTCTGGATCCTTCCATGTCACCGGATCCATATGCAATGCCCATTGCAAAGGAATTACCATTGCTCCTTTTGGAACTTTATAGTCTCCCAGCATGGTATCCTAAAAATAAAAATAAATATGTTAGTTACGGTACAAATAAATAGTACCTTATGATAACGTATATTTGACAATGTTTTACAAACCTGTAAACATCCATGAGGAATTCCAACTGGAACGATAGATCGTATACGCTGAGTTTCACAAATTGCTGCCATAAGAAGTGGTAATCGGGAGCTGTCTACTTGACCTTCTTCGGGATATACATTTAAAATTTCTGTTCGTATACGCTCCTATAAAATGAATACATGAGTTAGAGAGCAACAAGTAGTAAAGAGGCTCGATGTTCTTATAAATTACTAAAGAGTTTTAATTTGTTTATTGAAGTAGGTACCTAAATAATATATCAATGATCCGTAAATTATACATAAATACAAAATGTTACCTGTTCTTCCGGGTACAGAGCCATATACAATAAAAACCACGCCAAAGTAACAGATGTGGTGTCCAGGCCTGCGCCAAACATATCAGCTAAAAGGTAGTGCAGTTGTTCATCTCGGACAAAACCTGCTGAGTTATCATTACTGTCGAATCTTTTCTTCTGTTCCTCTAGGAAACTGTCTAAAATACAGTCCCCTTCAGTCGCAATTAATGTTTCAGGATCAAAAAAGTGTTCTTCGGCTTGGTCTACATGTTTGCTGTACGTGATACATTTTATATGGCCATCGGGATGTTCATTATAAAGGTCAGAATGAGGTGGATATTCAGCCCCGGGTGGTGTACATAGGCCCAACATTTTGCGACGTCTACCTATAATGCTAGCATAAAACCTGTGCGTTTGCGCTTGACCTCGAGTAAGTGTTTCCATCGTTTTTCGAATGGATGACGAAAAAAATCTAAAATAAATTTTAATTTAAGTAAAGGAGTAATACCAAAATAAATACTAAATAAATAAAAACCAAGTTACCTCATGAAAGGCAAAAAGTTAACAACCCCAGACACTCCCATTTCGTGACACCCTTCCTCTTGGATTTGACGTAACCAATGCCAAGTCTTGTCCTCAGGAGGAAATTTGAAGCCAAATATTATTTCATTAACTACGTTACCAAGCGAGTTCGATAGCATTTGTGACAAGTCCATAGGTGATCCAGCTGATTTCGCCACATTCTATCAATATATAGGTAAAATTATCAGAATTAACTTGAACACGCTGTCATTGTAAACAATGTACTTAAGAACTTTGTGTAAACACTTTATTACTAAAAATAAATTATAATAAATAAAAGGACTGTGGGTTGATGCAGCAAAAAACTTATGTTAGAATATAATAAGTTTTTGCTGCCTAAAACCCAGAATATTTTGTCTCTGACAAAAGGTCACATTCAACAAAACGCTTAATAAGTGTAGCTTTTTTGGGTATGTAGCAAGAAATCTGAACTTAAAAATGATCGCGTCAGGGCACCTTCACACTTTATTAGATGGCTTCTCAGTATAATGACTTATACTTGACAGTGAAACAAAACTTTGGAACACAATTCTCATACGTTCTTTTGTTATATGTATATCTTAAGTCTGCATTGATGCACAAATTAACCACTTGTCTAGTAAGAGTAATGATAAATTTGTTTTTTCATTAAATATAATAGATTTTGGTATTTTACCTCAAGAAGTTCATATACTCCAGATGCAATTCGTTTTTCCAACTTATCTCTGGATGCACTGTGTTTGCTCATTCCATAGCTTTTTAGCCATGAAGTTACTAGTTTTCTCTGATCTTTCCACAATGGACCTTCAGCACAAATTATTCCTAAAATAAATAAAACATTAACAAGATCTTCTCTATTTTATTTCTATATATACACCATATCATTCTTTCTTACCATTTCCGTGCATAATTCCATGGGTTAAAAATAAAGGAGCTCTGCCAGAAAAGGTATCCTTAGCAAAAGCCTCTCTGATTAATTTATGATCGGACAGCACTACGGCATAAATGCTGCCCATCCCAATTCCATAAATCGGTCCGAACTGCCTGGATAATTTAGTTAACGTCAAATGCGGATGGTTTCGGTCAATGAACGGCAAATATCCAACCACTGGCAGACCCCAGGGGCCCGGAGGTAAGCTTTTCCATTCTTTAATTTTCTTGCTTATCCAAAACCCAACAACAAATGTACACAGCCATACAAAAAAGAAATCCATGTTGTTTTTCTGAAATATAACATGTTACTTTCATAATAAAGTGCTTAAATAAGATATAAAAAAGAGAACAAAAGTAAAATGGCTATTAAGAAATTATAGTACTCTTAAATTTTTATCATAAAGGCGTGCATCATGTTGATGGCATTCCTATGCAAATTAATTAGATGGGTTGCGTCACCTTTTAAGCTTGGCATCAGCTTTAACGAGCTGGGTTCTAATTTGAATATTAAATAAATCATAAAATTGCAATGTGAATACTACCACACATTGTATAAATATTGCTGTAAAACAGTCAAATTTGCTTTTTCTGCATAGATATACAAGTACCTACAGGATTTTAGTAGAAGCAGAATAAGATAGTTTTGTAAAAGCGACACTTAATTTTGATCTGGGGTTAAATTGTTATATGAGTGGCTAGTTTGCCACTTGTTCATGGACTCGTATCTAAAGCGAAGTTTACACTAGCAAGTAGGGACGCAGCTATATGCAAAAATGAAATAGCGATATTTATCTCTCATTCTTCCTTATAGCTGCATCCCTACTTGCTGCAAGAAAACTTGCAAGTGTAAACTTCGCTTAACTTCAATGACTTCAATCCGCCATTAGCGGGCCTTCGGTGCGGACGTGTAGTAAATTACATTTACAAAAGTTCTGAAGTTGTGTTATTTTAACTGTAAGTACCAACTTGGTAAATGATAAGTTTAAATGAGTGTGATCTATATGAAATCTCGAACTAAAAACTATTCTACAACTAATCAGCATCAAATAATTGGTAGCAACCAAAATAGCCAAATAAATCGGAACACAATATCACAATTTTCATAGCAGTAAGGATGTATTACGATATATTTGGCCACAGTTTCTGCTTCTAAGAATATCGTCACTACTTTGAAAAAATCTCATAACTCATTTAAAAGAAAAATGACGTAACTATGTATAGGATGAGTACAGAGTTACTGCCTTTCAACTTTGAGTATCTAAGTCAGATAAGAATTTTTTTCAGAGTAGTGTAAACAGAGCACCAAATATTTGTATTTCAAGCCGGCACACACGCTACAAAGAGGTGGAAATGGATATCTTTTCACCTCAGTACAGTTCTGTCATTTAAATCCTCACTCGCAGTCTTGGGTACAGAGGAATTTCCTCCCGCGTACGCTAAGGTTGTGGAATGAGCTTCCTGCGGAGGTCATCCCAAAGGACTACAGTATGGTGTTCTTCAAAAAGGGTGTAAAGATGTTTTTACGGGGTCGGCAACGCGTGAATGATGCCTCAGTATTGTAAACGTCCATAGGTTGCGGTGACCGGCTACCATCAAGCGGACCGCATGCTTGTTTACCACCTTTGTGGTATAAAAAAAAAAGTGCTCTAAAATAGATTTAGCAATCCAAAAAACTAACACTACAGGATACGGTAGTTTAAATTTACATAAACTTATGCTTTACCTTAATTAAGATTTTTAGAGTCCCGTTTCAAAAATAGGCGTCTAACTTTAAAATAGTCTAACTTTTGAACCGTGGGTCCAGAAAATTGGAAAAAGTTTGGCATTTTGGATATATCGTGTAAAATATTATAATCAGTAAATGATTTAAGCGACATCGGAATAAAGACGTAAGTGCCGTTCAATATACTATAAAATACGACCTTTTCAGTGAATGTACTACTATAGAAATTACGATAACTAACCATTTTCGTGCGTTCAACGGACAGTACGTCAACAGACGTGGCGTAGTCGTTTGTTTCCTTTGGCCTATAGCACATGACGTCACGCTGTGTCCGTGAACGTATATGAATCTACTGTTTACTACCAGCACAAAATATAACAAATTCTTTTTAGTCTTCATGATACGGCACCCTAAATGTAATTCAAAACGTGTTAACCATTTCTGTTTTGTGCGTCCTACTACTGAATCAAGACCTCAACGCTTTTTATTTATATACAATGCGATAAAAAATTGCATGGACACATTATGAATTAATTCATTCATAACATGTCCATGCAATTTTGAATCTGTGTGTACTTACTCATCTACCCTACCACAAGATGCCTACAAACGTCCGAAGGCCAATTCCAACTATGACAATCAGACGCTGATTTGGCCTGGTTCGGTTTACACTGGTGTCTTGTACAATTCGCGGACGTTACGATATTTCTATGCACTTTCATATAGGAAATGATATATCTATAAATACACCGAAATATCGCCTTCGTCGATCTTCCGAATATCCCGCGTAGTTCATTGAAGAAAATACTATTTGTTTGGCTGTTAATCAATTATACTCGTACCTATCTTATCATTATCACTACCACGAAAACGCCATCTAGCGGCACCGATACAACGTAACGTAAGCATTGCATTTGTTATCTAGCGTTAGTAATACTTAAACAGAAATTTAATTATACCCTACTCCAAACATAAACATTTTTAAATTTTAAACGGTAGGTACATAAAGGTAGTGTCAATTGCTAACGTTTCTCCTTTAAACATTGACCATAAAACTTATATTATAAAACTTAATCAAAAAGTAAAATGTACTCTATACAAATTGATTTAAGTTTCACTTTAGCTCAACAAGAAAGAAGGAGGATGACGTGCGGTTGTAGATACAGCAAGTAGGGGGCAAAATGTACCATTGTTAAATCTGTCAGTCGGATACATTATTGTGTTTCGTAACAGATTATTTTAATAAAGTTTCGCATATAAATTAAATAATTAATGTATTTTACTGTGCATTTTTTTTTATTCTGCTGTATTTCTACAAAATTATAATTATATTGGTGAGCCAAACTATATCACATTAATATATTAATTAGTTTACGCTTATTTTAGTCATCCGTGGTTTAATTATTGTTTTTGTCCTTGCGTTTTTCGAAGGTGGAATTCCTAAAATTATTAAAAATAACGTGGACACCTTAATAGAAAAAGACAAATGTCTCCCCGATAGCAATCTGACTCTCACAGCACGTTTTTTAAGGCCAGAGCGAAGTCTTCTTTATTATACGTCTATGCTATATTTATTTGATAACAAAACACTACCAACATAACAACACAAAAAGTGTGACTCAGGCGGAGTATCACCGACAATTTGGCAACAGCTAAATGTGTTTAGAAATAAAATGCTTACCGTAATATGCTCCAAACTGCCCTTTTAGACAATAAATGGCCTTTAACGTGCCAAGGAAGTATTTGTTAAGTAATTATCACTATAGATAGTGTGTATAAATTTTAAATAAATGCCGATAAACGCTAGCACAGTCGATGCGCAGAGTTCGAAGCGCACTGGTCACGTGGCCTCGCTCAAGGCGACTGATCGCAGCGCCTCTACGACACTAAGTGGAAACACACGTTAAACTCAAATTCAAAATTTGTTATTCAAAACGAATTTTATTTTCAAATTCCATCAATATATTCCGATTCTTTCTAGATCGGAACAGCGTGGGGCATGTTTTGCATTTGCGTCTGCAGGTAAAATTGCAAGAATGATTTAGGTACCTGGAACTTAAAACTGAGGCGCTACCGCCAAAAACGATATTCGTAAATTTCGGACGATTGTCTCTGTCAATCTCATGTCGTCTTAATTGGGGTAAAAGAGAAAGATGTTAATGTTAGAAGCAAATGTTAGAAGTTTTTAAATTAAACATTAAACAAACATTATTTTGTAGTTATGCTAAGCTCATGATCTTGATGATAATGAGTTATTCATACGAATACTATTTATTTAGTCATTCGCGTGGCATGTTTCGGTGAACATGGGTCTCTTAGTGCTTGAATATGGAAACCTATGGAAGTCCGAAACCTGTAACGCTAGTGACTCAATAATATTCGTAAATTATCTTAAAATAAAATATGTTTCAATAAGGTATTTTTTTTACATATTTATCATCTATTGTTATATTTGTATCTTTAAAAATCTTGAACGCAAAGTTCTAAATGTATGTTATTGCATATGTAGTAGGCAGCCACCTGGATTTGCATTCTGTTTTCGTTATCTCTGTACAATCTGGCATATTTTTGTCTGAATCGTATACCTTACAGTTTTGACTTGTGTGGAAGCAGTGTTTAAGTAGAAGCGCGTTTATTAATTTTATATAATGAATTTAAAATTGAAATCAAATATGTTTACATTTCAATATTGTCGCAAGGGTCTCTGCTCCGCATACGCCTGCCAAATGTCTGGAAACACCATTGTCTGGGACACAATCACTTAATAATATGGAAAGAAGACAAATAATAAGTCAAAATAAGCATTCTACTGACACATACGAAAATAATATGATGGTATATCATACAATCCGAGCAGAAGTGGCTGAATATCCCAGGTGGTCAAAATTATCCTGACACGCTCTTGTTATCTTAACAGTAAAGTCGTGACAAGCTCATTATAACACCTCGGCCGATTAGCTACAATTGCTGCTGACTGTACCCTACTACATAGAAGAAGAAAAAAATTCCTTTGCCCTGGCAGAGAAGGTCCCTCGTCTCTCTGCTTTATAAGCAGGGTCACTACCGTCTAGTCTAAGAGGCCCTTAAAATACTAACATACATGACCTTCCGCTAGATTTCTTTGATCTGTTGATCTGCTAACAAAAACCTACAATCCTGCTATCAACTACAGTTAATCGCGTCGTAAAGTCAGCGATCACTCGGTTAATTGACTCCGTAAAGATTAATACTGCTCCGACCGATATCGGACCTCGGGACGAATAATGTCGTATCAAACTATACGCCTTTGAATTCTACCAACATATCGCTCTCGCAAGGTGCGATAAGAACGCATTTGTTCGTGATATCGATTTGTGTGGGTGTGCGTTCATTCAATTAAGTTCATGTGGGTAAAATGCATCTAGTGATGTGATTGGTGGTGGCCAAGCGACACTAATTACTGATGAATATCAGCAGTACCTTAACTTTATACCATGGCCAAATTTTTGTGAGAACTTCATAAGAGATTATTTGCCTTATAAATCCATTATAATTTAAATTGGGAAACTTTATATTTGAACTCCGAATAATTTAATCTGCGTTTATAAATATAATCATTTATTATTCTTTATGAATACTTAAAATATAAACATGGTCACCACACGTGACGCAGGCGTTCGGATAATTACATAATTTCATAGATACAAGGTTGCAGCTTATCAGCTAAATATTTTATAGTTTTGGTGGTTTTACTCTGTTTTATTTATATATAGGGTCATGTTGTTTTATATCATAATTGAATTGTCTAATCTAGCCAGTTCCCAATCTGGCAGTAAATTAGGTATTTCTATATTTAAAATTTTGTTAAATTTCGCAGGTTCATACAAATTAGGGTTTTTCTGAGGTCATTTTAAGGTTTCAGATAAAACCCAGACCTAATATTGATTAGGTTGCATATGGAAGCTTATAAATATGGCTCGTGGGTAAAGAGAATCCTATAACAATGATATTGTTTTCGGTGGCCATAACATTTACATGAAATGAATTAAAACAACTTAGAACGTATTATGTCGCGTACACTGAATTTAAATTATGGCCTAAGTTATAACTTTCCAGAACGTCTACCATGGTTGACATTTTATCGACTTTCGCGCTATCGGTCACTTTCGCACTCACATAATTGTTAGAGCGTAACAGTTATTGTGACAAGTGATAAAAACCCGACCATATTAGACTAGCAGCATTCATGGTCAGAGTAGTTCAGTTTTATATGACTCGTCGAGTCAAGGTACTGAATAAGATTTTAGTATAGCGCAGGCGATCAAGCGACACGTGGTTAGGCGCAGCTCCACATTAATCGGCATTAGGATCTCGTTACGATTGGTCCGATAAGGCTCGGCCGCTGACCGGCCTTCACACTTCGCGCTGCCTGCGTCCGCGCCTACTCGACCTCGTCCGCTCGTCGCACTTCGTCTTACGATTTTCGTATGAAGTAACATTAAGTTTTAAAGCGTAGCCTAGCCGATATAGCCCTGCCTATGACCCAAAAGGTCCCGGGTTCGAATCTTTGAAGATTTATCTGTGTGTCTCTAATATTTGTTACTGGGTTGTAGACGTTATAGATATTTTTCTGTTATAGATATTGTCGTCTAATAATTAACGACCGTAGAATACAAGCTTACAGGACTTGGTCAGCTTGTTTAAAATTGTCCCAAATTATTGATTTATCTAGATAAAAAATAACAAAATGAAGGGCAGTAGTTTCTTGCCGATGTCTTCTCGGGTCAGAGGTGTGGGGTTCGAACCGGTGTAGATTTTTCTTTGACGTTCATAAGTGCATGTAATGTGAATAAATTGAAAAATAAAGATCTTTAATCTTTAAGCATTTTATGAACAACACAGCTTTAGGGAGCAACATTAACACGATCATGGTCGTTACCTTTTATTGCTAAAGTAATAGATAGCTATTATCTATCTTTTATCTGCTTGTAACACTATTAATAAAATATGTCATTAGGAACATACACAAATTAGAAATGAATGATTTTCAATTTATCAAAAATGTTGTACTATTTTACTTTAACTTTCGGCGGCGAATGATTCTGGTCACACATAGCATTCTATTGCTTAAAAATACACTTACCTAATCTGTTTAAGGTGAAATTTGCTGGATTGTGACGAAAACTTTTTTAGTTTAATATATCAACAAGTTCAACTATGTTTCAACCAATAAAGTAACATCAACCAACACGACTGACCAATAAAATTCTTGTTAAGAAATTAAATAGCACAATATTTGCTATAAATTATTATCATTGTAAGGGGTAATGCAAAAACAAAACTACGGTGTAAACAATTGTTTCAGATTACTGTCACTCGTTACTAGTACTAAGGTATCAATTTCAATACACACTATATTTAGAAACACTATCGTTTACAATAAGAATTTATTATAAAGTCCATTAAATTATGGCAACATTACGATATTAATACAGTGCACTAACCATGTTTCACACGAGACATCCTCATGCACGTAATTTAATAACACACTTACATATAAATATATATATAAAAATGATAGATACTCGCATACAAATCTCGTGCAAGATTTTGTGAATAATCTAAGTACATGCCTACGTAAGTCGATAACGTGTTTCATATCCATTGACATTCTGTAGCGGCGATTTCACGAGTAGGCAGAATGTATCCCGGACGTCATTAAAAAAAGGCTATTCTGAAGGCAACAATAATCATAAAGACTGGGCGCAAAATATTCCACGTAAGTAGGTAGGTAGTGAGTGTCCAATAAATCGGGTTGTTATTAGTTTTTAATAATACCAAAAAATAAAGGGATAATCAGAAGGCACTTTGTACTCGTACTCGTACAGATGTCAGATGGCTAGCGGTAGTGATCCTCATCTATGAACGTAAAGTCTATGTTATCACAAAAATATTTGCCATCGGAATAACTGTAGATATTTGATACGACGTAAGTACCTATTCAAGTCCTTATTTATTTTTTATGTATTTATTGACTTCAATCTTTGGTATCATGTATAAGTATATCATTTTGACAAGACCGGTGCAATTCTAGGCGGTCTAGACCACTTGATATCAGACAATCAGACAGAATGCGAATCTATTAGAATCTGTAATTGTTAGAATGTTACACGCAACTGCTTATTTCTGCATTTGAGTAGTAAACATTAAATTATTTCAGTACTAAATAAGTGTTGAATGGATAAATAGAAGACGCATATATACTGGACAGCTTACAGTTTAGAAGGGTGACGGACTATAGAATGGCAACTTAATTTAATATCGTTTTTATATTAAGCAGAAACGTCTGAGCATATCATAGATATTTAAATCGAAAGAAAAAATAGAAAAATTTTACTCGCAGCGGGACTCGAACCCACAACCACTGGATCACTAGCCCAGTGCACTACCAATTGTGCTATACGATGAACCTGCGAGTCCCAACTCGTTAGAAAAAATAGAAAAATTTGACTCCCAGTGGAAACCCACGAGTCCCGCTGCGAGTCAAATTTTTCTATTTTTTCTTTCGATTTAAATATGAATGTAATATAATTCAATAATATCGAAAGAAGGCTAGCTATAGCAAGACGTCTAGCAAAGGGATAATTAAGAACTAGCTCCATTAATATGATCATGTGAAACAGAAAATAATAATGGTGCAATGTCATACTAACGTATACACGTACCATAGCATCGCTTAATGGAGAATAAATCCTTCTACACCCTTTCTTGAACTCCTTTAATATTAAGAAACGGGAGAGAGACAGAGAGAGTGGTAAATGTTAGAAGTTATTACGACACATGCAATAACAACCAGGATAATGCATTTTCGAAATAAAAAACCCTATAATAAGTTCTAGGGCAATGTGCATATAAAAATTAACTGCATAGGAATATTGCAACTTGGAGGTCCCTCCTTACTTATCTTTATGTACAAATCACATCAAAAGTCACGTTTTACTCGACGTTAAAGCTCTGAGTTAAGATATAGCCTGCCTTTTTACTTATCCAGTCAGTTTTAAGTTCCATATACATCATTAAATATATTCCTTAATAAATGTAGAAAATACATATTTACTGCATATATATACGACCGGTGATACGACGACCGGTCTGGCCTAGTGGGTAGTGACCCTGCCTATGAAGCCGAAGGTCCTGGGTTCGATTCCCAGTTAGGGCATTTATTTGTGTGATGAGCACAGATATTTGTTCCTGAGTCATGGGTGTTTTCTATGTATTTAAGTATTTATATGTATCTATCTATTATATATATCGTCGTCTAGTACCTACAACACAAGCCTTACTGAGCTTAACGTAGGACTAGGTCGATTTGTGTAAGATTGTCCCGAAATATTTATTTATTATTTATTTATTTATATATATATAGTGATTTTAGCCAATCAGCTAACCTATTTGCGACTCTAAGCAGTAATGCATGTACATTACATTTGCAACTATGTACATTACACTTTTATGTTTCAAAAAAGATTGAATAAACAATTTAATTCCAAATTCTCTGCTTTACCCGAAGTTTAAGGTAGAAAATACTTTAAAGTGTTAAATCCGCATTTTGTATTCTAAGATTTTGTATTGGGCAAAAAAGGTTAAATATAAATAATTCTTGAGATTGCCATCAATAGTTTTTTAGATTTTCCGAATAATGGTGTCCATTGGGAACCACCAGGGCACTGCGCGATCCTCATTCACCGCCATACAGTTATCCCGCGGCCGGCGCCCGCGCAGCCAGTTGCAGTGTTACTGACACAGCGCAAGGTTGCCCGAGGTGGACGCCCGCTACCAGCGCTGCGTAATACTTAAAAGGACATTTTACTTGCACCGAACGAATCCAACTGACCTTTGCTTTATGGTATTAATGTGACGGTGATCGATTAGATTTAATCTTTTAATCGTAAATTAAAGCACCTAAATGTTGCAGCTTTGATATTCCCAAGTAAATGTCAAGCTTAAGAGGAAAATGCGTGCGAGTGTGCCGTTCATACAATAATATAAGAATTAGTTTAATGCTCTGCTAAATTAAATAACCAACTCGTAATATTTTTCGGTTATAGACTTACCAAGAATGTTACTGTATCGGCCGAGTTTTTTATTAGTCTATTTAACCCTAACGTGTAGTCTTTAGTAAAATTGTGTCCATGTAGACTGTATATAAATGAACATAAAATAAAAATGACAAAAACAATATGATGGAAAATAAGTGTCGAACCCTACGGTATTAACTTAGTCAGCTCATCCGCAGCCAATGTGCTACTAAAGAGGATTTTACCCTATAAATTCGCACGTTCATTGCTTCCCATTTTAATATAATATTTAGAACAGCAAAAAACCTATTTTTTTAATATTTTAATAGGTATTTTGCTCTTGGGAGTGGAGACAAATCTAAAAAATTAAAGTACATGAACATTTTTTTTATTTCGATCTTGCGTTACTAAATGGTATAAATAACCACATTTTATTTTACATTTAGGTAGGGACATATTGAGTTCAATAATGTAACACAAGTTCAAGCTATATATAAGTAACCTTAGGTATAATAAAACTCATTCAATTAAGTAGTTTCCTGTTGAGGCAAATAGTTTATTGGTGTGATAATGAGATCAAGCACCTATGTGGAATGTAGTCTCGTATTAAAGAAGAGTCCAGTTGATTACATTGAATATCTCTATTGAAGAGGCAACATTCGACGTCAATCAAGTCAATAGTATCACTAATGAGGCGCGCTTGTCAATGAGTCCGATCTCAATCGAAGCATAACTATTATCTTTTACTTTCCATCGTACATCGCGGACAAAAGTCGGCGGCCGTCGCGTCCGGTCGGCCGTCCGGGCACTGAACGGGTTGCGTCTTTTTGATCTTTTGCTCCGGCAACTATGCGTAGAGTCTAGAATGCCTGTATCCCGTCGCTGCGAACGTCGTTCCTCTTTTATTTTTAGTTTGCGCGAAAAAGGTGGTCGACCAGTTGTAGCGTTGGGTCAACGTATTCGAGGCTAAAGCCTTAGCTGCCCCAGAGCAGCTGTTGCACAATAGTCGAGAAGATTCCAGGAATAATTAACTCTCCGACAACTTAACGATTGAGTTATTATTAGACTTCATACAGATGTCGTTAGATTATTTACTTTTTAATGAGGTTTAATGAGATGTATCGCTTAATTATGTACGATATTACAATCTATATAGAATATTGATAGGTTTGAAATGCATATTTTGGGAGTTTAGCATATTAGATGTTATTTTTTGTGACCTATCACTATGAGTATGCGTGTTAAGTATGCGGGGTGGTTTTAAACCAAGTAAATAATTTATTGGCAGAAACAATTAAATACGTAGAAAATTTAGGTTAATAATTATTATATTCGCATTTTTCAAATGATTGTCTCTGACACTCTAATTACGGCTTAATTGGAGTAAAAGAGACAAATCCTGAAAAAAATTTGAACGTCGATTTTCACGGTAGGCTTTCAAATTCTTATACGTTCAGATGACCGGGGAGATGCAGCAGTGTAATCGGTTTCCCCGAAGCTACCGAATAAATAAGCAAAACACTTATGAACAATCCTGAGCCAATAAATAGTAGTAAGTAATAGTTATTTGTTATACAGGGGGGCATTAGTGTTTACGTTCTCGTGCTAATATTGAGACCCAAGCAAGCGAAATATTCAAAATTGAACCACAAGCATAGTAAGAGTGGAATCTTAAACATTGGGAGGATTTCAAAGTACGAGAGGGGAACACACTTTGCTACAGAGTGAAACACATTTGTCACCTCACAACGGCGAGGAAAAAATTTACTCTTAAACTTTAAAATGTATTCAAAACTATTCATCCATCATTTATCATTCTAAAACATGAAATAAAAGAACATCCAACCAACTAACATTGAAAAACCCTCGATTAGCAATAAACAATTTGTATGAATTACTTTGCACTCTTGTGAATAAAATGCAACTTTGTTATCTGCTTTTAAAGAATAAAACAGTTCTTTCCTAGCTAGTGAGGTAAAAATATAGATAACATCAATGACAACATATGAAACAAAGCACCAAAAGTGTCTGTAGTATCTTTTTTTTTTTTTCAAATTAAGTTATTTCTCTATAGTGTCATATTTTTTTGTTGCATTCTCATGGTTTATGCTTGTGCTGAAGTGTTTGCAGTTTATCGATTTATGTCATCGAGGTGGTTTTATGTTTTAAAAATATTGAACATAACAGAGATAAAAGTAATAGAATCCATTTAATGTTCTCCAAAAAAGTATGCATAAACAACTTCTTCGATCTTCAACGCGCGGGCGTTTGTAATGGTCCTTTCTAGAAAAAATCAAGTAGCACTCTGATTCCTTTTGATATGTATTGTAGGTAGGTAGGTACTAAGATTTTAATCAATCCATGAAAATTGCTAAATTTGTAGATATGTACAGAAAGGTGGTTAAAGGTGAGAAACTTAACTGAAAGACAATGTCCATGTAGTTGTGCAGTGAATTAATATGGAACTTAACTACATCAAAATTTGAAAATAGAATGCCGACATATAAGTGTACAGACACGTTACTACTAAATAGGCCTTTAGCTGAGTTTTTCACCTACACTAATGGAATTTTATGTATTATGAACATACTTGAGAATTAAATGCCGAATTTAAGTTTGAGGATAGGCCAGTGCCAAAAGCTTATTTCGAAATGTCTGCAGAATGGATGCTGGTGGGTAAACAGTCGCGCAACCGCGTCGCGACCATCGCCTGCGCGCTCGCAGGCTCGGAGGCGCTCGCGCCGCGCACAGAGCCGCCGCGCAGTCACCAGAGGCCCATCGGTGTCCTTGCATTCTTCGGGGGAATAGCAGAGCGGTACCGGTTCAACGACCCTTGACAATGTGAAGGGATTTACAACGAATTTAGCTCCAATAGGCACGTTTTCTTTACGTAACAAAGCGTAAGGGCAGAGACCGCTTGACGGTCGCGGCTTGACTTAACCTTTACACGTCTCCGTCAATACCAACCAGATAATATTACTATTTATATTATCTAGTGTCTATAATACATAAATACCTATATGATTCAATCTATACAGTTCAATCTACTGGACAACACGTGTAGGTACCTACTTAAAGGCGGAGTAGTCGTGAGAATAAATATTCGAGTATTGAGGTCAGATCTTGATGCACTGTTTGTTTATACACGAAGTACCGCGATAGTAAAACAATGAGCTGTAATATTTGGGCGGAGGTATGCTCGTCAATGTTTTGCAAGACACTTCTTTTGGTCAATATTACGCCACTGTGTTTGCATGTTATGGTTACGTGGGTAAAATTAAGATGAGTTAAACGCATTGTCGCAGATTATAAAAGGATGCATTTATATAGGTAGTTACCAAATTAGAATACCCACATATTATGTACGGACGTGAATAATATCTGATTATATAATAGATCTTAATATATATGGAGGTTAAAGCGAGGGGAGGCCTTTGCCCAGCAGTGGGACACAACATAGGCTACGTAAAAATATATATATATATATATGGAACTGGAATTTAGCGGAAAAGGTTAAATCGGTTTCAATTTATAAATGTACGTACAAGAACAAGATTGTGCAACTCATGGTTAGTTTTTTAAAAGTACCTATATTGAAGCATTGGGCTCTATTGAAATGTAAAAAATGTTATTTTTTTATGTTCCTCTCATTACATACATTCATACATTTCAGCCGTATGCAGTCCACTGCTGGACATATGCCTCCCACACATATGACTTGTATCATCTTGGTGGGTAGTTGCCATAGTCGCCACGCTTGGCAGGCGGGTTGGCGACCGCAGTCACTGTAGATTGGGTTTCGACGGACGCTGCTGCCCGTCCGTAGGATTTTTTCCTTTGTCGCCTCTTACGACACCCGCGGGAGGAGATGGGATGGTGCTATTCTAGTCAGCCGGCATCACATAGCTGTGGTGATGCTCCTCTCAAAATTGTGTTTTGGAAGGTCACGACAAAAATTAAGTAATATCAAACAGTTTAGATTTGTACGTAACTCCTATGCCTAGACTACGAATTATGTGTGTCTTCCACATTTATTATGATGAAAACCAGACAAAAAACAATTAGGTACTCCAACAAGCCACTGAATTATATAATTTGATTAAAAATTTTATTTGCTATGGTTTTTCAGTAGTAACACTAAATTATAATTTATAATTGAAAACATACTTAATAAAAACCGACCAAGGCCACCGGTGTCCGAAGCGGGATTTGAACCCGCGCCTTCAGCATTTGCGGCTGACGCCCTGACCAACTGGATCATTGCACCCGGCCACAGCGCCGTTGGCGAGTTGTTCATTCAAATTCCGTTCCGTTAATTTTTTTTTCAGTTTATTTGTATTTATTTAATACACCTATTTTTAAGTATTATACACACGTAAACAAACACAATAGAAACATGTCTTACAAAACTAAATTAAACTTACTAAAAGGCGGTTTATTTGAATAACATAAAAGTGTTGAATATTAGATAATAAGTGACATAAAACGACCATAAATATTAATAGTTCAAAGTGAGACATTATAACTAAATAATATATTTTTTTATTCAATAGCCCAGTAGGTAGTCCATCCTTTTCACCCAATGGCCTAGTACCTACATTCTAGATTCCATAAAAACTCAATAGTCCTTACACCATGGCGGGTGCTGTCTCTGTGCGCGTTACATTTAATTAAATTGTCGAAAGGGAATTTTGCCACGGCTCATGGGAGCCTGGGGTCGGCTTGGCAAGTAATCCCAGGATTTAGCGCAGGCACTAGTTTTACGAAAGCGACTGCCATCTGAATTTCCAACCCAGAAGGTAAACCTTATTGGGAATACTCCGGTTTCCTCGCGGTGTTTTTCCTTCAACGAAAAGCGACTGGTACATATGATATTTTGTACGTAAGTTTCGAAAAACTCATTGGTAAAAGCCGGGGTTCGAACCAGCGACCAGATTCTGGATTGCAAGTCGCACGCTCTTACCGCTAGGCCACTAGCGCTCTCAGGCTGTACTTATAAGTACCAATTGTCGTAAACTGTGCCTTTACGCCAACTAAGCCAAAATGGCAGGTGTTGAAAACGCCAAAATCTGTTTGAAATGAAAAATATGTTTGTTTAAAATTATAAATTATTTTGTAGTATTCTAACGATAGAAGTTGTTTTCATATTAAAATAATGAGTACACATTACACATGATTACTGGCCGAGCTTTGAGCGTGCACTCAAGTGAGGGCCGATTCTTTGGTTTACAATATAGCGTAGCCTATACAATGCGTAGCAGTTGCCGAGTGCGCTACGAATGGTATCCGGCAGGCTACGGTGGCGGCGAACAATTAGTACATTACGTACCCAGGGTAGTAGAACAAAGAATGGCTCAGATCGCGGGTATTTGTGGCCCAAACCGGAGATGAGGGCCATAAACAAGCGATTTGAGGCCTTCTTTATTACCGCCCGTGGTGCGTACATAGTTTTACGTCTTCATCTAGGTGTAAAGTGAGATTTTCCATCGCGCCCTAGGCGGTAAGTGAGATTTACCGCCCAGTGTGACGTAAAATATGTTACATAAAAAAAATAACTAATACGCTATTGTATAGTATTAGAATATTCAAATAGACATCCTTCAAAATTAATAATTCAATGTTAAAATTGCATATTCGTTATTGATTCATAAAATTATTCCAGTAAACTTTGTGCCGTGTGATGCCGGCTGACTAGAATAGAATCACCCCATCTCCTCCCACGGGTGTCGTAAGAGGCGACAACATGAAAAATTATATGGACGGGCAGCAGCGTCCGTCAAAACCCAATTTACAGCTACTTCGGTCGCCAACCCGCCTGCCAAGCGTGGCGACTATGGCAACTACCCCCAAGATGATACAAGTCATATTTGTGGGAGGCCTATGTCCAGCAGTGGACTGCTTACGGCTGAAATGTGATGTAGTGATAGTACTTGTAGTCAGTTCGTATTTTAAATTAAAGGCTCAAATTTCTTCTTCAAACGAAGTCCTATTATATTGTCTAAAACTATATCAATGAAAATGAAAATCATTGAATTGTTACAATACAATTAAAATCAGTTAAGACTTCGGCCAACCTCGGTAATTGTCGTGAATCCCTCATACTCGTTGTCTTATTGAATACAGTAGGTACAAGAACGATATGAGCAACGGAACCTCCTTTGTAGCTCAAAACTAACACAACCTTTATATTGAAATAAGAAAGATGCTAGCAAGTACTAGACTATTTTGACAGTCTGCCTTCTTAGTGTCAAATAAAAACAGTTTGACGTATATCATACATTTATACAGTCGTTAATGTGAATACATATATTCGATTCTATCAAATTACATAAAACTTAACTTACAATAGTTACAGATCAAGGAAAAATTACGAAAAGTAGACATGACTAACAAGATCAAACAAAAAATATTTTTTTTTTTAATTTTGAGCTTAGCTTTGTTGTGTTACTATATAAAAATGAAATATTACCAAAATCGGCCAAGCCGTTTACGAAATATGAATAAAAACGGTTGAAGCCGGTTTTCTAAAATTTTAATTTCATGATTATTTTATTATCAATGATTAATGCGACATAATATCGTACCTACTTACACCAAACAGCAAAATATTGACTCATGTATGTATATATATATTTATATACTGTATACAAGTATAGCTTCATTAAATAATGAATGTTCACATTCATGTCGCTTCTGCATAACAAATTTCCTAGGTCTACCAGTTAATAATGTCATCTTGGCAGGTGCTTATACATTGCGTTTATGATACTTCAAATTAAATGCTACCTAAAAGTAATCGCGGCAATGTATATCGTGTCATTTCCGACTCCTGATTTAAGCGATGATACCCGAGAAAAACCGAAGTCTTAACTGATTTTAATTGTATTGTATTATAGTTGATAATGATATTATTTAATAAAAACTATAATTTTATGGAGATTAGATGTCAAAAACTGTAGATGTCATTTAGTTTTGCATTCCAAATAAATACGAGTATGTATGAGTATGTGTCATAACTGTTAGAAGGTCTTGTTATATTGTTAAACCATAACGCTTATTTTAAAGAATGTTTAAGCATTTTGAACAGTGGTGAGGCTTAGCAAACCTCATCTTAGAACGCATTCATTTATAGAAAGTTTAAATAGACATATGATCACTTTCATGGTGTAGCGGCCGTGTTTTTTGTGTTCATTAACGTTATTTAGTGTGTAATATTGATAGCTTATTATGCAGTGATCTAACGCAGAATTGTGCAGCTAATGAAGAATTGATTTAAAAACGCATTTCACCACTATTTTGGTCATCACCCGGCAGTCCCGGGGCCGCGGCCTCGTGACTTTCTGTAAAGTCCAGCTACCACTTTACAAAACGCAAGGCCTACTATCGAACAACGTCATGCTCTAAGAGCAAACTTGATATGTTATTTTACTTATTTGTTATTTTTGATATTATTGATGGACATATTTTAAAAGAAAAAGAAGAAGAGTTCAGTGTTTAAAAAAAAATGATCATCGGTACAAGTATGTTATCTGATATAGCTAGCATTTACTGACATATTTTATATAGCTACTGATGTTTTTTTTCTATATTTTAATTTGATGCTACAAGTTCGTTGAACGATTCAGTGTTTAATCAATTAGGTAATTGTTTTCATAGAAATATCTTACTATTAAAATGAAATTAAGTGCCATTAGGCTACAATGTTATACATATTTAATGTATTGATTCATTATTTTTGCATTAAATAAATTGATGTGGTAAATAGCTTCGTATGAACTTCCTGTTTCTTGCTGTTTGAGTTGCTATTTTAAAATGGTGTAATTTTTTTTTTTTAATTTAACAGAAGATTTTCCAGTTAGTTTATTTGACCTTATGATAAGATATTTATTTCATTATAAAATACATTATTGCCTTAAGTCACAATCATTAAGAGAAAAAAGGTATGAAATTCTCATGTAATTTAATAGATTTGTTTATATAAATAAATAAATATTACAGGACATCATACACATATTGTTGGCCCCCCCCGGTAAGCTCAAGAAGGCGTGTGTTGTGGGTACTCAGCCAACGATATATATAATATACATATACTTAAATACATAGAAAACGACCCATGATGCAGGAACAAATAGTGTGGTTTAAATCCAGGACCGTCGGCTTCATAGGCAGAATCATTACCCACTAGGCGAAACCTGTCGTCACTATATATGTGTTATATGTACAGTCAGCGTCATATAGTTGGCAGCATTCAAAGTAGTCAAATAGTTCGGTACACCATACAAATTCTATGGTGTACCGAACTTTATGAGTATTTTGGATGGTACCAACTATATGACGCTGACTGTACATACTATTGAAATAAAACAATTAAAACGGATTAAATCGCGTATACTAATTTAAACTTCATCCGGACGTTTCGAACCCTTTAGCAGCGTTCGTGGTCATCGGGTGGACGTCGGGATGAAGTTTAAATTAGTATACGCGATTTAATCCGTTTTAGTTTTTTTATTTCATGAGTAATTATCGCGGCAACCGAAGACAATATTATGTACTTACATACTATTCTTACCGTAGGACTAGGTCGTTTAGTGTAAGATTGTTCCGAAATATTTATTTATTTATTCTTATATAATTATCAGTTTCTACACAGCCAATATACCAGATATGATATTAGGGCTTATATACCAAAAATCATGAACATAAACTCCTAAGTCTCAATGTAATTTAGAGTTGGTTGCGCATACGAGTTCGGCAAGCGATTAGGGCGTCGTGGACGCCATGTTTACAAACAAAGAGATCAATGGTCGCTAAGTAGGTTAGCGCAGCCGCGCCGCTGCGCCCGCGCGGCGTATTGCGCGGGTCGTGGTCGCGCGCCGGAGACTGTCTCCCCAAGACCTCGCGTTACAGAGCGTTTACAATGGCGTGTGATCATAATATAGATCACTAGTACTGCAGGTATATAAACTTTAAAATATCCTCCGGAATTCAATCTTACTCCGGGAACGCTGGATTTAAATGTTGCATTTTTCAATATAGAGTTTTTTTCTGTTTAAATAGTGCAATGCCAGCGGCCCCGTTTAGTTGGATCTCAAATATAACATTTCACATTTTTTTTTTTTTGGTATTTGTAATTTTTTATTTCAAGACACCCTTACTTTAACTTTTTACGAAAAAATATATTTTGCGTCACATATAAAAAAAACGACGTCGTTGAAAGTAATAAGAATTGTATTTGTATTTAAAATTTAGACTACGATACGAGTACGTGTCATAAACGTGAATAAATAAACGTCAGTGAAGCCGTTGTGCTTAGGCATGCTTAGGTACAGTAGTCGATAGAAAATCTTCGTATCTACGTAATAAGACCGAAAAAGACGTCGTCGAGTCAGCAGGCGCCTAGCGAGCTGATACGAAACAAAACTACCTTTTTAGTTCTAATTTCTTGGACGTAAAATATTTATCAATATAATTTTTCCGATTCCGAGTCCACAGATCCGACTGCAAATCGCCTATGCTCAATCTAACACATTAGTAATCTGCTTCGCGCGTTAACTCCGAAATGCGCCTGGCCCGCGAGATGTCCATTAGACATACACTAAATAAGTTTCTCAACAAGCGAGTTTTTGTATGCTTTAGAAGTCAGAGATGTTTTGAGGTTACTGATGCTGACTGTAGAGAAACTTGCGGCGTTTGTATTTTTTATTATTCAATAAAAAATGTTTGTACTAAAACGCCTCAATAGTTAGTCGTAGTAGGTTTATATAGTCCGCATTAAATGTTCGCATACTACCTACAGTCAGCAACAGAAGTAACTGAGTGGCCATGGTGTACCAAATGAGCTTGAGAGAACAAGAGCGTGTTAACATCATTGTGACCACCTGGCCAGTTTAACAAATTCTGCTGCTTACTGTACTTAGTTAAGTAAGGGTTAAATTAGTTAGAAACTTTGTAGAAGTGAAGCATTAGTAATTGATATAAGTGCTTTGTAACTCAATTTTTCAAAAAATTTTGGGTAAGTATTTAGTACAGTATGTTTATTTAGTAAGACAATGATTATTACCATAACATATAACATTAAATAAAACAACTAAAACGGATTAAATCGCGTATACTAATTTAAACTTCATCCCGACGTTTTAATTCGTTTTATTTGTTTTATTTCATGAGTAATTATCGCGGCAACCGAAGACAATAGTATATAACATTTCATCGATTGATTTATTGATGGAAGCCATATTTTTTTAAAAGAAGAAGAATAAATTGAACATTTTAAGCATACCGTGTTCCACTAACATCTTATCCTGATGGTAAGGTTAGGGACCGAAACAGAGGTATCACATATACCCAGTAGAAAAACATAATTATTGCTTAAATCGGATTAATAGCACATCTAAGGTTATTAAAACATTCCAAAATGGACTGACCATTTAACATCTCATACCATAATGGTTATAAACAAGTATATGGCCCGAATAATGATAAGCAAACCCAACGCGCATTGTTTACTTAGTTTCGTTTACAAACTTTTGGATCAAGTTCCGGTTTAACTAACATGTCTTAAATAAAATAATCATCCATTTTTTACATCTACTACTACTACTACTTAGTACCTACTACAGCCAATATCCATAGTAAAAATATTCACTTTCTTCCAGTTTTCTCTGAAAGAGAAATTGTTTTCATATCCAGTGGTTGAGATTGTCATATGCACAGGAAAAGCTTGTACTTTCTTAAAACTTTCATAAGTGCCTTCCTTCCCTGTTTTGTATAATAAAGTGTTAACGAACTTGTAGCCTGATCTGTAGTGACCATGCCTATGAAGTTTTAGGTCTATTGTTGTTATATTTAACAAAACAGTTTTAAAATCGGACTACCCTGTAAAAAGTTATACGTTGCCATACATACGCGACGACTTGAGAACCTCTTTTTTTCGTCGGTTAAATATAGATACACTAGGTCAATTCAAGAACAAAGCATGATTAAAAAAAATGGCAGTTCAGTTTAAATCATGCCAACTGTTCTTGTGATTTAATGTGGCATGAAGCAAACCAATATTCAATGAACAATTTGCGAACTAAAAACTAAATAATCTGAATATCTTACTTTAAATTGGAAACATAAATGTAGAATGTAAATCTACCAGTGGCGGCGCGTTTATACAAGCCGATTCCCGCCAGCTTAACTAACTTTACTGCAGCTCAACGGTTTTCCTTGGGCTCAAGAAGAAAAGGCAGACAAATCGGCTCCATCTTGCCTTAGAAAAAAAATGACGCGCCGACACTGAAATCTACACCGAGAAATGACATGATAACTGCAATCAATATATACATGTAGATAAAAACCCGCCACATTAAATAATTCAAATCAAAAGAAAATAGTGCAGGTATTTTCAGGACGGCAGCAATACGGTAACGAAGCGGAGAAATCGAAACAATAGCTCGGAGCAGCGCCGGAAGAAAGTTCCTGCCTATTTGCATAGAAGTGCGCGCTCCGACCGCGCGGGCCCGGGCCCGATGACCCACATAGACATGCTTTATAGTTTATTGTCGCGGACCCATTTCCGTGGGTGCACGACCACCACCAAGCCCGTGACACACTTCCCTCACTCCGAAGGTTTCTCCGAGAGAAACCTACAATATCTAATAGCACCGACATCCGTCTAGGTATGCAGATTTCCAGAGCAACCTCCGCGACCTAAATAAGAACATTACAAAGAGCAGCTCTAACAATACATGAAATGACTGGCATATTTTACAATATGACATCCGTCAAAGGTGTGTTGTGGTTTTGAAATAGAAGGAGGCATATAGATTTATCTTGGAGACTAAGAAATAGCGACTTAAATAAAGCCATCTCGACCATAATGTTTTTTCACGAAGCTGTCAAATTGACTCGACATATTATATTTTGGTAATAAGTGTAATATTATCTACTATTTAAGTAATGTTTATGGCTCAGAAATTTTAAGTAAATATAAAGAAACAACAAAGTCTCAACAAGTGCTCAATCATCATTCATATCCATACTTATATCAAGAAATTCCAATGCGTATTTTTCTGTTAAATTTTCACGCCTAAATCGCTGAATCAATCACGATGAACTAACAGTGTTCTCGTGATAGTTTGGTTCGGGGGAAGAATCCTTGTACTTAGACGAAGTCGCAACTTAATGTACCAATATAAAACAAAACTCAAATTAAACTTCGATGACGATATCAACTCGATTTCATTGAAAACGGGAGGCGCAAAGAAAAACTTGCTCTAGTGTTACGTTAGAAAGCGCAGGCATTTCACCATAAAGCCTAGAAAGTGTACATAAGAAGAAAGTGAAGAAGTAGGGGAAAAATGTGCAATGCAAGTGCATCGAGGTGCGGGAGCGAGAAACAATGCTCTGAATCATGGCGGTTTTCCAGATCGTTCGAGATCACTTTTAACTTTTTCTCCCTAGATGAAACCGCGGCTGCGCCCGTTTCTCGTCGCCACGTGTTTGCCTACTTCATATATCGGTGCACTCATTTTTACTTTCTTTTCGATTCGCTCTTGTTTGTTGCTCGTTGCGCTTTTATAGTTTAGTAGATGAAAAGTAAACCCGAGGATACTCGTACATGTAAGTACCTCTAACCTACCTAAACGGATGGGAAAGAAAGCTCATGAAGAGAAGTTATATCTAAAACATTTGAAACCGTGAAACATTGAACACACGTTTGAAGAAGATTTTATATATAAAATGTGATTTGTTTGTTTGCCGTTTTTTACTTAAGATTCTGTTTAAGTTAAAAATCCGCTGTATAGACTAGTTTCAAGTACAAATGTATCATTGATTATTCGAATGGCACCATTCTACTTTTTAATTCTGGCACGTATGCTCTATAATAAGTCGTCCAACAAATCACTGTCAAATTATCAAGTGGTACCATATGACCTACCTTTGACACGGGATAAATAAGAAGTGTTTCTTTAGTGATCAAAAACTAAATGAATTCGTCACATGTTGTACTTATAATTAAAGAAATGAAAGGGGATAAAACTAAAATTATAGTTTCAAAACAGCTAACTTCATATTCGAGATACCTGTTTACCTGAAAGTGAAATTCTAATGTTCACACATGCCTAGCTAATAGATTGCACGCACGGCATGCGCACGCAGCGGTACGGATAACTGAGCACTCGCAGATGTTCCTCGAGCTCGGACTTTGTCACAAAACTAGCCATTAAAAGAGAGCGACATTCTCGTATTATTTGATATTTTAATGACAGTTTCTTATATGTCAGTTCCGATGAATAGTTCGGATGGTCACATGCGAGCAAAATGTGCAGGAGAAAATTGAGTACATGATGGTCGGACACGATATCTGCGTGATACTACAGAATGAATGACAAATAGCGTGACAAGGTTTCAGTTGGATGCAGAATATAGACCGCGTGTGTGCGGGTCAGAGCGCGTGCGCATGTATTTGCGAGAGCAGACGCAGGAAGCGGCGTGCGCGCGAAAGCCGTCGCATGGCGAACGTCGAGAGAAAGAGTGCGAAGGAGAGAGATGGGCATTTCACCGCGTGGGGTCAACGCGCTCGCTATACTGTCGCTGATTGTGGCCCAATTGCACTATGTAGGTCTAGGCCGGCGGTCGACGACCCGCGTACGTGACACACTTTGCGCGCCCGCGCACGACCGCAGTGCTTTCACGCCCCGAGCAGGGGGTGGGGACGCTTGCACCGCGTCCGGCGCTATAGCATCTTTCACGAAAAGCTAAGAAAAGACAGTGCGCTGTAGTAAATAAACACTTTCACGGGGAAATGTATTCAATAGTGGAATAATAACATCTATTTAACTTGTTTTTGCCTTAATGCTGCGTCAAATTGAGATCACAGCATAAGTATAATTATCTGTTGGCTCTCCAACTAAGCTAAGATTTACTTTTGACAATTATTTGAAAGTTACAAATAACGTTGAAATGAATTACAGTAATGGATCTAAGTAGGCTGGAAATAATGTAGATAAACTTATTGCTGGTTGCTGATTTTACTGAACTGGGGTAACGGATAAATTTTGCGATTTATAACTTCTTTAGGACTCTTTCTAGACGACCGGACATACCTGTTCTTGTAAGTTGTGGCATTTATAGTTTATTATTATTACTAATACAGTATTAAGTACAGTGATAGTTCACTAGAATGTTAATTTGCTGAGGCTTTTGGAAGACGTTATGTAAAATAAAATTGTAAAGAGACACAATTCCATTTTCTGGTAATCCTTCTTCATCTCTACTTTAGGTTTACATTAGTTTCATTAAGATGCAGTTTTACGTGCTAAGTTCTATAAATTTAAATTACTGCGACAAAAGCTTTATTGAAGTCGAGCAATATTGCAAATTTATTGCGTCATTGTACCCTATATGTATTTAACCCACAGACACGGATCTTCCACGTGCATAAACTGATAAAGAAAAACTAACAAAGCAAAATCCTTTATTGCATTGAGCACAAAACAAACTAATATAATCTGTTTCCGCTAATTCAAATAAATTCTAGTAATCCCGTTTATCTCTGTGTGTCATGTATATTCTTTTGTGTTTAATACGTATTATTTTTAAGTAACCCGGAACTAACGAAGGAAGAACTTTGACTGGCATTATACGAGTACATATTTATAAGATCTATAAGCTTGTATTACAGGTAAATTTCTATAAATGCAATTAAGAATAAACTACGAATTCATATATTTTATACGTATTACATCTAGTAGGTATATGCGTAGTTTAATTAAATCCAGTGAAACTTTGAACAAAATTTGAAAAAGACAATTCAGCTATTAGTACGTTATATACCTGTTACTAGTTAAGTACAATTTCGAAAAGTACCCACAAAATACCCACAGTCAACAACAAATATGTACCTAAGTAATAAGGTAGTTTTATGCAATAACAATAATGAACCGATGAGCAAATTTCTTATCTTTTAAGTGGGAATGCTTACTGTAACGAACTACAAAATACGCAACCTTACACTGAGCATGGCTGGACATGCTCTGGACAGCTTTTTAAAACCTACAATTATTCATATTTCTAAAATACTTTTCCTGCGTTAGAGTTCAAAATGTCAGTTATCATTTACTTTATGGCAACTGACATTTTAAATTATAGTTAAACTGTGCCGTAAAGACACTAGATATATTTTGAATTAATTTTTTTTCTTAGATTTTTCAGGCTATTTACATTTAACCCTTTATAGGGCAAGTCTAAATTGCAATTCAAAAATGACCACCCAACAACATAGTCTTATTGTAGTTTTTTTCTTAACAAGAATCATTAGGACAATCGAGGCACGAGGAGGCTTGAACACACGACCACAGTGACTTTTGGGTGTTAAAGGGTTAAATATTACTGGAATATTAATATAATAACATAGGTTATAAAAATAGCCCTTTTATCTAAGTATTACTAATTTTATTTTGCAATAAGTAAAATACTTATCATGTGGCTGTTACTTTGTGGCGAAACCCCCAAATAGGCTTTCGTCAATGTTCTGTGACGAGCATTTTGTTTCAAAGTTTCAGAAAATGAATGATGTTTTAACTATTTACTTAATTAACACAATCATATTATGATTAACGGCATAATATTCTCACGCTAAATGAAAGCGACGGAATGCTTCAATACGTCAAAATCAATTCTAGTGTTCTACTATAACTAGTTGTATGATAAGATTGAGAAATGTAAGAACAAATGTTTTAATTACCTATCTGAATAGGAAGTTAAAATATTTATTTTTGAAGGTGTCAGGAAAACTGTCAAGAAGTTTGATTGATTTGCTACTCGCTTTCCTAATATCCGCACAGTTATGAAGTAGGTAATTTGCATAAAGCTGCAAACATCTTGAGTTTCAATCAATTTGATAATCCTTAGAACAGAAAATCTTACCTACTTAAGTAAAACCATGGAAAAAATACTCGTAACTTGCATTATTGCTTACGCTTCGTCGTATACCGAGTTTTTGGAATTGTTTAATACGAGTAGCTAGCAGATGAAATAAGAAGTTGAGAAAAAACATAGCCATTTCTAGACACTTCGTAATGTTCCTTGTTCGACTTCCCATAATAATTACATGCACAATAATGGTATGTAACCGTATATATCAACACGGATAAGCATTTGTAAGTCGTTAGCTTGACAGAGAGAACAAGGTCGAATGATCTGGAGCAAGGTCAAAACGGGCGAAGTCTTCGAGTGATAGTGTGGCCTCCCGCTATATTCATTATCGCCAGATCACTCCACATAAACAAATGTAACTATACTTAATGCGCGTAGGAGCAGACGCCGATACAACTTGTGCTATAGGCGCCTACATTAAGCGCTTACTTCTGTCACTCAATGTTACCATTTCATAAATAATAAGTTTGTAACGCCTGCACAAATACTTGTTAAGTGCAAGTTTATATGAGGTGGACAAAGGAAAATCATTTTCTACCAAACAGCTTCCTTACCAAATTATAGCATTGTTTGAAGTTAAAGTTGCAATCTATTATTACATTATCGTTGAGATACATACACCGTGTTGTTTTTATTTACCTTGATTTAAAGGTAATGGTTTGTTATAACTTTAGCCATCTTATGACAAATAAAGTGAATCACTGAATCGGTGTTCAAGGTTCTAGGTGATTTATACATATAAATATATATATATATATATTAGATACTACACTGTCATCCATAATAATATTATAAATGCGAAAGTATGTCTCTTTGTTTGTCCGTCTTTCACGCCAAAACGTAGCGACGAATTGACGTCATTTTTTAAGTGGAGGAAGTTGAACGGATGGAAAGTGACATAGGCTACGTTTTCCAGCGGAAAAATATCTCATTCCCACGGGACATCTCAATATGTTACATTTTCCTCTAACCATTCGGGCGAAGCCGCGTGCATCATTTAGTAATATACATATTAACATTTGTGTAAGTCTAAAGGATCTTGTACGATACGATATTCATTTATAAAAAACATGAAATAAACACATATTTTAAATGTAACAAAAGCCGATTTACCAGGTAGCTTCTGTATAAATAATGTGAAAATAGTTCTATTTATTTTACTCGTAATTTCTTTTTCCATACAAGGTTTTTAGGTACATACTTAAACTTGCACACAATTCATACAAACAGTACACTCAAAATGTCATAAAATCTTTAATAAAAACCTGGAACATAATTAAAAATTTAACGTACTTCTACATATACATAATTTAAATTGTACTAGTTGGCTTACCTGTTAGAGCTAGCATTTTAGTCCGCATACGACTAGACAAGAAAAAAAAATGTACTGTAGTTTAAACATTGTTAAGTTAAGTTAGTACATTATACCTAGTTTTGACACAGTAAGCCTCATAATTTGTGACATCACAATCAAATTTTAGAGTCCTCTATTGTATATTAGAAACAGATAATGTAACTTTAATGTTAGGGCTTAGAATTTGTCAAATCTTAACGCATCAATTAATCAAATCTCATTGTTCCAATGTAATGACCGACTTTTGACAGTTCAAAAGATATCAAAGAACATCAAGATAAAAGTTTGGGTAAGCGACTAGCAACGAATTATTAATACCGCACTACCATTAATCACAACCAACGAGCTGAGTAGGAGTAAAAAACGACTGTCACGGTAATTGATGGCCGCATTTGCTACACGGTCACAGTTAAATGGAGGTCCAAATAAGAGCAGGTGCATAAAAAAATACACGTTATTCGTGGAACCGAGAGAGCATTCTCGGAACCTGTTATACAGCGTCTGTGATGAGCGAATGCATCTTGCACGCGAGTGACGCTGCTCAGGGGGTATAACCGAGGTGCCCATCGACTGCAGAAACAATCGGAACGATTAAATTATGTACTGGAATGACAGATCGAACGACAAGTCACGTGATCTCTTCGACATATTATTTTTCGTTTCGATTTGCTTTCTGTAATCAATTGACGTCTTGGTTAGGTCCTTTGGGGCTCCTCGAAATTAAAATTGTTATACCTTTTTGTGACCAAATATCTTTTTACATGAACAAATTTTTGTTCTCCCAGTCAGCCCTGTTTACAACTCAAGAAACTATTGGGAAGTCCCGTAGATTAGATTAGAATCACGTATATTAGAATTAATTTATCTAGAAAACTTACTATTTTAGAGATATGTAAAAATAATTGAATCGAATCACAATTAATGTAAAAGGTTATTTATTACGTTCTATTATTATGTGTCACTTCAAAGTCTAAATTTCATAATATTCAACACTAGTATGAGACTAATTCTAAGAGACCGTTTACAATATAGTATTATATTTTAATGCTATAATAAACAAGGAGTATATAAGTAGAAGATATTATGACCAGTGCACTAAACAAACTCTTGTTAAGTGCTTCATATAGGTAGCTATGTGAGTGTAAGATGTAATTATTAAGAGCTTTTCATAATCGAACGTCATATTATGTCCACTTTAGATATGATGAAATATTGCAGCATGTTATGTTATAACATCGCCACTTATTACAAATATCTACAGTATCGAGTATAGGTACTCGGGATATCGACATGTAATGCCTAGGGATTGTTCCTGGCAACACAAAACAAATGTTAAGATAGGCGATTTTATGAGAGCAGTAGGTACACTATGGAGTCAAATAGGTTCTTAGTAATGGATATAATAAGAAAGCGTAGCGATAGGTCTTGGCTACATTTTCCTGGAAGTTATTTTATACGCAGTTTGGTATCCGACAAGTATATCTTTAGCTCAGGATATTATAGCGGAATACCAAGAGGCCGTTCCCGGACAGACAGAATAAAACAAAATAGTAAAAATATGTGATCATGTCTACATTGTCTAGTATTGAGACAAGCTTAGTTCAGGGTATCGAAATGGAAATTCTGCGGGGGACACGCCGAGAAAAAATAATATAGAAATAGTTTATGTCTACATTTTGTTGACAGTTATTTTGTAGGTGCAGTGTCGCGTCGAATAGCTTCTTAGTTCAGTATATAGAAGTAGGAATTTCGCGTAGCCATCCTGGGTAGGCCGAATATAATTAAAGCATAAAAACTAATCTTGTCTGTAATTTCTTGTCAGTCATTTAATATTTGCAGTGTAGAGTTGAATAAGTTCTTAGTTCAGGATATCAAAATGGGAATTCCACTGGCCATAACTGGGCAGGCCGAAAAAAAAATAGGAATTTATGTCTACATTCTCTTGTCAGCTATTTTATAGGTACAATATCGAGTCAAACAGGATATTACTTCAGTAATTCCGCAGGACATCCCTGATGGGGAATTGTAGTCTGTATTTTCTTGTCAACTGTTTATAGATGCATGTAGATGCATTAAGACAATGCGGATCTTAATTCGGGGCATTGAAATATGAATTTTGCGGGCCCTCCCAGGGCAGACCGAATAAGACGTGGAAAAAGATCAGGGGTTCTTGTCAAATTTTTCTCGGCAGTTTTTGAATAGCTGTTACTCAATTAGTGATATTGAAGTAATATAGGTAAGTAGTATTTATTATTATTTGTATGAATAATACCAGAGTCTCTTTTGAAAAATGAAGCACATTAGAGAACCCATTGAGATGAGAGAACCCTTTTAAAGATATTCAAATTAATTTCTTCGTATGTATACTAAAAAAAATATCCGTACATTATTGTAGAGAGATCTACCAACTAGATTCCGGGCCATAATAAATAGAGATATAATTTACCTCCTTCCTTGGTTTTTCTTATAACTAAAAAACCATAAAAACGTATTTATATATTATGTGATTATATAATAATCAAAAACACCGTTGCACTTTATCTGTATAGCATTTTTACTAATTCAATAAGTATAAGTGCAATGACTCAGTAAGCACAGTACCTACTACTCCAAATTTACAAATAAGTCTACCAAAAACAAGTATGCCCCGATGCATTTCACAAGAATACGATTCCTAAGAAAATCATGAGATCACAGACATATAAACTTTAGTTTACGTCACCCAACAAAGACAAAAACGCACATTTAAACTGCATCATTATCTTTCATTCAACCCCTGCAAAGGCCGCTACGTCACCGACTAGGAATGCATGAGTCAGTGGTACAGATCCCTCACACAGCAGATAGAGCATATAGGCTCGTGCCTGCTGCATGTAAAGGTCATATTGGGCTACGTACAAAGTTTTAACCCAAATATAAATTCTTTATTTTTGTCTCTTCGGTCCCCAGTAGTTATCAGTTTATATGCACATAAGCGATGTTTTGTCACCTGTTAATTAAGATAGAACTAAAAATGGCGTCTGATGTCCCTTAACTTTGGTTATGTCCATAAGAGAGTTGCAAACAAATTTCGTTTTTGGAACTCAGCAGTCATTTAAGTATTCATTATTTTTAATTATCATCAGCCGTCCACTACTAAACAGGGCTTCCTCCAATGATTTTCACAATGACCTACTGCCCAGGTACAACGATTTCCCACCACCAGATTACCGGACTTAGTTAAGAGCCTTCCAATGTTACGTCTTCCGGCACGTATTGTTCTTACTACAGTTACTTAAAAAGAAAATTAAGCAGTCATACGACTTTATAAGTTGACTGTTTTAATATAACTTTCAACTAATCTTTGGAATCAAGTATAAATTTTAAAGCACTACAATTATATCAGTTGCTCTTAAGTTAGTAATAATCAACGGAATCATGCCGGGGCAAAATAATGGGGGCTCGTATCCTGTACATAGTTTTCAAACTCAAGAGCGTATGCCATACGCCGTATGGCGTCTATATCTGGTGACTACGCAAGCACCTTCGTTCGTTCCACAATGCAGCATCTAGAGGAAGTGAACAACGGCCACTGGTATTTATAGCGAAGTGTAGCGGCCGGCAGTCCCGCGTAGCAACAGCAGTGTTCTTTTTGCAATACCTTTTCCTGTGTGCCATTACGATGTATTGACGATCAAAACCACAGCAATGACTGTGTTTACTGTTTTCTTTTTTAGTAGTTGCATGCTTACAATTTAATAATAGCATTGAGTATTTTTAAAACAAACTAGAAATATGTTGTGTATGCGTAAATCAATTTGGTTAATAATATCAAGTAGAGGTACACTAGACATACTTAACTCATTATTTATTTAATATACCTAAGCTTAACTCTGCATAAACTCGGTTTTACGAGCTTTAAATAAAAAACTTGGTTGTACTCGTTTTAAATTTTATTTGTAATCCTATTATGTATCGTAGTCTAATACTCACCCTGCCTACAGAACAGTACATAGGGATCTAATCCTGACAACGGGGCATTTACATGTTCATGATTTAATCATGAAAGTTTCGTTTTAGTTGTGAGAAGCACCGCTTACAATCTTTCTGATTTGTCCTAAGGCAAACTGGAAGTAAAGTTTTATTTTGTGCAATAAATATTAAATACATGTTTGTAGTAGGTTATGGAAGTTGTATTGAAGTATTTATATTTATGCACTACAATGTTGATATTATCTTCCTTATAATGGGCTGCGAGTATATCACTGCAGGTCTGTCTGGACGAGAATCACGAGAGGTCGTTAAGGTTAGTAACCATTTCCACATAAATGTTTCACACATAAAGTTACATAGCATCATAGCGATCGGCCATTAAAAAATTGTCACATTTGCTGGTTGGGTCGAAGACATTCTATAAAAAACAAATCAATGTTTCTTAAATTTTGGATTTTTATTTAAAAAGTTAATTTTTGTTTTTCTAAAAACCATTTTTTTTTAGTTTCTTAGTGTTTTTGCCTATTGTATTGCATGTTTTAGAAAAGCACTATACATACCTCGCCGCGAAAAAGGGTTGACGGCCTCATAACAATTCCTTCCCGGCCTTCCTTCCCGGCCTTCGTAGTAATGTATATTATATCGATGTTTCGTTTCTGCAATACAAGCCTTATTTAACTTGTTGTATGACTAGGTTTATTTGTGTAGACTCAATATAATTACAATATGATAATAATAATTATTAAAATCCAAAAAAGTCCCTTAAGGCATTTTATCAAGGATGCTGGCGGCATTTACTCGTGGTATCGCAATGCGTTGCGAGGAAAACGCCAGCTCTTCGGTCACCACTGTCACCAGTTACGTCAACCAGACGCATCGCGATTTCTGTAAAGAGTTTGTGCGCACTGGGACCCTGTGGACCTAGCGTTTCTACGCCAAACGGTACAAAATATTTATCAAATATATGTATTCATTTCGGCTCGGCCACAAGAACCTCAACTACAAGATGGACTATATAAGCTAACCACCATCGTAATATCAATTTAGCCTGAGAGCGCGAGCTTAAATAAAGTGTATTAAAAGATTTCTAAATATATTTAGGAATGAACCGGTGGAGTATATAATAAGTATCTAAATCGTAAGTAAAACAGATCAATCCTGGCGTAGCTGGACTTGCGTTTATGAACTGTAAGGCAATACAAAAACATGTTCCCACGACCCCTTGAAAATGCTCTTCTCCGGATTTATTCTATCTACATAGATTGGTTGTATGCAGGGGGGGTCACATATCTCTGACGCTGACTGTACCTAAATATCTCCAAAAGATGTATAATTTTTTTTGACTTTCTCTCATGCATAAGATACTTTAATTTTTTGCTATGCAACGCGGGAATGCGGCGAGCATCTTGGGCCCGGTTTGAGCCGGGTACGTATCAGACTAGACACTAGTTTGGACGTTTATTTTATTTTGAAATTGGTTTTTATTGTTGTTATTAATTGTTTGTTTTTATTATTAATTATATGTAATTATTGTAAATAAATATTATCACATTTTTAATTTTTCATTGATTCATAATTATTTTTTCGAGTAAAGCCTTGTTTAATTTAAAATGAAATTAAGCCCTAATACAAACGGGCCTCATAATTATTGCAAAACGTATTATAATAGCAATGAGCTGAATCGAATTAAAAACATATATAAATACTTAATAAATAATAAATATGACAAGCCATCCTTACAAAAATTGTCTGAACACCACGATAAGCTTAAGGAGTCTTGTGTTATGGATACACGCTAGCGATATATACTATTTAGTATATTTAGTAAACAAATACTTAAATAGGTACATAGAAAACATCCATGACTCGGGAATAAATATCTGGGCTCGTCTCACAAATAAATGTCCTTACTGGGATTTAAACCCAGGACCCTCGACTTCATAGGCAGGGTCAGTCACCCATAAGGCCAGTCCTAGCGTCAATATATTTTATAGCAAGTCTTCGCAATCAACCTCACAAACGTGACTCTTTAGAAAGTCCGACTGTAAAGTCAAACTTTTGCCCAATTTTCGAGATCATTGCAATGCAATAGAATTATTTTAAGGCAAAACCTAATACGAAAATCATACAACATTCATCAATTAACACAGTCAATTATACCATAAGTGAATGTCACTACTTTACTATGAAGTCATTCGACTGTGAAGCGGCACGAAGTTCGCGGTGTCAGCTATAGTTTACCATAAGTTTCGCTTCATATCTCTTCAAGCTCTAGCGATAGCATATATCTATGGATAGGTTGTTGTGGTCCCGTGGAAACTGTGCCACGTCGCGCCCTCTCTCAGTAAAAGTACTTTCTTCGAGCCGCTTTCGGAAACTCGTCTAGAACGAATGAATTTCCTCGCTTACTAACCTTGTACGTTGTGACATAAGGCGTACAAGCACTATAATTAGATTTGTCGGCGTTTTATGGTCGCTAGAGAAATGGTGATCAAGTGATCAGTGATCGACGAGCTGAGCGTGCGGCGTGAGAATAAATATGGTTCTATATTAGTTTTTTTCTTCTTGCATATTTATTAGCCGAAATTTCAGGCTAAGTCAAAACAAAAATATGTCAAATTCGTTTTTAACCATTCAAGACTTGGTTTATTATAACGTTCCATTCAAAACCCTTGCGTCAACCAACGAGCACCGGGAAACAAAAGGTTTATATCTAGTTGATAAAGCAAGCGTGGAACATTCTGCTGACAGCCTGAATAAAAAGAGTCCAATACAAAAACAAACATTTCCGATGAACTGAATATCTATCTGCCTTTGTAATTTTTATCTTGCATCTCGACATTAAACAAATCTTAATAAGAATCTTCTTCAACAATACTGTGCAAATAATTTATTTATTTTAGGTAAGTATACCATCGACAATCACAATTAATGAGAACTTTAGCGATATACACAAATAATGCGGTTAATAAGGGAAAAAGTTTTCTATGTTATTGAACTCTGGTTTCTATTTTTTACGACGACGGATCCTCTTTGTTCTTATAAATATCATAAGGAAAGCTAAGTTATCTAGCGACACGATTAAGTAGTCCTATAAAAAGCATCACATCCATGTACGACATATAACTTAAGACATGCCGAGTTCTTTGTTTCCTCGAAGAATGCGCGGATACTGATGTAAAAGTCCCGTTGCAAAAAATAAATGCTGGCTCAAAATTTCTGAAAGTTTTATGTGTCTGGACCTGGAACAAAGAGTCGTTTAACTGTTTCGAAAGCCAATAAATATTTTAGAACAGTTTTGAACCAAATTAAGCTTGCACACGTGTGGAATTGGGTCAAGAGAGATTTTCTAGCCCATAAATTGTCTCGGCTTCATTTACGGGTCTGAAGGTTACATAGGTTACATTATGTGGTGCCTTGTAACACACAGTATCTAATAGACAAAAAAATACCTACAACGGAACATACCCCTGATAAGTTTGTTAACCTGGGGTGGTAGCTATAACAAAATAAGATTATAATCGTTTTTAGAAAACACAATCGGAACGTAAATTATATATTATAAGGTCACGTGACTTTTTCTTCCGAAATTATATTAGAGATTAGTTTAATATCTACGATAAGCAGTAGGCTACGGCCCCTGCTCTGTTCACATATGTCCATGAGGGATTTGCCGCTATCTCATCTCAACTTTGTAAATACCACAATATTTTGCTTTCACATTTTTCCTAGCCGTTTCGTTTGGTTCTTAGCCGTTTGGTCAAAGCTAACATTTTCCTATTTGAGAAAGTAATAAATCAGTCAAATAGTAGCCGGACGGCAACAAGCAGGATCACTCAGATAAGCCCGCCGCTATGGCGCGGCAATGGTTACCGGCGCTGGCGCACAGTCCCTCCACTCCGCAGCGAATTTCGCCGCTCTCGCCCACTGATCTACATTTCACTTCCAATATGGGTCAATAACTGCCCACGCTCAGCCCCGGCCATTCACCTCGCCACTCCGAATCATTGTTCGCCAAATGTAAAGCGTTGCTGTAGGTCAATGACCGACGATGGTGCGTTTGCTGTCAGTGCAAGAGTCTTCTTCGAATGCCACTCGACGAGCTGTCATCAGCGCAAATACAAACATCCTCTCGTCTGTTGTGCCTATACTAGTTAGTGTAGGATCAGTCTAAATACCGACCGGATAGGAGATGTGTCATATGTAGGATTTAATGTTTTTATTGTTTGTATTTTCGTGACAAGAAAGTTCATAGGAGAAACAATTTTAGGTTTGTTTTGTAAGTGAGGCCACAACTATAGCTTTACGAGTATCTGGCTATGTATAAATAAGGTCACAAAAATAGAAAAAAAAAGTTATAATCATCATCATCACATCAGCTGAAAGACGTCGAATGCTGGACAGCCTCCCCCTAAGCGACCCACAGTAACCGGTTTTGCGCCACCCGCATTCAGTAGATTCCCGCGATGTTTACCAGATCAATCGGTCCACCTTGTGGGAGGTCTGTCTACACTGTGCCTTCCGGTACGTGGTTGCCATTTGAGAACCTTTACGCCCCAACGGTTATTGGTGCAGTGACTTGAGTTTAGGATGAACAATTAAGACATCATAAACAGGGTCTCCACAATCTATTGATCGCACTAAGTCTGAGATGATTTTGTAACAATGACAAGTAACGTGAATAACGTGACAGTTTGTTTGAATAAAAATATATTATTTATTATGTCATGCTATGCACAAGATGGAGTTGCTGGAAAAACAATGTAATATAAGCATTCATGATTTTTTATGTTTCTCTTGTCCTATTACTTTTCGATAAAATATTAATTTTGAAATTATATTATAATTTGGCACTAGTCCTGCTAGTTAAGCATCTAAGCGTTAAGAGGTTTCATGGCCAACTGCGAGTATCACATATAGTTACATAAATAGTTTCGCAAAAAATCTATTTGTAATATAAATATATGTGTACAATACTCAAAAAACCTATTAATGGCAAAACTAGAGTGTTTGTTTATTTATGTAATACAATTTGTAAACATGTAGTGGAATCTTAATCGAAAGCTGTTGGGCCCGTTAATAATTATCAATTTCCAAATTCAAAATTTTCTAAATATTCAAAACGAGAAATTCCGAATCTATTTATGCACAATCTGATAAACACTGACGCAGTGAATTGATGATGAGCGGAACATACGGCGATAACTAAATATTTAAGCGGCACCGGCAAGGAAAAGTGGCGCGCTGAACGGCGCCCGCGCAGTCGTATCATCCGAAGTGTCACGTTGAACTCTTACATAAGCATTTGGTGTGCTTTCGAAAATATTAAACGGCGATTTTGGCCATGTCTCCGGCGAACAATGAAGGCTGTTGGAAATGGGAAGGGCTCAAGAAAGCTGCTCCAAGGGCCATACATGTCCTCAATCTACTAAGGTAACTTAAATTACCAGTTGATAAGATCAAGACTATTGTTTTTACTGTTTGGCTGCAATAAGAAATTAAATGATTTTAATAAGTTATTAAAACTTTACGTGTATCAATTTATAACTGTTATATTTTTTCATTTAATTCAATAGTCAGTAGTAGTATTTTTTTTGCTATAAGTAACTTAAAATTTATAAAACACATTACAACAAATCAAATACAAAGCATATTTCAATGTAAAAGAAGTGTGACGGACCAAAAACATACACGAAGTCATCGTTCTATTTAGATGTGTATAGTTGATTAGCAACAAGGTCTGTACATTGTTGACCCGTTGTTGCTATGTGTACATATGTGATATCACACATGCTCAAACCGCCAACGAGCCATGTATTTTGGCCCGGGGCGGTTATGGCACATGGCGGACAGGTCGGCCCAAGGAGAAACACACGGCTGCTCCACATTCAAGTTCGGAGCCGATGACTCCCCGTGACCGCGCCCTCCTTAGCGAGTGCTGCTTTATCCGCCGAATTTCTCCACTGTTCCGCATCATCATGAACAAAAACTCGAGACCCGTTCGGTGGAAGCGCGGCCTAGTTGCGACTCTGACCTGCCCACATAGCGTACTACACTTAATGCCAAACACAGAAGACAATTTTGGCCCAACAATGGCGATAATTAAGCTCAATAACGACAGAAATAGTCGTAGCTTATTTTGTTTGGCGGTGTAGCATGAGATGGCGTATGCCGACGTAGGTAACATACTGGTTGTAAATTTGAGACATGACAGAATTCATTATATTGATTGCCTAAATATGGCCTAAGATCTTTTGTTATTTATAAAATATGGCAACGCATAGCTACATGTAATGTACTCATAATAGTAAATAATAAAATAGCTATTAAATTGATTTAGGTTCATATAAAAAAAAAACACTATGTCGGTGGCAAAAGCAAATGGCCCACAATGGTAAGCAGTTACTGCAGCCTACGGACGCCTGCAACTCCAGAGGTATTACATGCGCATTGCCCTTTATAAATTTGTATGTACACTCCTTTTTTGAAGAACCCCATACTGTAATTCAAATGGCAATTGGTCCTAAATTGCTATGTTTGTTATGTTAATTATGATTATATCTATGTTGAATGATAAACACATGGTAATAAACGGTACTTTAAAATAGCCATCAAACATAAAGACTCAAAATTCAAGTTATTGAAAGTTGGCAAAATTCGCGCTTGTATAAAAAATAGCGGTTTTTTAACAGTTACTATCACATCAGTCATCGCGCAATTACATAATTTGTGAATTGTGCGTGTGCGCCTGTTTCTCTGAACTCTTTCAAGCACGAATCTGGCCGGCAACCTGCACGATCTCAAAATAAGTGGTTTCGTAGCTACCGTACGCCGAGGACCTACTGACCGACTGAGTAAGCCCCATCATTACTCATTCTTTTTTCACTTTCCGATGCTGATTAAATAAAATGCAGCTATTCGGTCAACCGTTGGCTTTGTAATATTTTGAACACTTCACGGCGTTCGTAGAAAATTATAAACTAACTAGACCTTGATCGAAGGCAGTAATAATTGCAATTACAAAACGCTCGTTAAAAATAGTAAGTCGTAATGCAAATGTTAACGACCTCTTAATATAAACTCATTCCATCGCCGGATCTACATAAACATTAAGTGTTATTCCCCGTAGTTACATATTAAAACGCAGTAAGCGTTTACGTAAGTATAATTGACTATACATATCTAGATATTTAACGGTCTCTGAATAGCAAATAACTAATGTCTTAAACTAGATCAATATTTTGCTCTAGTAGCAAATTAGCTAAAAATTTTAATCGATTCGAAAAAGGAAAAACGAGTAGCGGTCGGAATTGCTGTCCATACGACAACTTTCGATACTTAGGTTTCGGTTTAACTTGAATATCAGGCAAGTTTTCCTCAATACTTTAGTACACTAAAATTTTTTTAATAAAATAACCTAAGATTTAATGTAAATTAAACGCTATATTTTGACAATCCTTCAGTTTATAAATTTTAATGATGTTTCTTACACTTTCATATGGGTTGGGCTGGTTGCTACTGAAATATGGTTTATCGCATGCAGTGGGTTAGAAATCCTATTCTATGCAAGTTTGCTACAAAAACCTAGTTCACGGTATATAGTTATTTCATTTTCTAAAGGAAAAAGTTGCACTAAAGTATTATGTATTATCAAAACAAAATGATGCACTCAAATCCGCATTAAGATATATGCGATATGCCATTGATGTGACTATCATAGGCTCACAAGCCAGCGAATATGTCAGTGAAATTTGGAGGTAATTATGTGTCTAAACAAACTAAGTTTGGAGGTGCGCCGTGCATTACCGGGCGACGCAGGCGCGTCCAGCGGCTGTCACTGCGCAGCGCCGGTAAATGTCGCGCATGCGGCCTCCGCACTCACAAACGGCCTTTGCAGTTCGGCGCGGTCGACGACCCGACCGAGGTTATTCACCCGCATTTTCACTTTCGTCCAAAGGATAACTGTACCACATAACATAAGTCACGTGCGTGTCATGATTCAGTCGCTGGCGATTCCGCATTGCCGTTCCTGAAGCCTGAGAAGAATACGTAACAATAGGATTCAGCTAAATCATATAACAAAGCCTTATCGTCTCTGATATGTCCTAAGAAGTTTTTATTTTGATTTTGAATACTTGATACTTGTAGCTACTTAAGATATTTTTAGATACCTATTTCTTATCTTAGTTTGTATTGATTAATTAGGGTAATGCTTGTCGTAGCCATTTTCTCTGCATATAATTACACAAAATGTCAATTGAGTATACGCTCGATAACATGCGTGGAGCTAGGAGGTTGTTGCTCTAATGATAGCCGATGTCGTAAGTCGGGCGATGGACCGGTGTCCTTTTCGCGTATTTTGGGTACAATTAGGTAATTTCTGGTTAAGTGGTGGGGACGATGCGTGGGGTTGCGGGCTCGGCGGTTGCGCAACCGGTCGTCGACTCTGTTATGTCAGCGGTTTACGTAAGCGTCCCTCGGCTGTGCGGGCGCCAATTGTAACCCGCGACCGTTTCGCACTTCACGCGGACTATTTGCAGACGACCGCGACTCGTTAGCGAGATGCGATTCGACGCCGAGACACACGGTGTAACTAACAACCCTGTATTATAACAACAGACTATTCAGTACTATTCGTCTTTATTTAATGTATGTAAAAAAATAAGATAAGCATTTTAAAAGTCTGTCAGAACAATTAAGTATTAAACAAGTATTAACAATTGAACTGAACAGAAATATATAAAAGGCACAGTAACGTTTATTAACACAACTAATTTTTATGGCACCACTTACAATATTGCGTAAAGCAAACCGCCATCCTATTAAGTTTAACCTTTCGTTAATCGATTAGAAACAGGTACCTATCGGTTCATTGTAACCGTTGAGAAAATGTGCCCTAAAGGAGTAATTAAGATATGGTTGGGCACTCGGGTTGCAGAGAAGGGGCTGGAGCGGTTGCGTCAGCGTGCAGAGAGCGGCCGGGCGCCGTGCTCAACGCACAAGGTTGCAGAGGTTCAATGCTCTAGAAATACGAGACCCGACCCCGCAACCGCACGCTGCGCGCGCGCGTAGACCCCACGGCTACGACGCGTAGACCGCAGGAAACCAATACTTATCAATTGGGAATATCTACTCCAAATATTACAAGAGTCCTTAGTGAAACTAGATCGGGTCGATTGTCTAGCTGTTTTGGCAATTGACAACAATTGTTTGGTACTTTTGCAGGCAATTGTTTTGTTTTGCTTTTATTTTATTAGTTACTAAATATTTAAAGATTTTCTTACTTTTAACAATAAATATTCTTTGTTCTTTTCTTCTGTCCCTTTTATGTTTACCAAATAATTATAAGTATTTCACTTTTAGAGAATACAATATAATTAACCATAGGCACACTACGTATGGAACACAATTCAAATACGGGTAGACCTATTTTTGCAGGCTGGTACCTGTAATGTAATATTTCAATTTCTTAATGATTCTAGACCTTAAGTATAATTTATACCGGGTAATGAACTTAAACCTACCGTGACATTTATAGCTCGAAGTGTTTATTTAAATTAGGATATTTGAATTGCGATATGCAATTAAGTAGTGGTTAAAGTTACAATATTTTATTTATATTAGGATTCATGCCAGTTTGCGTCACACTTTAACATTTGAATGCTGCCCAAAATGTAGAAATAAATAGTATAAAAGACATTCAAACTTAATAAAATAGAGCAGTCATTACATAGTTATCTTGCCAAAAGGAATTAACTTTACTAACGTAGTATGTAAATATTTATGTGTGTCGGCGAAAAAACAGCCTTTTTAGCGCTTCTGGAAATAGGGTCAAGATAATCTTATTAAGATACGAAACGAACTTTAGATATGTAATTAACTATTGCGAACAGCACATTTAATGAGCTTCACTTCTATTGACGATTACGGGCTAGAAGTTAACAATGGGCTTTTGTTATTCTGATCCCGAGGGCAGTTTTGTTTTAATCCACAAACTTTCAAAAGACACGTCGCCCGTGCACGTTCAATGAGCCAACCAGGCAAACGTTTCGCAATTTTTATAAATAATTTTGCCTCTGACCTTTGTGCGCCACCGAATTTAACTTGATTGGTATTCCTGTGGCGACTATGTGTGGTTTTTCGTAACATGTGTTTCGGAGCATCGCAACCGTGACCAACATAGCTACACCACCGCGTACAACGTGGGGTACAAATAATTTTCGTCACTTTGGCGTCTACGACACTTTTTATTATGCGTGAAAGTTTTAAAGCCAAAATACTCTTAAGAAACAATGTGAATTTATTACGCAGTCGTTTAAAATTGCAGGTTCCTATCTGCGTCTTAAGAGATGGAATACATACTTATTCTGGAAAGACCTTAATGTATTATGAACAGACCCAATAGCTGGGTTTCTTTGGTCGCCTAGAAAGATTGACTTTCAACCTATGTTACGCGGGACGAACGTGGAAGGACAAAACATAATCGTATAACTAAAGATCATTGTTAACATAATTTTGGTATGTCAACTACATTAATTTATGAATAATACTCGTAGCAATATCTTAACATATTTTCAACATAAAAAAAAACTGACAAAAATGTATTGATTATGTTACTCTTCTTTAAAAAACCTGCAATCGTACAACATACGGTCATGTAGGTACTTAATGTCAGGGAGGGATGATCTCAGAAAGTGATTACATACGAGATAGTCAAGACCATTCACCAGGATAAATCCTCATAACGGCCTCAACGAAGGTTGGTAAGTACACGTATTTATAACTAGGGTCATCTTTGAATACAGCGCGACTTTAGCTATGTACACTACACAACATAGATAGACAGGTGACATAGAACAAGGACTTACTAGTGGAGTTATAATAATAAAATAATAAGGATAAACAAGACGGTGCCAATATGGATTTGCCTTATCTTCATTAACTCAAGGAAAATTTTTGAATTGTGGGAAACTTAGTTAAGTCGTCGGAAATCGGATGGAGGCGCCGCCGCTGATACCTATGTTATATGCTACTGCATGTTACTGTAAATAGGTACTGCCGAAGACAAGTACATTAAAGTTTAAATTACAAAATTTATAAACCAATTCAACAATATGTAACAACTTATTGGTGGTTTACGAAGCCTAAAGCTGAAACAACTTAACATGTAATGTTGTCTAAATGTACTCATATAGTCTTAATGTACAAGCCACTCAACACTGCATTCATATCACTGTGTATCCAAACTGCAATGAATGGCGTCTCTTTATTTATTTTTTGAGCGAAATGTCGAAACGTTGACAATTTCTCCGTTCACTTCTTTGCTTATTCTGATTTCTTGCAAGAAATAATAGAAAGCGTCACAGCGCTTATACAACTCTTTAACACTCGCTAACAGTGGCGGTCGAGATCACCAAAAATCTTTGCTGATTCGCGATGGCAACTGCTTTGGGCCGGGTTCACTGACCCTGTTAGCCCGCTCTACTGAGAGTTTCACCGCAATATCTATACGTTACGCCCGTAGGCTGAAAATTCTGAACTTAATTATGGTTAGGTAATACTAGGTAGCATTTAGCAATGCTACCTGACTGTAGGGTAAAACACGCTTTGATAATAATATTAAGTACTAAGCACTAAACAGTATATAGGTATCAATCAGGTCTTAAACTCTCCCTACACAATCACACATAATAAAATCTTTTTAAAACTTTTGCAATACTCGTAGGTTATTACACAACCGTTATTTAAATTCAGAGTTTTCAGCCTATGTGTGTCTACGTAATATATGGATATTGCAAATTTTAGCGAGGTGAAACTTTTTCTATTCTTACACCACTGTTACATATTAATTATGATCAGCCTATGACGCGTGCGCACGGTATTGTAGGTATCTTCTTTGATATAATTTTGAGGTATTTATAAAAAAAGACATGATGAGTAAAGTTTTACGTACTCGTAGGTACTAGGTATTTTTTATTTATATATTTTTTCATTATTCCTTAATGAAAATAATTAATTAGGTACGTAAACCTTACATTTGCACTATAAAAAAGAGCCAGCTGAGCAACACGCACAAATACACAGATTTAACAGAAGCGGAGCTGTTATATGCGTTTAGTATATAAATTTTATATGAAAAGTAAGAATATACAGTTAAATTAGTATTATTTCATCCTATGCGAGGAATAACCTTCATGAGATACCTACAAGTAAAACAAATAGTGCATTCTGATCGAGCTATCAAATGGATGATTGATTTTTCTTAGCTGCTGTAAAAATATCTTAAAGTGATAATTGAATGGAAAAAATACAAAGTTTATTTACGTATTTCTTATATAATAAAGTGTTACTCCTACTGTAAATACCAATGAGTAATGACTGTAATGTCTCTTTTCATAGTTCATACCTATGTATTGGGACATTTGAGACGAGTGTAAGGAAACAGCAGTTTTTGTTTTGCAATATTTACGCAAAGGATAATTTAATTTCGGTATTTTCAAGCGAAAACTAAATAAAAACTATGTAAATAGTTTCAATATAGTGAAGATGCTAAATATACCTGTTTGCCCAAACTTTAAATGAAATAATTTAGTATTTCAGAATTTCATTTGCAAAATTTTTTTATGCCATAACGATACATTTTCCTAACCTAACAGATTTTTATGGATTTTGAACGTTATGTCACTAGTCACTAGAGTAGTTATTATATGGCACTAAATTGTATGGTATTTAATTTTAAAGAAAATGAAAAATGAAATTAGTGCATTTTAAATTATGGGACATGAAAGGATATCACATTAACCCATTAAATAGTAATATTATATACAATAAGTATTGTATATTACTTGGCATACCTTGGGTTCCAGAGGCATATCCATATCAATGTTAGCGTAAAGGGTCATTCACCCTGAATTGCAACTAAAGTCCGATCAGTTACAAAACAATGTGAGTGGGCACTGGGCATATTGTCAGGAAGTTGGCACCTCGAGCAGGCTCTGGCGCCGCTTGCGCAGTGCTTTGCGCAGACATATCTGACTAGATCATCAAAACTCACCGGTGCGAATGTATCATATTATACTCAATAACGCACATTGATTTTTATTTATAGCAGGCGTAGTCTAAGAAATGATAATCAACTTCAATAATTAATAAGTCATTTTGAATTGTATTATGGAAAATGGGAAGACGTCAAGTATAAAAGTTTGCATTAATGCGATTTTTCTTAAATATCCAAACAAAAAATCTCTGAATAAAAACATATCGCTGGTCTGCCGCTCTTGTTTGTTTATCTCTAAATATCTAATGTAAGTAAAAATAAATATATAAGTACAATTGAAATTTAAAGCTAAGAGTAATTTGTAACTAATCTAACTACAGAAGGTATTGTTCGCAGGTTATAGAATCAAATAACAAATAATATGCAACGCAAATTGCGTTAAGGGTGAAAAATAGCTTAACTTAAGGACCGTGTCTAGAAAAAAAGTGTTATCACTGTATTTTCTAGCGACTTTTATTTTATACCTATTTAAACTAAGTGGAAAGTATGTACGTGTTGTGTAGAGAATTCATATGGAACTTACGTCAATATCATAATATAGAACGCAGATATGCTTATATACAGACAAGTTAAAATACTACATATGGCCGGTTTTTTAATTAAGTCTTTTATGTATGATACTACATGAATGCGATGTCTTTTTAGATATGCCTCTGCGTTACCGGAACGGCTAGGCGGTACGCAGCCTTTCACGCACTTAATTTGGCAGGACCCCCTTCATGCCGAACCCCGCAGCGAGAGAAAGTAGTTAGCCTACGCAATGCTAGGGGTCGTCGACCGAACTCGAAAATCCAAACCTCTGACGAAAAGTAACACACTACCTGCGAGCATTTCGTATTCAGTAAGTGTGGTCAGTTTCTTGCACGGCCGATGAATGGCCAATGTGATTAGGTCAGGCTAGCTTAGCAACTGCCTATTGTGTTTGAAGCTGATGGCATGCACGTAGCAGCCCTAACAGTCCCACGGACCTGCACTACGCTGATCATAGAATTTAATAATCTAACTGCAGCTAGGAACAAGTCAAATATTTTTATTGAATATCTACTTGAACACCATATGATATGAACTTTAAGCTAAATATATATCGTATAAGTATAACTAAAAAGACCAACTAAGGCAGTTGGCGACGTCTTTTGCTTCAAGAGTGTGACGGCGGTACCCGCCAAATGTTCTCAAATATATGGGATCTTTGAAAGGCCAGGCACGGTCTTCCATACTCTAAGGGCATGCAGTACGCGATTACGTGCGTTATAAGTAGTTACAATTAAATAAATAAATAAATATTATAGGCCATTCTTACACAAATCGACTGAGCCCCACGGTAAGCTCAAGAAGGCTTTGTGTTGTGGGTACTCAGACAACGATATATATAATATACAGATACTTAAATACAAAGAAAACACCCATGACTCAGGAACAAATATCTGTGCTCATCACACAAATAAATAGCTTACTGGGATTTGAACCCAGGACCGTCGCCTTCATAGGCTCACCAAAACTGTCGTTTCTTTTGGGTCCTAGATCGTACATATAAAAATGTTATTAGTATTTAGTCAGGCAAACTAGCATTTGATCATCACTATATAATTGTTAGCCTGTACTATATTAGGCATGAGCATGCGTTTGATTTGAAGTCAAACAACCAACTTCTTTTAGTTTCTAAGCCGTAAAATTTTTAATACAGTTTTGTATGTTGCTATATAACTGCACTATCTATCTAAAAACACTTGAGGAAACAATAGGTCTGCAAGTAAATCCATTAGTTGTTTGGGAAATCCCGAAACCCGCATTTCACTAGAGTTGATACTAATATACTGCCGTGAACGATGATAGGTCTGTGCTCGATTAAGACAAATTATGGTGAGTGCGGTTTAATTTATTCAATATCCTGAATTGTACGACTCCAATGTACATTACTTGATAGGTATCTACGCTTCGTACAAATGCACTTGACAACAAGTCAGCATTTTTCTGTTAATCTGACCTTGATATCTTCAAGCTTTATAAAGCAGGAAGCATGCAATTGGCATTAACAAAGGCGTGGCTGGTACAAGTACCTACGGCAAACATGATTAACATGCAAATCACTATTTATGTTTATAGAAATAAGTCAATAAAACAAGTCAAATGCAAGAGAACACGCTTTTTTATTTTTATCAAGTCATAAGTTAACAATTTAAGTGCTGAGTAAAACACAAGGGAGTCATAACTGATAATGTTTAATGAAAGACAAAGCCTAAATATCAAAGCCTACGGGTAAGGATGGTGATTCTGAACTCTCTAACAGTTTTGCATATTCGTGTGAGCTTTGAGATAACGAAATTTCGAATTTCGAACAGCAGGTCAATGTACGATCATCTGTCAAGGTAAGGTGTGTTCACACGCATGGAGGTATGAAAAGTGCGTATTGTACTGAAACAAATAACAACATGTTTGCATCAACGGATATTAGCGAGGAGGTGTTAACAATGCGTTGTTACTCTGAAGTAGAGTGGGGCAGTTAGAGCTCCTACTTGAAAGTTACTGATCAAAACATTGGAAAAAATTCTATCTAGTGACCCATGATCATGTAGATTTGGTGTATTACTGTTTGAAAAAATAAGTCCGTAGCTTCTTGAGGTTCAGAGGTAATAGTGTTAGAATCGCTGTAGTTTTGTTGTTCCTAAGGGCATTATAGTGTAGCTAAGAAAAATCTTATTGTATTTATTATGTAAAAAACGAACGGAAAACACTATCAGAACTCTAAATCAATATCAAATCAGCAGGTGTAACTGCCTCAATTTTCTCATTGGTTTTATTAACATTTAGGAAATTTGTGAACTAAACTTAATTAAGTGGATTAGATATGACTTTTGTGTTTAGGTACAAATGATAAAAAATATATTCAAAATTAATCGTAGGTATCATAAATTTATTCAAGCTAATACTTTAATCGATATTGTGTAATTTAATTGCCAACAAATCAAACGTAACAAGTTGTTAATATGTTTAAGTACTGGCTTTGTAATGTTTCAAATTACCTTGTTACATTTATCATTCCAATGGAAAAAATAAGAATAATAGGTTAAAAACCACACAACATTCAACTAAAGTTTATCAGACCTTCTTGCAGCTAAAAAACGTGGTAAAAGGGCTGAGAAAGTCACGATTCGTGAATGATTAGTGACATAAAAAATAACCGTATTAAAAACATAACTGAATTGTGGCCCAGTCTACTAAGCGCATAACAACGAGAGCAGCCTCGAGCGATCTTAACAGAGTATATTTACATAATAGTTTAAGTACTTTAACTTTAAAGAAAGCCACGTACATAACGACGCGAAAAAACATAACTGTATGTGACAATTAATCAAAGTTACCACGTTATTGGTAATAGATAAATAAGGCCAACCGGCTATTTACTAACAAGTAGATTCAATTCTACTACTCTGTGTGGAACAACAAAACAATTAAGAATCAGTCGATCATGTTACTAGTTTATTAGTTGATAAAAGAGATGTAACGTGAAGTCACAAAATCACATCAATTTCTTAAGTACAAGTATATCTGTCGGGGTTTAGGTTAGATTTTGTACTATTTTACTGTTTTGTCTGTCTTTATTTTGAATCCCGTTTTGTACATATTCTTTTTAGTTGTCATTATATTTTTGCTAACTACGGTCGCCTTTTAGTTCTCAGTTCATTTTAATTATACTCTAAAGCTATCGAATTCCTTACAATATTTCGTCGTATTCCTCGCGATGTCACGGCGTTTGCCACGGCTCATGGGAGCCTGGGGTCCGCTTGGCAACTAAGTATATATTTGTACAAGTATATTTCGTCGAAGAATAATAATATATATCACGTTTTTTCCCCGTATTATGCTTTCATGCCTACCCCAATAACATAATCTTGATGTCAAAAAAGCATTAATACCTATAAGTCTAAATGAATACCGCTGACTGGTACAAGCTAGCCGGCACTATCCAACATAGCTAATAAACGGGGTATGTTACTGTCATTGTTCCTATACTGTGCTCGATTGAAGCAAGCACGCATAGCTCATTTTATCATAATGCATTTCGACCATCCGGTGGAGTTGTACCCTTTGAGAACTGACCTTGTATTGTTTTCAGTCTTCTTTTGACGTTCCCACCATTCTTTTAATATTATCTGGCGCATCAGACCTTGCCTTGATGATGTACAACAGTCGAGGGCTTTACAAAAAACGGTAATAGGCTTAGTTACGTTCATGGCAATGCCATAAGGCATTACCGTATTTGCATTTTTTTCTATTTTAGTGCTTCTTTGGAGAAAGTTGGAAACACCCTTAAGGGAAATTTGATAAGTGGTGAATTAAAAAGCGCTTGAATGTACACATTTAACAATTTTACATTATTTTATTTATTGCGTTTAGCGTCGCATTTAACAATTTTACATTAAAACCTTTAATTTTTTTTTTATGACAAAAGTAGCAAACGAGCAAGCGAATTCCCTGATGGTAAGCAATACCGGCTCATCATTTCCATTATAAACATCTTTTGATCTTTTCCTATACTTTTCACTGGTTAATTTTAAGGAAAGTTGATTGAACATTCGTATTAGTAGAATTCAGATTATATCCGAGATTGTTTTCCGTCTCCAAAGGTGAACAACTTCATAGAAAGAATTTTGTAGCGAGAAGAAAATTCTGCGGAGCCTCTACCATCACCAAAACCGAACCAGACATTCTAATAAATAATATAATAGAATTTTCTAAAAAATATAATAGAATGAAAATAAGACATTTTCACCTCACTAGCTCGGACATAAATGTTCTTTAAAAACATATAGCAACGTTGCATTTAATTCACAAGAGTGCAAAGTAATCTCATACTAATCGAGCGTTTTTTTTAATATTATCTGGTCGGATGTTCTTTTATTTAATGTTTTTGAATGATGAAAGATGCCGATAATTATTAACATTTTTTTTTATTTTTAGAATATGTTTTTCCTCGCGGTAGTGAGGAGAAAAATGTATGTTTCACTCGGCAGCAAAGTGTCTTAAGACCTCTCGTGCTTTAAGACCCTCCCAATGTTCAAGATCAACTGTGGAATCTTTCGCTAGCTCGGGTCTCAATATTAGCACGAGAAGGTAAACACCAACTTTGCCTCTTGTATAACAAATAACTATTAACTTTTACAAAATTAAGAATCTGAGGACCTCCCATACCGCATATCTTTACGCGTATCAAATAAAATCTACATGTCAAATGTTTGCATTACTCATAATACCTGAAGTGCATGGGTGTATCGATGATACAAATCCGGCCATTCGTAAACCTTATACTAACTAGATAAAACTTAAAAATGGTCAGTATAATCTGTAGCTGTTTGCAAGTAGGTGGTAAGAATGGTTGGGGCTTTTATGTATCTGCGCAGTTGACCACCTGTTTCTAACCCGAGTGTTAATTGTTGTACATTAGCTTGAACGATAGATCTCACATTATAAAGCATATAAAAATAATTACGCAATATCTTTTCAATTTTCTGGCAGGTAATATATTTTTAAGATTAGTAAACTCGTGACTGTACTTTTTATTAGATAACTATTTATCTATGTCTTAACACCGCAAATCGCATCGGACGGTCGCTACGCGATGTAAGTATAATTGTGAGACTATTTAAATTATATCATGTTAGCCGAAAGACGTCCACTGCTGGACATAGGCCTCCATAGGCTTCATAGTATCATACTTAATAGCATCATATAAACAGGGCACCATAATTACCTACCATTCTTAATGTGCCTAACAAAAGCAGACAACTCTAGACTTTAATCAATTGAAATAAGACAAATAAAAGAACATAAACAGGTCTGATGGGGTATCTTTAGTTCCTTGGAGCTTGCGACGGATGCTGGTGTAGGATGCTGCCTGTGTAGACACACTAGCACCGACTCCATCGCCTATCTCCAAAGAACTAAAAACGGGTGCAGCGGCGCGCGGCGGAAAGCACCGAAATTTTAAAACGTAACAAATATAAGAGCCTGGGCAGAGAGTACTACCTTGTAACATTTGGCGTAGAAACGGCACTTAGGTCCGTGGGGTCCCAGAGAGCACAAACTTTTTTTTAGAAATCGCGAAGTGTCTTGGTGACCGAAGAACTGGCGGCTTCCTCGCACAACGTATCTTATTTAATTACAATATTGTAATTGTAGTATATAATAAATATTACTAATTAAAACTGTCCCAAGGTAGATATTTAAAATTATAAAGGATATACGCGATGATAAGATACTTTTGCTCCAGTGTCTCCTGACCATTCATGCTGACTGTACATGCTAAGTCCAGTGCTAAGTAGTGATGTGGGCAGTCGAGGTCCGCCGGCTGTCGCACGTGTGCCGCTCAACCCGCGCGGCGCGCACGTGCCCAGCTTCGCGATGGAAAATCACAGAAAACAAGGACACAATGCAATGGTTCATTCAACCGGACGTTATTATTCAACGAGCACACTGTGATGAAACTACACAGATCTTCATTATTATTAACATTTCGACATATTGGTGCACATAACCTCGAACACCTAGGGCACGTACGGGAGCTGTCCCCGAATTTCGAAGCCCTATTTAAACGATGTCAAATGAAAAAACGGTAGACAAAAAGGACGATTTCTAATTGCATTCAAGTAGCGCATTGTTGACAATGTTGACCTTCTACAAAGCCTAATCTTTGATACGTAAGAACAAAAAACTGTTCAGCAATCACGTACCTATATATAGAGAAATTGTAGGTGGTGGAGATAGAGCTACAATTATCAATCTGAATATGTAAACATGATTATACGCATGAAAAAATGACATCAGTAATTTAGATGGTGGCTAGAAGGGTTTTTCAAATTCTAATAGTCTTTAAACTGCATAGTTTTAGTAAGTCTAGTTGGGTTCCGGATCGTCCATTTGAAAGGTCGTCAACGTGAAGACTCATAATGGACAATTAGATTAAATACGTTGATTATACATATTGGATAGGTACATGAAGCTAATGCTGGCAGTGCCCGTATCATAGGAGGTTTACAAACAGCAGCCACGCATGGAGTGCATGTGCAATATCTAGATATTGGGTGAATTTGATGGACTTACTACGGTACTTATATTTAGTGAATGAAAAAAGGAAGACCGTCTACTATAATCTTAATACTCGTATTGTATCGCCGACAGACGTTTAATCGCCCTCTAAGACTGGTGGTTGAAAGCAGGCGGGAAACAGAAACAGAAACCTAGTGAAATCACTAGAAAAACCACACAGCCACCACAGTATCCTGGAACACCGGTGGGTCTAGTTAGTTTTCTTAAGTATATGTTGTCGAATTCAATTTAAGTGTCACCAGACTTTAAACATAAAGCAAACGCGTGACTTATGTTTCCGCAACATCCCGCAGCTCTAGCAACCCTCTCCGACTGGCAGGCTATATGTCATGCCAGAGACGAGGGATCTGTCCCACCTATAAGTAAGGACACCCCCAGAGTACCTACTCAGTACTGAGCCACAATTCTCCATCTTGCGTCAACTGATTTGATTCGTGAAAACCAGTGAACAATGGAATAATCATATATCTACACCATTCTGTGATTAATTACCCAAACATATAGGGAAAATAGACTTCCATGCTGAAAAGTAATTCTAGTAAGGCAGGTCCTAGTTGTCTTATGTCAGTATCGTATTAAAGTACAAAAATCACTTTTGTCATAAAATAATACAGTTTACTGTAACAAATTACTCGCAGTCGCTATGATTACATTGATAACTATTGCCTACAATACTAGTATCGCGATAAGCCGTAGTTTATTGTAATGGTTAACTTGCTGTAGATAATTATAATTAGTAAATTACATCACAGTAGCTTTGTGCTACGCTTACAAAATTTTGATAAAGTCATGGTTTTTGGTCATACTTACCAACCCAGTGCAATGCATGCAATATTTGAAGGCAGTAAACAATGCGAATGGCTGGACTTAGTTTTTAGGATATAATATATTAATTGATTTGTGAAACAAATCTGATTCTTCTTGTTTTAGGAGTGTGTTTTATCCTTTTGGTGTGTCAATAAGAAACAAATAATATAATAGTAACGAATTGTATGCTCACCACGCATTGAAATGCGATGATGGGTATTAATATTTTTTCATTTTTTTTTCAGCCAGCTAGTTCGTCATTAGAAAATAATCGAATCGATTCTTTTTACAATCGATTAAGCTCATACATTATTTTAATTTTTGATGTAGTTATTCCGCCTCTTTCTAACTGTAAATTAATTATGTGTTAAAAAGAAACGAATAGATCGATCAATCTCAATAGATAATTTACTAAAACAAAAAAAAGACATAGGTTTTAAAAATATATCCAAATAAATAATAAAACTTTTCGGTACAGCTGTCTCGGGCGCACTTAGGATGGAAAAGTGAAATACAATTAAAACAAATTCTATGTGAAATATATGTCAATGGAAGTGTTGGTGCCAACATAGTTACAGTCTCCAGTATGAATTATTTTCTTCAAAGGTGATGTGAAAAGCAGAATGTGTCACATGGTAACAAAATGTAGGTATTCTACCTCGGGCAACACTTGAATCCCTCACCACAACGCACAGAAGTCTATTTTAGAATCCCTCGCTGCGCTTCTATTGTAGACGCCTTCCTTTTTTTAGGATTCAATGTACGCCTCGCCGTAATATTTTATTTTGCTCCCTTGTGGCACAATTTACTAATAAGTGTTTAGCAACAGTAAATCTATGGAAAGAAACCTGCCAAGAGCATGTCTATCCATGCTCATTGTACGTTTCCGTAACTCAATGGTTCAATCGATCAAGATCAAAATAATATTCATTGAAAATATTTATTAAGCTGTAGTTCTAAGATTTTTTCCATATTATTTTCTTGGACTCGCGGTTCAAAAGTAAGAGGGAACACAATTTTTGTTAATTCTATGGCGATTATTTCCGAATATATTTACTTTATCAAAAATATGCCCTATTCTTTTTAATAATATCTAAAGACACCTCAGGGATATCCTGAAAAAATTACCCTTCCACTTCACATCTACATAAAATGATGGGGAAGGGTAATTTTTCATAGGTATCTACGAGTATATATTCCACAATACAGCTGTCTAGGACTAACGACTAACGGCACTGAGCATAGCCAAGGTCAGACAGACATGGCGGAACTGTAAGGGTAGGAACCCTTGATTACGGAACTCTAAAAAGGGTACACAACAACAGACGACAACAACATAAAGTGGTAATAAATTATGTTCTTAAGGGTTTCCTTTCCAAACGGCATAACACTTCTCAGAATTCCGTAAATACAAAAATCTTATCATAACAAAGACAACCCTAAAAATAGCAAGAAAACTTATTCTTATATACAAAAGCTTTCTGTAAATGACATTTCCCACTATCCCACAAATAAGACTATATCTCGAAATTCCTTGGAGAAATCTTAATATCACAACCCTAAATAGCAGCATTAGCATGCATGTCGGAGCCTGGCGCAGCCAAAACCTACGACGTGATGGTGTAACCGTGAGTGCGGTAGTAATGTGCCGGGTTCGTTCAACGATAAAAGCGAAAGTGCGTTCACTGGGACATCGACCGGCTCCTTTGGACCCTGCTTCGGGGACCGCTTCCTGGCCCGGTACCGTGAACATCGAAGTTCGTATATTTCGAGCATCTTTCCCTTTTACTCCGATTAAGGCGTCACAAGAGTGACAGAGACACTCGTCCGAAATTTAAGAATATCGTGTTTCGCGGTAGCGCCCCTGGGTACCGGCACTTTGTTAAAGTAATGCTCGACGAACCGATTTACGAGATTTTCATTAGAGAGCTTAAAAGTAAAACAGGAGACGACTCTGTTGACAAAATAGCGTTTTCGTAGGCAAGTCAGGTATAATAATCACGCACTATAGGAAAAGTGCATTATGAGTCAGGCAGTTTTTAAGAAGTAGTGCAGTAAACCAATTTGGGCCACTTCGTACCTTGTCACAGTGAATATCTATATGAAAGACGCAAAAGATCTCGTATTAAAGTCACTGTGACAAGGTTCGAAGTGGCCCAGAAATTATATATTTTGCATTATATACGATCATATAATTATATAAGATCTTTTAGAATACTTACATTGAGTTATTAAGGTGAGTGTAGCCCAAATCTAGACCTGGTTTATAATGGTTAGAGGAATAAGGCCGATTTGACGCAGTAACAAAACTGTGATAAATATTACAAAGTAGAAAAACGTGAAAGTATTGTAACATTGTCATATAAATCCACGGACAATAACTAATACGAGTAGATAGAGAGAATGGATCAGTAGGTACTTGGCTGAATATCAAATAGGCAAATACGCATTGTGCGGAACATAGAGAAAACAAGTAAGTAAGTAACATTGGTAAAAATATACTTATACAATAAAATTGTATTGTTCCATGAAACACAAACAACGAGCTAATATTACCGAAAGGGTTATAATTTAAGCTTGCATGTTCCGAGCCGGTCATTTGTCACGGAGACTCAACCCTCAAAAGGTCATGAAACACAAGGGTGATTAGAGTAATGTAGGAGCGTAGCTCCTCGCGCAATGGTGCTATCACTACGTACAATATAGAGGCTAGACAGATTGACTAGGATCTGAGCAAAAACAAGACGCAAGTGACATTGTTCCAATGTGTCACAAACATGCTTTTAGAGGAGTTTTGAAAGAAAGTATGCCACCTACCTTTATGAAAAAAAAACTAATTGGTAGGTTATTTCTGCTAATAATGACAGCGGGAAAGTATCTAACGAAAAAAATGTTTAGCAATTTTCTATACAAAGTTATGGGTACACTCACTTGCCAGAATTACATTCACTATAATTTAATTTGCCGTAACAGTCATCGGTCATAATGTTGTTTCCCATGATTTCATATGTCATACTCATTGTTTTTTATATTAATCATATGCCTGAATTACAACAACTTTACAATAATATTAATTCCAATAATCTCAATTTCCATAATAATTGTAATTCATAAGTATCAAATGCCAAAATAAGTAAGATTGCCATATCCATCTTACCTCTTAGAATTGGATTTGTTAGAACTGCGACCTTAAGTGCGCAATGTCACATTTGACAGAGTACAGTTAGGTGCGATGGCGAGCGAAGCGAGGAGGAGCGTGTTAGGTAAACTGTGACCCTACAGCGCGCGAGCCAAGAGAGCGAAGCTAGCGTGCTGCGGTAGCGGCCGGCGAAGTGCCAGAACCAACTTTTGATGACGTTTAAATATTCTATTAAATAGTACCTATTATTACAATATGGACACGTATGGCACTTTTACGTTCTGGAATCTAATAATCGGGTAAACAAAGAGTATGTCACATGATTTTTATGGTAAACAAACCATTCGGGAAAATGAAATTTGGGCAAATAAAATTCGAGCAAAGAGTATTATTTTATATAATTTTCGGGCAAACAATAGACAACCCTCTAACTAATTAGTTGAATATTGTGTTACTTTTGTGTAAGTTTTAAGATACTATACATTATGCTTATAAGATACTATAATATAGTATCTTAAAACTTACACAAAAGTAATACAATATTCAACTAACCAGTTAAAGTAGGTAGTATTGTAAGTATAAACTTAGCCGCAGTTTACTTGTTTCACTATATTACGTTACGACCAAAGTACAGTCAGCAGCATAAGTGGCTAAGCGGTTGAGGCGTTCAAAATGCGGTCAACACATCCTTATTGTCTAGAGAATAAGAGCGCGTGTAGGTAATTTTGAACACTTCACCCGCTCAGCCACTTTTGCTGCTGACTGTACATATTATGAGAGTTCGTTGAGATAGAGACAAGGTATGTTTTCTCTCTGGTTGACCATTTTTTTGTACACAAACGCGTTGGAAAAATACTATGTATATCTCTGCCTATGCTTCTACGGTGGAAAACTTTTGGTCTAACTATACGAGTACATACAGCTTTTCCTACTGCATAAAAAATGGAGCTATTTCTAGTCTAGCTTCATGGAATAAGCTTATCTTGCAAATAGAACGCCTAGTTTCCCAGAACTCTAAATCGACGTTACGTGTTTTGCTATTAAATAAGTCGTAGGCGTCTTACCGTAACACTGTAGGATTTGTAAGCCGTCGGTGAGATTAGAAATAAAATAACACATAATCGTCGTATACATTCATTCGTGAAATTAAAATCAAATTGTTGTAAATACTATAGGTACTTTCATATTTATATACTGGCAATTATTGGGTTATTATATATTATGAACAACGCATAACACCTTACTGCCATCAGCGCCTGATTGTAAAACAAGAAAAGGTAAATATTTGGGAGGTATGTAATAACGGCCATTTGTATCGACCATTACGAAGGCCGTATCGCTCACGAAATAACCTTAGTACCCTTTAGCTCATAAACTTTAACCTTGTTGACTTTGTACGACTACACTATAGGGTTTGACTATCAAATCAAATTGAATCGATCGGTTTCGCTGAAATCGTATACCTACAAAGAAAATCAGTCTAATACATAGTTTTTTTCTACTGAATATAATTATATCAATACGTACGCAAGTAGAAAAGGATATCTAATTGGCTCATTGCTCTTATGTCTAATATATTTGATGAGCGGAAAATATTTATACGTACCTAATATATACATAGGTACCTACTTTTACACAAGTAGTCTAGTAATCGCCACTTAATTAGTTTAATTATGATGCAGCACTATATCGGGTGTTCCAGAAAGTATAAGCACAACTTTGCAATGTTACCTTTTTGGTTTATAATACTAAATAGAAAAAAAAAGTTATGTGTCATTGTCAGTATACTAAGTGCCATTTTTTCTTTACATTCTTTGCGAAGTTTGTGTGTAAAATACGGGAAATGCGAGGGATTTCTCCAGATAAACGGAAAGAGATTGTGCACAAATGGTGTACAATTCCTAACATCACGCTCAAACAGTTGGCGAATTCTGCAGAAGTTAGCATCGGAGCCGTACGTACCGCAATCCGAAAATATGGTGAGGATCTCAGCTTTCACGACGCACCAAAAAGTGGTCGAAAAAAGGGCCCTGTGAATCCAAAATTGGACCGCAAAATTGCTAAAGTGTTTAGCAGAAAAAAAGATTTATCTGTTAGAGATGTGGCCAAAAAACTTGGAACTTCGGCTAGCAACGTCCAACGTGCCAAAGCAAGAATTGGTCTAAAGACCCTTAAAAAACAAAAGAAACCAAAACGGACCGCTAAACAGGCCGCATGCGTAAAACCTAGGGCGAGAAAGTTTTATGATAGGTTATTGTGTCGAAAATCGGCGTGTATTGTTATGGACGACGAAACCTATATTAAATTTGATTATAAGATGCTTCCAGGTCAGCAATTTTACACCGTCCGTCAAAACCAGGATGTTGATGATGCTGAAAAGTCCATTTTTGTTGAAAAATTCAGCAAAAAAGCAATGGTTTGGCAGGCTATCTGTGAGTGCGGAAAATTGTCTAAGCCATTCGTCACTACACCAACAATGAAGGCCGACACATACATATCGGAGTGCTTAAATCGCCGGCTGTTGCCCATGATCCGTGAGCATGATGGTCCTGTGTTGTTTTGGCCAGATCTGGCTTCTGTCCACTACTCAAAAAATACCCTATCTTGGTATAGAAAAAATAAAGTCGAGTATGTGCCTAAGGACATGAACCCGCCGAACTGCCCGGAAGCCAGGCCAATCGAAACATTTTGGGCCCTTACTAAGCCATATCTCCGGAAAAATGTTAAGCCTGCAAATTCCATTGAGGCCTTCAAAAAAAACTGGTCGAAAGTGTCAAAAATCGTTGGGGATAAATCTGTGCAGAACCTCATGTCAAGGGTTCGATCCAAGGTGCGATCTCTGGCTTACGATTGAAGAGGTAAAAACATGTGGTAGCCTGATTTGTTGTACAATATGTATACATTTAGTTTTTAATAATAAATAATAAAATACTTAAAAAACAAACATTTTATATCCTTCAAAATTTGTGCTTATACTTTCTGGAACACCCGATAGTGAATTTAGTATACAGAACTACTAATGAATGTCATATGTTATATTTAATCAAAACGTACAAACCAAGGGTATATTACTACGTAGTTAAAATATCGTTATTTAATTTGTGTCTATTTTTCAAAAAATAACATCGTGCCTCAAGTAACATTCGCTCATGCATAATTCTTAGACATAAAAGAAATATTGAAAAATCAACTGCCTCGGGCGAGACTCGAACTCGCCACTCCGGGTTATATGCCCTTCGCTCTAACAACTGAGCTACAGACACACACCCGATGGCTGCGAATTTCTTTTTGGTTGTACCGAGGAGTTCACGAGTTCCAGTCCCGCCCAAGCAGTTAATTAAAAAATATTTTTCTTCATTTCTAACAATTATTATGGTTTCTTTAGCAGACATTTCTGATACAGAATTAATTCGCTCATTCACAACTTTTAGGCCTAAAAGTTATTGACTTTAGATCTCGTGACTATTCAGGCAAAAAAGCAAATAAAATACTTTTATCTACGTACATATCACTAGTGCTCTAAAATGCGTCCAGAAACCGTAGGCAATGACCAGCATTACCAAACATCAGAAATGAATGGAGATGTAATGTTAACATTACCTACTGAAATGAGTAGGTTATGAGTTTAAATTTGGAACAGCTGTCAAATTCAAGTGGGGTGTCTATTCTAGTATCTATAGATATTAAAACAGTCATTGATACGAAACGCCAATTCGTTATGTTTTTTTAATATAAATCGAACGACATTTGAACTCGAGTGACAATAGAATGAGGAGTTCATTCGCTTGCCTATGGTTTAAAAAAATATTAGACTGAGATATGAAATACGCAACGCCGCCATTCCAAGCTGTCATTTGTTTTGTTCGTTGACTTTTTAATGTTTCAAATAACACTAGTAATAATGCAGGTCATTTCCCTACGGTTCCTGAACCCATCTTAAAACACTTATGATATGTGTGTAGATAAAGTAGTGTATGCAACTATACATAATTAGGCATTACGACATTCAACATGCCCTTCATTATGCACAGATACATAAACTACTATTATCTCTTTTATTTACTTAAATATTTATTGATAATATTTCATCAAATATTTTTATTACTATGTTCATCAAACATGAGTAACATGACTGAAATAAATGATACATTTACTCCTTCCTTCATTCCGTTCCTTTTTTTGCAATCAGTACTTCATTATGTGTATTGTAATTAATCATGCTCCTCAACTCAAGTAGGTACCTACTTACACTTACATAGATTATAGAGCGAGACAGATTAATACTGTCCGTCATGCCGAATTTCTCGTACATACTGACGGTCTACCGCGAAAATCGAAATTTCGGACAACTGTCTCTAGCACTCTAATTACTTACAACTTAATTGGAGTCGGAGAGAAAGATGCCCGAAATTTTCAAACTTCGATTTTAGCGGTAGGCTCTCTGATTGCAATAAACTCATTGAATTACGAGTTTTATACTATATTTATGTTTGTAACATATATATGTCGCAGGGAAATGATCAAAACAGAGATTTGAACAAATCTCTAAGAGATAATATTGAATCACGCAGAATGTTAAAATAGCGAATTCTTTTTATCATTTCTCTAGAAATATTCAGTAAGTTGACCATATCCCAGAAGGGATTAATGAAATCTTAAAATCGATCAAAAGACACGCCACGCTTTGTCATTTCACTAGATTTTTGTTTAGAGATTTGACATTTTGATTCGCCCCATTTTAACATCATGCGTGATTTGATCATATCCCTTAAGAGATTTGTTCAAATCTCAGTTTTGACCATTTCCCTGCGACATATAGGTACAACTACCGCAAAATGACAGATTTTTAACATTTAGTAGTGAATTAGAAGGAACTTTACCTATCTACTCTTATAACTTTACCTATATACTACCATTACGTACTTACTTAAAAATAAAACAGTATCTATAGTTCCACCACCACATGTGCTTATAATTAATCCGTGTCTATTAACTATCTGATTACAATTGCGTCTTTAGACAGCGGATTCTTCATTACCAAGTAAAATTGAGTCAGCCGGCGGCGTGAAAGTGTATCTTTTGCGCATTTACTATAGCCCGAGACAAATTGTTTTAGCACCTGAGAAATTTCCCTAGAAAGCTTAGTAAAAAAATAAGCGTAAGATCCCAGTTGTTTGTTTTGCTGCATAGTTCAAATTTCCCTCTTGCCGTTGGAGACATCCAGTCGCGTACCTGTCTGGCGAACAGCAATCGTTACCGCCCGGCGCGCCGGTCTGCATCGGCAGACATGCGCACTCGGCAAGCTCACGCGAGTAGGAAATGAGAACCGAGGCATGGAAGCGAGTACTCAATGCCGCGACGGCGAGGAGTCCCCGGCCGCCGCCGCGCCGCCCTCACCCGACACCCGCAGTCCACTTGCCGCGCCGGCTCAGCGCGCTACACGCTAACCGCATCATGGTGAGTCATACCTATTACGTGCGAAAACTATTCATTTACGGCGACCTTTCAAGTGTATCTACACAGGCGCAGCGGATTTATCACCTACTTGATCTACTTACCGGACGAGATTCAACATTGTCACGCTGTTGAGAGCTAAAACGAGCTTGACTTTTAAACCAATTACCGAAGATTGAAACTGCGACGAATAAAGAAGTATCTACTGTTAATACTTTATTAAATATTGGTTACAACCTATTTCAGGTAATGGACAACCGAATGAATGAGGAGAATAAAAATGATAACAACTCTTCCATATTTATAATAAACTTTCAATATGGGGACGTTGTAAACTACTCTTTGGTTCTGATTAAAGGAATAATCACCAGAGGAAATTCTAACAACAATGATAAAATATTATGCACTGTTACAAATAGTGGAATTCAAAATAAGTCAGAATGGATTATATACAATGGAGAATTCAAAGCTTTAATAGAACTGAAGAAAGGCGAGAATGTAATTGATTTTGAATATCCCGGGCTTTATCGTAAAACTATACTACTGGATTACACACCAAGAAGGACAAATTTAAGAGTAACACCAGTTTACATAATATGCCAAGGGCACGATGGCTACTTTCAAAGTCCGCCGAATGTTATCAATTCTATAGAAAGCGCCTGTTCTCGCGTAGCGATTGGTGCTAAGCTGATCCAAAGCCTAACTGCAGAAAAACTATTTGAAAGTGGATTTGGGAGAAAAACTTTCCAGCTCGAGCACGAGGTTAATTCTAACAGTCCAGAATGCATTGTATTTCGGAGCAACCTAAATGTAAACAAAGCCAGAAAAATGAAACAAGCAGATTTGTGGGCTCATTTTGGCAGAGAGCTTATGTTGTCAGATTTAGGCAGCAATGAGAGAAAATTTTTAGCGTTCATATCGTGTACCCGATTCAAGGGTACGGACTTAGATAAGCCAATGACACATGATGAGATCGTCGCTTTAACGGAAGCGTATGCGGCGCTAGGTGGTGGAGGTTTAGCTTTGTTCGGAACTGCTTGTTTGTACACATGGCCGACAGCAGTAGAAGAAATCATTTCAAAGTTCCAAGATACATCTCCTGTAAACACACGTCGTTTTATGGACGATAGCGGATACCGTGGCACACTCGGAGGATGTTTTGCCACGACCTTGGGTTCAGTGTTTCACGAATTAGGACATACTTTTGATCTCGGCCATACGAAAGACGGAATAATGGGTAGAGGTTTTGACCACCTTGACAGAGTTTTTACTGTTGGCGAGAAAAAATCTGCTTTGTCGAAGGACAATATGAACAACTTTGGAAAACCTGTACAACATTCGACTGTTTCACTTCAGCGTAATATAAGTGTTACAATGAATGTAGCAGAACCACTCAGGGTATTAGGACCAAGGAGCAAAACAACTTTAGGAAATTTTGCAGCAATGTCAAAATCTGACATAATTCGAAGAAGCCCCAACGTTACACCTATAACTAGGCCATCTAGTGTGTACTCCAATATATCAAACAGGATGTCCGACTCCAGAAAAAATGTCAGTCGGGCAAATGGAAATGATTCCATTTTTTGGACGAGGAATTGCGCTGTGCTTTTATCATACCACAGATGGTTTAATAATGAATACGGTAGAGAAAGGCAAGCTATAACAAGATATCTTAAATTTGACAAAAACAAAATGATGATAATATCTACGGCAGGAATAAGAATAGTAGAAGTGAGAGATGATTCAAATGGAATGGTGTTAGATTCGTATGAATTCACAGACCTCTTACCCGAAAAAAGATTTTTGGTGCCTTTTACTTTTTCACCCAAAAGTAAAGTTTTGACGATAGTAGTTGAAGACGATTTGGGGAACGTGCTGAAACAAACACTTTCTGCTTATTAAGCTTCAGCACACGTTTTGAAGATTTATCATGTTTGACAATAAGTGAAAAGATAGATAATAAATAAATCATTTTAAATAGAATCCAAGTAAAAATGTATCTATTATCAAAAATAGGTAATTAAACATTAAGAAAATACCTATATATACAATAACGCGTCAAGTGTCTCATTGGATCATCGTAGGTATGTATTTCATTTCAAACCGCATTAGTTGTAGTTAGGCATTGTTTGATAACAATTTGAAAAAATATAACTTTCTTGAAGTGTTAAAAAAAAATAATGAACATAGTAACGGTGGTGATGAATTGTCATAGTATCGTACAATATCAGTACTATAGTAAGTCACTGTACTATAATACTACTATACTGCACACTGCACTGTATGACGCGAGTAACACTGGCCAAACTATATTTTACACTTTAATACGGCATGACCGGAATGATCCCAACTACTTCTGTCAAAACAATTTACAATTGACATCATGTCAACAAATTAACCTCGAAATTTTAGGATTTGATGGAATAATAATTACTTTAAAAGTAGGTTACACGATATGAGAAAAACGATCATGAATATATTTTACAAAACTATTACTCACTCAGTGTTTTTAAGAGGTGGAGGTGTTAAGAATTTCTAGGTACCTACTTAAATTTTACTAATTTCATTTACAGATTTATTGTACTAGATTGGATATAATCACCAAGATAAACATTACATGCTGTGAAGATGGCTAGTAGTGCCACCCCAGAAAATAAGGTCTTTGGTGAGAATGTGAAGGATTTTCCAGCAATTGTTAATGGCAAAATTAATGCAGTAAAGTTTATTGAATCAGCTCAAGGCTTGCTATGGGTTGTTGGTAAGTTGCTATAAACCTATCTATCAATTATTATGTAATTATTCCTTCTCGTACTTATAATGTAAATTTCTTATTGCAGAGAGCCTTGGTAAATTATTTGCTCCAATTAAATATGACATGGAAGGAAACATTCATGTAAGCATAATATTGTTCATTAACCACTTTTTAGGCAGAACTCTGAGGTCCATTCTTTATGCCACTGTAATTCCAAATGAACAAAAGTGGCAAATAATGTCAAATATTGTTCAAGTGTCACCTGTAGGTACACCATTATTATATAATAAGAGTCGCTTTTTGTAATTATCCATTATTTTTACAATTACCTGAACATTCCATATACAGATGGCCCATTTAGATTGGTCAGCATGAGGAAATCTGAAACTATAAGACATACAAAGGTCTGTTTTCAGGTCATTCAGGAACCATGACAGAAATAATTAAGTTTTATTTTTCAAAACAACCTGCTTTGATTCTCAAACGGAGTTCAAGTTTTATTAAATCTATTTATGCAGTTTTTCTTGTCTCTGAAATCGATGACTTGGTTCCTAAGAACAGATCTTTACACATCTTAATGTTTCAGATTTCCCCATACTGATCAAAATGAGACAGTCTGTTTACCTAATTACAGTATGTTAAGGTAATTATGTGCAACACTGAAAATAGGACTGATATTATGTTGTATATGATATACAAGCAATTTTTAATTTCTGTTTAAAATTCAAATATCTGAATTTTGCGAATATTGAATATTTTTTAGAAAATTAATTTGAAACTTGTTTATTATAGAAAATCAAGAAATTGGAACCAAAAGAAGACTCCTGTTTACTTGAATTATTGCATAAGGAATGTTTACAACCACGAGGAAAACCTGTAGCAACTGAGGGGCTATTATGGCTTAACAGGTTAGGGAAAAATAATACTTATTTTAACTTTTTAATCTAAAAACAAATTCTATTTGTATTCTACAAAATGATATTGTAGACTATTTGTGTGGTGAAGAAGAAGAGACAATAGAACACATAATGTGTGAATGTAAAGCTTTTGCCAGACAAAGAATGAAGGATTGAAGCAGGCTACCTGGATCCGAAAGACTGTATATGGCAACTGTTAAAAGTCACTCTACAATAGGTGCAACGGGTGAAAACTACACAAAAGATAAAGAGAAAAATGGGTCAAAGTGTATCCAAAAGGGTCCCAATAACATATAAGATAACTTTTAAGATAAAATTATTTATTATTTAGATCATTGAACAGGTGTGAAAATCAGTATTGCTTTTGGCTGCTAGTTGGGCTCTAATAATATAATCTCCCTATATAATTACAGATCACTTTGTTTTTTTGAAATTGTATTTCAAGAAATATTATACTCAATTGAGGACAACCATTTGGATATTAATATGAAGAAGATATATACTTCAGCATATGAGGGGTCTGTTAAGAAATATCACAACTGGGTCACTCAACAAATATTTGTAGTAAGTATTTACTTTATGTGTATACCTAAAACCTTGTAACTATGATAATGCTGGTGCTAGTCACTAGGAATCTTATTGATAATTTTCCTTAAAGGGACATATTTTAGGCTCACAGTGTCCATGGGCGGCGGTAGTTGCTTACCATCAGGCAATCCATCTGCTCGTTGCCTCCTATATCATAAAAAAAAATCGTTTAAAGCTATTTTAATTTTATAATATTCACACCTCCGGTGGTATGTATTGCAGTCATTGTAAATGTTTTTATTGGTTATACATTATACTTAGTATAAATATTGGTCTATTTGATGTCAAAGGCTCAACCAACTATTTTAAATCACTTATTGCCATGCTTACGGTCCCCACATTTTTATTGCCTTTAAAGACACAAAACATGCATTTCTGTGGTAGGTAGTAAATGCCTTTTCCGTAATTTCCAACTAACAACAGTGTTAGTAAAATACAGTTCCATATTTCATATAAAAAACATCTGGTTGATGAGACAATAATAACAGAGTAGTTGATTCACCCTAATAATATATTGTTTTAATTTACAGCTAATTTGCCGGTTGGCTCCAACACTTCTTCAACTATTGAAATCATTTGGAGTGGACAATAACAACATTGGATCATTTAAGAACAGACTAGCAAGTTATAACATAACATTACATCTAGTGAGGTGCAAAATTGACGACTTTTACAAAGATAATAATTTATTTTGTTGATGATAAATCTTAAAAGTATTTTAATAAATCACAAAAAGTCTTATCTGATTAGTGAAAACACTTGTATATACCATTATATATTAAGATAAGAATAAGGATAGTGTCGTCAGTCATATTTAAAATGCATAGCAAATATTAATGAAACTCATTTACGGTTTAAAAAACCATATAAGTTTTATTTCTATGTAGTTGTAGCTTATATAGCCATTGAGATAGAGCATGCTAATAATGCCAAAATATTGCTTTACCAAATATACTAACATCAATGAAAATTAAGGAATTCAAATTCAGTGCCTTTATGAGTGTTATCTTACCTTGTTCACTAGGTTTCCATTTCCATTACCAAAAACGTTAGCAAGCTCAACTGGGAAAACTGATGTGTAGACTAAAGTCCATTTTTTAAATTAAAAATCTAGTAAGTGTTAGTGCAAATATTGTATTTAAAAATGTGATACACTATACACTATAAGTAGTCAATTTATTTGTTCTTGTTCAAACACTAAGTTATATCAACAGACAATATTTTCCTGGTTGACCTTGATAGCTCCTATATACTTAAATTACTTCTTAGTTATTATTTATATTATCATTATCAACATCACAAGGGTATTGTTATGTAATATTTCCTTAATAATTCTCTTTTTATTTATTGTTAATCAGCATTTTTATCTTTGAAGTTTAAAGAGATTTTACTAAAGTATTATTTATATTTATGTTAAATACTCCAAAAATAACTATGGAGTGAAGCTTTACTGGCCTAACCTGTATTTTTTTAGTGATAATATATTAATAGGTACGAAAAAGTTCATGTAAAAACTAGAGCAAATGAATCAAAATATTTTCTACACTAGACCACTGTTAGCCTTATACATGTAGATTTAGTTTGGTCTAAATGAAGAAGGCATTTGTACCTACCCTAGAAAATCGTCTAATATGAATTGGAGCGTAGATTTAGTATTTAAAAAGAGAACTAAAATTTTAATGATGTAAATTATGGACAGAATAAAACAATATTTGAGATAACAGTTATATTATTTTTTCTCTTTAAAAAGTGCCTGTATATGCACTAAACACTTACAGATATTATATTCAATGCTAGGCAAGTAGGCACTGTTACATTTTCTAATTGTTATTTACATTGAGCTGTATCAAAGGCTGACCACAAATGCTAGGAAGATGGAAAATGATAATGAAGAATGACATGGATTCTTACTTATATAGTGGTGTCCATGTAGGTACTTAGAAAATATGTATGTAGTTACCTGTTTATAGACAGTTACATGTTTTGAAAGGACATCAGCAAAATTAGCTTTGGTTATCTTCTTACTATTCAACAGAAGTTGCAGATGCAAGCTTAGGTGAACTAAGCAAATATTTCAGTACCTATACATTTTACATATAGAACTTGGTTTAATTACTGCTACATTTAATATAGGATGCTACAATATTTCATAATTTAATGATTGTGTAAGCTGTGAGTCTGCTGTGTAAGATAATTACATATATAAATAAATTATTTATTTTGATTGTATAACATTTATTTCTTTATTCTTGCATTTAAATTGCATTCAATTTTTTTGTGTTAAATAAATACTTTTAGCCAAAGATGATGCCCTCTTCAAAGCTATGAAACTAAAAACAACTTCAGCTACAGTCAACAAGTATAATGTGACATGGAGGATGACTTCAGTTGGAGTGCTCAGTAAGTAAGGATTGAAAAGAAAGAAACTAACAAGAGGCAGCTGCATGAGTACTGACAGCATTAAGAAGCCCGCAAGTTCAGGCACCTGAAAAAATCAGTAACCATTTATTCATATAACGGCTTGTACTACGAATGAAAAACGTGTGAACTAACTTTAAGTATAAATAAAAATAACTTACCCTACAAGACAAGTTCCCGTACTGGCCAAGATATAGTCTTACAAATTCTATTACTACCAGCAGTGTATAAACTGTCAGTGATAAGTATCTTGTTAGGTGTCCCAGTAGATCCACCTGAAATTAAACAAATTTGCTTCTATTTATTACATTTGCTTACACGATCATATTTTCAAATGTAATTATAAATACCTCACCTTAATATAAAGGAAAACTCCTACCATCGGTACCCAGACTAGGTAAAGATACATATTTATAAATAAACATTTTTGCAATTGAATCATTGAATTCATTTCGAGAAACTTAAAATAAGGATATTGTGTATCGTTTCCAATCGCAACAAGAAAATCAAAACAAATCCATAGCCGCCAAACCGTGATGTCAAATGTCAAAATCAAAAAGTGAAATAGGGATGTTGACACATATTAAGTAAAATATTAATTTTATTATTAATAAAATTAAGTGATGGTTCACAATGGCGAATATAATCTAATTAAATTGATAATAAATATTTATTTGATTTAAAGATATCACTTTTACAAAATTTAAAAAGAACAATATTTTTAATTTGCGAATATTCAAAAAACCGTTGTACCGATCAAATTCTCGCAGTTTATTGCAAAATAAATTGAAAAGCAACTATTTACAAAAACGCAATATTTCGCGGTCTAAATAGCAATTTAAATATTTCTCCATACTTTAGATAGCGCGGCTAGGAATAAGTGACGTCATACGTTATCATCATTTTGTAAGGAGCGTTTTCGCGGGAAATACGAATGTCAGACTTTGACGCTCATTTCTGGCTTTTGTGTAGTTTTAAGGCCATTACTCGTATACAGACATTTCATCCCTAGAACGAAAGGGATCGATTGATAAAATAAAAATAAAACAGCCAACTAGCCTATTGATGTCATAGTCATAGTCATAGTCATAGTTTTTTATTCATGAACAATACAAGATTGTGTTTGAATATACAAAGCGACACAAAAAAAAAAAATGAATTCTTATAAAGCAACTTATCGCAGTTACAATTATTAAATTAAATAATAAACTATCTTTTAAAGGTACAACAAAACATAAATATTTAAAATAACAAAAAAATAATGGCAACAGTTGCAACATTTAAAAATAACAAACAAAAACAATGAGATCAGTTGCAGCATTTATAAACTGCAAACACTTAATTACTAAAACAAAAACAAGTAACACCTACGGATAAGACATGTCAAACACTTCATCCACAGAATAATAACACCCTCTCAACAAAAACTGCTTCAAATTATGTTTAAAAACATTCAATTCTGTAATTGTTTTGAGCTCTAGAGGTAGTTTGTTAAATAATTTAACGGCCTGGTATCTTGCACAGTGCTCTTCTACTTTTGTTAATGGGCGGAAATTTACTTTTATATTTTTGGTGCGTGAAGCTCTACGTAAATCTCGTTCTTCGACCTTTTCAAATCTAGAAATATGTTTTACGAGATCTGTAAGTATTACGAATACATACAGACTAGCAACCGTAAGGATCCCTAGGTTGTGGAAATATTGTCTGCAAGACGTCCATTGTGGAGCTGAAAACATGATTCTGACTGCTCTTTTTTGAACTATTAGAGCTCTATTGATGTTATATTGAAAGCTGTTTCCCCATAACATAAAAAAGAATGCAGAATGGATGCAGTAAAATAAAAAAGAAATCGAGGGTTTAAATACTGACTTGAATAGAGTCATTATTTTTAAGAGCCTGTTTACACAGCTTACTAGTACTAGCTTACTATACTGGCTTGAAAAACTAGCCTCGTGTATTCCGGGCATAAAGGTACCACACATGCAGGATGATTGTAATAAACCCTTATAATACGAAATTTAAATGTAGCCAACGTACAAAATACTAAATAATTTGACTTTGACAGTGACACTTTGATTTGACTTAAAAACTTAAAAGTTAAAATTAAAATCGAGGTTATTTCTTATTAATGTGAATAATATGATCATGTTATATCGTAATGGTGATATTTAGAATAAAATTGGAAATTTCTGATAACTCACGAGTAGATTAATAAATCTATTTTAAGGGAAAATATTTAAAATTTACAAACCATGATTTCGAGGCAAGCACTTGGCCTGTCAATTGGTAAGAAAATACTTATTCAAAACTTTATATTACACCGATATGAATGGCAATAACGAATTATTAATAAACATAATTACGTTTTCAGGCCTTTTACGTTCGAATGGATTTCAGTTGACCTGTGTAGCTGGGATAAAATACTTTCCACCACCCAAGAATTATGATGGTACGTATCCTACTTAAGCCAGTCCATGCTCAAAAGTATGCCAGTAATTTTACAATACTATATATACACTATAGATATCGAGATTCCTGAACGCCAGAGGCTACGTCCTCTTGACAAGGTGCCTACATACCCTGCCAATTTGAAACCACCTAAAATGCAGAAGAGGTTACGATACATGCGTGGTCCTGAGCTCCTACACAACACACTTCAGTTAAAGCAGTATGGTGTTATTGTAAGTAATTTAGTGTATTACTATTTCAGCTAAAAAAAAAATATTACCTTGAAAAATTAACAACATTCTTTTATTTCCAACAATTATTTCTAACAATTAATTGTTAGAAATAAAAGAAAAATAGAAAAATCAACTGTCCTGGGCAAGACTCGAACTCATGACTCTGGCATACATGCCCATCGCTCTACCAACTAAGCTATAGGGGCTTACCCAAAGGTTGTAAATCATATCCTTCAATAAAAAATAAAAATAGTCCTATAATAAATCTTCATAATCTTCAAAAAGTGTCAACACATTTACAGTATGCTAGTCAGGTTATTTCGAATAATAGTAATTCACTTACACAAGAAAACAACAGAATAAGAGCATTTATAAAATATCTTATGGCTAAGTTAGTGAAATGCATCGTAATAGTAAACACATGCAGTTCTAATGACATCTAGGTTCACCCTCATAATTGCAAGTCCATTACTAGGCAGAATAGGTATTGTTGCAATTCAGCAATAAGCAGATTTGCACTAAACTGATCATTTTCACAGTGGTTAATATTAAGACCACTGGTGGCTCAGTGGTAAGAGTGTGCGACTTGCACTCTAGAGGTTCAAACTCAGGCTTGTACCAATAAGGTTCTCAGAATGTGTGTATGAAGGAAAACATTGTGAGGAAACCAAGAAGGTCTAGTTTATCCTCTGGTTTGGAAGGTCAGATGCCAAGTTTAGTTATCTGTCACTTTGTGACATTTGTATGTGTTAGAAACAGGCAAAACATAAAGTAACTAATTTAATGGATTTTTATGAATAAGAGGGTTAGTGTTTATAATCAAAGATTTAAGTTGTGTAATCATCATTATTATCATTACTGCTGCCTATCTTTTAAGATTTTTCCCCTTTCACGCCTCTTACGACACCCGCAAGTGGAGATGTGGGTGGTGCTATTCTCAGCCAGCACTTCACATGATAACCAATCCTTGTTTATTTGAATTTGTATTTTCAGGCGACAGGTGGAGGTAGAATGCGCCATGAACACTTTGAAATGGCTCGTCTAGTAGTTGCCCGAAAACTGGACATGAAGAGGATGTATGCTATTTGGCGCATTGACCCACCATGGCAGCCAGTTACTAAGAAGGGTCAAGGACAGAGAATGGGTGGTGGAAAAGGGGCAATTGACCATTATGTTACCCCTATCAAGGCAGGAAGAGTTATTTTAGAGGTTGCTGGCAAATGTGAATATAAAGAGGTTAGTAATTAAAGCGTAGTATTTGTTAACTTTTAGTCAATTCATTCAAGCCAGACAATGTAGCCATACGAGGGGCATTTAAAAAGTGATAATGAGTATGTTATTAACAACTTTTATTAAATGTAGATAATTTTATTTTTCGTCATTTTAGGGTACCACCTTTTAGAACACCCTACCTTGGGTTAATAAGTTTCCGAAAAGGCACAGAAATAAAATATTATATAAATATAAACACAATATTTTATTTTTCAACGTTTCTCCAAGGGGTTTTCCGTGTCAGACTGCAGTTTCGTTTTAGGGTCTAAATGATGGAGGCATGTTTCGTTGTTGTTGTCCTTGAAAAATCTTGACTCCAGTTTGTTTTTTCTTGTCAGTAAGCATTCTTCACCCAACTAGAAGTTTTCGACTTTTTTTATAATTTCTTTAACTACTGCTTGTAGTAGAGCGTAAGGAGCGGGGGTTAATGTTCTAGGTCTTAATTCGAAGCACGGACGTGCGCCTGTCGAATACGGTGGACCAGTAGACCCTGATGTGCCCTCAAATCTAAATTGACTTGGTCCGTAGATTGTTTTTTCAAACACAAATAGGTATTTGATAACGGCGCGTAGTTAGATTTTCTCGTAGAGAATTACCGTATTTTTTTTAAACACAATACATTTTTTTTTTCATAGCATTCATCTAAATATAGATGAACCGGCCAGTATTTAATTTCCTAATATTAAAAGGGTTTGCATCTCATTCTCACTTTGTATTATTCTTAAAATATCTAAAATTTTTGATTGATAAAGTTCATTTCTTCATAGATAAATAAATGTAGAGACTTTTGACAACATAAACAATGAAATGTATGCAGTGTTTGAGGAGACCTATCCAAACAATATATTCATTATTATCTAAACAATTATTGGATTTTTCCAGGTGTGGCAAATGCTAAAAATTGTGGCAGAAAGATTACCATTTCAAGCAGAAGCTGTATCACAAGAAATCATGGAAAAAAAAGTAGCTGATGAGAAGTGGAAAGAAGAAAACAATAAAAACCAATACACTATGAAATATGTTATCCAAAATAATATGGGAGGATGCCATAGAATGCTTTCACCGTTTGATCACTATTGGTATGGCAAGCATTTGTAATTATTTATTATAACAGAATCAGTACAAAGTATTGTTGAATTTAAGTTTGAAGTGTTTATTTTGAAACAATACTTAAAACTAGTTCAATAGAAATAAAATGTTTAGGTTTAGTATCAACTAAATGGTCGTTTTTTATCATGCTATTATATTATTCACAGGATAACTGTCCCACCGGTTTATACATTGTTTATTTTCCAAATTGCGTGTTATATGACATTATTCAAAGTATAAGTAACTAGCTTTTCCTCGCGACTTCTTCGGCCAGCCATGCCTGTCTTAAAGTTGCGGGATAAAAATTATCATAATATGTTCTTTCTATAGCTCCAACTCTCTACATACCAAATTTCATACCAATTGGTTCAACGGTTTAACGTTGAGAGGTAACAGACAGATAGACAGAGTTACTTTCGTCGATATTTAAATAGAAAGGTTTTTCTTTCGATTCAAATATCGAAGATATTCGGTAGCAGATGTTTCTGCATAATAAAAAATAATTTACGGTGGGCTAGGGATCAGAAAAATTTCCAGTGTATCCTTGCCAGCTTTTTTGTCTTCTACTCACAGTTCCGCAAGTCTCATAGGTAAAATCCTCAAGGGTCTTCCCCCAAACTATGAGACTGCGGGCTTGGAAGAAGCCAAAAAAGCTTGGTCAAGTGCTTGCCCGAATAAGGATTTCCCGACCAATCCAAATTGCCAAAGGAGCTGGGACGACGCTTTTTGTCAAAATTCAATGACTGTACTCCTAAGTCGCAGCACAGGTTGCGAACGGGCCAGACTATTAGCGTCCATGACGAGGGAGTCCGGTGAGTGGCTCCGGGCCTATCCGTCGGCACACACCGGAACTTTCCTTACGCCCGATACTCTGCGCCTCGCAACCTGCCTGCGACTAGGAGTACGTATCTGCACTCCACACAGGTGCCCCTGCGGCAGTGAAGTCGACGAACTGGGACACCACGGGCTATCATGCCAAAAAAGTGCTGGCCGCTATTCTAGACACGCCGCACTAAATGACATAATCCGCCGGTCTCTTGCAACAGCCAATGTGCCAGCTCTACTCGAGCCAACTGGCGTTGCGAGGGACGATGGCAAGAGACCAGACGGCATGTCACTGGTTCCGTGGAGGTTGGGAAGGGTGCTGGTGTGGGACGCCACCTGCACAGACACCCTGGCCCCTTCTCACCTCATTGGAACCATTGGAGAAGCTGGTGCGGCGGCTAAAGCGGCCGAAAAGCTTAAGCACTACAAATACCGGGGTCTCGGCTCCGAATACATTTTTATGCCATTCGGAGTCGAAACCCTAGGCCCGTGGGGTCCCAGCGCCCATATCATGTTCAAAGACCTTTCTAAAATGCTCGTCGACTCCACTGGTGACCGCAGAGCTGGCAGCTTTCTCGCGCAACGAATCAGTATCGCGATACAGCGGGGGAATGCTGCCAGCATACTGGGCACCATGCCAAAGGGGCCCAATTTTAACGACGTTTTTTAAATTTATTTTATTATTTTTTCTTTAGTCTTATTGTTTACGTTATATTTGTCTGTAAATTGTTGGTTATTAAAATACATTAAAATTTAGAGTTACTTTCGCATTTATAATATGAATATGGATTCTGAATTGCCTGATGCTATTAATTCATGTAATTTGTTTATGAATCACATTTCAAGTGAGGTAATATTTTTTTTAAATAATCCCAACATGAGTGAAGTCCCGTAAGTTAAAGTATAAAGGTTTGAAGAAGTCACAATAGTATAAAAAAATATATTTGTCTAAATAATTTAGTTCAGAACCAATCCCGACAAATATTTATGTCTGAAATTCTACGTAATACATTTTATCATGAAAACTTAGTTTCTCGTAGACAATGACGGTGAATTTCCATCTGAACCGGCAGACACTAGATATAGTTGTTATTTTCTAAGCTGGCCGTTCTGCACTCAAGACCCTTTTATGCTACCGCAAATAACAAATAATAGCAAGTAACAAATCAATGCATACAAATAACAACCATCTGGTTTAAGTCACAAGGTCGATATTGCAATAGCTTTACTTGTTAGCAAAGGCATTGTGTCATCGAAATGGATACTCAGCCGGTGGTCTGCGTTGCAACGATGTAGTGAGTCCAAAACTAATGTTATTGTAGGATATTTTTCTAATTGTTTTAATTTGCAAATCTGTAAAAGTCTTATCAGTCAATTCATTCATTAAAGTGCAGGTGTCTTTTAGAACAATGATACTATTGATAAAGCCGACCGAATACCAGTAACTGTATCGCATGTATCACACGAAAGAAGATGCCGCACCGCATTCCAATATAATGAGTCACCTATTTATGACAACGAGAAGGGATTCAATTATTATCAACTTATGTTCATTACATATTCAGTCGCTTTTAAGTGTCATTACTGTCCTAATGTATTACTATGCTCCATTTTTGATATCGCTCATACCTGACGACCTGCTTAAATACATGTTCTTGGACTTTTTTGGCTTATTGTTTGGCTGCGTTTGTATTGGTGATAATATTTACGACTACGGCTACATAAACTAAATATTCTCAAATGCAATAAAAATACTTGATCATCAAACAATTAGCCGACACTTTCCAACATTATCAATCAGTTGTAAAAATTTGTGGACACACTACATGGCCAGCGACCTACCTGAGTGCGGCCTTTGTGTCCTATTACTGCAATATCGACCTTGTGACTTAAAGCAGATGGTTGCTATTTGTATGCATTGATTTGTTACTTGCTATTATTTGTTATTTGCGGTAGCATAAAAGGGGCTCGAGTGCAGAACGGTCAGCTTAGAAAATAACAACTATACTAACTTGACACAAAGTTGTCTGCTTTCATTTATTATCATTTCCGGTGTATATTAAATTAAAATTTGGCATTTTATTGTGCAAGTGGTCATACACAACGGTACTCGCCAAGATACATATGTAGGCAACCCTACAATAAGTAAGTATACCTACAGTTAATAAGGTAGTAGGTAGCACCTGACTATCTTAGGGAGGATAGATTGGAAGTATTAAAACAAAACATATTCAATAATGGTTTATTAAATTTGACATTTTATGAAAGGATTTTGTGACAAGCCTCAGTTTGCATACATGTATATAAACCTTGGTAGCAATAATTTATATAAACTTCTTTTTATATATTATGGAAAAAACTCAACAAAAAACAAATGTCTTTATAGTAACAAATACTACGGCACAAAATACTTTCTGCGACTCATTCCTAACCTAACGTCAAAAGCCAAACAACACGTTTATATCCATAATTGAGAGATTATCATGGTATACAATTATTAGTAATGTAGGTATAGGAGTGTGTACGTTTAAGCTAACTGGAGACATGTAGTGGTAAATACAGTCAGCAGCAGAAAGTCTTTAAAGTGAAGTATGTTCACATCTTTATTGCCCAGAGAATAAGGGCGCGTATAGTTTGAACACTTCACTCGCTTATCCGCTTCTGCTGACTGGACACTAAACAAGACTGTTGACTAACATTACATACATGTAATTTCAATCATTATTTAGCATAGTTAATTATAGCCTTTTGATATTAACAGCAATTTCTATGTTAGGGGTCACAAAGTACACAATTACAAACTGAAAACATTTACTATTATTTGTAGCGGAATAGAGAGTTGTAATAGGATGTTACAATTTATATAAATACCTAATATCTTCCAGTAATAAAATCTTAATATATTCAATCGTAGGCATTTAAACGAGATTTGATTACAGAGGGTAACACTCTATTACTTCTCTTTACTCTCTGTTCTAGGTATTACTGCAACATACATTATACACTTTTTTATAATATTGTGTGCATCTACTCTTTCCGATATCCAAGCGACTCTACTTATGTATCTATATCTGCTTCGATACCTCAACGCAAGTACCTATAAATTATATAACGTCATAACAATATTTACAAAGCCTAAAGAACTAACTTACAAGTAAATGCAAATTTACATCTTCAATAAATATAGTGTTTACAATATTGTACAAGCGCTAGTTTTCATATATGATATGGCTTTTTATTTATAAAATCAACTGCCAAAAACAATTCCTAGCAGTCATTTTAGTTATATTATCACAAGTCCAATTAACCTTATTAGTTGGTTTAACTTGCGCGACTATAATGTTACTAGGACTCTAATTTGTAGTGACTTAGCTTATACCTATTTTTTAAAACGTCGAATGCTCGCATCAATCTATTTTAAAAACTAGTTATGCTGTCCAATATAATAATTTAGTGGCAGTTGTTGCAGTGATATTCAATTGATAATCAATTGTTTTGGGTAGAATCCAGGAATGTCGTCACGCAAAATACAATTACAGAGAAATGTTAAAGAATGGTTAGCATTTGCATAATCATCCTTTACCAGCTAAAATATATTTGACTAGTCTGTGCCTTATGCTATTTTAGTCTTACCGAACTAGGAATAATTCCCTAAACACTGGCAAAATGCAGTCTTAAAAAGTATTCCACCTCCATGATAAATTATGTAGTCACATATGAGGTTTAACATAAACTAGGTCCGTCTGCAACTCAACAGGGGTGAAACAAATATAACAATTCGTTGAACTAGCTTGCAGAATCGGTTCTAATATTTAGCTAAGCTAAGCTATAAGTTATTAGACAAAGTGAGGTAGCGTCATTACCTACTAGTGGAAATTATTTACATTCCTAAGTCTTTGCACTTAGATAATAAATAGTGACATAGGCTCGTCTCAAGCTCATGAATATAAGTTAAATATCTCGCGTTATCTATTCGCCCGTCGGAGATCTCCGGCACAAATACCGAGCGTTACATTCTATTTTAACATACGAGTATTACTACATGCACACAATAGACACTATTACTTAAATATGTGCAGCTTTGTAGATGACTAGAGTAAATACGTTTAACGGTATAATTACAATCGTATAAGTTTTCATTTTCGATCACTGCAAGGATCCACTTGTCCACTGTTGAGGATAATACGATGACTGAACAACATTATTCGTAAGATTCGCTCAAGTGCTCCAATAAGAATTTCAATTGCGTTTTCATGAAATTATTTTTGTGCGCGATGGAGTCGCATAGCATTTGAGTGGGCGCGGCGCGTGGGCCGCCGCTGGCGTTGTTGTTGCGCGAGTCTATTGTACTATCCTCGGGCCCGGCCGTGGGCGCATTCAGTGCGGCGATGGGGGCTTTGCTGATATGCTGATAATTAAACGTAGACAAAACCGTCCGGATCTTTGCAATGATCTGCTCTACTCAGGCGTTCGATTCCTGCGAAAAATTTGAAAATAGACATAAGTCAGTATTTTGCAGCAATATGAGTTTATATCATTCATGTGTACACTACGTTCTATGCTAGTGAAATATCATTTACATTCACGAAAAAAAAAACACTAGGGATAAAACGGTCGGATTGCAAACGGTGAAGGAGGCTTTATCTAACAGATTGCTGCAGGAGTGTGGTGATATGAAGTATTATCAAATGAATCGCATATATTTAGAGTATCTTAATTAGGTAATAATACTGCACGGAATTATCAATATTAATATTCGTATAAAATGTAAGTACTCATATAAAATACTACTTAAGTTAAAGTCATTTTAAATGCATCAAAATTTAGGCTCTATGTCATAAGAGAGTACGAGTACACCGAATATCGAAACGCTAAGTATAGATAAATGATGCGCTGTGCTCGTGCCGGGGGCGCCGAGAAGCGGGAGCAACATCTAGTCTAGAAGCGGGTGGGACGGTGGAGTTTATACCTTGAGGTTGTGGAAATAGTGCATGATCTGATCGTAGTCCATCTGCAGGTCGTCAAGCCCCAGCGCCTCCGCGCCCGCGCTCGCGCCCTCTCCCGCGCCCGCTACCGCTCCCGAGCGCGAGTACATCGGGTTGCCGACTATCGTGGCGCGTTTCACTTCTGGGGAACCGCTTCCTATTAATACCAAAATTGTCAATATCTCGCCTCGCGTTGTTTTAACAGGGAGGTATCACTCCGCAGTTCGTGTGCGTTCGGCTGTCCGGTTGCTTGTAGGTAGAACTCCTATGTAGCAAGCGTACACGAAAGATCACGAGTTGCGTTGATGATTCCAGTTCTTCTATACGTAAGCACTATTATCTATTCTGTGGTTTATCGATTCGTCGAGTTAATCTGACGTTTCAACGAAGGGAACATCTCTGTAAGATTTACCTTTGTTCTGATTCGCAGCTTCCACAAAGTCACCTTTGAGGTTTGGGTCTTTGGATCTGTTCTTATGCCTCATCTGTACTTCTGGCAATCCTGTAACAAAATTTACCTTGTAAATTACTAACGGTTAAAAAACACCTAAAAAATCATAACATATAATATATACGTGTTGCAATACACAATAGAATATGCTCCGCTGTAGGTTTGTGGAATTTTGTTTCTAAAATACTGTATAACCAGTATACTTTTCTCCTATTTGTATCACATTATTTTCAATCCCTGATAGCGACAGTTCCACAATATCGTCTCATAATATAATTATATACATTGTTTAAATAATGTTCATTAAAAATTTTTTTAGGCTGGCAACTGTAGCGTAACTGCGTTTAGGCGCATTATTATCGAAAATGAGTATAATTGTATATATTACCGATTCCAGAGTCATGCATGTAGTCAGGGCTGGGGGGCTTGGCGAAGGTGCGGCCTCTGTCGAGCCCCACGATCTCCCGGTAGTCCTTGTTTTCCAGCACCAGGGGAGCATCGTTGTCAAACTCGAACAGCCGCGCGCACTCCTCCTTGCTTAGCTTCTCTACGGCGTTATCTTCTAAATCGTGGGGAACGGGGTTGAATTCGCTTTTGTAGTTTTTCATATCGCGGCTCGAAATATATGGGGCGTCGGTTTTGTTTAAATCAATAATTCTGAAACAAAATGTTTATGGGTCAGTTCGTCAAAAAAAAAGCAAAAGAATTGGCCAAAACTTGAGTTATGATATAACGGTTTTTTTTTCTAAAAAGCAATGTAATTGCGATGGTTCGGCATTACCACCAGGTTTTGGGCACCTTTTACATGCCATCATGATATTTTTTTTCCCATATGAATATGTTTATTACCAAAAACAACTAAATTAGATAATTTATATCTGAACCTTTCTATATTCACAGATGTGAGGCGCGTAGTTATACATCGATGTTAAATAAAACTGCGTGCTTTTTTGATGTATGAATTTTGCTCGAAATATGAAAAGAATCATATCCATATAATACTTACGTCGAAAAAATGCTGCCGGTCGCCGATCACTAGGTACTTATTAGGTATGATTTTGGACGAATACCTGAATAATTGTCATTTTTTGCTGACTCATCGGTCTACAAATAATGACGCCAAAATAACCAATTATTATGCGACTTGTAGTTAGTAAGTAAGTTAGTCAGTAATGTTACCTGTCAGGGCGGCGGGCATTTTCCGGAGATCGTCGGGGTTCGTGTTCGCGGTCGTGCTTCTTGTGATGGTTCCTCGAGTGGCTCCGGCGCGTGGGCGGCATGACGGCGTCCGGCAACACCTGGTGGTGCAAACAAAGACCGTGTCACATTATTGTCTTACATATTTCTATATTTGTGGTAGTCCACATGGAAAGGTACCTTATGGCGCTTGGCGCTAACGTTCCACAGTGTCACATTAGTATTGAAGCGTCATTAACAATAGCGTAAGCGCCAAGCCCCATAAAGTACCTTTCCATGTGGATACCACGTTTAGTAAGCCGACGAAAATGTTTAACAAGATAGACATAAACATGATGACATTTTTTTTCGAAAGTATTGCGCATGTTTTGGTCATGAAAAAAAAAACGGAGACATGCTTATAGAGTTAAGATGTCATAGTTAAATAAATGATGATGAAGTGCTAAAATGATCAGAAAGTGTGTTAGCATTCGTTAACTTTGTGTAAGTATTTAGGTAGTTGTAGATTCGTTAAGCAAGCAATAAAAAATGACGTTCCATACCAGTAGTTATAAAATAATCAACTAAGCATTAAGAGTAAGTAATCATTAATCACTCATTTCGAGTAAATAGGTAGGGCCAAAAAGCGAGTTCTTTACCCCACTAATACATTTTATTAAATTGGTAAGTATTTATTATACTACACTATTATATTAAGTAGTTTAAGACAACATTTTGCCACTCATATTAACGTCATTTTAAGTTGTAACCATTCTTAGTTCGCGTAGCATAAAAAAGAAAGTAAGCTTACTTTATGGTTATTTCTCAGCAGGACAGGTACCTGGGGTTGCGGGGTGGAGGAGTTCCGGTGCGGGGGCACGGGGGGGCGGTAGTCGTCGCCGTCCGCGCTGCAGACCAAGAGGGAATCATTCAATGATATTTTAAGGGCGTAAAAAATGAATAAATCCACGGAAGAAACGATCGTCACGCGTGTTTTCTCTGCCAGGAACCGGCTGTCACGTCCTCACAAATACACATGAAATTACATTTTGACGAAAGCTTGTTTTAGATTATTAGTTGGTAATAGCGGGAGTCTCTTTTCAATTGTTTTTTTTCGAAAAAATCATTTTACAAGTAACTAGCTTCCGTAAATGGCTACCTTTCTTCGGATTACAGCACTGATCCGAGGTGAGTATCTTATAGTCAGTAGAATCATCGCACGCGTCGCATATCTAATCATGTCGCCAAAAAAGTAGAAATCGAAGAGTGAAAGTTTTAGGTTTTATTTTTAAATTTTCTGCTTCAATCTGATAAAGCAAAGTCAGAAATATTCAGGCTGGATATCTATTTTATTCTAATTGAATGAATAGCACACAGATAATGAAATCATTATTATATACATAAGCATAGGAGTTGACTAGGGTAGAGCACTATCGCATTCATCTACAAGGAAACTAGCTATAAGCTAAAATAATTTAGCACCTTTTAAAAAACTACGAGGCGAAACGAATATCGAATACGCAAAGCTAGTCCAATTTTTTAATTGGATTGTATATTTACTATAGGTACATATAGGGACAAGGTTAAAACTCGATGTAAGTCATATGTACTTATCCTGGTGACACGTGCGTGCATCGTGCGTCGCGTTAGTCGAGTTGCTAAGGGTTTAAAGCTCTACTTACTAAATTAACTAATCATATATAGCCTCTTGAAAGGCCCTTCAGAATTTTAAGCTAAGTCAACTGGTTGGCCATTTTTCTCGCTCTGGTCTCGGTCGGCTGTCGACTGTTCTATTACATGGTATTAGGGTTGTCAAAGCTGGTGGCGCTGCTCTAATTAATATTCTTAACTTTGTATTCATACTCACTGCCAATGTCCGTCCCCAGAATGATGCCGCGCATGCCTCGCAGATTTCTTGCAATAGGTGGTCGAGTCAATCGGTCGCTCCCGTCTCTCGTTCTGCGACGGCAGCTCTATGGAGTTCGGGTTGTCGAAGCTGGTGACCATGACGTTGCCGTTGTCGCGGATGGCGTCGTCGGGGTCGACGTAGTTGTAGTTGAGCGGGTTGGCCGTGATGCGCATTTCGTTGTCTACGTTGGGCGGTTGGGTGGAGTTGCGGTTAGTGGAGTGGCGGTTGCCGTTGCGTTCGATTGTCGCGCGGCCTGGAATGAGAGTTTATTTCTTATTAGGTATACTTTAACACGTTCACTGTGGTACGGGGTAGATTCGACCTGGTACAAGTATGGTTAATTGCGATGTTAGCTAATTGCCCACGCAGGCATAGATATTTATATTTGACTTTTTACCAAATAAACAATACAAAAATTGGGGCCTGTTGTATAATTTATTTATTTATACATATTGATAAGTAGAATCAACAGCTTATCTATGGGTAAAACCACAGTAGAACGCTAAATGATCATTTGTAATTAGTATTAGCTATACAAAACCAATAGATACTCAAAATAACATAGGGACTACCACTAACAACAGGACCTGGTATTTTGCGTGTATTTTTTTATACGTATTTTTTATTATAACATCTTGTTACTTTTACTGTTAGACTTAACACTAGGCATCAAAAAGTAGGTTGGTAAAAAGTAAACTTTGGTGGTACTAAAAGCTAGATACTTTTAGTAGGTACCACCAAAGTTTCGGCGGTAGAAGTTTCGGCTTCGCACGGGTGCAATGCTGATATAAGTATTTCTCCACTATTTAATCGATGTTTTACCTATACATACCTATAAACCATCCTCTTCAATCACTCTATATCCACGTCAAAATCCGTTGCGTAGTTTTAAAGATTTATGCATAGGTACATAGGGATATAGGGGCAGAGAAAGCGACTTTGTTTTATACTATGTAGTGATGATAACAAAACGCAGGATTAAGATTCTCACCGAGCCACACCCAGTCGTGCGCGTTGGTGGTGGAGTCGCGCTCGGGCTTGTCCCTGGCGAGCGCCAGCGTGGTGCCGACGAGCCCGGCCACCTGCAGGCGGCCGCCGTCCGCCACGCCGGGCGCGCGCGCCAGACCCGCGCCCGCGCCCGCTCCCGCCCCGCGCGCCGCCAGCGGCTTCAGGCGCGACGCGTACACAACGCACGATACTACGAATATCTGAAATGTGTTTTTATAATTATAGGGGGCAAATTTTTTAGAAGAAGACGCGAGTCTGTCAATTGAATCTCTTTCAGAAAAATCTAATATCTAAATAGATGAGAACTGCGGGTGTTGAAATAATTTTCATATCGATATTCGGGACCAACCGATTATATTCGAAATCTGGTTACGAACAATCTATAGACAAAAATTGGGTGGAGATTGACAAAGTCTAAACAAATGTGACCGTCCATAAGAAAAGGTCCCTTATGGCAGTTTCTAGTTACGGAGATATTGGCGTTTTCGTAAAACCCTTCAAAATTATCATTTTTTAGTTCTATGTAAAATAGTAATATATACAAATAGGGGTATGTTTGTACCTTGGTGTCAGATGTGTACGTTAATTCTTTCTTTATTAAAATTGAGTTCAAAGTTTAGTAGAAAAGGTCCCTTATGGGAAATTGCATACAAAAATGAAAAAGATAAAATAATTAAAATTGTTTACAAGTATTTGTTTGCAAATTTTACTTATTTTGTACACTATGTCAGTGGCAAACAAGGATACGGCCGTCCTGATGGTACCTAAGCAGTCACTGCAGCCTATAAATGCGTGCAAATCCATGGGACTCATATCTGGTATTATAAACAAGTTTAAGTTATATAGGTACATAAGTATAATAACAAAAAGGGCTTTAGGTACCTAAGTACCTACGATCATTTTAAATTTCACTTTACGTGTAGGTACTACATTTTTCGACTGACTTCAAAACATCTCTAGACGGCTTCTGCACTAGATGTATTACCTACAAAACGTAAAAAACCTACCTACATGTAAGTAGCTACTGTGGTGAACTCGGCCACAGGAACCGAATACGAAATGATGTTTTCTCAAACATGCAATGAAATATCGTCTTTACATTCCTTATAATAGACTCGGAAGTATGGTTTTTTTAGCGCGGCAAGTGTAGGGGACGGAAATGGAATTTCATATAAAGGCCTAGGCCTGCAAAGTAACTTTTTTTTCGTTGATTATCCATACTGAGACAAAGATGGCGGGTGTCATAGCAAACAGTTAGTTGTGATTTTGCAAATTTCATTCACGCTCGCTCGGCCGTATATACCCACTTGGCCGAAAATCCTCATTTTCCCGGCTTTTGATGTAATGGAGATCAGTCAAATAAATTGGTAGTAGTTCCATTTATCACAATAATTTCATATTCCAACAATGAGAAATAAGGGGTCTGACCGTGATTTTTGACTCCTATATAAAATGATGGATGTTCTACTATATAAAATGGTTCTGATTACAACATATTAAAGGAAAAGTCGAAAAATATTTTTTAATAGTTTCGTCCATATGAGCGTGTTGCTATTTTCAAAGGCTATTTTTTCATGATCTGGAAGTCACATTAAAAAAACAATAACTGGGTTCCAAAGAAAAAACCCTTGAGATACGAAATTAATCATAATCTATGTAACTTCCAATGGGAACACACTTAAAACTAGTTTCAAACTTCTTTTGACGATTTCTCAAAAGTGCAGTTTTAGCATGTGTAAGTTTAATGTTTTTTATAAAAAAAAGTATGGGACTTAGAGTCATGATTTTTTTTGTATAAGAGAGCTTATTTAATGTAGATTTAGGATCTGTGCTTAAGTCAATACCTGCCATAAGGGACCTTTAGCCATGGACGGTCACAAATATTACCTTCCAGTAATTTAGGCAAACCAACTAGCAATAAGTCCCACATCTATAGATAGTTACAATTTTTAATGAAGTTTAGTACCTAAGTCAATATGAAAATGGCATTAGTAGGTATGTAAGTACCTAAATTTGTTTAAATTGAAATGATTTAAAAACTTACCACGATAGCGAAGCAGAATGCCACTAGCAGAACATACATTCCTGAAAAAGTTATCATAATTAGAATCAAATAAAAAAAAATCTAAATAGTTTAATTAGCAGAACACTAATTATCATTTAATTAATAACCGATGTGTGAGGACTCATTCCCTATTTCCATTATCTCCGCATAATTTTGTCGTCGATATAATTACTAGCTATATCATAAGTCACAGGTCTTTGGAGCAACAGCTCTTATCAAGTTAGTGAGTGATAACTTGTGAATGCAGTGAACTAATTCCATTAGTAGGGCACTATAGAGCCTTGTCACGTCAGTTCAATGAATTGCGTTGATATCGACTCATTGTTAAAGTAGTTGTTTTGTGACATGACAAAGTTCTACTTACTTGTCGCATGAATAGATCTAGTATTGGCAGAACGAACTGGAGAACCTACCTAACTAACTAGGTAGTCATTAAAGTTTCCAGAACTCCTAGTCCATTGTACAAACTAATTCGCAATTTATGCAAACGAATGTAATTCCTAAGGCATTAGTTTCTTGTTGCTTCTGTACTAGTTACATCGGTTCAAAATTTACAGCATCTGAATTACAAATTTATCTTCTCATACGGTGGCTCTAACCTTAAAATTAACAAAAGCATTACCACTGTCCTCTCTCATCACTCATCAAGCTCGCTGTGTTGCAGTGCAATGAATGATAATGAATTAATTTATCCATTGTGATACCTCGCGTTTCACTGTGATTTATATCAGGATTTATGAGAAGTTACCTACCTATTTCGATAGACGACATATGGTTGCTAGGGTGCCTCGGGTGTGCTGCAGCGTTGGTTCTGTAGATGGACGCGTACTGCTGCGCCTGCACCGTCGGCTCGTGGTTATTCTCGTCCTTGAACCCTAAAAATATAACTAGTATGTAACAGTGACAGGTGGATAATAAGTAGCTGGATTGCGAGGGCCCTGGTATCCTAATACAACCGTATGGTAATAATTAGTATGTTAGTGATACGTTCATAAATTGTATCTGTAGGGTACACCTTCATTTAGGCCATGATGTTGTTGTAAACAAATTAAAGCATCAATCTAAGATCAAGGGAAGGTTTTGAGACAGCTTTATTGGCCGTAATAACTCAAGACAGAATATAATTTAAAAAAATAACAACAATACCTCGTAGGACATCACTAAGATCCGACAAGCCAGTCCTAACTCCTCCCCGTGCCATTATATCATCATTCTGTGGCGTGTCTGGTCTTTGCGGTGTGTCGCCCCCGCTAAAGTCCACATCCACACTAGCAGCAGCGCTGGCCAGGGCACCGGGTATATTCTTGATGTTAGCGGGAGTCTTGGTGTCGCCTTTGCCGGGTAAGGCCACCCGGCGGAGAGGTCCGGTACGGCACTGCTCGGGTGTTAGGAGAGTTACGCGAAGAAGTTCGCCGCTGCCTAAAAGACAAAAAATCATTTCTGAAAACTTGAAATAAACGTGTCTTTGATTCTTCGCTTCACCCCGTTTGTCAAGTGAGGTTACTCGCATGCGTGTCAGGCTGTAATGTAACATTAGCAAGGTAGATTAGGCTATCCCATCAGAACATGGGATTGTAAACTGTTAGATCTACAAGCCAGTGACTGCTAAGTAGACTAGTGAGTCTAGCAGAAGTAAAGACGGCAACTTTGTGTGCAGAACTAATGCCTTAAGGTTTTAATATAGAAAATAGACGTAGTGTCTGTCAGTTTTTGAAAATAACTGTATAAGGACAAAGCAACAAAGTAAAAGTAACCAAACATGTCTAAACTTGCCTTCTCCAACAGCGATAACTCTCGGATGCTTCGATGCGAGCATCGGCGCGAATGCCACGACTTCAGGATCAAGGCTTTCCACTAGAAGGAAATAGTCGGATACAGCCACGTCGCGGAGCGCTGTGCGTGTGTCGTCAGCAAACTCGATGTCAATGTCAAGGAGACCCTCCTGGAAGTAACAATTTACTCCGTCAGTTATCATCAATCAATCAATGCATTTTCATGCTGCCGTTAGTGTTGATGAGAAACTGGAGTGTTTTCTTCCAAACGACAAACTCCTGGTCTGGAGCATCAGGTATTTTTGTAATTTTCTTAACTGACCTGATACTGAGCAGTAAGCCGCCTAGTGACAGTGGTCTCTGACACATATCCGTTCTCGATGGTCGGGTCGGGTGAGATGTTCAGTTGTAGTCCCGAGATGACGCGAACCAGTAGGCGAGAGATAGCCACTTTGTCGTTCACTACACGAACCTCGCGAAGACCGATTACTCGTCCTGTAAGAATAAAGTGTTAGGTAGAAGATTGCTGGTATGTAATGACTATGTGGCGCTAGAAAATTGATAATGGTGCGAGTACAGTTGCCATCATATACACCGGAGCTGTGGATCATAAATATCTGACAAGCACCTTATAGCCTTGAGAATAACGGCGTTGCTCAAATATTTGGGACCTCCTCCATAGCTCCGATATATCTGATGGCGACTGTACTAAATAATTACCACGACGTTATATTTCTTATAGCTACAGATCCTGGCCAATTAATACTGCATGCATCTTGCTTGGACAAGGATATTTGAAGTAAAAATCAAAACGTAGAAGCTCGATTTATTTAAGCCGCACTATGGATGCCACCTGCGCGTAATAATCTTATAAATTAAAATGACTGTTGGGAACATACCCGTGATCGGAGACAGCACTTGAACTTCAGTAAGGCCAGTGCTCCTCCCCTGCAGAACACGGCCCCGCAAGGATGCTATGCGTGGGTCTGACACCCTCATCAAGGACTGCACCAACTCCGTAACCTTTAGTCTTGTGCGGCGCGACACGAAGTACGACACGCGACCGGAGTCATGGTCTTTAGCGAGGAACCGGGCGAATACCTGCGGAAAATCCATAGACATATTCATTTATCACAGTTATTTGGTGAATATTAGTTAAATGTTACAACATTTATACAACCCTTTGTATAAATGTTATACCTACATTGACATGTTTACGATACGAGTACATACTGATAAAGACTCAAGAATAATCTGACACTGCTTTAGATTAGAATATCATTCTACTAGATCTAATTACAATGGTTCATACGAGTAATTATTTTTGGGTTTGGGTTTTTTTTTGGTAAGTTATAAATTTAGAAACGGCTCCTATAAATGACATTAAAACTTAACCAGCGCTAGCTAGAAATTTAATTAATGCTCATAAAAAAACAAGATCAAAAGGAGAAAATAAGCTTTTTTTGTCACATCCAATACTTAGGCACAGTTTAACTGTCGTACTTTATGACTAAAGCGCGTCAAAAGACTATAGCGATTTTCTATTTCTGTCGTTCACAATGACGTGATGAATGAGATGATAGTTGAGGGGCTCGATTGATGAAATATATAGCTGAACAAAAAAGCAAGGATTAACTAGTACCAATACAAATCTTCCGCTCTATTGAGAAACCGACCACTAGGTATTCTGAGGATGACAGATGATGAATTATTACTTACTTCGATATTGGTTTGTTGGTACCGCAGTCGGCAAGTGCGCTGTTCGGACAAGGAATTCGTTCCGTCGGATCGCGAGCCACCCCAACCTCGCGCTGACAGGGATCGTTTCAGCCTGTCCTTGGAACTGGGGTCCTCGGACACTTTCCATCCTGATTAAAAAACAAATATTTCCTCTATTCTTGTTGAAAAACGTAATTGGCCCTGAGAGCACCGCCTACTGCCACTTAAATTAGGCCATGCGAAGCTATGTATATCGGTTATTTTGGTTCTGCTGCGAATGACAATTTCTGAAGCGATCGCACTTCATTCTCAGCGTAGCCCTCTCCGTTACCCTTTGGACAACTTTGAGCCTTGTTTTGAGGCCCATAGTAACCGACACAAACAGGTACCCTGACCACGAGTTGTTACGTTGACGATAACGAGTATCAAGTTTACTATCTGTGCATCTCGTTCGCACTAAAATAGTACAATAAGCGAGATGCACAGATAGTAAACTCGATACTCGTTATCGAAAACCTCAATGTCACAACATGGTAAGGGTACAGTATGCTATAGGTATACATAATCGTCTAGAACTTCGAGTGTAAAGTTTGTGATTGCAACGGGATCTGGTACAAAATAGGCTTTTGACACGATTTTCATCAGCTGCAACTTCGTCATAAAAAGTGATAAGAAAACAGAAATAATGCAATTGGTAGCTTACCTTTTATTTGCGACAGTCTTCTGTTATCAACCTCCACTTCCAATGGGTACTCGGGCATCCAAACAGTGAAACGAGCCAAGCCGGTGTAGGTTCCGTATTTGACAATCACGGAGGCATTCGACGAGCCCCTGATCTCAGAACCATCTACGTATACTGAGCTGCAGGAGGAGGAAACCTGCGAACAAATGTTTCATGTTTAAAGAAGGAAAATACCGATAACGTAATCGCGTTTAGGGTGGAATAGTTTCTCGTACTTTAGGTATATATATATTAACGTATATTTAGAAGAACTTTTATGAAAATGAATATCCTAAAAACCATTGCGTGTCTGTATCACACCTTTAAAAAGTATCTAACAAAATAATAGTTCTCGTGTAAAATGTACCTGTAGTACAGTCAGCAGCAGAAGTAGCTAAGTTCAGAATGATCTTGACACGCTCTTATTCTCCTAACAAAGTCCTGTCAACCTCATTTTGAACACCTCATTGCTCAACATGTTTCAATCCATAACGAGGACCATAATCATGAACCGTTCGCGTTGGCTGACCAACGCTGTGAAAGATGGCGAGTAATATTCGACATGGAAAACGCGAGTTACCCGCTTCTATACAGTTAATACGGTTAAATTTCATAATAGTTTTGTGTTTAAAATATAGCACATTTAAAATTATTAATGCAAGATGGCATTGCCTAAATGTTATGTAGAATTAAAAAAACACAATTTTTTTTATCCGTTAATAATAGGTATATAACTTAATAAGATAATGTATTAAGAAAAAAAGCAACAAAAGTTCAAACGACGTAGATAGCTATTTAATTACCACTCACTTAATTTTAAATCCCGAGACCGACCATTGTTTTATTGGGAAGAGGTAGATAGTCGCCTGTTTCGGAAGGAGTTCTTAATTGACTATTAAATGAGCTTAATGGAACAAGATATGTTGGCTTCCTCAACTAATTTATTCATTAAAAGTAGTGGGTATAGTTTCTTGCTTCACTCCTACAACAGCTTTCCTTATTTGCATCGTAAAGGAGCCTCGACCGCTTGGTTGTTAAAAGTCTAGGCGCTATTCTTTACATTAGCAAAAAGAGGAAGAATTTAAAGGTGCCATTTCTGACAGCATTCTACGAACACACGTTGTGTTTTGTTACAAGCGTTCATGTAAAATTAGCTGCGTAAGTTGCTAAGAGCTGATTAAAGTGTAAGTAGTGATGCATTCGACCGGTAACTAAGCAATAATTCGGGCACAATTTAGGATGCGACAGGCCGTGAGTGTGTACAAAGCAATTATAATGCAATTCTATTGAACCCTTTCGTTGCCCTTTATAAAATGTCAGTATTAAAATGAAAGATGTCACGATTGACTTCATAGCTGTCGGACTCTTACCGTTTTCTGTTACTCCATTGACATTTTCTACGAACTTCAAAGGTGAGAGACCCCTTGTCTGCAGTTGGCAAGTGCACGCGTTTTCGTTATACGAGTCGTTAACATTGACAGCGATACATGAGTTTGGCATGGGCTAGACTCTTATTCCCTTCGCCCAAATGCTTTGTTTCAACCATATATACTTATACTTATAGAGGTTTGTGTGGCCACAAAATTAGCTTGATTTAAATTGTTATGGCCGTGTAAAACATTATTATTTAACGTTATCTACAAACGGCCAGTATAAACAGACGGCATCAAAATGGTTGGCAACAAAATAACAAGAACAATTAATACAAGAAGTGACATTTTAACCCACTCGTTTATTACAGCAACATTGTCAATAATGACTCCATTACGGTATCATTCATTAAGCAGGATTCATATCAAACCGCCGCAACTGCCGCACCTGTATAGCATTAAAGGAATTTGAATCTTATGTAACGCAGTTACATTTCGTATTTAAATGGCAGATGTGTATGGCAACTTACAATGTCAGGATTTAAAATTCCTTTGCACTAGTACGTCGCACGCAGATTCGACAGTATAATGTGAATCTTACATTAGACTAAGCACCGTCTTCACTGAAATTTTACTGTTATACCTAAGTAGGTAATGTAAGTACATTACCTCTTCCTTATTCAGTACTTACAAGTCAAATGCATCTTGCACGCATGATGCTGAAATGTCGTCTTAATGCATCGTAAGTACCTACGTTCCAACATTAGATGTTAATGCTATGGCATGCATTACGTTTGTAGCACGGACATGGTATTTAAATACACACGCGACGCGACGTCATATTAGCGTAGTATAAAAGTTCTACGTAGGGTGTAGGAATTCCTGGTAAAATTAAATACCCGCCCGTGTAATAATATCAATATTTTGTCTGGTCTGGTAAATATTGGTTTGTATTATGTTATAACCTAGTATGTGTAGGTATGGGATGAGGGTGTGAGCTATCAATCCATATACAATTTGCCACACTACGTGTAGGTAAGTACATGTATTTACAGTTACGAGTATAGTATAACGATGATGACAGACGTGTCCTTATAAAGATATATGGTTAATACCAATGTTTAAACAATGGGTAGCATTTTTAAGTTTCCATGTTCTGGCTATTTCGTCTTTGAAATTAAGGTATTTGCATAGTTTTTCTGCAATTTGTAAGTTTGTTCTACAGTTAATGTCTCAACTCTCAAGAGATTATTAAGGTGCGAGTGTTTACAGTACGATCTACACGTAGTGTTCAGTGATATACTTTCATTACATGTCCCTTGGGGAAGAAGTAGGTACATGAACGTGTCAAATGTTTCTAATTTACAAGTAGGTAGAGAAATCCCACCATCACATACACTAAATAAATCATCGGCTTCATTTCATAAAGTAGATTTGAATATAAATCTGTAGAATAAGCACATTACTTTGGCACGGATAAGATACGTTGAATTTAGAGCGTTCGCGTGATCTACAAAGTTATGTCTGTGATCTCACCTTAAGTACACTCTCGTCTTCCGAATGGCAAGAGCTCTGAAGCGTGACGTCAGCGACCTGGCCCGCCTGTGATACTATCAACACCTTCATGGCTTGAGACACTTGACGGCCTGTTAGAACCGCCGTGTTCAGCACTTCCCAGTTCTGGAACAAAACAAACCAATCAAATACATGGTAACAATTTTATTAGTGCGAGCACGTGCGAATCAATACAACAATTTCGTTAACAAAAATGAAACAGAAAAACAAGAGAATGTGAAACGCGTGGATTGCGAATAATTGAGAAATTTACAGTAAATATTTGCTAGATATATATCCTTCCCTTTTTACCTACAGGGAATCTTTTCGAGAAGATTGATCTACTTAGATAGTGATGCCCTGAACCTTGCCTAAGCCTGCCTAAGTTAGCGCTTTTGTAATTAATCCCGTAAGATAAACACTAATTATTATTCGTTAATCTTGTGTAATGAAACCTAATTAGTACATAATTACTCGTAAACATAGCATGAGCCATGCTTAATTTGAAACTAGGGTAGAATAAGTATGTTTAGGTACTTAGCAATAAACTTGCGACTTAACTGATTATACATATTTCCCGTCCACAAAACGGACACAGTACATTTAACTGCCATGGTTTGTTGGCTAGTTACAATGTTAAATAGCCTTGTATCCTGTTTGGTGTGATTATCCAATTACGTTAAACCAGTCGCTATAATTGTTGTGGGTTGACAACGTGAGAAGATAGCGCGAGATACTTTTTGTACGTTTTGTAACAATTAAGACACAGGTTTACATGTCGGTATAGGTAATAACTAAACAGCAACAAATGGCGAGTCTGGTCATAAATTCTTAAAATTACGCGTCTCATTCGCTGTAGCGTGGCCTTACATGCAGTGTCTCACATTTTGAATAGGTAGGTATAGTACCTATATGTAATGTTCAGGTACACAATAGGGTATTAAGGTTCCAGAACGCGTTCTGTTGCTTGTCTTGCCATATGATGCTGCGAATGGTATATACCGTACGTTCCTAATAGTAGTAGTAGGTGTAACTAAATAAATTAGCTAAGACCGTCCATATATATTAAGGAGAGGGATACATTCCATAGTTGTTGTATAGAAATTAGTAAATATATATATTTTTTAATAATATCGGTTCGTACCATAATAGTCTCAATATCTTTGTAGATTTTTTATAAGATTGTTTCCGGCGAAATGTGACAGGCTATCAAACTAAATACTGTAAACATCGTAAATATTTCATATATAAATACCTACATATGATGCCAAAATTCACACACAATTATTTTACTTTCCTAGACATAAAAATAAACTTAAATGTATACCTTCTTCATTCTTAACGAGAATTATTAAACCTACTTAATTAATTAATATTCATAACAAAATATAAAGGGTGAATTAAAAACAAAAGCTAAATCTAGTCTCTGTTGTATTCCGGGAATCGCCGGGCATGCAAGTCATTAATCACAGGCAAGCTAATCAGAATCCGCAGCCATCTTCAATATCTCGTCCTTTGTTAATCCATTTGGCGCACGGCTTCAATGGGGTCCGGGATGAATGGAATAGAAGTCCTTTCAGTGTTCTATCTAAGCTTCGTCTAGTGCGGCTAAGTTAATTAGTTAGACCATGGAAACTATTCTATCTACTATCTTTTTAGTTTATTTATAACTTATTTATTTTTATATAACCTAAAAGTCCTGAATAACAGACTGACTGCCTGATTGACTCAATGTAGAGACCTTTATAGAGATAGTTGAAATGTTCACCACTTATTACTAAGTACGGATTTTTAAAAATTCGACTCCCAATCAGGGATCGAATATCGGTATCATTTTCATACAAATTAACCGGTATTCCATTTCGGTATCTCGGTTGTTATTCCATATTTTAGCATTTTGCTAATCAGATAAAGTATTCTCCTTACCTAAATACCATTTAAAAATATAATGTTTTTTTTTAAAGACAATATTTAGGTTTTTAGTAATACCGGTAACGATCCCCGCTCCCAATGGATTACATTTCGGGTTGAAATTGTATATGGCGGTAAGAAGTTTACGGGGTCATCTAGTATTTACATAGTATATCCATCATAAAAAGCGAAGTTTTACATTCAACTTAGGACATACCGGTCAGGGGAGTCAGGCTTTCTGTACGACTTTTTTACGTAAAAAAAATTAAGTACATATTAATTTCAATAATTATTTACCATTATGTAATAATGATTGCCCTATAGAGCCGAGTAAGCATGTCGTTAAACACATTTGTATTGTCTTGTTTTGGACTTCTGCAGGTAAGTGATCAATCATTATCTTTATTACAATGGTAACAATAGTCAAGTACACTTAGTTACGTTGATAACGGTTTTCTCCAACAATACTAATAAGTTCATTCAACAACTCGGCGTAATTGCATCACACGGAACAATAATGGCAGTGTGCACTTAATCATTCATGTAGTTCAATTAGTTTAATCATCTGGGCAGTTAGGTTGGAAGACGGCGGGCGTCGAGTATTCCATCACTTCCATCAGTGGGCAGGTCTGTTGTTGCTATTGCTTGCAAAGTACGAGATCCATTCTTGCATTATTTTAAACTTTGATTGAAAAGTAATAAAGTTTACTTTCGCATAATTCCATGCGCCACATAAGGCGGCCATTATTTAGAGACCCAAGGAATACTATTTCCAATCTTAATCACGTGTGCTGTGTTAATTGTTACGCCGGAGGCATAGTCTCGCCTAGCAATAGGAACTTGAGGACAGGAGCTGAAGTACCTACTCACTGGCCCGCGGCTTAGACCTCCGCTAACCCGGGTTAATGAGCTTCTCGCTAATATGAGCTAAAGTAATTGCTTAATAAATATTATTCTAACTTCATTTAGCCGGGACCGCACACTGAGCCATGCTAATTAAGTTACAACGGCTTGTCTATTCGGCAATGCTACCGTTAGATATATAAGGATCTATTGAGCATTAAATTGCGATATGTTTAAATGTTTGCACAGGGTTTATCGATATGTATGAATATGAATGAGCCTATTTATTAAGTTCTTGGTATGTTATCAATGGTATAAAATGAACTGCCTTAGTACAGTCAGCAGCAGAAGTGGCTAAGCGGCTGAGGTGTTGTCAACACATCTCTATTGTCAAGAGACTAAGAGCGCGTGTAGGACATTTTGAACACTTCACGCGCTCAGCTCTACCTACATGTCTTATGAAGTAACGGGAAAAGATAAATAGGATTGTTAAGATTATTGTTAAGTACCAAGATACATTTCCGTGCAATGAATAAATTTTGAAAAAAATTCACACCTGTAGCTGCGGATACAATAGTTGATTTTTCGGCGATAACGTCAAAACTTATCCAAAATCCACTGGCATTAGAAAAGAGGCCGTACTTGCGTACGGCGCGAGACTCACGAGGGTGTGGGCGTTCTCTCTGAGCCACCATTACCGCGCGATAAAGCTCCATTAGGCCACTTCATTCATACTAACAGCGTACCATTAAATGTTAATCTCTAGGATTTGTTATAATAGCGTGCTCTAGAGATTCTTACTAAGAAATAATATTATAATAACAATCCAAGGCGTCCAAGCGTAGCCCCTTCTAACATTCTTTCTCGACCAATTTCGCAGATAATAGCAAGCCGGCGCCGCCCGCAAGGACTAACCAAAAGCCTATGAAACTCGATAAAGATGTCGTTATAGCAATAAAAGGAGCTCCCTGCGTTTCATTAATTACGTAGAAAATACGTTGCGGCAAATTTATGATGGTAATGAATCGCTCAATAAATTGCTAATTCGGGACACTTGACCTAACGTGTTACAACCGTGTTACTTATGGAAGACATTTTTGCTAAATGGATCTAGTAAAAAAACAAATTGTAATTATAAAGATGACATTTATTTATATCCTCCTAAGGCCCAGCATACAAGTATAATGCTATTCGAATTTGTTCTTTATACTGTAGTAAATAAAGTATAACTTCTTTTGTGTCAAAATCGAAGGAAACAAATGAAATTCAACTCTGTTCCAATTTCATAAAATTCAAATTTCTTTAAAGTAATTATTACTACTGGTAGGCCCGTGGGCCTTACGAGAATAAGTCAGGACGTGCAACCAATGTCATAACTGCAGGGTGTTCCACGCAAAGACGGATTTTTGCTTAACATGGTATTAATAATTCTAGAAATTAAGTACTTGAATTACCTTAGAAATTGGCAGAACTGCTTGTATATCATCCTTCTCAATGTCGAGTCTAGTTATGACCCGGTGTTCGTGCGGCGGCTCCTCGCTTGTCGTAGTGGGTACAGGTGAGGCGGACAATTTGGCAGACCAGTTCAGCCTCGCTGTGCCACGACCCGAGTCGCCTTCTGAGCCTTCAGCGTCTCCTTCGCCTTCGGCTCCTACTTCCACCAACCAGGTCAGGACTTCCTCCCATCCGGGGCCAGCCGGACCGCTTAAATCTTCCTCTTTGCTGTTTAAACACACCAAACATTGATGAAATGTGATCGAAAAAAGAACACACTACAATAAAGTTGTCCGACCAAATAAATTTTACATCAATCAACAAGATTGCTTCTTTTCTAGATGAATCGGCTTCTTTGGGAGAGTGAAATACTAACGACTAATAGTGGCAGTTTACACGCCGCATTAAGGAATTTTCATGTCAAATATCTTAATCAAGTATGAAACGTGAAGTTTATCTTGCAGATACCTATTCACTAAGATTATTCTAACTAATACGTAATGAAATTTATTCTCAACACAATGTAATTTTTTTCATTTTGGTTATTATTGCGCTTGTTTAGCGCTTGTTGCGCTAGTAATTTCTAATCTAATCTAATCTCGTATCTACCTCAGAGTGATCGCAAAACTCGTAAAAACTTTCATGTATCTTTAGAACAAGGTTCCCAGTGGAAACTCAGCGGCGCTACAAGCAATAATAAGTTGAAAAGTCGTGACGGCGAGTTTCATTAAGCAGCAAAACGCGGCAACCGCCAGGCAGATTTAAAACTCGACAAATGCAACCTTACATACCTAGTCGTGAACGAAATTGTGAACAAATCCTACTGGAGAAATGAGAACGCGGGTTATTTTATTGCGGAATACCTACCGAACAAGGAATAAATGTTAACATTTTGCACGAAACTCGTAAAATGAATGCAAGTTATAAATTAGTGGAAACATTTTCCAGTTCTAGAGTCTTTTATTTGTAATGGATTTAAGTTAAATTTATTTGTTACTACTAATTAGAAAAAAATAGCACGTTACAAACAAAATAATTGCTGATCCTTTAATGAGTCACTTTGTATCTTCATGTGAATATAATAGAGTGCCTTGATATCGAATGCATATTATTATTTAGAATACAATATACTGTTATCTCCTCTCGCGGGTGTCTTAAGAGGCGACAAAGGGAAAAACTGACGGATGGACAGCGGTGTCCATCTAAAACTACAGCTATTGCGGTCGCTAACCCGCCTGCCTAGCGTGGCGAACTGAACTCAAGATAATCGAAACTCCCCCAAGATGATACAAGTCATATTTGGGGGAAGTCCAACAGTGGACGACTTATTAACGGCTGAAATGAAGATACTATTATTTAAGACAATGATGAAGATGTAACGTATTTATAAAAAAAATATTAAAATATTACTGCCCATGAAATTTGAACGGAAAATAGGTTGGTTACGCAAGCACACTCGTGGGCAATATTTTACGCAAAATAATATAAGCCGTTATTCCAGCAAATCGTCCAATTTTGTCACAGCAGTTGACCCATTTATTTATAATAGGATCTCGGAAAGCTCGAAAGCAGGGTTGAGAAAATAGAAATGGAATTGGTTCCTTTAAATCCGTCCTACAGTCCAGTCGGACCGCGGTGCACGCTGGTGCACATGGCATTAAGATTGCGATCACATTCCTATCCGGCTCTAGTGTTTATGAGCTTTTCTAACACTCCTTATAATGATATTATCTAGGTTGCACTACCAACTGCGTACCAACTCTATTGAGTGAATTAGTTTGTGGAAAACGCTGAAAATAGTTCTGGCGTTCTGGTTTTTGTTTAAGGAATAAACGTTGGCTCATTCGAGACTAGCTCTAATAAAACCACGTGCACCGCAAAATGTCTGTTAACAACATTTTTTGTATTAAGTTCTTAATTTTTATATAAGGGGTTTAAGCTTGAAATGCAAAAAACAGAACTTCTAAGGGTCTCACACCGAGATATTGAAAATCTGTAGTTCTTCGACGGGATACAGATTTTTTAGGGGGACACTAGGTACATGTAAGACGAAAGCCTATGGACGCCTGCAACTCCAGAGGAGTCACATGCGCGTTGCCTACCCTTAAAGAACCTATTAAATGAACATGAAACGACCAGGGGACGAGCAGCAGCGTTCCTACAGCGGTGTAATATAGTGCGATCGCCAACCCGCCTGTGGCGATTATGGCATTAAATCCCCCATGCTGCTTTGGCGTTCAAAGACGTCGCCCAATGTCAGGAAGGGAAGTTTGTTCGAATGACTGTTAACTAGTAACCATTAAATACGTCATAAAAAGTGCTCACGTTTGTCCATTGTCGTCGTTGAGGGGCAGGTCCAGGCGCGTGGCGGTGACCGTGGCGGCGCGAGGCTTGATCTCAGCAGTCACCGCCCAACGCGAGTTCGCCGCGTTCACGGAGATCAGCCGCAACCCCGACTTCACTTTCATTCTGCAATTTACACAAACCATTAGGAACAATTAGTATGAAGAAAGACGGTGGAAAACAAACTGATGATATGAACAGAATCTATTTTCTACCGAGTGAACTTTTATCTGTGTCTAACATAATAAACGTATGCCTAAATGACAATTTTTGAATTAGAAACTATTTTCTTGCTAGACGCCAAACGATAGCAGCAGAAGGCTGGTGGCATTACGTCGTTGCACGGCGGTGCCAATGCAACAAACAACTTTCGTACATAAGTTTTGAGCACAGCTGTTGAGTTTTTACGTAGGTAAAACACACCATTTGGCACTAGGGAGAATAACTTTACATGTAAGTCGTTCTTAAAAGTTGGCGAGATAACCGTCTGAACCTGCGACCGAAAGGTCAACTGAAAGGTAGCTTAACCTCTAATTGATATGGAAATTATTACATAACAAATCCGATATCAATTTATCCATAACTAAAGGTTGTTGATTGAGATATCCAATAGGAATTACGTAACTCTGCCTAAGGAAAGATATGACTGTTCAAGACCCTTCCGAGATCCCTATTCAATATTAATCGCTCTCTTCAACATCGGTATATATCTACGTAGTAGATTAGATATTGCAAACCGGACCTTTTATAACGGACCATTCAGAATAGATGGATGTCAGCTGTTACAAGCTTTATACGATCAGTTTGCATTCTTAACGTAAACTACGATTAAGCAACCAGCAAATTTATCATCATGATTGGAAACAATCTTCATTGCCTAACTATCTGTGGTTTTTTCGAATCAAATACTAGATTGAAGTCGGAAGGTAAAAATATAATCCTATAAACAGATGGTTTTTAGCGCCGCACCAAATACGAAATACGATTTGAAACGTAATTAAAAAGACACTGGCTAGGTTATCCGTTCCTCCGGTCGTGTATATTTTACTTTGTTTATTAGTTTATGCTAGTTTATGATATATAAATTCGGTACCTAGATTACCGAAGCCGGGGCCGTATAAATTTCCATTTAGGCGAAAAGCTTTACTCTTGCGCTCGCCGCTCGTAACTCAAACTTGGCACAGATGTACGGAGTTACAGCAGGTGGTGCGCAGAGCGTTCTTGCGCCGAAGAGATTTCCCTATTATGGACCCACCCTCCAGATACTATAAGGTACTCGTAACTCATTCTTTCCTTTTTTTCTTAAGACGTTAGTAGGAAATAAAGATTTATGCCGGGATTAATAAAATACGAAAGTTAACTGGTGCGTGTGGTGGATGAGTTACATGCGCTAAAATGAGTTAGTTTCTAACTAATTATAGTTTAGGAAAACCATATTTAAAGACAACACTCGTATAAGCATATTCTAACGTAGTGTATGGAAATAAATATTAATGTATTGTAATACTTAATAATCTTTTACATATTTTCAATTTTTTTTTTATGACATCGGCGGCTAACGAGCAGACGGATTGCCTGGTGGTAAGCAATTACCGTCGCCCATGGACACCCGTAACACCAGAGGAGTCACAAGCGCGTTGCCGGCCTTTAAGGGGGGTTGGAGATCTGGGAACCTTACTCACCATCAGGAACACAACACTGCATACCTGAAAGGTAGCAGTGCTATTATGGCTGTGGTCTTCTGTAAGGAGGAGGTACTTCCCCAGTTGGGCTGCCCCAGATTCAAGCATGATGGTCATCGCTGTGCCCTACCTCTCATTTTGTATATTTTCCAATAAGTCATATACAAAAGAATTATAATTACAATAACATTCCTCTTGATTGAATAAAAAAAAGCTAGAATGCCTCAATACTACCAAAAATGCTGGCGGCATATCATCGTTGTATTGCAATGCTGATATGTTGTGTGAGAAAACCACCAGCTCTTCGTTCACCAGTTACATCAACCAGATTACTGCAACGAAATTGTGCGCGCTGGGACCCCATGGACCCAGCATTTATACGTCAACCCGTACAAAATGGTACTACGAACATCTACCATGGTTAACATTTTATCGTCTATCGCTCTATCCGTCACTTTCGCACTCACATACTCGTTAGAACGTGACAGATATTGTGAAAAGTGATAAAAACCCGACCATATAGGCTAACGGGTTCTTATATATTTGTTGCGTTTAAAAATTTCGGCGCTTTCCATAGCTGGACCCGTTTTTATATTTGTTCGTTGGAGATGGGTTCGGTTGAATAGTCGATGGATTCACGTAAGAAAATTACGTCCAAGGACTTCAATAATTACAATGCGCAATGCACCATACTTTAACCATGTTGTACCTATGGTTTGTAAAGTCAGGGATCTTACAATTTATTTACAGTTAATGTTTGTCACTAGACCTAAAAAAAACTGTGTATTTAAAAAAAAATACACTACTATTAGTTTAACTGAAGTAATTGCGGTGAAGTAGCGACTGCACGTTGTGTAATTATGTTGTCAACTGATCGAGTAACGGCTACTGTAGTTGACACGTTGCGGGTTTAACGTCTAAGGCTTCTATTGCACGGCTTAGCTACCATCATGCTGAGTAAGTAAAATCTGGTAGGTAACTTATGAATTACTTTTTCTTTTAAATAAGTATAAGCAATTAGATAGAAGTTACATAACTACTATATGATTATATGACAAAGGTTTAGTCGCTAATTACGATTAGTCTGTGATGAGTGTGATGTTGTTAGAAAAATGGGACCGACTTAATGTGGTTTCATAGGAAAAAATTGATAACAATGTTTCCAGGCAGAATTCGTGTATCGTGTATTTAATTTCTTACACTGGTGACAAATGTTAATATTCCCAAAAAGTGAGGTACTGACAAAAACTTTACTTGGCATGACAGTAAAAGCAGCTACACAAAAATCATCAATCGGCTTTCAATATAAATTATCATAAATGGACCTCCCTTTTTTAAAAAATAACTAAGAATATTGTATGATAGTTAAAAGTATGAAACCTAATAAAGATTATAAACAAAAACTACAAACTTTTCCGTAATCTATATTCTTGATATCATCTTAAAAGACTGTGAAAAATATTTTTTTTTCGTAACCTATTCTTGAATATCATCTTATATGAAAGTTCACCGCTTAGATTACCCGAATAGCTTGGTGGCGCAGTACTAAATAACAGTTAGCGCTGTGTCGGCCCGGGGGGCATGCACCACTGCATACGCGAGCTGATTTAATTTTAGTGTTTTGCCAAACTACGAGTATCATACAACTGCGTGCTGCATAGGTGCACTATATAATCCTGCCAAGACGTAACCCCATTATTTACAAAATAAATGAAAATCGACTTTTATTTACATATTCAATGCACGCTATCCGAACAACAATGTACGTTTATTGAAGTGTAAGTAAAGAAGGATCATCATCAAGCTTGAATTATTTTCTTTAACACGTTCACAGCGGTACGGGGTTGATTAGACCCCGTAAAAGCATGGTTAATTGCGATGATAACTAATTGCCGCAGCGAAGGTGAAACCGGACAATACGTGTGTAATTTGCATGACGTATGTACTGAACTGAACTGTAATGACAATATATGTTTTTTACGTGTGCAATAAAGAAATACGAAATAATCTATCTACCTATATTTTACCAATATCAGTCTTGAGTTTGGTGGCTCGAATGCCGTTAACAGTCGCCTTGTAGTTTTAGTATTATATAGCTCAATATGCATTAAAATCTGTTTAAAACACAAACAGCAAACATACTCCTATACTAGGTGATATTACTCGTATACGCTGTAAATATCAATTAACGTTTTTCGTTGGCGATGAGGTATTGGCCCCGCGCGTCACGCGTCGAAATGTATCATAATGAATCATGTTAATTATTTGTATGTAAACCAATCATCGAAAACGAAGAGGCGCATGCATGAAATAATATCATTAACTAGATAATAAATTACACATGCCAGAACTCTGATGAAAATCCATGCTTCCATACTAATATTAAAAGTAACTCTATTTGTCTGTCTGTCCGTCTGTTACCGCTTCACGCTTAAACCGCTGAACCATTGTGATTATATTTGGTATGGACAGAGTTTGAGCTACGAGAAAGGATATAGGATAATTTTTATCCCGCAACCATACTACAAAAACGGGCACGGCTGGCCGACGAAGTGTCGAGGAAAAGCTCGTTAGTATATAAAGTTACACACGTCGTGGCGTAACATGACGAACTGTAGCCCTAGCACAATTGGGGCCACAGTATCTCGCGGTGAGACTTTTATTGTTAGGGTACAGTCAGCAGCAGAAGTGGCTAAGCCAGTTTTGCTGCTGACTGTACTATGGTAATTACAACCACCTTTTAACTTTATCCAAGGACAAAAAACTATATCATTGGAGATATTGATAAATCCATCCAACTTGGTAGAGGCTTTGAATGATAGACAAAACATGGATGCATGAAATTCAATAGTTACCGAAGAATGAAGCTGCTTAACATATCAAACGAAAAAGTTTCCGAGGAGCAATCTCTGGTAACTAAGCCGCTAGGGAACTTATCAGACTTTAGAAAAGGTTTCTTCTTTTTGCCAATAGTTTTATGCATAAAAGGAGAAGTAGATATTATGTACCTTGTCGGAGTGGTAATCAATATGTAAGTCGCCAGACACATTTAAAATTCTTACTATGATAAGGTACGAAAAGATTCACAATTCCATATTCTTGATGGTACATTTATCATAATTCATATAATATCGCTACATCTAAATATTTAACATTGGAACAAAAATATCTACATCAAAGCTTTATCACTTGTTACACTTATATTCAAAAGCTTCTCGCTATAATCAATCGGCTCCTCAATCATTTATATTTTATTGCCGAGCCCACTTGAAACTGTGGCCGCGGCAAACTTTTAATGGGTGCGGCGCGGCCAAGTGTCCAGGCAACGAATTCCCCTTGCGAGCGCTGAAAAATAGAGTTTAGGAGAGAACCAAAGTAAACTGATCTCAAGATATACCTAAAAGAACCAGTCATAGTCAGATTGTTAGCTAGTTCTGGTTTCCCTGACACTTATAATCGACAAGCTATTGGAATGAAACCCACAGCAGTGTTTTAGTCCAGCCGCCACAGCACATAAAGTGTTCGACCACACTCGATACCGCCTCGTCTATTCCATGTACCGCAACTTAAAGCATATTTAGTACCAGACTCAGGATGATACACTGATTTTAGTCGGTTTTTTAAGCTAGTATTTAACCTTAAAAGCAACTTTCACATCGTAGGTATTTTTTCCCATATTGGACGGGACTAGAATAATTTCTAAGTTTCTAAAAATTTATCAAAATCATGTTATTCAATTAGAAGGTGATCCCTCTTCATCGGACATCAACATTCAATTCATCTATACCTGTGTTATATAGGTACCACTAAAGTTTACCGCGCTAAATTCGAATTCGAATGGATTAATTGATGTTCCTATTTCGTACTTTTATTATTATTACTTAGCCATCGTCTTCGTATCTCGCAATATTACTCCCACGTATGAAACACTATCGCAGTGACACCCAATAAACCTCGTTGGGTGGGATTCTAAACACGAATTCTACCAAGTTGAACTGACGTAATAGAGAGACAGACAAGTTATTCGGGCGTCGTTAACGTGAAGTGGCTTTTGCAGTGACAGAGCATTTTGGGCTCCACCGCCGCGCGCTGTCAGACGCAGTGATCTTGACTGGCGTAGTGTCATTTCACTTTGATATTGCTTATTCCAATTTTAATATAAACATTATTATTTTAGTCAACGAATTACTGTATATATGTGTGGTAAAACTCACCTGATAACAACGTGTCCTGTAGAATGAGCTGCATCCCGTCGAACCACAAAAGGTAGGTGTAATCGAGAATGCGGATATAATGGCGCTCTTGGAAGCAACAGAGCTGAGGCACCAGCTCGCGCCTCACGGTATCCAGCTCTTGCCCCAGCCAGTGTGACGACTCCTAAAGGCCACGCTGGCTGCACAGAAACTCGTCCACAGGCGCCTTCTCCGGACTCTCCACTGCTAGCTTCAGCAGCGCTGTATGCTAATCGCACTGTTCGAGGTGGTCGCTTCCCTTTTCCATCCGCTGGCCACCAAGACGCAGGAATTGTCAGCTCGGCTAAGCAAGCGCCCTCTTCACCTTCGGGACCACATGTAGCCGTTAATGCCTTTGTCCCTAAACTAGCATGTAAGGTTATGCAAACTCTTCTAGGACGACTTGCAGCTCTTCTAGCACCGCCTTCTCCACCCGTATGAAAAAGCACGCGCAGCACGGGCGCATCTCTAGGAAGTTCTCGAAATACTAAATGTGCTGACACGTCAAGTCTATGTGCTGTAGCTTCTTGTAGTTCGATTAGAGTTGCGTTTCTTCTAGGTGGTTCTAATGGATCAGGTACCGTATAGCGCGCCGGTACTGTTTGCTTGGTGGAAAAAGGTCCGTATGTAGCGCGAACGGAAGCTGGCGCGGAGCCTTGGAGTACGGTAAATCGATCCAAAGATAGCAGAGCTCCAGGCAGAGCTGTGCCCATCGGTTCTGGAGGCGGTCCCGCACCGCTCCATCTTGCCGTATGCTTTAGAAAAAAACCGTTATCTTTGTTTTCAAAATGGACCTCCACGCCGAGAACGGTACCTGAAACAACCAAATGAAAACCAGTTATTCAACAGAAAAATCTTATACTTTTACGTCATTTTCCTGCAACAAAAGTCTTACATAGAATAAGGCTAATGAAGTTAGGCATCTGGTTTGTATTTTACGTAATAATAACAGTAAAAAGAGCTTCTTTAATATTTCATTTTATTTGTCGTGGCAAGATAAAGCGCGTCGAGGCGTTACACGTTGGCAGATTGCCAAGTGCATTCTGCCCGCAGTGAGATGTCTCCTCTTTCTCACTTTGTTTACAAACATTCTGATATTTATAAGTTACGAGTATATTTTTGTCTAAATGTAAAAACGACTAATCGGTTCTTTACACCTGACCCTTCTGGAACGAAACAAAATCAACTGTCAATATCTTCCTATTTGTCGAAAACTTTCGTAATCATCTCAAATTAATCGAATAACTATTGTAATTTAAGTACGGGAGAACTTGACTAAATATGAATATAGTCTCCTTCAAATACAAACATGTTCTTTATTGTAAAAGATAAGCATAAAATACGAGTACGTTAATAAAGTATGGGAAGTCGTGAGGGTTCCCGTAGTATGTGACGGATGGGTCGTCACGTCACGTGTCAGGCACGACCTCGTTTAAGGAAGAAGGATTTACGAGTATGTCACGTTTTTTATACTTAGTGTTTATAAGAAATGGAAAGATCTTTATGACTTCTTTGAATAGGTTGTGAATCTGCGCAATACATCTTATAAGTAGCCTAATTTTATAGTTACTAAGTCGTTAATTAATTAAAAAGATGGTCTGATTTCATTTGGTGTGTGTGTGCTTTCATTTTTTAAGTGCAGTAAGATCAAGCATAAATATATAATTTAAAGTAAACCATATCATATTTTTACTATATATTTATTTACAACATTGTAATATACACAGCTGAATGTAGCCGCCCAACAACGTGACAAGTGGAAATCTCTACTATGAGCCTAATGAGTGATAACAGGATTACATCATCATCATCATCTTCATACAGGGCTGCCTCCCTCTGTCAAGACATGCTTAAATAGACTCGTTGTCGATGTGCCTTGCCTTTGCTGTGTATACTATGTATTTGCCAAGGAGATATCATAAGTACCTTCTGCTTTTTCTGTACACAATTTTCCTACAAATCTATTAGATGGAAGTTTTTTCCACTTTTCAGTGTTTGGCTGAAAAGTGGAAAATCTTTAAATAGAATCTGAATTTCTTGAATGTATGAGAAGTATAAAATCTACTTATTTATGTATAATATTTAACTGTAATAGCTATATAAATGTGCCAAATAATGAGTTTGATCTAGATCTATAAATGTTTACAAATGGCAAGTGCAATTTGTAATTAATATGCATTTTCTTTGCATATATTGGCCAACATAATTTGCAGTCTGGTATTGTACAGTCGTGCAATTGCCCAAGTTTACAAAACCAGTTATTTCTACAATTTGATCCACATAATTGAAGAAATTTTATCCAAATTATTCCATATCTCAAATCGAAGAAATGTGTAATCCCATTTAAATTACACATATACGCTACTATTTAGGTGTGACTTACTGGGTGTGGGTCTAGATACACTAGTCCTATATTTTCCTATTTCACCGCGTTATCCATCACCATTTCACCGTGTCAATCAAAAAGGACGTACATGCTGTGCAACCGGGACACACATACCATCCTCTCGCCTACACACCGTCATAGCGAACACCTGGGAAATGGGTAAGGATAATAAAGAGCTTTAGCACGTGACGCCGCTGGAACAAAGAAAAATTCACAGCGCTTTCAACCCCATTCGAGATGATACGTCTGGCTGTTTGCAAAGAAACAACATGCCAATACGCGGGGAATGAAAATGCTTTTTCATTCGTGTTGTGGCACGGGGAAATGGAAAGACATGTACGAGTAAAGAGTAAACACCTTAATCATTTTGTTTGGTGAAAAAATATATGCTATATGCTTTTTATGCCGACTTTAGTATTTAATAAAAGAAAAAAAAATAGACGGAAACTTTTTCTAATTAGGTGTCCACAGTTATCGGAATAGGTATAACCGATAAAGATAAATTCCAAATTTAACATTTGAAATAATGGTGCGATATACTGTTAACAACTATTTTCAATCTACATATAGGTACTTTAGTATGTATAAGTGTTTTTTTTTTCATTGAATTCAGTACGTACGTACCTACTCGTACAAACGTAATGACTAGAAGCATATCGCGTTTAGAAAAAATATATATTTTACGCTTTATTCCATATGCATTTTATACATTATGTACATTACAAAGGTAATTATGAGTTATTTCAATGTAAAATGTTTAATATTGAAGAGACAAGAACGATTAACTGTATAAGGATGTAAAAAAGCGCGTTTTACAGAAATTAACTTTAAACGTTGTTAATAAGTATAACATTATTCAAAAATAATAAGTTAAAATACTCTGAAGTAAAAGAATATTCCCTTAACGCTATAGGAAAATGGAGTAAGTAGTGCACGGTGCAAAATACCTTTATAGGAAAACGGAAATGAAGTGATCGCAGCGTAGATGGAAAAATTTAATGGTGAAAATATCGAAAACAAAGTGTCTGGTGGCTAGACACATGTTGGTACAGTACTTCTAGTTTAAATATATGTATTTATTGAGAAATATAAAGATGATAATTATGATGTCTTGAATAAATTGATAACTCTTTGAGTCACTTTCTGGCCCCGTTTGGTTTCGCTACAGCCACATTGGTTTGAACGTCCCTATTGAATATTCATCATATGTAAGTACTTCAGCATTTGGAAACATTTATGGCGTTGCATATTCAGGTGTGTTCGTGAATATCGACAAAATTTCGGAGTTCGTCGCGTGACGTCACGGCCCATGGCAACATGGGCTGACAAATGGACAAATATTTAATTTAATGACCAACACATTAACCAATTCACTTTATTGTCGTACTCGCTTCATTACTCCATTTATAATCGTACGGTCACCAACCGCTAATATAAAAATGAACTATTGTAACGCATTTACCAAAAAGGGTGTAAAGAGGTTTTTACGAGGTCGGCAACGCGTGAATGATGCCTCGGTATTGTAAACGTCCATAGGCTGCGGTGACCGCCTACCATCAAGCGGGCCGCATGCTTGTTTGCCACCTTTGTGGTATAAAAAAAAACCATATTGTGTTTTGAAATGTTTATCTAACAAAAGATGCGATGTGAAAATGTCACTATATATTTACTACATCATTACCTACACCAAAAACAAGATGTAGACAATATTAATATTAGTATTTTATTAGACCAGATAATCAGATTGATTATAAGAGATTATCAGAACAAATTTAAAATTAATTGAAAATAATTTCGTTACATTTATGTTTTATTTGTAGTTTTTTTATAAGTAATTTAAATTTCTTGACTATATTTTTAGTGAAACAAAGGGAATCTATAGTTATATTTTAAAAGCGGACAGTATTCTATAACTGTTAGTTTTAAGGTGAACATGGTGTATATGCGACATATGCGTTAAACCTTTCGCTTGTTCTTTTCCTTCCTAATAAATATAACATATTATATGTTATATTATGGTGCTCCCACACTGACTGTTATAAAAGTTATATAACATGGTTTGACAGGGACAGCATCACATAACACTGATTTGTTGGAGAGAGAAGATTCATGTTATATAACATTTATAACAACGAGTGTGGGAGCACCATTACAGGTATACCACTACATAGTTTTATTGTTCTTTGGTGTAGATGAATCTCCTGTATCGTGTGTACTCGAATAAAAAAGTACTACATGAAAGTGTACCTTCTCTTTTAACTACATGATACATGATCTTCTAAGGAATGGAACTTTCGTTTAACTTAATAAAGATAAAAAAAAAACTTTCTTTTGTTAATATGAACACATTGAAAAATACTGAAGTACTGAGAAGAAGAGTAGGTAGGAAACAAATAGAAACCTACATAGCACGTGTTTATTTGAGGCCATAAAACGCTCATAAACTGGATAGAGCAGTAATTCAGGCTGTAAATAAGAGGGAGTCAGACAGTCTAGCCACTTGCGTAGGGGTTGGCTTTTCTAGGGTAAGTGCGGGATGAGATTCACAGAATTCGATGTAAAATTAGACCTGCGATCGATCTGTACCAACGACCTAAATGTTTACGTCGTGGGTACCTACCGTTGGTAATAATTGAAAATGAGTTATTTAAAAATGTTGTCCTTTCACTGTTTGCCGTGTAGTGCCGGCTGACTAGAATAGCACCAAAGGGAAAAAACCGACGGATGGGCAGCAGCGTCCGTCGCAACCCAATCTACAGCTACTGCGGTCGCCAACCCGCCTGCCAAGCGTGGCGACTATGGCAACTACCCTTCAAGATGATAACAGTCATATTTGGGGGAGGCCTATGTCCAGCAGTGGACGATTTACGGCTGAAGTGTAGTGTAAGTGTCCTATCACCACAACCGCGAACATCGAAGTTCGTAAATTTCGAGCATATTTCCCCTGTACTTCAATTAAAGCGCAATTAAGAGTGACAGAGACAATCGTTTGAAATTAGCGAATTTTAATTTTCGCGGTAGACCTTGAGTTTAATAAGTACCTACGTAAGCCTAAAGTAATATCGATAAGTATGTAGGTACATTAATTATCTGTTTTACTTATCCATGTTAAATTACTTGGATACTAGTACTTTTTTGGTAGAGAAGTTATCAGTTAGCTACACTTAATACAATTCAGTACCCTTTATTGTTTACCGAAATTAAAAATATAAAAAATAACTTAAAAACTAAAGAACAGATACCTACATAACAGGCAATTTGAACGTTAAGAAGCAATATTTTACAATAATATTGGTATTTTCTTTAATGATTTCCGTAGATAAGCTAGAAATAATTAAACATCTATTTATTTGGGCGTTTTAATATTATTCGGTGCCGACCCTACTCCGATGCCGGAAAATAACTGAAAAGGACGATTCGAAAAACAGATAGCAATTTGAGAAACTTCCAGCTACAAGAGTTCCGAAGATTTACGCTAAGCCTCAGGCGGCACCGATGCTTTATTAGATTAAATATATTGCTTTTCAAATTAAATTCCTCCGGACTATAAGTCAGCAAAAAGTTACAGCAATAGCAAGGAATGGGTATTTGTTTATGAGATTCAAGAGTTTCATTAGATATACCGTCGACTTAAAAATTATGTAAACACTTTGCACCTTATTACAGTGAAGTAAGGCGCATACATACGTAGTATTTATGACGCTGAAATTACATTAAACATACAATATGATGTACAAATGCCGTGTACTTAAACAATAGTAGTCTGATAGTCTAATGAAAAACAGTTCTAATCTATATGAAAGGGAAATCAGTTTGATGGGGAGAACTGTGGCGCTACCGCGAAAAACGATTGACTCTTGTCACTCTCGTGACGCCCTAGTTGGAGTAAAAGAGAAAGATGCTCGAAATATGCAAACGTCGCGCATTGTTCGCGGTACCGGGCCTGAGTACCTATGTACCCAGTGTAGGTATGTTGCAACGACGTATATGTAGGTATCTTAGACCTAGTGCGAAAAAGACACTTAGCAAACTAAAGATTCCCTTGTGCGGCATAATTTTTTTGCATCAAAAAGTAAAAAGTCTCAATTACAAATAAATCCACTTTTTAATATACTTTGCCTCGGAACGCCACAATTATCAAATGAGCCAATCAACGTGGTAAAGTCAGCAGCAAAAGTGGCTAAGCGTTTGAAGTGTTCAAAATGACCTACACGCGCTCTTAATCTCTTGACAATAGAGACGTGTTGACCTCATTTTGAACACCTCAAACGCTTAGCCACTTCTGCTGCTGACTGTACGTAAATTATAGGTTTAAAATTTAAATCACATTTCATTTATTTAAATTTTAACGTCAATAGAAAGCAAACTGAAGCCAATTAGTTAAAGTATAAATTGTATCTCTAAATTTAATCACGAAATAACAATATTAAAGCCACAAAAGTTACTGTAAACCGACAATAGACCGAGAAAATTGAGGTAAAAGAACGCCGCATAAAAAATAATGATCCACCGTCTGCTCGCCAGAGAAGGGTGAATACCGAATAAATTGTTTGCCTCTTTCAATTTTACACAACGAAGCCAAAATAACACCGTCACATACACATTTGAGTCAGTAATTTTATTCTGACTTAAAGAGACTTTATTTTATACAGGTGTTTATTTGACTTTCTTTATGATAGTCTTTCTCAATATGGAATTCATGAGAGCATTAGATACTCGCAATACAATGTATAACCATTTATTTTCTTGTTTCTATTTCTTTTAAACGATCAAAGTAATAGCGCTACTTGCTAATAGCTATTTCTACATTATACACATAAAATAAGCTTCAGCGTCTTTGAAATTTAGGAACTGAGGGTAAAGAAGAGAATGTTTTTAAGTACGTCTACTTATATATAATTCGGTCCTGTAACGATGCCAGGCTCCGTTTTGAATAATGGTATAACTAATGTTTCAATTGATCGAAATCAGTATTTCTTACATATTTACCCCAAATGATAGATGAAAGCCGTGTTTTATAAAACTACTTCGTCACGCAACCTCAAAGCGTGCCGCCGCATTGACGTATTTTAGCTCTTAGACTTAGGCCCCTTACACACTGCGACTTTTAGCAGCGATGCAGTCGCGATGCTGTCGCGATGCAGCATCGATGCAGTCGCAAATGGTCCACCTTTACACACTTGCGCTACTTTAAGCATCGATACAGTCGCGATACTGTCGCGATACAGTAGCGATGCTGTCGCGATGCAGAAGCTGGCCATTGAACTGTAGCGATGCAGTATCAATGCAATCGCGATGCAGCATCGATGCAATCGCGATGCAGCATCGCTACTGTATCGCGTTAGCATCGCGACTGTATCGATGCCAACGTGAGCCTCGACGCGAAACGTATTTTGATCAGTCATTCATTGACTGCCACAGCGCGATGAGTTCGATTGAAACTATTTTAATCACGCTCTCTGTATTATTACTTTAAAAAAAGAAACGTAAACGCAAACAGAGGAAGTATTTGGTCCACCCATTTTGGACCCGGGTATGTCCTTAAACTACGTCCAACAATGAGAGGTAGGGCACAGCGATGACCACCACGCTTGAATCTGGAGAAGCCCAACTGGGGAAGTAGGTACCTCCTCCTTACAGAAGACCACAGCCATAATAGCACTGCTACCTTTCAGGTATGTAGTGTTGTCTTCCTGATGGTGAGTAAGGTTCCCAGAGCTCCAACCCCCCTTAAAGGTCGGCAACGCGCTTGTGACTCCCCTGGTGTTACGGGTGCCTATGGGCGACGGTAATTGCTTACCATCAGGCAATCCGTCTGCTCGTTTGCCACCTTTGTCATAAAAAAAAAGTGAATGATTAAGAAGTAGTCTTGCTAGCTCTAAAATCAGATAGCTGCTTTTAGAACTACTTTATCAGTAGATTTAGCAAACTGCCCACTACCCCGCGTCTGCAATTCTGCATCGATGCTAACGCGCGTCTGTATCGATGCTGTCGCGCGTGTGTATCGATGCTAACGCGCTACTGTATCGATACTAACGCGCGACAGCATCGATGCAAAAAAAAATTCATTGATGATGTCGCGATACTGTCGCGCGTGTGTATCGATGTTAACGCGCAACTGTATCGATACTAACGCGCGACAGCATCGATGCAAAATTGCTGGTGTCGCGATGCAGTCGCGCGTTTCAGAAACGCGCGACTGCATCGCTGCTAAAAGTCGCAGTGTGTAAGGGGCCTTAGATGTAGATTTTTGATCTGATTGTAAAAACAAAAAGCCAACAAAAGTCTAAATATAATAAATATTTTATGTAACATACATTAGACATGATTTTTGTATTTTAGTATGAGAATAGGCGATTCGGTATGCGATGATTTACGTGAAAAACATCATTATTAGTTTAGGTAGCGTACATTCCAAATGCACACCAGTTAGTAAGTTTGTTCATTTAAAATCCAGGCATGAGTTGAACGGTACAAAGTTGAGTCAAGTCTCATTACAGCCCATCAATAACCCGGCATCGGCTGGAAGCCCGACGACGTCGGTGCGCGGAGCCTCGTGTTTGCGGCTTTACTTTACGACCAGATCCTTGTATAGCATTTTACTGCTGAAATGTTATAACAACCTTACTTAGGGTTCCATATTTTTGTAGGCACCCCTAAGACACCCGGTGTCTCTGTATGTCAGTGAGCAGCTGCAATTCATCAACACAAAGTGTGTATTAATAATACCGCGATGTCAACAAAAATCTCATAAATCTCACAAAGTGTTTTTGCAAAAAAAAAATGTGATGTGATCAAGATACAAACAATTTTAAAGTACACAAGCTTCATCGCGTAGTATAAAGTACGTATTAATATCATGGAACTTCCATCATCAGGAGCGGTACCGCTATCTCTTTTACTCCAATTACGGCGTCATGCGAGTGACAGAGACAATCTTTTAAAATTTACGAATATCGTTGTTCGCGGTAGCGCCGCAGGCCAGAAACATAATAACGAAGTTGCATAAGATAGGTGTACCAAATATGAGTATAATTGAATACCATAAAGTACCTAGGTGAAATTAGGCTGGCCAGATTTATTTATTACTCCGATCCTAAATACAACAGGAAAAAAAATATATCGTTAAACGTGAATCGAGCTTAAAAATATGTTTGTACAGACCTTTCCATACGTGAGTCCGACTCGCTCTTAGCCGGTTTTTAAAGAAGTATGTAGATAGAATGGGGTGGCAGTGCCATCGTTATCTACCGAGTTTCTTTTGAGCCATTTTGTGATAAATGACTGTGCTATATAAGGCATATTGATAATGTGCATATTGGAAAGAAATAAGAGCAATTCCTTTCGAATAGCTCTTTCGGGAAAAATTTAAGACATTCCTTTGAAATAGAAAATCGTATAAAAGTTATCATGTAGAATAATCATAAAACTTATATCGAAAGAAACTGGCTGCATATGTATTGACATTATAAATATGATCACACGAAAAGGACTACCTTTATTGCAATTAGTTAACAACACAATAGTTAATGGAAGGTATTCCATCCGATGAAGGAAAACCGATGTTTCCCATACTGAAATTAATTATAACTCAAACTAACACGAGTATTAGTCTACGCACACGTATAATATTTTATTGAAATAATTATCCATTAACTCATAATATTTAACGCCTTCGCTGCGCTGCGACAATTTGTTAACGTCGCAATTTACCATAGTACTTGCATGGGGTCAAATCGACCTTGTGCCGCGACTAAGGTGTTATGGAGTTATACCTTAGATGCAGTTTGACAGTTATTACCTACTATTTTTAGCTTCATATTATAGATTTGTTTTGTGTTATTCTGTAATTGGCAGTGTATTATAATACATATATATTTCTATTGTATTGACCTCATAAATATAATAGACGATTTCACACATAGTCCCGTCATATTATTATATGATCTTCATTGATATTTACGTAACATTCAATTCGGCCCATTTATATTGTATATAAATCGATTACTTCTGAAGCAATCAGTCCAGCTCTATCTTACATCGCTTTTATCAATAGATATTGTAACAAAAGGAGATTATTTCTAAAAATAGAGTCCCAGGGAAAACACAATGTACTTAGCTACGAGTATAACAAAACAGTATAAGAGCCAAATTCGTGGGTGGGTTTGGCTCATTAATCAACCTGGATTGCTACTTAAGTTCAGCATTATTTAAGAGGTTTGTTAAAACCATTTGTACTGTTTCAAACCTATTAAAATTTTAAAGTAGGTATACCTTATAAGCAGAAAGAGTTTCATATTTTATTACTTTAGGCGTATTTATCAGACACTAATAGTACTGTTTTATTAAAGTAGAAGTTGAGAAATAAATTTATTTTGATTGCCCGCGGTTGCTATCTTCAAAGGGAGATGTCATTGATAGTGTTTGCCAATGAATTTCCTTTGAAGTTTATAATGAGTACACATCGTTAACCTCATAGAATTTAGGAAAACATAAAATGTTAACAGAATATATATCATAACATTTTTTTGCTATAAATAAATTATATAATTTCGAAAATCGAATTAAGAGCATATTCTAAGGCTATATTATAAAGCGGAGCAGTACAGTATTATTGATGATTACGTATTTTTAACACTTTCATTGCGACATCGGGTCGATTCGACCCCTTGCAAGTATGGTTAATTGCGACGTTAATTAATTACCGCAGCGAAGGTGACTTTAAAACGGTTGTGATAAAAATGTAATGTAACTAATCAATCAAAGTTTTTTTTTTGTACTATTAGTGCGTAGAATGCCAAGTATCGCAACACCCAGACATGTTTAAAAACAGACGAGTAATTTGAATCACCAGAATAAGATCAAAGCAACGGTAGAATTTACACTTCAAACATAAACGTAGGTAATTAATCGGACCACAAAGGTTTCGGGTGAGGATGCCTATAAACGTATGCGAAAAGTTTATATGGCGCAATAAAGTCCAGCTCGCCAATAATTTATTCTATGGACACAGTCTGGCGACAACGTCGTTTATTTAATTTGTTTAACAATTTTAAACTGGTTATTTACTAAGGAATTGTATTTTTCAGCAATTATACGTGGTCTTAAAAGATGTTTGTTTATGAGAATTACAAATACCGACTCGTTTTCTTAATAAATGCCTGCCTTTTGTTAATCAAATTGCGAAAACATCTAATTACTTATATTAAACAGAATGCAGGAAATACAAGGAGGATCTCAAAACTTAGAATAATATTTTTGTTGTAGGTACAGTACAATATCTGAAACATGAGAACATCAATTTGTAAAGAAGACCCTTTTCAGTAATTTGGGGCTCAATTTGCTATTACAAGATGCCCCTTTTATTCTGGCTATATCACGGGCGCAGTCATTACTAGAAAATTATACCGCAACATTTCGTAGAACAATACCCCTAACGAGTTGAATATTGTCTCTGTGCAAAGCTGGAAAATTTTCTTTAAGCTTAGTGGAGACACGGGGTTGGTCACGTTCTTGTGGCTACGCCGAGGGTTACCAAACTTCGAGAATTTTAAGTAACGTTTAAGAATTTAGGACATACATTATACCAATGGTGACGCATCAGAAAATTAATAGCCAAACAAAACAAGCAGTTGTTTTTCTTTATTGAGCAACCTGAGCCCTGAGTGTAAGTTTTTAATTTAACAAAACGTCACCATCGCGTTAGAGTTACCCATATAAATAACATTATCACTACGCGTTAAGGTTTATTTATTATTAGAGCGTTTCTCTGATTTTACTGAGTTTACTCAAAATCGAAGACGTGATCCAAATGTACAAACTTTTTGAGAATTGCTCATTAACACAAAATATAACATAAAAACATAAACATAAAGATAATAACTAAAAAAATAACTATAAATAAAAAAAATGACCTAAGTACTGGTCATTAGGTAGGGTGCCCAGAACGCTGGCCGCGTTTCCGCGCTGGATAGCAATGCTAATCCGTTGAGCGAAATAGTGGCCAGCCTTCTGGTCACCAGAAACCTCTATAAGACGCACCGATATCTTATTGGCCGTGGGACCCAAGGTTACTTAAGGCACTTACGCATTCGAGACGTTTCGTTACGTCAAAAGAAACTTACACTAGAGCCTCTGAACAGGACCCAGTTTTCTGTAAATTAGTCATTTCTGTGGGAATCGAATTCTCTGGTGAACCATCAGCCTAAGTATGTACTTATTTAATCTTTATGACGCATTGCTAAAACCCTAGCCCGATGTGTATCAGGAATTTTAATGCATATTCAGTCTTTGGGAAGCTGGTCACCCTACACGGACGTGCTCGTTAAATAGGTGACGTTAGCCTTGGCCCACTCTGACGACTGACCATTGTAGTGCAGAAATATTATGCTACAGGCAAATGTAACGTTAGCGCCATTGATTGCATTCTATAGGTAACTGCAAACAACAATAGACAAAGAGTAAATTATAGTTTAAGAGTTACTAAATATAAAAGCGAACTTTGCATTTGAATAGGTTGATTTATAAATGTTTTATAAAAACGATCAATATTTTCTAAGTCTCGCGTTGCTATACTTACATATTTAGTGGACCTATGTTGTTGTCAGTTAGAAAAAAAAATAATCACTCCTGTTTCATACTCTTGGATCCATGCACGCCCACTCTAAAAGTACCTACTTCACTGAAGGGCCCTTCTGTGGAAAGCCTCGTCGTGCAATATTACGTTGCTTAAAGATGATTTACGCTTTCACTACAACTTAACTTTTATGAGCGAAATCAATATTGTTGCGTTACTTGATTCGTTCATCGATAACTATAAAAATCAAGTATTTTTTTATATTTAGAAACTGTCCTCTACTAAATCTAAACCGGACAGATGTTGTTAGGTAGACACATCCGACTAATTTGATTCTGAGTCCCTAACTTCGTAACTTGTCACAATAAAAATCTATATTATGAAAACAGCTAGAGATTTCATACTCACTATTAGAACGTGCAAAATATCCCTTATAATTATAACAAAATGTGCGCTAAATTCCCTTAACTAATGAAAGCTACAAATAACACCATTTTGTACGTAAAGTCGATACAATAGCCGAATGGATTAAGTACAATTAGAAGGAGGAAGCATTTCACGGTTTATTCCACAACAGTGCTAACTAATCGCCGTCTACGAGATAGATCGCCTTTGCACATTCCTGCACGTGGATTCCTAATGCTTAGCGAGTTCCTAATAAGACTAGTCACAAGTCACGACTAAGCTATATTACATAAAAATAAGGTGTGAACTAGGCGGTGAACTTAACAAGTGATTGGAATCAAGCATAAGTCATTTCTTTAAAATAAGGATCATCATCAGATCCGTAAAAACCGTAAGTAATCGCTAATCACGGTTACACTGGTTGTGCATGAAAGGCGATACGAATGCACAGTTTATTTACAGGCCCGCAAATCCCTCGGTAACGGGCCCGGACGTCACGGAGGTGTCTTTTAAGGGTGCGTGGGACTGAGATGAGATTTGTAGCTTTATTTCTCATATGTCATTGTCATTGTTGTTGTGACTATGCGCTTGTAAGAGTTAGGTACTTTAGTATTATAATTTACTTCTGATGCAATAGGTACAGTCTGCAGCAAAAGTGGCTGAGCGGGTGAAGTGTTCAAAATGACTTACTCTAGCGACACGTGCTTTATTCTCTTCACAATAAAGTTGTGTTGACCTCATTTTGAACACCTCATCCGCTTAGCCACTTCTGCTGCTGACTGTACTAATGAGAAGTATTGTATAAAGATGTCAATCTGTAGTCCTAATACCTACAGTATCTCGTTTTTTTAACTTGTGTTTTTTGTTTGAGATAGGATTTAAGTACTAAATTCAAAAATAAAAATAAAAATCATTAGACATAGTATCACGGCTTTCCATGGGGTTTCCTGAATTCCTGTCATGTGTTAAATAACGCATATGTTTCAAAATTGCAGACTTTACGGGCAGTTTGGCCCTTTACAATGTTTGAACAACATGTGAAGTTCGTAAGTGCAAGCTTAATCCCAGTGCACTTTTGCTCAGCACCGTCGTCTAACGGAAAGCATTTACCGGCTACTTGGTGACATTTCCTACAAGTACGGCCACCCTATTTGGTTATGACAAGCTACATTTTTGTTTGATCAACACGTGAGAATTGTGAAAGTTTTTATTTATCAGTACAACTAGTTAGACCGGTTATAGTAAACATTACTGCATTTAGTGCGGCGTCATTTACTATTTAAATTTTAGATTAACATTGTAACTTCATGAGATTTCATCGTTTAGGTGACAGGTGTCACATTTGTCGCCTCGATGTTAATTTATATTCTACGGTTATAATTATTGTTAAACGTCAAATATTACTTATGTCACAGTTTTCATTACACACAGTTACTTTTTTGATAATTCTAATAATAATAACGCACCCATGACGTTCTTATAGACTTATGTATCTAATAGTAATAAAATATCATATTTTCAGTTTAGATGAGACAAAGTTGTTTAAGTGTCCAAGGAATCTACAAACAAAAGATTAAATTGACTTATTTTAGTAAGTAATTTGACTCAATGAATAGTGTAAATAAAAAAAGACTAGGTCTAGACACGCCGCAGCGTGTCAAGCCAAGTTCAAGTAAATGAGTGTCATATTACTAATATTACGCGAACCACTTGGTTACAATATTCCAAGAATAGGCAAATATTGAAGTAGAGTGAAATGGAGGGAGACTTAGCGACATCGTTGGTTTTCAGTTCTAACTATGGACTTAATAATAACTTTCAACTAATCATATCTTAAAGAGTTTATTAGCAAATTTTAAGCGCCAACTAAAAACTTGCTTAAAATATGACGAGCTGCAACGTATAGCTTATTATAGTTATTGTACTTCTTTCCACCTGTAACACACCCCAACCGACTTGTTATGCCTACGAATCCGATCCCCCAGGTATAATCACCTGCCTCTCAACCTAGGTACGCTGCGTTCAATGGAGTTAAAAGTAGATCGTTCCCGCAATTAGTCGGGTAGCGCCGCGTCCTCACCATTGTCGCTCTAAACAATAACTTGTCAACCATCTAAATGCAAATAAAGCCTGCGCCCCCTTGATCTCCGTCGTCTCATCCCTCATTTGTCGACTTGCGGAATAAGGATTTGCTAGTACATTTGCTAATCGTGGTTGAGGGATAAGAGAGAAGATCTTAACGAAATTGCATAAATTAAAGTAAGGGACTTAAATAATATCATGAATGCATAAATAAAAATAATAAAGAAGATTGTACCACAATATTCAGTCTAATATATCCACAATATGTTTTTATACATTTTAAACTAATATGAGCTTTTTCTAGGTATGATGCTTTGTGAACTCAATTGTATGGTAATCGTTGTATTGTCAGATATAGTTTTGCTCTCTATAACCAGTTTGAAGTTATTCAATGATAGGCAAATTTAGAAATTCAGGTATGATGCCTACAGCCCCTAACTCAGTGAAACTAATGTGGATATCTTTATGAATTTTGTACAAACTGAGACTGCATAATGTGGTGCAGTGTTGATATACATCAGTGTATATCAACATTGAAATATGTTGTTACTGGGTTATGATAATTAACCGATCGTAATTATAATATGCAAATTTAAAACACTGTTTTGTTGACATATGCTAACTATTTGGTGGGGGTAGTCAGGTAATTTTAGAATATATTTTGTATCACATTGAAAACATTAGGATTGAGGATTTTCCATCTATATTATGGTTGACGTAATCATCTGCCAACAATCTCGTTTTTATAGGGCCAAAATCTGAAATTAGGTATAAAATATTCTTCAAGAGGCAGTCGTTTTGAACAAAATCGATTGGGTCCGTAACGAGGTTCCACATCGTAGAGGGAGGATGAATAAGATTAGGAGAGATAAGGAGCTATTGCGATCAACCACTAGGCCTTTTGTTGGGAGAAAATGTAAATCGGTCGAACACTCGCGGGATGGAGCAGGTCCCGCATAAATCCTGTTAGTGACATAGCAATTTAACTTCAGCCAATGCTGACCTGTTACGTGCTTCGGAATTTATCTGTTATCAAGCTGTGGTACCGACGTTGCGGTTTCCAACCACACGCCAGGAGCACAAAACTGGCAAATGAATCATGCCAACAATAAAGTGATGCCTTTTCTATTCAAAGTTCAACAATACTTTATAAATGCACAAACCATAACCATATTGGGTTGGAATACTAGCCGTAAAGTGTTGTTAGGTGAAATGAAAAACGACGCTATAATAATAACATATATTTATTCATGGGTTAAAATTCCTACGGCATTGAAATAAACAATGTGACCTTACCACCGTGGGTTACAAACGAATCGATAAAACTGTCCGCGATGACTTCGGTAGGTACATTGTTAAGGTAATAGTCATGCAGCATCATGACCGAACGGCGCTGGTTATTTTTATTCAAACGAGAAAGCCTTTTGTAATCATATCAGTCGTTGCTTTCTTGTAGTCATAAGAAATGTAAACTTGACAGAACAGTTGAATGTTTAATAGAGTTTATAGTGTAAGGAATATTATGATCGTGACCAATCGTAATAAGTAAAGTGGCCCCCCAATGAGCGGCATCGACTCAGCGGGACGCGTCACTAGTACTCACGGGTTAAAATTTTACAATAATAGCTTGTTCAGAATATGATCAATCGTCATAATTTAAATCAGTTGCTCCATATCTGTCATATAAGTTAAACTACCTGCCAGTCTAAAAGACTTAAATCACTAAAGGACAGTAGTCAAACACATAGCATCTATTTTTAAGCACCAAAACCTAGTTTTTCGGATTGACGAAACATTTCAAAGCTTTTTCATCAGCGGGATTGATACGTTAGTGACCGACAAGAGGTCGCAAACAAAAAGAAAGCACAAAACGTGATGCAAGTGATGCACACTGCGGCTTTTACTGTAACTACAGTTTATTTTTAGATGAGAATTCCACAAAGCAAACTTAGCTTCAAAAGGAACTTGCTAAATATTTCACCTGCCATGACAGACGTAGTTTCTATTGGAATACAGTAATAGAAGGAAGTGGAAGTTTACTAACTTGTATTGTAGCCTTTTTATTTGGATCACAAATAACTATTTTCTTCGTAACAAATAAGTCTAAAGAATAGTATTTTTGTGCAATAGGCATCAATCAACGTCCCACCTGTCTTGTGTGGTATGATTAGCTTAATTATCTCAGACAAAAATACTTAAAAGTAAGATATTTCCTTACCATGAGATTGTATATATACATTTATCGTTGTTGGAGTCCGACTTCTGGGTAAGCGTTTCTTTAAAAAAAAAACGTATCTACTGTAGGTACTGTTTAAGTAGGTATTCTTAACAGCAATAAATGAACTGTCAATGTCAGTTTAAGTAGACCTTATGATGACATCAAGGTTCTTGGCAGCAATCAAGCAAATTACTCGCAGAGATATATAACTTACATAACGTACGTTCAACTTAAGCTCCATTCCCATTATACAACTTAGACGCGCCACAAGCGTTAAATGGCAGCAAAGTTAATTTAGGAACTTTATAAGTTATGCTCGGTAGCTTATTTTCATTGTAATAAATCATACCTGCAAGTTATAACAACAGACAAGACTGTTTTGTTTCGTAATGAGTTTTCACCTAAGATGTACATGAAATTGGTAGGGTTTTTATCGTTTAAATATATCTCTATAATTAAGGATTTCTTCAGATTGTACATACTTCTGTAATACAGTGTAAGTATTGGTTTCTAAGAAAAATACAATTAACAGACCTCGAAGTCGCGGTGGCAATAACATCAATTAACTAGGGATTTCCTTCCGATATAAAATTTATCGATAACTGAATGCTTATTCGGAATTGACATTTCATATATTATTAGCTGTAAAATTTACAGAATAATTGAAAATTAACTAAACTGTGATGATTACTTCCCGTCAATGTTACCTATATAGGAGTTTTTAGGATACTTCTTAGGAATTTTAAAATTCAAATAAAAATCAACCTTTACTACTAAATATTTTTTTCATCAATTTTAATGCAAAGTAAACTGAAACCTAGAAATGCATTTCATTATTTTCATTTAATCAATGATGAACTTTATATTAGTAACAAGTAACAAAGTATTTTAATCTTGTGTTTAGTACTTCAAATAGCATACAAATTGTTACGCATTGTTTCCAAATAGATGGGAGAACGAGATCTATTATTTATAATTTATAAGCAAGGATCGGAAAAACGGCCGTAATAAAACGCGTAATATTAATTCCATCGATTCTCTGAGCGGACAAGATTGTCATATTATGTCAACGTCATGTTTTATACCTACATCCATAAAGTATGAATACCGTTATCTTCGTTAATCGACCTTTACGGACTTCAATCTTCATACTGTATAAATAATACAGTTTAATAGATGTTGCAAGTTATCATTAAGTATCTCATAATCATAACATAAGTACTGTCATAAGAAATTACAACTTATCGATAAAATAATATCGTGTGTCTCTCCCTAGCAAAATTGTATTCGTGCCACGGCGACTTCGAGGTCTGACAATTAAGCAATCGTCAATGAATATATCATAATCGTAGCTATACCATACAAAATGACACTTTTTATGACGATGACAAGTTTAAAAGTTGTTACAATGAAAAAAGCCTACGATACTATAAAATAGGTATGGATTAAAATTGAAATAATAGTACCAAAAAACTGTATTATCAAACCAGAAAAAGTCGGGTGTTTGTTTTACCTAACCTATTTTTATCATACCAATATTATATATACATTGAAAACCATGAATAACTTAATGGATTGATAACAGCTACTTCCACCTATAAAAGCATGTCCACAGCTCTTAAAAGAAGCAGTTCCAGTTCCAATGCGCTTTTCGATCTGTCGAACAGTAATTTAATTAAAGTGAATGTGCATTAGGCATGCCGGAGCAGTAAATGCGATCTTCGTTTTGAGAAAGTCTCTCTGGAATTTGCTCTTATTTGAAATACGGGAAATTCTGGCCACTTCCTTTGCAAGTACTCGAAAGGGTAGAATCCATTGAAACGGCAGATGCTTCCAACATAGGCACCTACTTGAGATTAAATGCGCAACGAGAATTAAAATTACTGTCAACGAAATGGTTTCGCAGGAAGTTTAATATTCTTTTACGGAATATTTTATTCATCCCGGAGCAATTCAAGGAGATTACTTGGAAAGTATAATAAAGCAAAACATAAGTAGTTATGTAACATTTCTTCGGAAATAAAGCTCAATTTCCCTACACTTTGTTTAATTTTACTCCAACATCTGACAAAAACATAAAAATAAGGAACTCCATACTATTATTATACGATTTATTAGTAAGAAGAAATATAAATTCCGGGAAAAGATAGTTTGCATTCCGAATATAATTCTACTCAGAATAATGGATACTCAACTATTTGCTAATAATAACTCTCAGAAGAATTATAAATACAATGACTACTTAGTTTTAAATTCCATTTATATGCTGTATACGCAAATAATAAAGTTAAATAAATAATTCAATTTACATTTGTATTCAACCGAAGGGAATAAATCCCTAGACACACATTGTTCATAAGTTCATAGTCACGAACACTATTTGCTTAATTGCTTAGATGCTACCGACACATGAGGGTATGTAATCGATCTTTCTGTTTAATTGGATTTAAGGGCGTATAAACATAAACACAAATATATTTTGGGTCTACTGAGGCTAGATTGTGGTTATGTGAATGCTTGAAAGTTATACGGGACATGATGAATATATTATTTTAGGGCGAGGTAAGGTAATCCAATAAGGCGTAGATTTAGGTGTAGTTTAATAACAGCTGAGACGGCGGTAGATGTCTAGGCTATGGGGTGTGTAAATTCAATTATGGCATGGCTTAGGATCATTTGCAGAAGGCTATTGTCTTCTGTCCATCAAATTAGAGTAGGAAATCTATTACAGTAGACAGCAACGGAAACAAATGGACAGATAAAAAATTACCCATTATTATCAAAATTTTAACTTAGTAAAATGCTTTTAAAACTCATTTTGTTTTTCTTAACCAATGCAACGATACCCCACACCATACAGTTAAACGATGATGATAAAAAAAATGATTCGATTTATTTTTACCACTTTATATGTGTGATTGATAGTGACGTGACATGGTGGAACATAATATATCCTAATGACCAAAAGAATCCTGAAAAAAAAAGTAAAATGCAGCAGTAGGTATCTAATATTTAAAGGTATGAACTTTAGTTTAGTAATAAAAAAAAATAAGAGAAATATCACGATTTTCAATTTTGTTGCATATCACATGATATCGAAGTAACTCAAATTAAATGTGTCTAATCTATTGGTTGATGTAACTGATGACCGAAGAGCTGGCGGCTTCCTCGCACAACGTATCAGCATTGCGATACAACGAGGAAATGCCGCCAGCATCCTTGGTACAATACCTCAAGGGCCTTTTTTAGATTTTATACTGTAACTAGTTAAGTACTTGAAAAAAAAAATGTGTCTAATTGAACCAAAAACACTATTTAGCGCAGGCACTTGTTATATGACTTTCAAAGCCGTTTAATTGGAATTAATTTGGACTGCAGTCTGAGTGCTTGGCAAGAGCCTACGTCTCAATTAAATTATAATTGCCCATTCGGTTCACGTTCAACACTGTTTTAAATTATATTTATTGGATAACTATAACGCATTATACAAATCGCTTGATAATGATGAAAAATGCGTAAGTGAAAGTTACAGTTGCAGTTGTAAATTGATTGTTTACCAATAAATAAATAAACAACATTTGATTCCTTTGAAATAAGAATTATTCCTGATTGGCTCCTTATCCATTACTGGATAAGGAGTCTCCCCTCCCGTCTCCCTAATTTCGCCTAGTTACCCTAATTTTGGCTAGTCCCCCGGGACTACTCCAACGACACATGATATGAGGAAGAGTCATTAACAACTCCAAAATCTCAAGTCAATTACCATCAGTCTGCAAAAATGACATTCAAAAGTTAAACTGAAAGACATGATAAGTGATAAATGGGCGTTACGTGCTTGCACGGAGAAACACAGCTCCGAAGAAAAGCGCAATAATGACATAAAAGCCCCATAAGCTCTTAAAGCTTAATATATTTTGGACAGATTTAAAAGACGGAATTTGCTTGTGTTTTATGCGTGATGTTTTGATGATTCTTTTTTTAATTGCAAGCTGCTGATTTTCTTGTAGTCCTATTGATATTTGATCTAGATTAAGAAAGTAGTTTTATAAATACGAGTATTCGTATCTTTAATCAACCTATATCCAATCAGTTTGTTTTTAAGTTTACATTCTAACCACAGGTTGGCTGTTCAGGGTTGTCATTTTTTAACAGTTTACATAAGTGAAACCAGTATCAACATGGTATTTAATTACGCTTGGTTATACATTTTATTATTTACATATGTAATGCGCCAAAGCAGGTTAATGTAAAGTAGGTAGGGGTATTACAAGGAGAGTGTGCATGTAAGTTAAACATTCTCCTACCAAATTTGAGATCACGTTGCACTGGTTTATCCGAGATTCATAGACTCCACGCAACTGAGAACACAGGATAGGAGCAGAGCCTATTTGCATAGCCGGACGTGCTGGGAATAAAATGGAAATGACCTGGGGAACTGCACCGCGACCTGTGACGGTGCCAATATTGAGGCGATTTAGGACCCGCGCGCCGACACGTCCATGCTAATGCGTGCGCGCCGTTGAGCTAACAGCGACCGTTTCATTCATAAACTCAGTCGTAATGGTGTAGGTACACTAGTAGACTGGTCATATTGGTTCAGCTCTTGTGTTTACGTGAGATAACCGTTAACTAGGATGGGTCTATGGCGAATAAAATTTATTTACTATGGGCTCCGGCATTCTATTTTAATTAACATGTGAACAAAAGGCGAACGTTTCAAATATTCGGCATGCACGTGAGATATGTACATAACAGTAGATAATAAACTTAAATAATACCCTAATACTGTACATTAGTGTATTATTTAAGTTTCATGTAAAAGTTTTCAAATCTTCATACCTCCCATATTTAAAGAACTAAAAATAATTTATTTTCCTAGCCTTGAAGTCAAACAAGAAAGGAGTCAATGTCAACTAATTTATTATATCGTTTGTCCAGGGACTGTCTCACTTCGAGCCAAGACCGAGCGAATCACACTGTCTTTTTCTTATGCTAGTTAGAAATGCTTCTCACTACTAAAAAGCGAGGAGTATAGTTTATTACCTTGACTGTTAATGCAAGAAGAAATTCACATACGTTTTACCTATAGGTACGACAACAGAAGATGCCAAACATATTAAAATTACACGATTAGAAAGTCACTACTACACTACTACTAACACTAACCTAAGGTTTTATTTATGTAGATTACTTATATTAGTTTCATTCATTGACATTCAGCAAGGATATTCCGATCACTAACTGTTTCAAAGTTGTATTACCTAATCTTCGTATGTAACTATAAAATGGTTTAATTCATCGTAATAATTATTCAGAGTACAGATGTACTTAGCCCATTATGTAAAGACGCAGATGCTAAAGACGCATAAAGGAGGCGGTATAATTATAATTAATTATCCTTGCGCTGGCAGACAAACTAGGCCCGAGGGAGCTATCTGCTAAAAACACGAAACTCAAGGTACTCCTATCTATCATAGGACGCCCACCGATACCATTACAGCTCGCATCTTGCGTTGAAATATTTTAGGATTGTGTTATCCTCTAGCCGCCCAGAGAACAAAACTTGCCAGGCAAATGCAACTATGGTTTGTTACAATTGAAATTCAAAATGACATTCAATAGGAGACGTTGTTATAGGTATCCGGGCGGCAAGAGGTTATGAAAATGTGCCAGTATCATGAATTAACCTATAATCGAATCGAATATGACTTCCTATAAAATTACTTTATTGTCTTGCCAGGATAAATGCGACTATTGTTTGTTACAATTAAAATTCAAAATGACATTAAATTGGAGACCTTTTTATAGGTATCCGGGTGGCAAGAGGTTATAAAAATGTGTCAGTATCATGAATTAACCTATAATCGAATCGAATACGACTTCCTATAAAATCACTTTATTGTCTAGTGTTTGATTATGATTTAAACCAGGTACTCATACATATTGTTAGGTGCTACGGATATGTCTTAGGTAAAACGGAGCTAATATGGCTTTCCTTTTCTTTGACCCCAAGGAAATCGTAGCTACATATTTATCTAATATACTAGTCTACACCGAACAAATATAACAGACTTTATCTAATATAATAAGAAACAGGTCATCGCACTAATATACCAACATGAACTAATCTACAGATCAAATATCGATAGTGCTGCTAGTACCTACGGTGTGACAGCCACCTTCCGGCGCACAATGACTTCAGTTTTCCGATTGAACTCAATTTCACGAGTGATTTTGTACACTTTTATTTAATTTCCACTCGTGCCACCGACGTCGAAAAATAACCAATCTAGTGTGAACTACGTATAGTGAAATCCGAGTCTAACATCTAGTTTCAAAAGGACAAGAGTTTACTGTTAGTGTGCACATTTGTTTAGTGTGCACTTTGTTCAAGCATGAAAGGACGGACCGCCATCAAAGAGCAAAGCGGCGCCATAATAGGACCGCGTAACTTGACAAACAGCGATGTGTAACATCTCGCAACGACGAGGAGTCAGCCGACAAGTTGATATATTGGGCTGGCCGGCGAGGGCGAGAGGGTAAACAGACCAGCCCCGCCCTCCGGTTCGGTGATATGGGCTACATGACGACCTGATAATGCTGCTTTGCAACACTGTTTTACCTCCGTAGGTCGGAAAACACTTGTTTTGTCGTTTAAAATTTTAAAAAGAATGTGATACATAAAAAATGTTTCAATTAAGTTTTGACAGATAGAACGTCAGGAAGAAAAGCAATCATATTAATTATATTAGTAATTATAGAATTCAGATAAACATGACTACGTGATTATGAAATGTTTTCAATTCATTACCTATCTTAAAATTTAAAAAATCTTTTATTAGACTCGAAGCGCCGGAACGGATACCTTACGTTCGCATTTGTTTCATCATTTAACTGCAATATACTGTTTCTTATGAAAATAACTTTCACCTTCCACTCAGTTTCTATAGTGCTACGTTTAATTTATGAGGCATGAATCGGATATGGTGAGGTTTATGTTAACTCTGTAAAATAAAACCACGAAATTTTTACGAGAAAATTTCATGTTTTATTGCAGAAAAGCCCAGCACCGAAAATAAATGAAGGTACGTTAGCGGTTGAAATTGAAACGAATTGTAACGGCGCCGAGTGAGATGAACAAAACAGAATGGGCATCGAGGCATTATGAAAGCACTGAAATTCCATGGCTCGATAGACAAGCCGCGAAGCTTGGAACTTTATGACCGCCAAATGCGTATGTGAACATCAGAAAAAGGCGGTACGGTGATAAAAACTTCATTTAAGGGCTTCCAAAATGACGGGTGAAACACGAGGAAGTGCGATAAAAACTGCAGACGCGCGTCTGGGCGCTCGGAACGACAAAGAAATGGAATGTTAAATCGGGGGGTCGACTAGCGTGAAATTTGATTGGCATCTCAAAACATTGTCACTTGCGCGCGACGCGCCATGGCGCCTTCCGCCTTCAAGTGCAGTTAAGGTATATAAGTAATAGTAAGTGTCATGTCGTACCTAAAGCATACGAATTGATTTGAACCAATGGCTAACTGAAAAGAACCAAGCGAAAGTGCAGCCCAGTGATATACACAAACATTTAAAGAAAGCGAATTCTTATTTACATCATAAAATAATATTACTTACATCTTGTTACGCTTTACTTAATAAGCTAAATGAATTCTCCGAAAAAAAGATGAAATGTATCGTAAAAGAATCTAAATTATTCGTTTCGTTGCTTTAGTAATTTCCGTAATTTCGTAGAACGTCAATATTACCTGAAACAAAAAAATATATAAAACGTTAAAAAAGCTACAATACGTTGTGAAATAATATTTCCTTAGAAACATTAACTTTGTCAGTGTAATATTATAATGAGTTTTCTTATTTGCAAGCTACAGCTTTGATCGATGTCGGAATTTCTTGTTTCATTAGGAAATTCCTCAAGCGGCCATTTTATGAATTGTTTGAAGTTCGTATTAAATATGTTTACATTGATTTTAGACAAAGATTAGATAAAACACATTTAAATTATGCTAAATTCAGATATCTATACACATATAATTACAAATTAATCGAGATTTAATCGCGTTAAAACTAAAGGTGGAATAGGTAACCATTTAATTTGTAATTAATTAATTATGTGTAAAAATACCTTGGACAATTAATTACACACACAGTTACATTTACAGTTTTCAAAGTATAAACAAAACAAATTATAAACTTAACACCTTGCTAATTGTGAAATCCGATAACAAAGAAGGAAGACTAATAAAACACTTCGGATCACGGGGAGAAGAAAACCCGGTTTTTAAGGGGTCATCAAGTTTATAAATGACCGGTACGGGCAGTGTCACTCTCAGGTTTAAGATAAATTGCTTTATATTCAATGATAGGCCATTAATATTCTTCACGTTTTACCATATTGCTAAATTATCAACATCTTATAGCAAACCCAATTTAGTACCTAATATTAACAATGAAGTAACTTTCATAAACGATTATAAATATGAAAATCGTTGTCATGAATAATATACGAGCATTGATAGTCAGTAGATGGGTGATTTAGTGGAGATTTATGCCCTTCCAAAACCATGGAGTTCAGTAAATTTTTTTGAAATAAAAAAGTAAATACACATGTGAGATAATAATCATAAAACTGATATTGACTTTCATTTTACTCTTTAACATGCAAATAAGGTAGACAAATTGTAATTGTATTTAAAATACTAGTTTTACAATAACGTACATACTCGTATGCTGGTAAAAGAATCATACAAATACTCCTACCTAGGTATCGGAAAACGGCTGGATAGCCACGATATTTGTGTCGCAAATTTAAACTCAGGTAAAACTATTTTGGTCTAAGGTTGGTTAGCATTCAGATTATTATACATTTTTTTAGATAATCAACCTTAAAGCAGAATGGATTTACCCGAGTTTGAAGTTAAGCGATACCTACGAGGGTTGATCCGTATGCACCACCCCTAACCTCTTTGCTGTTACTCGATTATTAAAACCTTTTTCCTGTAGGTTTATAGACATTTAGAGGTTATTAAAAAAAGAAAACATTTTTAAATGTCAAACTATTATCGAGCTACAGCGTATTGAAATTGTTGAGTGGTGATTTTTTATGAAAATGGATCCTGTTGAGCAGAGGGCGGTAATAAAATATCTACAAAAAAAGGGTATGACGCCAACACAAATCCATCAAGATATTGTGGCAACTGTAGGGGAGTGTGCAGTATCTTATGACATAGTCAAACGTTGGTGTCGAGAATTTAGGTGCGGAAGATCAAGTTGTGAAAACCAACATGGCGGCGGACCACCTGTAATACTACAGACGAAAACATTAAAAAAGTTCACGATATGGTATTGCAAGACCGGCGAATACGTATTAGGCAAATTGTTGAAGAGACTGGCTTGTCATATCATGTAGTGCAACAGATACTTACTAAGGAATTGGGTATGAATAAGATCAGTGCAAGATGGGTACCACGAATGTTGACCGTTGATCAGAAAAGACATAGAGTATTGATTTGCAAGCGTCTGTTGGATATGTACCAAGCAAATAAAGATAATTTTCTCCATAGATACGTAACCATGGACGAGTCTTGGGTACATCACTATGATCCCGAAACTAAAGTTCAAAGCAAACAGTGGAAACACAGTGGTTCTCCGCCACCACGTAAATTTAAAGTGGCATCCTCTGCAGGAAAGGTTATGCTGTCTGTATTCTGGGATGCTAAAGGAATAATTCTGACTGATTACTTGAAAAAGGGAGAGACTATTACAGGGGCCTATTATGCAAACTTAATTCTAAAATTGCGAGAGGCTATTAAAGAGAAACGCCGGGGCAAGTTAACAAGTGGCGTACTCTTCCACCAAGATAATGCTCCCAGCCATACGTCCTGTGTTGCTAAGGCTGCCATACACAAAGCAGGCTTCGAATTATTAGATCACCCACCGTATTCGCCTGACTTGGCCCCCAGTGATTACAGGCTATTCCCAAAATTAAAGGAATTTTTAAGGGGAAATTAAATTTTTGGACAATCAAGAGGTGATATCTGTTGTGGAGGAGTGGTTTTCAGAGGTCGGACAAAAATTTTTTCAGGAGGCTATTGAAATGCTGGAGCACCGATGGAGTAAGTGTATGAGTGTTGAGGGAGACTATGTAGAAAAATTAAATATAAAACTCGAATGTAGTTTCATTGTAAAACGGTTAGGGGTGGTGCATACGGATCAACCCTCGTACATTTGGAAATCTGTAGAACACCGCTCAATAGGTTTGCTGTTCGTATTCTATCCAAATTTCATGTTAAAAAGTAAGCTAATTCTGAATCGGTTAATTTCGTTGCGTGATTCAGCAAAGCCTTCGTGAGCTCCTAAGTAAATGTATACCTATTTCAAATGGCTAGGAAACGTGCATAGTTTGAAAAGGTCGCCGCGTGCAGCCTGTAAATATTCAATTTGTCGGTCTGTTAGTTAGCAAGTTTCAATGTAAAAGCGTAGTCTGTGTCCATTATTGAAATGGAAGGCTCCAGCGAAACTATGTACGGATTTAGCCAATCTATTCATGGAGGCTGCGCCGTCAAACACTGTTCCACTAAGGCACTTTAGAGAAACCAAGGGATTTAAGTGAAATAATTAATGAAGGCTAGTTTTCCATTCTTCGTGCTCCAGCTAAAATACAAACCGTATTGATCGTCCTACTTAAATATGTTAAAGATTTGTAGGTACTCTGAATTTGATGATGTTTAAAGTATATTTAAGTAAAAATGCGTTCGGACTAATGTAACATAGACTTAAACTCAATTCCCTGAAAGCTGCATTGACTATAACTGTCTCATATTTTACTTGAACATAGTGTCTACAATTATATGAAACTGGATGGTCTGTGTTTTAAGTAATTTACCTATACAGACAAATATCACAAGCTAAGCTCTAAATTTTATCCGGTAAACTAAAAGCGTTTCATTAATCATTATTTTTTGCACGATGCTCGAAAAAAAAAAAAATTACGCTGCTCATGAAATAAAAATAATAGGTAAGTATGAGGTACATATTATAAATCTTATAAATCTAACTACCGACTTATACTAGGTGACTTATTCTGGGGTTTCAAGCGTGAGGTTAAATTATGTGCTAATAGATGTTTATCTATGGCGGTACCCTTATGTTTTCTTAGGGAGCGGCGTCCCTCGACTCATAACGTTGAGTGCTGACAAGTGTTCTGATGCTATCGTATTTAATGACTACAATAAATGCCATTACAACCGGTAAAATTCAGCTCGCCTTTATTCTTGCACGAGCAAAATCTTATGAAATAAACAATCCAGAAAGAAAATTCCGTCCTTAAAGATGTAGCGGCAATTCAAATCCGACCAATTGTTGTACTAAGCCGAGTATTTCTTTTACAAGTTGTTCTCAGGGTTAGGAGTTGTTGGGATAAAGTAGATCCGGATAAGTATACTCGCGTCATCTCGAGTGGTAACTCCCACGGTACTGTCTAACCCTTCCCCGGATGCTTACAATATAAACAAGTTGAGATGAGTGTCTTCACCTTAGTTTTGTAATATATACTTGTAACTAACTAGGGCTGTAACAATAAACCACTTGGTAAACTTATGGTAGTTATTTTTCAGCAGCTGCTTGAATATGCAGGACTGTTTTGGTAAAAACATATTTCCTAAATAGTTTTACGGATGTTGTCCCAGCGGATGCAACATTTGCGTTACTAAAGCATTTATTTCAGCGAAACACGAGCAACTTGTTTAAATAGAAACAGTCAGGTAAATAGTGAACGTTACTGTTTGTTTTAACTCGAAGTCGAGTTGAATTATTAAATCAAATGGATTCATTCATTGCCACAGCAGAGTAAATGACGAATAAAATAAATAAATGTTTCGGACAATCTTACAAAAATCGACTTAGTCCTCCGGTAAGCTCAGTAAGGATTGTGTTGTAGGTACTATAATAGATATATACATATAAATACTTAAATACTGTGCTCACACAACACAAATAAATGCCCTGACTGGGATTCGAACCCAGGACCATCGCTAATAGTGTAATCAATATTATTTACAATAATGCACAAATTCATATATTGAGGATTTAGTGAGTACCTATACCATATTGATATAAGGATACGAATAAAGTCGCTTACATTATTTAATGAAAATATATTCACAAAAAATATTTGATTATCTGTCTCTACATTTTAGGCGAGGTGAATGTTGTAAGAATTCAACTCTAATCCGCAATTATCAGAACTGCAATAATCTCTAATCTATAGGAAGTTATTAAGAAAACAAGCCTCAGTTATCACCAAGCAGAGCTTGTTTGCGGAAGTTGTCTTGGCGCGGGCGGAGTTTCATTTCAATATATTGCCTCAACATTCCGACTCGTGTATAATATTTCCGCCGAGAGTAATCAGCGTAGAAAGATGGAACGGAGATGAAAGCTCTGCTATTCACACACCCTCGCTGTCCAGACGAATTATTTCAAATGACATGCTAACCGTGTACTTACGACAAATAAAGTGGCACGCTCTTAATTAAAGACCCAGTAAATACTAAATGTGGTGGTTTATCTTGCCATGATTCTGCTAATATTAAAGACAAGTGAAGTATGGTCGGAAGCTTACTTAATTAAAAAGTGTGCAATAGTTAAGTTGTAAACCTAACTAACATTCTTCTTAGTATTGCTTGTACACGTCCATATGAAGTCGCAATTTTGATAGAAACCTTATCTTTTTATCGTTTTTGTCGGCAAACTACATCTGTCTGTCGTCTGGAAAGTTAGGACTGCTGGCTTTCAGTTGGTAATTATCATCAAATAACTCACACATACTCCTGAGTTTAGTTTGTTAACATACAAAACTTTTCAAATTGTGAGTGCACTCATTATGCTTTCAGGCAAACCAACACGTCTTCATGTGACTTCAATATAAAAGTTGTCTTACGACTTTGCCTAAATGTGTAAGAAATTTTACTTATCATTATTGAAAAATAAGGGTTACTTAATTTAAAGAATTTGAAATATCTACCCATGCCCGTCTGAATCCGAGAGGGAGAATCTCGCTAAATATAGAAACATAAAAGAATTTTACTGTACATACCTAGCGAATGGCATAATCATAAGAATTTCTTTAATCTAAATATCATAAATAAAATTATAACAAAAAAAAACACGATTGCGAAAGAATGAATATTTATATTTTTTCATTTATATTTTTTACACTCTTTGAATGCAGTTCGTATTCTTCTTATATCTGGCAAAATGGAAAAGTTTTAGCACAACCTGTATTCCGACACTGGGTTTTTTCTACGAGGCTTGATCTTAACTTGGAATTGGATTATGTTCCATGTAGATGAAAATATTCCATCTTCTCCAGAAACGTATCACTAGAGAGAAAAAGCAATTCAGTTCGGGCCTCGTCACGTTCTCGCCCGGAAACTTCATTTAGAAAACTTTAATTGGAAGGCACTAGTCCCATCTATAGACAGTTTTATTCGCCTTGCTCGCTGGAACGACCGTACGAAATGTTATTAGGTGCCGTAAGTGCTCTTAATTGGGTATACGTGTTATAAACGCCTCTTGAAATAGGTTATCTGATCAAATAACATTTTAATTGCTTTGAAACGGACGATCGGCATCAACTTCTCATGAGTTGAGCAATCAATGTCTTAGGGAGGTTTGTCTGTTTAAAATGTACATAATATCGATAGACCAAAAGTTAATCTAGCTTTGATAATATTTTATACTTGTTAACATTAAAGCTGACGATATTGAATTTATTCAAATAAAAATAGAAATAAAGAAACATATTTTAAAAACCAAATCTAAAATGCTACTATAAATATACCAACTTAGGTACTATACTATAAATGCGCTATTTCACTCAATTAACGGTGAGAACGCACATTACTCGAATGTTAATTGCCTACCTGGCTTTTTATCTATTTGTCATAATTAAAGCGGTGTTATTAATTTGAAAGTCATCTAATATGCATACAAAAGGTACACAAAGGCTGTTTTCATAAAATATAAGGATTAATTAGACAAGCTTACGTACAAAAAAGTACTTAAATACTTAGGGCGGCACATGCCTTGATACCGCAAGCACACGAGGTTTAACATATTACAGCCCAAAAAACCTGCAAACTGGAGACAGTAATGTACGTTGCAATGCACTATATACTTGCAACTATACAATTGGGCAACTTAGACTCAGAAAAAAATGTCCGTACGAACATCTCCGACTTTTATATTGAAGTCGTTACATACTGTGGGTATAGAACATCATGCAACGAAATGGAGCAGAAATTTAATTAATCAAAGTTTGTAATGCCGCAGTGCAAACTTGCAGCATCTGCTCAGAGCACTGTTCTATAATGCAAGTCGTATAACGAGGCCGAATGAAAACCACAAGCCGGCTCGGCGGGTGTAAGCACCTTCGTTTGCTATGCTAATTGGTCGGATAAGCTGCCAACGCGTGCATGCAAGAAATGTAACCCTATTCCAAATACCATTACCTATTTTTCTTATCGTAATCAGCTCGAAACAATAAACATGTTGTGTTCTCAAGGAGTTTAGAGGGCACACTATAACCTCGTTAGTATCCTAAGCGTGGTCCCAGGCAGTTATTTTATGCTTTACTAGTTGTGTGACATTAAGAAAAAAATCCTTAGTAATGTACGACGAATAATATATTTGGTGAGCCTGCCTATGAAGGCGACGGTCCTTGGTTCAAATTCCAGTAAGAGAATTTATTTGAGTGATCAGCACAGATATTTGTTTCTGAGTCGTGGATTTTTTCTATGTACGTATTTAAGTATGTGTATATTATAATTATATCTCGTTAACTGAGTAAATACCCACAACACAAGCTTCCTTGAGCTAACGGTGGGGCTCAGTCAATTTCTGTAAGGATGTCCTGTAATATTTATTCATTTATTTACACGTATGTAATTCCCAGAACCATTCGACCTATTAGGTCAAATCTTATTCCTTTGTATATTATGGGATAATGCTGTTTCATGAACTGTTTTAACATTCGACAGGAACTATGAATTCTTAAGTCTAGTAAACACTAGTAATATACGAAGTTTATATTTACTATGAAAGCTAAACTGTAAGCCGAGTTTCCAACCACTTCTTTCTTCATGCTTCCCGGTAGTTTATGTACCGGTGGTTTATAATTCCAAAACATGTCTTTTCATCCCGCAGTGCTAAGCTATTTCGCTCCGCGTTTTATTCACGCGCTAATTTTCACATTAATTTTATCACTATACGAGACGTTTTCTCCCGAGATTTCTCAGGGTTAAGATTAGGGGTACGTTATCTACTAAATTGCATAATTAAGATATGAGATCATATATCAGACCGCTTTACCAAAAAGCTGTAATTCCATTAGGAAGAACGTAAAAGGATAATCAACATTTAATACTGTATTCGGTTGCCGCAATAATTATTCATGAAATAAAACAACTGAAACCAGATTATATGATGTATTGTACAAGAAAGATACCTGCTATAACTACGAGTACATTTGTATACTTACGCGATATAATCCGTTTTGAGTTTTTTTTATTTCATTTTTATTTCAATAATACGGAACATTATCAAGTAATACTTTTTAGGGTTCCGTAGTCAACTAGGATTCTTAATTAATAAGATAGTTTTTCGAAGAATAAGGTCTAGCTAAACCGATCCATTTCATTCGAAATGTTATATTTCGAGGCAGTCTCTCATATTTTACAATTCTTGTAACAATATCGTTCTTTTCTTAATGAAAGTTTTTCCACAGAAAAGTTTACAGAGGACAAATGAAAAAAGTTTGCGCCTCGAAGTAATCAAAAACGTATCTTGCTCATAAACAATGTTTCTTTTTGTACCTACGTATTTATATCAGTTTGTACATATCTACAAATGTCTTAAGATTAACATGGAATTATAATAAAAAAAATAACTTTAGAAATGCTTTTATTATAATAATTTATTTATCAGATGGCCCGAAAATGCAAATGAGTTTTTCGTATCGCATTACTGAAAATATTTTTATTTACGAATAAGGCTCGGCTCTCTTACAAAGAGACGCGACGCGGACAATTTATTCAAAGGCCCTAGGTACGTGGGACGCGAGGGAATCCCGACTGGACAAAGGCCGAATATTGCTATTATTAACGCGAATTCCGGAGAGCCATTCAATTTTTAGTAACAAAATCCCAACCTCAATGGGTGACTTCGAAACAATTATTATTATTTTCTCCATTATTAATTTAATTTCTTAAAATAGGTTTTTTAAAATATTTTCAAAGAAGTTAGAAATAAAAATACATCTAAAATGTATCTAAACAATAAAAACATTATAAAAAACCTAACTTAGGGTGCTTATGAGCTTATACTGTCCCACTGGTGGGTAAAGGCCTCCCCCTACTTTTTCCACTCCTGTCGATCTAGAGCAGTCTCTGGCCATTTTTTCAAAAAAGGAGTCAAATCGTCTCTCCATCGACTTTGAAACTAAACATTTAAAAAAAAAGGATTAGCGGAATTGTGATCTAGCAAAGTTAGGCAGGAAACACGAAAAGCGTTCTGAAGTTTAATTGGAAACTTCTTGTAAAATTGATCGTGACTTTCGAAGTTCAGTTTATTTGCATTGCGAGTTGAAAAACCGAACTGTCGGCTAGCGTAATCGATGTTGTTGTCTTTTTTATGGGTCGCATAACTATATAAAAAAAAATACAAATTAATACGTGGTCTAAAAGTGTTCAGCTAAAGTGTCAGTCATCGTTAATAACTTGAGTAATTGATAATGTCAACAGTTTTATTCAGAAGGCTGAGTCAATTAAAGTCAACTTTACATAATTACGCTTGTTACAGTTAGTTGTATTCGCCTTACATAATGTTCCAGTTATCTTCTGTCAACTTGTATGCTTACAATAAGGAAGAAAATGTTATTTTATGAAAAATTACGGCTTCACTCACATATATTTAGTTACTTGCACATTCCCGTAACTTTTCATAACATATTATAATGACTCACGAAAGTTTAAATACGAAGAAAATATTGCTTAATATAAGGTGGTTGTAATACAAGAATATACATATAATCTAGATAGTTTTAATCCATGCTAATATTATAAATGCGAAAGTAACTCTCTCTGTCTGTCTGCTTGTTACATCTTCACGCTTAAACCGCTGAACCAATTGGGATGCAATTTGGTATGCATAGAGTTTGAGCAACGACAAAGGACATAGAATATTTTTTTATTCCGCAACCACACTTTAAAGACGGGTATGGTTGGCCAACGAAGTCGCAAGAAAAATCTAGTACAATAATTGCGAATACTTAGGCATATCATATTTATTTACATAAATATGTCAATTGTTAAACAAACGCACCGGATAACTTCATAATGCAAGTAGGTTATTAAAACATTATCGCTTCCGCACCTGAGTGCATCGGTGAGCAAGTGGTGCTCCAAAACGCATTACGCCTGTACGCCTGCCTGTTGAAACTTATGTACTTACAACAGGTATACTGAATACACCTTCTAAGCCAGCCAAAATTAAACCTCAAGTCAGTGTACTAAAGACTGACATGTTAACCATTTCCTTCTTTATCTTAACACAATGCCATAAGATGGAAAAGGACGGACGCTGAACGTGAGTATGGTTCTGTCAATATTAGCCCTGCTCTTCACCATCATACAAAGCAAATAATTATTTGATGTTACAGTGAGATTTTAGTCAAATCATACGATTGGAATAACACGCTTCTCATCTAAGTAAACAATGTAGAATTCAAAATTAAATTTAATGGCCAGTTGAGTGTGTAAACGTTGAATCACATTAAACATACAAAAACGATCAATTGGAATACGAAATATGTATAAATGAGATATTTAGGTACACTTACATAATATACGTATAACCTATAATAATACCTATTACCAATTTGACTATACATATGTTGTTTGTGTATGTTTATATACAAGGGACTTATATTTATTAAATTACTTAAACGTTAATATTTTTCAACAAATATCTGCAATACAAAATGTGGTAAAGCAAAAGAAACTTACTAAGTTTAGTATACTAAGTTTAATATGTATCAAGATACGTTTGTTGTTATGTTTCAAGATACTTCTTGAAACAATTCTAGGGAAAGAAGGGTTGCGTCACTTGCGATACCTATTTTACTACTGATAATATTAAATATGCAATTTTTTTATAGAAGTGCGCATATGAAGTAATTGCTGGCGGCTACCTCGCACAACGTATCAGCATTGCGATATAACGAGGAAAAGCCGCCAGCATCCATGGTACAATGCCTCAAGGGCTTTTTTTCATTTAATGTAGTAAGCAGTTAAGTACTCGTAGTTATTAAAATATTGTAAATAAATATGAATAATCCTAAAAAAATAGAATAGTTTTAATTATAAGAATTTACGTACAAAAAAATTTAAACGATTTTGACGGTTTCGTACAACCGTCCTATACCAACGATTTACCGGGAGTAAACTATTCATTAGTATCAGTGTACATAAAGAGTATTTAATTCATTCGTTATTAGAAGGCAATAAACGGATCCCGAGAATACGACCTAGGTCTAAACATCTAGTTGGCACGTAGCATTCCGATTCCGAAAGATAAGTTTTATTACATTCCCAACACAAAGGAAGGAATTACAAGGAACGGAATACGGAACGTGCGCGGTCAAATATTGCCTGCCTCCTGGCTTTAGCGTTCATGTGTTTTTTCTAACACTGCACGCTGTTAAGATCATGTTTTTTTTTTTTTTATGACAAAAGGTGGCAAACGAGCAGACGGATTGCCTGATGGTAAGCAATTACCGTCGCCCATGGGCACCCGCAACACCAAGGGAGGCACAAGCGCGTTGCCGACCTTTAAAGGGTGTTGGAGCTCTGGGAACCTTACTCACCATCAGGAACACAACACTACATACCTGAAAGGTAGCAGTGCTATTATGGCTGTGGTCTTTTGTAAGGAGGAGGTACTTCCCCAGTTGGGCTTCTCCAGACTCGAGCATCATGGTACTTCGCTGTGCCCTACCTCTCATTGTTGGACGTAGTTTAAGGACATACCCGGGTCCAAAACAACAAATGTACTACAAATATAAACTACTACTTATATTACTAATTAGTTAGTTCTTTATAAAATAAGGCTGTATTACACAAGTACCTGCGGATGAACCCACTTTTCAAAAAGTAATTAGTCAAATATATTTTACCGTTCTACACGAATTAAAGGTTAATTGTAGGTATTTCTGATTCTTGTTTATCGTTCGTGATTAACGTTAAAACTTTAGGTAGATAATTTTGGTAACCGCCTATAGATTTGTATAGTTTTCCATAACGATGTTTTCGTTTATAGCAGTCACTTATAATTACTCTACTTCGATTAAATAATCCAATTGAAAATGAATACATTTTCGGTTTGCGAATAGTATCTGAATTTATTTAACCAGGCCGATTACAGAATTATTCATACGCCAAAAAAATAAGAGACATGTTTCTTTGTTTACTTAGTTATGTACAGAATTTACGTAACATTTTAAAGAATGTTTAAATAGCTATTACTAATTGTCAGTCAGTAGGTAGGTGTTATTTATATACACTCTATATATTAAGGTACCTATTTATAAAAGCATGAAGCACTGGTAGCCTAGCGGTAAGAGCTTGCGACTTGCAATCCGGTGGTCGCAAGTTCAAACCCCGGCTCGTACCATAGTTTTTATGAACTCATGTACGAAATATCATTTGATATTTACACTTTTCGGTGAAGGAAAACATCGTGAGGAAACCGGACTAATCCCAATAAGGATCCCGGACTAATCCCTATTTTTACCCTCTGGGTTGAAAGGTCAGATGGCAGTCGCTTTCGTAAAACTTGTACCTACGCCTATTCTTGGAATTGGTCGCCAAGCGGGCCTAGTTTCCTATGCACCGTTACAAATTGCCGGGATTACAAAATGATCTTTAGGTATTTCAATAAAAGTAAACAAAAGCTACCTATATATTTTACGTAACACTGGTCGGTAAGAGAGATTTACCGCCCGAGGGCGCGACGGAAAATCTCACTTTACACCCAGATGAAGACGTAAAACTATGTACGCACCACGGGCGGTAATGAAGAAAGCCTCAGATCGCTTGTTTATGGCCCTCACCTCCGGTTCAGGCCACAAATGCCCGCGATCTGAGCCATTCTCTGTTTTACCGCCCTGGGTACGTATACTATTCCTACATTCGTTGCTATACTTGCTACTATTTAACGCTGACTATATCTATACAAACACATCTAGAATTTCCTGGCAAGTTACAATGAGTCAACACGAATCCAATTACCTTTTATATTACAATATTCTTGAGCGTTTCGTTTATCTAGACCATCACCTAATTTAATTTTCAACAATGTCCCATTAGGAAGACAATACTAGAGCTGGAATATAAGATAGGATACATGACATGCCCATGCACAGCTTCAATAATAATATACGAGCATAAACAAGTATCATAATGTCAAGTAATATTCTTTGAGCGGAAACTTATTAAAGTTTCAGATGAACATTTTCTTCAGTAAAATGTTTGAAATATTATTTATTTCGTTCCAATTAAAGTTGAAGTTTTATACTTATTCAACCAATGCCATTAAACTCTAATGTTTCTGGAACGATAGTTATAAACTTGGTCGAGGCGTGGTTTTTGTTTCCGAAGTGAAAAAATGAAAATTCAAGGTTCAATTCAATTGACGAGATAGCAACAGATCGATCGGTATTTATGACGGACGGTAACTGGCAATTGGTTGGAACACGCGACTCAGATGAACGACGCTCGAAGGTTTGATTGGGTAGCAAATGGAACTAGAGGCAAGTCGAGATCAGAGATGATTTATTTCAATTCAAGCTGCGTTTCAATATTGTTTAGATTCAGACTACATTCGCACGGCCTCTGCCGTGACCATGTTTACGAGTAAAATCAAATGTGGTATTACGTACGTAACTAATGATTATACCTAGATATTTTTCTAGCATGAACGATTTCTTTTATGTGATTGGCAAAATAAAAACATCGACAGTCTGTGACTAGACGGATATCCCTATTTATATTTATCAATTTTTTTTAAACTTAAAAACATTGATTGTCCTTTTTGTGTAACTGTCTTTGTACTATAAGAACGGGTACTTATGTATACATAGGTACATAGTAGTTATGAAACTGGGTATATACGTTTACTTGTTGTGATAAAAGCACTGCATATTAAATTATTTATCTAAAAATACCTAATAATACGATGCCTAATAATAAGATGTTTTAGTATCTTCATATAAAACTAAACACGTTATTATATTTAAAATCTAAAGTTTAGATAAGAAAATAAAATCACTATTACATTAACAAAAATTTAAGTTATTCAAATATGAACCTTAATGTGTAAGACATACGAATGAACAGCAGTAAAGACTTATAACTTTCTATCACCGAATTCTTAGATGGCGTCAGTTGGTCGCATGTCGCATGTCGCTAGTCGCTAGTCGCCGTTTCGTTAATAAAAGGGCCGCGGACAGTAGAGAGAGGAACATTCGATTCTTTGCGCTTGACCGGCACGTGACTCTGGCTTCGTAGTTGATTATCGGTGAGTGGAATTTCTGCATCACTTTACACTTGTTCTGGGTTGTGAATTACTGAGGACAATATCCTCGTAATATCTTACTTAGAATGGTGTCCTTGTTTGACTATGCGTGGACAATATCCCCGTAACGTTAAGCTTGGGTACAAGTGGTTGTGGTTTATTCTACTTTGCTTTTAATCTTTTATAATTATTTTATTTAAAGATCATAACATTTTCGTAACCTTTTACTGACTCTTAAGTGGATTTTGCTGAGGACAACGTCCTTTTAGTGCTTGGGTTTTGAGTTGTTTTTCTGTGCGTGGACAATAGACCCGTGCTGTTAAATTCAGATTTAAGTGGTTGTGTGTTAACTTCATTTGGTTTAATTATTTTATTTTATTAATAGTTTTTTTTAATTCATAAAGCCAGATCAGTGTCTAGGCAGACTGTTTGCCTGGTTAATTATCTTTCACCTAGCGGTGTTAAACGAAAGATAGTTGGAGGTCTTTTAGTTGTTAGGCCCATGCTTGGAGAGGGCTGGGAAGCCGTCCTTTTTGCCGACGATAGGAGGCTTATTCAAAGCTCTTATATTTCTTGAAGGTCTGACAGATGAATGCGAGGGTCTCACGTGCGGGCCTTTAGGGATATCCTAGCTCGTTGAAGTCTGTTCAGTAATTCAGGAAATAGTTTCTTGTTAAATTTATTTATATATTTTATTGATATACACGCTAGGGCCGTCTTACTCGCTGCACCCTTGTCCTCGGACGTCAGCGGGGGGAGACAATAACACAGGCTGATAGGTTGCTATCTCGGTTTCGCCGGCCGAACGTGTACAGCTTATTCTAGGGATACACTTTGTATATACCAAAATGCTTGGTCTATGGTAAGTGTGACTGGTATTTTGGGTATACTAGAGAAAGGGGTAGTGTTAGGGTAAATTCACACACAATTGTGGGAAAGTAGGGAACAATAGGGCTTTGGTATTCATCGGACGTATTGAAAAGATAAGGTATATTTATTTACGGTTATTTTTTCATGTTTAGTATTTGTAGGTGTGTCCATTTAACTTGTTGTTGTTAATAATTGTTCATAATTGGTTGTTTGTCAAATTAAAATAAATAGTGATAAATAAATAATAACCTACTTTGTATTTAGTTTCTGGGTTTCTTGTGTGGAAGCAAAGTACTGAGTAAACTGGTTTTAACGGTAATTAATTATCCTAGGCATACATTTTATTCTGTGATGGTAGAATAACTTGTTATAGGGCCCCATTGACAGGCTGAGCAGTTCATTGGGTGGTTTCTGTTTATGTTGGGCGAAATAATACTCAATATATCAGAAAAACATGTAGAACTTTCTTAATGGTATCTTTAACTCAGTATTTTGTTTATTACATATGGAAAACACAGAAATATAGCTTACAGTTTATTGAGTTGGTGGTTTTTGTATAAAATAAATTATCTAAGCCCAGTTGACGAGAGTAATTCTCACACTGACTGGAATAGGACAGCTCCAGACCTTCATCGGGCGAAAAGGTGGCATAGTGTGTGAAACACACTTAGCTAGTTGTTTACATTTATTAGGATTAAATGGTTTATTGCAAACAGGTCAATTAAAAGGGCTTATCCCAGGACAAATGCCATTTTTTTGTTAACCCGGAGCTCACGTAGGCGTAGAGGGTAATTGGGGTGCAAACCCCATATTTTTTAAATATATAAATACTTATTTCATCAACATCTTAAACTATTCAACTATATTTTACTCATTAACCAATTTTTCTACTACTTAACTAATTATTCTACATAATTCTTTTGCATTTCTTTAAACCATCTCAATAACTAGTAAATAACCTAATTGTCATTTTATAATTTACCAATAACTATCTGCATATACCTATATAATTCATTGGAGTGTTAATAAGTTCAAATAATTATTAAGTTGAGTCCAAAAATTAGCTTTGTCTCTCATAAAAAGAAGTTTGGGTTCGGCGGTGCAACTTAGAGTCCTACCACTAACTAGACGATCACATTTTGGCCAAATTTTAGTGTTTATTAAGGGTTCAATTCATTTTATAATTATAAGAGACGTTGAAGTACATTTTGGTACTGTAAAGTCGTTGATAAATGCTTTAAGTAGAAGGTAGGGGGTTGGTTAGTGAGGGGGGAAGTTACATTTTGGTGTGCCGTGACAAGGATTATAGTAGGTAGCCTTAGTAAGTTACATTTTGGTGCCGTGACCAGGATATTTAATAAATTAATTAAATAAATAATTTCCATTTAGAATTCTCTACTTTGGATTTCTATTTTTTTCAAAATAACTTACAGTAATTCCACCAAAAACACTTCGAAGTAACCTTTAAGTTACATTTTGGTGGCGCGTAACCAGGATATAGAACCTAGGTATAATAAATTAAATAAATAAATATTGAATTATTTAGTTTTAAGTTTCTATTTTTTTCAAAATAACATATGGGTAGATTTAAGTTAACAGTAACACCAAAAACACTTCAAAGACCCTTTAGGCTACATTTTTGGTGCCTAGATAACCAGGATCAACGATACTTTTGGTAAATTTTGAATTTAGAACCCTACAAGTTAGGTTAGGAGTAGCCGCTTTTGGCTACATTTTGTTGCCGTGAAAATGGAGTGTGAGCGAGCTGTTTTGGACTTAAAACTTCATTAGGCATTATACTTCTCAATAAAATAACGAAATTTCTTCTTATATTCTGTTTTCCTTAACTCAGGCGTTAAAAACTGTTTATTTTGTTAAGCACTTGTTTTTCATTAAACTTCAATTAAAATATACGCGATAAACAGGCAGAGAATTAGTAATTTACCAATAAAATTGTCGATGCCACTTCATTTGGTTCTAATTTTGGATAACAACGAGAAAATAATCAAATACGTGATTACCTGAAGTGCATGCCGGCAGCCATTGTTATTGTTTTGAATCCAATTAGATTTGCAAAGGAAACACGCACTTGCACTATTTCACTATCAAATTTATCCACTATTCGCACTAATCACTATCATGTTTATCCGTTGAACCGGCATATTTTATCATCACGATGCCGAAACTTTGTCAACACAAAAATAAACAAACATTGTGGACACATGATTGAAATGAATCTAAAGAATTTATATCTAAAAAAGTAAGAAAGTCACGTTTTGCACCTATAATCTATAAACAAAGTTACTTTTCAAAATGGCTGCGTAACATTCCGAGTTAATCCAATCGGAATCGATCGGATGATTTCTAATCTTCTCTGATTGGCGCGTAATGGAGCTAGTGTCGCGTGCGACGATCGCACCGCAAAGCAGGCTTCATTTATCAGTAGTTACAGCAAATAATGATAGATGGCGCGAATATGGGTTTTTTTAGCTTTCGATTCGCACTGCAAAGCAGTATCAGTCTTTAAGTAATAACAACAAGTAACGATAGATGGCGCGAATATGGGTTTATTAGCTTCAGGTAAATTAAATACTAGCCTGTAATTTATTAAAGTTTGATATGCATATTGTATTTAAAGTAAGCATCGTCTTTGTGTCTTTACAAAATACATCTGATAACAACAATAGATATATATACACTAGTAACTGTTGTCTTAGTGTGAAGGAAAATAAATTATAACACTTTTAATCTATTTAGTTAGTATTTTCGTTTAGTTGCATTTTGGCTGAAATAACATTTAATAAGATATATCTAATTAGAGAGTATAATAGTCATGTTTTTGTCTATATATCTGGGGGGCGTTTATTGTAGGATTACTTATATTACTAATACACTTAGTAGTTATTCCATTAGCAAGTTGCTAATCCTGTCGTTTCATAGTGGCTGTTGCTTCTGTTGGTGATGTCGAACGAAGTCCTGTTTGTATTAAATTATTTACATGTATTCACATTAGGAATCATATCAGGAGATCAATAAATAAGAGGGCAGTTGCCAATTTCTGAAGATAAGCTAATAGTCAGTCCTTCTTCTTCTATTTATCATAATGTTTCACAAACATTAGCGTCATTTTAGTTATACTTCGCTGTATTATAGAGTATAGGGGGCGAACATTTTATATAAAATGTTCTTGTAATGTGAAAATACATACAAGATAACTATTGAGGAAATCATAATGTATCATTGGTAATTGACTGTTGACTTTTTAGTTTATTGTTTGATACTAGGGTTATAATTGTCTTGAACATTCCATATACAATGTTCTTGTAAGGAGACAATACATACAAAATAACTACTGAGGAAATCTTCATTGATAACTTACTATTGATCTTTTAGTTTATTGTTTGATACTAGGTAGATGATTGAATGGATATGAGTACTACTAATGATTTCTAATGATTCTAATAAAATTTAAAACTTTACCAACTTAATACATGTTATAGTAAGGCTTGGTTTGCTTGTGTTGTTGCATCTTTTACATCATCATCTAATCATAATAATGCAATCATTACTAGGCACTCAAACTTGATTGACTCTAAATAAGATTTGAGAATGTAGTTTTAACAATGAAGATTATACCTTAAGAATTATACCTTTTTACATCATCATCAAATCATAATAGTGCAATAATTACTAAGAACACAAGCTTGATTGCTCTAAATAAGGTTTGAGTATGTAGTTTTTACAACAACGACGGTGAACTAGCATTTTTTACATCATCAATATCATCATCTAATCACAATAAATAAGTGAAAAGTTTAGTAGTGCACAATTAATCAATTTTGCATAGCAACAATGCAAAGATTGAGAATATAGTTTCAACATAGTAAATCGTAAATACCACAGGTGTTAGACACATGTGTATACATAGGTGGTAAACAGGCTAACCAGTGTCAAAACTTCTTGAACTGTTCCTATATATAGACATAGTCCGACTAGTATACAAGTAGCTTAAACTAGAACTATAAGTATCTTAAGTAAAGTTCTGCAATCCATTATTCTTGAATCCAAGTGTGTGTATGTCAGTCTTCTCAATAATTACAGCATCTTCTACTTGATAGACTAGTAGAGGGCCTGCTCTTGACTTGAATAGAAGATCAGCCATTACTGCTTGAATCAGCTTAGCAATCTGTAAGAAGATATGAATAAATAAATATTTCAAATATATTAACATCAGTCAAATAGAAAAAAAATAGGGTTATAAAAGAGATAAGTACTTTGTAATTTATTGTTTCAATTTCATAATGGGAAAACGGTACCATCAGAACGGACAGACCAGTCACATTGGTTATCAAAAGCACTCAGTACTGGGGGCGTAACTTTTCTAATCTTTAACTTTCATTTTACTTCAACTCATATACAAAAGTTATGTTAAAAATAGGTTTCACATAGAAAGAATACTTAATTTTCCAATAACTTAGCAATCTTGGTTACTAGGATTATTTATTAGTATAGTTAAGATACTAATAGGCTCATCATCATCATCTCAGTCATGAGACGTCCACTGCTGAACATGGGCCTCCCCCTTGGACCTCCACATGTTCCATGTATAATGGTAATAGGCTCAACTCAATCTAATTCAGTTCAATAGTTTTCAAATAGATTTAATCAACTCAAGTTTTTAAATTTCTGGATTATATGTACTTGGCATGTTTCTACTAACTTATTTTTTTTATTTCATTATTGAGGATATCAGTATGTTTTATTGCTTGTTAGTATAATTTATAGTCATGTTAATTACCTTTTATAAACAGAAGATGTAGAAATTTGATTTTTGGTAGGTTGAAAATTCCATAAGAGTTGGCCATGTTCTCGGGCTGGGGCTGAAAATAAGAAACATACAATTAAAATAAATTATATATAAATTTAGGGATTCTAATTGTAACTATATTGCCAAACATGTGTTAATGCAATAGGTACTAATAATAAATGTAGAAATAGATTTTAGAACAACTTACAGTTTTAAGAATAATAAGTTAGATACAATTTTAAAACTTAGTTTTAGTATTGTCAAACATACGCTTTTATTTAAAATAACCGGGTAGGATACTTACTTGTAGATTGTAGATCTATGATACTTGCACATCAATTTTTAAATTCTCATTTGCTGAGTCAATCTCAGTCCAATAACAAATACTATAATGCAGTTTCAATGTCTGGTTATATTTCATTTGTGTATTTTGCTTGCTGAAAAATAAGACATTTATGAATTAAATTCATGTGGCTTCAATTAAGTAAATCCTTTCAGAATAAGAATTCAAGTTTTATCCAATAACAATCTAACAAGATATCTTTCAGCTAATTATATTATGAAACAGTGGACTAGGTTAGAAATTTATGTAAGGGAATATTTCTGTTTAAACATTAACCTTTAAATAAAACCCCCTGGAAATTATTAATATGATGGAATATAACTTACTTAACAGAAAACTTATGCATATCACATTGGATGTATAGGTTACATTCTAATTTCCTTTTTATCCAGTTATGTTAGATATTGTGAGTTTTGGTGATAACGTTAGGTTAACAGCAATGAATAATATAAATTTAAACTTACCAGGTTACTTTTCCTTTGTGTATCCATTGAAAGTATACTTTTTTTTAAAGTTTAGCTAGTCGGAATCCATACAATCATTTCACTGATGAATTTACTATTTGATGTGGTGAATCGCACGTTGAAGATATGATTATCGGTTCTATTGTATTATAGAAGTAGCTTTTCTTCGTTCTTTATTTCATTGTGTAATATTTTTGATAAATATGAAGTATTCACATTCTTTTAAATAACCTTACGCCGTGCCATGATGGCCGACTGTTAATACAAAATGTCGACTTCACTTAACTTTCATTAGGGCATAACTACAAATATATTTTTAATAATTAATTACTTATTATAGTTTTATAAAGTTTTAGTAGAGAAGTTATTTAGAAAGACGGAAACTAATTCAGATTGGAGGGAATGAAAGTTGACTTGACGAAACGGAAGTTTGTAGATTGTCAATTTGTCATTGACGGAAGTAGGAGTAAGTAGGGTTGCCATTAACAAATTTGACTTTAGCGGTTTTACACGTTCCATTCTGCCTAGAAATTGTTTAATGACAATCGCGAGTAAGGGCATACGGATCAATAGGGATGTTGGCACATATTAAGTAAAATAATAAAATTAAGTGAAATTGGTACATAATGACGAATATAATCAATTTAAATTAAAATTGAATATAAATACTTATTTGATTTAAAGATCTCACCTTCACAAAATTTAAAAAGAATAGCTTTTTTAATTTGCGAAATTTCAAAAAACTGGTATTCATCAAATTCTCTCAGTACTGCAAAATAAATTGTAAGGCAACTATATACAAAAACGCAATATTTCGCGGTCTAAATAGCAATTTAATTATTTCTCCATACTTCGCTCTCTAGCGCGGCTAGGAATAAGTGACGTCATGCGTTATCATCAATTTGATAGGAGCGTTTTCGCGGGAAATACGAATGTCAGACTTTGACGCTCATTTCTGGCTTTTGTGTAGTTTTAAGGCCATTACTCCCATACAGACATTTCATCCCTAGAACGAAAGGGATCGATTGATAAAATAAAAATAAAACAGTCAACTACCCTATTATGTTCGCGTCTTTCCTGTAGACACTGTGAAGGTTAGGGGTTCTAAAATAAAATTTCTGATTATTTTTGCGTTCCCTGCTTTATTTTGTTATTTCAACTACTCTTAAGTAACACTGTGCCACAGAAACATGGCTTGAGCTCACATGAGTCGTTGACTATTGCCCACGGAAGAGACGATTTTTGTATTGATCAGTCTGGATGACACAGTAACGAGAATAGAAAAATAGCGGTATCGGATTTAACAAATATATCGTCCAAGTATTTATTTAATGTGTTAGTTAAGGGATCGTTTTAGAACCAGTTTTGCGGAAAATTTGTTGTGTAATTTATCTGTGAAGTGTTGTGTAGTAATAAGTTCAACAAAGTGCGCGATGTTTAAAAAAAAGGGGTGTGTGTGAGTGTGAATATGTTTTCTTAGCGAGAAAAAAGTGAGTGTTATTTAATATATAAGTTATTTTCTGCTTATTTTAGACCGTGGTTTAATAATTTTCTTAGAGAGTCAAGATCAATTACATAGTAATGAGTTCTGATGTTTCGTTAGCAGAGATTTCTTTCAAAATAAACTTTTGATATATGAAACACTGCCGTGTATTTTTACAATTTCGTGTTTGAACTTTAGAGCGTGAACTGGAAAGTAAAACATCTATCTCCACTACCAACTTACAAAAAAATATCACGGATTGACCAATTAATCGATAATGGCAACACTGTCAATACTGTCAATAGTGTCAAGAATGTCATGTGTCAGTGTCACCGGCGCAGGCGACGCAAGCTACCACACTGCTAGAGAAAAAAAAAAGTTTTTAGTTGTTTGTTTACATTAAGCAAGATTGTGATAACGCTTTTGAAGAGTTAAGAATGTACGTGCCATTATTCTCGAATAATATTATAAAGGATCATTCAGCAAATAAATAAATTTACTAGCAGTTTTATTCAAGAAAGTTTGTACGTTTGAAGTTAGATTACATGATCGTTCTGTTGTTGGTTGGTGCTAGACAGGACTCCAAGAAGAAATAAAAGACAGAATACGTGGCCACATGGCTAGGTTGCTAAAATACCGATACATTAGAGAATTGCTGACATGTCACATACGTATTGTCTGTGTTATCACTCGTCTTGAAAGATGCTAGCTGAAGAAATCTTACACAAGTTGACTGTAATTTTGATAATAATATGTCAATTTGAACAGTAATTACCATGTAATTACATAATAAAATGGAAAATAAGCTTGGAACAAAGGTTATGAGTCATACAAGTCATTCAAGTACCAGTAAAGTTGAAGAATTACTTTTGTAATATCAATTATAGAATGAATGGATTGAATCTCCTTAATCATAGAATTAACTGGATGAGACAACAAGAAAGTTTTGAGAAGCTTACAGTTTGTAGTGCACTGCATTTCAAAGGCATAGATACATAAATAAGCATGATTTTGTGTTGCTTGAAAGTGCAAGAATTTACAAAAAAAAAACTGGATAGTAAACTACAGTGCAAAATATTATTTGTATGAAGAACAGCTATACCAATAGTTTGTTAGAAGATTGCTTGTGCAATATGTGTTTGGACCAGACATTACTTTGTGCTTTTGTGATACAAGAGTCAGCTGACCTGGATAGTGAAGGGACTAGACAACAAGCTAGGAATGTATGCAGTTTGAACAGTTATGAAGTGGAACATAGAACTGAAGTAGGCCGGAGCAGTCTGATCAAACAGGACAGAGGTCAGTGTACACATAATTTTGAATGGTTTATCTATTTGTATTTATTTCTTTGTGCTTAAGGAAATATATACCAAATACATTTTTGAATTTTTATTTTCATTGTAACATGGCAAATTTTGTGATTGTGTAGGTACCTACCTATTAAATTTATATCTTTTTATTGTGAAATTAATAAGTAAGTATAGTGTGGCCTATGATTTGAAGTTCTGAGCATTTCACTGCTCATAAATCATTTATTTCATTTTATTAAGTTTCTTAAGTTTCTAGAAAATGTTGTATGAAGATGTTGCCGGATCAAGGTTTTTCATAAAAGGACCAGGCTTGATCCTCAGGGAAAGTCAGTTATTTACTTAATTTTTATTTCATTAGTTTGAATTTCTTTGATGTGACATGTTGATTTTTATGATATAAACAAAAAAAAAAATCATAATGATAATTAAAATTTAGGACATTGCTTTTGAGACAGAAGTTCAACATCAGATGAAATTAAATTATAGTACTAAGCACATAAATTATGATATTTATATTTAAGGGGTTTTCCTTTCATAAATATTAGATTTTCTTTGACTGCTAGGGCTGTTTTAATTATTATACTAAGCTTAATTATTTCGAATTTTCCATTTGACATAAACTTGAGATTTACTATTTTTCTAAATTAATTCTGATATATTTAAGATTTATCAATTGTACTCAAATTATAATTCAGGTTGAATGTGTTGCAGGTAAATTTACCTATAAGACTTCATTTCACTTCTGATAAAAGTATTGTACTTATAGGGATCAATCTACTATTTTATATCACTTGTTACTATGGGTCATTCTTAAAACTACCGTTTTTGTGGTGACTATACGTATGGTGAGTCATCTGCCGGTTGCATTAGTGAAGCGCGGTTCTACTCTTTAGAACCTGTGTCTCAGTCCCTTGGCTGATGGGACAAAGTAACAGATTCGCCCATAAATATTATTTTTATCTCCATCTAAGTCTAAGCAATGAGATTTTGGTTAAACTTTATATTTATTCCAGTTAATTATTAAAAAGGACTAAACATTTGCTCAATATAACTTATATAATCATCTGGAAAAAAAAAAAAAATTTTTTTAACTTACAAACTTTGAAACATACAGAGCTTTTCTTGAAAAGTTAATTTTCTTGATAGTGTGTAGGACCTGAGTTTAAAGGGTTTTTAAATATATTAAAATTTATAAAAGAAGCTTATGACAAAAAAAAAGAGAAATGTTTTATTTTCAATGATTACATTTTAAAAGCATTAGCTGTCTGTAAAAATCGAAGCGAATGCGTGAGTGAGGAGGAATGTTTGGTGATGAATGAATACTGAGTCTAGAGTTATGTGGATATGTATGAATGATGTGTAAGATGATGGAATGAAAGAGATGATTGAATGCAAGTGATGGATGTGTCTTAGAGTAGGAATGGATTGATACAGATAGACAATGGCTAAGAGTGTAATCAAATCCAAGATTTGCTGGTATTTGTATGAAAAAAAAAAGAAAAAAAAAATAACACAACTGGTCAGCAAAGTCTTATCAGTAGGCTAAAATCGTTTTACGATTCGACCCATTTCCAAGGGTAGATTTTGATGACTAGTACTCTACAAGGTATGAATACGAATACGAAACCCACACACCTCAACTTGAACAAAATTCATTCGACATTGGACAAGCTAGTGAGCCGTTATCGTCTAGAAGAAAAAAAAAGGACTTGGCTCGTTATGATTCAAGGTTTTAGTATTAAATTGTTGTCACCTTGAGAGGCCGTGATCATCAAGTGTGATTCAAATTTGGTTAAAAGTATAAGGATTTTAACTTTTTATTTTAGTTACCTTTATTGTGGTAGTTGTCAAAACTTTAAGATTGTTTTAATAAAAAAAAAACAAAGCAAGCTTAAAAGTCGAGTTGTTTTCTTTCAAGTATGAGACATGCGCCAAGAAAACGTGACGGGGAGTGGTAGAGCGGAGAATTTGGTTCGAGTTTGGGCAATGGGTTTTGAACGCTCTGTACTTATAAAAAAGGTTTCTTCGTTTTGTGTGGGAAGATTTTGCGTACTCATCAGCATGTTCCAGGGCAATGTTGGGATACGGATCACCGAGGGAAAGAATACTCACCGCATCCGGGGTGAGCATGCAAGCCGGGCTAATAGGGCCTATCAGATTCACAACCTGGTATCTCTGGCAAAGCGAGGATTCATGGGGAATGGGTTGTCATTGGTCATTGTTGAAATTCAAAAGAGCCAACCTCAATGCAGTATCATTTACGGTCATTTAGTATTGGAATACACATCTACACCACACGTTTAAATATGGGAGGGAAATCGCCAGCAAATCTAGGGTAGATTGAAGTTTTTTCATTTATCACTCACTTAGTGATTCATTGCAAAACTTAAATCGGGGGCGGATGTGACTAGACGGATGTCCCTATTTATATTTATCATGTTTTTTTTAAACCTAAAGATTTTGTTTGTCCTTTTGTGTAACTGTCTTTGTACTATAGGAACGGGTACTTATGTATACATAGATACATAGTAGTTATGAAACTGGGTAAATACGTATACTTATTGTGATGTTGATAAAAGCACTGCATATTAAATTATTTATCTAAAAATACCTAATAATACGATGCCTAATAATAAGATGTTTTAGTATCTTCATATAAAACTAAACACGTTATTATATTTAAAATCTAAAGTTTAGATAAGAAAATAAAATCACTATTACATTAACAAAAATTTAAGTTATTCAAATATGAACCTTAATGTGTAAGACATACGAATGAACAGCAGTAAAGACTTATAACTTTCTATCACCGAATTCTTAGATGGCGTCAGTTGGTCGCATGTCGCATGTCGCTAGTCGCTAGTCGCCGTTTCGTTAATAAAAGGGCCGCGGACAGTAGAGAGAGGAACATTCGATTCTTTGCGCTTGACCGGCACGTGACTCTGGCTTCGTAGTTGATTATCGGTGAGTGGAATTTCTGCATCACTTTACACTTGTTCTGGGTTGTGAATTACTGAGGACAATATCCTCGTAATATCTTACTTAGAATGGTGTCCTTGTTTGACTATGCGTGGACAATATCCCCGTAACGTTAAGCTTGGGTACAAGTGGTTGTGGTTTATTCTACTTTGCTTTTAATCTTTTATAATTATTTTATTTAAAGATCATAACATTTTCGTAACCTTTTACTGACTCTTAAGTGGATTTTGCTGAGGACAACGTCCTTTTAGTGCTTGGGTTTTGAGTTGTTTTTCTGTGCGTGGACAATAGACCCGTGCTGTTAAATTCAGATTTAAGTGGTTGTGTGTTAACTTCATTTGGTTTAATTATTTTATTTTATTAATAGTTTTTTTTAATTCATAAAGCCAGATCAGTGTCTAGGCAGACTGTTTGCCTGGTTAATTATCTTTCACCTAGCGGTGTTAAACGAAAGATAGTTGGAGGTCTTTTAGTTGTTAGACCCATGCTTGGAGAGGGCTGGGAAGCCGTCCTTTTTACCGACGATAGGAGGCTTATTCAAAACTCTTATATTTCTTGAAGGTCTGACAGATGAATGCGAGGGTCTCACGTGCGGGCCTTTAGGGATATCCTAGCTCGTTGAAGTCTGTTCAGTAATTCAGGAAATAGTTTCTTGTTAAATTTATTTATATATTTTATTGATATACACGCTAGGGCCGTCTTACTCGCTGCACCCTTGTCCTCGGACGTCAGCGGGGGGAGACAATAACACAGGCTGATAGGTTGCTATCTCGGTTTCGCCGGCCGAAAGTGTACAGCTTATTCTAGGGATACACTTTGTATATACCAAAATGCTTGGTCTATGGTAAGTGTGACTGGTATTTTGGGTATACTAGAGAAAGGGGTAGTGTTAGGGTAAATTCACACACAATTGTGGGAAAGTAGGGAACAATAGGGCTTTGGTATTCATCGGACGTATTGAAAAGATAAGGTATATTTATTTACGGTTATTTTTTCATGTTTAGTATTTGTAGGTGTGTCCATTTAACTTGTTGTTGTTAATAATTGTTCATAATTGGTTGTTTGTCAAATTAAAATAAATAGTGATAAATAAATAATAACCTACTTTGTATTTAGTTTCTGGGTTTCTTGTGTGGAAGCAAAGTACTGAGTAAACTGGTTTTAACGGTAATTAATTATCCTAGGCATACATTTTATTCTGTGATGGTAGAATAACTTGTTATAGGGCCCCATTGACAGGCTGAGCAGTTCATTGGGTGGTTTCTGTTTATGTTGGGCGAAATAATACTCAATATATCAGAAAAACATGTAGAACTTTCTTAATGGTATCTTTAACTCAGTATTTTGTTTATTACGTATGGAAAACACAGAAATATAACTTACAGTTTATTGAGTTGGTGGTTTTTGTATAAAATAAATTATCTAAGCCCAGTTGACGAGAGTAATTCTCACACTGACTGGAATAGGACAGCTCCAGACCTTCATCGGGCGAAAAGGTGGCATAGTGTGTGAAACACACTTAGCTAGTTGTTTACATTTATTAGGATTAAATGGTTTATTGCAAACAGGTCAATTAAAAGGGCTTATCCCAGGACAGATGTGATTTTTGGGTTAACCCGGAGCTCACGTAGGCGTAGAGGGTAATTGGGGTGCAAACCCCATATTTTTTAAATATATAAATACTTATTTCATCAACATCTTATACTATTCAACTATATTTTACTCATTAGCCAATTTTTCTACTACTTAACTAATTATTCTACATAATTCTTTTGCATTTCTTTAAACCATCTCAATAACTAGTAAATAACCTAATTGTCATTTTATAATTTACCAATAACTATCTGCATATACCTATATAATTCATTGGAGTGTTAATAAGTTCAAATAATTATTAAGTTGAGTCCAAAAATTAGCTTTGTCTCTCATAAAAAGAAGTTTGGGTTCGGCGGTGCAACTTAGAGTCCTACCACTAACTAGACGATCACATTTTGGCCAAATTTTAGTGTTTATTAAGGGTTCAATTCATTTTATAATTATAAGAGACGTTGAAGTACATTTTGGTACTGTAAAGTCGTTGATAAATGCTTTAAGTAGAAGGTAGGGAGTTGGATAGTGAGGGGGGAAGTTACATTTTGGTGTGCCGTGACAAGGATTATAGTAGGTAGCCTTAGTAAGTTACAAGTCCTGATATCGATAAATACCACTTCAATGTCATACAAAGACAAATATAGGGCAATAGGGTTACAAATGAATAACAATAACAAAACTATTTATTTATTTATATTTTACATACTTCAGAAAACAATTTGGAACTATTCATTGCATATTCTAAAAGTAAATTGAATCAAAAGTGTACGGACTACGTTCAATTTGTTTAAGATCTGTGGCACCCGGCGTCTAGGTAACGTAGGTTCGATATAAGACTGTATGTACCTACGTCTTGTCATTGAAGTAGTATGTACTTATTGATAACAGAATTGTGGATATTTTATTGTTACAAGCACTAAGCACATGTCGTTCCTGCAAGAAAAATATCGGTTTGGTTATCTATCACTTTTTCAGGTATTGTAGTGATTCTCTTTGTAAGTATTTTTTTTTATGGCATAGGCGGCAAACGAGCAGACGGATTGCCTGGTATGTAATACACATTGCTATACTATATCAAAGTGTATCGTCCATGAACTAGGTCCTGTACCTTCCTTATAATAATGCTGTACGAGTATAGCCAGTAGTGTGACGTTACGACATACATTATTTCAATTCATTAGGCACCAATACACAACAAAAATGTTGTATAAGGTGTAAATGTTGTAGGTAAGTATTACAATCGCCAGTATCGTTGTTAATATCTATTCAGACTCTCTCACGATCAACTTATTGAACAACTAGCGACGCTTGCGGTTTATTTTGGGAATCTTTCCCTTGTATCTCAATATAAGCATTTAACAATATCATTTAACAATAAGAATTAAACAAATATTTTCTAACAATATTTTATAACTAACTCAAACAAACGAACTATATATTAACATAAACATAGCCGACAAAGCAATGACAACATTTCTTTTACATTCTAACTCCCGAATTAATATTTTCTCGTAAAATACCAACGACTGACTGAGGGCTAATTTTATGAAAAGTACTTACCTGCCTGTTTATGCTTAGACAACCTCTTTGCCATCCTCTCAAATTATTCATTACAAATCCAGAATTTTTTTCATCTCATTTTTATGTGAATAAGACTTGGCAGGTACATTGCCCTCTCAATACTAAGCAAAGCCCTTTGTAATTACCTAAATAACGTATCTTTGCTAAAGCTATATTATTTGGAGCCAGCATAATTTGTAGAGAGCACCCTGTCCCGTATCTCCAGACACTTCGTGGAATGTTCTATTAATATTTATGACCGGAAAATTATCATTAAAAATAGGTTTTGACCGTCCGTAATATTACCGCTCCGCCTCATTCAATATGCCTCTACAAGGGCCCTCCCATTATCTCTCGTATTAATTTTATTTGAGGGTAAAATAAAGTGTAGCGCTCATCGTGCTCCGCAGCATTATTATAATACCGTAATGATATGTTACACAGTTGCGTTCTGATTTTGTTCAAACAAATGACGAGTGAAGATTGATAAGTCCGCGCTGCCTACCGAGCCTTAACATAATTGAATTATGTCGTGACATTTACCGACTTGTTTTATATTATGAAAGCGAGTTTCATTTGCCGTGATCAATCAATTTGCGCAGCTTTAGTCCCACGTCACATTTTCAACCGAAAGATTTAGATTAAATGAATCAAAGCCATTCTGATAGTACTCATTATTTATGCGATCGTTAGATGTATTAAAGCTGCTTCCGCACTCCCGATCCACGCTTGTAAACATTAAACACGCGTTGCTGGCACACGTCATAATCAATTTGCTAAGCATATGTATTAAGTGTTGAAATCAAATATTTATCGGCAGTTCCCAGGCGTGGTGGGCCGACCGTTGACCCTGCGCCCGCGCAGAGCTTGCGCGCCGGCTGGACGAGAATGCGTCTGGTGTGTTCCTATATAAAAAGTTGTGCTTGCACAACCATAACACGTCGGGGACAACAACATACTGGTGGCATTTCTTACAGAACCCGTTTATATGTTTCTTAATTATCTATAGTATGAAAAAAGATATCCTACTAATATTTGGCTTGGGTACTTCTAAAAACAAAATTTTTACTGTATAAAAAAAGGCTGTCTGTATAAAAGAATGTCCTAATAAGATAAAGAAAATTTTACAGAAGAAAAATAAAATTACTTATGCAAGTGTATCACAAACAAAAATGCCCGGAAATTTCCCCTGCTTGCGATTGTCAAAACACCAGTAATTATTTGAATATATACGAGTACGTTTATTTCTTTTTCAAAACAATTGAGAGCATACATTTAATTTTTCTTTTCAAAAATCACTCCCTAAACTAGTGGAATATGAGCAGGTAAAAGCTAGTCAAGCTATAATGATGCAAAATGTCTCGAGTTAAGAGCTTGAAAGACGAGAGCTTTAATAGAGTCTCACAGCCAGCTAACGAAGCAGCGGCATTATCAAGCACGAGCGTATTTTGCTCGTAATTAGGTGCTCACCTACGTAACGTTCAGAGGCGAGGTGCAGGTAACTTGGTTACTTGCCGGCTTATTGTGATTAGACTGACGTATTGCAGCAAGGCCTTGTACAGGTTTGGTGCGCTAGGAAAACTATAAATGGGGCCTCCATAAAATTCCCAGCAGTTAGGCAGTTTTTACATAAACAAAAAATAAAACAAATAAATACTGGAAAGTATCTCGTAAATGTAGCGAATCGTCGGTTTGCTGATCTCTGTCACTTTGCGGGAAAGCCAGAATCTACTGTATTAAAATCAGTTATGCTTAAAATAAATAATAGCTGCGCGCTAGACATACGTGACGGGTCAGTCTTTTGTAGCAGAAATAAGTCATATGAAATTAAATGTCATCGCCGGCTATGCACCTCCAGCCAAACGCGATGAATGGATATCGGTATTCATATTCACTGACACAGCTACTTATATCCGCCACTCAGCGGTGCAATCGAGGCTCGATTCATGCTTCAATATGGTGCCTTGGCGTTGTATTCCCATTGTGTGACCTTGGCGACCCGTACAAACCAGTACAACTTGTACTTGATACCAATTATTATGCAAAATCGAAGCGAGCAGTACACTGGTTATCCTGAGCTTTAGACTCTGTTGTGCAAGCGGTTATTATGACATGCCCGCGAGACGGGCCACATAGATATGTGGCCCGTCTCGATCGCAGTCACAGCGTCGACGTTCGACAACACCATTAATTAAACGATTTGTCAAACTCGTGTAAACTACACGTGGGAACGGAGATCGTGATATGGAATAATGCGGCGCCCCTAGCTAAACACCATTTAAGCATCTACGGCAGATGTTCCATAGTCCTCTACATATAAAGGTTGTTTACAAAGCTCCGCATGGTGGAATGCCGGCAAGAGTATTTGCTATTATAAATAGTTTAACAACTTAGTATTGCTGAAGTCAACGCGTATAAATAGGATTGACAGTTTGCCGCCGGCTTCTATGGATTTACTATTTCTTCTAAGGCGGCTCAGTGATTCAGCGTTGTTCTCTTACTATACACGTTGAAATTTGAAATATACCAAGGCAGTAGCTCTGCACAAATCATCTCTTAAAATAGACTGCCTGTTCGTTATTTGTAACATCAAGATAATCTACACAAGATTCGGTGAGACGATAAGTAAATTACTCGCACATTATCGCCAATATGAAGGGACTAGAAGAGCACTTCGAGTCATTAGGTTGCGGTTACCATGAAAATAGGTTCTTTAATGGAGTGCCTGGGTTAGTTGCCACTCTCCTGGTTAATGGCACCTTCAATAATATTACTTCTTATAATCCTCGGGACAAAACCAGGATAAAGGGAATAGTGATACAGCCTCTCACTGAACTTATTAACTCATCTTCAGTATTCATGAATATATTTATATTTAGTAATAAATTCTAGAGACAAAAAATACTACCAATGCAATACATTCACAATTAAATACAACAAAATTTTACACACGTGATTTAATGCTTTAATATGAGCGTATGAATATGTAGATATTAAATTTTATTTTCATGGCCACCTGCTGTGATACAAGTAATACTGATATTAACACCGTTTCCAGAATTACTGCTCCGAATCAATATTTTTTGGATTCATACTACAAATAGTGAAATCAACAGATAGTAATACAGATATTCAAGATATTCCTTCAGCTAGATAATACTCTTTTTTAGAAGTTATCTAGACTTGTATTCAAGAAACGTACAAGTTGCGAGGCCGGGAAAGAAATGAAATGAAGACGGAATGCAATAAGTTTCTTGTTAGTATTCAAACAGCAATATTCTAGTTCTGAGATATTTATTTACTGCGTGGGATAAACATTTATCAGTAAATACGAGCACAAAATATGAAAAAGTACAGAAAATGTATAAAGCTCGAATTTACGTCAATATTTATTAAACTGCATATAGTGACTCCTTTACATTTGAATTTGAAGCCCTTTTCTCGGACGTGACTGTTTCTCCGCATCGTAAAGATTGCCTAAATTTTATCATGAACCATTCATTGCTAATAAATAACGCTTTCATCTGACTTAAATGAGATTTTATAGGAGCTAACACGCCGCTGTCAGGGTATTGGTTTGATTACAACGCCATTAGTTTCGTTAACGAGACTTTAATGATTTTATCGGGACGCATTTTCATAATAGATGAACTGTTGAATATAAGGAAGTAACTTAAAGAAGCACCTTTCCTAAATTGAACTGTCCTGGCCTGTTATTTAACTGTTAATAAACATAATATTGTCTTCAATTGCCGCGATAATTACTCATGAAATAAAACAACTAAAACGGATTATATCTCATAAATACTAATTTAAACTTCATCCCAAAAAAATGTAGAACGCTAAGCGATTTTGCGTGTCTGCACAAGGATGACCGTATAATCCATTATAGTCTTATAGTTGTTGTATTTCAAGTTAATAAACACTTTTTTGTTTTTATGTCAAATTTTCTTGCCAGCGTCATTTAAACTGATTTCTGAGTTTGTCTTGTTAATTAATATAAAATATAATCAGTTAATTTTCTAATGAGACATATTGAAATTTATGATTGAAAGCGTAGTTGACAAGCCTACACAGCTCCTAAATATCCCCAAACAGTATGTGAAATTCGGGTAAAATCAGTATAGTGCCGACGCTAATTAACACAGAGAGCCAGTCCAATGAGCGCCGCTGCCAACCTCTACTTTCTTATTCTCATTGCGAACTAACATCACGTGAGGAACTAGTCCAAGTGTGGTCTTTGATTCCTCATAATTTTGATGAAACCTAGTTACCGTTTATACTGGCTGTATTTTAGCTTCCGTTTTGGTCGGGGATCATTTAGCACTGCCACATATGTTGAAAATAAATTTGAACCAGTTTCGGAAATAACTAATTAACACCGAGTTTCATATACACTGCTGTGATCAGAGGCGTTTGTTTAACTGAAAAGCTAGCAAACTATTAAATTAATAACAAATAAAACTACATGGTTTGTTTTTAAGCTGAATCACCGCTACGAGGAAAGCAATTCTCTTTTCAATCAAAACTATAGTCATTTTTGGTGCTCTGGGAAACACGACTCGCCAATTTCAGGCATCGTTGACGTTCAAAAAGTCAATTCTCCTGTGAATGTGTCATATCAAAATTGCATTCGTTTGTTCAGAACGAATTAGCTCCATTTATATGGCATTTTTAACCGACTTGAAAAAAAAGAGGAGTTCCTAATTCATCGCTATATTTTTATGTATGTTCCACAAGTACTCGAACAAATATTTTTTTAAATATGTATAAGGGTTTGTGCTTAATGAACATGTATGCCAAAATTATTACATACTTGGCATACATGTTCACATATCACTGATAAGATTATTGTTTTTTTTTATGATATACTCGTATATACATACGTAAGCCCATAACTTTGCCATCTTAGAAGACGGTACTTATACTTAGGAATAAAACACTTAACAAATCTTCTAACGAAAATATAATATTCGTTTGAAGCTCTGAATCGGAATAAAAGAATCATGTTTTATGTTTCTGAACAACCAGCATAGCGAAACCTAGCAACAAAACAGTGTGGATTGGGCGTATCAGAACGTGCGGCTAACCTTTTTTCAAGTAGATATCAGATCCGCCCTTCCGCCTCATCGCACATCGAACAACTGAGCTTAATCGCTGATTATACAATGTGGCGCCTCATTAACGAATTCAGGTGCCTAAATTAGATACAGCGTATCTACTGTGTCTACAATTTTCCGTCAATTAATGTTTTGAAACTCATTTAATAGCAAGAGGCCCAGGTACCTAAATGGCGTGTACAGATTATCATCTATGCATGATAAAACGTAACAGCTGATAATAATGAACAAGAGAGTTAACACTTTATAACCGTGTCGGGGTATGGAGTCGATCACACTTGTAGATATTTACTATCAGTTTCACCTGATCGCGCATTAGCCACTGAGCTTTATAGTGATTAGATTATCGTACCGTCTCTGTACGTCAAAGTTAAACGTCAAAATCTACATTCTCTACTAACACTCTCTACTACAACTTTATCGCGTTTCCAATCATATTTAGCCTTAATATGACAGTCCATCAAAAGGATTATTTTATCGACTTCAAACATCATTTGAACGGCAATTTCGGTTGTCCACGTATGATTTACTATGTACGGATAATATTCAGAAAAGGTCAAGTACATTTTATTTCAGCATTTTGAAATTAGTCTCGTACTTATTTTAGTGAAAGCAATTTGAGGTACCTCCTTAATTTGCTCACCGAATGTTATCGTAAAAAGGTAAGCGAATGAGATATGTGGTAAAAGTAATTTTCTCGGCACTACGCAACAACTCCCAAAGGAAACATTTCCAGGGTCATGGATAAAGTTACTAGCGAAAAACTTGGCTGTCTGCAATATTGCGCGAAGATCGTAGGTATTTACTTATACCTATTAACGTATAAATTATATTTTGTACCCTTACCATGAGTTGTGACATTGAGGTTTTCGATAACGAGTATCGAGTTTACTATCTGTGCATCTCGTTTGTACTGTTTTAGTGCGAACGAGATGCAAAGATAGTAAACTCGATACTCGTTATCGAAAACCTTAAAGTCACAACTCATGGTAAGGGTAGACAACATTTTACGCAAAGTTTGACAGCAGGTAAACATGCGTATGAAGAAATTAAATAAATGTTCACACATATCACTCTTTACTGAAGATAACCTTGATGATGATATTATATATACTATCCTACACTTTGGCGTCCAAATAATAAGTAAATGTAAAAGAAATACTCGTGTCGCACTGACGGCTGAGGAAAGTTACATTCTGCAAAGTAGGAGAAAGTTACACTTTACAAATATTACCGTTATTAGATTTAAGTTATCACATATTCTCGTGACACTGTTTATCATTATTTAATTAACAATTTATTTAATCACCATTTAAGTATAAAACATAATAAAGAAAGTAAACTATGTCATTGTGTACCTATACATACATTTGTTACTTGGCAAACAAAATATATAAATATAGGTTACAATATAATAAACCTTATGTTATATACAATATAATATATAAATAGTAAATAATAATGTATAAAAACATATAAATATTAAATATTAGCCTTATACAAATTAACTGCTTGAGTTGGCTGAGTACCCACAACACAAGCCTTCTTGAGCTTACAGTCAACTTGTGGAAGTATGCCCTGTAATATTGATTTATTATATACTTAAACACTTACCTACTCGTAAAAAATACTTACTTACCCACTAGGCTAGTCCGGCAAATAATAATTCAAGTTTCCAACCACATCTTGTATGTGTTTGAATATATTATGTAGTACATGGACTATTACAAAATTGTTATACCTACTTCGAAACTTGGCGAAGAATCTTAAAATTTCGCTTAACCCTTACAAAATTGTTGCAATAAAACGAACTTGCAAAGGGTCGAATCTGTGAGGGTTGAATGCGTTAGTAAAGCTCAGATTAATTTAAATTCGTAAGTAGGTACCAACCTTTTTTTTAATTTAAATATTTTCAGTCTCATAGTGCGCAAACTTTTTTACTTTTAACTTCATCTTGACATGAATACTTGAAGTGAATTTCATTATAATGATTTCTTCTCTCGACAGAAACTTGTGTTACAAACTGTGAAGCTCTCCTATCCAATCAAAGTCAAAGTTAGTAGAAAATAGTGTCAAAAGTTTCGCTAACGTCGCTCGGTTCAAACTCAAGACTGAGTTGTCTGTGAAATGTTCACAAGAGACGCTCCTAGACTTAATTTACTGTGTATCTTAAACAGTTTATTTTGTTTGTTTAGGCTTACGCATCGTCTTAAATAGCTTTAGGAATAAAACTTCGCATTAAAGTCCTGTGTTACTTATTGATAGACTTTGAGTGTTCAGGTTTCGTTAGCAAGATGTAACTGAAGTCTACGACTATTTATTAACTAGCTGATTATTTATTGACGTTCGCGGTGTCTTAACCTTAAAATTAGGTAGGTATTTAGTTATTTAATTTAGTATTTTGATAACTACGTAGGCATTTGATTGATATAATAATTTCATTTGGGTAACGTTAATTATGTTCGTTTTCGATTGCGACATCTTACGTGATATTTCGGTTACCTACGTTACCGAATTACGAGTACACTTTCTTAATAGATAGATTGATGTAATAAAACACCGACGTTTGGTCGGAGTCCCCACAAATTTTATCGACAATATGTAAAAGGAACAACGTCATAAAACTTTACATCCGTAGCAAGAAAATTTATTATGTAGGTTGTTGGGCTGGTCATTGGACTCATTTCTTAGTGTCATTTCTTTATAGAAAGAACATAACATAGTATTTTAAAAATTCTAATACTTTTATCGTGCGACAGTTAAATGGATTGAATAAAAACTTTCGGCCAAAAAGCAATCAAATACTGAAAAGACTAAAAATATGGATCCACTATTTCGAAGTTTTTTTCCTCAGTGAATATGACCGCGTCACGCGACATATAATTTAGTCAGGATTTAGTAAATGGCGTATAATTTGCTTAATAATGATGCTAAATCGTGTTCCATAAACACAAACCTGCTAATTCTTTCGTGAGCTAATCTGGATACTGTAATGTGTAGAAGATATAGTAATTATTAAGATAAGGGTTACCGGTTTTCGTTGTACCAAGTCTCTTTTTCTAACGATTACTTACATATTTTATGCCGCACAGCGTGGGCCTTTCAATATCTACGTTCTTCGAAACCGGAGAGGCTTTATTAAATATTTTATAGAGAATGCGAAACGCAATAATGTGATCAGACACAGAAAAAATAACAATTACGAAAGGAAATGCTCAACGAAAAGGACATAAAATATGATTATCGCACTTGTCGCAGTTTGAATAAGCGGCGTTACCACGAAAAACGATATTCGTAAATTTCGAACGATTGTTTCTGTCACTCTCATGACGCCTTAATTGATGTAAAAGAGAAAGATGCTCGCAATATACGAACTTCGATGTTCGCGGTGCCGGGCCAGTGCGCAGTGTTCAAGTCCCCCCTACGTTAGTAAACGATTGGCGCGCTACGATCCTAGACAGCTCGGCACCATATTCCGCTTGGGTATACGTCCTTCACTAACCTAAACCAGTTCTATTATATACATTTAAGATAGAGATAAGAAATATGTCATTAGAGTAAAATTAAGCAAGCACTTATATACTATGTGCTTACTTAATTTCGTTATAAGTTTAATATTTACAAGACCACAACACACACTACACTTGGCACTTGACTTTGTCACTTTAAAACCAATGACGAAGATGAAACCTGTCACTTTATTTTCCAATCTCATACATTTAAATCATAGTTATAAATTATAATGACCATCCCGGGACGTACCCGGTTCATATGTTGTTTGTTGAATTCCTGGTACGAATCGGAGCGATAATTGCAACTACTAAGTCAAACTTGAAGTACCAAGTCCCTGACTAACTTCTTGGCCTTCGTACCTCAATGTCGTACAGTTTCTAGCACAACCGGTATCAAACCATAACTACCTAACTGTACTACAGCCAGACATATATTTCATTGGGACTACATTTATCACATCATAATACGTAATTGCTTGTGAACTGGAACAAATGAGGTCAACAATTTCACACTTAACTGCACTTAATGTCCACATTTTGATGAACTGATGTTGGACATGCATGTACATGAAATGAACTCGTAAAACACCGTTTTGTTGCTATAATTAAATATTTTGGTTGTTATATGCTTAGCGCTAATCAAAAACAAGGTTATTTTTAAATTAATAGACATGGGTAACCAATGTGTGTATTAGAAATTTCTATCTTACCCAAACGACAGAATTAGTTGAGAATTGTTAATTAGCCAAGACTTTAAGTTAACCAATTTGTAACACTCTTATATGGATCTCATCTTTTTTATATTCTTACTATAACTTAAAACTAATGCCAGTATGTAAGTAAAACGTGAGTTAAGTAGGCTGATTCGGATTAAGAATATAGTGAGACCTAAGGGTGGCTTTGAACAAGGATTATTAGTCGCCGACTTTGCGGCAAACATTCGTACATAAGCAACCACAATGGATACCGGCATCGCTTTAATCGTCCAGCGTTTTACCAACAAAAGGAACTGTTTAATGTCGAGGCACGTGCAACACTGCTTTCTTCGCATTAGAAGCGATTAATGGTTTCGAATAATGAAGTCTGGACCTCACGACTGATGAATAATTCCTTCGTGATTAACTTCAATCACCTGTGAAACGCCCAGGAAAACAAAAAATCTTGTTTTTTAAATAAAGCGCCTTACATTTTTTACTTAGATTAAGATCCACGAAGGAAATAAGTAGGATTCGTTATAGAAAATGAGTTTTCTTATTTAAATGATCTTTTGGCGAGCTGGTGTAAAAATTACTGAGTCCCATTAATTTTCTACGGGTTAGATTTCCCTGTGGTGCTATTTCTTGAAAGCATTCACGGCCTATAATACAGCTCGAGTGTATCGTAAGCTTGGTATAAAATAGCGCCAGTTGTTGGACTGATTACGGCTTACGGCATGGCAGTACAAGTGGATAAAACTTGGAACTTTTAACTGACGTTCCACGTTGCAGTACAAGTTTGTTGGGTGCTACAAAAGTTTTAGCTACTGGCCTGGCTATATTAAATGCGGCGAGTACGTATAACACAACTAAAATTGGTGTTTTCTTTACTCTAGTGGCACCACACTACTAGGATAGGATACATCCTAGCAGAAACGTTTATACAAATGTAACATTGGGCACACAAGAGGGACCTAAGAGGGCACCTTTTCGATAAGTTAAGTTAGTTACCTAATTAACTTTTCACTTAACTATTAATTAGCAAAACTATATTGACACCTGACTGATTGATAAGTGTTGTAACTGTGCTCACTAATACTGAAAATGACTATTGGAAAACTATATTTTATACATTATCCTAAACCTTCTCATACAAAAAAGCTTGAGTTCAAGCGACCATTTAAATGATTAATATGTACTTTGAAATATCTTTGATCCACTAGAGCGCAGAAAACGTGCAAAATTTTTATGCAAAAAAAGTTAGATGGAACATCGAATTTTCACAAGCTCTTAATGCCAGCTGTTTCTGAAAGTTAGAGATTTTTTTCTAAAAACAAGTTAGCAACAGTGCGTGTCTTGAATGGTGGGCGACTCGTTAACTTTAGCGCTATTGTAAATCTTGTGAATGGCCCTCTTTATCGGCGTCCGTTTGACTCCCACGTGACCGATACCGAAGAAACATTGTAAAACTTTTAATTGGAGGTTCATCGGATGTTTGAGTCATTACTAAACACGCCGGATGCTCCAAATTCGTTAACAATATAACAAAACGCTATCCAGTAACACGAGTAAAAATTTTATGCCTGGAAAGTAATATTGTGAAAATTAATATGACTTCGGAATTATCTAGGTGCGCGGAAAGCAGAAGTTGAGAATGGAGCGCAGAAACAACTCTGAAAAGATTAATGGAGTTAAAATTGCATCGCTACGTAATGCAATAAAAGCCGGTAGACGTAGCGGCGGCTGAGAGCTGTATTTTACCGTTGAGACACACGAGACCGCGATTAAATTCAAATGGATTTTAAATTTAAAACCTTTGAGCTCTCCCTTTTTTGCAAAGCGGCGATTTACTCCGGTGCAACACAAATTTGATAAACTTAACTTGTCCGTCCGGGTTTTACACGGCCGGCATGGCATTCCATTCGGGTCGGAAGTGGAATTCAAAGTTTCTCTAAATGGGATAAGTGACCAAGAAATCCAAGTAAACCCGAGCAAAGCTAAAACAATAGCCGACAGGAGAAGGGCATTCTTTGTTGACATTAGTAATCCAGTGTAAACTGAGCTTTTAATTCAGAGAATGTACGGGATACGTGGAAAAATAGGCTTTTCGGATGACCAAACGTTGTTAATGTTATTTGATTGAATCGAACTCCCAAAATTGAATTACGAGGTGCGGTGTAACCCTGTATATTAAGCCGGTTATTTATTGGGACAGTATGTGATTACTCTACATTCTCTACAATAACTATGCATGAATACATTAATAAGAGAAATGTGACGCTTCACTCAAACAACTATATTTAATTTTATATCAACGCTGACGATTTCCATCAGCATACCACATATTGCATCAATCAATCAGGTTATTTTCCCAAACAAAAGACTACGAAAATATATCTACATTTCAAAATTCCACACAACATTAATTATTCAGCAGAATCCCATTACCAAAACATAATTCCTTAAAATTATATTAAGCTTATATCCTTTCTTGTGATATTGTAAGTAATATATAGTAGATACAGAGAAATGATAGATATCACAAGATAAAATAAAGCAAATATTCGAGCTCTTACGAAGCTCAGTAATGAAAACTAACCCAATAATGCGACCGCATGTTTTTCCAACACACAGCAAAACTAATATTAGGATATAAAGATTTCGTTAGATATTTTTCCGAAATATGAAGCAGGAAAGTAAAAGAAAAGCATCCTCCCTCCTCATCTTTTTGTAATTTATCAAAGCAAAACAAAAAACTACTATAGACGTTGTTACGTATTTTAAAGAACTTCAATATGTCCATTACGTTATCTCTCCCATGATTTATTATCTGTCTCCTATGATCTAGTGCATAAGGTATTTTTTTTATCCCGAAATTCAAACGTAAATATTTAAAGCACCGATAGTTTACACATTGATTCGTTTTGCCGAACATTCGTAACAATCAATAGTAACCTACGGACTGCGTTTCACACTCGAAGAAACGACAAGCTACAAAAATGATGTCAAGCATTTGTGAAGGGTAAACTCGTACGTGACATGTATCAGGGGGGATAATTTAGGGATAATCCCCCCGGAGAGCGGCGCCAACGAAACGCGGCGCGACGATGTGGGGCACATGCCGACATCGTAGGACCCCATGCTTGCCGGCTTACGCCGTCGCTTCGTCCACAGAAAACTTTCTAGGAAAAGTAACAAAAAACATCTGGCAGTGTAAACAATACGCTAGAGAAAAAAAACTTACATTATATTTTTTTTAGAGAGTTGACAAATATCATGTTTATTATATACCTATTTTATGTGATAATTGTTTGCAGATCTATTAAAATTCTTAATTAATTAATTATGCTAAAACACATGTCTAATAAAAATGTGTAACAGACCTAAGTAGCCACAACAGACGAGTAATTAAAAATGTAATAAGAAATAAATAATTATTTAGTATTTGGCTTTACGTGTATTCAATAAATAAATTGCCAATGCCAATACATGAGGAACAGTACAAATCAATTCCAGTGCTGGTATGATACCATATACATACACATTATAAATACTTAATTAACCTCATGTAAAGCCAGTCAATAAAACTAGATCAAATTTCAAACTAGGGTTTAACTACTTTTAAGGTATAGTAAGTAAAGTTATGGGACATAATTGATCACAATTAATTTACTACATAAATACTATAAGCCTTTTTTAATAAGCTTAGTTAAAAAAATAATATGACAACGTGAATGTATGAATACGGTACCTATTAAATTTAGAGCGGAATCGGCAGACGGGCCGATTAAATCTTTCATTCCGTAATGGATATCTAGAGGGATCGATAGGTCGCGCTCAAAATAAAATGGAACAATGGACTGCCCGTATTAGGACCACCGCTTAAAATGCTTTCCATGTTCCAGAGCATCCGGCGACAACCGGCGGACTCGCTTGCCGGAACCAGCGACATGCCACTCTAATCACTGCAATGCTATGAGCGATACCATAGATAAGTAAATATTAAAGACGGTTGTGGTGTTTAGACACCTTATGACAGCGACTTGAATAGACATAAACTTCGTGTTCAGTACAAAGTGGCTCCCATAAATTATACCCCAATATTCTACTGACAGTTATCCCTTTACCCCCTTCCTCGGGTTTAGATATTGTCCATTACCGAATGAACGGTCTGGCCTAGTGGGTAGTCACCCTGCCTATGAAGCCGATGGCCCCGGGTTCAAATCCCAGTCAGGGCATTTATTTGTGTGATGATATAGATACTTGTTCCTGAGTCACTGGTGTTTTTATGTATTTAAGTATTTATATGTATTTATCTATTATATATATCGTCGTCTGACGTCTAGTACCTACCTACAACACAAACCTTATTGAGCTTACCGTAGGACTAGGTCGATTTGTGTAAGATTGTCCCGAAAAAAATATTGGTTTATTTATTTATTTGAAATTTCGTATATGAAACTGTATTGAATACTTATACCTACTCGTATACTTAAAAAAGAGTTTTATTGCACATTATAGACTCCTTACATTACGCCAGTCTATAGGCCAATAGCTAAACATCATTTTAAAACTCGGAGATCTCAGATACGGCAAAAACACCTTGAAGTTCTCTAATGACCTTTAAAAAATAGCGAGGCGTAGAGTTGGCGTGGGACTAAAACTATTTCAAATGGTGGATGACAAGGCGCGTGATTTTGTACCTATTTGATTATCAGTCTTTATCCATAACTTTTCTCCGGCGAGACTAGAGAAATATTTCCACTCTTATGGAAACAAATAGACCGGCTGTCAAACAATCATTAATTTTACTCTGTTAGGTAGGCAGGAAGCGAATATGGGGGTTGGTGGGGACAACAGATTGGGCCGTGATAACTTGTTATGATTCTACACTGGCATGACATAACATTAATAAAAGGATTATTACAGTATCGACAAATTATTGAGTGGAAAAAGCTTTCTATTTGATTTATTTTATTGAAAAAAATTGTGTTAATACCAGCTTTTATCTCGTGTTACTTGCTATGAAAGCAATTTACGATTAAATAAAATGGCATGATTTTACGATATAAAATTATTTAATATATCAAAGAAATGGATTTGTAATAAAAACTAATAATCAAAATAATTAATACAAACTTGTGTTTCAACATTACAAGGGTGAGGTTGCTTTTATGTTTCATAAATTTCATAATAATCATTATATGGCCCAAAATTATACTTTATAGAGGGTCTAATACTATTGAAAATATATTCTTAATAGTCACCATCAAAAGTTTCTTGTTATGTCACTGATTGCCGTAAGGTCTGCAATAAGCGAACGTGATTCGGCAAACTAACTGTAATAGGGCTCCCCGGAGATGACTCACGAGTCACGATGCCACATGCTAACTATAATCGGTATACCTAGAATGTTTATTGGTCGCAGGCGAGTCAACTGGTCATGCGAACTAGTTTAGCTGTGACTTTCGAGTTCAGTAATAAAGTATGTAAAAACTATGCGTAGAGAACGCATTTTTATTGGATTAAAGATAGAATGATGTAACGAAAATCGGCGTATTTTATCTCCATTTCTATTACTAAGTATATTATATACTCTTTACATTGCAGGACATTCATAATATATTAGTAAGGATTCTTCAACTCTAATACAACTCAGATAATATAAAAATATTGAACTATACGTTGGTGTTAATAGGTTTACGATGTTTAAAATTGAAAGACAGGGATTTGCACTTGGTAAAGTGATTGGAATAACATTTCTGGGCATCCACATAATTAATAAAGGGAATCAAGCGAATGGTTAACAGTAATTAAAAGAACGACGTGTAATTTTCCAGCCCTAACGGTTGACGTACTTACAACGACGTTGAAAGCAATAAAAAACTATATCTTAGGTATATTCCTTATTTCAATATCTTTATTTAATAAATATAGTTTTATGTAAATACACTTGCACTAACTTGACTAGACAAACTACCTTAGTCAACCAACACCTAAAATTCTCTCAGTTAAAAGTGACGCGCATGTCCGTTATTATGGTTATGGATAGTTGTTTAAGTACATAAATACTAGGAAACTAGCAACAAAATACCACCAAAGTCTATCTACCAGAAATTAATTTATGTGCGAAATACGATTTCAGTGGCGAATAATATCCACTCGTACGTCAGTTAAGGATTAAGATAAAATTAAAAGAGAGACAACGTTTATCGATTTGTAAATGGTTATACACAGACTGGCTTCGAGTTCCAACACGTTTAGAGAACAATAAACGGAACTCAGATCACACGGATATCGTAACTGAATCTAACTCTTACTCATAGCAAAGTCGACTTGAATGCTCAATGTGGCCGATAAATTCACGTATAGATTACAAATGTAATAGATACGATAGATTTATATCTTTTCGACGTATCGTGTGAGCATCGGTGCTTTTATGGTTGCAGTAGGAACCACAATGGGAAAGAAATAGGAATATTGAAGCGAAATATAGGTACTAAACCTTAACCTTTTAATTTACAATCTTAAAGCCGTCTAATCGTTTGAAGTATAATTCACAGCAACGTGCATATTTTCTACTTAAGACTATGATTAGAAAAACCCGACATAGAATTTGAAAAACCAGCTTACTTTCGGAATTAAGTGTAAGTACTTGTAACTTCAAACTGATCCTAAATTAACTTGTATCACCGTTTTAATCCTAATACATAGATTTACATTGCGTAAAGCAATTCAATCTCCTAAGCACACATGTGGACTTCATAAATCTCGTGTCAGTCGAGTAAAACCGAGCTGTGTGTCATAAATACGGCGGGTATGTGTGTCAAAACATGGGGGATTTGGGCGCTGTCTCCCGGCCGACTCGCCGCCACGCGAGATAATGAAAAAAAAGATTTATGATCAACTCTAATCAAATTTTATTACCGTTCTTACGGTCCCTTCCTATCCTACAATGAGCAGTGCACTTTGTTATTGAACGAAATTTGTAACAGATGAGGGGAGTTTACGAGAATATAAAAGACCTAAATTGATGTAATGAAAAATTTCTTAAAAATTTGTCCTCCTGTTGTCCTTATGAGAAAAAAAACGAGTAATAAATTGCAATAAGACTTTATGTATATTCATCAAAGATTCATTGCTTGATAAAATGTGTAGATACAATATAAGAAAAAGTGTGTCGTATTTTGATGAGATACTATAAGACTCCATACGTTATGCGGTAGGTAAATCTGGTTATCAAAAGTAAATGTAAAAAAATAGTTTTTTTTTTATAGCATCTGCAGCATTACGTCAGAACGAGCTTTTGTCGCCCAGCTGTATAAAAAATCGGCAAAAAACTGACTGGCAGCTAAGTATGAAAGTTCATTACCATTACGTTACAACAAAGGAAAACATGAAATCTGCCACTAACTCCATTGGTATTACTTATAGCTCTGATATTGCTGGGTTTAATAAAATGAGTAAGCAAAACGTGGCCAAGTTTCTTTTGCCAAAGGGATCGTGAGTCGCATTTCCATAAAGTTCCTAGTGCGGAATGTAGTGTTGTAATAATAGCGGGCAATATACCCATTCGTACGCAACGCGGAGTAACACAACCCTCCCACACCCCTCGACCTTCCACCACTTCACTGACCCAATTATACTGTACGAATTTTTTGGTCACATACGACGTGAATGGCACATTTGGCCATATATAGTCCGTAAAGTTTTTATAAGCCGCAAAGTTATATGAAACAGGCTTTTCCGGGTACGAGGAACAGAAAGCGTTGGCAGCGGATTGAAGAGGATTTATTCAAAATATTTTAGATGTTTTGAGTCAGTCTCGGATTTAGGCAAACTGGAGCTAATGAAGACTGTAAGATTGTTCGATAAGGAATTTCGTTAGCCAGCCGATGAAAATCGTGTTATACCTACTAAAATCTCCGCCGTTCCTATAATGTGTATAAGGTTTAATTTAACCTTAAGCTGCATTTTATTTTATTGCGATTTGGTTATATGCTGTTGTTTTGCGTGTGTGATACAAATGAAAAAGAAAAGTATAAAAAATAAATTGTCTCGAGACTTCCTTGGCGAAGGCAAAGTTGGTCTGGGCGAATTGTCTGTAAACAAAACTAGGCTATGGTTAACTTATCGTGTCTGGGGTGCCATAGTTTTGCCTAATAAGCTTAAATACTTTGCCTGCGGGACTTAAAACGCCAAGTCAAGAATAAAAAATCGAATTTACACAGAAAGATACAAAGATCTTAACATCAAAATATAGGTATTTAGTAATAATCCCTTTATATTTTTATCCTTTTGTTTTCCTGTTGTCTCTTGTAGCTGGACTGACCTTCCTTCTTTATTTATCGAACATCAAATCAATAAGCTTCCTTTATTTACGACATCGCACGTAATTTCTAAAACGGAAAGGATACATCGGAACAGATCAATATTCCATTACTTTATTGTAAAACCCCTGACATCTACGCCCGTTATTGCGCCAGTTTTTCTTTTAAAGTTTAAAGTTCAAACAAAGTGTAGGGTACAAAATAAACAAGAAATGCGAAAATTTATCAATAATTAGGACAAGGTAGCCCTCTAACCTTTAAACCAATTAACCTTTAAATGCAAACAATACGACTTTATAATTAACTTCTGGTATTACCCTCCAGCGTGGTCATTTCAACAGCTCTTTTGAAATGAATTCAAGTGTTCCTCGCAACAATAAGTTCATAATATTTTTATAAAACGTCCTTGATATACGCTCGAGCATGTACTTACAAATAAAGGGCATAGGGTGGCTTAAAAGGGCTATTTACACAGAGTAAAGCGCAATGACTTGAATTAGTTATTCAGTTGATTATGCCTCCCCTCTGGCTACTCTATCATTATCATTTCACTGAACGCACGTGCCTTGTAGTGCAGCTCAACCCTCGTTCTTCCAAAGCCAAGGTCAGACGATACATTCGCAGCTTAGGTATGGACGCTTTATTGTGATTAGGATGATTTTTATAAGCAATTATTCAAGCAATGCAACTTTCCACCGTCCAAGTGGGAAAAGGAACATGACTTAAATATCATGAGTATCTGATAAAAGCAAACACGAGTATTGAAAATTTCCCCAAAGTTTATTTGTTGCAATATTAAACAAAATGAATAAGTGAATAAGATGGTATTCTGTTTTATGTAAAGACAGATAGAAGCGAAAAGAATAAAAACTTTACATTTAAACATAATTTTAGTGAATTGTCAAAAAATGCAAAGAGCCTTGCATCTCGTACTTCTGTGCACGAGAGCCACAAATGTGGGGGCTCGCTGTAGGGCCTTAATTTACTATACTCATCTACGTACCTATCCTGTAATATATTTTTCTATATATTTAGATAAACTCTTTCTGAGTGTAAAAAATAAAAAAAATAATGAATAGAACACATTACAAACTCGACGAGCTTAGGCTTCTCATAATTATTATCGGAATGATTATAAGCTGCCGACGACTGTCGAAATACAACAAATCCAGCTAGTTAGTGCGGCGAGTATTTCTGCTCGTGTTAAAAGGTTTTTTTTTTTAATAATTGTATGGGATCCACACAATTGCTAAACCTATAATTTATTATATCTGGGACAGGCACACCAAAACATGTCTTTTCGATTGAGAAGTTGGACTAGTGTGAAATTCTTACATAAATCCCGGCCTGTTTTCAGTATTTACAGTCATAGTCATAACCAAGTCATTAACTGTACCTTAGCGAGATAAGGCGTCGCATTGTTCAAAAGTTCAAAAAGGAAGAGAAACTAAGGCAAACACTTTGGTAAACGATAACAGTTTTGAATTGTCTGTAATGTATGTATGTATAGGTCAGCCTTCAAACACACGTAACCATCGGAAAATCGATATTGTTGTCAGCGCGGCACAAAATGACATAACGGCGAAGATAAAATCTACCTAAAAAACAACATGCCAACCGAATTGATAACCTCCTCCTTTTTTGAAGTCGGTTAATAAATGGCTGAAAATTGTGTTGGACAGTTGAGCTTGGAAACCGCTTTACACCATGGTACTTGATCACAGTAACACTTTCTGTGTTGGGTTTTATCGAGTAAAAGCCCCCTGTGGATGGCGAAATGTTTTCAATGTCAAAAGAAGCAGTAACGCGTAAATTATTAAGGCAGGTTGAATATGTTAATTCAAAATTACAAGGTGGTGAAATTAGAGGCTTGTCCAGAAATTTACATATTTATAATAACTTTACGCCGTGTAATTTATATAAACCACCACAAAGCACGATACAATTTGCAAGAGTTGCGTAGGTAAAGATGTAAACTGATGATTAATAGTGCAGCGCCAAGTATCAAATATAGTTGCATATCGATTCCCAAAGGGAAAATTCTGTTTAAGATTGAATACAAGCCAAATGGAAAAAGCTCTCCAGCGCCCCTTTAGTGGTCTGTTTAATCACCGACGAATTCGCCTTTGAACAGACAGACGCCCTTAGCAAGCAAGTTTGTCGACTGAGTCCAGCCGCTGGGGAAATAACTTGCCCACTTAACTATCTATTATTGTGGACCCGATGAGTTTATCTGGCTAAGAAAATGTTGCTAAAGTGGCATATTTTTTTGACCACGCACAATTTTGGCTATTATTGACATTTATAGTATATGTATTTACAAATATTATTTTTATAATATTGCTAATTCTATTATTTCTTTAGCTATTTTATATCACAAGTCACAATTTATTAACATTTTATATTTCTTTTATATCGTCTCTGAATTAAAGGTTAAGTAATCAACGAAAGTAGTACAAATAATTTGTTATTTATTACTTCTTACAAAATAAAAAGCTTTTCTCGGACAACATGAAAAACATTTACGCATTGAAAAGTATGATAGGTATATTTTTAGAAATAACACGTAGGCCGGTAAATGTCGGAATCTCCTTATACTTTCCCCTTATTTTAGTAGAAAATTAAAGCTTCTAAAAATAAATAAACGTACTCATGTTTTGTAATTAGCCTTAAACATGGTTGTTTTTTCCTACACATTAAGTTCCAGCTTATGTGAAACTGTTTCTTTAAGAATAACGCGACGTTATAGCGAAATGGGCATCTGAGGCTCTAGTGTAAGTTTCTTTTGACGTAAAAAACGTTTACGAATGCGTAAGTGATAATGTTATTTATATGAGAAACGCAAACGCGTTTGTGACGTTAGTTACGTTAAAAACTTACACTCAGGCCTCTGGGTAGGAATGTAAAATAGTTATTTGTTATACAAGGGTGCAAAATTGTATTTTAACTGCGAGTGTGGGATTGAAACTCGAGCAAGCGAACAGATTCTCTAGTTTAACCACGAGCAAAGCGAGTGGTTTTAAAATATAATCCTGAGCGTAGCGAGTGTTTCAATACACGAGAATTAAATTACAATTGCACCCGTGTGTAACACAAATCTTTTCCCCTCACTACAGCGAGGAAAGTGAAACATGCAAAAAAACGTTTTGAAATCGCATTGACTTTTTCTTTGCGTTTAGATACATACAACATTTTTACAAAAGGTGCCTTTAGCTTGGTTAGCTTGTGGTGGCCAGTACGATTTTCTAATGTTCTAATACGATTTTCAACTCGGTGCGTGTGCGAGCCTCGCCCGCGCCCTCTGGCGCCGCCGCGGGGGCAAGTGAGCTGTACTTCGCGAATTTAGACTTTAAAACCATAGCAATAAGAGCTATGAGAAGTCAACTTACTTTAATCACTAGTGGATGAAATGCGTTTTTACCCTCTCGTATTAAAGGATAAACAAGCGCTTTACGAGCTAGTGAGGGGAAAAATAAGTTACTTTTCTTAAATTACAACCCGTTTTCTGTGACTTGTTCATAATTAACTTTAAGAATGTTACTACAACGGTATTAATAATAATCTGTGGCTAATAATATGTATAAAGAATACAATATACAAAACTTATTAAAAGGAATAAGTAGTATTATTAATTTATTATACTAATGTAGTTAAGTACTATAGCCATTAAAGGAAAAGGAAACATCTAGACAAAAATATTAATTTGAATTATGAGAAAATAGATTTCCTTACATGATTGACAAACTATTTGCTTAGTCAAAAACAAGTAACTTATACATTTTTTACAATTACAGTAACTCGCGTAAGTTTAAGCGCCATGTGTCACTGTTATCATTAAAACTAATCAAGCATAACAAGGAATCTAAAAAAAAAAAAAAAACATGTTATCAGGCGATACATAAATAACAATCCCACGAGAGCACGACCCCTGTGTGAGAAGTGCATCTGCAGCGGAGACGCCTGCGCCAGCGGCGCGCCATACCCCGTGTTCATGTCGCTAACATGCGCCGGCGATCACTCGACACTTTAATAACCAGTAATACATGATCTCCCTCTACACTACATCTTCGTACTACAGTCATACTGATTTACTTCAAGCAATCGTTCTTCTGTGGTTGAACGCAAGAAGAATAACAGGTCAGCGCGGGCGCTGCGGGTAAACATGCAACACACACATGCGCGAGATGAAAGAAGCCCGGCCACTTATCGCTTGCACCCGTTTCGATTATGCGCTCTCTGTCAGCACCCCGAAATAGACATAAACTGCAGAATGCGCTTGAATGAAACAATCCATTTCGGGGAATGAAAAAAAACTTTCTTCAGAAATATTATCATGACATTTTTATGCAATACTTGCGCATCGGTGTGACATCATTCGGTTCATCCGTAAAATTTTAAACCAAGTGTTAATTTATTTCCAAATTCTCCATTGATAGCGGCTCATTAATGCTCATTGGTCGTAGTAATCAAATGTGCAACCATAATCGCGATCATTTAATGCACCCAGTGAAATGATGACATCAATTTTGATAAAAAAATCCGATTCCCATGTATGTCTGACATAATCATTATTATCATAAACAAGTAAAAAATAAGTATTCAATTCCCATTATTTTTGACATATTATTTCCTCTTACAAAATTGAAATCATTATTGAAGAAGAAGGCTTTTCTTTTTTCCGTATCTTGGTATTGCTTTTCATAAGATTGTCCTAATGTATGTATCAGTTTAAGAAATTGAGCAATCAACGCTATGAATAGATTTAATTATGGCTCTATTTAAAAAAATGTCTGTACAAAGAAGGGAATTAATAAAACAGTGTTGCCGCGTTTACAGTAGCGTGGAATTCTTAAATATAAGCATAGAAACGAATTGCAAATGTCATCACGTAGTTTACTAAAAATATTTAATGTTCTTTAGAGACAAAATGTCAATGCATGAAATAATCTATTGCTACTCTAACTAGAATATTCTTAAGTCAGAAGAGATGAAAATATTAGGGTTAAAAATGATAGTCGTAATATGGAGTTAAAACAGACAATCCTTTTTAATTTTAAAACATCTGTAGAATCATATAACCGTGTTCAAAATAATTTCTTGCATCCCTAAACCAAAACAGACGAAAAAAAGTCAAACCAGAAACCAGGTGCAGTTCACATCCGCATCCTGCAAAAACATTTACGTTAGCGGAGATTCACTTCACAATTCGGGACCGAAATCCTCAACGTAAAGTTTAAACTTATATGCCAGAGTAACTTATTACGTGGTTACTGGAAACTTTCCGAATCCGAGTCCAGGGAAAAATATTTGCTAGCCTAGGAAGTTCATCTTCTGTACCTTGACTATCTAGGACACGAAAACTACTTGGCTCGCAAATGTATTTTTAAATTCATTAAGTGAGTTGGACAGATCTGATAACTTTGGAAATCTTTTACAGAATCTACTTTTTAGTTATATTCTGGCAATCACAATTTAGGTTTACAATACAAAATAGTGGCCCATTAGAAATTTTATTACGTATGTATGATCGTCGAGGTTTCTTTTATGATAAAGGTGGCAAACGAGCAGACGGATTGCCTGATGGTACCTAAGGAATGTTCGTCGCTCATAGGCACTCGCAACACCAGGGTAATATAATATATATTGGTTTAATACACGTAGTGTATAAATTAAAATACAATATGTAAAAATAACTAAAATATTACTAAAATATGAGGTTAAGTGACCAATTATAATATTGTGTTTAGACAAATATTACGCTAGTAAACGAAACTATACTCATGCGGAGGTTTTCGCCGCCTCGAAACATTGGAAACTTGAGTATTGTTCCTCAGTAGAACTTTTATTTTTCAAATTCTTTTGGAGGCACGAGCTAGGCTACGCCCAAGAAAGTTATATTCTGAGTCCTTTCTTACGAAAAATGGGGCAAAGTAACAAAGTACATGCTTAAGACAAATGGACCAATATACTAAATACGACTATATATTTCAATAACAATTTTATTTTCCTACTATGTACAATCAATGTTTCTAGTTTTTGTAACTTTTGTATTGGAAGCAAAGTTAACATAAAAAACATCAATTGAAGCTTATTCGAGAACCCTACAGTAAATCTCAAAAGAAATGATGGGCCGGTCAATTACGACGGTTTCTACCTGCGTCGAACACCTGTCGCCGAAACGATTGTTCAAAAAACGATTTGGAAGAAGTGCGTCTACGTCAATGTTTAACTACTAATCAAATACGGGTGACACTCTAAGTAGGTAGTAAACTAAGCATATAATTTGTTATTTACTAATATAACCAGTGCTCGGACAAGTCATCGCAGAAACAGATATGGACATGAAACAAGACTATAGAGTCGAGACTTAAGATTATTATTATCTAAAGCGGATATTATAAATAAATAAATATTTCGGGAGAATCTTACACAAATCGACCTAGTCCTACGGTAAGCTCAGAAAGGCTTGTGTTGAAGGTACTAGACGACGATATATATAATAGATAGATACATATAAATACTTAAATACATAGAAATCCTAATTTAACATTTGACCTATTTAGTCACATATCTGTCATGGATTTGTCGAAGTGGCATGCTTGAAACAGTTTTATGGTGACAAATTAAATTAATAAAATTATTTGCTTTAAGGTTACTTCTAAATGTTTCAAATACGGTGCAAGTAAATACAATGTAATCATCAGAATTAAAAAAATGTTAATGAAAATACTTTCACATAAGTATGGTGAAGTTTAGGTTGCAGTAATAAATCTCATTGAAAAATTTAATTAGTACATAATGCGATTCTATGAGTCTTGTTCTTTTGCCGTGTTTCGATTGTTTTGCGATGACTTGTCCGAGCACTGAATATAACTAAACACTTAAGCAATTTAAGAATATTTATGCATTTGCTTTAATATGTATTTACAAGAGCACTTTAAGTGGCCATAAAATGATTGTTACTTAGAAATGAAAATGGGGACATGTTATGTAAATAATGAACAGCAAAGTAACATTCCGATGTTGAAACATGCTAGTTTGGGAAATTTGTTTACGACTTTAAAAACAGTGGATGTGGAAGAGATGAAAACTATGTGCCTGTAAAATGAAACTGTTGATACAAAATTGTTTCATCCGAAAGTTTGTTTTGGAGCTATAGCTGCCCTGGGTATCATTCCTAATTTGTCTGGGCCTGAAATTGCCACTTCGACTTCCATATATATTGTGGCTGTATCATTCCAAGCGCTCACCGTCTACGTATTTTGTCATTTTCTAATTTGAGTGTATCTTCTAAGAATTCTAATCGCTGCAACCAATGTTCGTATGGCATTGTTAATACGTCATACAGCTGCACATGACTATAAAGGCTTGGTCACATAGGGCGCGTTTTGTGGCGTGGCGCAGCGGGGCGCGACGCTGCCGTCCGAATGTGTGCCTTATCTCGTTACATTAGCGACACCGCTGTCACGCCCCGTTGCGCCACGCTCTCAAAACGCGCCTATCTGCCCAAGCCTTTATGGGCTGCATTATATTATTCGATACGTCAAAGATATTATACCAAAGTATACTTATTTATTAGTTAGTTTCTGTCAAAATTGTGATCATTTATTCCAATGATAAATATTTGAATCTCAGTTCATTTTCGTTAAACTTTGTCCCCTTATGCCCAATAATACCTACTACCTTATATTCCACGTCTGATAAATATTTAAACTATTTAGAAGAAACACAAAGACGCCTTTGATGTCTCTGACTGGAAAGCCCATGGTAAGTACCTATAGGTATTCAATAAATTACGTCAATACAAACATCTGTAGATACTATTTAAGTATATATATATGCTTGTCTCAGTAAAATAACAGATTTAAATTCAGATTCAGCAATATACGAAGCCCAAGCAGAATTTGGTTCAAATTTTATCTATCCATTGATTCTTTTACAATCGAAGCGCGGCACAGCTTTTTTAATTGAAAATACATTTTGTTTTTATTCGTTCCGAACCAACGTTGGCGTTTGAAGTTGATCCGAATAATAATTTTGATGTTGTCAGTAGCTATTCGTAGATTTATGCTTGTTGTAAATATACGAACTAAGAAGCTATAAATCCATAACATCCATAATATGTCAACTCAAAAAGTGATTAGTTCCTTTGTGGATGTGAGCACAAGGTTTAAGTTATACCGAATCCTTCAGTGTCAATTGTTAAAACATTATTCTAATATGGGAGTCACGTATGCGTAAAACTATGTAACTTATGCGATTTATGCGTTATAATATAAAACGAGCGTCTAATTCTAAAATCACAACCAGCATTTGAGATAATGGCGTACATTTACAGCTTGATTTATTGATTGATTTTATTTATCGATTTAATGCTGAGTTGACCTGATCAGTGTAAAATACCGCAACGAATGTCATGTCATCGTGGACGGCGGCAGATGTCCAGGCAACAATAGGTGCTCTTTCGACAATACAGCTATCGATTACTACGGCCATTACTTAATAAAATAATGACGGGCTTTCAATAATACTAAACAGACGTATTGGCGTGGCATTATTTTAGGAATAGGAGGCATGCGATTTGTAAAGCTAAGTTGCTTAATCTAAATTCTAAATATCTCTATCTTACGGAGTCAGGAAATACAATTATAGGTACCTCTGAATATTTTTAGTAGGAACGTAACATATAATATTACGTAAAACAGGGTGTAACCTATTGGCATTACAGGATAATTTGAAATTAATTTAGGGTTAGACAATTACTCAATACGTAATATTAAACTACGTCCTACATACTGTCAAAATTCGAGCTAAAACCGCAAACTATTGTTCGTAAAACGTTGTTAGCGCAAACAAAAAAGTTGCTCTTTTCTTCGACCCGGTCCCATTTGTTCGCGAACCGGGCCCGGAAAGAGCCTCATAGGGTATAATACAAGTTATTCTCACGAGCGACAAAACCGTGACGAATATCAATGACATTTTAATATCAAAGTACCTCGTATACTGTTAAAGTATTAAGTAGGTAAGTATTCAAAATGTTATGCAATGTAAGTTGGAGTAGGTACAGTTAGCAACAGAAGTTGCTAAGCGGGCCAAGTGTTCAGAATGATCTTGACACGCTCTTATTCTCTTAACAATAAAGTCGTAATAAAGACTGTACCTACCTACCTAACCAAACGATACACCCATGAGCTACTTGGCTTTTCAATCGTCAGCCACCTCCTATATTCCACGATAGGACTTAAAACAACTCATTGTAATAGGTAAGTACCTAATTATTACTCTGCATAAGATCCTTCAGAGGTCACATAGTCCTCGACTCAGTTGCACAGAGGTCCTATAGTTAGTCCATGCGCCAGCCATGTATGAAGGAATTTTTCAACACGCTCATCGCGGGGCGCTCCAACATTTTGCGATTTACGTTGAACATACTTCTGGTTTCTTAAAGCTAGGATCACGAATCCATGGTATTTAGCCTAGTCTATCACGGCGCCCAGTTGTACTTGAGAGATAAGTAATTACTATTGTAAAGTCGCATTGATACTGCTGGCCCGAGCTAATATTGATTAGAGATTAATTGGTGCGACACCGCGGTATTTGGTCGCAATTTGCAATGGCATATCATTCATCTGGAATCACCCTAGTAATTAGGAAGAATTGGATGTCAATCATCGCGATCCCAAACTAATTGGATGTATTGCTTGATTGAGGTTGCTGTTGCTGATGCGAGAATGTTTTCAAATAAAGAAAATTAGTGTACTTAGATGTAGAATAGTAAGCTCACAGTACCTTTCTTTTTGTTCTCAGGTAAAGTCAATAGGGTAGAAAATATGAATTTACGTTTTTAGTTGTATGATTCCTACTTTAAAATAATAATAAACTTATAACTTAATGTTAACTATGGTTGTGTCACATTAACCTAAAGATCGTCGATTTATATACCTATATATATGCTCAAACACCTAATCTACTATTCTACCTTATGTAGATAATAGCAAAAGGAAAAACATGCAAAACGAACAACGTAATAACGGTTTCTTGCAAAAACATACTTTCTTTTAAACATTTCCTTAAACTTACTCTTCAGAAAAAGACAACGAAAATAAATTTATAGAAGGGTATTCCACAAGGAAGGAGATTTAGCAAGGAATAAGTCACGAGATACGGGTTATCACTAAGAAACAAGTTTGAGCGGGCTTTGGAATGTTTGAAAATAAACGGCTATTAGCGCAAGTCAGCTGTATACTGTAAAGATCTACCTTAAGCAAAAGTATTGGTCTATTATAATCATGCGATCCTTACCTGTCAGTAGGAACAAAATTAGACGCCGCATGTTGGAATCCTTTAGAGCGATAGTTTTAGGCCGGAGATGTTTTTTCAGGAGCCATCGCCACGAAACGTCAGGTCAAAGGTAAGGCCAATGTTTACGCGACTCAGCTGTTCTCCGATTACGTTCGCCAATTAACCACACACTCGCGCACTGCGGGATCCGCACGTTGCAATGTCAGCGACCACGAGAAAACTAGACACTGGGCGAAAGCTGTTCATAAGTTCAAGAATCCGAGTCAGGTGGTTCTCGTCACCCTCGTACCGAGTTGTTATTCATTCATAACAAGGTTAGTGGTTTCAGAGAGCAAGTTGACAGTTGTTTTCTGTGATGAAAACATCACACATGTTTCAAGCGGAGAGGAGAAGTCTCGCGCGCGATCGCAGCGCACGGCGGCCGACTCGCGAGTTGCGTGAGTAGGCCGGCAGGGGCGCGCGGGGTGCGGGGGCACGCCTGCGCCTCGCCCGCACCGCACCACCTCGGTATTGACCGACGACGCCTCCTTCCCACAATTCACATCCTTAACTAGGTACTGCGAATTCTCCTTTGAAAAATCCCCTAATTCCTTCTCTACGATTGAGATAGGACACGTTTTATGAAAGTCATTATAGACCTTCATAGGAACAGCCCTCGGCTATTTTCGTCTGGGTACACGCTTTCTGAATAACATTACCTGCCTTTTATTATGAAATTACGATTGGCGATACCTTGACAAGTACGGGTTTTACAACGTGGTCGTAGTGTATAATTTATAAGTTTTCTAGAAAGCTTGCGACGGCGCGGCTCTGCGAGCTTTTACGCCGCGAGCTTCGCAGCTTCTCGGTGCTCTCCATTTTCCGATTCCGCCACATTCGTTTATTCTAACTTTTATGCATTCAGGTCTGAGTACGCAGGCATAAATAAAATTGGAACCGCTTACGTACGCTTGTTATGTATGCCGACAACCCTGTCAATTTTTGCTGTCCTTATCGATGGGCTGAAAATTGGCTGTTGTGATTGATCGATTGCTGATGTGATGGCGGATTGATTTTGTTCGCACCTATAAAAATTCAACTTCTGACTGACAAGTCCCAAGTTTAATGACTTTATGGATTATGCAAGTTGCTCAGCAACACTTGTGTAAAGTGTTATAGATAAAAATAAATACTATGTTTATTGTGAATTAAACGTTATCGAATGACCGGTTTTGAATGAAACTGAGATAGCAGGTCCCGAGCCGGGCCGCGGGCGACGGTGCGCCGCTAGCCCTCTGACGTCAACACTTTAAGGCCCTACATTCTTATTGCCAACTGAGTAATTGACTCAGTTAGTACAAGATACGCACGACCTCTAGATCCGTAGTAACGGATGAGAGATAGATCTCTCTCCTATTTTAGTTTGCCGCAAACGAAACCGGCCAGTTATAAATCCGATTGGGTTAACAACCAATCAAAAATCACCCAGCAACAAATGTTCTATTCTGAAGGTCTCAGAAAATCATAAACTCCATACTTTTCCAGATACTCCTGCGTACGGTACTATACTACGGACCAGACACAATAAAATTACGTTCACAGGCGCACAGTAACAGGCGAGAAGTAAGGACTCTGCATAATTTCGCCGGCTAAAGAGTTAATAAAGACTAAGTATTTCTATACAGAGTTACATGTTTTACATTTACATCTAAGCAACAAAGTCTTTTTGTAGATAAACCCATGACTGCGATTGACCGGTTTTGCACAGACAGTGGAATGTCTGCAGAGCAGACAATGTGTCAGCTACTTCCAATCACCCAAATAGGTACAGTCAGCAAGACAATCTTTCCTATAAAACAAATTATCCGAGTTGCTACTGAGACATACATTTTTTGGGAAATAACTTCCATTAGGGGTAGGTACCTTTGAATAGTCAGTTGTATTGCAGTGAAGTCTAACATAGGTACACTTAGATTGCAATTTAGATGGATTATCTCGTAAAGATGTATTAGGCATAACGGTCGTAACTTATGGCATTTTTAGAACTTACTTAACGAGCGATAGCGATCGTCAAAAAACCGACAACATCAGTATATCACACAAGACCTAATATTAACATACCTAATTAAAGTTTATCTTATGACAAAGGTGGCAAACGAGCAGATGGATTGCCTGATTGTAAGCAATTACCGCCGCCCATTGGCACCCACAACACTAGGGGAGTCACAAGCGCGTTGCCGGCCTTTAAGGGGTTAGAGGTCTGGGAAGTTGTATTGAAAATACAATATAACTTTAAACTGACATTTATATTTGCGACTGTACATAATAGCATTGCCGACCGTCGACCCCACCAGAAGTTGATACGAAAAGAAATGTGAGCCGATCGCCGATTGACCTTTGAGCGGCCACCGCATCGATAACAGACGGCGGGACATATCAGTTGCACAGAAGCTAAGCGAAACGTAGGTAAGTATCAATCAAAGAAACTACATAGGATCTAAAAGTGCAGTGAGTGTATGAGAGGTAGGGCACAGCGATGACCATCACGCTTGAATCTGGGGCAGCCCAACTGGGGAAGTACCTCCTCCTTACAGAAGACCACAGCCATAATAGCACTGCTACCTTTCAGGTATGTAGTGCTGTGTTCCTGATGGTGAGTAAGGTTCCCAGAGCTCCAACCCCCCTTAAAGGCCGGCAACGCGCTTGTGACTCCTCTGGTGTTACGGGTGCCTATGGGCGACGGTAAATGCTTACCACCAGGCAATCCGTCTGCTCGTTTGCCGCCTATGTCATAAAAAAAAAAGTATTTTAGATATATATACAGGTGTATTACCTATCATACATCATCATGATACAGATCAATCTAGTTAATAGGAGCGCAGGCAACGATATCCACACTTATCTAAGATATTTAAATGCATAGGTTTAGATACCTATTTACATACGTACATAGGGAACGCTAATGGGTGAATTTCAAAAATATTGTACCTACGAGTATGTAATTAAGCCCCTGCAATTATTTTTAGATTAATTTTTTGTTATGACAATTAACGATGTATATTGTATTATATATCTAATTCATACTCATGCATGTCACTTAAAAAGCATCTGCTTAATGACAAAGGGAAAAATCCTACGGACGGGCAGCAGCGTCCGTCGAAACCCAATCTACAGCTACTGCGGTCGCCAACCCGCCTGCCAAGCGTGGCAACTATGGCAACTGCCCCCAAGATGATATAAGTCATATTTGTGGGAGGCCTATGTCCAGCAGTGGACTGCATACGGCTGAAATGTATGTATGTAACGTAACATTGCAATTAAGCATACTTGTACGGGTCGAATCTACCGCCGCAGTGAACGTGTTACTAGGTACATTATTTTTGTCCTCATAACATAACATAACTCAGGAATTCGTGTTACCAATCAATTCCCATACTGGGGTTAGAACACTTGACCGTTGGCCGTTGACAGATGTTTAGTTAACAGTTATTGTTGTTGTGAGCTGCGTCTATACCACGCCAGTTCAAAATACTGCTTTTAGATATGATCTCATTTTACAAGGAAATGTTTTGGTGAGATATTGAATTAATTGTCGAAACTTAAAACTTAAAGTTCTCACTAAATATCATGAAATGTGACCTGTAGAGGCCGAGCTGAAACAGAGACGGTTTGCAATTAACGGCAAATAAAAGACGAACAAATACCTACCTATCTATAAATGTTATGTCTATGTCTAAAATCCATGGGTGAATTGTAAAAAAATTGTACCATGTTTATTATGGTGAGTCAAGAACTTGCATTTAATATATCTTTCCCCTCACTAGCTCGTAAAGCGCTTGTTTATCCTTTAATACGAGAAGGTAAAAACGCATTTTATCCACTAGTGATTAAAGTAAGTTGACTTCTCATAGCTCTTATTGCTATGGTTTTAAACTCTAAATTCGCGAAGTACAGCTCACTTGCCCCCGGCGGCGGCGGCGGGCGCGGGCGAGCCTCGCTAACGCACCGAGTTGAAAATCGAATGAGAACATTCGAAAATCGTACTGGCCACCACAAGCTAACCAAGCTAAAGGCACCTTTTGTAAAAATGTTGAATGTATCTAAATGCAAAGAAAAAGTCAATGCGATTTCAAAACGTTTTTTTGCATGTTTCACTTTCCTCGCTGTAGTGAGGGGAAAAATTTTGTGTTACACACGGGTGCAATTGTAATTTAATTCTCGTGTATTGAAACACTCGCTACGCTCCGGATTCTATTTTAAAACCACTCGCTTTGCTCGTGGTTAAACTATAGAATCCATTCGCTTGCTCGAGTTTAAATCTCACACTCGTAGTTAAAATACAATTTTGCACCCTTGTATAACAAATAACTATAGTTTGTGTTACGGTATTTAATTATAATTAGTAATTGCTGGTCCTTAACTATAGGTACGATATTTTTGCAATTCAACCTAATTCCAAAGATTTTATATTTATCAGAGTGACCGTGACAGCACATTTAGGTACTATTTTTCTTAATACTTTTTTATACCACAAAGGTGGCAAACAAAGCATGCGGCCCACTTTATGGTAGGCGGTCACCGCAGCCTATGGACGTTTACAATACCGAGGCATCATTCACGCGTTGCCGACCCCGTAAAAACCTGTTTACACCCTTTTTGAAGAAGCTCATACTGTAGTCTGTATTATTGAGAGGGAGATAACAAAATGTCGATTTCCGCAATAGGCCTTCTTGAAAAATGTAAACCGATTGAACTTTTAGTCGACAGGTAACATAAGCGAGGTAAAGCAAACCGAAAGCATCAGCAAAAAATGACGCAAACCTATCTAACTTTAGGAACAAAAACGAACTAGGATAAACGCGCAAGGCTACTCCGAGGCGCTTTGTTAGAAGATCAACCTAATGTAATACAATATAACTATTACGATTGAGTAGTTTAAGACCTTATTGAGTTATTGCATAAAGGGTAACTTGAACTACTAAAAATAAAAACAAGTAAAATAACAAGAAAACCGTTTTCAGCACGTCTAACGCCTCCAAAACACGAATGCGAGGCCGACGGGTAGAAACCAAAAGGAAGTTCCTATAGATATGACAAGGACTTAAACAATGCTGTAGATTCTTGTGCCGTTTTATACGGTAAGTACTCAAAAATGTGATAGCAAAAGAAATGAGCCAATTGACCTTTGAGCAATAAAGCGACCAACACAACACCCACGTGGACGCGAGCTACACGTAAATTAAATACGCACAGGAACTAAACAAACGGTAGGCGTCGACATAAATCAATGACAACCCATCTAACTTTGGGCGCCAAACAGAAATTGAATTAGAGAAAAGTTTTCGCCGTTTTCGGATTTTCATTCGCGTTTAAGATTCTTTATCTTTCACGCAGGGAAGTTGGTTCAATGTCGTCGAATCATTTTAATACCTACAAATAAGAGACTAGTAATCTGTAACAGGATTTGACCTAACGTAGGAACATTGGGTTGGGGGAACCTAATATTTTCTTAATAATTGGTATATTGAAATGCTAAGTCGCTTTCTGTTTTATCATCGATCACATGCTGTTTTCTATAATAAACCCGAATAAGAAATAGCCAAATATCGAAAGTGACGAATGAAGAATGAGTGACGAAAGCAGACAGGGACGAATTCAAGAACTTGACAAAAAACGACTGAGACGAGCCAAGAATGTACCCTGTTTTTAATAATTCTTTAATCCCGATGAAATCTGAATATGCTGTACTGTGACGAGCTCGCACCGCTGAACTTTGATTACGCGACTGCCGAAACGCATATGCATAATAATGCATATGCTATTAGGTACATAGTTGACCAGTTTTACCTATGACCAACCCATGACTAGATTACCTTTGAAAACTCATATCTTAAATCTTGAATGTGTATTATTATGTCCCATAGAAGTTTTTTATAAGGTCCTAGACCTTTACTATTTTTAGACCCTTATGAAGAGCTTATAAATCGTATTCGACTATAAAGTATTTAATCAAAATATCTGCAAAATGCCATAACGCATACTTCATAATCCATTTATAGGAAGTACCTTTGCCTTGTCTAATCCAATTCAGTCGACGGAATTACCTCTAGACTAGGCGTTGAATCTAACTTGCATTTTACCAAAGTTGATTTATTTTTAATGGTTTGAAAGTTATCTGTTTTTCAGTAAAAACAGTAAGTATAGTTCTGTGTTCTAAGTCAGAAAATCCCTGGCTAAACCATATCAACTATAAAATCACCTGACCTGACATAAATTATATCGCGTATACTAATTTAAACTTCATCCAGACGTTTCGAACCCTTTAGCAGCGTTCGTGGACATCGGGTTTCAGTTGTTTTATTTCATGAGTAATTATCGCGGCAACCGAAGTCAATATTATATAATAATCACCTGTTTGGGTGTGCTATAACTTTGTTTGCCGGGATTAAAACGCATTATGTTTCATACGAGGGCATTACTTATAAACATGTTGTGTCCAAATGAGCATCTACTCGTATGTCGGAGAACATAACCTAATGTCTTTTGGGCGATGTTCCGCCGACATTTAAAACTGGGATAAAGTGCCGGCGCCAGCGGACTTGGCAAGGAGCTGCCCGCAAATTAATTAAGAGCAAGGACGGTCCATACACTCAAGTAACGTACGATACATACACAGACAGAATAATGTGTCTGGCACATCTCATCGCTCTTTGAGGAACTAGGAAATGGTAACCCACTGGCGTAATACGTGATATACTGGATTTGGTTTGCGTAGAACTTATGCATTATGCTACACCCATCTCCTAACTATATAAGTGACCCTAACACTTCATACCAATTGGGAAAATACCTGCCTACATTTATCATCTCTACAGCAGAAGCAGTCTACTGCTAGACATAAGCCTCCCTCAAGGATCGCCAAAACGACCGGCCTGCGCTGTTCGTCTCCAGCGGGTTTCAGGGGTTTGAGGATGACCAGGTCGCCATTCGAGTAGTTTAGTTATATTGATAAAAAACCATGAATACACATATATAGTACATATATAACATTATATATGTAAATATTTCGGATTAATCCATAGCAACCATTACACTTACCTTATACCTACTCGAAATAGGTATCATGACATGAGGCCTGCTTTAACTACTTATTGTACTTAAAGTAGTTAATTATGGACTCCTGTCTAGCTGACAATCTTATATATAAATATGTGTGGTTATAAACATACGACATACGACTAACAAGCAACTATTTCAAATACTTGACCCGTTTAGAAGTTGACATCTATTGTTAATTTGTTATATTATATCATGTATGATTTGAGGGTACCCACATCCATTCCATTATTTCATCGAGTGTCTTTCCTGAATCGGAACTAATAGAAACGATTTCAAAGCGCATTTGGAGGAACCCAAGCTTGTAATGAGGTTTTCCCTCACTCGCATTTCAATGGAGAAACCTAATTGTAGTGGCTGTAAATTCTTGACGTTTATAATTACTAGGGCAAGGGCGGCAATTAAGCTCTGACGTCTGATAAACGGGGCGAAATGTGAATAAGAGGGATTGTGAGCCTCGAAATCAGTGTTTGCCACATGGGTCCATACCCAAATTAACACCGTGGGCTTTGGACATGTATCTAGTCAATTAATAGGTAGTAGGTACCTACAAGCAGCATCATATAATTGGTAGCTGTCAGAGTGGCTGAATATATCGAGATATTACTGCTGTACTTCGGTTGCTGTTCTAACTATTTGACGCTGACCTTACCGTGAAATTAACGTTATTGGCTCCGTAGGTAAGTATAATAAAAAGTAAGTATTTATTACATTTATCTCTCGATAACTTGACAAGTGATATGCTAAGCTATAATCAAGTACATTACGGAACGGGTCGACATCGACAACCAACTTTCGCCACGGACGAAGACGAAGCTGCAGGCTACAATCTCGCTACAGAATGCGCGTAGCGCTACGAGTGGAGTAGACACAACTTGGCACTTTTACCCCCTATAGGAGTGAAATCGTCTTACTTAGATACGAATGTGAAAAATATTGGTACCTACATAATCCAAATACATATATAGCATAGTACCTACCTACAAATCTTTATTTGTATAGCAGCGATTGCCTTTGGTATTTATATTTAAACTAAAAACATTGTAGCTATCACAACTAGGTACTAGATCAAAATAACATATCGACGTAAAGAGAGTTATTGCAAATTATTTGAACTTAGAAAATACGTATTTACCATTTTGTATTTAAATGCCTTTCAAAAGCCCATTTTGTTTACTACCTACTCAGTTTCGCTAGCATAAGAAACAACAAAAAAAAGGAAATTAATTACGGGGGATTTGAGGTCGGGAAGTGCAAGGGGGGTGAACTTCTATGGGTGGAAACGGTTTATCGCGATAACGGGGTAAGCTACAACCCCTATCGAAAAAAACATTCATTCGAGATATTTAATTGTACGTATACGTAAAAAAAATGTTTTTCTTTGATTTTATGGTTACGCGAGATATTTTTAGGTTCTGCTTATGCGAAAAACTTAAACACAAAAGTTCATAAGGTAAGGTGATTTTTGAACATTGTTTTGTCTACCTATTGTTAAAAATCCATAAAGTAATACAAAAAAAACAGAAGCATTTTGTATTTGAAATGGGAAATTACATATTAGTATAGACAATTTTTAGGTATTTAAATCCTTATATAAATACTATTTTGTACTCTGGTAGTCTGGTAGTCACCGGGTAGACTATATACATACATCTATTATCTGTTTTCAGTTTTTATTTATTTCATGAATAATTATCGCGGCAACCGAAGACAATATAGGTATGTACCTAAACTTAAGTTTGAAATCTGTATGTAGTTATCTGATAAGATTCGTTACGGCGGAGCTAACACTGGAGGCGCTACCGCCAAAAACGATATTCTGTCACTCTCATGACCTCTTAATTGGGGTAAAAGGGAAAGATGCCCGAAATATACGAATATCATTTTTGGCGGTAGCGCCTCTGGAGCTGCCATACTTAGGTAGATACGTTTCGTTCCGCAGTAAAAGTTACGTTACGGAACATAAACACGATTACCTCAATGGCACATAATACCCGTGACGGGGCATCCATAGAAGTCGATTTATCGGCCCGATCATCACTTAGTCTATTTATGTATCTATATAAATAAAGTGACCCATTTAGATCGGTCAGTATGGGCAAGTTTGTAACTATAACTACTATAAGACACACAAAGATCTGTACTTAGGAACCATGTCATGATCTCATGATTTTAGTCACAAGAAAAACTGCATACATACAGATTCAAAAAATACATGTACAGTCGCCATCAGATATATCGGAGCTGTGGAGGTGGTCACAAATATGTGAACATGCACTTTATCGCCTTGACAATAGAGGCGTTGTTCAGATATTTGTGACCACCTCCACAACTCCGATATATCTGATGGCGACTGTACGCGGTTTGGGAACCGAACCCATGTGAGTTAAAACGTAAAAGTTTAATTAAGAAATACAATGCATTTTATTCATTTGAGATATTATGTTTCATAGTAACATTTACAACCTACACAAGCGATATCCAAATAGAAATAATTGAAAACTTTTATTTTCCAACCAGTTTCAATTCCCGATCTGAACACAAGTTTTTTTTTTTTATCTATGTAGGTACGATAACAGTTTTTCTCGTCCCTAAAATCGATGACTGAGGAGGTTGAATTGCGTGAGACGAAAAACACATATTATCACGTACAAAAATAAAATTTGGTTTGCTTTAATCATTAACACGTCGCGACATCTTGCGAACGATAGAAAAAAATAAGCTCTGATCGCAACGTACGGCTAAGTTGCATGACTTTCGTGTTAGTTAGTTCCTCGTTCACTAGATGGCATTAACATCAACTTTGATCTATCCCGTATCTTTTATTTAAATACTTATTCATCGTAGAATAAAATAAAAGTACCCCGTAAAACCGGTAACATCTACAACTACTAATACTCTAATATTGTACACAAAATGACAAAGGTTTTCTGATCACTAGTTATATTATAATCGAAGTTACTTGAAATTGACCAATCAGAAACAAACAGACTCTGAACCACAATTATAACTATCACAAGGGATGAACGGGAAATAAAATAAAATCATTCGATAGATTATTTTTACTACATGTAACAGCTAAAATCTACATAGTCAACGAATATATTATTGTTCATGTTACTTGGACACCCTGTTTATCCAGTTTGGCCTGCCTGAAAGCCTGTATGAATTGTTTCCTAATTTCAAAGGCAATGACCGCCGCAGCCATGCCAGTGTTCAGACTGTCGACTCCTCTTTGAAGTGGAATATTGAGCCGAAGACCATTTTGCGCTGCTGCTAACCTAAAAACAACTATTGTTTAACAAATAGCATTCTAGGTATTAAAACCTACTTTTAATGTCATACAATCTCATCAAACATGTAAATTAAATAAGTTTAAGTCTACATAACAGATTTATGTTAGAAGCTAATTATATGTAGTTTTATTTTTATTTGTTTATAGGATATCATTATTTTTTCATTTGAAATAAGTACTTATTTAAGTATATCAAAAAATAATGACTTAATTAATAAATTTACAAAATTATAAAAAATAATTTGATTTGGTCCTAATTGCATAGATGACAGCACCATCTCTCTTACTACATCAGAATCCTTAAATGATTCAAATAAGAGGTGCAAACACTTACTCCTTGTACTTAGAGTATGGCCAACGGTGCCTAAAGCCGTCGTGGAATGCTTACACTTAAATATTTTCTTCATGTGCCATGGTGACCAGAGTTCAAATCCTGCATGAGACACTTTTATCACTCAGACATTTGTTAAGTAGCTGTCATCTTTTTTAAATTATAGTGATAATAATATGCCTCACAACAGTTTTTAATTTACATATCACCCAGGTACCTATGTTATGCATAAAGTTGCTATATTCTGTCTTTTTTTTAAATTTTTATTTTAAATTCAGAAAATTCTTGTAATTTCTATGCTTTACCTGTAGCTATCTTCACTAATGCCCTCAGTCTCTCCGCCTATTATAAGTGACACATGGCCCAAGGAAGCATAATCCACTCCATAATAAGGCAAAATTGGTAACCCTTGAACTCCTTCATCAGGTAGGTCAACATCCGTGTTAAACTTAGCATTACTATCAGCAATAATTACTGAAGTGTGTTCAGGAAGCTGTTTAGGCATGTCTTCCCAGTCTATTGATGTGTAAATTGGCAGACGAAAGTGAGCTCCAGCACCACTTCTCACAACTTTGGAATCCCAGACATCGACACATCCTGGAAGGAATAATAAATAAATAATAATAAATATTACAGGACATTCTTACACAGATTGACTGAGCCCCACAGTAAGCTCAAGAAGGCTTCTGTTGTGCGTACTCAGCCAAGAATATATATATTTTATTATTATTATTTATTATTATTAGAGCTCAATTTATTCTACATAGTGCATTAATGATATTGCGTCTTGTGGTATTGTTTTCAATTCACTGATGTAGACCCCTTCCGGGTAAAAGCCTCCAATATATATATACAATATACAAATAATTAAATACATATATAAAATACCCATGACTCAAGAACAAATATCTGTGCTCATCACACAAATAAATGCCCTTTCTGGGATTTGAAACAAGGTCCATCGGCTTTATAGGCAGGGTCACTAATAGGAATAAAATTAATTATAATAATTATCAACAAGTAATAGAGATATTCAGGGATTTGTCATTGGGTCAAGTGACAAATGTTATATCTTATAAGTTATACTTATGACTTATATGGATAGAAAACCACCTACATAGATTTTAAGTATGAAAATATACAAGACATTGAACACTTATCTAATAAAAAATAGATTGTGTAACAACATGTACATAGACACAATATTTCACATTTTCATTAGTATGGATGAGCACCATAATTATGATGTCATATTTCCCTAACATTTAATTAGAGGTATATCATTGTTAGGCCGTAATGGCAAACAAGCAAATTTCTGACCTTTTCTATTACTTTTTTGTAATTGGTCTGACACAAAAGACAGGAACAATTTATGTCATTTACAAATATCAGACATCCACCAGGACTTAAGGAGGGATTGGCTTGTCGTTGTTTCAGTTTGGTTCATAGCCAAAACATGTCAATAACTGAGCCATTGCATTGAGCATGCATTATGAAGTTGCAAAATGAAGGCTATACAATAATATCTGACATGCCAAAATGAGCTCCCTACAAATAAGATTGTTTCAGATATTTTTGAGTGATTTCTTTTAATCCATGTGACAGTAAATTTTCTCCGAAACAATATAATAGAGGATTATGAAATTTGGAATATCTTTAGGTACTTGTTATTTTTATTTATGATTTACATCTCTCTATTTGTTAGGATCACCTGTTTTAGATGAATCTTTTCCGGACTTTGTCAATCAAAATTACCAAACATTTTGTACTTTTTCAGACCGTTTGTGCCAAATTAATGCCCATATGGCTTACAGTATCATGAAATACTGCCTCTTCATCCCAAAATTTACATATGCACTGCGTTGCAGCCATCTCTGGATGTACCCTGACCTTTTGGAGAAACTCGATAACATAATCAAAAACACTCTTTCATCTGTCGTTAACATTGATTTGGATAACAATCAGTGGTCCCAAGCCTCCCTTCCCATCAGGCATGGAGGCATTGGGATCAGAAAAATTTCTATCATCTCTTTACCTGCTTTCATTTCATCAATTCACAGCACCCAAAATTTAGTAACTAAAATTCTAAAAACCTCTGTTAATCTCAAAATTTCATTTTTAGCTGATGCCGTGGATTTTTGGAGGGCACTTTGTCCAGGCTCCGATTTACCCGCAGCTCCCCCATCGCAGCGACAATGGGACGAGCCGCTCTGCGTGCTGGTACGGGATCACCTGTACGAAACGTTTACCAGCCCCGCAGAGCGTGCTCGTATCCTTGCCTGCTCCAGGTGGGAATCCGGAGCCTGGCTACAAGCTTTGCCCTCCAAAAATCTGGGTACCCTTCTGAGTAACGAGACTTTTCGGCTTGCGCTCGCACTACGTCTCGGCACGGTTTGTGTTGCCCCACACCAATGCTGCTGTGGTGCGAACGTCACTGGTAAGGGCCTGCACGGCCTGTCTTGCAGCAGGAGCGCTGGCCGCATCTCGCGGCACGCCAGCCTCAACGATATCCTGCGGCGGGCCTTTACTAGTGCCGGAGCACCAGCAGTCCTAGAACCTGCGGGCCTGGCCAGAAACGATGGCAAGCGGCCGGACGGCATGACCCTCGTTCCTTGGAAGTTGGGAAGACCTCTTGTCTGGGACGCCACATGTGTGGACACTTTTGCGCCTTCCCACCTTCCACGGACCTCGGTCAATGCTGCTGCAGCAGCTGAGGCAGCAGAACAACTCAGCGGCTCAAATATGCAGTTATCGATTCTGGCTGCATATTTGAGCCTTTTGGAGTTGAAACCCTTGGCTCATGGGGACCCGGAGCTCACATTATTTTTAAGGAGCTAGCTAAGCGCCTTGTGGATACCACGGGTGACCAGAGGGCTGGCTCATTCCTTGCGCAAAGAATTAGCATCGCTATTCAGCGCGGGAATGCTGCTAGCCTTCTGGGTAACCTTCCATGCGGCGCTGAGTTAGCTCCTATTTTTTATTTGTAAATATCTGTATATACCTTGTTTTAGTTTTCTTTAGTCCTTAGTTTTATTTTAATTCTAGTTTATTTTTATTTTTTTTAAGTTTATTTATATTGTATTACCAAATAAATTACGTCCCTGATTTTCTTGATACTGACCTTTTGTCAATAATACTTTTTCACAGCCAGAGCCAACTGCTACTCTTAGTATGGCTCCCAAGTTGCCAGGTTCTCGAACTTGGTCACAAATGATCTGCATTGGTATGGGCTTTGATAACATTTTTACAGTTTCTGGTGTAGGTGTTTCAAATATACCTGAAATATTTATTAACATTTCGTTTTATAGAACTTTAATGAGCTCAAAGGAACTATACTCTAATTAAATCATGTGTATGCTCAAGAAGGACAAATTTTACAATGTGAATATTTTCAATACACACTACAAGATGACTGATAGCACACCATTGCTAGCCTACTTAATTTAGATTGTTTCTCTTTTGCCTTTTTATACATTTATCTATCTATTTTTTATGGTGGAGGGTGACAAATGTTTGTATTGTACTTAGGGCCTTTTCAAATTAAGCATTTACAAAAATGTGAGATTATGATAAGGACAAATGATAACAGTGCTTTTTCTGTCCTACCTATTGAGAGTTTAATTAGAGCATCCTATTCAACCTTGGTTTTAAAATTACCATGCCTTGTCTATGATTAATACTAAGTCTAAGTTGAGTAAAATAAAAATAAAAATGTTCATGCAATGAAAACTCGCATAAAGTATCTCCTAAAATATTCTGCAAATGTATGTATGTAAATAAATATTTGTATTCATCTATCTGGAAATGTCCAGATAGATGAATACAAATATACCCCAATGGGGGTATCCATAAATTTCCACAGGGAGTAATCTTCAGCACACTGCAACCACCAACTCCCAGCAACCTGTATGAGGTCACTGGGCTATCTAGGTTGTGGACATCCCAAAACACACTTATTTGTTTTTTAATTATAGAAATGATGACACAAGAATTATATATAATACAAACCAAATATTCCAGGAGGAGTTTGTACATTTGACCACATTGATATCTCCTTATAAGAAGTTTTGAACAATTTCACTCCAGTTTTTGGTAAGAATGGCCTTAAGTTATGTAAGTCTTCTGTATTGCTAAAAATAACATACTTAAGAGGACACTTGGCCTCAAGACCATCAACTATTAGACGCCAACCTTCCACAAGTATCTGACTATTTCGCTTTTTATCTTTCTTTGTTTTTAATGTAACAAAGAGTGAGCTGAAACAAAATGTATGTAAATAGATAATTCATCAAAAATAAAATAGAGATTGTATTAAAATAGTAGTTAATGATTTATGTTTTTATCATGCTTAAATTCATTAATTTAAGTATTACCTTAACCATCCATCATTGTCTTTTAATTTTTCGTACATAATTTCATTGTTATCATCAAACACTTTTGCTTGGCTGAGATAAAATTTCCTCTTTTTTAAAAGTTCATCACGTTTTTGTTTTATTTCCTTAAATTTTTCAGGACTCGGCTTCTGCGATACCTCATTTTGTTTTATATTTCTTACAGTAACCTTTTCTTTGTCATTTTCTTTTAGTTTATTGAATTTCTCCGGATCCAAACTAATTACCTTTTCCTTTTTCAAACTTACTTCTGAGTTAGGCTCGTATGATAAGACTACTTTCGCTGGATTTCTTTGGGTCCATCGCCTATTAAACCTTACTGTATCGAGAGCTGGATGCCGGGCTATGAACTGAGCAGCAAATACATGTAGATTCCTTAACGTCATTTTTTTCTCGTGAAACAATTTTTATATTTCTAAGGTAAGTTTTGTGAAGACAAAAATAGTAAACTATATACCGTGCACCGTGCTGCAGAAATATATAAATATAATACACAGACTAATAAGAGATACTAACGTACTACTACAAGAGTAGAGTATAGAAAAGTTTTAGGTTATAAAATGTATTAAGGTTTTTGACATATGTCAAACGTTAATACGCACTTAAGGTCAATCTACACGATAGTTGTTGAAAAGTTACTTCGCTGTTTTTTTATAACTTACTATATTATTGTTATTGCAGCTGCTTTTATAACCCAAAAACGGGACGAGTATATTTTTTCTTCAGTTGTTACTAATAATACGGTCCTTAGACTTGCAATCGACCAATCAGACTTGTTATATACGTGGTCTTTTGACATTTGTTGACGTTGCGTTGCGATGAACAATTTTGTCAATATGCAACACCAACGTTATCATTGGCTCAGCTGAACTGAATGTTTAATGTATTATCGTGATCTCGTAAAGGCGTAATTATTTTGTGTTTATTTTTAAACCAACACAAACTTCTAGACAAAATGGCAACAGGCGTACAACCTCGTGACGAGGAACTACAATTTACCCGGTCTGATCTTGAAAATATTCAAGACGCCATGAAGAATAAGAAATTTCGAGAATTGCTAGCGGAGTACGCTGAAGAAGTACGTGACCCGGCGAATCAAGCACTTTACCAGAAGGAAATGACCCAGCTAGAGAAAGAGCGAGGTTATGATGTAACCTTTATCAATCCGAAGGGCGGGTATGTTATCAAAACAAGCGTCGCTGGCGACCGGAAAGCGTTCGTAAATATATGTAGCAATGATAATGTCGGCAAACCGTCCTGCAGCGTTCAAGAAGTTGATAACCAGAGAGGTATGAATTGGCAAATACCATACAGTATAATCCCTCCCAGGGATGATTATGATCACAAAAAACAGAGATGTATCATTTATGATGTAGTATTCCACCCTGACACTTTGCGCATGGCAGAGGTTAACAAAAGGTTCCGTGAACTGGTCAACAAGACTGCCTTGGATGGCTTGATGAAAACATACAACATTCATCTAGACAACAACAATTTACGTTTTCCTAAGTCATTATATAAGGGAATGTCTACTCCAGCCATTATTCGTAAAGAGGATCCTGATTTCAAGGGAGTACCTTTAGATGATGAGGAGGGGGAGGTACCACTGTCTCCAGAAGTATTGGAGAAACTATATCCACAACATACATTCCCAGTACCATCTACTAAAACAGAAGAGAATAAAACTGTTCCTTCTAAGTCTAAAAATACAGCCAAATCTAAAAAAGACTTTACCCATGAAACTATCAATGGATACACTATACCTAAGTATGTTATCAAACAGCAAAAGAATGTTGACATGCAAGACTTCACTTATGACAAAAACAGTAAACAGTACACTGCCATACCCAGTCACATAGTAATTGAAATTAATCTTCCTCTTCTATCATCCACTAAGAATTGTATATTAGATGTCAAGGAAAGGTCACTGAGTCTATCTTGTGAAAAACCTGCAAAGTACAAACTTTCCTTAACTCTTCCATATGCAGTTAATGATGAGTATGGAACTGCTAAGTTTGATAAAACAAAGCACATGCTTATTGTCACACTACCTGTAGTCAAACAAAATCTTAAGAAAGATACCAGTAAAATTGACAGTGGAGTAGAAAGTGAAGAAAATTCTAGTTCTCAAAGTGATGATGAGCAGAAGGATAACTTGGTTGAAGAATTGTCATCGACTGTTGCCGAAACTTCTATAAGGGCTCCTACACAGCAATTAGAACATGAATCATCTGAAGAAGTATTTTTAGATCCTTCCCGTGGATACATTTTACCATTATACACTCATAATGTACTTGATGAAATTGTTGCTTTTACCTTCCATGTTAAAAATACAGAGCCGGACTCTGTTGTAGTAAAAAGTGAGGGCAATAAAGTATACATTAAATTTACATCAGTTGGATCAGGATTTGTACCAGTTCATTATGCAGCTCTTATAGTGTTTGATGAAGGAATTACATTTGAAAATGCCACAGGAGAACCATGGGATAATAATGTTATTCTGCAACTTGAAGTATCCAGGAACCTCCCTGAGAAATTCCAAATAGGTTTGAATGATGCTTCTCTAACCAGTGAATACTTTGACATGTCCCAAGTGAAAAAGCCTGCCAGTGACCAATCTACCTTAAGTCTAAAACTGCCTCAAGATGAGGTTTCTTTGCCCACAGTGGAAGTAACTAACTTGGGTTCGGAGACAAATATAGTTGTGTCATCTAATATTGAGGATGATGACAGTGATGACATTGAATCACCTACAGCTCATGAAGAGAAAGAAATAGTTTGGGTAGACTCAGGAATGAATGATACGGGAGCCAAGAGTATTCTGCGGAAACCAATACACATGATTAGAAGCTTTTCAGAGTCCAGTGTAGGAGATGTCGCTTCTTCAATGGATTATGTTAGCTCTGATTGTATTCCTGAGGAATCCAGCTTGAAAAAGACTGTTAGGTTCAATGATGTTATTGCTAAACAATTTTATAGGTATGCATAGAATTCATATCAATTATTAATTCTGATTTAAACTTTCACGGTTTGTACACATTATTAAACATTAACGGGACTTAACCGCGTATTAACTTTGAAATTTACCTCCGACGTTTCGATGACGACGTTGTCCTCGTGGTCTCGGATTAAGACTGACCACGAACCTGGACCGGTTGAGGCCACATTTTAAAGTTAATACGCGGTTAAGTCCCGTTCATGTTTAATAATTATTAATTAATTGATCATTATTATTATTATTATAGCTCTATCCCACATCAGTGGTCCCCAAGGGTATAAGCCTCCTCCATCTGTCTCCACCTCTCTTTGTCGGTGGCAATGTCCATCCAATTTTTCCCTGCAGCCTGTGTGATGTCGTCTGTCCATCTTTTCCATTGCCTTCCCACTCTTCTTTTTCCAACTGGGCCAGGCCATTTCGTTACTAGTTTTGTCCATCTTTGGTCCTGATATCTTGCTATATTAATTGATCATTATTCTATTTTAAAAGTTAACCAATATATGTATGTTGTTTACAGGTATAATTCATCGATTGAGGGGCAAAAGAAGAAGAATCAAAGGAAAAAGAGTAAAAAACGCACGCAAGATAGGCGCAAGAGTGAAAGTGAGGCAGAAGAGGATTTCGTCAACTCAACTCAGGTATTAAAACTAGCTATATATTTGTTAATCCCCTTAAAAGCCCTTTATACCACTCATGTTATATCTAACAATCATCATCTTCCTGCGTGCCTGGGGTCTGCTTGCAACTAATCCCATTAACTAGCGTAGGAACTAGTTTTTACGAAACCGGCTGCCTTCTGACCTTGTAACTCACATGTGTTGTTGTGTTTAAACAAGTGATAACAAGCCGTGCCTCATTCTTATTGGCATACGTCGCACTCCAGCGGGCAATTTGGTGGCATGTCAAAATGATAGATAAGGTTCACAAATACATCAATTCATTTTCAAATAATCAGAAGTATTTTACTTAGTACTTGGTACCTAGTATTTATAATGTACAATTCTAAATATCTTAGCAACTAAGGTTGTACGTTAATTACGTGTTAATTTTTTAGTATTCATTCAATTTTAAATAAAAATACAATTGTGACTTAAGTTCGGAGTGCTGTCGTAGTATCCTATCCATTGCAAATTTGCAATAAATAGATTTGCTATTTAAGCAGGTTCCCCGTTAGTCTCAAGCGTTCCATAGTTAAGCCTATATTTAAGAAACAGAACAAAGCCTCAATGGATAATTACAGACCTATAACTATTGTACCTGTAATATCTAAAATTATAGAAAAAGCCATGCACGATCGACTGTTGGCCTTCCTCACCACCTTTTCGGTTCTAAACAACCAGCAATATGGGTTTCGGAAAAGAAGTTCAACTACGCTGGCATCCTTTAATCTAGTGAAATTAATTACAGAATCTTTAAACAGTAATACGCCTGTAGCGGCTATATTTTTGGATCTCAGCAAAGCGTTTGATTTTGTAACTCATTCAATACTACTGCGTAAATTAGAAAAGTGTGGCATTAGAGGAAACGCGTTAAACTGGCTTCAAAGTTATCTCACAGACAGAGAACAATGTATAGAAATTCAACAGGTCATTAACAACGAACTCGTTTCTGTACGATCTGAGTTCAAATACAATCGTTGCGGGGTCCCGCAGGGTAGCATACTAGGTCCATTGCTGTTCCTCCTGTATATTAATGATCTGCCAAACAACCTAAAACATAACTGTATAATGTTCGCTGACGACACAACGTTAATAATAAAACCTGAAAATCTCAGTTCTTTTAATAAAGAGATTAATGACGCCTTGAATAATGTAATCAATTGGCTTGAACATAATAATTTGAAAATAAATATTGATAAAACTTGCTTGATGCAATTTAGGACATACAGAGGCACAGACATAGATTTAAACGTACAATATAAAGGAGACATAGTTAAACAAGTAGACGCAACCAAGTTTTTGGGGATACATATTGACAAGTTTTGCAGTTGGAAGACTCATGTCGCCAATGTACGTGAAAGGCTTGACAAATTTGTTTTTGCTCTCAGGCGACTTAGCACTACTTCTTCGCTGGATGTGGCCTTAGTAGCCTACCATGGACATGTATCATCCATATTAAGTTATGGATTATTAATTTGGGGCAACTCTGTAGATGTCCAAAAAGCATTCTTAGCTCAGAAAAAGTGTATACGTGCCGTTTGCAACGTCCACTATCTGGAACCATGCAGACCTTTGTTTAGGTATACAAAAGTTCTCCCCTTGTCATGCATGTACATTTTGCAGGCGTCTATATTTGTGAAAGAGCACCCTGAATATTTTGAAACCAATAATACTTACTTTCCTAGATCTACTAGACGAAATAATCAAATATTTGTACCCAGAGCCGGAAAAGACGTATTTAAGAACAATGTTTATTTTATGGTCATCCAGATATATAATAAGCTACCAAAACATATAAAAGAATGTCAGCCAAGATTATTTAAAAGCATACTCAATAGATGGCTATTATCCAAATGTTATTATTCCGTACAAGAATTCATGTCTGACCAAAACCAATAGTTAAATTTATTCCTAATTCATTTATTCTTAATTATATTAATATTTTTTTAAATTATGTATGTACCGTTAAGTACTTATAGTTATCATAATTTCTGTAAATAAATCTGAGTTAATATTATATTCATTTGACATTATGCATTCACATATGATTAAATAAATCAAACATAAATTATGTATGTAAACGTAATTCATTAATTAATTAAATTCGTTTGTAAGTTTATAATTTCTATTAAAAGTGTAATGACGATAAACTGTTAGGATTAATTGACGTATGTTGCATGCCTGGCATGGTAGAACATAAGTACGAATATTTACTAGACCAACTGTATTACTATGTTCTTGCAATAAAGAAAGAATTTCATTTCAAGAATTTCATTAACAAATAAAGCAAATCTTTCTATTAAATAGACGGCACTGCAACAACAAATATAAGTTAGAACGACAGTCATAATGACACATGTCAGCTATTTATTCGTTTTATAAGTGGCCACTTACGAGGGGCGTTCAATATATAATGAGAATGACAAGGACGCAAATAACTTTTGACATATTTTATATTATTTTTCAGTATAGTCACCTTTCAAGAGTTTACACTAATTATATCTCTTTTCTAACATTAATATTCCCTTTTTAAAAAAATCTTCTTCTTGACCCCTTAAAAAATCCTGTACCGCGGCGACCACGGCATCATCATCATCAAATTTCTGACCTCTGAGGTACTCTTTTAACCGCGGAAATAAATAGAAATCACTAGGAGCGAGGTCTGGTGAATATGGCGGATGCTCCATCAATTCAAAGCCAGCATCTTTGATGGCAGCCATGGCAACTCTTGAGTTATGTGCGGAAGCGTTGTCCTGGTGAAACAAAACACCTTTGGAAAGTTTCCCTCGGCGTTCCTCGCGTATAACATTGCGTAGTTTTTTTATTTGTTCCGCATATAAATTCCCCGTGATCGTAGCTCCATGATCAAGGTATTCAATCATAACAACCCCGTGGCTGTCCCAGAAAAGGGAGCCCATGACTTTACCGGCGGATGGAATTGCCTTAAATTTCTTCGGAGTTGGAGATGATGGCCTCTTCCAAGTCATAGATTGTTGCTTGGTTCCTGGGTCGTAATGGTGAAGCCACGTTTCGTCCATAGTTAGAAAACGAGCCAAAAATCGGTCAGGATCTTGCTGTAACAGGTCCAAATATGTCTTTGAAACCCGCAGTCTGGTTTGTTTTTGAGTGTCCGTAAGCATTCTTGGTACCCAGCGTGCTGATACCTTTTTCATGCCCAAGTGGTCATGTATTATATTATGAACACTCCCTACAGAAATTTTGACTTCTTCTGCTATAAAACGAACAGTAACACGACGATCCGTTAAAATTATTTTCTCAACTTTTTTTATCATTTGTTCGGTCACTGTAGAGTTCGGCCGCCCTGAGCGTGGGTCGTCATTGATGTTCGATCTTCCTCTTTTAAACTCGGCACACCACCGTGCAACCGTGGAATAAGGAGGAGCGTGAACCCCTAATGTTTCTTGCAAATCTAAATTAACTCGCTCAGTAGTAAAATTTTTCAAGCAAAGGTATTTAATCACCGCACGAACTTCAATTTTCTCCATTTTCACCATTTGGTTCCGACACAACGAAATGAATGTACTCTATTTTTTAAAAAAACAAACGACTGTCAAGTTATTTTTTTTTATTTTTCATAATAGTTAAATATGCTATGCCTGCCAGTACTTTTTTATTACTTTGCCAAAGAGTTTATATGTCATTATCATTATATATTGAACGCCCCTCGTAAATAGGCTATCAGTTATCACTGCAGAGTATCTATACGTTAAAGACTAATAAAAGTAATAATTGATAACCGGTAACTAAGTTTAATAAACTGTTACAAATACTAAGTACATTAGAATACTTGTAAGTTAAGATTTTTTTGTAAACCTTACCTTGCCACCAAACTGCCCGCTGGAGTGCGACGTATGCTTATTGGAGTAATACCATTTATATTAAGTTGCATAAATATTTAGCCACAGGCAACTATTTTCGACCACGAGAGGTAGGATGCGATAATCACCACGCTTGGCAGGCGGGCTAGCGATCGTAGTATGTTCCATCACTATCCATAAACGCTTGCTGCTCCCGGTTTTCCGTTGATTAGAATCCCAGTTTAACAATAATGGTTATTATTGCGAAAACCCTGAAATGTATTTTTTCGTCCCAATTTAAATGACTTATCAGTCAGTAGACTTCAAGATAATCGAGATAAGATAACAATATAATTTAATAACAAAATATCACAATCGAAATAGCATGTCAATAGGTATTTTTTTATGTAAGTTAATAATGTCACTATCGTAATTACTTTAATTTCGCAGATTCCGAAGTCGAAACCGAAGTCTGCACTTAAACAGAGGCGCGACAGTGGTCTAGCCGACACTTCTGACGTTGAAAGCGAAAGCAGAGGCACCCCAACCGGCAGAGACATCACTAACAAACGCAAAGATGACGGACTCGACACAGACGCGTCGGAGGGAGGCACTCCTTCATCTGTTTTCGACATATGTAACACCAACAACTCCAGTGAATCGGAACCAGTCATATGGAAATCTAAAGATGACATAAACAAGTCAAAATCAGCGAAAGCTAAGCAGTCTGAACCCAAAACCTGTGATAATATTAAACATAACGCTATTCTCTACGATCCAGACAAACTGAATAAAGGCCAGTACCAAGAAGTAACGTTTAAAAACGATCTCATATTTGATTTGGACATGTGAGTGCTGACACCTATTCTATATCTCTTAGAGAGTCCCATAATTTGTGGTATAGGAATGTCCGAAGTCCCAGTTTAATTTTATTAATTACGTCTGAATAGTATTTTAGATTAGTTAGTTCCTATATTTTTGCGTGTAGCTATTTTAGTTATTTTCCTAGCTTGCTAAGTTTATGGCAATGGTTTAAACTAACATCCTAGTAAGGTCAATTACAGAAAATAGAAAATGTTTAGCTATGTACAAGGGTCGTAAGTAATAATACGTATTTAAAACAGAGTACAAAATGTTTGTACGAGTAATATTTATGAAAAACTAATAGTAAAAGGCAATAATTAACTTTACAATACTAACGCCTTAGTGTGTTTATATGATGATGGCAAACTAAATCAAATCGAAATATTGACCACCATCAGGTGTTTACCTTTTTAATAAAATAACATTAGTGATTTAGCCTTGTAAAATATTTTCAGATAATTTTCATTGTGCTCATTGTAGACAATATTTAAATTTTGGGTAGTTGAAATGCATTTAAATGGTACAAAATAGAATAACTGCTATTATTGGCTAAGATTTAAAATAACAAATGTCCTGTAGATTAAGTTTTAGATATAACGCACAGTGATGTTAGAATGAATACGAGCGAATGTAAAACATGAAAATTAACAACTTGATCACTTCCATAACTTTGAATAATGTTATTGCTAAAAGTCTCTAGGAGCTAAACTGATGTTATGATGTGTTTGACCATTCATTTTTATCACTGCCTGTTTAAGGTAAAGTAAAAGTTTAGTAGTGTAATAAAAGCAAGTAAGAGGTTGCATGTATGAAAGTTCAATCACATTGGCTGTTTATAAAATTATTAAGTACAGTGTTCAGTGGGTTTTTTTTTTGATAATGACAATGTTAATGGTAACTGTATACAGTCAATCATGTACAAGAGGACTAATATAAAATTATGTATACTTAACAATTACGACCGGCATACGATGCTTATTAACATATATGTGTAACATAATAACCCAGTGTTTTATGCACATAAAATTAAGTTTATTAGCTAACCACATATAAAACAATATTGGTCTGTAAAAGACGTTTCTATGTCTAGTTGGTTTCGTACGCTTGAAAAACAAACCAGTGCAAATAGTAATGTAATTACCGTAAAACCATTACTAGCAGATATGTAGGCCATTTATAAACAATTATACACCTTATTGTCATTATACCAGATACAAAGTTAATGGGTTCAAACGTGCACATAATGCGTGGCTATATGATGGCCAGGGCTCGCCGCTTCCGCCTCGCATGTCTTCGATCTGCTTGTGCTGATAACGCCTGTAACCGAAGACTATATCAGGCCTTTACCGTTTGAACGCAAAAGACAGACGTCGAACGAAAAATGTGTCCATGACGTCTCTACATTACATGCCGCTCTCTGTTCTCTGTTGTGTTTTTCATGAGCTGGGCCCTCTAAGGCTTAATGCTGAGTTTACACTAGCGCAGAAGCTAATGCTTTGTAATCTTGTCAGATATGTGTAAACATATTGCATAAACTGCTTAGTATTAGTGCAGATACAAGTGAGAAGCCAGTCCAGTTTAAAAATCGACACGCACAGTCAACCAATTTGATTTACAGGCCATTTCGTTACCTGTCACAGTGAAAATCTATATGAAAGACGCAAAAGATCTCTTATGCAAATCAAATTGGTTGACTATACATACCCTATAACTAGAAATAAACTAATACTTGTCACATGAACATTAATGTCAAGTGATTCTCGGTACTACGAATACCCTTCTCTAATACCAATATGTACCCGGCTACCCGTCCCCTATCACTACTGACAAGTCGCTAAGGGCCTAATCACTTATGTTAATCGATGAGTAGGTACTAAGCTCGTGTAAACCTAGCATAAAGCATATATTGTGCCTTTATAACCACTGGCTACGCAAGTAACCGTCAACCACCTATTGTCATAAACTGCGCACATTTCAGTGAGTTTGTGTAGATGTTTATTGGTAGGAATGATTGTGAAGTTATTGTTTTATGTAGTTTATTAATCACTATGGATTGATTTTTATGATTAGGTATATTAATTATGATGTAATTTGAAATAAAATGTGTCAAAATAATATCAGTCTTTAATTTTTAAATATTGGCCCCAACAACAAGAACTTTAAAATATACAGAAGGTCTAACCAATACTATCTAATAAGGCCTTAGTAGATAGCAATAGGTGACCTCTTCGATGTTAAGATTTACTAGAAGTTGTACGCTTAAAGCAACTGGTCAGCAAATACACAGTCCATAGGTACAGTCGCCATCAGATATACGGTGCTCACAAATATTTGAACAACGCCTCTATTTTCAAGGCGATAAAGCTACGCCTCACCACCTTCACACCTCCGATATATCTGATGACGACTATACCTATAACAATTAAAGAAATATATTCGCTTTAATCTGTTTAATGCAACGGCTATGGCTACGGCTTGGCTTTGCTGAATGGTTGACTGGTAGAGAATGCCTTTAGGTATTAAGTCCGCCTTTCATAGTTTAAGTTTGTCTTTTATTAAAAATGGGAACGAGTAGGTACGTTAATACAATCCTGCTAATGTCGTAAAGGATTTATCATATTTAAGAGTTAAGATTTCCTATAAACTTCCGTTATTTTAGTGTTTAGTATTTTTTTTAATTTTACCTATTTTATTATGACATAGCCCTTTTTGATTGCAATGTCGCCAAAGTCAGTGACAAGGGAACTTGCAAGGGAAAAGAATAGATGGGCAATTTCACTTTCAGGGACACCCAATTACCTTAATTGTCAAATAAAAGTTAAATCAGTGGTCAGTTTAGTGACGACAATTAAGCTTGAAATATTTATGTAAATCATCGTTATTCGCATTTTTCTATTACAATAACACGTAGTATTTATGGATTAAACATAAAACAGTAGATTATAAGTATTGAAATTTAAAGCTTAATTGTCGTCACTAAACTGACCACTGATTTAACTTTTATTTGACAATTAAGTTAATTGGGTGTCCCTGAAAGTGAAATTGCCCAGATACTGAATTCTGAAGTAGTTATTACTTATTACAAAAAAATGTGCCCAATCATCTTAATCGATAGTTTTTTTATGTGCAAAAATATTCAAAACGTCGAAAATAAACGGCTTGTGGCGAGCCGTTTGGGAGTAATAATTCCATGGACCTAGTGTTCCAAAGTGCCAGGGTTTTCGCTTCCCGCATCTTCGTCGCTCGGTATTGAATCCCAAAGGGACCTTTAGGACTCTGGCCGCTGGCTTTTCTTAATTGGTCGTCCAGAGAGCATTCGACGGAGGTTTATGCGCGCAAGATGGAAGTGAAATATGCATAAGAGGCGAGTGGGAACGCGTAGAAAGCGGCGCACCGCGCACATCTCGATAAACCCTGAGCCGTGTTTATGATGGCAGTTTCAGGTGCTTCGTCTAATCGGCGGCAAGTTGATCACCGCCAACTTCAGTTCATTGGTATCTCTTATTGATGTCAAAAAATGTAAAATTCTCCAATGGTTTTTCACCTAGAGGGGAAAACAAAACAATAATGAAATACTTTATTGCAAATTAACACACAAACGATTAACAGGGTAAGGAAACTGACATGACAGATGACAACGGGCGGCCTTATCCTTTAAAAGCGATAATTTCCAAATTACATTCAAATAGCGAAACGGCGAAATATACCTAGAGTGTGTACACCTACGGGCTAAAACGGAAAATACATAAGCACTGGGAGTAGGTAGGTACCTACTAACGAACAATAATACCTAGGTACTGATTTCTGGAGTTAGGTACCTACTCCAGAAATTAGTAACTCCTCAAAATATAAAAAGATAAAAGATCTTTATTTATCATTTTATGCACTTACAATGCCCTTAATGAATATCAAAAAATCTACCACCGGTTCTAACCCTCTCACCTCTACACCTCTTGTCGCGGAGAAGCGCGAAACAAGAGACTTGAAGTACCTACCTAATAGAAAAGTTTCGGCTGTGGGCAGTAAAAAAAACGCGCCCTTTTATTTTTAATCAGAAATAATATGTAATGGTAAGAAGAAACAGACAGTGTCCAGTGCAGCAGAATCATTAGCGTGGTGAGTTATTTGTAATTAATTGTTAATCACAACTAATCAAGGGATTTAATATCAAATATACAGGTTCACAATGAACGGTTGTGAGACACACCAGTATGATTAATAAGTAATAAGTTGGGAGTTTGAGATGCGTCTTCTAACTCATATTCAAGTGAGGTAATATAGGGACGGCTTGTTGAAATAAAGTTTCAATGACTAATAACATTATTCAATAAATATATAAACCTCTTAAATAAAATTATACCTGACCTATAGGTATTCTTAGGAGTGTTGATGACGTTTCCAATTTGAAAACACGAACCCAAAACCATACGATTAAATTTGTGGGCAAAGGCTTTTAGGCCGCCCGCCATTTTATTTAACAAGCTCGCAATTTAAAAGACGGCTCTCGGGTACCGGGTTGTCCATTTAGCCCACGGCGTGACGACGGATGACAACACATTCACGTTCTTATTTATACAGCGAAAATGCCATTTACCTAAACACTAACAAATAAATCAAACTGATTTACATGTTAGGTACTATTTTGTTTGCATGTCTTACGAACGTATGAAAAGTAAAATAGTTCATTTGATTAACGATTTGTTATACAATTTCGTATGTAAATAAACTTTTTCAGATAATTGAAGGCCGGCTAAAATTTTTAGGGTAAGGACATACGTTGTTTTACTCCGCATATTTGCGTCATGGTTTATGAGTAGGTTACCTACCTACTACTACTACTACTACTTTTAGTTACCACAGGCCCAATGGAGTAATTTTAGATTGTTTGTTCAGTTATGTTTAAGAGTTAATCTTGACAAGGGAATTTATTTCTGTGTTTATCACAAATAAGTACTTATTTGTTTACCCGGGTAATGCACATTAAATATATTTTTGAGTAGGTAGGTATTTTTATGTATCTCTCTTTCCCTTCAGCTTAACTAATTCTCACACAGTTAAGCAGAAGGCCTACTGCGAAAATCGAAGATCGAACATTGCGAACGGTTCGTCTCTGTCTCTCTAGTTACGCCTTAATGGGAGTAAAAGAGACAGATGCCCGAAATTTAAGAACTTTGATTTTTGCGTTAGACCCTCAACTCACTATTTCGGCTCCTCAACAAAAGGAAAGCCAAATTGACTTCCACTTGTCCAAGAAAAAATATAGCCGCCGCCACTGTCGTGTAGTAGGGACAGCCTTACCTGAGCTTACTGTAGGTCTAGCATTATTTGATTATGAAGGTATAGTTAACAGGAGAAGTTGCTAACCGGGCCAGGTAAATATTCAGAATTATTTTGAGACGCTCTTATTCTCTTAAAAATAGATTCTTGTCAAGCTCATATTGAATACCTCGCCCACTTAGCAACTTTTGTACTTGTACCTATAGGTACCTACTTTGCAAGATAATTATCATTTATAAAATAAAATGAGAGTACCTATATGCCAAAGGCTTTATAGGTACATGCATTAGATTTATCCCGCTAACGATCTGTGACTATAAAACGTATCTAGACAATGTTATGCTAACGGTTCTACGTGAGCTAGCAACAGGATGGCTACTAAACTGGAGAGAACCTTTATTTCCATTACTATACTCTGTGGTTATGTAGTCAAAACATAGCAGGTACGCTTAACCCATGTACGCCCAACCAGCAAAATAGTCCATTAAGAAATCATTTTATCACTAAAGAGTCCTATTAAAGCGTTATTACGGTTTTCGTTATGACCATGTGTTTTATAAAAGCAACTTATAACACTTTTCAGCTGTATAATATTATACAGCACTTTAGTACTGTTTAATAGTGATGTAAACGTTTACATTACAGTCCTAAATCATGCCTTTAACGCTGCACTATAAATACTTCTGTAATACCACTAAAGAGCTTCCTTGTCCTATTAAAGGAACATATATTACCGTTTTAAGGCAAATATGTGTTATTGTCGCTTCCAAATGAGTATTATAGTGCAAGTACTATAATTGTTAAAAGAATACTATTATAGGATAATAATGTACTATTATTGATTTCTTTAACATTGTTATGTATCGGATTTGTGAAATAAAGATTTCCAAATAGCTACTATAGGACAGATACTATAGTTGCCCCGAGGACACTGTTAAAACACTAAAAAGTCTTGAAATCATTGTTTTGGTAACTGTTACGTCTCATAGTTGAATTAAAGAGTTTGAAATACTTTTAATGGGCTTTTCTGATATATAAAAGTAGCATTTGACCACTTATATTCAGCCAAAATGTCCAATAGTAGAAATTTAAAATGTTTTTTTAGAACAAGACAGACATATTGGTGTATGGTACTTTCCTCTTACCACGTTGTTCCTTAAAAAGTAAAAAAATGGATTGAAAAGACTGGAAAAGATTCAAGAGGAGTGGTGCATTTAGAAATAAGGTTAAGAAGGTGTCAAGGAACCCTATTTTTGTCATGGCGGCAAATGACTGACCTGATAGATGTTATATAGTAAGCCTATAGTAAGCACGAAGACACTTTTATACCAGCGATCGAGAAATTTATATATTTTCGTGATTTTAATTTCATAAATATTAATAATTGAGGGGCGCATGAAAATTTTGTTTACAATACTAGTATACTTTGTACGTAAATCTTCAATCGCAAGTAAAAATGGGAGTCTAAGACAATAACACTAATTTCAAAAACAGTGAGCAGCCATTATGCTTAAAATGTGTAGTTCAATCAGTTTACTTACCAAGGAGTCTGTTTTTTATTTATTTTTAGTTCCGAGCAGTACGCACCGTGCACCGTCTCACAACTCACATCAACTTTACGGATGAACTATAATAGCTCCCTGATCTCTAATATAGGACTGAAAAGTCCATTAACAGAACTCTGATTACTTTTTTGTAGCTTGTTTGTGATGTAGATGGCTCAACAATCACTGTTAAAACCTTAAAAAGTGTTACACGTCGCTGTTTTAGTATAACTATAGCACTAAAATGTGATGTATGGAGCCACAATAACACGGTTATGTCACGAAATTGCGATATAACTGTGCCAAAACCTGCCTGGGTAAACGTTTACATCAACGTTATAGGACATGTATGAAACACTAATTAGTGTTTCTGGAAACGTTCTATGGACTTTTATAGTACTTACTTTTGCTAGTTGGGCGTGGTCGTAAGAATACACCCGTGCCTAATTAATGCCACAAGGAACACATTCGGCCGATTTCCTATAAATTTACTTGTAAAAAGAGAACTAAAATTATAAATATTTACACTTTTATCATAAGTTAAGTGCCAGATACATATTAAAAACCTCTAGGAACTTTAAATTTATAATAATAAATAAATAGTAGAGGACATCCTTACACAAATTGACTGAGCTCCATGGTAAGCTTATGAAGGATTGTGTTGTGGGTCCCTACTCTTCCAACGGTATATATATGCAAATACAAATACTTAAGGCTTACTGATTAATGGGTGTTTTCTATGCAGGTATATAGAAAACACCCATGACTCTAGAATATTTGTGCTCGTCATACAAATAAATGCCCTTACTGGGATTTAAACCCAGAACCGCCGGCTTCGTAAGCAGGGTCATTACTCATTACCCACTAGGCTAGACCTGTCGTCAAAGGATGTAGGTACAGGTATACCTACGTATACCCCATAAAATAGATATAAGTTCCCATATTCACCAGCTAGGTGAAAAGCTGGTAGGGTAACTCTTCCGTTATATTGTTAAAACTCTCTTATTGTTACAGGCGCCGGAATCCGGGACAGCCTTTACAAAAAATGAGCACAATACTTTTTGTTGTAATGGAGCTCATACGTCACAGTGCTATTTGCCCCAACCTGAAAACGCATTCGCTTGTAACTATTTCCGATAGGAGGGCGGATATGTGATAATATTTAAACTTAACTTCTTACAAAACTGTTCCTCATGTTTTGAACGTGTGTGGGCAACTTTGTTAGGTATAATTACTGATACCTTTATCTGGTTTCGACATTTCATGGAATCCTTGGTTTTTATTTTAAGCCAGCGTTAACGCGATATAAAGGGGACCGTGGCAAAATTACTCACAAATTATGTTTTTTTTCTTATACAAGATTGGATTGTGTCTTATTATTTTCTTTCTGTGTTATACGCGTACATAGGCTTACACTAACTGAACTAGCATGAATTTCTGTTACCGTACCTTGTAACCACGTTTAACATTTTAAGTAAAGTCAGCAGCAGAAGTGACTTAGCAGTTGAAATGTTCAAAATTAAGTCAACGCATTTTTATTGCAAAGATAATATTTAAGAGGCAATTTCGAACATCCCCTTCTTAGTCACACATGTTTGTCCAAATAAAGTGCTAACAACATTAATTCATAAACAAATAAAGATAAATAATAATTAAATCCTTGCACATTGTGCCCAAAAAAGACAGAAAGCTCCTGTAAAGCTGAGATAGAGATTGCGAAGATTTAATTAAATAGTAGTTCTTTGCAGGCATATGTAACTTCCCCCGAGATTCACATTCAGGTCGCATTTCTCACGGATACGCGCCGCGTTCCATTAATCACCTCATTGTTGAAACCGCGGCCACAATGGCGGCCAGGCCTGGGATTATTTCCTTCGCCCCGCTCGCTGCGACATTAACACTAACTTGACCCGTATCTTGAGTTGGCTTAGCGTTGTCATTTGTCAGCCTAAGTGCCTTATTGGGGACAATTTGTCTATGGCTGAAGAAGTTATATTTGTCATATTTTTTTTAAGAAGTCAGCGCGATCGCAAAATTATATTTCATTTGTACAGTCAGGGACTTTACATGTTGAGCCATTTAGGGGTCACTTTACATTGGGCATTTTATGTATTAAGTACTAAACAAAAGACCTGGCATAAACTGTAAGTGGCGCAACAATTAAAGTCGTTTAAATCAATTCGACAAATATATATTATTTCCTGACTGTACCTACTGTTTTAAAAGCTCCCATATGCTGGGCTGTGTATGCCATTAGGTGGATTATAAATAAATATATATATATATTACGGGACATTCTTACACAGTTTGACTGCGGCGCTACCGCGAAACACGACATTCGCTTTCGGACGATTGTCCCTGTCACTCTCATGTCGCCTTTATTTAGAGCAAAAGAGAAAGATGTCTGAAATATACGAATATCGTTTTTTCTGAGCACCACTGTACGCTCAAGAAGGCTTGTATTGTGGGTACTCAGCCAACGATATACATAATATGCAAATACTTAAATACATGTATATAGCACCCATGACTCAGGAACAAATATCTATGCTCATCACACAAATAAATGCCCTTACTGTGATATGAACCCAGGACCATCGGCTTCATAGGCAGCGTGGCTACTAACCCAAACCTGTCGTCAAATTATCCACTTAGTACCTATTAGCTAGGTCCTATTATTAAATTATTATGCAGTATAAATATTTAAACAAATAAATTAGATAATACAAGGAGAGAGAGGAGAGAGAGAACAGTATTTTTAACTATCGACATAAACTATATACTCCTTACTTAAATTTATGTCATTTCCACTTACATTGAATTGTAATCGTAAGTGAGTACTTGTTAATAATAAACTACTGTAGTTAAGTCAAAATAATTGTGCCGTTATAAACTTATCTGTTTACATTGTAACACGAGCTGGAAGCCACAGGTGTTCTAAGGCGCCTAATCTGTAAACTCCATTTGCGAACCCTTCCCGAAAAACATTATAGTATCTACCTATAAGTATAATAGCTACTTTCTTAAACAAAGTCCCTCTGCTAATGTGTACAACAAATAAAAAACAAGAAACTTACTAGAAAGTTTTAGTGGATGAGCAATAGTTGTTTGTGCAACAAGAGACCAAAGTTCGTATTTGTTTCGAGTACTAATTTTGAGTCTAGCCAGAGAGTTGAGCCAGGGAAATATTCTAGTGAGGGACTCCAATGCACGAGGTTTAAATAACTTTGGTCTGACGTTGCTCATACAATTTTTTACTTCAGCAGCGAGAACAAATAGCACGTACAGCTCATAATTTTCTACTGTTTGTATCCGGCCCTACGGAGAAATAAAGTTGCTTCTGCGTCAAACTGAAACTAAAATATATTTATATATAAATGGTATTACGTTGTTAAACACTTATCGTACGTTTACGAACACGTATTTGTCTTCTGCTTCAGTTTGATGGTAACCGCGATAGCAACCTCATTTGTGGTCTTCATTTGGCAATACGGAAAGTCATACTCATAAGTTGAATACTTCATGGACACAGATCTTCTTGATATGAACTTGTAATTTCTTTTATTTTCGGCTGAAAACACTATTTCCTAATAAGTTTGACAACGGCGTCATGTATGTATATACGTATATATTTTTTGTTTATGAATGTTTCCATGTTTTGTACAGTCAAGGTAAAAATTTGTTCATTGTCAAGGTTTTAAAAATATGTCCCGAGTAACTCTATTGTACAGTAAATAGGGTTGTAGGACGTATTTATGAAAGGATTCTTTCGGTACATATTTTTGCACTACAGTCGTAACTTCATTTAAGCTTTATGTCCAATAATATTTTTTTTATGTATATTTTATACCTACTACATTAAATCGAAAAAACGCCTTTGAGGAATTGTACCAAGAATGCCGGCAGCATTTCCTCTTTGTATAGCAATTCTGATACTCAGTTTTAGTTTAGTAAAACGGTAAAACTAAGTAGTTGTGTTCTACAAAGAGAATAGTAATTACTTACATAATACATTTGTGCATTAGTTAATTCTTAGGGGTTTCGCTTGTTAACTCGAGCATGAGTGCTTTTGATAATTTATTTATAGGATACCCATTATTTTTATTGTTCTAGTTATAAACATAGAATACAATTTTGCACTTTATCTGGTTTACCTGTTCAAAGACTAAACATTTGTCAAGCGTGACTTTTACTAACGGAGTTTAGTTTCTACGATCCGCAAAATATGTCCAATGCCAGGAGAGTTATCGGAAACTATTTGTCCCGATCGTTAGTGGTTCGCCTCCCTGTGTAACGCGAGTACCTAATCAGGCCAATTCACTTTATCTGTTCTACACCGGTACTGTATAAGGAAGGGTGCCCAATCGGTTGTGAATCAAGTCGCAATGGGTTTGCTTAAGTCAGCTAAGTATTCGGCCGCTAGATGGGCGACAAATTTTATGTAATTTACATGCTCATTCCAGATTATATTTCATGCATATTATCTACATATTAACAAATAGTTTACGTGAACTTCGATTTGATTTTTAAAAACTCTTTTTCGTACCTTGTAAACCTACAATAAAAATATGTATTCAAACGTAGAATATTAGACACATTACAATTGGTAAAATCATAGTTTAGTATATTGACATGATTTAAATGCCAAAATATGTGTACATAATAATATGCGTCTTAATATCACAATCAAGATAATGTATCTGTACATATTTTAGCACTGTAGCCGTATCGATATCTATATGACCTTGACTATTACTATTGACTATTAATTTACTGAATACCAAATCGTGTCACGTTTTTGTCTAGAATTCATGACGCCCGTAATGACAATTATATGTAAAGGGAAGACAGATTAAGTACATGTTAATTTCACTTTTCCAAATTAACTTTACTTACCTATCGGTCATGTTCCGAACGGGAAATATTGGCAACGAAATGGAGATGCCCTATTGGCAAATTGAATGCCATATAAACGATGCCTAGATGATATAAAATAAACTGCAGGGAAAGACTGGCTAGACAAAGCGGAAATTATCTGTTTGACATTGGTATTTAAAAATGCCTGAATATTAGACATACCTAAACGTTCGTTTGATATAATAGTCCCGTCTACACTTTGATCAATCTGACATTGCTTCAATTTCTATGTTATTCTAATGGAAATCGATACGCTTACAATTTCGTGGAGAGCGTTTATCGACAAGGGCGTAATGCAAACACTCGTGACAGAGAGACCTGTACTAGGATAAAGCTTTTCTGAAGTGCTACTCTACAAATACACATTAAGAAACAAACAAGAAAGGTTTACTTTCCTATCAACATATACAATAAACGTAAGATGTTTTATTACTTCTATACGATTAAATGGCAACTTTAATTAACTTCACTTTTATTGGTAGTACTAGATTGATGACAACTAAAATTGTTAAGCTTATTTTTTTGGTTCACTAATATACAAACATACAAGTGTCCTATCCGCCTTATCCGCAATAAATCTCAAAATAACTGCAAATTCTTTAATCGCTAATTTCAATTAGAAACCTTTATTTTTGCAGTAATAGTCAGAAAGCATGTAGTTAAATGTTACATCAGTAAGAAATCAAAACGCATAGGTACTAAACTACAAATGTTAACAGAATACAAAATAAATTTAATCTTCAATTGTCTTCTATCTTCAACAGTACAATTTATCGTTTTATTTGTTTGTTACAGCAGCTGTAAAGTTACTTTACGTCTGGTATGTAGAAGCACGCACTACGCTTAGATTATATTTATGAAACAATCACTTCGCTCGAGGGAGCTATCGTATAATCCACTCAAGTACTCTTATTTCACTCCCACTCGCTGGTATTATACAACTTTTACCTTTGTATAACAAATAACTATATTATGCTAACAATAAACTTGAAAAAACTTCGCCGTTACTGCTCTAGATGTACTAACTCTAATATACATAATTAATTATTACCGAAGCGTCAGGAAAACTGTTAATTAGAAAAAAAAAAACACTGAAATAGGTACACTGTAACGTTACAGCATACATTTTCAAGTATATAGTGGTCTTTGAAGTATATGTACATTTGTTATAACAAGCTGCCCGGGCTAAAGCCATCTAGGCCCTAAGGTAAATACGCTGTCATTTTCCGAGCTGTCCATTTTGATATTTTTAAATTTCGCGGATTTAATGCATATTTTCCAAAGATGTTCATAAATCCTGTTACACAGGGCTCTGTCTGACGGTTTACACTGAACGGAACTGTCTAGCTCATATTTGGATCGGTACCGCGAACATCGAAATTCGTATATTTCGAGCATCTTTCTCTTTTACTCCAAGTGAGGCATCATAAGAGTGACAGAGTCAATCTTGACTTGTCCGAAATTTACAAATATTGTTTTTCGCGGTAGCGACGAAGGCCCTACATCGATTTTCCTTAACCATGCCCACCTGTTGAGGGGAGTTTTCAGAAAAAAATGACCCGAATTAGCTTGGCTTCTAAAAATGTTAGACGTTGTTGACGATAATTAAGTATTCTGCAAATACTTCGATTTTGTGCTCATTTCATTAACTTTAAGCAGACAAAAAATTATTTCTATATAGAAGTTCATGCTAAATCACATAACTGACATAATTTAATGTTTTTCATGTCACATTAATTGGGGACACTCTTTTCTGAAAACTCCCAGAGACGCGTTTATGGGCTCTAATGCAGGAAAGAACAAGATGCAAGGCTCTTGGGCAGTGAATTTCGTTAACATAGCTTAAAAAATTTCCTGTAGTTTTATTTTTGTGTTTTATTTTTAATGCATGGCCTTCATTTTAGGTCAGTCAACAGATATATATATAGGACGTAGATATATTTCTTGTAAAAAATTGAGTTGGATAATGCTACGGCTTCGGCTACTCACAGAAATGACAATACCTCGTTATGTCGTAAGAAATCATCTAAAAGTCGAATACCGCTTCAATATACCGTCACAAGGGGATTGATTTCGTGCGACTAAGCAATGTTATTGAAATTTTCTTCAAAATAAAAAAGTCCATAAAAGGGACCGTTTTCTTCTGAATTTCGTCACTTTAAAACAAAGGGGGAAAGAATTCTCAGAAAAGAAAATAAATTTCTTACGAAACTTGAACGCACAAGGATGGGCTTTAAGCTAAGCTTTATTGTCACATTGTTTGTCATATACTGGATTCTAAGTCATAAATAAGTAGAACTTTAGGGCTTGACTTCTTAAGCTATTAAAAATGTAAAAAATATATTAAAACGAATGTTATACACTATGCATCAACCAATAATACAGTTCGCTTTTGTAAGGTTAAACCCTCAAAACCTTACTTATATAGTGCGTACAATCGAATTTTCCCGAATTGTTTTGACTTCGATTTTATTTATTTACCTCCAATCACAATCTAGCTTAGAGCGTAAACATATTTTGAAGCCTCCAAGGTTGGCATTTCCAGTCTGATCCCCAAGTCTGCTAATTACTATTAGGTACTTTTTAAGATACTGTAGTCAAGGAACCATTATAATTTCGGCATGTCTTTCTGTTTGTCTGTCTCCGACTATGCTCAGTGCCAATTAGTCATAGAGAGCCGTAATTTGGAATGAATTACAAATCAATCACGTGGATAAAGTGGTCATATAAGAAACTAATAATTATGGGGTAATTTATTTTGGTGTAAGCTAGCTACCCTAAAGTGTAAGGTGTCATTAGATAGGTTAGGTTCAGGTAATCATGAAAGTTACTTAAAATAAAGTTATTTTTATCTCGATCGGTTGACCCGGTTTTTTGTTACGGATCGAACAGTACGGAAGCATACACTGAGCAAAGCTCGACGCCGGTCGGATCTCCCAAAACATTGCAGAAGGTCGAAAAGAAGACAGTCGTGTCTTCTTTTCGACCATCGAAAATTTATTTATCTTTTGACTTATTATGGAGTGACAATAATGTAGGTATATCGTTCATCTTCATTCCAATACAAGAAATATACATATAACGTCCCCATTGATAGTGAAACGCGGAGCGGGTTATTTGACTGAAAACTAATTACTTAAAAGTTTTCTCTTTTTTTTTGTGATTTATTTGTCTTGCTTGTGGCAAACATGTTTTTTGCATTGTTTCAAGTCATTTATGGAAAATAATGTATGAAACATACAATTTTTCAACTGACTAGAACCGAGTTTCTTGAAATTGACATGAAGTTTGTTAGAACTGACTGCTGGTAAACCAGAAATAATTGCAATAATTAGTGTTGGGTTAGTCAGTATCGACAGTTTTAGGTCGACATCATGTCAAATTAAAGTAGGTACTTAAAAGAGATGTGACTTTGCAATAATTTATCATCCCAAAGGTATCTGACTGTAATGAAAAATAATTAAATATGAAACAGATGTCCGTTAGATTAGATATAGGGAATCCGACTCCCAGGTTCTGATATACTTTATTAAGGTTAGGATACATGGTATTTACATACCACTTGAGTAATATGAAAAGCTGTAAATGCTATGTCTTTTTAATCCAATACAATATTAAGACAGATTCGGGTAGGTATACATATTGACGGTACAGATTTCCACTTACAAGTATAATATATGGGGCCAGGCGAAGCGGATTATTTGTTATTTGAAAAGTATAAGCCTATTGTAAGAAAATCACGTTTGTAAGCTTATAAAGTCAAGATGAAAAGCTCGAAGGCTAAACTTTCAAAGGGAAAATAAGAAGAAAAGGGTAGGATTATATTTAACTTAAAATATTCTTATATACTTTGTACATAAAATATACTTTTAATTTTTTCTTAGAATTAATAATGATTACAAGTTTTTGTTTTAAAAAATACTTATGGTGTTATTTTTCCGAAACAGTTCTATAATTAAACCGGCCATTAAAATTGTTATTTTTTTGCCTAAATAATGAACAATACGAGAAATCTCAGAGTAAGAGCATAATTATATTTCACCTTGTTACAATGGGATAGGGTGCAAGAGTGTACCTACACATATTTATAAGTTTGACGGTAATGGTCTCAGATTTTTCGTATTTGGGGAAAAGTGGCGTGCAAAAGTAGTAAATAGTAAACGTAGAATCTGCAGGCGGTAATGAGGATGTAAATCGTCGCGAGGTGCGGCGTGGGGCGCCGCGCTGCCCCGGACAACCTGTGGCGTACGTATCTGTTGCGCCGCCCGCCCGAGCGCCCGTGCGCCCGGCGGCTACCTCGGCGCTGCCGCCGCGCGCCGGCTGCCCGCAGTTCGTGTCGCCGCGTCTCGCCCGTCGCCAGCGCCGCACGCTCGCGCCCGCACCCGAGTGAACTACACGTGTACAGTAACACCACTTCCTCTAACCCGCCGCCGGTACGGTTCTATTCTGATACGCGCAAGTTATTCGCGTAAACATTAATAAATAACTAGTCACGTCGGTGTGTTTGTTGATTTCTGAAACAATTAAGTTTAATTAATTTGGTATAACTTTTTTCATTAAGAAACTCGCTAGAGAGGAATTTGAAACAAACTGCATTGGATTGATCATTTGCCGATCTAATTCAAATAATTAATGACTTAAAGTTAAAAGCGGGTTCCTACTTCAAACTAATCGGTGTAATGTACACAATTCAGTTTGTATGTTTGTTTATTAATTACAAGTTAAAAAACAAAGTTAGGTATTATAAAAAAATGTTTGTTGAGTAACTAGTTTCGTTACTGAAAATGTATACTTGTATGTAGGTCACCAGGTTTCATATAAGTCAACTCGCATTTTTGTTCAATACGAGGACCTGCCGCCCTGTCCTGATAAGACATATTATACTATACGAGTGGTCCTCGGCTCAAGAATTATTTGATGTTATGTTGAATGTATTATTTTATCAATTGTTTTTATCTATTCGTATATGAAGCTCGTCGTAAATAAATGATAGGAGATTCTACAGTAAACATTTGATTATATTGAGATAATCAAGAAATTCGAACAAAAGATGATGACGTGCAGCGTACTAAAACGGTTGAGCGATTTGCGGTTACGGAAGCCACTAATCTTGAACTAGGCAGATAACAATCTTAAAAGAATTATGGTGCCCAAGAAAACAGATGGTTAATGTCGTCATAGTAGTCGCGTTGAGTAATCTCGTGAATCATAAAGTGTTCACTCTTTGATTGTTGCCATTGTTTCCAACCCAGTGCATTCGTGGAGTAGAAAATATCGCTATTGGATTACTTCGTTGTAAACAAAATTGTGTTAGCGTGATCTAAATTTAAGTAGGGTATATCGCTAATAAGTTATGATAATTGATCCAAGGTTGTGCGCAATCGGCAGGCCTTGAGCGATCGATCTATAGATAATGAACTGTGATAATTTGATAATCTGAGCTGCTAATAAACCTTATCGAACATTCCATAATATTAGTAACATGGTAGGTAATGCCGAGGAAGTATACCTCAGTGTAGTATCTAAAGTCTGAAAATAGGGATTTTTGCCATGACACTCATTAGTTTGTTTCTTTCTGACAGCCAAGAACATTTCAGTTTCCCACTGTCATTTAAGTTGGATGTGTTTGTTTTATTGTTTTAAAAGTTGAACTGTAAAGGTGGTATATTAAGTTTAATTAGTGTGTTGATTAAAAGTGATAACTGAACAGCGCCAGTGCTTGGAGCGGGTGCAGTGAGGTGGCTAGCAGGCCGCAGGTCCTGATGGCCGGTGCAGCCCGGCCGCGCTAGATCGATCCCGCCACAGCCCGGCGCTTCACTCCGTAAGTGCACACCTCCCAAGCATGCATATTCAACCGACTAAAGCGAATGAGGGTAAATCCTCGCACGACTCTGAAGCGGAAATATTCTCGATGAGCACGGCGAAACGATAATAGGTATTCGACGCAAATTGCCCTCGCATTCAAAATGGAAACTAACAGAGTGGTTTTATATTTTAACCAACTACGTGCTTTGTCATTTTGACATATAAAACTAAACATCTTAATACAAAGTAGCCCGGAATTGGTTAGGTGCGTTTCATGGAGAATTGCCAAAGGTATTGTTGTGTTTTTGTATAAACAAAGGAACACGTATTCTATAAATTAATGATGCTCGTGTGTTTGGGAACATGTAAAGCAGTAACCGCCACAAAAATTCTTTCACCAAAATACCGCAATCATAAACCGGCATGGCTGGCGGCTAGTATTTATTTACATTACGCTATAGTACAGAGTACCACCCGTGATAGAGCTTTTTCCTGTGTACTCGAGACGGAAAATCTCGGGATATTCAATCTTTTATTATACGGGTCAAATACTGGATGTCCTTGGGTATATTATAGATTCCTTAATTTGAAACAAAAATTTTCAGTAATTTAATAATATTAAAGATTTACGATTAATGCGGTACTACTAACGTTTATTTAGTCACTCGCGCGACATGTTTCGGAGAAAATAGGCCTCCATTTTCAACCAGTTTTGACATCAAGAGCGGCGCGGGCAGCGCGGCGCGCGTTAGTGCGCGACGGGCCGGTGACGCGAGCGGCAAACCGATCGGACACTCAGCACTCTTAGTGCTTGAAAATGGAGGCCTATGTTCTCCGAAACATGTCGCGCTTGTGACTAAATAAACGTGAGTAGTACCGTATTAATCGTAAATTATTAAATATGTCTCATGTAAGTTTAAATACAAATATTAAAGATGACAATTTTTATTACTTTTTATTAAAATGGTGGGTATTTGCATACAAAAGAACATTTATAAAACCTAGATTATAAACCATTAAAAAAAACTAAGAATCATATCTGTCAAAATGTGAATTGTAGGTACAGTAGGTACATAGAAATATAAAGGGTACTCGTAGCAGGGTCGATAGGAATGTATATTATGTTTACGCAAAGGATTCATCCCTACATTATTTATTGAATCGATTGCTTTCCGACTCTCCTTTTATGTAGCTATCCTTTAATTTACGTACATATTAGCAAAGTAATATATTACTAGCAAAATTTTACTGGGATCCTAAAGAAATTATTAGAACCGTTTTATTTTATTTACCGTATTAAGGTACATTTCTCGTAAATGATTTTTTAATGTATGCCTTCAACGGACTTAATAAATAAAACATCCTGAAGTTGACATATTCTTCCGAAAGGACATAATTGTTTTTGTCTTGACTTGCTATGTATCTATGACATATCTGGCCATGAGTAGGTACTTTTTATCCCTAAGTTAAGAATCTAAGTATCTATTACGAAACTGAATAAGCCAGAAGCGGCATTCCGAAAATACTGACTGTTGCAACAGGTATTATACGATAATTAACATCTATTAATATACTACTTCATCAACGATACATTAAAAAAGCGAGTCATCATCATCATCATCATGTCAGCCGAAAGACGTCCACTGCTGGACGTAGGCCTCCCCCAGAACGACCCAAGAAGACCGATCCTGTGCCTTCCACATCCAGCGGTATCCCGCGACTCTAACTAGGTCGTCGGTCCACCTTGTGGGAGGCCTACCTACGCTGCGTCTTCCAGTTCGTGGTCGCCTCTCCAGAACCTTTCCGCCCCACCGGCCATCGGTTCCGCGAGCAATGTGCCCTGCCCACTGCCACTTAAGTTTGGCGATCCGGAGGGCTATATCGGTATCTTTGGTTCTACTGCGGATGAAATGCGAGTCATAGGGTGACCATTTACATGAATTACATGCTGAACAGGACATCTTAAAATGTCAATAAAAATTACGATTTATTGCTTTAACAAAATGAGATCCCCGTAGGAACTTATTAAAGTTTGTATTAAATTCTTTCTCATAGTCATGACGAAAGCATTAAGACCGTCGACAATCCCTTAAAAACTATTTTCAATATTTATTCATATTTCATAATCATAACTAAAGATGATGAATTTAAATTAACCAGCAAAGCTGATTACTTTTTTTAAGTCCAAAAATGTGCCCAAATTAAATATCCTCGGATGTATAATATGTATAGTATCCGTCCCATCTCCAACGAACTAATGTAAAAGTGGGTGCAGCGGCGGAAAATGTCGAAATTCTTAAACGTAACAAATATAAAAGCCTGGGCAGAGAGTACCATTTTGTACCGTTTGGCGTAGAGACGCTAGGTCGATGGGGTCCCAGCGCGTACAAACTTTTTGCAGAAATCGCGAAGCGTCTGGTTGATGTAACTGGTGACCGAAGAGCTGGCGGCTTCCTCGCACAACGTATCAGCATTGCGATACAACGAGGAAATGCCGCCAGCATCCTTGGTACAATGCCTCAAAAGCCTTTTTTAGATTTTATACTGTAACTAGTTAAGTACTTGTAGTTATCATAATTCGATTGTAATATCTGTAAATAAATGTATTACTTTCCTTGGTAACTAGTTAGTAGAGAATATGTAACAAAAATCTATGACGAATATATGTATATATTTATTAAGGATGTAAGCGTAGACGTAGGTAAGTCCCTGTCGCGTAGACTGATTCACTGCACGTAGCTGCGTGGTTGTGGTTACACTATACATATACAAGTATTATTTTATGGCTAAGCTCTAGTAAGATTTGCATACATCACGCAGGCTGATTTATGAAGATTATGGCCTCCGTTATGGCTTTGTTCGCTTTATTTCCCCGAATTTATAAGCAATTATGGTCGAAATTTCCAACCAAGATGATACAAATTCCTTTGTAAAAATTATTGAGTTTTATCACTTTTAACTGTAGGGAGTAGTTATTGGGTTCATTAGTATTGTACTATTCTTATACGTTACCCGACAGGTCTGACCTGAGTACAGACCTATGAAGCCGAAGGTCCTGGGTTCAAATCCCGCTAAGGACATTTATTTGTGTGATAAGCACAGATAGTTGTTCCTGAGTCATGGGTGTTTTCTATGTATTTAAGTACTTATTTGTCTTGGTGAGCGAAGAGGTGGCGGCTTCCTCGCACAACGTATCAGCATTGCGATACAACGAGGAAATGCCGCCCGCATCCTTGGTACTCAAGGGCCTTTTTTAGATTTTATACTGTAACTAGTTAAGTACTTGTAGTTATCATAGGTACGATAGTAATTTCTGTAAATAAATCTATTTTTCCTAGTATTTGTATATTATATTAATACTAGCTGTGCCCCGCGGTGTTACCCGCGGTTTATTAGGGAAAAAACGTAGCCTATGTGTTAATCCAGGGTGTCAGCTAACTCCATACCTAATTTTATTAAAATCGCTCCAGCCGTTTAGACGTGAAGAAGTAACAAACATACACACTCACAAACTTTCGCCTTTATAATATTAGTGTAGATAGTGTAGATCATTGGCTAAGTACCCACAACACCAGCCTTCATGAGCTTACCGTGGGGCTCAGTCAATTTGTGTAAGGCTGTACTGTAATATTTTTTATTTTACCTATTTGAATAGTCAAGGGTTTCACATTTCGTTATTAACGTGACACATTCTGATGTAAAACAAACTAAAGAAGTTAAAAATAATATCGAATAACACATTTTTTTTTGTAAAACTAAGCAAGGTAATCCAATATTTCGGCACGGCCATTCGCCGCTCGCAGTCCAATTAATAGGTAGGTATGTTCCTACCTTAAGTGGAATAATACTTCAAAGAGCTTGTTAGTAAAAAAAAACTCATTATTATCTAGACAATTCAATTCTTAGCGAAAAGCCTATTATTATGCGTATTAACTGTATTTGATTATAAAAAAAGCTTTCTTTACTTGTAGGTACCTTTTGTCGACCATTACGTTGTAATCTTCATCACTAAGTTTTCGTCCCAGAATGTACAGCTTAATATCTAGTAGCTAAAAAAATATTTTTTTTCTTTTAAATGTAACTTAACCAACTATGTACAAGGTAGGTATAACAATAGTGGATATCTATTATTGTAACATCTTGTATAATTATTACTAGCTTTTATTTCACTTGCAATGTAAGCATGCAAGTATGTTCGGGTGAAAACTTGCTACTTACAACTCAATTTTGATTTTTAACCGATTGAGCTGAAATTTAGAACACTTATGCAAGTGATACCACTGATTTGATCTGATGCTGTGATCTAAAAAACAAAATAAACCCGTGTTGTTTAGAATCGTTAGAATCCTCTTGATGAGTAGTTGATGATTGTGCAAAAATAATACAGTCGGCAATAAAAATTTATAGGTATCAAAATCATATTTATGACAGAAACTTATTCTTATATTGTTTTTTCCTAGGATAGTTTTTGATATTGGCCATACAGAGTTTAATTAGGTGCATGTCTTTCCTGTGTCCACCGTGTAAGTTAATAATGTTAAAACATCACTACAAATAATCGCCTTATTTTATCTCAACATTACGATATAAGATTTATTATGACACTCGCGCCACATGTTTCGGAGAGGACAGGGTTCCATTTTCAAGCACTCCCATAAGCCTGTTACTTTTTATGCAGCCCACAGTAAAGATGATCTCTTTTAAATCACTCTGTACACACATAGGTACGTATGTGTAATCAAAATTCAATATCATTAATCTATGAAAAAGGTTTCTCTCATTTAGAAAAACCAAAGAGAGACGAATTTGTCTTTTGTTTCAGCACTTCCTTTAACACTGTCGTTATTTCCGAGTCCGGTCCGCAGAAAGGAGATTATTTTCCTTGTCCTACGAAAATATTAACCTCGTAAGGCCCACCATACACGACGTTATTATGGTTAAAACCAATCTTATTACAGTGAATTGGGTCGTTTTTTTGTTCGTGTAAATAGCGGAACAAAAAAAATGCTACCTACTTTATATAAAATGATATTTTTTTATTGAAAGGCAGTGTAAATTGTAGCACGCAGTGGATCTTACGTAATACTGTCCCAGAATTCACGAGGAACTCACGTCGTTTATTATCAATGCATCAAAGGAGAACCCTTATTAGGTTAGTGATGGGAAAAACCTTTCATAATACATTTTTAAATGGGTCTTCTAACGTATCATTCACGAAGGTATATTATGACGCACGTATTATCGAAGAGTCCATCTTCTAAATAAACTGTCATCTGTTAAATTTTTAAACATAATGGCGCGTATAACATTTATATGAAAACTGTTGAACTGCGGGAAAGTTAGTTAAGCTGGCAGGAATCGGCTTGTATGGACGTAGATGAAAATCTTGAGTTCAAATCCTGATAAGGACACTAGACCATTTGTTACTTACTTTCATACTAACTTTTCGTAGCGTTAATTTCTAATTTTATTTATTTATAAGTACTCTTATATCACCAATATCCAATTCATTCAAATTTATCATTATAACCATACATAGTACGAGTACCTGCCACGTTTGCGACATCGATTTGTGTAATATTGTCCCGCAAATATATACTTGCTTACTTACATATGTAAAAAATATATCAAAAAATTATAATTTGTAGAAAACAAAGGGCCTACCGCAACACTTCGTTCATTCTTCTATTAAATATAATTTTTATTTAACAGTAACATTATATATAATTAACTAATAACAAAAATAAAATCTTATAAATAATAAACCTGTCCCAGGTCTCGGTCACTGGGTAGGGTGCCCAGAAGGCTGACCGCATTCCCGCGTTGGATCGCAATGCTGATCTTCTGGGCGAAATAGTGACCAGCCCTCTGGTCACCAGAAGCCTCAATAAGGCTCGACGCAATGTCTTTGTAGAGACGTCGCGCATTTCTTCTATTTGCCTGTATATCTCTCGTATATACAAAAGCGATAAAGAGGGAGATAGTGTATTTTTGAATTACGATTGTCGCAAGAGCCGTTCTGGACCGAAATACACTGATGTTACAGTCAGTGTCATATTGTTCGTAGCATTCAAAGTACTCAAATAGTTCGGTACAATATACTAATTCTATGGTGTACCTAACTTTTTGAGTACTTTGATGCTACGAACTATATGACGCTGACTGTACGACGTCATGTTACGTTGAGACCTCGGTTTGTGTAAAACTACGATTACGCCGTAGATTTCTAGCAACGTGACACAAGTGCACATTGTGCCAACACACAACTTCATAATGACTAATTTTATGCTTTTGCTCGTAGACATTATACAATACGAATCAGACTTATACAATACTTGAACAGTACTGATCTTTCCGATTTATAAGGCAAAACTTGCTGTATGTTCTTTCTCCATTCTTACGAGTACAATTTGTACAACTTTTGTTAACTAAGAGCGGTTGAAACATCAACATATAAAAATCGCTCAGAGTGCTCAGCAATTAGATACAGTATAAAGGATGATTCACGTTAGACCGTCGCGCTTCCTACACGTCGACCTCACGAGCACGAGCCCACCGTCGACCTATCGCTTCACTTACCTCGACGGTCCGAGTCCGAACGGCCCGAAACTCGAATATTGACATTAACACGAGCGTCGCGTCGCCGCTCCGCTCACGAGGCCCACCGGCTCGAGCGCGAGCCACCCGAGCCGCCCGTCTCTAACGTCAGCCGAGCTGTCTAAGTCATTGTCACTTGATGTCAATTAAATTCCTTGTCAATAATAATAGCAGAAGTAATAGAAAATAAGAAACAGAAAAATTTAGTTATTATATTAGCCATCACGGCTATAATAGCCAATGAAGAACAAGAAAAATCACGCAGACAATGAGGCATACACCCCTTTTGGTGCACACGTTTGCAGTACAGAGAATATGTGTTACTATATTCGTGACGATTTTTGTATAATTTCCAAACCACGAGGAAATTAAGCACCGGTTGATGAATAAACAAAGCTCCAGAGTCAATATCCTGTAAAGATCGTCTAGCAGCCTACTTAAGGTAACCGATAATAAAATAATAAAATATATGTATAGGTATAATAAGTGCAAACAATATCGTGGTCTTTTCTCTTTAAGCCTATTAGGTTTAATAGTAGCCACGTATCGTTATTTCATAATTTTTCACTTAAAAAGGAAGTAGAACTTGGTCTTTGGTAAGCATTTTTATTATTTACAATTTTAGGACGAGCATTACTTTTATTGATTACAGTGTCATCAAATGAACAATATATGAACAGAGGATACACAGTCTGCAGTTTGATGAGGAGGCATTGAAAAATTGCTGACATTCATCCAAAGATTGCTTTGTGCGAAACACATTCTGTGCTGACGCGCCTGCTTAAAATTGCTACGGTATAGATATATATAATATAATATCCAAACAGGCTATTCTATTGTTCAATAAGTATCTAATGATATATAACGAGATGACTTAGGTAGGTACAGCAACTCCGGAGATAAATTAGAGCTCTCTTACGAAGCAGATCCCATTCCCATCCCATGCCATTTCCTTCGTTTTTCTAACAAAGCAAGGATGCTGGTTCGGGAAAAATGTTAAGTATCGCGCAAAATACGCGAAGCGATTAATATAGATAGTTGCTCTAATTTTAATCGTAATGGTAGTTGGACTGGCTGCCTATAGAAGCCTGGCATGTATGGCCAAATTTAGAAGTGGAAGTTTAGTAAAGTATAGTTCCGAGCAAACTAACGACGCCGGTTGAGGATTGCCGTGAACCGGCCACAACATCGAGAGCGGCAAAGGCAGCGCAGCGCGCAGCAATTCGTTGAAGCAAACGGGTGTCGACACACAATGTTTGACAATAGTGTTGGAAAATTTAAACCATCTTATAAGTAAGGTACTCCAAAGCAGTTCGCGTGTGTGAGGCTGTGAAATGATACAGTGACTCACGAAACTTTAAATACAATATCAAAGGACCATAAACTTATTCTACCATAAAATTACATTATTAGTTGCTGTATTATAAGCATATTACAATACCGCAAAGAATAATGTACGTTTCTGACCTATTGAATTAAAAATGAGCATTATTTTGTTCACACATACTCGTAGATAGAATATTAAACGTAGATCTTTCTGTTATAACAAAGATCTTTCTAATATTTTCTCCTTGGATAAAATAAAGTGCATAAAATACTGAATTCATAATGTTCATCACACGATTAGAAACAACGTGAGACTAGTGAGTATCTTTGGCGTGAAGGAATTTACAAAAACCCTAGTTTGCCTGTACCTTCATAACAGTATATATATACCGCCTTCTTACTATTCGAAAACTTTCTGTCAATATTGACAAGCCGTCTAGTTCCTAAATAATTGTATGTTTAATAAGGGCAGGTCGTTTTTAAAGTAAATCGTTTCTATTTAGAACATACAAGCACTAGAAAACTATAAAATAAGTGTAATGGATGTGACAGTGGTCAGTTTGTGCCTGTAGATACAGAAGTCAAAAGGGTAATGTTTTTCCAGCGTAATGTAATAATTTCCAGTGCGACCTAACAGCCAAGGTGGTCTCATAACAACCAAACAAATAGGACTATATACGACTGTACGTATAGAAGATTATAAACCTAATTGTAAAACATGCGTGTCCGCTTCAAAATTAAACTTCCCATAGTAATGTGCCTTGCCTAAAGCAACTGTAGTCTGACAATGATCTGGCCGACGGTATATATGCATCAACATAATTGTACCGATAATGCTTTTGCAAAATTGTATCGACGTCTTGCTAAATCATAATAATATGTTCACTGATTTTCGTCTCATTTACAGGTTTTCATCAAAAATTTTAAGGAACGCGACTTTGGATAAAATTGTTAGTCCTAGTTATATAATCATTGGTAAGCAGTAAGTCCCTTACAGGAACTTAGTAAGTTAGTCTAGTTTACTTGAATAGTGACATACAAAACATAATTTCTTACAAGCAAACAAGACATCTAATACAGCGAACTCTCCGTGATAAGACTATTCATTTTAGGTCCTGTTTGTTATAATAATGTAATATAATGTACGTATTTAGGGACCGTAAGTATCAGGACATTGACAAGATCCTATTACTGTCCGTCTTTCTGCCCGTCTTTTTTTCTGCCTGTTAGCAGTTAGAATGTACCTATGTACTATGTAGGTACCTACTTTTACTGTCAACCATGTATGGTCCTGAGATAGCTCTATTCATCATCTTATCAATCATTCTAGTACCGAACCGTACCGAAGGACGTCCACTGCTGGACATGGGCCTCTCCCAAAGCAACTCACAATAACCGCCACCCGCATCAGTGGATTCATTCTGTCTTTACCAGGTCGCCAGTGCACCTTGTGGGGGTCTGCCCACGCCGCACCTTCCAATATATGGTTGGTACTATAACCACTTACCCGTGCGAAGACAGGAGAGGTTGCTAGTACCTACCAATAAATTATTATTTGTGTAATGACGTTTTCCGCAGTACTAGGTACTTACTGTGAATACTAACTACATAAGGTTTGTAGTTGCCTAAATAATGGGTACTTACACAGCGATTTGGGACGTACGTTTGTAATGTATTTACAACATATTATATACTTTCCCGAGCAAAGGTGGTTAGTTGCGAATAAAATCAGATTATACTAACGATGTTCTCCGCAGTGTTTGGTACTTCTTATCCCACTAGTGTTTTCTTGTAAGAAACATTGACTTCCATCAGTTATCATCATCAGCCTTGAGCCGTCTACTGTTGGACAAAGGCCTTAACTTCGGTGTTGCCGTATTGACCACGTGTGGTAGGCAAGTTGGGAATCGCAGTAAAATACACTGTAGACGCGGGTCGCTACTGCTCATACCGGTGGGCTTCGACGCAGTTTAAGGACATACCCGGGTCCATGTCTCATTAGTAATATTAATAAAGGTTTACTGCAAATTACTTGCAATTTTTGTTGTATAATATTATTAATGTTATAGGTGTATTATGTAGCAGCCAAGGGAACTGGGCTGAATGACTGCAACAAGCGATCGACAGCCCGCCTGAGTCCGGCCGGGCGTCCCTACACTACATGCACATCTACATAAAGTATCAGTGATACATAATAAGTAAGCTTGTAGGATCTGTAGATGCCTTTAACAGTTATTTAATTTACCTAGTAGTCATTAAGTACGTAGGTTATGTTGAGGATTTTTAATAGAGTGTACCCCAATTTAGCCGAGGTACAGGCAGACTAAAGAAGAAATGGTGGGACGACCTAAATGTTTTTAGCGACTGATGGCAATACGCACTAAAGAGGAGCACTGGACACAAACTAGGCTAAGAAAAAACAGTAGAAAGGGTCAGGACCATTATTGGTAATCTTAGTGCGGACTATTGATAGTAATTTAATATAAGTTGTTGTTGTATAATTAATTTAATGAATGGTTGCTTAAATTGTAAATCCATGCTGATTACTTCGTTCGTTTATAACATATATATTCAGGACAATGAGAATTTGACGATAGGTCTGGCCTAATGGATAGTGATCCTGCTTATGAAGCCCATGGTCCTGGGTTCAAATCCTAGTAACGTCATTTATTTGTGTTCTGAGTCTTCTGAGTACCCACAACACAAGCCTCATTCGTCGGTGTGTTGTGCGCTGTTGGTGTATAATCCTGGCTACGAGGTCAGTCTGGGCAAGTTCTCGCCGTTAGCAAGATGAGAAGGCATGGATAATGGGTTATGGGAGGGAGTAGAGGATTACCAATTTTTCGGGTCCGTACCCAAATATACTTATTATCCTATTACTAAGTCGTTATATCTATCTATCTTTATTATAATGGGAAAGTATTATAGTAAGCTATTCCTAAAGGCATCAGCTGCACATTTCATATGCACATTGATTACATAAGTTAGTAATTGCTTAATTTATGGGTATCTACACTATATATTTAGAGTCTATAAAAGGTGTTCTTGTTTTCTGTCTGTCACTCCGTCTGTCCGTCTGTCTATCTCTCCGACTGTCCGTCTGTCAATGTCTCCGTCAGTCCGTCTGTCTATCTGTCCGTCCGTCCGCCTGTCTATCTCTTCATCTGTTCGTCTGTCTATCTCTCCGTCTGTCCATCTCTCCGTCTGTCCGTCCGTTATTCTGTAGGTCACCAGGCTGTATTTCATAAAATGTTCACAGATAATATTTTTATTTGCCGCTATGTCAACGAATACGTAAACTGAGTAAAATAGGCACAACAACAAACAGCGGGACACAAACTAGGCTAAGAAAAAGAGTAGGAACAAGGTCAGGACCATTATTGGTAATCTTAGTGCGGACAGAGTTATATAATTAATTTAATGAATGGTTGCTTAAATTGTAAACCCATGCTGATTACTTCGTTCGTTTATAACATATATATTCAGGACAATGGAAATTTGACGATAGGTCTGGCCTAATGGATAGTGACCCTGCTTATGAAGCCGACGGTCCTGGGTTCAAATCCCAGTAACGTCATTTATTTGTATTCTGAGTACCTACAACACATGCCTCATTATTCGCCAGTGTGTTGTGCGCACGTACTTGTAGTACAGCAGCTGTTGGTGTATAATCCTGGCTACGAGTTTATGTCTGTGCAAGTTCTCGTCGTTAGCAAGATGAGAACAGAGAGAGCAGAGGTTTTCCAGCCCTAAAAGGGTTCTGAGCGCGATTACTATTACTAAGAACCCTGTCTGTTCGTCGTCTGTCCGTCTGTCCATCCATCCGTCTGTCCGTCTGTCCGTCCGTTAGTCTGTAGGTCACCAGGCTGTATTACATAAAATGTTCACAGATAATGTATTTTACTTACTGCTATGTCAACGAATAACTAGCATTTGGCCGGTTTAACATTTATAGGTAGGATAACAATAGGCAAGCCGATAGAAATGGTGTATGTAGACGCCATGCATAGTTAAGTATGTATGAACATTAAGTTCATACGTTCATTTGAGGATTTTAGAATATTATAAATTGATGTACAGTACGTATCAATAAGAGAAGCAAATGCATGGTTAGTTAGATTAAGTTCGTAGGTTAATTTGTCTATTTTTGAATATTATCAGAACCCGAGGTAAGTATGACGACATAATAATTTTATACTAATTCTACACACAGGATACTGCAGGCAGAGGGTAGTATATATAAACAGGACAGCACAGGACTTTTATCGCTCATATTGAGCACTATTACGAGTGACTTTGCAAAAGCGTCACTGACTAAGAATCTACTTTGGCTGGATTGAGGACGTTGTCATTATCATATTTCGAACTTTAATTCATCATCGGCCGTAACACGTCCACTGCTGGACACAGCCCCCCCAAATAGGACTTGTGTCATCTTGAGAGTCGCCTCTCACATTTCTGTTATTGACACAAAAACATTTTGACCGGCGTACTTGACACATTTTGACGCAAGAGGAAGAGCTTTCAAAAGCTTAACTCGTTGGCTGCCCACCTTATAGTCAGCATCAATTAGTGCATGAAGCAGCGCACCAAACGTATCTACCGTTTTATAATTTCTTCAAAAATAGTGACATATTTCTGAGTGTTGATCAGTAAAAATGCGATAAACTTTGAAACACGAACTGTAAAAACTGACATTTGTAAAAAAATACACAGGATGGCAGATGTTAGATATTGGTGCGTTTTGTTTCATATGCTATTGATGCAGCATTCATCCCATACCCAGATACCCAAAAACATAAGCTTGTGATCCCACCAATGATGCTCATGGCCACACAGAGAAGACACAGACAGTGATCCCACTCGTGATGCCGATGGCCACATGGGGAAGGTGACTTGATCCCAAGAATGATGCTCATGGCCACATATTCCATCCGTGATGCTCTTCGCAGCCTACGTGTTAAATAATCAGTATCATATCATAACGTAATTTGTTTTAATTTCATATATGACGTACATCGAGCGAAGTTCCAAGCTTCAACAAACTGGACAGCAGCGCTGACTATAACTAGATCGAGTACTAGCCCGAAAAAAGCGAGCCGAGTGAAATAGCTACTAGGCAGACCTTTGTCTCTTTCTATGGGGTGACAACGTTCATTTTAAAAGTTAGGAAAATTCCATTAATTACAATAGTGTTTTTATGTACTAGACTGGTGTAGAGACTACGCCGTCTAGATGCATGGTTAATTTACTACGAAAAATTTTGATACTTGTCATATTTTTTTCATTTTATTTTAGTCTAAGCGGTACAGTCAGCAGCAAAAGTGGCTAAGCGTTTGAAGTGTTCAAAATTATCTACACGCCCTCTTATTCTCTTGACAATAGAGATGTGTTGACCTCATTTTGAACACCTCAAACGCTTAGCCACTTCTGCTGCTGACTGTACTCATGTAGCACAATTGGTAGTGAACTGGGCTCGTGATCCAGTGGTTGTGGGTTCGAGTCCCGCTACGAGTCAAAATTTTTATTTTTTTCCTTCGATGATTTAAATATCTAAGATAATATATTATTAGTAAAGGAGTGGTACGAAAATTTATAGGTGTGGGTCAATATGATGACATATTTTGTACACATATTTTCTATATTTTTAATATATATCGAATAGGTACAAACAAAGAACTAAAAATCTAACCCCACTTTGGGAATTATTTTGACCCAAATTGCTATATGTATATACAATGACAACCATTTTACAAATTTTGATAAATATGTTTAATGTACTTTATCTAAACATAAACATTGTCCTCGTCTATGTACAAGCATGGTTACCCTACATTGACGTTACTGGTGACCGGAGAGCTGGCAGCTTTCTCGCTCAACGCATAAGCATTGCGATACAGCGAGGAAATGCTGCCAGCGTCTACGGCACCTTGCCGCGGGGATCCTATATTTTAGTTATTTTAAGTTTAGTTTCTAGCTTTTTATAGTTTTAGTTTTTAATTTATTTAAGTTTTATTATTATGTTTTAAGTTGACATTATGGTTACTGACATTGTATTATTTGTAATTTTGTTAGTAAGTAAGTACCTATATCAATTTAAATTGTTTTTATACTGAAACACAATTATAATATCTTATATTTGGAAGGGCATCATATCATTCATATTTGGCGAGCGAAAGTAAACCTATAAATGATGCTTATAAAACACATTTCACTTATTGATATTTTTGTCGCAGGAATTATTTCAGTAATATATTAATCTTTTGAACGCTTTTCCTCTCGCGTCAAAATGTGTCGTGTACGCCATGTTATGACTTGTGAAGAAAAGATATAAACTCCAATATCCAATATCTGTCAGCAGGACTGTTGCTTTGACAGCGTCCGCCATAGCCACTTTAGTGGTCGGTGGCGCGGCAGGCACGACTTCACGCGACCAATTTAGTAGTGCTTAGCGTTCAAAAGGTTAAAAAATCCTTTTTCATGACTTATGTATACAATATTTAAATAGTTATTATTATTTAGTTTAATTTGATTACTACATTTTTTTGATGTTTGTAACTTAGATAAGCTGCAGAAGACATGGTGTCAAGCTCTTTTACGTGTAAATAGGCTGATCAAAGCAATAAATTGTGTTTTCGTGTTGTTTTATTTCTCAGAGGTTAGGAAGAAGTAATTTAACTTTAGGTCACAAGGAAATCAATATATTCAATCAAGTCTAAGGTACCGTTCATTTTATTACAACTAATATCCTATAGATGGCATTCAAATATAGCTCGCCAATCCTTCCTTATGGCACTGGTCCCACCGCAAACTAGTAAGCTATGAGCTATCAGCTATTTCAAAGGACAAAAGATAATCGCTCCCGTGTAAATAAAAGAGAGATATATATTTATTGCTCATCGCCTGGCCCGGCTATGACATAATTATATGTCTCTTTTATTTACACGGAATCGATTATCTTTTGTCCCTTGAAATAGCCGATAGCTCATAGCTTACTATTAGCTCGCGGTGGGACCAGTGCCTAAATACAAATATCTATATTGATAACCTTATTTTCCTTTGTACCTCATATACCCACCGTTATACCCTATAATATACCATTTGGACGCCAGACACGCCTTTACTGGTTTATTATGTTCGCCTTTACCAGTTGAGACGTTGCGCGTTTGCGAGCCTTGGTTCTTTGTAGATAATAATAGTATCTAAAAATCAATAAAAATTACAAATATTTAATTTGTTTTATTTTAGTAGTTGGTGTGAAAATTAGCCTGAAAAATAAAGGGATAGACAACGAAACAAATGTGCTCGCATAGAGTCTGGCTAACCAATTATTACTCGATTGTTACTCTTAAAATTGAAAAATAAACTATACTCTTCCCTTTTTGGGGTCGTAGTGCAAGCGAAAGAAAGAGACGGTATGATTCAATCGTCTATGCTTTAAGTGAGTAAACCAATTTTTTCACTGGTTAAACTCTACTGCTAATACTTGGTCGCTGCAAATTTTAACGCCACCCGAAATAATATTATGAGATAATATACTGCCTATAGTTTGTACAGGGCGCGTTACTTCGTACACGTATATCATAGAGTACAAATGTGTCGCTTAAGTTCGTACTCTGGGAAATCTATTCTGTGTTAAGGTTGAGTAAAAAAAATGTATAATAATCTGAATGCTAATCAACCTTAGAGCAAAATGGATTTACCTGAGTTTAAAGTTAAGCGACACAAATATAGATAGATGGTCCGAATACCGGTTATTATTTTTTTTTCTTTCCAATGCAAAAATATCTGGTAATATTTACAAACTATTCATTATTTATCTTTCTGGCAACATTTATGAACAGTAACAGTTGCCACATTAAGCCGGCTAAATATAATGTCGGTTTGGTATCCATATTTCAGAAAACAATTTGTGACATTTTGTAACGCACATAATTTTGACGTATATTCCGATTCAGATACATGAAAAACCTCTTTGGTGATTTCAATTCTGACTATTCAAACACAGAAAACTAAATAAGAAAGACTGTTTATTGTTATTGAGGAATTCGTCGAATTATCTTCATACTGGTTTATAGTTATATGGTTATGTAGACACATGGTTAATTAAACAGGCGTTAATTAAATTAGTTAAGAAAGGGCATAAGAAGGGATTCAATTATTTGTTGAATTTTACATTTGGTATTTAAGAAAATTCATATACTATACCTATACCTAAACCCTACCATACCACTAGGGCCTACATCGAACTTTGATTTTTAGTATTATATTTTTTAAATTTAGTTTAAATATTTATTTTATGCGATAAATATTTATGTTATATGTTAAATGAGGTTTTGATAAAAAAAATATAAATTATGAGCCCTTTGCGTAAATATTCGGTTCTTTTATTTATGATTAACGAATATTTATTCTTTGATTATTTTTAAAGAAATGTGTCAACTCAGCACTCTTTGTTAATTCCTCGTCTCTGCACTAGTAATATAACCCGACTAAAGAAAGAATTATTTATCCCCTCATATTTAGCAAACAAATTGATGACATTTTGCAACCTCCGTAGTTCGGCCCATATATACCGTTCCATCCGAGCCATTTTTTGCGACTAGGCGACCGTCGCACGCCCGTCGACATCCTGTCGACATCCCGTCGCCCTCACATCACCGGGCCGAGCCCAGCCCTTTGAACATAGCTGTAACGGCCGTCGCACGTCCGCCCCGTGCCCGAGTCGAGTGGATCGGGCGGCTCGGTGGTCACGTGACTCTTTCCATACAACGGAACGCTCGGAGCGGAAGCGCGACGGTCTAACGTGAGTCATCCTTAAGTTGGTAAATAATCTTACATTTATTATTTAGTTAAAATTGTTGTGAGTCATGTTACTACTACTTAGTTACGAACGGATGAGCTGAAAATGGGTACCTAACCTTACCCCGGACATGTCGCCTAGTGCAATATATATACACCTGAGTTCATCCGTTTGTAACTAAGTAGTAATCTCACAATATGTAGTTTAAAGTAAGTTTGGGCAATTCCGTAATTTAAAAATAACCGACTATTCCGAATTAACAATAATGGAATAAAGCTAATATTTTACTAAATTTCTTAAATACCCAGCAATTTTATACATTTAGAATTACCCGAGTACCAAGGCTCAGAATTAGTATTTTCTCCATACAAAAATACTGGTATCGTTTCGTTCCTTTTTGTTTTTTATTTTCCTATTTTATTGGAAAATTTAACTTTTCGGAGCCATAACAAATGCATTACTGAAACCTACATAAAAACCAGTACAGTCAGCAGCAGAAGTAGCTAAGCATTTGAGGTGTTCAAAATGAGGTCAACACGTCTCTATTGTCAAGAGAATAAGAGCGCGTGTAGGTCATTTTGAACACTTCAAACGCTTAGCAACTTTTGCTGCTGACTGTACTACTTGTAAATATTTTCATACCTACTTAGGTTTTTTTTTAAATACGGGGTAAAAGCCCTGCTGAGTAGACCTTAATAGGAAATACTTTCACTTTTCATTCCAACAAAATAAAGGTTTACTGGCTGAGGAAATGAAACATTCAACAAATGAAATGCTAGTTACTTTTGCGGTGGGCCCGGTGTCCATTCGTGCGAACACTTGAACTCGGAAACCCGCACAACTCCATTTTAATTAGTTTGTAAACATTGATGCTCAATTTTAACCACTTTTTACTGCGGCCAAAAAAGTGCTGGCAATTAACGGCGAGTGAGTCAGAAGCAGCGGCATTGTTTTCCGGTTCTGGCAGCTTGCCCGTTGCGTTACCATCGATATCAATGATTACTAGTTAAAAAAACTTAAATTAAATCGTTATTTTAATTGAAATTTATTGTGCTTTTAGGAACAAGTGACAAATATGCCGTTGTGGTTAATAAGTGTTATTTTCTTTTTCTATATCGGTACGGGCAGGGTTCGATCAGCTCACTATAGTGTGAAAAGTAAGAATTTGATGCATTGTCAATATCATTGTCAAACATGACAATGTCACAATACTGACACAAAATACACAAATTATGACTTAAAACATGGGTTTAACCTTTTCGCTACTATTGTCCTGCGAGTAAGTAAATGGAGCAATATTAATGTTTACTTTATGTTTCAAGTAAAATAGTCTATTTTTTACTAACTAGCGAAAAATAAGTTGTTACTGACAAATCTAATGAGATGTCATAGCGGTAAATTGCTAAAATTACTTAGATCTTTTTTTAATCCCTTTTTCTTTTCAACTGTAAACAAAATTTATGCAAATTAACACTATTTGTAAAGAAGCAAATCACGCATATAAATAAATGTTCAAATACACTCTTGATTCCCTTCAGGGGCTAAAACTAATGTTTCTCTTATGCTGCACGCGATTGAAACTTACAGTACCTAAATCTAAGCTGTGCATGGGTAGGAACTCCTATAAAAACCGCAGATAAAAAAGAAGGAAGTGTCTTAGTAAAAAATAAAATAAGATTACATACCTAGTGTTATATCTATAGGGCTTACATCTAAGCAAATGATCTCTAGATAAAACTTTTGTCCGAATTTCCAATTGCTTTGTATCTTTGCTTGCAACTTATAGCTCCCTCTGTACTTAACTACAAGTCATGAGCTGAACAATTGTACGCAATATTCAGCGGCTCGGCTCTGCTCTGACGTGTGCCTGATTAATCTCCCCATAAATTTAACGCGGCCTCGGTCCCATTTGTAGGTGAGACTGCCTTTTTGTAATTTAAAATGGTTAAACATAGGATTAATTATCATAGAAAGATAAAGTAATTAAAAATCTAAAATGCGACTGCCACTTTAAACGTACTGAAAATTTGAATGTTAATTTTAGGTTATGATAGGAACAATGTTATTCGGTTAAGGCGAAAGGTAAAACAAAAATCACAACAGTACCAGTCACAAATGGGATCTTTTATTAGAATGTTACGGCCCGGCCACGACTATGCGCGACTTGCGGCGCGGCGAGCGTTTTATCTGGTCGTTGCGCGGTCAAGACGCGCAATGCACTGCGGTTAGGTGGCGCAATGCACTGCGGCAATGAACAGATAAAACGCTCGCCGCGCCGCAAGTCGCACATAGTCGTGGCCGGGCCATAAGACCGGAACATGTTAACTGGGCCTTCGGTGTCTGTCCATAATTTTTGGTATCTAAGGACCTGTTTATGTTTACCACGTCATTGTCGCACATACTATTTAGTTAGGTTTTTGGTTCAATTATTGCAATCGATCACTTACTATAGAAGTCGTTGGAATAACACAATTGCACTTACTGTCTTCATATGAACTTTACTAGCGGGATCCGACGATAGTCCAATACTTTTAGAATTTTAAACATCAGCTTAATCTTCTTTCTTAGGCATCAGACTAAATATTCTAATAAGTTGGTAACTTTATAAACTTACGTATATGTGGTATGTAATGGAAACATTGTCGTAATATATCAATAAGTAATTAAAAAATTAGTTCTAGTATGTACTAACTTTATATTGCATTTTGAAAACTTTCCTGCAACGGTGAAGTTCCAGTTTTTGCTGTATTGGAAAATTCATATAATGTTGGGAAGAACACTTGGAGCCCGAGGACATCTTCGTGGAAAATTTTTAGCTTCGATAGCTTTGCCCGACTTTAAGATGTGGGCTATTTTTTAACCTGAACTTTGAGCCTACAGAAATTTCCAATTTGAATATTTATAATGGTTTTTCTCACGTGATTGAAATTTCTCAGTGACCTCTATTATTACAATAAAATAAGGGTCACAGCTGGTAACTACAGCTACCAAAATCATATGTGAGTGGTTAAGTATTAACTTTTATTGGGTCTAATTTTACTTGAAGCAAACTTACAAGCAATGCATTCGATGCCAAACAATGTGTAAAAATTTCTTAGCACACCAAGTACTTACAAAACTACACTAGTATGAAGCGTTAATCCAAGCCTTAGAAATAAATTCTTGTTAATAATGAACAAGTTTCAGTGTTGGCTAACTATGTTGTTTTATGAACTGCAATTATTTTCTGGTTCTCCGGATCGCTGAAATTTAGTTACAGTGGGCGAAACACATTGAACGTAGGAACCGATGCACGATGGCCATTCGGGGGTAAAAGTGTCGAATGGCGAACACGTAACTGAAGGCCTGGCGTGGGCAGACCCCTTACAAGGCGGACGGACGACCTGGTTTTTTAGGTTTATCAGGGGAATCCACTGGATGCTGGTGGCGCAAAGCCGATCATTGCGGGTCGCTTTGGGAGAGGCCTATGTCCAGTAATGGACGTCCTTCGGCTGACATGATAAATCATTTTCAGAATAAGTTGAGTTATTATGGCGAATACTGATCTTGCACATAGCCTGATAACTTCGACAGTGAAACATTTCATTTGACAAGCAAAGTTCTAGGTATATATCGTTTTTAGGAAGTGTAATGTATATATATGTCTACGTAATGTCTAGTGTTCTAAACTCGTTGAACCGGCCGGACCATAAAATCATTAAAACTACATTTTTTTTAAATCTTAGAGACAGAGGAGAAAGCTGCCTTGAAATGTGTAAGTTTGGCCTAATTAACAAGGTTAGGGCACATCCGCAGGCCACCGGCGCATACGCACGTTTTCAGCCACTGTTTATATTACTCGTTGGCGTTAGAACTTTCATCCCAAAATTCTCAAATAAAAAATAATAGGTTTTTTTTACATTTCATAATATTGTCTTCAGTTGTCACCATAATTATTTATGAAATAAAATAACGAAATAGGGAACAGTGTACTAAATATTACAAGCGCATCCGTTTTTTTTTAAGTTTCAGTGTTCATAGGTCGACGAGTATACGCGGCATGTTTGTTTTTATTTTATTTTTATTCGATGTAGTTAGTTGGTTTTTCCTGATTGCACGAATGCATAGATATGTGATTGGAATTCAGCGCCATGAAATTAATCCGAATCTGACATGAATACGAGTATATCCTTCATTATACCGCAAATCCGAGTGCAACCTATTAAACATAGGTAATCATCATCATATCATATATATTTAAGAGCTTGGCTCTTGTCGGTGGAGTAATTATTTTTTTAATTCCTTTACGCATCTGAACATGTTTTTCTCTAAACTTAATTATAATGTAATCAATGTTTTGAACTATATTCTTAATGTTTTTCTTTAATTTTTAAGATTTGAACCTTCAGTAGACTTTGTGTAACAATTTTGAAATTTTTGACCACCCGTATTTCTAGTTAGAATAAACAATGTATATGAAAACGTAACAGGATAAAATAAGAGCCTGTTTTTTGTCCTTGGAAGAGAATATATTAATAAACACGTCGCTAAATCTTAAAATAGAACAAAAGGCTGTTAATTTACGAAGCAAAACAGTCACCCATCATTTTAGTTATCACAAATTTGGTAGCCAATCCTATAAATATACATACTTATTATCTTTATCACGTTTTGGGTGGTTTTGTTCTGCCGTTTATACTGTTCTGTCCCCTATTAAGTACCGTCGAGAAAGTATTTTTTTTGTCAACTATGTTTAAATTGGTTACTACCTTGAATACAATATTCACAAATACATTTCAATTAATGGAATATAATCATCAATTAAGTAATATGTTATATTTGTGCATATATAAGGTACAAGAAGAAGAATGTTGATTGCAAATAAATTCCAAACGGAAACAGTAGTTTAATCGAAGAAAACGCTATATACACTAATCAATTAACTTAATTATAATAAGTCTGTGGTGCCACCCTGATTCATAGTAGTTATTTTTACCGAGATTTTCTTTGAACTGAACATATTTATTACATATCGTCGATTAGTCCTCATACTGTTTGATTGCCATGTTAATAAGTTAATTGGCACAGCAAAGGTGTTTATGTTTGTGTTATGCTTTTGAAAAGTTATCATCACCGATTATCAGTATAATAAAGATTTAAAAAGAAAGCGTTAAATTGGTTAAAAGTGGGCGTCAGTCTATCGATATAAATAATAGGTACTTAATGGAATATTATTTTAGAATTATAATACCTACTCAATGTACAAATGTTGTGACAAATGTTAGAATCGTAGGTTGGTATCATGTAGGTGTAGGTTGATAAAGTAACGTGCGATAAATGTTTCGTGTCGTATTTCCATGAAATGGCGTCCAAAATTTTAAAATAAAAAATGTAGGTAAATTCGTCATTAAATATATAATATTTTTGTACGTTAACTACTTTAATACGTTGATATGAGTAAATGTGTATAGCTCTTCGGTCTGAAAACGTGCGCGCATACCGAAATGACCGTTTATTTAAAAAAGAAACGTAATGATTTCCGATCGCTGTAAATTGTGCCGTAGGTAAACCATGTCGAATAGGCGTTAACAGATGTTACTTGTTCCACATTTTTAATGCCTAGTCTCTTGTGTTTAACCCAACAATATTGTGATCACAAAGGGTTACGTTAGACCTAATTTTGTGTCGGGTCATTACCAGCGTAACAGCAATTTGACTGATCGCATTAATGTTGAGAATTCGTAACGGGCTTTGTCTGAGTATAATATTGCCTTTGTGATTTGTCTTGTATTCTTACTGTTCTTAAGTATTCTTACAATTTGATACAGAAAAATTTGTACTAAACGTACACATACCCTTAAATTAATCAAAGTCTGCTGGATGGTTGAATGGCTATTTAATGATATGTCGTATGTGAATATTTTGTCTTCTTTACATGTTTTAAAAAATATATTATGTAGTGTTCGTACTGATTATACTCTTTTTGGCGTATTAAAAAATTTAGAAAAAATACAACACTTTACTATAGGCTTGGTTCCCGGGTCACCTTACGACATTTTTACTTCACTTCGTTATAGCATTTTTATGCACGCTAATAAAAGAGTTATTGTCCTCAGAAATGCGTGTTGCGTAACTTTGTATATCAAAGGAACAAGGCAATGTAAAGTATTTTCTCTTGGGCTTTTGGATATGAACACTAACCTGCCAGTCGCGTGTAAGAACCCTTTCTTTACCTCACATTCAACACAACTTAAATACTTGTCCCCATTCTGCTTACACAGCTACGGTGACTACGATATAGGCACATAAGCCACTCAACACATGATATTAAAATGATGTTAAGGTTTTAATGGAGCCAGCGTAATATGATAAATTTGTTTGGAACGAGCTTTACGAACCACATACACATATTGTATACGTGTGTTGTAAATTTTAATTTGCTTCCAAATTAATCTTCAACGCCGTATTATTAGGTCAGATTGCCATGGAGTTTTGCAAAATGCGCGTTCAATAAAATGGTAAATTACCTTGCAGCAACAACATGAAACGTTTACAAAAAGCCCAAATTGAGTCTGGAAACTGAAATTTTTAATTGATTGTCTACAGCATTTATGATTTTATATGGGTAGAATAAAATAAAAATTGAAAGTCGGACTAAGCCCAAGTTTAACTAAGCCTCTTATATAGATAGAAGAATATATATCTATAACAGATATACCGTTTATTATATATTTCTAGAGTAGATATTACCTTTCCTCGAAAAATAACAGACAAAAAACAACTAGGCTAGGAAACTGTAACTGAAAAAGGAAATAAGATGAAATTGAAATGATCGATCGCTAGGCACTGATCGTCAGTGTTAAACAATAATACGACAGCGCCGTGTCTTTGTCAATAAAGATAATTTATGAAGACCATTTAGTCGACTAAATGCTCTTCTCTCTTTAATTGTTAAAGTCTAATCCATACTAACTTTACAAATGCTAAATTAGGGGACACTGGGGTCAATTAAAACGTGGGTCAATGGAAACTAGTTCAATAACTTTCAAACGAATCGGTACTCAGAGTTCCAAAGAGGAAAGTTCGCTATATACACAGGACCTACCGAGAACATCAAAAATAGCAAAATTCCAATGATTGTCTCTTTCACTATAACTATTTCTTATTGGAGATAAAGAAAACGATGCCCGAAGTTTTCGATCTTCGATTTTCGTGAATACAATATTGAATCTGTACAAAATACAAGTAATACAACCCTTTTCCAGTGTCCTTAATACTTTTTAATGGAATTCTATCATATTTTACATGAAAAAATTTTGTATTCAATCAAACTCGACACCACGATTATAGCTACTTGGTAAATAGTATTTGCAAAAAATTCTGTACTTTCATATTAACTATCCTTTCGAGATACTTTAATGTCAATGTTTAGTATTATAACATTGAAATGGCATATAATAACACTAGTATGTAATAAAGAACACATACGGTGAGTAAGCATTTCTTGAAATATTATTGTTAATATGTATGTTTATACGTATACTTTTGTTTTAGAATACTCCATCGGGTCAATTCAATATTGTTTATAGAAATAATAGAAATAAAGATAAAGTTATTGAATTTACCAAAAAGTAAAAAAAGAGTAAATCTAATCCTTGGGTTTTTCATAGTTTGCGTAGTTTTAATTGATAATTACAGACTAAAAGAATTGTGAAAAACGTAAGGATATATATTAGTTGACATTGATTTATTAAAATTGCTTAACATTCAGTTTTTATTTTATAAAAAATACGAGTAGTAGCGGACTAGTTAAAATATCCTATATAGGTCCTTTTAAATTAACCTTCGACAATGGTACAAACCGAATCCTATGAGGACTTGATTGGTTCACCTATAAACGAATACTAAAATTTACAAAAAACTTCATTTTAAAATCTTTATGCGCTTACAAAAACTTCAACAGCCAAAAAATATAGTCATTTACTTAAATAAAGTCCCCGTTCGCGCCTCCTCCAGAGTTTCTTATGTCCAATTAGATGGCATAAAATAACGCCCATTTAATAAAGTGTCTCTTGAATCTTTTTGAAATGATAGATGGTGAAAATTGTCGGTTTTTGCCACTTATATAGTTAAATCTCTTTAAGGAATTATCTTAAATTAAATACAAAATAGCAGTTCCAAGTAATGTAATACGCAGTTATAAGTAATGTAATTAACTGTTTTTAATCGAAGCTACTGTGACTATATCATTTTTACTTTCCACATAGCAGTTGTCTAAATGTCATCTAATTGAAAAAAAAAAGACTCGTTTTAGTCTCCAATCTTGCTCCAATCGAATGATAAATTTAATTCCAACTTATTAAATTCGATAACGACCGTCATTTTTCTCGCATTCTTTTGTTTTATTCATTTTCGTCTTAAATAAACGTTAGCAATTTAGATAACAAATGCCTCAATAAACACTGAGGACTTTAATTAAAACATCGCGTCGTTGGGTGAAGTAGGCCTTGATTCAGATTTAATATTGAACAATTAGAATATCCGACGAAAAGGTGTGGCGGGCCGCATTGTTATCTCGGCAGGCCACTCGTCCCGCCATTCCATCGATTCTTACTTTACAGCCGTCGGATCCTTCAATACTATCGGGCTTGCTCTTTCTATCTTTATTTAAATAGAAAGAGATAACTTACTCTTTGTTCATCATTGTAATATTAGATAACACAAATTCCACTCAAAAATGATATCAGGAAATCTGTGCTGATTAATTCTAGCATAACGCTTCCATCGTTATCGGTATCTTATTCTATTATCATCTATTTATTATATAATATAAGCATTTGTCCTACACTCCATGCTTGTCCCAATTGTGTTTTGTTAGCATATTGCAATTACCACACGATTTAAACTTCAACAATTGATGCAGTGTTACCTAATGTATACATAACTATATAACTCCGTATTTTACATTACCGTACTGAATCGCCAATTTATCGTTATATGCAAAATCTGATTATTCAGACATTCGCCGACAATCAATCTTCGAAATAAGAGGAGCATAATATTAGCTTTTCCGTCGTTACGCCCTCATGCAAATGGAGATCCCAGGTAAAATCTCATGCTCAGTCAGAAGGTGCCAAGCCGAGCTTCTCGAAATTGCTGCGTCACGGTTATCCGGAGCCGCATTTGAACTTTTAAAACAACTTTTGATTGAATATTTATTTTTAAAATGGGCCTTTTGTGTTAAAGTGAGAATTTTTAGACGCGGCGATATTTTTAGTTTCTTTGTCGCTTTTATAATTTGTGACATTGATTTCTATAGTGTGATAGTAATATTTCGATTATTATCAGTAAAAAATATTCTCAAAACCTTATCTTGATAAATTTACTGAATATCATAAAATCGCATCATTATTCCGTTACTAGATTCATACATATTTTTTATGTGTACGACTTTCAATCCCATTAAATTATATGGTTGCCAAAATCAATCAATAAAATCAATAATTCCCAGTAGGCAAAATGAATGTGCTTCATATAGGTACCTACGAATGCAGATAAAATTGCAGAAAAGTCGCTTAAAAAAAATTAACAGACATGGTGAGAAGTACTTTCCAATTTAACGTTCCACTGGGTAATAACGGAATATAAATGATTTATTTATTCCACACGAGGATCTTAAAATACCCCTCAAGATGTTATGTTTGTTTGTCAAATACATAATATTTAATGATCGTGCGTCAAGTAGAAGTAAGGTGTTGCTTGTAATATATTTTTGGATAAACTTTATTGCTTCTGCTAATTGCAGAGTATTATTTATACGCTCCTGCGAAGTTTCGTGCTCTTTCAAAAGGCAAAGATTGCAAAACTCAGCTCAACGAAATGCTTATCCAGCTGCTGCTATCTCTCAAGACGTGAATACTAAATAAAGTTTGCTTGTCACGGAAGAAAAGATGGATGGTCCGTTGCAATTATTAAATGCACTTGAATTTCTATATAAATAAACAATTTACGATAAACTGCCAAGTATATCAGACAATAATAGAAATAGAATAAAACTTTCTTAGAATATAGGTATACTTTTATTTTGATACTTACGAGTACCTACGTTGTTGAAATGTCACCAAGACGACCCTTTTGGTTTACAGCCCTTTCGTAACACGAGTAGACAAGAATTTTGACGTACTCGTATCGTTAATCAATTGAGATATCACAAACCTGTTACCCTCATTGAAACTTCAGCTGGGATCACACGGGTTGGCCCATATCAATCAGATCCTAAGGTCATTGGCTGCGCACATTTATTATGTAAATATATGACAGGACTGTTTAACCGATTGTTACATAAAGGCTGGCAGATTAAGGACATTAAAGAATAAGATATTTCAGTCGTTGGCTATATTCTTAGGATTTGAATGTCTTTAGGTAAATATTTTCGCAAGCCTGCCAGTAATAAGTCTGTGCCCCGGCGTCAAGATGTACGGAAGGCCTACAACGGAAATTAACATTCTCAGATTTCGAACGTTTGTCTCTGTCTTTCTTATTACACCTTCATTGGAGTGAAAGAGATCGATGCCTGAAATTTCCTAACTGATGTCCGAAAGTTGATGAGGGTTGTAAATGGTGATTGAGTTAATAAATTGACGGTATGGTTTTCGTTTTTATAACAATATACGTGTACACACAGGTAGTAGTCACACAAGTGAACTATTATTATCTATAACAACATCCAAACGCTCATGAATTCTGCTTACTTATCGGATAATAACAGTACATTACATTATTACAACTTTGTCAAGGAAAGTTAAATATTTAAATTTGACTTCTTTGTCTTTACGGCAACACATACCTACCTACTTCGTAATGGCTAGGAGATTCAATTTGATACGTTCATTAATTACCCAAAAAATTTCTGCTTGTTAAAATAGATGTTACAAGTTCATTATAATTCTTAAATCTCAATGACTGAGGCAATATTTTATTACATTACCTTCAAAGTCAAAGGTATCGATCTAAAATCCTGTGCTCCGGAGCAACTCAGCTATTAAGTTAAAGAGCTTTCGTTTTAAAAGGATTGTTTTATGTAAGTAGGTCGTTGTTAATTAAGAGGTACATCTAGCGGGTTCATAGCCCGTATACGTTTAATTTATAATTATATAAAATCGAAGCTATAATATCAAAGTTATATTTGTTAATTTAAGTTAGTTTCATTTGCTGCGTATTTTTTAAAAAGTAACCTTGATTAGGCAATCATTTTATTACCTAAATTTGTTTGAGAATTGATGATGAAAGTGTTTTCAATTTGAATCGTATAGTTTTTTTTTCTAATTTTCATTGTTCTGTTCATATACACCGTGTTTTTATTTGTTTCCTTTAGCTTTAAGGAAATTTTGTTTAGGGCAATTTGACTTAATTTATCAAAAAAAAAAATTTCATTTTTGAAATAATCGTTTAAAAATTGAATATCATTTTATAGAAAACGTTACAATAAACAACAATCAACAGTTTAAATAGTACTTAATTCTCTTACTTATGTTTATAATAAATCTGATTACAAGGATCAATAACACTTTTAATAAATCTAATTGTGTAGAAACTTTCCAGACTTGAATGTTTAGCACCGTAACGGTTAGGCTTTGCAGAGATTACTAAAAACCTTGAAAATAACTACCTACTTAATACTTAGATAAAAACTACGTAGTTAGTTACAAACGAATAAAATCACTTGTAAGCTCACCTACCTATTAAAATTCGGAATCTAACTAATATTGCATAAAGGTCTTTACCTTAATTAATAGTATACTATGGCAACTTTTACAATGTTATAATATGTATGTTAATACACCTATAATATGAGTCATAGCTAAGATTTTGTTACTTGAAGTTATATATTATAACAGGTAAGCATGCGCAGCTTTAAAATGTCGCGCGAGTGACTAAAGAAAAGTGAAAAAAAAAATTATATTGATAAAATTTTCAAAATACAAACTATTTCAGTTGATTTATGAACTTTATTATTCTAAAGTAGGCTTTTGACGAGTTTTTGCTCAATGAAAGCCGATTCAGTTCAATTCGCACTTAAACACTAGGCTTTGTTAACTTGCTGATTGCTTTAAATCATTTAGCCATATTTAATCTATTTTGTAATGCAATAAAGATGTGATAAAAAAGTAATTACCATATAAATACATACAGAGCGTAATCGAAATTCCTACGAGTTGTTTATCGTACACATCGGAATCCCGGCAAATCAAAAGCGTCAGAACTTGAAGGAATAATTTACCGCCGAGATTGAAATTAGCGACGTACCTACCTTGTAATTAATTCAATTTTCCTATTTCTCTCGTAAGTGATCTTGCTTATGATTACGACGCCCGCTTTGACGTTAACTGGAACTTGGTCTTGGACGAGTATAAAAAAATATATACTTTATACTTGTGATGTAGCTTCTGTCCTTAATCATCCTACATGTCGGAGTAAAATACTCAAATCAGAAATTTTTGAGTATATTTTTGACGTTTTAGTCGGTTTTATTGTTACAATAACTAAAACTAAGAGCAAATTCATATGCAGTTTTATACTAAACTTTATATTAATTAGGTTTTTTATAGTCGTTCGACTTCAATCTTTGTACTTTTGTAAAAAAGCATCGTAAATGTTTTTCATTCCGTTACCAACACGTTACCAAATTTTATAGGTGGTCACAGAATTACAGTAACGAAAAATGTATGATTATTTAATGGAAATTTCTTTTCGCCTCGAAAACAACGTGAGAAGAAAACGCATTTGTATAAAAATTTGTTCGTAACTATAATAAGGCTCTTAACATACCTGATGCTCAGATTATTTAGCCTAGTTACCCACAGTTTATTAGGGAAAAAACGTAGCCTATGTGTTAATCCAGGGTGTCAGTTAACTCTATACCAAATTTTATTAAAGTCGCTCCAGCCGTTGAGACGTGAAGAAGCAACAAACATACCTACAGCTCACAAACTTGGTAATGTTAGTGTAGATAGTGTAGATAAATATAAGTGTGGTGGCATTTAAGTTTACACGTTTGCATTATTGATATTGCCCTAAATTGTGTTCTAAATGATTCATGACGTTTTGTTTTTTTTTTGCCCTAAATTGTGCTGTTGGTTGGATGGCGGTGAATCAAGTATTGTTCGAAATGATGCATGACGTTTCACTATTTTTTTCTCATAAATCCATGGCAAAAGACGGTTGGATTCAAATGAGTCAGTTAGACAACCGTACTTTATACTCATTTACCAATATATTCCGAATGAACACAGTGCTTACTAAAAGATGAGTATTACATATTGTCAAACCATGTTATTCCATGTTTAGATAGTTATGTTTGTCGTTTTTAACTAGAATAGCGACCATCGCCAAGACTGAAATCGTTCATAGAAAACGTAATGGAAACGAAAATACATTTTGATAATAAATTTTATTGGTGCCGTGTGGTGCCGGATGAGAATAGCACCAACCCACCACCTCCCGCAGGTGTTATAAGAAGCGACAAAGGGAAAGACCGACGGATTGGCAACAGCGTCCGTCGAAACCAAATTAACGGCTACTGCCATCGCTAACCCTTCGCAAAGCATGGTGACTACGGTAACTCCCTGCAAGATGATTCAAGTCATATTTGTGGGAGACCTATGTCCCACAGTGTGCAATATCTTACAGCTCAAATTATTATTATTAACTCTCAATGTGATTCCAACTTAACAAAATATAAACGTTTACTTTAGGGATGCAAATATTCTGTAGTTCCCGGCTTACGTAGTTAGTATGTTAATGCAGTTTGCACTTCGCTTCGGGTAACCGGGATGCTTGATTGGTAATACAGTAAAAATCACAAAATAACCCCGTTTCTAAAATGTGAAAATAGATATTTTGAGGGAGCTTCTTGTGTTCAGCCAAGATATATATAATATACGAATACTTAAATAAACATAAAACACCAAACACATAAGAGCATTTATTTGTGTGTCATCACACAAATAAATGCTCTTACTAGGTTTCAGAGACTTAGTGGTCCTTGAAACCTAGCAAGGGCTAGTATGTAAACCTAGCCAGACCTGTCGTCAAATTATTTTATGATAAGTTACGATATGTGTGCGACCTTCAGACACCTGACTTTTTACCACATCTGTTAAATATATTTCAGGTTTGTCAATAAGTAACAATACTAGGTTAAAGGTTCGTCTACCCCGGGTACCTACGCATTATGGTGAGGTGAGAGAAAGACTTTCATTTGCGCTCTAAGCGCAATTCTGTAAAAACAGTCTGCGGTAATGAAAAATAATCCTATAAAACACACTGTTCTGATTTATTGGCGCAGGTGTGTAGATATGAACGCGTTTGTTTCAATAATTCTGGTACCGAGACAATGTTGTCGTCGCTTAGCTGGATTACACAATAAATATAAACTTTATACGTAAAAATTTAACCTTATAATAAAAGTTACAACCTTCAATTTTATATAGCACAAAAAATTGCATATTTATAAATGAAAATATCAATTAATGCAGTAAGACTTATTTCATTTTTATCTGACTTAAAAATTAGGACTGTACATATTTTTTTTATGTATATTCACTGATTTCTTTCCTATTAGTGGACCAATTCTCAAAATTATTTTTTGTAATAACTAAGTATGGAGCTTGTAGAGACTTGGGCTTTCCCGCGCGTGTATGGTGGTTTTATAACCATTCTATTTATATTTTTCAATGAAACGTGTATAACTATAAATAATTGACCTTAGAAAAAGTGACCGGTGCCAAACAGGGATAAAAAAAAAAATAACCATTTGAATTCTAAATTATTAACAAAAGGTACAGTCAGCAGCAGAAGTGGCTAAGCGTTTGAGGTGTTAAAAATGAGGTCAACACGTCTCTATTGTCAAGAGAATAAGAGCGCGTGTAGGTTATTTAGAACACTTGAAACGCTTAGCCACTTTTGCTGCTAACTGTACAACTATCAGTTACTCTCTTCATAACGTTTTTTTAAACGTGTAACAGGTTAATCATGTGAAATTTAATAAATCGAATTCACCTATAAACACTATCAAGAACGAAAACTATGTACCTACACAGCAAAAGTTTCTTCCTCGGAGACGCCAATTCCCACTACTAGGTACCTTCCTGTTAAATATAATGTATCGTTTCGAGTTTAGTAATCGATTAACACCCCGTTAGAGTAAACAGGGTAATAATTTATAGAGAAGATAAGTAAAAAAATACACAGAAAAGGTATCTGTTATAAATACACAAATTAGTTCTCTTACCTTAATAGGTACGAACTCGCGCTAGCGACCGCTTGCTTTGTATCCATTATTACTACAATCTAGCTAGGCCTTTAAAATAATAAGGTTTAATTAATCTAAGCTGACCCAAATTATGTCGTGACGTAACGGGGTAAAACTCAATTTTTTATGCTTCTTTAGCATTTGTTTCGCCGTTTTTAGCATTATTTTCTCATTTCATTGCAAAGCTGTAAGATGTAAACAAAACAAAAACAAACAAAAATGTAGTGTTAACAAAATAAAGACGTAAATGAAATCATTCATTATTATTTATTAGAGTATCCATATTTTGATTCTCCTAATTTAGACAAATAGTTTGTAGCTACAATGGCAATGCCACTAGGGTACTGAGAATCAATAATAAAATCACGCCTGAAGATATGGATGTGAAAATGTGTAGCCGCGATTCTATAACCATGCTTTGTCTTAGATACATGTTCTTAACACATTGAATGTACATATACATAATTTCATATGTGACTGTTTCAGAAAGAAACTTTCATGATTTTTACGTGGTATTTATTTTTCTATCTTTTTTGGACTATATATTTTGTGTTAACTAAAGTAGAATATCATAGTGTTTACAATCACATTTCAGTCCAATGTCATGAGAATACTTGGAATACAGGTATTATACACGATGCCAAATGACACGAACAACCCAAAGCGCCGTTTCTCTGTCTCATGCTCTTTGACGCTCGGCAAGGCAGACAGTAAAGTTTATTATCCACATCACAGCCTATACCGGGTGTGGCCTGTAATAGGAGCAAAAAATTTAGGGATCGCTTCTACACCACGAACGTAACAACATTTGTTCTACAACTTTAAATAATTGGGTAATTTATTACTTGTGATTTTTTCGAACAAACTAAATAGTATTTTCATTGAACAGCATCCAATAGTCTAGTTGACGTTTACTGTCAGCCTACAAACTTCATAGTTTTCGCAATACATTGCTTGCTTGGAAAATCTTTTTTTATTAATATTTATTAAACTATTAGTTATTTTCAAAAGTCGTAGAACAAATGTTGCTACGTTTGTGGTGTAGAACTGATGCCTAAAGTTAAAGCTCCTATTACAGGCCACACCCGGTATAGACTAGTACCTGTTTATACAATAGGTACTTTTACAATTAGGTAACACTTAACAAGGATATTTAAGACAGTACAAGATAATTATAAGAAAAACGTTAAGTGCAAAACGACTAAACCGAAACAGATAAACCGACAAAACACGTACCTATACCTATTATACAATATTCGCTCGAAAACCTGCTTAAAAAAAAAACAAATCGACGAATCGACAGTATTGACTACGACTAATGTTAATTAACAGAAATATTTAAAGCTTATTATCAACTAAGGTATTGATCTTTTTATAAGTCGAAGCGGACCTTTAATTTTGCGTTTTTATTTAAATTCAAACACAATTTGCAATTAATTCCATTAACATATTATGGTATAAGGATTTGTCTAATAATGTCCCTGTTTTTCAAATGTCTACTTTATGCTTATTTTTTTTTTGAAATATGTATATCTGTCGTTTTAGAGAAAAACATTTTAATTCACTAAGAAATGTATATATGTACAATGGGACGTTGCACGTAAAATATTATGAAGCTCATAATATATTTACGGTATTCTCTCCCTTTATCTTTGTCAATGTCTACATAAATGTTTTATATCGCAAGAATTTTGGCACTTCGTCGTTTCATTAGATTATACATGTATGTATGGCAAATAGAAAACAATAGATAATATTAAATTTTGACAAGGGTAAAACGTTAATCAAGTTATCTTGTTATATTTTGACTTGTTCTTAAAGTTACAACTACGGCGTACATGAAAACGAGTGCATCTCCAGGGGTTGACAAATATTTTTTTTATGACATAAGGTGGCAAACGAGCAGACGGATTGCCTGATGGTAAGCAATTACCGTCGCCCATGGGCACCCGCAAAACCAGGGGAGTCACAAGCGCGATATTATTATTGTTAATAATATGGACTTCCGCAAAGTAACGCCTGATTCAATTAATTACTTAATAGCGTAAGTGCCAAGCGCCTTAAAGTACCTTTCCATGTGGATTACCACATTTAGTAAGCTGACGAAAATGTTCTCCAGACTCGAGCATGAAAAAAAAAATTTACACAAATTATGTTCTTCGTTCCTTAAAGAAGTTATATGTAGCGTACATATATAATGTGACTGTTATTTAATAACCTCTTGTATCTCGCACTTATTACTTACGTACCTCAGTCAGCAGTAGCGGAAAACTGAACTTTGTAGAATTTTGTAATTTATTAAAATGTTGTTGCTTCATAGTCAAGACTTAAACTAATAACTAAGTAGGTGTGATGTAGATTACACATATTTTAAGAATTATTTTATATATTATATGAGATAGGGATTTCCCTTGACACTACTGTTTTCGTATTGGACATTTCATCTAACATGGAAACTGAAACTACGAACCAACTACTTTTAAAAACGGGGTATTTGTCACGCATATTTTGACTTTGAGTAACCCATATTACCCAGAGGAATACCCAGTAGTAGGAATACCAATAGTGGGGAAATCTGTCAACCGTCTGGTGTCCAGTAATCCTTAAGTTACATATGCCACAACATACGAGTACGCGTGCGCGTGCGTTTTTATTAATGATTTTTACCAAGATACCGATATACTGCCACAACCCTAACGTAATAAATAAATAAATTCCTTGTTCACCGTATAATTATTACGAATATTTTCAATTGTTTTCATTAATTTAACATAAATAATATACAAAAATATTAGACGAAAAGTCAGACGTCAAGAATATAATTATAATTTAGAAAAAACACGACACAATAAAGGTAGTCTCTCAAAGCCCTGGCTCTTACAAAAGCAACTTTGTTACTACATGGGCTCTATATGTTTTATTGAACAATTGTATATTCTAAGTCATGGTGTAAAATAAAGAGTATATAAATATGTTGACTAATGTGTAAAAATAATGGTTACGTGTCCTCTAAGGTTCATTGAATAACAAAACACAGGCATAAATATTGTAAAAAGCCTATGAACAAGACTATATATTACCTACAGTAACAGCAATGGATGAAAGAATTGTATAAAAGTCCTAGTCAATATTAATTATTGATTACATCGAGTGTCATGTGCCCATGTCACCTACAAAATGAATGGCTCGCTAGGCCGTCCCTGGGGAATGACAGGAACGGTAACAGGTCGCCGATAGTTATTTATGTAGGTTCTCTTTACAATTTATGTCTCATTTCGATAGAACCGTTCAACATGACGGCCCATAATTCTTCAACTTTTGAGGCACTGTTAATCACACTATGTATATTTCTAAAACTTTTATTCTTTTTTTTATGACAAAGGTAAACGAGCAGACGGTTTGCCTGATAGTTAGCAATTACTGTCGCCCATGGGCACCCGCAACACCATGGACGTCGCAAGCGCGTTGCCGGCCTGTAAGGGGGGGGTTGGAGCTCTGGGAACCTTACTCACCATCAGGAACACAACACTACATACCTGAAAGGTAGCAGTGCTATTATGGCTGTGGTCTTCTGTAAGGAGGAGGTACTTCCCCAGTTGGGCTTCTCTAGACTCAAGCGTGATGGTACTTCGCTGTGCCTTACCTTTAATTGTTGGACGTAGTTTAAGGACATACCTGGGTCGAAAACCGGGTTTGTTTGACTGGCATTTCATATACACAACTAAAATAATTATTACGTTCTAATCTTCTGACATACATAATCTAAACAGTGAACTACGTACGAAATGCATGTTTACGTCATGACAAAGTGCATCTGTCCAGAATGTTTGAGATCATGCGAGTGATGAAATGGCCTAAACATTTATTTACAATAAGATACTCCATAATTCTCCGAACTATTCGAACTCCGCCAGTTATCCATAAAATGTATGCTAATAATTTGTGTTCGGAATTTCGATTGAGAGCAGTTTTCTGGTAGATAATATATATGAAGCTTATAATTTAATAATGCTTACAAAAAGCCTACAGTTAATAAATTAATAATAAATATGTAGGTCATCCTTACACAAATTGATTGAGAAGAAGAAGGCTTTGTGTTGTGCGTACTGAGTCCATGATATATATTATATACAAATATATAAATACATAGAAAACACCCCTGACACAGGAACAAAATAAATCTGTGTTCATCATACAAATATACCCTTAGTGAGATTTGAACCCACATCGGCTTCATAGGCAGGATCACTACCCATTAGGGCAAAACTGTCGTCACAGTAAGCTTCGTAATGCTTGATCAGCAATATCAGTATACATACACGGACTATTTTATATGTACTTATCAGTCATCAAGTCATCACCCGTTTCGCATTCGTCGCTGCGGCGCTAACACAAAAACGATATTCGGAAATTTCGAACATTTTTCTCTTTTACTTCAGTTAAGGCCTCATATGAGTGACAGAGAAAATCGTCCAAAATTCACGAATATCGTTTTTTCGCGGTAGCGCCGCTGTAACGGGTTGTACCTCAAACCATCGGGTTTGCCGACAATGTAAGTATTAATCAGTATATATGCAAGCCGTAAGAACTTTTTTTAATTATATTTATTAGCTAGTAAAAGTCATACCTTCATCACAATAATAACTAACCTAACTTTTAGTACCGGGATGAAGAACCGGTTCATTAGTTAAATTTGAATTTTCTTGTTTTAGGGGGAGGCACCAAAAGTTAGCAAACAATTATTATTAGATTAAGTTGCTCACATTTTCGACTAAACAACCCGCATATCCAATGAAATATTAAAATAGATAGAGCTATTTAGTAAATTTTATATAGAACGTGTTTAATAGTTATGTGGGGAATAACAGGGATAGGCTCCTTCAAAGTATTTACATTATGAATTAATTCATATTTAAACTACCTATAAGCTAATATTGTAATAATCGATACAACTATGAGTAGTCCTCCAATCCTAAATAAACATTATTGGCGTTCTATATTAAGATTCCTGGTATGAGGGGTTGACGGAACTTACTTTAAAGTACTACCGGCTTTACACTATGTGTTTTGGACCCGAGGGGGTATGCCCTTAAACTACGTCCGGACCCATTATGTCCTTAAATTACGTCCAAAAGAGAGGTATGGGCACTGCGAATGTCATCTTACTAAGTGTGGTTAAAGCACGTTCAGCGAATGATGACATCTCTCACAAATCTGGAACGGAGCCCGACTGGGGAAGTACCTCCACCTTACAAAAAACCACACCCAAATAGTACTAGACAGTTGTTTTCCTGCCGGTCTGTAAGGTCGCAAAGAGAGTTCAAAGCCTAAAGGGAAAGCATAAACCTCTTGTGAATCATCTGGATTTCCAAGCGTCCAAAGACGGTGACTACTTACCATCAGGTGGGCAGCAGCATTAAAAAAAAGTATAATCACACTTATACAAAGATAAGTAATCTACTTATTACATAGGTACCACATAACAAGTTATTTCATTTTATGCGATAGAACGTTATGCTTGCAGGAGCTGTGGTCTAAAGAGCATTGACGAAAGTTGGTCTATAGTTAGATCATACTTTTTGACTACCGAATCCATTAATGAACTGTGAATTGATAATCGAACCAAATAATTATCTCGTTATGAAAATGATTATCCCGAATGCATTTAGTTCCAGCGACGGTTTCAATTTAGGGATTAATATTTAACGAGTAAATTGAGTTGACAGTTGCGGTTGAGCCTTCACAAAATTTACCTTGCCAAATATAACTTCATGTACGTTGTAACAGCTGTTATAATACATTGATATGAAAAAATATTTTAAATATAAAAAATGTGTATCGCTCGTGTACTGCTGACGATTTTTTCTTAGCCGCAACTAACATCTGACTAGACCACAACGTAAAGACACCCACACTTCGAGGGATGTAGGCCTAGTAGTACGAGTAGAATGAATCGATTCAATGCAATATTCAGTTTAATTTAATTGTATAATTTTAAAAATTCTATCAATCAAAACCAATGAATGTTACCGGATGTCGCAAAGAAAAACCCGGAAACAACCGGATATTAATAAAGTATATTTATGGTTTTTATAATACTCTCTGTACGACTACACGTAAAATAGCATACAACGACGATGAGAAAAGAAAAGCTAACGGTATCTTTGTACTAGTTTTCTATACCCGGTTACAAAATCAATTACAAATAATACAGTTACATACTTAATAAATAATTTGGAATTGTGCATTTTCTTCAAGTATTTAAAACAAATTGTATTTTAAATATCGTATATATTTTTTTATATCTATTTGATATCAAGTAATCAAAAACTTTAATTGCACAAAAAGCGCTGCCTGCTTGCTAAGTTTGGCGTAAACTCAAATTTTTTAGCAGATAGGTAAAAAATTCAATTTCCTTAAAAAATTCCAAGTTGAAGTTTATTAAAATTACGAACAAAATTCGTGATTACCGCCTTGATGGACGTTATCTGAAGCTTAAGAAAATGAGTCATACCCGTTGAAGCTACTTATAACTGTAGGGTAAATATCTTAAGTAATATATTATGTAACACAAGGAGTGTGACCAAGCATCTTAAGTACATATGTACGTCTGAATTAAAATTCCCGTCAATTTAAATGTTACAATCAAGACCTCACTACAACCGCGTACATCGTATTTACATCTTCCAACGCATCTAAAAAGTATGATTATAAAACCAGCGAAAAGAAATTGACCAATCACAAAGCATGAGCATGGGATCAGAGCTCAAAAATATCAAAACATATGTAAAATCGAAGCCAAATTTGAGAGCTTTAATATAGTAGAGTCATAAGTAGCGCCAAGTACTAAGGATCGTATGCAGAGATATATGTAGGGACGAATAGTATATTGTAAACCAATGCAAATGTTTAAAGTCAAGTATGTCAAAAAACAAAAACGATACGTAGAATCGGATTACCTATTATGAAAACTCGTAGAAACATTTTGTATGTTAGTGACATAGCAAGCTAACTATGTAAGCCAGTCTGAACTGAACACCGTTGTCACGATTGAATAAAATAGTACTTAATACTATACACATAAGCTAAATTTCTTAATGTGACTTACGGGAAAACAGACGTCTAATCCAAAATGACGCGTTTGTTAATTTAAATAGGCACGGAACTCTGAAATCGATAATTGGGAATGAGAGAGATGAACCTCGTTTTCTGCAAACAGTGCTGAGTTGATAATATAATTCATAAACAATAGAGACAAGGCGAGAAATCCAGTATAAATTCAAAGCAGTTGTCAAGATAAGTATTCAACTTTTATTGGTAAAACATGATTAATTTTCGCTCCCTTCGTCAATCCTACAGCATCAAAGGAAAATTTCGACGACATCGACAGCTAAAAACTTTTAAAAACAAATGACAAGGGACCAAATAGATCATTAGCTGAAGCCGGTAACTAATCTCCGAGGCCTTGTAATTTCGTTGCGTGCTGTTGATACTTGGACCAATGAAAAAAATTGCTGTTTAATCTTTTTAATTACAAATCTCATCAAGCGCCACAATTATTATTAAAGTTTAAGATTTTTTTAATATTACCAGAAGTACTTAGAAGTATGTATGCTACAGCGCATGTTATCGAATATAAGATGTTTTTTGGCAGACACATTGTTGGCCTCTAGGCCCGTGCATAATCATGATATAATGTGTTTTATTAATTCTAAGCAATAATATTCAATTATTCATATCACATACATGTAATATGTTTGTTACTAAACAATATCAGCATCAATTTTATCAACGCTAATCAAAATTAAATGTGTGAGAATAAGTTAATTAGTCATTACGACGTTACCGTCATTACCGTCAACTTTATTAATTAATGTTAATAAAAATTGGATTTGTGTCTCGTTCATTTAAGCAACACTCTTAGTAACTTTCAATAAGATTAAGAGAAACTCCGGGCCCATTCGTACGTACCTGTATCCTAGCTTTTGTTTGATACAATTATCAAATATTGTTACAGGCATCAAGTTGGTTATTACATTCAAAATAATTATAATATAATACGAGTAGGCATAGTAATGTTCTAAGAAAATTAATGTTATTAATTTTTTTTTAATATAATGCTATTGCTAATTAAAAAAATTAAACTACCATATAAAATAAATCTATAAGCAAATACTAATAAAATGTTCGACATGGTGCCGAGGACGCTGGCAGCATTTCCTCGCTGTTAAGCGGTGCTACGTTATTGTTTGACAAAGCGGCCAGCTCTTTTTCTTCTCCATTGCTAATTAGATAGTCATATATAGACGGATTAAGACAAAAATCTTCTTTCCTCTGGACAATAGTTACGGTTTACATGTGTAGGTACAAGTTATGTTTGTATTTTGCGAAATCAAACATCAAATTGCATTGTCCAACAGACGTTGTTATGATCCAGCATGAACTTTGTTAACACATTTCAGCCGTATGCAGTCCACTGCTGGGCATAGGCCTCCCACAGATATGACTTGTATCATCTTGGGGGTAGTGGCCATAGTCGCCACGCTTGGCAGGGGGGTTGTCGATCGCAGTGGCTGTAGATTGTATTTCGACGGACGCTGCTGCCCGTCCGTAGGATTTTTCCATTTGTCGCCTCTTACAACACCCGCGGGAGGAGATGGAGTGGTGCTATTCTAGTCAGCCGGCATCACACGGCCACATGGTTAACATTATAGATTATTAGGTACTTACTACGACCCCAACAAAACGATTGTTTTTATTCTTTTATCTACGTACATGTCATAAGTGCTCTAAAATGCGTCCAGAAACCGTAGGCAATGACCAGCATTACCAACCATCAGAAAGATTTCAGTAGGTAATGTTAACATTACCTACTGAAATCAGTAGGTTATGAATTTAAATTTGAAACAGCTGTCAAATTCAAGTGGGGTGTCTAATCTAGTATCTATAGATATTAAAACAGCCATTGATACGAAACGCCAATTCGTTATGTTTTTTTAATATAAATCGAACGACATTTGAACTCGAGTGACAGTAGAATAGGGAATTCATTCGCTTGTCTATGGTTTAAAAAAAAATTGACTGAGATACGAAATACGCAAAACCCACACTCTTGTTGTAATGCCCTTCATTATGCACAGATACATAAACTACTATTAAAATTTATTCGCTATACTGTAATCCGATCCAGTTATTCGTTTTCAGTCAGTGATTTCGGCAGCATATACCCGACTCGACCGGGTATTTCATACAGGCGCTACGGAATAAACCCCTCCACCCTGTGCAGTATAGTTTATCCGGAAACTCGGTGCTAAATGTATATTTGTTGTTTCCGGGTGTGTAATTGTGTTTATTCCGGACGAATAATCGCAATGTGTGGCGCGGTAATTGTAACGTGTAATACCTACTAATATAAGACTGACTAAGTACGGGACATAAACCTCTACGAAGACTTGTTATTCTAAGCATTTAATTAAATTATTTACTTTTGAGTAATACTTTGAGATTATTTGCATTTGCGTTTTGTGGTGTAAACGCCTTGTTGCAAACTATGGGCTTTCGTTAATTAAAGGGTTAAACTGGTGTCGCAGGTTTGAACCCTGGATTGTATGAGTTTTTTGGCTAGGATTAGTTATCAAGCGGAGCCCAGGCTCCTATGAGCCGTGCCGTGGTAAAATCCCGAGACAACACGAGGAAGCGAGTGATATATATATATATATATTAAAATGAAAAAATAATAGCGTTTTTGTTGACCCGTTTACAATGTATATATTGGGTATTGATATGCGATTTCTTGTACGTCGAAAAGTACGTCGAAAAGTCTTGTACGTGAAATATGTTTACTTACAAATCACAGTTTTGACTGTTCGCTAAAAATATAACAAATCTTGCATTGGAGGCACAAGCTTAACTCTTCGTAAGCCAAGCGCAAACAAAAACTTGAACTGGCGAGCTTAGGCGCAACGCGGATGGAGCTTTGTTTTTGCCATGCAAATATTTATTAACTCGTACGCTCGGCACCGACGCAATGCAAGTATCCGACAGTACTAAAACTGCAGTGGTTGGGTCCTCAAATCTCACATCTCCTAATAATTTCATAGTAATAAGAACTTAACGTACGACACCCGTTTACTCGGCTAGCTCTTGATTAGATAAAGGCAAGCGCCGCTGCGATTTACATAGCTAAAATTTAACAATTTTATCAATCAATAGACTTCGACTAACATCTTGAGAGACTCTCGCTACGTGGTTGTGGTTTGATTAAGGGTCAGGTTCTTAAGGCGGTAATCCTGGACACGGCGCCCTGCCCCGTTGCCGGCGGCAGCACCATAGGTTATGTTTTTTATAATGTGTTTGTTTTTCGATGTTGTATTGTATTTTACTTTTATTATAGAAAGTACTCATATTGTAGAAAAAAAGGAGCAGAAATAAATACCAAGAAATAGACTATAAATGCTAGACATCGTTGGTATCGTACTAAGGTAATGGCACTAATGTCGGACACTTTAAGCTGACAGGCACCAATGATGGACACTTAGTTCTTATTTCAAAAATCATAAAGTTATAAATTGAATATGTCCCAACAAATGCACAACACTTAACTCCTTTGAAATAAGCACTAATTGGTGCCGTCACCTTACTCACGTTAAAAAAAGATTTGTCGTAGTATGTAAATAATTGTTCTGGTTCTTCCAACTAAAACTGATCATTTTTCCAAAAGATTATTAATCTTTTTAATTGGTGTAGTGGCAGAAAGTCATCGAACCAACCAGCAAATATGACCAATATTTTTTTAATGGCCAATTACCATGATGCTGTGTCACTAATGTATACGGAATGGCAATTAAAAACAGGATCTTGGCAGCCTAGGCCAGAAATGTTAACCTTAACGGCTTCCCATGACTCTCGTCTTCCAAACCTGCAACGACATACTTCAGCCAGTTAATAATATTCATCAAATAGTTCCAAATTCAAAGGTAACTTATTGTATAGAAGCGGGTAGCTCACGTTTTCAAGTCGAATATTGCTCGACATGTTTCAACCCGTGACGAGGAGCATAATCAATATGATTCAATCTCACGATAGCATTGTGTTTAAAATTGCTTTTCAAAGGTAACAACATTTTTTCTGTAATTTTAACGAAAGTTGATATCAACGACAAGGCATTTACTGTTACCTAATTATTCGATCATATTGAATTTAGGTAACCATGGCGTGTGGTTAACTATAATGTTAACATTATTGCTATTAACAGAATTGGTGTCTAATTAAGAGCAATCCGGGACCCTCAGGCACGTCACAGCTAACGAGATGGTGCGGTCGCTGAATTAATCTGCATGTTGTAGTCAGTCTTTGGAATGGGGAATTTCATAATCTGTCCAGATTTTTTTATAAAATGGCGGTAGAAATACGGGCTGCCATATTTTAATATAGACCTGCTAGACGTACTAGGTTAGTTTACAACTACTAATATTAATATTATTTGAGTTTCAGATATTTCAGCACAGTTAAATACACCATCAATCACCATGGAGTTATGGCAAACACCCCGTTAATATTAGCAGTAGTAGCAAATAATAGTACCTACCTACTGTTTACTAAACGCCCATGCAGACAAATATACAAAAAATTGTCCAAGAGCATGTCTGGCCATGTTCAGTGTAGTGTTCCGTAGTTTTCAATCCTTAACTCAGCACAGTTCAAGCGAGCAAGTTCTAAATATTTTTTCTTTAAAGTTTTTATAAAGCTGTAGTTACATGTTATTTTTCATATTTTTGGACTAGCGGTTCAAGACGGAACACTTTTTCAATTCCACAGCGATTATTACCGAAAATATTCAAATTATCAAAAAAAATTAAGGCAAACCGCATGACCCGACACCGCACACATTATTATATATATATTAAACCGGTATATATTAAATAGCGGTCACGGAGCATAGCCAGGGACAAACATAGTAAAACTATAAGTTGTAACTATGGTATAAGTTCTTGTTAACAACGAAACCCTAAAACGATTAAAGTAGTAAATAAGCATAAATCAATGAAATTTTAATTGCTTATCGGTGTGTCATGGACGGCCGGGTCCTGACTTTAAAGTTAAACACAGTGGGAATCAACGTAAAACAAATTATTAAAACCGGGAAAATCGTGAATTGACCAATTCAACTACCTTGCCACAACACCAACATTATCGATAAATTACCAATTTGGCTTAACAGACTGAAGCAGGTGGTAAGTTACAGAGCAGAGACCATTAAACATGGTCTCTATTTTTAATCTTAGCAATTTCACCAGCGTTTGTTTGTGTTTCAACTTTGCCAAGTTTCACATCGTAGCCTTTCCACCACACCCACTCCAATGGACGTTCGGTATCTCTTAAAATTACTGTTTTTTTGAAAAATTACTGTTTTTTTGAAAAATTACTGTTTTTTTAAATTATTGATTGATGATATTTTATAATTAATAAATTTATTATTTTATAATTAAATCCGTGAAGATAGTACAAGGTAAACGAATCTACGTCGTCAATTTTTAGGACCTTAGTCCTCGAATTCTTAAATTTATATTTATCGCGAAGATAACTAGAAGACTCTGGAACTTTAGTCCTATATCGAAAAAGTTGAGCGATTGAAATTCTTCACCAATACAGTTCCCTTTTATGCAAAATAGCAAAAGCCTGAATCAATCAACCGTAATATTTAAGCAATCTAAAAAGTTACTCTTCACTTCTACTGAACCCCATTTAATATATTAATGAATGCTACCATCAATCACTCGATTACATTCAAATTGTAGTAATTTTATTTCTTATCAAATTTTATATATTTTAAAGAGCATTAAGGACAACTTTCGGAGAATAACAAATAACGAAGCAAATGAAATCTAATTATAAACTGCTTAATTAAGAACAACTCTTAATGTTTGTTTTTGCATCTGAATTATTTAAGCTTAGGGAACGGAAAACAAACAACATTAAAAACATTTAAGGTAATGGCAACAATGTTGGACACTTTTAGCTGACAGGCCCAATGATGGACACTTAGTTCTTATTTCAAAAATCATAAAGCTATAAATTGAATATGACCCAACAAATGACTTAACTCAAAAAACTTAACTCCTTTGAAATAAATAAGCACTAATGTTCATGATTGATTCCTTGTCCATTACTGGTGCCGTCACCTTAACAGAATTTGATATTGTCAAAAAAAATAATCTAAATTAACTTGCCCTGAAAATCGTTAGTTGTGAGAAGGATACAATGATATGTCAATTTCAACTCACAAATGCTATTTGTTCTATCACCAAGAATTATTGTGCCCGATGTTGTTGCCCCTAATTGTATCCTTTGTTTAGTTAACGAGCTTTTGCTCTAAAATGGGTCCAATTGAAACATTATAGCAAGAAATCCCTTAGAAATTATGAATAGTTCATTACATAATCTTGAAAGAGCAAGTTTAAAATATCTATTAGTTTCGTACTCTGCGGCCGCATAATGTTACTACAAGCATCAAGCTTTATTTTTGTACAAAAATGTGTAAACTTTGCAAGTTTCCATAATCGACCCCCGGAGCGAAGTAAAATCAAGTTATTCCATCAAGACGAAGAATATACGCTACAAGCAAAAACTTAACAGTACCTACAGGTAACTCTAGTCCGTAAATTCTGAAATCCCCAGACGGTTCAATGAGCAAATAAGTCTCAATCTTTCATACGAGATATTAGAAGTAATTGTGTTTTAAGGAATTTCAATGTAGATAGAGATTTTATGGCGTTATCTTGAGTGGCGAGAAGTTAGCCGCGTGGACCTAAAGTCCTACGAAACTACTCTCAACTCGGACCAAACACAATTTACTCCATCATTTACGCTCCCAGTTTGAAAAGATGGAGTTCTCAGACCAGGCGCTGGAATAAATCTACTGAAGTATATTTTCATGTGACTCGTAGGTATGTACAATGTCACAGTGAATTGAATCATTACATAACTAAGACTAGTTACATAATGATTTCATTAATCTAAAACACACTAGAACTTCGTTGACATTTTCGTAACTATTAATTTCGTAATCATTATTGGACCCGGGTACGTCCTTAAACTACGTCCGACAATGAGAGGGAGGGCACAGCGAAGTACCATCACGCTCGAGTCTGGAGAAGCCCAACTGGGGAAGTACCCCCTCCTTACAGAAGACCACAGCCATAATAGCACTGCTACCTTTCAGGTATGTAGTGTTGTGTTTCCTGATGGTGAGTAAGGTTCCCAGAGCTCCAACCCCCCTTAAAGGTCGGCAACGCGCTTGTGACTCCCCTGGTGTTGCGGGTGCCCATGGGCGACGGTAATTGCTTACCATCAGGCAATCCGTCTGCTCGTTTGCCACCTTATGTCATAAAAAAAAAAAAACTTGATTATTGAGTTTTTAAGTTTTCTTTTTATTCATAGAAATTGCTAGTTAACACTTATTTTGTCCTTATTTATAGCTTATAAATAGTCAGGAAATAAAACAACTAAAACGGATTATATCGCGTATACTAATTTAAATACGTCATCGGGTGGAGTCCTGAAGTATAAATTAAGTATACCTACGCGATATAATCCGGTTTAGTTGTTTCATTACATGAGTAATTATCGAGGCAACCAAAGACAATATTTTAAATAGTTATCAAAAACTCAGCTTTCAGCAATGATAGCTCTGTGAGCAGTGTGAGCTTGATTCGGACCACGGCTTATGTAAGCTTGTCTCTTACACGGGTGGTGGTGGTCGAAAAAAGACAAGAGCCAATTGGTGCCTTTTTGAGTGTTTTACTTTTGGAGCTTGCATAAAGTATCTAAAATTATATATAAAGTATCTAAAAGTAATTATTTATTTCTGACCGACTGAGCCCCATGGTAAGCTCAAGAGGGCTTACGTTTGGGGGTACTCGTCCAACGATATATATAATATACAAACATTTATTTACATAGACAAACACCTATGACTTAGAAACGAATATTTGTGGCCATCGCACAAATGCCCTTTCTGGGATTTGAACCCAGGACCGTTGGCTTCATAAGCAGGGTCATTACCCGCTAGACCAAACCTGTCGTCAAGCATGTATTATCCGGTACAATCTGTACCTGTATGTGTCCAGGTGAAATCCAAATTTAAAAATTGCTTTCCTCAAATACCTTAAGATGAACATAATCTTCCTAAAAATTGTTCTTTGCGATAGCCTTCTAGAAATTAAATTCGAATAATATTACCTTCCATTTTGTGAATGTTTATATTTTTTACTGAAATATAAAATTATGTAAAAATATCGAGTTTCGTATTGAGTTAAAAAAATTAATAGCGTTTGCGTGATGTGTCAGACGTAGGTACGAAATAGATATGTACTTTAGAAGCACTTAATGTATAAAATGTATAAAGGTAAACTTGCCCTTAGGCACAAACAACAAGTAACTACACTAAATATTGGCAAGAATTTATCTATAGAATTTTGGGTATTAGAATATACATATTTTTCAGCAGCCTTTAAAAAGCATAATTGTAGAATAATAAATATATATCTAACTAATACAATCAAAACGGCATACTTTCTATGTATATTCTACCTGTTTAAGACTTCCAAACCACGAAAAAATATCCCGATTTCAATAGTACCTAGTTGAAATGTATGTGAAGACGTTATCTTTAAACGCGTAAAAATATTTATACTTATTATTTAAATCGCTCAGGTTTATTATTTTGTTTGACAAGTTTAATATCACTTAGGCCCCTTTCAATGAATGCAGATATTTGAATCAATACCTAAAACCTTATCCACTATTACAACTTATTTGACCAGTATACATATTTATATTTGATTCTATGATTGCTGCAACACTCATTATTTGATACCCTTTTATCCTACTACATATTAAATCAGAAAACAAATAATTTTAATTGCTGTGAAACTAATGAATTGATACATAATACTCGCCCACAATGATATAGCTCTCAAAGCCATGACGTAACCCAGGCTATTAGCGATTAACGCTCCGGGTGCATTACCTCATTGCACTACGCAAAGCACTACAATCAACACACGTCGGCATTATGGCTCCGTTGGGTCCTCCACACAACAACATTATACCAACATATGCAGTAATACATTACTAAACATAATTCTTAATTACTTTTGCAATTTCCTTTAATACGTTTACTTGTTTCTAATCCACAGACCAGTAAACCTATAGACAAGTATTGCAGGGCACTGACGATCATCAGTCCGTATGGCATACAAGGCTTATATAATTCCCGGTCGCGCGCAGTGCCGTTCAGTTGCGTCCAAGTATCTGACCTGCGCGGAGTGCACATTGTTACTACACTAAAAAATAGATAATTATAATAAAAACGTTGACATCATGTGTCATTGTACTGTAAGATGGTTTGGTAAAAATTCTAAGACATCAAATTACAAGAAAGATGGTATAACATTTCACAGATAAGTCAAAATGATTATAATATTGAAAAATTATTTGTTCCTAGCGGAGTTCATTTATACTGGTCGCTACAGAAGTAGATAGTTTGTTCGTCTCTTTTCATCATATTGTAAATACAGTGTGCTATTCCTGTCTTACGAAGCCACGTGTAGCTCTAGGGATGTGCTGATGTCGTTACCGTATTAACCGTAATCGTGTGCTTAGGATTACCGAAGGTGTACCGAATTTACAAAATATAATAGAAATCAGGGATACGTACTAAATATATATATATATATATATATATATATATATATAGCTATGAGTGCCCTGGGACTTCTTCGAAGTTCATCATCAGACCCATTCAATGACTCTGGACCCCAAGGACTCACCAACCATATATATCCATATATATATATATATACGAGTATAGAAGTAGAATAGTAGAATATGTATGTACGCATACTTAGTTTTATGTAGAGTTATGTAGTGGACTAGAGGGGGTTGGTGAGTCCTTGGGGTCCAGAGTCATTGAATGGGTCTGATGATGAACTTCGAAGAAGTCCCAGGGCACTCATAGCTGGTTTGAGATAAAGGTATGTTATGGGGGCTTTTTAGAATCCACTTGGTGAGTACTGGGGTCCAGTGTCATAGAATTGGCCTGATGATGAACTTCGAAGAAGTCCCAGGGCACTCATAGCTGGTTTGAGATAGAGGTATGTTATGGGGGCTTTTTAGAATCCACTTGGTGAGTACTTGGGTCCAGTGTCATAGAATTGGCCTGATGATGAACTTCGAAGAAGTCCCAGGGCACTCATAGCTGGTTTGAGATAGAGGTATGTTATGGGGCTTTTAGAATCCACTTGGTGAGTCCTTGGGTCCAGTGTCATAGAATGGGCCTGATGATGAACTTCGAAGAAGTCCCAGGGCACTCATAGCTGGTTTGAGATAGAGGTATGTTATGGGGGCTTTTTAGAATCCACTTGGTGAGTTCTTGGGTCCAGTGTCATAGAATGGGCCTGATGATGAACTTCGAAGACGTCCCAGGGCACTCATAGTTGGTTTGAGATAGAGGTATGTTATGGGGCTTTTTAGAATCCACTTCGTAAGTACTTGTGTCCAGTATCATAGAATGGGCCTGATGATGAACTTCGAGGAAGTCCCAGGGCTCTCATAGCTGGTTTGAGATAGAGGTATGTTATGGGGGCTTTTTAGAATCCACTTGGTGAGTCCTTGGGTCTAGTGTCATAGAATAGCACACCAGTGCGCGCCCCATTCTCCAACAACGGGTATTAACGACATCTGACCCCGCACAATCTGGTGTACCAGAGTGGCGGGGATGTTCGCGCTGACAAGCGCCCTTCTGAGAATATAGTTTAACTTAACGTAGCATGGCGGGACAAGCGGCCAGCGCCCGAAGAACACGGGAGTCCATGGTGGCCGAGGTGGTCTACAGAGAATCCTTAGGGGGCACAGCTATGGTCTACACTCTACACAAACAACATACGAATAATGTATCTCTAGTGATTAAATATGTATTTTATTTGAAACCCTTGTATTTTTATAAAAATACAAATAACGTATTAACTTTAATATATTTGCAAGATTCCATTCATACAATTTGTCCTATTTTTGAATTAGGGACTGTTTAGACAGCAAGTGATATTCTGGCCTCGTTCCTCACCTTCAGTCCGGTCGCCTAACTGATACTCATCCATGATAACTAGTATTTGCAGTAATGCACTATTTACATACAATAACAATTTAATTAATAACTAATTAATTAATTCAAAAAGACATTTTTTAAAATAGGCTGTTAATTATAGAAGTTATTCCAATCCACATTATGATATGTACGAGAGTGGTTTATGAACAAACAAACCACTCTCGTACATAATATTATAATCGATATTTTGGTCAAAAAAATTGTACCATTTCGCATCGTAATTTGTACTCTTTTCTGGAGCTCTTATTACTGTCATACACATTTAATTTTTAGATTATTACACCCTTAGTATTTTAACCTATACTTTTGAAGTAAGTTAAAATAATATTACTATACCTACTGATTTATATTTATAGTTACTTTTGTTTACCAAACATAAATGACTACCGGTTAGGCTTCCGGTAAAAAACATGTCCCATCACTACACGCTCAAGCGGCCGCGCGTCGTCCTTGAGACAACCTATCGCAGCGACGTTAACGCCCTCCCGCCCCTCACGTTTCACCTCTTGTGTTGGCAGCTTGTATCGCGAACAAAATGAACAACATTGCGACTCTATAGGTAGTTCTCTGTGTTCTAATCTTAGTTTATACATTGATATTGTAGCTTTACGTTGTGTTATTTATGTTAAAATGTCGAAGGTAAATAAAATAAAATAAGTATTTCAAGCATTTACATAAATAATGAGGAATTATCTCATATCCTCACTACCAGTGACTCAACGTTCGAAGGATGTCATTAAGCTAAGCCGAAAAGAGGCTTATCTGCTCTTAATATATTATAGGTATAAGTATAGGCAAGTCAAAGGCGTGTTTTCAATACTTTCAAAGAAAACTAATACATAGAGCGTCGAGTTCAGACTTTAAAAACATACAGCCTTCGCGGAAATTGACTGTTGATGTTTCATTCTGTTGCAATAATAGATTGATGTATTGCTTTCCTTCTTGAGTTTCATTTGGAGCGTAAATTCAGGAAAGCACGAGTATAGTAAACCTTGGCTATTGGTGATATTTGGTAATTTGGTGATGCTGCTTCAGGGAAAATAGATACATTGCCGTTAATTAGGTGAATACCAATTATAATGTAATATGATTAGCTGAATGGAATGAAAAAATATGCAATAACAGCTGAGATACCCAAATTGAATACCGCTTAATATGTGTTAAAAGTATGTGGTTAATTCAAACAATAAATAGCTGCCCGGCTGTAAGTATCAAAACTTGACAGCGGCCATCTATTTTATAGCTTGCATTTCCTTATAGCGAGATGTGTGTAAGATAAGAAATGCAATTATGCACTATCATCGAATTACCAAGTATCACTGTTAAACCAAGTTTTGTTGTACGTAGCTCTAAAGGGTGTATTTGACTATGGGGCTTTAAATGGAAGGTTTAACTGTACTCTCCAAACAGAGTATACTATGTTGTGCAACTTTAAAAAACACGATTATTGTTAATTTTATTATCACCATACAAGTTAAATGCTATTTTCTATGTACGAGTATAGAGTCTAACACCAAATCGACAGCATGCTACCGTTTCTTTTTCACTTTTAAGAAACGCAAAATGTAAAATAAGATAATGTCACCATCATATCACGAGATAATATCGTAATTTCTGATACACTGACCACACTTTTAAAATTTTTTAAAATCACAAATCAAAATTAGACCAGATAAAGCTCCATAGTCGGATGCACGCTGTATACATGCGTGGTTTCGGAACCTGAGCCCTGAGTATAAGTTTTTAACGTAACTTTACGTCACGAACGCGTTTGCGTTTCCCATATAAATAACATTATCACTTACGCGTTCGTAAACGTTCTTTTACGTCGAAAGTAACTTACACTAGAGCCTCTGTGCGCCAACAATCCAGCTTGTGGCGGATTTGATAAGGGAGTACCTGGGCATTTTTATTTTTAATACCTCAACTTTGGTATGTTAATTAGGATTTATCGTCATAGTATTATTTCCACTTAGAATCACGAGCTATTCCATATCGAGAAAAAATGTCACCAACTTTTTGATACATTTGGTTATCTTCTTAATACAATCTTAAATGCATACTGGGGACACCTATTTATCGTACAGAATAAACTCGCGTTTATGAATGAAAATTATTTACAAAATCCGAAATGTAAAATGCAAGCTGGGACAAATTTAAATAGGAATGCCCACCGACATGAATATTGATTGACGCTCGCTCCGCCCTACGCCGTGTTTCAACGACCCGTTCAAACTCTATGCACATTCTATCTCGCGCTATAATATTACACACAGCACATAAGTTTCAGCTATTATGTATGGATTATGCACAGAAATTTAATATACCACGGCTTAACCTCGCGCGTATTTTTCGTGCGCTTCAAAGATCTTTGAAGCAAAGCTTTACAGGTGACTACTTTACAGGTGTAAAGATAAAATATTACATCTTTATTGGAAAAACCAGTTATAGCATAGCTTTATGTAGCGTTTCATGGTTTTTCACCCTTCGCAATAGGCGAACTTATAATAGCGGTTAGTCGGACTCTGTGTACATAAAGATTAGGAACTTTTGGGGATAACCCAAAAACGGCTCAACTAATATTATATCAAATATTTTTAATTGAAAGTTTTTAAAATATTAAGCCTTAGTTTCATGATTTTCTAAATTCGTTATGCATGGGTACCAATTATCTAGGAAATCTATATTGTTTTTTTACTTTTTGGAACGATTCATACATCCGTAAATATAAATATTTCCGTGTCGTACGTACAGTACAGTCAACGTCAAAATAGTTATTTGTTATACAAGGGTGCCAAAGTTAGTGTTTACCTTCTCGTGCTAATATTGAAAGCCAAACTAGCGAAAGATTCCAAAATTGAACCACGAGCATAGTGAGTGGTTCAAAGAGTGGAAGGGGTGGAGGGTTCCAAAGCACGAGAGGTGAACACACTTTGCTACCGAGTGAAACACACTATTTTTCACTAAAATTTTACCCTAAAACTTTAAGATGTACGTTATAAAAACACTCGATTAGTAATAAACAATTTGTATAAATTTACTTTGCACCCTTGTGAATAAAATGCAACTTTGCTATCTGTTTTTAAAGAATAAAACAGTTTTCGAGCTAGTGAGGTAAAATGTATTAACACTTTTGCACCTTATTACAAAGGATTAGGTAGGTCAAAAAGTATAAACCTATCTTTGACGTCGACTGTACAAGGAGCTAGGTGCCCTGAATTTCACAATTAATGCTTTATGCATTTTTATGTGCGTTCTGCCCTCGAAGCCTGAGTTCCCGGGTTCGAATCCTAGCCAGGGCATTTTATTTGTGTCTTCGTTACGAATAGTTTGTTCGTGGGTTATGGACGTTATCTCTGTATTTAATTATTTATATTTTATATATCTTTGTAGTACTTACGAGACAAACCTTATTGAGCTTACGGACTAGAGCAATAACTCTTATTTATTTTAGTTTAATAAAGCGTTAATTGTATACAGTCAGGTAAATCATGTTTTTTAAGTCGAATATGTTTCGCTCCGATGAAGACCGACAATCTGCCAAGCTAATGGCTCATGATTACGCACCTTGTTACGGAGCGAAACATGTCGAGCAATAATCGACTGACAAAACGTGAGTGACCTGACTCAATACAATTAACATGGCTGAGTTAAGACTCAGCCACAGAATGAGTTAAGACTCAGCCATGTTAATTGTATCGATAGTTTATTAATTTTAAACACACATTAATAAAGCGTTGTTAAATACTCCTCATATTCTTCGTTTGCTCATAAGATAAAACCTAACCTACTTTTAACTACCAACGGCAATAAAATCACATCCAGTTTACTGGAATAAATATCGGTTTCTCACGTATTTCCATTAAATTTATTTCTTATTAGGGACGTGAAATCCCCAGTCGTAACGAAATCTCCTAACCACTTCAATAAAACGGTTTACGGTCCAATAGACATAAGAACACTTTACCCGTTGTCTCTGTTTCACGCCTACTCAGACCGTGGAGTGAGTATAACATTAATTGTTCTAATTTTAATGCTAGGCTGGACTAAAGGCTAATTACGTCTATCGTGGGTTGCTCTAGCTTTGTCGCTGTGAGGTTTACCAGTAAATATTTAAAACACAAAAGTAATTATAAGTAGGTACCTACGGATTTATATTATATATATTTTGAATGTAGTTGATCTTTATTCAAAGAACGGACTCTTTAGGAAACGGTGTTTTTTATCAAATATTGTTCGTTTTAAGATTTCCGTAATCAACTAAGAACTAACCCTTATAGTTTCGCCATGTCTGCCCATCCTTGGCTATGCTCAGTAACCGTTAGTCCTAGAAAGCAGTAATTTGGTATGAAATCGTATAAATCACGCGGAAAAATTGTAAAAGAAAAATGGGAAAACGGAACCGAAAAAAATCTTCACAGGTACAGCGTGAAGTTTTTTTTTTCGGTTTCGGTCTCCTTTTTTGTGCTACACGCGACGTCTGACGTCAGCGTCAACGTTCCTGAACAAAAAAGACGCCGACGTCGACGTGCGAGAGAGACCACAACAGTACATCTCTATAGGCAGCATTGTGACGCAGACGCTGTAGGCGGCCGACGGCGTTTATAGGAGACCATAGCCTAATGTGTGAGATTTGTTAGATAGGTATTTAAAAAAAATAGGGTACGTTTAAACTGGACGTTATTTATTTCATTTTATTGTTCCTACACAGATTACGATACCAATTATGCTTAAAATGTCCTTAAATAGATCACCAATATAATTGTAACGCATTCTATGCCTTATTATAAGTACAGCCAGCAACAAAAGTGGCTAAGCGTTTGAAGTGTTCAGAATGACCTACATGCTCTTATTCTCTTGACAATAGAGATGTGTTGACTTCATTTTGAACACTTCAAACGCTTAGCCACTTCTGCTGCTGACTGTACAGTTTAGTTTAAAGCTTCATATGCGCTTCATATTTATATTCACAGCGTGATAATGAATTGTATGTCTCTTTTAATCGTGCGGTGTATAACAGTAATTATCTAAGCAGTGTTTATACCCTTACTGTTTAATAAATGTATGCTGGTATAACTCATTCTGTGGAGTTGGGAGCGGGTTAATTCGCCCCCATTCAAACTTAGCCGCGCTGCTAATCGTAACTTCCTACCTGTTATACTCCTGACATAACCTACGATTGTGTACCATTGACTGCTTCCTACATTATAAAGGCATACGACAACTTTCATCAAATTAATTTTAGTTGCAAAATACTAAGCAATGAGCAACACATTTAACTATACTACTTGTATACCAGTTTTATTAATGTTAAATGCAACTAGGGCTCGCGGTCGTGTCCGTGATTCGTGAACCCGTAGCCGTTTTGTGAATCACGGCAACGGTTTTCTCGTCCGTTCCGCACGTGACATTCGTTTACGTGAAATTAGGGTATGTGACGCCTTCACGTATCACGTGATCACGCCTTCACGTATCTTAAGAACACGCCGGTTTGGTCCGCCCGTAATATATACTAAGTGGTAACTCAATTCAATAAAACATAGTCCTTATTTATTTTTCTCCCGGGCGTGGCGAAATTACGAAACGTGCGATAAGTATCCAACGAAACCGAGCTCGAAGCTCCACACACGGACGCAGGTACGGGCTACGTATCATGGCGTGTCACGGCGTGTCACGTGAATCCGGATGCGAACGTAGGTACGAGGTACGTACCTTGCCGTGTTCGTGAAATTCGTGATCTTAGTACCGCAGGGCTTAAGAACCCGTAGCTACGGATCGGCGTGTATCACGGATATCAGGGAGCCCTAAATTCAACATGATTGCGTTAGCCATTGTGTTTTTCTTTTAATAGCGATAGGCGTAGTTTTGAATATTTACAACTTTAGTGAGGTTTAGATTGTTCATCACAATGGACTTAAATAATATGACCGACCTAGACATTTATTTTAGGAACTACTCGTAAATTAGTATGTAACTGATGATGAAAGGGAGGTTTGAATCTTATCACGTGTATATACGTAGTCTAGTGATCTGTGCTCCGTATAGTTTTGGCGTAAATCCCTTCATAAAGCTACAATTAGTTGGGAATAATCAAGTGGAGTCAGAAAGCTCGAACTTTACGGATAAGTCTTAGTTATGTTCTCATAAGTAAGTTTTTAGAGGGTTCGAAATTACTAACGGTTCAACTATTTGGAATTTAATATTATCGAAACAAACCTTTTACCATGTAGTAAATAGTAGATTACACACCAGGGGGATAAAGCACTGTTTTGTGTCACGGGCGCGATATTGAATCCTGCAGTGAGGGATTCAAGCGTGCCCAAGACACAACAGCTTTATCTCCGAGGAGTATACTCTACTTTTCTCAACTCCTGCGAGGCAATAAATCAAAGGCTGCTAAAAACAATATTAATATTAAAATAAATTACTAATAGAAATGGATATTTGATACAATATTCAGCTTGTGGTGGCCAGTACGATTGTCGAATGTTCTAATTCGATTTTCAAATCGGTGCGTGTGCGAGGCTCGCAGGGGCGGGAGAGCTGTATACTGTACTCGCGAATTTAGACTTTTAAACCGTTACAATAAGAGCTATGAGAAGTGAGAGACAAAAAAAAACAAGGAAAGGGCACAATCAATATCAACATAGGTATATTAACATGTTCCGCGCATTCGATGCAGTGAGGAAAGTGGCATACTTCAGCTAATATACAGACGTGTGTATGAATAAGAATAAGAATATTTTATTTGCAAAATATATTGAAATTTACAATCCCCAAGGTAAAAATTGTAGCTCAAGTACTATGAGACAAAGCCGGTGCCCTGCCGTGGAACGAGATGGCGATGAACCGCCTATTTCGTATTAAGCGTTACTTTCGTCTAAATCCGTCACACGGCAGGGATTTCTAAAAGCCAAGCTATTACAAACACTTCCTAGTCATAAGCCCCTCATTGTAATTGCTATGTGTCCCACTTTCTGAAATTAAAAAGCCTCTTTCGGCGACCCCAATTCATTTTGAGAGTAAGCAAGTACGCGAGTTTCATTTCATCTAACACTTCGTATCACGAATAGTCTGGAGCGTGAAGGTTTTTGTTCGGGGAGTAGACACACGTCTTTTGTTTGAATATTAAAATAATAATATATTAAGTAAGGAAACTCCAACTATTTTATCTTATCTCTGCAGCCTAAACGGCTTGATACGGCGGCGACCAAGTCCTACCTACGGTAAGCTCGTAAGGCTTGTGTTGTAGGTACTAGACGACGATATATATAATAGATAGATACATATAAATACTTAAATACATAGAAAACAACCATGACGCAGGAACAAATATCTGTGCTCATCATACAAATAAATGCCCTGACTGCGAATCGAACCCAGGACCATCGGCTTCATAGGCAGGGTCACTACCCACTAGGCCAGACCGGTCGTCGTATTTAATTTGAAAGTGACACTGGTTAGGGTAAATTGCCAATAACTGACCACGTTAGTTATGCTCAAAATGAATTCTGTTTACCTATTGACAATTATACCCTATATCAAAAAAAAAACTGACGAACTTCGAGGACATGGAAACTTCAAGAGCAGTCAGGCGGTTGTGCACCTCGCACCAGCACTTTGTCGAGTTAAAACATTAGCTGGATTGTACGGTTGATCCTAAAAAACTTTTGAGTCGGTCATAGGATCAGAATTCTTTAAAAGAGCTTTAATATTTACTATTTTTTTATGACAAAGGCGGCAAACGAGCAGACGGAGTGCCTGATGTTAAGGAATTACCGTCGCCCATGGGCACCCCTAACATCAGGGGAGCCACCAGCGCGTTGCCGGCCTTTAAGGGGGGTTGGAGCTCTGGGAACCTCACCATCAGGAACACAAAACTACATACCTTAACGGTAGCCGTGATATTATGGCTGGGGTCTTCTGTAAAGAGGAGGTACTTCCCCAGTTGGGCTTCTGAGAGTCAAGCGTGATGGTACTTCGCTGTGACCTACCTCTCATAAAAAACTAGATATACTAAATAGAAATACTAGAGTATTATTCTATCAACTGTAATGAGAAATATCTATAAGGTTTATATAGTGACTTTAGACCACATACATATTACTCCAATCTACTGACTAGGCAGCTGACTTTCTGGAATGGGCCCCCTCTGCTACATTTTTTCTTGTATTTAACTTCTATTCTATAGTTTACCTACCCCTATTAAATAGTCAAATGCCTGCTCGCACTAAACTTCTTAAAGACACTTATTGTATGGATTTTGACATTTATTGTATATATTTCAAGTCTATAAGAATCGCTTTAATAACTTAGGTGATTCTTAAATTAAGTGCAATCGGGTATGGCGGCTTTCTTGTGTTAAGGTTTTTTTCATTCCAAATTACACAGAAACGCAGCGCAGACGGGTTCATTTTTAATTATAATAAATGGGTCATTATTTGAGGTGTAAGATAAATGTTACAGAAATAAAAACACACATTTTGATGTGGTCTGTTTTATTTTGAACATAAGGGTATATACCGATAACATACTTTATATTATAAGAGATCGATAAAGTTTATTTTGGTTAAAAAAAGCAAAATTCAAATTTTAACGGTAACGAAAATGAGCACCATGACCACGAAAAAGAACATTTTGTTTATTTTTAAATGTTATAATTGTACTATTTGAATGAAAATCCGATGATAATGAGAAAACGAATAAGCATTATTTAATTAATCAGGTATCAACAGAAATAGACAATCGATATATATATATATTAAAAAAATTAAAACTTGACCACGAAAATGACGACTTCAAATTGTCATTTTTGTAACCTTTTAAATACTATCTAGAAATTATTTGATTAAAGTAAGATTAATAACTTCAACTCACAAACAAAAACAGCTTTCAATACCTCTCTATCTTCAAGAATTATTTCACACGTACATTGTGTGAAATGTATATATCTAAATATTAAAAAAACTACGTCATTTAGAGAAACATTTTGTTGTGTTGTTTCGGTGTAACAAAATTTCGTTGGGGTCTACCGTAGACCTGCACGGGAATATAATAATATATATATCAGTGCAGGAATAAAAGTAACAATATCGGAAATATCGATATATAATTATTAAACGGTCCGGTACTTTTCATGTCGATTACATCAATTTAACGTCACGCTGCAGATGATCCCAAACAGTTACTAATGATAAGAAGTGTGAAAACTTACTTTATCAGCAAAACTGTATTTATTATTGTCATGTAAGTAAAAAAGAAGATTAGAAGATTTTTATTTAATATTTTATGTTTTCCATTGTAACGTCTCGTAACGACGGCATAACGGCATAAACGATTACATGAAAGCAGAAAATTCTATAAAAAGTTTTCTGTATTTTTTCTACTTGTAGGGAAAATCATCTTTTTCGTGGTCTTTTAATCAGTTTCGTGGCCCATAGCACCACGAAAATGATGACCACGAAATTGAAAAGTTCTTACTTTCGCGACTCTGCAGTAAATATCCTATAGGTTTGAAGCAAATGAAATCAATATGGAATATCTTAACTGCAAATGACACAGCTCCAGTAAAACATTATATTTATTTACCCAATACTCACCAAGTCGCAACCGTAACGAAAATGACGCTCGATCTTTGACGCAAATCTAACTTGAACCTTTATTACATTAATTATAGATAAATAATTATGGCTTGCGATAAACATTACACGTCATATTGATGCAGTCTTATTTTCAAAGTTGCTTATAGTTAAAAAATGATTAACAGGAGGTTTGTCCTCTTTTTTTGTTTAAAATATTACTTAATAAGTGTGGCAACGAAAATGATGGTGTATTTTGGAACAACGGGAAATGTAGAAAAAAATAGTCTTATCAATGTCCTAATTTTTTTATGTTTGCATGCATGGTATATCATATTATGAACATTCAATCCATGTTTTAAACAGCAAGTATTTCTATACCTTGTATTTTTTACAATACTACAAAGTAGTCAGGGATAATCCGAACCTGACCACGTAACTGACTTATGTGCAGAAAATTTAAGTTATTGTGGAAAAAAAGATAAAATAGAATAAAATGTATTTACCACAAGTGTCAGTGATAATATCCTAAGCAACCTAAAAACAATAAACGATATATTTCTAATTGTATAACTGAAAATTTGAGTCTGAACACAATTGAACCTCTCGAAATAATAACCCAAATATAGATTTAAATAGCGTTCATATTGTATTAACGTAAGATTTGGTTTTACGTTTGAGAGTTTATCATTTTGTTATTTATGAAATGGATTTACATTATACACCTAACCATTACTAAAATAATATCAAACAAAAGTCAAAATTTTAAAATTCAAATGTGTCTTAAAGAGTAGTATGGCATGTTAATAATGGCAACTAGTTTATTAGCTTCCTGTCCGCATACTAAAGGCTTTGTCCACCGTTCTGTTCGCGAGCCTTTGATCTGCGTCTAGGGACTTCAGCGTATTGCTCTCAAAGCAGTACCCTTACCATGAGTTGTGACATTGACGTTTTCGATAACGAGTATCGAGTTTACTATCTGTGCATCTCGTCCGCACTAGCAAAATAGTACAAGCGAGATGCACAGATAGTAAACTCGATACTCGTTAGTCGTTATCGAAAACGTCAATGTCACAACTCATGGTAAGGGTACAGTAATGCCTGGCAGGACCGAAATGGCTACAGACAAAGGACGAGTAAATGATTTAGGCCCTTTTGCACTTGAGCGTTTGTACACGTAACTTGAACAGCTTCACTTACGTTGTGCTAATTACATCGTCGGACTTTGTAACGGAACGGCAAAGAGTTTTATTCGGAATTTTTAAGCAACTTTAATTACCATGCTTTTCTTACTGTTTAAATTATAAAAGACATCTCCGACCTGAGAAGATACTGGAGCTAGGAAACACGTTTAGTCTTAATTTTTACTTTTCGTTTGAAAAAACACAAGCTCTAATGAATAGTCCAATTAGTTTCAAGTATACTTATATTGTAACAATTGTAAGGGAAAATTATTGGTCTCGTGCATTGAATAGCTCAGGATTCATGACACAAAGGGCGCACGTGGTTCAATTGTTCGGGCTTCATCTGGTCGACTAATAATATTGCAAAACATTGGTACAATCTTGCTTTGGTAATATGTAATAATCTTAACCTCTAGCCGCCCAGAGACCTTTTTTTTATGACATAGGTGGCAAACGAGCAGACGGATTGCCTGGTGGTAAGCAATTACCAACGCCCATGGGCACCCGTAACACCAGAGGAGTCACAAGCGCGTTGCCGGTCTTTAAGGGGGGTTGGAGCTCTAGGAACCTTACTCACCATCAGGAACACAACACTGCATACCTGAAAGGTAGCAGTGCTATTATGGCTGTGGTCTTCTGTAAGGAGGAGGTACTTCCCCAGTTGGGCTGCCCCAGATTCAAGCGTGATGGTCATCGCTGTGCCCTACCTCTCATTGTTGGACGTAGTTTAAGGACATACCCGGGTCCAACCTATAAAAAGGTCTCCCATTGGATGCCGTTTTGAATTTTAATTGCATAGTTGCTTTTGGCCTGGCAAGTTTTCATCTCTGGGCGGCTAGAGGATATAATTGCACTAAGAGCATATGCAGTGGTAAAACAAATATAGACTAAATAAAAGAAATAACAGAATTTGAGACAACGTTCAGTTCTAAAATGCTTGTAAGTTTTTTTTTTTTATGACATAGGCGGCAAACGAGCAGACGGATTGCCTGGTGGTAAGCAATTACCGTCGCCCATGGGCACCCGTAACACCAAGGGAGTCACAAGTGCGTTGCCGGCCTTTAAGGGGGGTTGGAGCTCTGGGAACCTTACTCACCATCAGGAACACAACACTACATACCTGAAAGGTAGCAGTGCTATTATGGCTGTGGTCTTCTGTAAGGAGGAGGTACTTCCCCAGTTGGGCTGCCCCAGATTCAAGCGTGATGGTCATCGCTGTGCCCTACCTCTCATTGTTGAACGTAGTTTAAGGACATACCCGGGTCCAAAAAATAAAAGTCCAAAACAAAACAAAAAACAAAAGTCGGGTCCAAAGTAGTTGAAATTCTAAATAGCGAACAAACAAACCCAATTTCATAAATATTTTTGAAAAGGAACCAAAATATTTGCAGCTAGCCGTGCGGTCGAGTCTGCTTACAATGACATTAACTGCATTGTGGCTACAAATAGTGACTAGGATTTAAAGCGGTAAATCAGTACGGTAAATAGCTGTACCTACGTTTATTTTTGTTTCACTTGTAATCATTTATACTGCGTCGATGTATGCCTGAATATTGAGTAGGTATTCTCAATAGCATCACATATTTAGCATCTCATAGCATCACACCTTCTGAAACGTATCGTAAACGAATAGGCATTTTACTTACTTTTTGAGAAGTAAACGTTATATAATTGCCAAAACGATACTAAAATCGTTAAGGTTAAGTAAAAAAAGCACGCATAATAAAGTTTATCCTTCAAAGTTGATTCAGTGCGTACATTTGGTGATTTTCTTCTGCAATTAATAGACCTGTTTAAAGTCTAAGCATGTTATTTTGCTATCGGTGAAATATTATTTTATATACTGTTGCTATTTTTGTACTGCAATCTATAAATGTATCATTAACTATTGGCTAAAAATACATTCCTATATATTATTTGGCCGATGGGGTGGAAAGGTTCTGGAGTGACCACCACGAACTTGGAGGCGCAGCGTAAGTAGGCCTCCCACAAGGTGGACCGACGACCTGGTGAGGGTCGCGGGATGCCGCTGGATGTGGAAGGCGCGGACCTGTCTTTAGGGTCGTTTTGGGGGAGGCCTATACCCAGCAGTGGACGTCTTTCGGCTGTTATAGCTGATCTACCGATGTAAAAACCGAAAATCGGTAATATCCACATCCTAATCCAAATTCCAAATCCTACCCGAGCAAGCTTTCAGGGTTTCAGTGAAATGATTATGAAATACAGGTGTATGCGAAGGCTGAACGGATTTCAGGAGAGATATCTCGATATTATCCTTATACACGAGATGGTTGATCCATTGCTTACTTTTAACATTCCTTCGGATAATACGGGTACCAAATTCATTTTTTCTTTTCGAGCACTTCAACATGCCAATTACATAACTGATAGCAGTACACTCAGTACATATTGGGGAGGGTTGCGGAGGCTACTTTGTATAGCTGTATAAAGTAATATGTGGGTCTCCAGAAACGTCATTGTCGTCTTGCGATTATCTCCGAACATAAAGAAGAAACTTCGTAAATTAAGATTAATTGAGACTAAGCACAAAGATAATTACAATTATTGAGTCGAAGCTGACAACACAAAAAGTTCAAGTGTATGAATTTTAGATTCCTCAATAACAAGTAATGAGAAAAAATAAGAATGCACCTTTTAATAGGTTGATACTATAGGCTCTAATACTAATATTACTAGGAGTATACCTAAGTACTATTATTACTAGGAGGTTTTTATACAATGTTCTCTATCATTTTTCATATCTGAAGATCGTGATCATGTGGCGCCTTTCCTGGTCGTAGCCATTTGTACTCTGTTATACACAATTTACATAAAACATGGTCTTCTTCTTTGACCTGGTAGCCTAATATGGTCGGATTTTTATCATTTGTCACAATATCTGTCACACTCCAACAAGTATGTGAATGCGAAAGTGACAGATAGCGCGATAAATGATAAAAGGGCAACCATGCTATCCGTTCTGGTCTGGTAATCATGACGTAATCTATAATGAACCCCTCGTTGCGTCTTTCGTAATAAAATAAAAAAACATTTCCCCATTTGAAGAGTTTCAATCGTAGTACCGCGGCCACATAACGTGCGCTTCAATTAGTATTTTCTAAAGACGACCTTCCTTTGGGTTATTGGATTACGGGCCCTTAAAAGTTCCACAAAATCAATAGAAAATTAAATTTGGAGTAAATTGAATGTTTTCTCGTAAAAGTCTAGCAATATTCAATGGTAGGATGACTTTCATGATTGATAGACTATAAGTTACGAGTACAATTATTATATTAAAGTGCCAACGTAATATTTAGTGATATTAGTTTTCACTTCTTAATTTAGGTATGTATGTACTTATGAAAATTACACAGTTATTCATTATTTTCGTATTATTAAACTCGTATCTTAAAGCAAAAAATAATTATTGTAAATGATCCCTATTAACGTGTGTTTTGAACTTTATTTAATAGTAACAACATTTTGCGTAGATACATAAATCTAGTTCATCGACGGCTGAAGCGCGTTCAAATCTACTCTCGTAGCTAACAGATTGAAATTTCTTCGCATTCCATATCCTAATACATTCAACAAAAACAATTGATATTCAAATTCGGTAACCAGTTAAAAGTGCAATTATGTTTGTTGCTAACACTCATCATTATACATTAATCTGCATACAATAAATGACTAAATTCAAACTCTCCGTGTAAACCCCCAAACGTTATCGCTTCGTGCTCCTAAAAAACAACGGAACTCATGATGTTTTATCCCTTTTTAACACGACAGGGGAAGGCACTAAGCTGCAATAAGCTGTTCATTACATTCTATGGGCTTTAACTTTCGCAAATTGTCAATTATAATTGCTTTTATAAAGATTGGACTGCTCCTAAGTTACAAATAAATCTTTGACGTTGCCCTGCGAGTTGTAAGAGTTTAAAAACACGAGAATCGAAACAACTTGCTGCCGTGTGACACGAATCGTCAATTCATAAGTGAGAGAAATACTTATTTGTTGTACAATTTTTGTTTATTAACTTACACGGGCAGTAGAACAAAATAAATCTAGACCGTTGTGTTGTAGAATTATTATGAAATGAAGAGAAGAAAGTTACAATTGCGTTCATTTAAATAGTACAATTTCAAGAAGGTCTGGTTTATGATAATTACCAACATCATTACGGAATGGTGTCAAAGGAAGTGTAGCCAAGGCAAAATGGAAATCCTGAATACCCAAATTTTGCATAATAATAGAAATATTAGTGGAGCAAATTGTTGTGAAAGATTATACGTTAGTCTTTATGATAAAAATAACAGGTCGAAAGTTCTAAGTAAACATATGCCGCACCACACATATAAACTGGTCATTACATATATGTGCATCCATAGACTGTTAATATTCGTATCATTATATCAAATACTAAAATCATACATTAGGTAAGATATATATAAATATCACATAACATACATGTGTGTGTGTGTACATATCTCTGTGGTCGAATAACATTTCTCTCATATTTTCATTGAATTTAAATAATTTAGGGCACCAATCACTTGACACGTTCACTAACACAGCAAACCTTTGTATAATCGTGAATCACAAATATACTATCCTATATGTAGAGGTCCTCATCATTATGAACAGATCCAATACACTCTACACTATCAGTATGAGCAGGAGGCACATTCATTTTAATCTCGACGATTGGTGTCGCCCCGCACAATGGCGAATGCTGGCCTAAATACGATATTCAGTTAACTCACCCTTATTACCAATTCAATGACAACCTTAGTACTAGTAGTAGTAGGTAATATGTTTAATTTAACCTTATTTTGACTTATATATATTGGGTCACTTGGTCAGGATAAAAACAACATATCAACTTTATATAATCATATATTTGACGACCGCTCTGGTCTAGTGGGTAGTGACCCTGCCTATGAAGCCGATGGTCCTGGGTTCGATTCCCAGTCAGGGCATTTATTTGTGATGAGCACAGATGTGTGTTCCTGAGTCATGGGTGTTTTCTATGTATTTAAGTATTTATATGTATCTATCTATTATATATATCGTCGTCTTCCTAGTACCTACAACACAAGCCTTACTGAGCTTACCGTAGGATTAGGTCGATTTGTGTCAGATTGTCCGGAAATATTTTTTATTTATTTTAGCACTAGGAATAGTATTTGTTCTGGTTAGTCACCGAATGCCTTGCTCAGGTTGTGTTTTGTTTTTAAAGTCACATTGTTCCCGCCAATTTACTACCTTCAATCGGTCCGTACTGGACAAGTCACGCGACAGGCCACGTGACTTGTCCAAATGGTCAATTGACGATCTGTTCTTTAATGAATAAAATATCATTAAGTATTTAGTTTAATCTGTGAATTGTTGAAAAATATCGATATTAATTCTAATAATATATCATTACCATTATATATGTGTATATTGTCGCTACACGGCATTTTCGCTCAAATCGGTAAACCATGTTATCAGCTACGACGTATATGCAACATCAACGATATTTCTGGCTTTTATATTGGCATTAATGGCGGTTATCACACGACGATTGTTACGGTTATGTTACGATTTCCACTTGCGGTAACGGTGTGAGAGTGAGACAGCACTACGCATGTATCGCTTGCACGTCGTTTTCGCATCCTGGTTCGATGTCAGTTAGTAAAGCGCCTTAGAACGAAGTATGTAGAAAACGGGTATGTATGTAGTATGGGATGAGCACGTTAAGTTAAAAACGTGATTTTTCGTGAGTTCTTATTTTCACAATATTTGACATACGTCAACTTATTGGACATATTGCTAATGAAACATGGATCGACATCATATTGATATTGAAGTTCAATTGTACGAATACTCCTCCAAACTTTGGACGAGAGTTCAGAAAACCTTTAACTGTTTCGCTATTCATTCTTTTGGTATGTCACAAATATGTCAAATATATGTTTATATTGTACAGTCAGCACCATATAGTTAGTTGCAGTAAGTATGGCCTAATATATCGTAACATATATATCTGTATCGATATATTTGGCTTAGCTGTAGGTTTAGCTGTAGGTTTATCTAAGTGATAGTTTTGGTCCGAAATTAACAATCTTAAAGTGCAGATTTTAATAGAATGTAACAGCGCAGAAGCGCGGCAAGTGGTCAGGGCTCAGGACCCGTGTCAAACAAGGTTATATATATTTTGCTGCTGTCATCTGATATATACATTTAAATTAAATTACCAACACACTTGGATATGGGTAGTTGCCGCACGTGTTCATGATAACGTCCTATTATTACTTCTCTTTTCTCGTCACAATTAAATCTGCGTGACCAAACAAAGGATATGGCCCCTCGAGCCGAGGACCGTAATATAAGTTCCAAACTTAGACAACTATCCTCTTGACCACTAATTACAAACAGCTTCTGCAACTTTAAGGGTTAAAACCGTAAGTACTCATGTAAATTCACTACGTTTTGGTTTATTATACAGAACACATGCTTTAAATATTAGAAACGAAAGAAGTTCAATCGTTAGATGAGGACAGCGACAGAGATTTGAAAGGATGTATGAAACATGAGAGTAACATGAGAGAATAATATAGTAAGGTAGAATAGCTGTTATAGTAAGGTAGATAATAATAGGTCAGGGTAGTCGACACTCAAGAATGTCACAGTGCAAGTTTTTAATGGAATTCATGTCATTAGAAATTAAAGGTACTCATAATAGATAAGAATTGACATCCTCCGTCAACTTTATGACATTAGCATGCCTAACAAATAACAAGTGATATAGATACTTTTGAACATTCACCATAAGTAAACCAATAATTAATATTTTATTTAAAAAATATACTGAAGTTATTCATTGCAAATTGCAAATTAAGTATAAATACAAAAAATAATTTAGAAATGAAATAGAAATTCAAATAATAATAAAGCATGTAACAAGAAGTAACAAAATTAAAATAGGCACCGGTAAAAATAACTTAACACTACACTTAAATATAAACTCTTACAAATATGAACAACACATTTAACGTACAAGCTTCCTGTTTGTAGAACCCTCGCAAGTAATATTTAATAAAAAATAATTTCAGCAAACGGGTGACCTGCATATGATATATGCAGTTTGTGGAAGATCAAGTTTGTAATTAAATCTTAACCATGTTACTTTTATTACGTTAAGCGTGTTTTATTTAAAAGATTGTTGTCGAGCATGCGCGTGCTAAAATTTTATAAGATTTAATGACTTTGAAGACAAAACCTATTTAACTTCACTCGTTTGATCTCAGTCAAACTTGCAAGTCGGCTTCCACCCACTTCTTATCATCCACTTTAAGATCTGTTTATTGAATTACGTGTTTGACTTTGATTGAATTTATTAAAACCTTCTAACCCTTGGGTCGTGAAGTAACGAAAAAGTAAGTACCTAATGTTTGATATAAACAAAAACAAAAAAAAAACCCTTACTTTACTTTCGGGCATTGGTACGTAAACCTATTTGATGAAAGGCTAATAAAAATCACAAAACAGATGGAAGCCGGCGCTCCCTGGTTCGAATCCTAGCAAGTCAAATTTATTTGTGTATTTATCTTACATATTTTTTCGTGGGGCTGTGTATTTATTTATCTATTTTATAACATCGCCTTCAGTACCTACAAAGCGAGCCTTATTGATTTTAGTCCTACGAGTAGGTCGTTTTGTGTGTCCAAAAATGTATTATAAAGTAGTTTTTTAAAAACTGTGCCAAATTAAGTAATCGTTGGCGTATTAATATTAGCACTATAGTAGTCATAAGCCGCAGTCTTAAGCCTTACCTATTACTTAGGGCACTAGGGCGACAGTATCAAGTGTGCCAGCGTTTCAAAAATAACAGAAAAAGCAAGTCGTCTCATTATTAATATCAAATGAATGAAGGGTGAATATACCTACTGCCCAAGTTCCACGGATAACGAACATAACGTTTGCCAGAACATTGACAGACAGAGATATGATCTTTGATTTGAGACCGACAAGGCAAACAAATGATACCGACGTCAGCATCGACGGCCGGACGAAAACACGGGAACGAAATAATTATTCTCGACTTCATGAGTTACTTAGTGTTGGACCCAGGATACGAGTTTAAAGTTCTCTTATTTATTTATTACCCTAAGCTGCTAGGTTACTAGTAGGTATGTATATAGAGTATCACTAAATCTATCTATATAGATATAAATGAAATGCGTTTGTTAGTTACCCATAAACTCGACAATCGCTGAACCGATTTAGGTAATTTTGGTATTGAAATGTTTCTATTAGACCGCAGAAGGTTTAGGCAGTGTAAAAACACCGAAATATTGCGATGACAATTAGAATACAGTGATTCTTTATTCCCATGCAAATTGTTCCTACCTGTCAATCATTGCCATTCCAATTTATAACCTATTGGTTAAAAAGAGAAAATATTACTATTAGATAAAAAGAGAAGTTACGGGTGTTACGAAGTTCAACGGGTCATCTAGTACTCTATATATATACCCGCATAATATGTCTACATTATTCTAAAAAGTATGAAAACAAATGTTGTAAGTAACGTAATTAGAACATATAATTTATAAATATTTATGATGCGTATTAAGTAACTTAACATCTACAAAACTTATAAACAGCTTAAAAATAAAACCAAATTAAACGTACATGTATTTTTTTGTTAGTATTAAAGTCTGGGTCAATTTTATTAAGTGACTTCTCTGGTTTTATTTTCGCTTAACTTCTCAGTGTTATAAATCGCACTTCATATTTATTTATTGAACCATAATAATAATGTACCATTACAGTGTACACCAATATATTATGATTGGATTTTGTGTACTCGTATGTGCCACTTTTTTCCTTATTTATTTTCAAGTGATTTACGTAACCCTACAGCTGTTTGAGGATATTGTTCAAAGCTTTTCATGATTGAAATGAAATCAATTTGGTAAAAAATAAATAAAGACAAAAAAACATTCACCTTTGGAATGGATGTGACACCTTTTTCAATTTGCTAGGGCAATTCATGGAAACAATTCTCAAATTTTAATGGATATTTTTGAATATATCTGAAAGTTGTTACTCGTATTAATAACAAAAGTGTAAACTAAGTGTGCTTTCGTGAAATAAGATTTACGTAATATAAAGTCTTTTTGGGGGACAATCTTGCACGAATGTACCACTTCGCAAAACAAACTGGTTATTTATTATGTAAATGATTATAAATATTGTTGAATACCTTGTGTTATTTATTATGTTATTAGCAAATATCAACTTAAGGATGACTCACGTTACACCATCCCCCTCCTCCATGTCGCCCTTCCGAGCCTGAGCCTTCCGTTGACCCGAGCGGCCCGACGCTCGAATATTGACATTAACGCGAGCGTCGTTTCATCCAACCATTTGTTGCGAGTAGACGATTATCGCACGCCCTGCGACATGGCGATCACATCACGTTGCCTTCCCATCACCGAGCCGAGGCGAGCTTTATTACATGGCTGTAACGGCCGTCGCACGACCGGCCTACGCCCGGCCGATTGGCTCGGGCGGCTCGGTGGTCACGTGATTCATTCCATACAAAATATCACGATGGTGGCCTCGGCTCGGACGCTGACCGGTGTAACGTGAGTCAACCTTTAGGGTTGTTTCACGCGGACCACAACCACACCACGTCGCAGCGTCAAAATGTGGTCACGCAGTGGTTACGTGTGAATTGTGTAGTTGCTGGCCGTTGCCACAGACATGGTCGATAATGACTGCAAAATGTGGTTCGTGTGAGTTGTACTATTTATTTCTATACAAAATATGCGCCCGACCACGCGTTGTGGTTGTGGTGTGGTTGTGGTTGTCGTGTGGTTGTGGTACGTGTGAAACAACCCTTAAAGGTCTGAAACTGAAAGCAAGCATACAATCAATAACATTTAGTTAACCTGTATATTACGAGTATAATTCGAAGTAAAATGTTCTTGAGAGCACTATAATAGGTCACGTAAGCGCACTTATCTACAAAGTTTCAAATTACTATTCCGATAACAGCTTCAAACGCAATTCCGAATTTAGGCAAAATTGACTCGAGTAATTTTCAAATCTAATAATATAATGTTATTTTAGAGGGAAAAGGGGCACTGAGAAATGAGACACGGCTGTTTATCTGAGTACTATATTCCCACTACCCACACGATGCCTGATGCAACAGGCTCCCATTCGAATGACATCTACTCGATATCTTAAACCTAACATACATGAAACTAAATCATTTACACTAGATATTATGAACGGCTGAACCGATTTTCATAATGGATTTATTGGATTTAACTCCGCGCTAAATAGCAGAATTAGAATTAAAATATGTAAAAAATATACAGATAAAACTACTGTTAAGGCTAAGGTTAGGATTAGGTTACGAGTACGGAATTCGCGCATTCAGCAAGTTTAATATATTATGATCTTATGATTTGTAGTACATATTATGACCTACATAACACACAAACCAAATTCCTTTTCACCTCACACGCTCAGAAAACCTTAGTTTATAGCGCAAAACCTGCGTGGAAAAGCCTATTTTATCCGCTAGCGCGCAAAAGTCATTCGAATTTAGAAGCCGATGATTGCAATTCTCTGTGGTGCATGTAACTTTTTTTAAGTACAAAACTCCTTCAACGCGTGACTGGGGCGCTACCGCGAAAAACGATATTCGTGAATTTCTGACGATTGTCTCTGTCACTCTCATTGAAGTAACAGAGAAAGATGCTAGCAATATACGAACTTCGATTTTCGCAGTGCCGCGGTGAGTTCATAATAACCATAGATAATAACCAATCAGAAACATGTTTTTGATAACAGATTTTTAACTTTTTAATTTTTACCTACACTTTATTTTATGTCAAATAGGTTTTATTGTATATACTAATAGTATTTCAGTTTAATTTACATATTTTGACTAATTAATCCATTAAATAAAACACGATTTCAATGTTTATTTGATAAAGAAATTGAAATATAGGTTTACTTAATATTGTAATTTCTGAACGCAACCGAAAACATTTTTTTTTAAGTTTTAAGTTATCACAATTCACGTAAATTTGTCGGATTTGTCCTGTGCCCGTACCATGAGTTGTGACATTACGGTTTTCGATAACGAGTATCGAGTTTACTATCTGTGCATCTCGTTCGCTCTAAAATAGTACAAGTGAGATGCACAGATAGTAAACTCGATACTCGTTATCGAAAACCGTAATGTCACAACTCATGGTACGGGTACTGTGCTAAGCTCTTTGAACTCAACGTTTGAACTATAAAAATTCTAGTAGCGATGACGATATTATTTCCCTAAAAAATCGCGCGATAAGTTTCGTTTTATTGTTTTTCTTGCCGCTCGAATTTTCCTCGCTGTAGTGAGGTGAAAAGTTGTGTGTTCCGCATGACTGCAAAATTATTTGGCGTCTCGTGTCTTGAAAGCCTCGCTACGCTCAGGAATCTATCTTTGAACCATTCGCTTCGCTCATGGTTCAATCTTAGCTTCCTTCGCTTGCTCAGCTTTCAATTTCAACACTAGCGCCAAATAACCACTTTGCAGCCTTGCATAACAAATAACTATTTCTTGGGTCAGTTAACAAACGATTGCTTAGGACATCTGCGTTATAGAAATGATCGGTTCGGTTGGAGTGTTTGTTTAGGTCGAAAAATACAACACAAGGTTTTTGGACGTTTGGCGACATATGTATATTACATTGATATTACCTGTACAAATTGTGAATTTTATGTAGTTAATTTAGTATTGTACTAGTCTTTGTATGTATTGCGAACAGAAAATTATAAGTAATTACATGTGGCAACCCTTTCTAATCAAACGACGTATTTTGTATATGTTAGTTAACTTACATTTTTGTTATATTTATTCTAAGTGCATCACATTCTTACATTGAGGATACTGCCCTGAAATGTTTCACATTTTTGTTTTGGGGGGGTAATTGCCTCTTAACCAAGTTGTCTGTTGCCGTTGATGACGGGTTAGAGGAAATTTATCCGTCTCAGTTGACACATTAAAATTGCCGCCCAAAAAGAGTCTATTTCTAGATATATATAAAAAAAGTTAAAACATTTTTGTTCATTACTGGTTTTTGCACAAATTCTCAATATTGTCAGTGTTGCCTCACTTTATATTACTAATGCGTTGTTGACTAGTTACATAATACTATGCTACATAACACATAATAAAGTTATAGTCACTTATAGGGATACGAGTAGTACTTCTGCTACATGCCTATACAGGCTGATTCAAAAGACTTCATTGACTTTGTAAAATAAAACAAAAAGTTACATAAGAAAGGTCAAGTAATAAGTTGACGAAACTGTATGAGAGAGTTATTTTTTTTACATTTTACAAAGTTAACCCCATTGTAAAAGTTGTTCAAAATCATGAACAGATGCCGGTTTGATAATCTTGTATCACGTCTTATGAATGAACCTGTATATTGGCTATTCTCGTAACATAACCGTGAAATCCAAATCGGGAGTGACACAATATTGGGAGACATCGGTTACTTTGTTATTACTAGGTTAAATTACGAACTCAGTACAGAAGTTCAAGAAAAAAGAAACATTGTAATGATAATTTACATGAACGTAACTCATACTCGTTCGTATAAAGTCAAGCTTGGATTAGTCTAATGCAAACGTTGTTTAAAATGTGTTGTGGTTTTATCATTGCGCTGGCTACCTATATATATACCTATATATAATTACAGCATCAGTACGAGGGCTGCTACATATCCGGAAATTAAAAAATAGCATTTTGCATTTCCTTGTGGTGAAGTATTGAATTTTATGAAAATCGTATATGCTTGAATATACTTTTATTGTTTTTCAAAGTATTATCCTTGATGATCAATGCACTTTTTGTTGCTTAGTTTCCGGATCGTACGCATAGGTCCAGCATTTTCCACCTGTATAAGACATATTATAAAAGGGCCTTTGAGTTACCACTGATATATTTTTTCATCATATGACGTAAGCCTCTTTTTGTTCCTTAGTTAAGTTTTGCGGTATCCAACGCGATCAAATCTTTTTTACACTAGATATTCATGTAATATCTTATGAATGCTAGTACTAGCATTCATAAGATACTCTGGGCATATGTGTACACATATGCCCAGAGTCGCCTTTATCTCGCGAGACCTAACATGACGGTCATGCATCATTAGGTTTCGTAGCCTCAATATTTTGTGACACTACGGTAGATTTCGGACGACCTGCCTTAACTTCGTCCGTAAACATGATACGTCCACGATTGAACTCATGATACACAATGGTTTTAGATGGAACTTTATGATCGAAAGTTGAAGTAAGATGATCTATGCACTGTTGCTACATTACACCGCACCAAAATTCGTAATAAATCATAGCACTAATATTTTCACGGGCGAGTTTATTTCTTGCAACCAGGTGACATTGAATACCCACCAAAAACAAAAGACTAGAGCAAATAACAATAAATGAAATGGCCAATACTTAAGAAAAGTTCAAATTTTACCATAGAGGTCGAATAAATTGTTTGAAATAGTTTCCGATCCCGATTTCCGGTTACTTAAGTAATAGTTTATGAATACGAATATAAATAATGCCTATTTATGATGCCGTTAAATAAAGGTAGCTTACTCTATACCCTCCGCATTGCATGAATAGCTAGCAATAAATTATATAGTTTCTGGAAGCCTCAAACTTAGAAAATTAAAACTTTACAATGAGATTAGAAATTACCATTTGGTAAGATACACAGTGAGAATAGATTTGGCAAGAGTTGGCCTGAGAAAATTCGATAAGTAGTGAATTAATGTTCACATATCAAACGTTTGTTTCATATTTTATATAACGTAACTGAAATGTACGGACACCACTCGTTACAGCACAATTCCCGCCGCGCCGACCTTTAGGGGCCGCAGCCCAGAAGCCGTCGCAATAATAATTCCGTGCTTTGTGGATTACCCTGATGTTACACATATGCCCTTGCCCTTATACATTTGAGTGACTCTCCTTTGAGGTTGCCGAGTTTAAAATAAAAAGTATATGATTTTTTTAATTTCTATATAAATACTTCAGTCACATATTCAAATCTTTAATTACCTAATAAATCATTTGTCGATATTTGAGAGTAAGAGTAAGAGTTTTTATTGTCATATTGATGTTTGTATTCTAATTTGTTTTACGCAAGAACCAGTATTTGGCTTAACATGGCGGACAAACTAATTGACATTACAAATTTAAACACTTATTCGCATAATTTTCCAGTATGTCACGCTAAAGCAAATGTCGTAATTATTACCGACTCGATGAAGTAACTTGATATGTATTTATTATTTTCATATTAGTTTCGGCTTTGTTAAGTATCTCAAAGCGATATTAATTATTGGGCTCGTAATATACGCTAATATATATTAAGAAGGTTTGAACTATATTTGCTTGAAGAGAGAATTATTGATACCGATTTGGCTCAGTGTATGCTAAGATTAAAGTATTTAACATTGATATATTTGTTAAATATGCAAAAAAAACTTAATTAGCTTGTAAATCGAAGTGGGGTAATGCCTTATTTTCACATACTCCCCCTTTCTTTGTCGCCGACGCAGCGAACAATATTATTTTCTCTCGACTGTCAAATATTTCCATAAAACCTCATTATTGTCATATTCACACGAGCATTGCACTTGTTGGCATAAACACATAATGTTAATGTAAACACACTTATCAACAGTATTCAGTAATAAACTTGAACTAAATAAGCTAGCCTCACACTTGATTATAGTTCAACACGGAAATGATAAAACAAATTGCCGTGCCAATGAAGCTGGCTTCGTATATTTATAACTTCTTTTTAATTTCTTTTGAGTACACATCAAAACATCTAAATTATTCAAAGAATCCCACAAGCGAAAAGAGAATGTAATATTTAGGTACGTTATATATATGTAACGACACGTAACGCGGTTCTCTTTAGCTGTAAATGTAAATATAAGCCGGGGAGAGGACCACTTAAAGTAAATTCATACATGCGTATTCCGGGTCGTAAAACCCTTAAAAATATATTTCTCTTAGAAGGAAAGCTAAGAAGTAACCGTTAATACCCTCTTCAAAGAATGAAGCATTTATAAACTTTCGAATTTGTTGTTATACAAAGCTTCGGTGAATTATTTACCGTCGTATCTTATTAACTTTTGTATTCTTATGTACAGGCCGTAACATAAGTACCAGTAATCTGTTGAAGAGCATAATTGTACCTATGGTACAAGTATGTTAATTACTTTTCATCACACTTGCTCGTCAATGGCGTTATTACTTGCGAGCGTACAGAGCAGTTATAGCCGTTTTACCTCACACGGGCTGTTAAGTTTATTTTTAAAAATATATAGAACCAAGATACTTCACTTCGGACTGAGGATGTTTCCAATCAACCAAGGTGTATTTCATATCTTAATAATAAGTTTGCTACAACCAACTTTTATAAGATATGTATAAAACATATCTTTACATTAAATTTGACTGCAGTTTAATGTTTAGTATTATTTATAAATAATTGTATTATATTTCATTTTGATAATTGATACTAGTTGGCAGGATGAGCTGTCAAATTCGAAAACAAAACGCAGTTGTTAACATTATCTGTGGAAGTCATTGAAAAAACTTCATAATTTCTTTTAGTAGATGCAGTTTGATTTTAGTTTTGATGTGTATTTTGATTTTAAGCCTACACAAGTTACTAATTTTACCAAATTTTTTTTTATTTCCTTGCAAATGTGATGAAAAATATTGTGTGTATCACTGGCGGTAACTGTATAACAAACTTGAATCATTAAAAACCTTAGACTTACCACCCTCGTTGCACAATGTATTATTCTTAAATCATTTCAAGGAAAAGGACCTAAAAACTAATACTTTCATTTTTAATTTATTACTACCTTTTATTCTGGACATAATATTAGACGATTTTAATTGAACATTTATTTTGAAGCTAGAATTATCGCCACCACTGACTTGAACTCACAATCTTCTCTTTTATGAGTAAGAGTAAGAAAGTAAGTAAATATACTTTATTGTGCACCATAGTTACAAAGATATACACAGAAAACGAAAAAAAACAAGTTAAAACTAAGGTAACAACAGGCGGTCTTATCGCTAAAAAGCGATCTCTTCCAGACAACCTTTGGGTAGCAGGAAAATTTAAAAAGAGATTTTTTAAGAGTAGTTTGACAAAAAAAGAGCCATACGTTATACGTACTGGGGATCCCTTTACGTATAATATCTTGCATAAACAAATATTCATCCATAAACCTCTCGCAGTACGATGGTTCGGAGCCTATTCAAATGAGCAAATCGGCAATATTTTCGATTACATTTGAGCATCGTTAATATTATAATAAAGATAAATCAAAATAAATAAGACTTCTTCGTATATCTACCTGACACCATAGCTACATATGCACTTTATTTCGTAAAAAACATCTAGATTATGACTGCTCGCTAATGATAATGGCATAAACCTAGATTAAAATTTAAGATAACACTATCTCAAAGGAAATATGACGTTTGTATCACATGATTGTGCGGTTTGATGTGGAAAATGTCAGTGTTACGCGAGACTGATTTATCGCTGCCGGCCACACGGCGGGCCGGACACCGGACACATAATATATCCGCGCCATGTACGTACATAAACACGGTGAAAGTGACACAACAGCCATACGGTTATATCAAGCGAATAAAACTACTCTAAGATAACGATAAATTCGGATATCACCGCTGCTGAACGTTCGTCTGTAATTATAGCAGCAATATTTCCAGATTTATGTTACCGTTACTGCTCCGGCGAGCTAAACGCGAATGTCTTGTTCATTTTCAGGGTGAAAGAATATTGTTTATAGGGACTAACCTCGGGAAACCATTAATTCATATTTACTACCCGCGCATTTATGAAACATAAATGCGGGTTTACGAGAAGGTGGAAAGGCTGCAGTATTCCAGCATCGTTCAGTTTATGGGTCACCTTAAATGGAGGTTTAATTATTGGTATACCTGCAGAAAGATTTACAGCAGCGTTTAATTAAAGCCAGGTCAAGAGCGAACCGGCCACTGTTTTTTTCTTTTCTGCGTAAAACTCTCATTTATTATTGTCCCTGTTTATTTTGTGGATTGTTGACGGGCCTTCCTTGAAACATTTAACAGACTGCCAACACATAAATGTGAAAAAATGTTTTGAACTTGAATTTTGACACCTATTAACAAAATCCGAAAGTCATAAACAACAGCCACCTATGGTTTCGTATGTGGTAGGGTCAATAAACTTAAGTACACCCCGAAAACGGTAATCTACCACCAACAATTTAAGTTTGAAAGTCTGTTGTGTAATTTATTCCTAAATTATATTACAAAAACAATTCTTTCACGCCAAACCATAATACTCCATTACACTTGCCTACTCTAGCTGGAAAACAATGATGTCACGTAATATACGAATTATTTTTTTTTCCTTTATATAAGTCATTATTTTATGACAAAGCCTACATGGTAGTAAATTTCTGGCATTTCAATTTCATTTTTAAAATGATTCATAGATGGTAGCAGCTTCCTGGGAACTATATTAAGATTTAGTTTATTTCCTTTTATATGTTTTCTGGTAATCTTTATTTACAATAGTTACATTCAATAAAATAAGAGTACTTAACTAGTTACTAAATCTAAAAAAGGCCCTTGGTATTGTACCAAGGAAGCTGGCGGCATTTCCTCGTTTCAATTGTTATTACCATTCATTACTGTTTTGAAAAAATATAGTAGATAATATGACCTAAGAAGTGTAATGGTGTTAAAACCGTAGGTAGTTTTTTGTGGATGTTCATAAATGCATTATATTCTACTAAAATGTATCTATATATCAAATAGGCACTTAGGATAAATGAGCATTTAATCCTTGCAATGTGAGTATAAAACGATGTCTGAAAAGCTTAGCTCTGAGGTGTATAATTTATTAAAAATTATTTTTATATAAATCATTTTAATGTAAGTGACGACTTTACTCGTAAAAAAAATTGTGAAGAGCAATAGTCAAAAGATCTTAAATTACATAAAGTACAATTCCTGTTTATTCATGTCAGAATTGTAAGAAAATAAATTATCCGACAAGAACAATCGCAATGGAAAATTCAATTAATGTTCAACTGGCCCACAGCTTGTATCTGTTAAGTTGCGAACAAATAAACCACTCTGAAATAAATGTAAGTCGGCGATCTCGGTAACCACTTGCCGTTGATATTCTCATAGAAATATTTATAAACTTTCTACTTTATGGAAAATTATTAAAAGACAGTTCAGATTCGGTATCAAGTAACAGGTTCTTTAGCATATTACTGGAACTTTAATAAACCTCGGAGACCGTAAAGCAGGCTAATAATAATAAGCGTCCCGTGTCTACAAGATGGCTGCTGTCTCTTCGTTGCGGAAAGTGTATGAATAATATCGACAACAGGTTTGGCCTAGTGGGTATTGGACCCTGCCTATGAAGCCGACGGTCCTGGGTCCAAATCCCAGTAGCATTTATTTGTGTGATCAGCACGATGTATACATAGCTGTAGCTTACCGTAGGGTTTAGTAAATTTGTGTAAAGTTTTCCTATAACTTATTTGTTTACTCTTTCTTACATTTTTGTTTGCATTTAGGCATATAGTTTAATGAATATTATAGTTTTTCAGACAAATACTTTCATAAATATAAAAATACATACATCCCAACATATAACCACCTTCTTTTTTTGAAGTCGCTTAAAACGGAAAGCGGAGATGCGTCTAAACTAAAAAAAGTAATTTTGTTGATCGTATCTCCAACCAACATAATTTCTTTTTTACTTGATTCCTAGTTAATTTTATTTATTGGCTGTTTAGCAGCAAAACAGGTAAGTATAAGTATTGACTATACCTACAATCTGAGAAAATTTAAACTGCTCACGTATTTAATTTCAATCCGTGAAACGGCTGACTGGTTAAGGTTTCCGGTGGGCAACCATTCTGATACGGAATCCAGAAAAGCGAACAATAGACATTTATAACGTTATAGCTATTTCGCATTTAGCCAGCTTCCAGAAGACCCCGAAGTGATTAAATGTTTCAGGATAAAATACAGGTCGGGAGGAGCCGACCTTCTGTTTTCATTATCTATGCTTCATACTTAATCAGGATTATACGTGATATAAAGCTCATTAAAACGAAATGAAAATAATTTTATCGTTATTTGCATTTAATTTTAAAGTCGTGCGTCATATCAATATTAATTATGTATGCAGTACAATATTTATTGTGATAATGAATGATGATATACATGTCACGTTTTTATCAGAATCACTCTTTTATTGTTATGGTGTTTTTTATTTTTGTGGTTTTTAATGTGCAAAAGATTATCTCATGTGTACAGGCGATATGCATTGACGCAGGCTTTATATCATAAACACATTGATTAAGCTCACTACAACACTGCAGAACTAAATATTTACTTACTTATACAACGTTTGCTTGCATATTCTGCAAACTGAAATATCCATACTAATATTATTAATCCGAAAGTAACTCTGTCAGTCTGTCAGTTATCTCCTCATGGTTAAACCGCTGAACCATTTCGAATGTAGAGAGTTTGAGCTACGAGAAAGGACATAGGATATTTTTTATCCTGCAACCATACTTCAATGACGGGCATGGCTGGCCGACGAAGTCGAGAGGAAAAACTAGTATAATATATATTTCAAAGTATATGACAAAAAAGAACCATCTATGGCATCCGCATGATCTCGATTTGAACAAAATTTACCAAATTATATGACAAGCAGGATTGGTTACTTGTAAAATAGAGATTAGAGACAGAAATTTCACAGAACTTGCACTCTTAGTTATAAAATAAATTCTATTTTTTCTACACATATAGATACGACAGAGCGACTGCAAAATATTGCTTATTCTATCTGGCGTTTTCACTATAGTAATAGTTGAGATGAGCAAATTACGTATCAAATTCGACATGTGAATTTGTATTAAAAAATACAGCTACGATTATGTTGCAGATCATGAAAAATCGAACGCTCATTTTTATTTTGCAAACCTAAGGCATAGACGCAGCCATGATAACTTGACGCTGGAAACTCTGTGATTAGGCTCGTTGCACCGGCGCAGAACAAACTAATTACCTCGTTAGCCGCGCTCTACAGGCTGCAGCCTGTACCCTTACCATGAGTTGTGACTTTGAGGTTTTCGATAACGAGTATCGAGTTTACTATCTGTGCGTCTCGTTTGTACTATTTTAGTGCGAACGAGATGCACAGATAGTAAACTCTATACTCGTTATCGAAAACCTCAAAGTCACAACTCATGGTAAGGGTACTGATATGTACGACACGCGCGTACGATGTTAACTTAATAAAAGCTTTCAGTTTAATCTTTAACTAGAACAATGTTGATGAAAGTATATGATCTAAATAAACATATCTTGCAGAGGAATGCTAGCCTTATTTTGGGAACAATATTTGAAATATGTATTTCTAGGCATCCGTTGTCTTTGACTGGAGTTTAAACTAGATTTTAACTGCCTGTGTTTGTATGTTTGTGTGTACTCGTATAGATAAGATTGTGTCATGTCGTAGCGATGAAATCACTGAGGTTTTGTAAATAAAGTATACATTTTTCGTCTTGTGCGACTATTACACGTTCTTTATACATTGATTTTAAAATATTTTGCTTATCAGATCTTCAACTATAAACTATAAAGGGCTACCATCTAGATAACATATGGTATTAAGATTTAGAAGATATTACAATGTAATATTCAAACTTACACTCTGTATATGTATGTACATCATTTTCTGGGCTAATATGCGAGAAATCTTATATAATAAGGTAAAAAACAAACAGAAAATTAAAAAAAAACTTAGTATTGTGCATTTCTTAAACCATCTTTAATCCAATAGCATAATAAAATTTAAATAATACATTGATTTATTGTTTCGTCGGCTAATCCTAAGGCTCGTTCAGTATAATATATGCAAATATAAGGATATTATTGCCCCGGGAAATTGTTAACTACCTTACAAATTCCATTTTATTACATCCGGTAACTGTTTCGGGTCGTTCATTATGGACGTAGGATGTGGCAAATTTTATTGATGGTCGATAAGCACCCTCGAGATTTATTCTGGATCCTTTATCGTCCTAATACAGCATCGACGGGCGCATCATAACCGTATTACGACTTCCAGTGTAAGCACATTGATATTTTATACGAGCTACGATATTAAGTCAGTTCATATAGTAGCGTAGATGCACACAATACCTAATCTTATGAAGCGTATTACCTATAACACATGTTGCATGTATTACCACTAGCAGTGTAATTTTACAATAGAAAGACTCCGTGTGAATCTTTTAAAGTAAATAACGATCATATGGAACCTTAATAGAATTGAATTGTACATGTAAATATTATTTTCCTAACTAGTGCGTAAAAAGTGCACTTTGCGCACGCTTCGCGTGCGTAAAATTCACTTTTTAAGGCACTTGTTATGAAAAATTGGGTTCGATACACGTGTAAAAACTTCTTTAAGACTCGGGTGATTGTCACCCTCGTTTCACTCGGGCTCCAACGTTCACCCTCATCGAAAAAAAATTTTTTTGCACTAGTATCGAAATGTACTATTATGTAGTCGGTATAGTGGTAAGTGAATATTCGGTTAGAAGGATAAATGCTATGTTCTGAGGGATTACGTTGTGATGGCGCCGGCTGCAAGTGATGACAATCCCTCGCCCATACTCGGCTTAATTTCACGGACACCCACATTATTCGGATGACCCGAATTTTGGGAGGAGTTGAGAACATTGTGTGTGATAAGATAATCTTAATGAGACAAGCATTTAATTCCATATTCCACTGTTCCTCGAGGCTTAATCCTTCAAGTTTAACTTGGGAAAATATGCTGACGAGTATGCTAAAGTTTGATTAAGTTTCACTAAATCTCGAACTCGGTTGACAAGAGGCTTGGTCCTACTGCTTTTATAAGTAAGAGGTATAAGGCATTCATTACGATTAATAACTCCTTTCATTTTTGGGTCTCTCCTTTAATTAGTATTCTATGTCCACCATAACACTCTACACACGTAATTTGAAATTCATGATTATAATATTACTTTATCTCCAATGTACTTTGACGGTTAAACAAAATTATATCTATGTTAGAATATATTTATACTTTAATAACTTTAGGCATTTCCAACCTACACTAAACCCACATAAGTAATTCATAATCATAACAGTACGAGTATTTCCTTCTTATCATTAGAAACCCGGGATAACAGATTACCTAATATTTATGTTGGTAAACTTGAGTGTGAATACATTTAATTTAAATTTAATAATAAAGCCAATTATTACATTTTCAGAATTGCTAAATATTTTCTTATCACTGTACCTTTGTTTAACTGTTTGTTAAACTATTCAATATTTTTAGCTGCAAATAAGTTTTTAAAACCGATGACCGTAGCGCCCCTACGGTCTAACCCGTACGGCCCCTACCCAAAGGTTCAAAGGCTCAAAGGTTGGCAGATCCCATACATGGTGGACTGAAGCCTTGATCGCAAATGCGGGTGGTGCAAAACCGGTCATCGTGGGTCAATATACGGGAGGCCTATATCCAGCAGTGGACGTCCATCGGCTAATATGATAAAGTTTTTGGAATACAATGAACTACTACTGAACTGCACTACTGAACTGAATACTGAACCGCAATCATTGCAAAAAAATACGTGATAAAAAAGACTGTAAAAAAAATAATAAAATAATTAGAAAGGGATGTACAGCTGTCAATCCATTTTGATTTTGACGTAACTGTATAGAAATATGTGACTTCTAATCCCTTTCCTATCGCGGCATGATACTACATTGGAAATTTAATATAATGCCGAAACTAAATCCAAAATTTGCGAAATTGAAATATTCCAAATGGTTAACACGAATAACAACTAACAACATCTCTTATTATATATATCATAACCTAAAAATACGAAAATTTTGTAAATTTATCTGCTAAACGGGCTGTGCACTCGTATTTTACAGGCGTTGAGCATAATTACACCAACCATTAGCGAAAATTCATGATTTAAAATTGGCCAAGAGCGACTCCATCGCATCCAGGGCAGTTAAAATTGAAGAATTCGTAAAAAAGAACATACATAAATGGGTTTCCACCTTAGAAAAATTATCACTCATATGTAAAGACTCACCACAAGCTGCCTATACTGCCCTTACCAAAGCTACACAATTTCAATGGTCCTTTCTGTTACGAGTCCTAAAAGATGCCGCAGAATTCTTTGATCCTTTAACAAATACCTTACGCACTACTTTTCTGCCGACTCTAATAGGGGGTGATGTGTCATCATTAGAAGCTGACTTATTTTCCTTACCCATTCATAAAGGTGGCTTAGCAATATCCGATGGCGCCACCACTACAAATTTATACTATGATATGTCTAAAAAAGGCTGCACTGTTCTTTCATCCTCCCTACTTGAAATGAAGCATATGGAACTCGCAAAGCATCACAAATCCCTCAACGAAGCACGTAAAGAATGCCACAAACTGAAAGAAGCACATGACGATAACCTTTTAGATTCCATTTTAACCAATCTCCCACCTATCAAAAGAGCCATTGAAAGATCAATTGTGACCAAAATGAAAACAAAATCTTCTAATTGGCTATCCGTTATACCCACAAGAAAAGATCACTTTGACCTGTCTCCACACGAATTCCGAGATGCCCTCTCAATACGATACCATCGAACACCGATCTCAATGCCAAAATCTTGCGATGGATGCGGCAATAGCGACTTCAACATCGATCACGCCCTCTGTTGTAAAACCGGCGGTCTAATAACGAGACGTCACAACGAAATAAGGGATCTCTTTTGCGAATTATGCCAACAAGCGTGGGGAAATGTAGTAAAAGAACCAATTGTCACTGAAGGTGAAACCGGCCTACGAGGAGATTTAGCATGCCGGGGCGTATGGGTTGCACAGAGGGAGGCGTTGTTTGACATCCGTGTCGTAGACACTGACGCTCCCTCTTACACCTCACGCCCTGTTGCTTCTGTCCTGAAATCAGCAGAGTCGGAAAAACAAAACAAATACGCCAACGCCTGCGAGCTTCGTCATGCCACTTTTACACCTCTCGTCACCTCTGTGGATGGAGTTTTGCACCACAACTAGCAACATTCGTCAAACACCTCGGGAAGCACTCGCATCTCGCTGGGATAGATCCCTGTCTCGCGTATTGGGCTGGCTGAGGGCTCGTATAATTACTTCAATAATTAGAGCGACCAGCATGTGCATTCGTGGCACCCGCCACAAATGGAAGACAGCAGCGAAGTTATTCGGCTTCGATGATGGTGCCGCCCTTCCACACGCCGACTGACCTACGAACTCTTTCTACCACTATTTTATTTTACGTCTACCTATTTGTTTAAATTTTTTTGTGTTCTTCATCATGTTACATTATTATTAAATAAATTGTCTATATAATTTAAAAAAAAAAAAAAAAAAGTTAAAATTGAGATTTTGATGGAGTTTAATCTAATAAAAGAAAATTGCGACATTTCAAAGTTTTGTTATTTTACTTATGGTATTTTCAGCAGCTAAAAGTTTTTTGTGAAGTTGAATTATTTGCAGTATTTTTTTTCTTTTACAGCTCTTATTTTTTTAAAGTTACATTTAGATTAAATATATTTTAAAATAAGCGCCGAGAAACGCCGACACCTTTTCGCAGATAATTTAGAATTATAAAACTTATTTAACATGCAAGTTAACATTAGGAAATTACAGTTATTAGTGATCTTAAATAACTTATATAGGTTATTGTAATAGAAAAACGACAGACCACCAAATACTCTGTTCTTTGTAGCGGCTTGACTGCCACCATGTAAACCATTGTTCCTTAGTTCATTTGCGAACCTAGATGTTAGCATCTAGGGTCGTATCTGGCTATGTATATTTTTATTTTTGTAACATACCTACTAACAATAGATATGAAGTTTTTCTATGTACTTTTACTAACAAAATATCACCATGAAGGTAGATAAACATAATTTAATTTAATTTGTTGCAGGTGGTTGACTGAGTGCGCGAGCGCACGGCGCGGGGGGATGCCGGTGCGCAAGGGGCTGCTGGCGCCCCAAAACACCTTCCTCGACACCATCGCCACACGCTTCGATGGCACACGTATGTTACACATCGAGAACCAGCTCTTTTTTTACTTAACTGTACACAAATTTTCGACGACCGGTCTGCCCTAGTGGGTAGTGACCTTGAATGAAGACGATGGTCCTGGGTTCGATTCCTAGTCAGGGCATTTATTTGTGTGATGAGCACAGATATTTGTTCTTGAGTCATGGGTGTTTTCTATGTATTTAAGTATGTATATGCATCTATCTATTATATATATATCGTCGTATAGTACCTACAACACAAGCGACTTGCGAGTCAACGTCAAATAGTTCGTAGCAATCAAAGTAGCCAAATACAGTGAGAAACTTAAATCGTGAACCGCTAACTCTATAAACAAGTAGCAATTGAATGCCTTTGCACTCACTACAACAGACAAGATTTTTTTATCATTATTTTAGACACTTAAAGGCGATATTCTGGTATTAAGCTTTATATTTAAGCTGTAAAATGAAGTCAATTTCCTCTTTAACTGAGATAAATGTATTTTATTTGTAATGACAGTTGCGATCCGAAGAGAAAATTCAGTATACTAATTTTAATTATCGTCAAAAGTAAAATAAATGACAAAAAAATACAATTTCTACTTGTTCATGGAGTTAGAAAAGCGTACCACCGTTCATGATTTAAGATCGCTTGAAATCCTTATTTGTGTAGCAGTAATTATATGACGATATATTTGGCCGTACTATATGACGGTGAAGATAACACTGTTGACTGCCCGGTTTGCAATTCTATTTTATTTTGACGCGGTGCATCGAGTGGGTTGCCGGGAATAGAAAATGCACTACAATTTTCTATTTCCTAAGCCTCGAGCTCAGCTACGGCTAGCGATTGTCGTCACAATCGCGTAATGCCCGGGCGGGCAATACCTGCGAGCCGCTGCTAGGCTTATTTCCAATTCTAACCGATGGATTTCGATCTACAATACCACTTTAAGTTCCACTACCTTTATCTTATTGTATATGAGAATAATATTTATATATGGATGGATATAAATGGATCATATGACCATGACGGAAACTAAGATGTTCCATTCAGAAAGTGAAAACCAAAATCTGTTATTTTTATTAAATGTGAATAATATAAAATTACACAGAAAAGTCTCGATATAGAGTAATTAATGTGGATTCATCGCAATACATAATGACCTCACTAAAATAATTTTCTTACGTACTCCATAGCATAATTATTTTTGACATTCCATGAAAAAGTGTCTGATTTTACTAATGAAATAAATAACGCACTAAAAGTCTTAATTTGGCTTGCAGTTACAATACTGGTCGAATTATTATAGTCCAAGATGCTTTGTGAATAACTGGGAATATATCGCCGTGAAGTAATCAGTTCAATGCACATATAACTCCTTTCAATGCTGAAGAACTTTAGTATTTTAGACATGGTAAGAAATTGCGTAGGCACATACTATTCTGGTCTATTTATGGTAAAATCACATGAACATAGTTTCAGAATAAGTAACTATTTTCATTTTCCATTATCATGTTGCTAACCATACAATAAAAGTAGGCGCAGGCGTAGGCGTTAAAATATTGGAGCATATTTGATAAAATGTTGGAGCAAAGTGGCACGTACACATTGCTGGGATTTATAAAATTTGGGCTCACAAAAGTTCAATCTCATTGATGAAATTAGTCCTATAAATAGCGATGTGAAATTTTGTGTTAAAAAGGTACATAATCGCTCAGTTTTGAAATAAAAATACAAACAGTTTTTTTTAATATTTGGTTCGTTTGAGCCAAAAAAAGTGTGCTACTGTAAAAACATAGATAGGTACACAACCCGTTTCGTAGCTGTTATATAATTTCTAAAAGACTTACATATTGTAAATATAAATTAACTTATCTTACAATTTTTTTATTTGTGAATATAATTATTTATCAGACTCGTTCGATTCATAAGAGGGTTTTTTTTTTTTTTTTTTTTATAAATGATAGGTTAGCATTTGGCCCCAATCTCACCTGATGGTAAGTGACGATGAGGCCGACGATGGAACATGCTTACCTAGCAAGAGCTTATTCACTCTCGACTTGAAGATACCCAGGTTGTATTGCTCCGGGAAAAGATCAGCTGGAAGAGAATTCCACTCCCTAGCTGTGCGAATCAGAAAAGTAGAAGCAAAGCGCTTTGTTCTGGTTGAAGGAATATCCACAACATAGGGATGGAATCTCAACGCACGCCTCGTCCCATAATATTTAAATGGAGATGGTGGAATGAGTTCATGCAAACCACTCGCACACTCGCCGAAATGTATCCTATAAAATACCGATAGGCATGCGACTTTCCTTCGGTGTTCGAGGCTTTGCAGCTTTGCCCCCACCAGATCAGGATCGTCAATGAGCTTCTTGGCACGTTTATCTATTGAATCTAAGGCAGCAAGTTGGTACTTCGCGGATCCATCCCAAAGGTGGCAGCAGTACTCCATACACGACCGGACCTGCGCTTGGTAAAGCTGCAGAAGCTGTTTAGGTGTAAAGTACCGCCGCACCTTGGAAAGAATTCCAAGTTTCTTGGCTGCAGTTTTAGCCAAAGATTCAATATAGTGTCCGAAGTTCAAATTGGATGATAAGCTCATTCCAAGAAGTTCCAGGTGATCAGAAATGGGTACGGATACACCCCGGAAAGTTGGAGTCAGTTCAAAAGGACTCCGTTTAGTGGAGAACAGACAGGCCTGTGTCTTAGTGGCATTGAACTTGACTAGGTTGGCTTCTCCCCAGTCGGTTACTGCCTCGAGAGCCAAATTCAATCGATCCACCATGCTCTCACGACAAGACTGGACTTCATCCCTTTTGGCCTTCGCACTGGACAAGTACCTATCTACAACCGTGCTGTCATCAGCGTACCCAATAATTCCAGGACTAGCAAATCGTTGATGTGCAGCAGAAATAAGGTTGCAGATAAAACAGATCCCTGCGGAACACCGGCATCAATATCCCGTTGGTCGGAAGTACACCCATCTACGACCACGCGAATCGATCGCCCTCTCAGGAAATCTGCAATCCAGTTGCACAGGCCAAAAGGAATTCCATATGCTGGAAGCTTGCCAACTAGACTGGCGTGCCAGACCCTGTCAAAAGCCTTGGAGATATCAAGGGACACAGCAAGAGCTTCGCCATAACCCTCGATAGCCTCGCTCCAAAGATGAGTGACATAGGCTAGAAGATCACCAGTCGACCGCCCAGAACGGAACCCAAATTGGCGATCGCTGAGTAAATCGTTGTCTTCTAGGTATCTTAGGAGGCGTTTGTTCAGTACACGCTCCATAGTCTTACAGAGTATGGAGGTGACCGAGATCGGACGATAGTTGGCTGGGTCTGCCCGACTGCCCTTCTTGGGTACAGGCTGCACATTGGCAAGCTTCCAGCCCGAGGGAACGACTTCAGCAGCGAGTGAGAGGCGATAGAGGCGAGTCAAAACCGGAGACAATTCGGCTGCACAGTTTCGCAGGACAATGGCTGGAATTCCATCTGGACCGCTAGCCTTGTTCACGTCCAGATTCCGCAGGATTTTTAGCACTTCCTTTTGGCGTATATGAACCACGCCCATAGAGCAGTCCACTTGCGGGAGAATAGGCGGTGTTTTTCCTGCGGAATCTAATCGTGAATTCGCAGCAAATAGCGAGGCAAACAAATTAGCCTTCGCGTCAGCAGTATGCGCTAGCGAACCATCAGGCTTCATCAAACGTGGCAGTGATGGTCGACAAAAATTCGCTTCAGTCGCCTTAGCCAGGGACCAAAAAGCCTTACTTCCAGGCGGATAAGAGGCGAGTTTAGCCCCGATATGGCATATGTGGGCGAAGCGTGCCTTGCGAAACTGCTTTTTAACAGACTTAGCGGCCTTATTGTAGGCTTTCTTCAGCTTACGAGCATTGGGTGCTTTGCGCTTGCGAGCATTAACCCAAGCCAGGTACGCTGCCTGCTTAAGTGCCTCAGCACGGTCACACTCAGCATTGTACCACGGGCGAGCATCAAAACCGGTCGAGACATCAGAGAAGGGAATATAGTATTCCATACCCTGCCGGATGACATCAGCTACAGCGCTAGCACAGCTCGAAGGATCATGGGAAGAAAAGCACGAGGCACGCCAAGGATAAGACGCACAAAACTGACGCATCTCATCCCAATCTGCTGACCTGTATCGCCACACCCGTCTCGTACCCCTAGGGCCCTGATCTGGTGGGGAATATACGGATACAGCCTTAACCAGACAGTGATCGGAGGTACCCAAAGGGGCTGTTACTGCCACCGAATATTTGTCTGGATCAGTAGTCAGCAGAAGGTCAAGGCAGTTTGGTGTATGGGACTCGACATCAGGTACCCTAGTGGCGCAGTTTACCAACTGGGAGAGATTTAGCGTTAAAGCAAATTTGTGAGCCTCTCTTCCAGCATGGTCGGTTAATTGGTATGGGAACAGCCATTCTTGGTGGTGAGCGTTAAAGTCCCCCAATATAACTAACTCCGCCGCAGGATACCTAATCTGAGCCTCATCGACTGCCTCACTGAGATAACTGAAAAGCCTTGTTGTCTCCTGATCTCCACTATGCGAACGGTAAATACATGCATAGACAATTTGTGCAACTCCCGTGTTCACCCAAATCCACACAACAGAGAGGCTGGAATCTTCAAGATTTTGGAGACGTTTGATACAGATATCATCGCGAGCATACACACAAACCCCGGCGCGAGGAAGAAACCTGTGCTCGAGAGTATACCCAGGGTAGTTGAGGTATGCCGCGTCATCCGGAGATCTGATCTGCGTCTCGGTGAGGAACAGCAGTTGCGGTTTTGCAGTCTCAAGGTGGTGGTGGACCGCAGTGATATTTGAGTGCAGACCTCGTATGTTAGTGAGGTGCACTTTAAGTGGGAGGGAGTGCAACCGCTGTTTAACTTTTTTCCTTTTATTGTATACCATTAAATTTGTGCGTGGAAGTGGAGAGCGAATAAGCAGGTGAATGCAAGTGGAGCAAGGCAATTCCGCCATTATGACCCACCGTATGTCTTTGCGCGCCACACACAAAGACGGCTGACCCGGAGACCGCGGGGACGCCCGAACCCCCCCTGAATGGTCACCTGGCCCTCCCATCCGGTCGCCAACCGGCAAGGTGAAGCCATCCCGGGATTTTTCGCTAGTTGGCGGGGCAGCCTTTCAAGGGTGGCTTTCCCTTTACTTGGGCCCCCTACTAACTGCGGTCGGCCAGCGGAGCACCGTGCTTCGGATCCCGCTGAGCTCCAGAATCAGACGCTAAGGTGTGGCACACAAAGACAAAGGCAACGGTATCCAAGGCAATCGCAACTACTCGGACACATCCACCTAGAGGCAACCTCAGACTAGGTGCCGGAACACGGAATCCGTTTGGCGGCACGACTTAGTCTGAGGGGTGGTAACCAGCCACTGCCGAAGCCTACCACCGGTAAGTTTGGTTGTCCTTTTAGCACCACCCAGGGGTCACTTGTAGGGTTTTACAGATTTCGGGTAGTAATTCTAACCTACGGAAGCGGACAACATCGACCCCTAAAATCGTATCCTCTTATGAGACTCGTTCGATTCATAGTTTCCTCTTATGAATCGAACGAGTCTGATAAATAATTGGGAGTGGCTAAATAACCCGAAAATTAAATCTAGTATATTTAAATTCCATTAAAACTCAATAGTCCTTACACTGTGGTGGGTGCTGTCCCCCTGCGCCTCCCATGACACGGACAGGAGCAACATCCGCTTAAAGCACCCATTGCATTTCATAAACTTTTCGGAAGGGCGCGTTGGTTTGATCTGGCTCCGCATACGCCTCCCAAATGTCCGGAACACCATTGTTCAGTGTACGGGATCCTATCTGCAGCCTACGACACCGTATGGCGTCATGGCCTCCACCTTAAACTTATGAAAGTTGTACCGTGCCGACGAATTACCAGCTTAATAATCAACATGCTATGCAACAGAGAATTTGTCGTCCACCTAGGAGATAAGGGAGCAGGTTTTTTTTTTTTTTTTTTTGATTTTTTTTTTTTTTTTGGGCGGTAGATGTAAAAAAGTAACACATCTCTCTAGTATTATATATTTGATAAATGTAATTATACTTACAGTTTCAAAATCTTACAGTTTCTTAGTTCTATTTATATAACAAAATATAGTGAATAATTGTTAGCAGCTCTGTAAATGGTCTAATTTACAATTAAATTGAACTGTACAATCCTGCTGGTGTTTTTGACATTTCTCCATAACCTCCAAGAAGCACTATGTCAAACTTCATACAAATTGCTGAGTCGCAGAGAAGCCTGGAGAATAGTGTTCACAAGATGCTTGCAGAGTTTGAGCGAAAGCTGAACAATTCCCCGGCACCCAAAGCAACCATTGCAAGCATCAGCGAAGAGCTTGCTATTTTCAAAACTCAGACATTAGTGATGCTAAAACTGATGGGTGAGCATATCAACGCATTGAGCAATTCCCAAGATATTATGGAGATGAGGCACCGTCGCAAGTTTCTTTTGCTCAGTGGTGTGCCGGAAGAAGCCGCAGAAAATGTTAGTGCTAAAGTTGCTACTGTCATCAGCGACCACCTGAAAGTTCCTGACGTCACTTCTGCATCAATTAGAGCTTGTCACAGACTCGGTAAGCCATCTGAGGGTCGCTGTAGGCCCATTCTGGTGCGTTTTACTGATATGACTTTAAGAGCATCAGTCTGGAAAAAGAAAACTGCCTTCAAGGGGAGCCCATTTTCCCTTGCAGAGTTTCTCACTTTGAAGCGACAAGCATTATTCTCCGAGGCTCGTAAGGTGTTTGGCATGCGGAGTTGCTGGTCACAAGATGGCAATATTCATGTTAAGTTGCGCAATGGTAAGCGTGAACGTATCGAGTCAGATGACGACATCGTGCGCTTGAACAACTCTGTGGAGGAGCGTCGACCGCAAACGACATCGACACCGGAGCCTTCTGCTGACGTGAATGCTGTGACTGAGCCCAGCGGCCAGGCTGGTCGATCGCGACGTGTGACAAAACCGGTGACACATTTTTAAGTTTTCGTGATATGCTTCTGTGTGGTTAATACTATGCCGGTTTTAGCGATGGACACTTCTAACTTCGCTTCTGCTGCAGTTGTGCGTTGAATATGAATATCCATTACATCTTTTAGTAGTTTTGGCTACTTATTAGTTCTACTATTTTGTTTTCTAATCTAACCCTCTTATTTCACTTTTTAAAATTACAAGTGTTTTAACTTCAAGTCAGTCTGTCACTGTCATATTTGAGAGTCAGAGACAAGTTGGTTTGAGCCACCGAGTTCGACGCTTATTCCTGACTAGTTTTTTTTTTTTCTATATTTAATTGGTATTACTTGAAATTGGCTAATTTCGCCTGTTTATTTTCACAACTCCGTTATGAAACTCTGTGTTTAAAGGTGTTTTATGTATTTTGCTTGTTAATTCTCACTGGCAAACCGGCAGGATGTACAGAAGATTGTATGACCTTGTGCTGTTAGTCCTTATTGTTGTTAGTTGTCATATTTGTATTAGTATATATTAATATTAATAATATTGTACACTACTATATATTATTTGTTTATATTTATTTATTCAATCAAACTATACGCCTATGTCTGATAGTGATAATGATAGCTTTTATTCTGCCAGCAATGAAAGTTTATCTTTTAAATCTTTTGATTCTTTCAATACTTCACACAGTTTAAAGTCACTTTTGATCCGTGAATTTGATTTCTGCCACTTTAATGTGTGCCACATAAACGCTCAGAGCATTCCGTCACATTATACAGATCTCATTGAAACATTTCAAACAGACCTCATTCATGCAGTACTGGTGTCGGAGAGTTGGTTGAAGCCATCTCTTGACTCGACATCGTTCGCTCTTCCGGGTTATATTTTAATTAGGAACGACCGTATTGGAAAGGGTGGCGGTGGCGTGGCCATTTACTTAAAGAGCTCCATTCCGTACAAAATCCTGCATTCCACACAATCACTTTACTCTGCGTCTGCAGAATGGATCTTTCTTGAAATAACTATAAAAGGGGTCAAGGCCGTTTTAGGGGTAGTTTACTCTCCTCCTACGGTTGACTATTTTTCCGACTTGGAACGTATTCTGGAGTCTCTGAGCACGGACTACACACATCACCTAGTAATGGGCGACTTAAATACCGACCTCTGCAAAGACACGCCCCATAGCCGAAAATTAAAAGTGTTACTCCATTCTGTCAACTTTTCTGTACTGCCCCTGGCTCCTACACATCACAGTGCTGCTGCGGATACTTGGCTTGATGTCATTCTCGTGTCATCGCCGCATCTTGTGGTAAAGCATGGACAACTCCTGGCTCCAGGCTTCTCCCACCACGACCTTCTTTATGCGTGCTATAAAATCAAACCGCCAAAATGCAAACCGGCTCTAGTAAACATGCGTAGCTTGACTAAAGTTGACTCTGACTCACTTGCGAGGGATGCGGCGGCAATCGACTGGTCTCCGGTGCTTTCTGCTTCTTCTGTTGATTCTAAGGTGTCCCTTTTAATGCTGCTGTGCTGCGTCTCTTTGACAAGCATGCACCCGTATGTACTGTTCGTGTAAAACGACCACCGGCACCTTGGATAACTGAGGGAGTCCGCATGGCCATGAGGAGGCGAGACCGTGCCTTTAAACTTTATATACGCGACCGCACTGATGATAATTGGATACTTTTTAAAATAGCACGTAACCGTTGTAACCAAATGGTGCGCGGAGCGAAGCGTCGATTTATCCACGCCAATGTCTCCTCTTCCTCTATGGCCGACGTTTGGAAGTTCCTGAGATCACTGGGCCTCGGAAAGCAAACTAAGGCGTGCGAAGTAACGTCTCTCTCGCTTAATGACCTCAATTTACATTTTACTTCTGCTCCTTTTGTCAATTGTCGTGCAAAGGCCGGTACTATTTCAAGTATTTTGTCCCTACCCTCCTCTTCGTCTGATTTTTTTTCATTCCGCCCAACCTCTGAGACCGAAGTAAATAATATTGTTCGAGCTATCAAATCTAAAGCTGTGGGCTGCGATGATGTGAGTCGTTACATGATAGTCTCAGTTCTGGACTGTGTGCTTCCTGTGATTACTCACTTCATCAACTTCTCCTTAGCTTGCGGCCACTTTCCTTTACTATGGCGGAAGGCTTTTGTTATTCCTCTTCCCAAAATTAATAACCCAATTTTGCCTAGTAACTTCCGCCCCATCTCCATCCTCCCCTTTTTGTCGAAAATTGCTGAAGCTGTGGCGTACAAGCAGTTTTCTCTATTCATTTACTCTCATAAATTGCTCAGCCCTTTTCAGTCAGGTTTTCGACCAAGCCATAGCACGTGCTCTGCGCTACTAAAGGTGACCGAAGACATCAGAGGCGGCATGGAGAATCAAATGGTCACTGTACTCATATTGATCGACTTCTCAAACGCCTTTAATACTGTTGACCACGACATTCTCCTTGCACTACTTAAGCATCACAATGCCTCTTCTTTGGCACTTGATTGGTTCTCTAGCTACCTTGGTGGGCGCCAGCAAGCAGTCCGCGTTGATCGGTCCCTGTCTGACTGGTGCGATCTTGCCACTGGCGTGCCTCAGGGAGGTATTCTCCTCACTTCTTTTTTCCACGTTTATTAATTTCATCACCCCAGATCTGCGTTGCTCTTACCACCTTTATGCCGATGATCTGCAGCTGTACGATCACTGCAAAGTAACTGATATTTTTAGTACCATCGACAAGTTAAACCAGGATCTGTTGCATATTCAACAGTGGTCGGAGAAGTTCGGGCTGTTCGTAAACCCATCAAAGTGTCAAGCTATTGTCATAGGTGGCTCTCGGCAGCTTGCCAAAATAGACCTTAACGCGATCACACCAGTGATATTTAACAATAACCCTATCCCTTTTAGCCTAACTGTTAAGGACCTCGGTATACTTTTGGACAGCTCGCTTACTTGGAGGCCTCAAGTTGCTGAGATAAGCCGCAAGGTCACGGGTACCCTTCATGCATTAAACAGGTTAAAACACTTTTTACCTATAAAACCAAAATTTTATTAGTAAATGCTCTTATTTTACCTATTATTGACTATGGTGACGTGTGCTATCCGGACTTAGTGGAGGAGCTGCTTAATAAGTTGGAACGACTGGTAAACAACTGCATACGGTTCATTTTCTGTCTCCGCAAATATGACCATGTGTCGCAGTATCGCTCTCAACTCGGGTGGTTCCCTATACGTCAACGTCGCAATATCCGCATGCTCTGTATGTTATATTCTATCCTCAATAACCCGGGGGCCCCTGAATATCTCAAAACCTTTTTTCGCTCTTTTGCTGGCTCCCGTGAACGTCAACTACGGTCCACTGGTAATCTAACCCTCTCTCTTCCTTTTCATCGAACAGGTTTCATTACCAATTCGTTTGCTATACAGGCGGCTCGGCTCTGGAATGGCCTTCCCTCTGAAATTAGAAAAGCTCCGTCCAGCTATGCTTTTAAAAGGTCTGTGCGTGCTTTCTTTGCTGGCAATTTAAAGTAAAATTCTATCTTCTCTATAACTACTTTTCTTGGCGAGATAAAGCTATATATATGTAATATATATTTTTAATAGTATATGTGTATTATGTATTTGTTTTATGTTTATGTATTATATGTATGGTAGTCTGTGTAGGTATAGTAAATTTAAAAAACTGTATTGGTTGCACCGCCTACAATCTTTTCTGTTTTGCCCTAAGGTTGACTGGTAGAGAATGCCTTATGGCATTAAGTCCGCCTTTTGTACGTTAAGGTTTTCTTATGTGCAATAAAGATTAAATAAAATAAAATAAATAAATAAGCACAGTCGCCGTAGAAAACTTCAAAACGGGCTTCCGCAAGGATCCTCCCTGGCACCACTGCTTTTTAACCTTTACACACACGATCTTCCAGAAACAGCGTCCAGAAAGTTTATCTATGCCGATGATATTGCCTTGGCCCACCAGCATGGTTCCTTCAAAGTGTCAGAAACACAACTCACAACCGACTTACATTCCCTTAACGCTTACTTCAAAAAGTGGAGACTGGTGCCTAACGCAAGCAAAACAGAAATTTCCGCTTTTCATTTGAACAACAGAATGGCCTCGTTCAAACCCTCTGTCATCCTTGACGGAAAAGTCCTTGCGTATAACCCACAACCCAAATACCTGGGCGTAACCCTGGACCGCTCTCTTACATTCTGCTCCCATCTCAGTAAACTTAGTAAAAAGCTCGGGACCCGCAATAACATCTTGCATAAACTGACTGGAACTTCATGGGGAGCCAGCGCTGATGTACTCCGCACGACAGGAATCAACCTGGTTTATTCCGCTGGAGAATACTGCGCGCCCGTCTGGCTCAATAGTTCACATGTCGAGAAGGTCGACGTCCAGCTACGGAAAACTATGCGCTGTATCACCGGTACTATCCAGCCTACTCCTGTGGAATGGCTACCAACCCTAAGTCATATTCCACCACCCCACCTGAGGAGACAACAAGCTCTGCTAAACGAAGCCAATAAAATTGCTGCAGACCCAGAGCTGCCAGTTTTCTCAGAGTTTTTCTGTCCCCCCTGGAAACGCTTAAAATCCCGCTATCCACCATATGACACGGCACAGGAACTCAGAAAGTGCAATTTCAGCTTAAAGGACAGATGGAGAGATTACTGGATTACCAACTTGCCCAAGGGTGCTAATAGCAGCTACGATCCCACCCAAAAACCCCAGGGCTTCTCTGCTCAGCGACGGGAATGGTGCCAGCTAAACAGGTTGCGAACTGGGCACGGACGATCTGGCGAATTTATGTTTAGATGTGGCTGGCGGGCTTCGCCAGAATGCGACTGTGGGGCTCCGATACAGTCAATACAACACATTGTCCACGAATGCCCTACGAGGAAATACACCGGTGACTGCCCCCTGGACTTATTATCACTAAGTGAAAACGCAGCCCAGTGGGTGAAGAATCTTAATATTAATTTGTAAATTTGTAAAGCGACCATGACTTGCCATACGACTAAATAAATAAAGTGTACGGGAAAGTAATGTAATCATTTTTATTAAATAATAAAGAGATTTTCATTTTTTAATGAATATGAGAATAGCCTCACTTAGTATAAGTCTTTACACATTAATATTGTGCTCTTGTTCTTAAATTTAATTTGGTTAGCTGCAGGTGAGTGTTTAGGTATAAGTGAACAGGCAATTATATGGTTACATCGAAAATGATTTTCACTGTTCAACTTCAAAAATAATTACAGAGGTTTATTGTTCCTATAAGTTCCCCAGGTCTTATTGCTTTCGACATGACTAACTAAAAAGAATTAATTACTAACTTAAACATTAACAAAAAAATAATACCCTGAGATTAACCACTCTATATCGATATTTATCTCGCGATGCGACCGTCCCCCACATTGTCTTGATGAGTACCGAATGTGAATGAAGTAGTAAGACGAATGCGAACGATTCCGACAAAATACGATGTGAAAGGATTTTTAATTACATGTGTTCGCCCCGGCCCGGGTAAGAAACGGAGGGACAATTTTTTTCAAAATAATAGATCTTACAAGTAACACGAATTACAAAATTACATAAATTTAATTAAATGTTAAAACAACTGAAGTAATATATGCCTCTGTTCAGAAGTTATAATTTTAATAATGTAGGATTTCACTCGCAATAAAGTACTCAAGTTCATCGCTCCGATTCAAAGCGATGTGACCTACTGCTGGTTTAATTATTTCCTTTATCACGTTTATTCGTTTATTTTTCTGCTCACTCGTACTAAGACGACAAGCTTTGTTTACTATTGCCACGAAAAAAAGGTAATTTTAGCCAATTTAAACGCTTTAAAAAAACATCAGAGATTGGGTACATTAATGAAGCTAATAAGATTAACCCTCTCTTGTTTTCTTTTTATATTCGTTTTGGAGTAAAGAATAATGTAATTTATATAATTTTTATTTATAAAGAATACAGAATTATGAAATTATGTGATAGCTACGTTTACAGTCTATTATTAACTCTCTATCCCCTGTGCTCTTTGTGCATAGCACTGTAGATAAACTGTAGGTGCTGTATTAGATTTTGGAATTGTTACTAGCGATCTGGAAAAATGATACTTACATAAAAATGGAAACGCATGCTTGAATTGAACATAACTAAAGTTTATCTTATTACCTATCCTATCGTATCATATGTGACGTTTTCAGGCCAACAGTACTTCATTGTCGATTCTTAGTGGTTATTTAATCCTAAAACGCAAAAGCTACGAAGTATATCTGGGTAACTTATAGTGCCTAGTTTTTATATTTTTTTAAACAATTTATGGTTGGTAGCTTGGTTGTAAAGTTGTAATTTACTTTTCACCTCAGCAATTCGAACAAACCTACTTCCCTCAAACAGTGTGACGAAGTAGCATTTTAATTTAGTGATGGCCATGAAATGCCACTTCATACTTCGCGGTCTATTACAGATTCGAAAACGTATTTGAACTTCATTCGCTATCCCTTTCTATTCTTATTCATATATGTAGAGCGCTAATAAAGCCCATATATATCACCACTGTCACTACGAAACAACAATAACTCACTGACAATAAATAAACCTATGTCTGTACCCACTTACGTCAATTCTGATATACCTAAAATTGGGCATCAATTTGGAGTGGTTTGTACCAGGTAACTTATTAGTGGAATTTTCCTCCTTCTTTTCGTGGAATTATGTTATGATAAGTATATACTCAATATACTTATCATTAGATAATTCCATTCCTTTTTACCATTCCATAGAACTATAAAAAATATTATTAGTACTTTTTTTTTGTAAAAGACTGACCAGCGTTTGACCTCAGTCACACCTGATGGAAAGTGACGACGAGGTCGAGCGTGTAGCACGCTGGTTCAGTAACAGCCTATTCACTCTTGCCTTGAAAAGACCCAAATTACATCTTACCGGGAATACAGACGAAAGGAGCGAATTCCTTAGCAGTCCGCATGCATGTATTCTGCTACGGACTAATTTAAAGCAGACGCAAGCAGTACCTACTGTATCTATAGATTCCGGACTTTCGGACTTTAAACCCATAGTAGGCCGGAACGCAGATCCATGCTAAACAAAACCACTTAGGTCCGTTATGTGCTACCTTATATATGTATGCTACTAGCATCTTATTGGAGTTATATTATAAGGTATGTCCGGGGGTATGCCTACCAGTGGATGGGGGGCAACATCTCGCAGTTACAGTGTATTTTACAGCGGTCGCCGATCTGCCAGCCAAGCGTGGTAATTACGGCCTTTGGGGGGAGGTCTTTATCCAGAACCGGGCGATTTTTGGCAGATGATAAGTGATGATGATAAAATCTGATATTTCATGAGTTAATGCTTAATAATATATACCCACTTGCCACACATATTATGTTCTAACTCAACATAGACTAATTGCAGGATATTGTTTTGCATGTTTTGAATAGCTATCAAGGGCAGGGACGTGAATTTGTTATGTTATAAAAATAATATTATAGTGTAGGTACACAAATGAATTCATTCAATCATCATCATTTCATCATTCAACTCTTCATTTTTTTTCCTGATTTGGTAAATGATTAAATTTAAAATCACTAGAATGTAGTGAAAATTAAATTTAACCATTTACCAACTTAGGAAAAAATATAGGTAGATGTAGATCGACTCATTTATGTAACTTAAATAAATATCATTACAAAATTGTTTGTTTAGTGAAGACGTTTTACTTTAAAAAAATACCATTCATTTCTAACAGATATGAAGGTTATTTATATTTAAGTAGACGTTAGTAAGGGGACGCAACAATGGGTTGTTATAATTTGTTACATTATCTGTCACGCTCCAACAAGAATATGAGTGCGAAAGTAACGGATAACGCCAAAGACGATAAAATACCAACCATGTTTTCTGTTCAGTTTACAATTTTCATACTTCCCGTGTAACACATGTGTTCTTCATTGTACGTGGGAAGAAAGAGACCAAATTTTAACGAAATAAATGTTTAATACGATGAAATAACAGACGTACTTCAACCATTTTGTTTTTTTATAAAAAAATATTTACAAGGGATATACGGATATCTTAATTATTCCATTTAATTCATTAATTAATTCGCCTTACTTGGTCAAATCTCGGCCTAATTTATATTTCACGCTGTTAGTCCATGTTTTAATTTTCCAATGCGATAGGATTCCGAAATTAAATTATTTCAAAGTATGGTACGTGCAAAGGAGCTTGGGAAGTGATTACAGAGAATTGGCGGTTAATTACTTAGTATGATTTCAAAAGCCAATTCTTAGAAGAGTCTAAGTGCATGACTGGTGGCAGAGTTACAACCAGTCTTGAAGCCACAGCTAACGCATAACGTAACCCAATATCATCACAAAAACTTGTCGCCAAACATAGTACCCATCTAGGACCAGTTGCATAATAACTTGTAACTTATAAAATTAGCGGAAATCTATTAGTATATTATATATTAGTTGTAATTTTTTATGCAACAGGCCCCTGGCCAACACTACTCGTCCATGGCATTGGTACAAGGAACCGTAATTGTTCTAGAGCGGCAGAGTTACTTATTTATTTTGCAGTAGATCATAAAACTAGTTGGTACTAGTAGTAGAAGAAGTATTTTTGCGTAGTTGCTAGTAGTAGGATAGTAACCAAAAAACTGTTTATATGAGTATTTACCCCAAATATTATTTTTGATTATGTTGACCATTAGGGTCGCCTACTTATGTATAGGTAAGAAACTATGTAGTTAGTTGTGCGGAAAATTAATATAAAACTTAAGTCAAAATTTGAATACAGAAAGCTAACATGCTTGTAATCACGCATTATTACTACTTATACATAGACCAGGTCCTTTAGCTAATTTTTTCACCTATACAACTAATATGTTAAAGGAAATATGTACACATTTCCATACGTGAGCGGTGTGTGTGTGTCTACTTGCATAGAGCACATATTTGGCAAGTGTCGACATTTTAACATTTGCACCTACAGTTATCAGAATACCAGTGGCAGTTGCTAACTTTGATTAATGGACGCACACATCCCTATCTAAAGTGAACAGTATTGATGTTTGTAGAAATGTCCTGGCTCAAAACAATAGAGATAGGAAACATATGACATACGGTGCTGCTGCATACGAGTATATTAAAAATTGAAGCCATGTTACCACCGAACTCGAGGTATGTCCAAGTCAATTTATGGTATTTATGATATGATTTGGTGTTAAGCACACTTGATACCAACTAAACCCCAGGTAGATACTTGGCAAATCATATTTGAATCGCGGCCGGTATAAGCTCGAATCAGAACAAAACCAGCATGTTATTACGGGACTTATTAATAACCAGAATCAAAGTTGTACTAGTGCTAGTGCTTTTGAACCCAACTTTTAATAGACAAGAGTAGCCGCCTCGCAATTTCAAAAACTCCACAGGTAAATTAGCTCCTTTGTTGCATGTTCCCGCCAGATTTTTCACAAATTGGCATTGTCACATAACAATGGGCTTTGTTAAGTATAATTCTTTTGGTTTTATGATTACAGGTTCAAACATCCTTCCGTGTTCATTGTCAATTCTACACGTTGTTTGTCAGGAAAGTTTCGTGCTCATGGTTTACTTAAATTAACGACATAATTATTAGTTACCGAGGATGTCGAAGATATAGTCACTAATAGTTACACACATGTGTGATGTCGATTTTAAATTGCGATAGACGAAATAGTCCAGGATATGCCTTTACCGTCGATAAAAAAGGCGTCTGCTTTGAACTCTGTACATTTTTCTGTCGGTCCCTTAATAGTTTATCGTGAGGTGTACTCGATTATCGCCGGCGTCCGGCATAAAATATAAAAGCAACCATCTAGTTAAAAATGATATGAAGTTCGTGACGTCGCAACTCGTCGAATAATGTGTTGAATTAATATTATTATTTGACGAGTTGCGACTTGCGACATCATCAGTTACAGGAATACTAATAAAGATACCATACATACGAGTACAAAGCAATTAGGTATTCATGCATACATTAATCCTTGAATTTAATTGTATATTTTTGGCAAATTTATGTGTTGATAGTGGAACTGAACATCAGATCTTCATTTTACTTTTGAGAATCCTGACTTTTCTATCAGTCCCACTTAGGTTAAGGTATACAAAGATATCATCAAGGGTAACATGAAGTACTAGTACAGACAACGTCGTAACTACAATTACTCGCCGGTAACTTGCCATACAGCTCTGTGGACAGTGATGTTCCGTTCTTACAGTGCTGGAAATTTCTCTAGAACTGGTGTACCACGCTTTATTGGATTTATTGTTATAGAATGGACTATTGTGGGCAATAAGCCTAATAAAACGAATCTACACTATACTATATAATAATATTATAAAGGCGAAAGTTTGTGACATCTTCACGTCTAAACGAATGAAGAGATTTTAATGAAATTTGGTATGGAGTTAGCTGACACCCTGGATTAACACATTTAAGTTTTTTCGCTAATAAACCGCGTGTAACACCGCGGGGCACAGCTAGTAATAGATAAATTGCTTGTCGACGTCATTTATGTGACAAAAATCTTGTGAAAACCGAGGAGGATAAAGCTCTGGAAGTACAACCATGTAGGATGACTTGACGATCATTATCCCAATATAGACGGGAGTTTAAAAAAAAGTTGTATCCAATTAGCGTGCCTTGTAGAAAAGTATAATTATTATAATTAAACATAAAATCTGTATGGAAATTACATTTTTGCCTTTTTACACTGTAATATTGCTTATAGTTTTGGAAATGATAACTAAATCTTCTAGCGGTAAGTCTAAGCGGTACTCGTATAGCACAATTGGAAGTGCACTGGGCTAGTGATCCAATGGTTATGGGTTCGAATCCCGCTCCGAGTCAAATTTTTCTTTCGATTTAAATATCGATAGTAATCTCTTTCTGTAGATATTTTTTTTTCTAACATTTAAACATTTCACGAAAGGAAACTACTATTGTGCCATATTTTCTACTAAAGAAAAAAAAATACGAAGATAATATTGGTTGAGGGGGAGAGACGGATAGGAGTAATTATTATTTTCACACTTTCACAACCTGTTAATAAACTGGTCCATTTTTGCAACATTTATGTTTCAATCCCTATAGGCGTATTTCTAGATTTTTTTATGTTATTAATAGATATTGACCCTCCGATAAGACCTCCTTTTAAAAACAGATATAACAGTATCGATGATAATTAGGGAAAGATTTTTAAATTGGTGACGAGGACAGAAACTTTTCTCGTTATTATTTTGATTAAATTCGGTTCAATTGTATTACTAGTGAGTTATACATTTATTTGAATGTTTTCATAACACAAATATATAAAGAAAATATTAGATTAAGGCCTTAATTGAGGTAGGTAAAATAACGTGACCATAATTACAAAGATTGTGTAAAAATAATAACTGAAGAACGTGAACTTGTGTGTATGTAATTCATACTTTGCAGAATCACGATACGGATTAGCATCAAAATCGAAGAATCGTCTCGCCTTTTGTACAATAAGTTTTCGGTTGTGAAATAAAGATTCAATAAATAAATAATAAAACGCTCTAACAGTAAACAAAACATTACGAGTATTGTATCATACTAATGAAATATTATCAGAGAGTGTCGATCATCTCCATAGACGAGTGTAAGCCCTGTAGCAAAATCACCAGTCGATTATTCCCCTTCGAATGCGGGTATTTAAATTCATTTTTTCATTCACTATACCTAATTGCCACCGTCTTAATTACAAAATTTCATATAATTTAATGTTGCATAATAATTATTAAATAGCAATAATATAATTTGCCATAGTCATCGGAGGATATAACCTGTTACCGATTGGTTTACATGACATCTCTACGACACTGTCAGGCTGATAGCTGACACTAAAACACAGACAAACTAAAATACCGCATAAAACTTGTAAAGTTATTTGAGTAGATTTAGATTTCTCAAGGGTGAACCACCTAAAAATTGCGTAGACCCTTCTATTATATTCTTTTTAATAGAGAAAACTTGAATAGAGAAAATTATCGCGTAAGAAATAATAACGTTGTAAAAAATGTCAACGAGAACAGAGAAGATCGATATTGAAGTGAGAAAAAAAAAGTTCTTATATTTTTTTATATTTCATAAAAGACGCGTTTACCTCAGCAGACATAATTCATCTGATTAACCTTAATGATATTGTCGCTCCTTAATTCCTTTTATTGCATTTTCATAAGAATTTTTACAATGACAATCCTATCAACAGTAGGTTGTCATTCAGTCAGATGTCTAAAAGCAATGTTTTAATGAAGAGGTAGGGGTTGCAATGCACAATGTGGATCGTAACCTCTACCTCTAAGTCAACAACTCAGAATGATCTTTCATCTTAATTGAAAATTGTACCTTGCATAATGAGATAAAGTACTAATGACGTGCATGATCTTATTGAGGTTTGATTGCACATTATATCGAGCGAATTGGCGCCGGCGTCATTAACTCGCTCGTTATTTCTGGCCGCGCATTTTCATTGGCTGCATGTGCGCATATATGAGTCGAGTTCTGTAAAGTGAGTTTGAGATCCGTAAAAACGTGGTATCTCGGGTGGGTTCTCTTCTGCACGTATCGTTTTGGTTAGCGACTGGAATAACTGTGCCTGGCCCGTCGGCGCATTGACCGTCTACGTCAGCAAAATTAGCTACAGATTCGTCAATGTGTACAAGCTTGCAGCACAGACATAAGTCTAAACGGACATCGTAAGTACATACATACCGTGATTTGTATTTATCCGTGAACTTATGAACGTTTCATCTATGCTGTCACTACCTAGATGTAGAAGTATTAGAAATAAGTTATAGGTATAGTTTATTGCGTAGATGTACGTAACCGTGTTTGTTATAGTTTTTTTATTTGCATACATACAAAAATATCGATTAAACTTTAGATTTAATAAAAATTATTAACAAACATGTTATCACGACATGGTATATTATGTGGTTTAATTAGTGTTTTCATCCTATAGTTGAATTATAGCCTAACCTTTGATTTGCATGCTCCTGTTAATGACATCCGCTAATATCTCACGTCTACCACAATACACACGTGTAATATATATATATATATATATATATAATACAAGTACAGAATATCCACTCCTCAAACTCATTTAAATGAATAGCGACCCTAGTCCCGACGCAATAAAGCACTGTTCAGCTCGTGCAGAGCTAAATGCTTACAATTATATTCACCTACACTGCGTCTCTTGCTATCGCGTATATCTGACTGCGTTAAGGTTGTTTCTTTTTAAAGAATACCTAATAATCTAAATATTTATGCATACTAAGTACTTAGCTCTTAATCTGCATATACCTACGTTAGTCAAATTATAAACCATTAATAGAACCTATACGGTTAAGGTAGCGAACCGGTTCTCCAGGCCCCTATTTCACCACACCGACAATTGTCATAATTCGCGACATATGTAAATTTCTGATGTTGTCGGTGTCCATTGGTTACATTGGCCTCTTAGTAAGTGATTGGGATGTGTGCTCGTTTGCCACCAACACGTTATTTTTTTTTATAAATACCGATAACTTGTATTATATTTTCAATAAATAGGTAGTAGTTTGGTGAAGACCTCTTGACTATTCTCAAAAGAATGTTCGTTATTTTTCGATATGACTGTGATTAGTCCTCTGTCGGAATTTTGCGAAAATTGTCGAATTTCTCGTGACGATTGTAAAATGCTTTTTTACAGTCGTTATTGTGGATAATCTATGTAGCTTAAACATCACATTGGTTGCAAACAGACATACAGCCCGCATAACGTATGTATATATTTTATATAACTATATGTATGTATTTATATATACATATAATCAATATTATATATCCTTACATATACATGTAAGGATATATAATATTGAAGTTGCCTTAAAGCATTAAGTCCGCCATGTGTACCATCTTCTATTGTACAATAAGGGTCAAATAATAATAATATATAAACCCTATGCCACTTTAGGATCGATGACCCTCCTCGCAGAAATAGGGGACCGAATTGAAGGCATAGTGTCCGCATCCTCTCTTCGGACCTCGCACAGCCCGAGAACGTGCCACTTTTTTCACGTGAGTTCGTCCTCCTTATGGACATACGCTAATTGGATATCAGGCCCGGTACCGCGAACACCGAAGTTCATATATTTCGAGCATCTTTCTCTTTTACTCCAATTAAGGCGTCATGAGAGTGACAGAGACAATCGTCCAAAATTTACGAATATCGTTGTTCCCGGTAGCGCCGCAGAGCCCTAGTTGACTAAGTTTTTAACGTAACTTTACGTCACGAACGCATTTGTGTTTCCCATATAAATAACATTATCACATACGCGTTAGTAAACGTTTTTTTTACGTCAAAAGAAACCTACACTAGAGCCACAGATATTCACTTTGTATCCCACGTCGTTGGTATTACTCGTAGCGCGTACATTTGATTGATCTACGTAAACGTTATATCTGCGCATTGCAGTCATGACCGCACTAAAGTTATTTCCAACTAGCGTGTGCCCGCGACTTGTCGATATTTATACCGATATTAAATTCCTCTTCCGTCCGGCTTTCTGTTAAATCGGTGGCTGAAATTTTATTGGCACATAATTTTCACCGAAATTTACGTTAATTTACTTTAATACGCGTCTATTATTACGCGGAAATTTCGGTGTGCTTTAATAACATGTGGGCTATACAGGTATAAGGTTATAGACTATGAACGTTTATCAAATGAAACATGGTCGATATATAAGCAATGTTGACACAACTTCGTGATAGGTATCACTATGCTATGTTGTACAAGTATGGCATCACGAAGTGACACTGTTTGAATATTTTCTTGGATTTTTTTTATTCTGTGGTTTGAAAGCTTTTACTAGCCACCGCAAATTTACTATGAATATTTAAGTTAAGCCAATAAAATCCGCACCCATAATGTCTTAATGTTTTAATTTATCCGAAATGTGTACGGGCTATTCAATACAGAGTTTTCGCCTTTCAAATGCTCCTTTCTTTTGTCACCCTCTTTTAAAATCATGTAACTTTTTGAAGGCCCATTCTGTCAACAAACTGTGTTTCTTTTGCTTGCGAATTGTTTCTTAGTGGGAATAAGCCGGGTGTTAGACAAATATCGCCTGTCCATATTTTGTAAAACACAAACATCCTTCCAATATTGTAATTTTATTTGTATATTCCGGTATGCAACTAAATATAGAATTTCGGTTCATGGAAAATCCATTAAGACTTCCGAAGTGAATTTTGCGCTCCAGTTCACGTCTATACAGATAACATACCTATAATATGTTACTCAGATAAATATGAACACAACATTGTCCGATCCCGCGGTTCAAAAATTAACGAACCCAGCCTCCTACGTCCTATGTGTATTATTGTAAACAACTCAGTACTTATAAGCACACTGCCTGCCACTGATGAATGAATGAATTTACCGATGACCTCAGATTGTACTAAAGGCTTTATTTAGAAAAGAAACCAATTTCGGTTTATATTTACTATAGCTTAGGCTTTTGTTTTGTTTTTCTTCTATGACAAATCTTATACGAAAGTCTTAAGAACAAAACAATCATGCCATAACACATTTGCGCGACTCAGAGAAGTTGCTGAATGCGAATTACTAACGAGGTATGAAAAGTTTCTTATTTTGATTATGTTAAATGTTATTTAAACCAGATGCCAAGAAATGCATGCAAATATATCAATCTGCGCGTTAAATGAGTTTCTTGGCATCTGGTATCAATAAAATTGAACATAACCATATTAAAAAACTTCTCATGCAATGTCATAAAATATCAGGTAAATAAAAAACAAAAAAATATGAAAACTTTCTGTGTAGTGCATCCTAAGCTGCTCAATTTCAACATGTTATGTACAATTTTAAATCATAAAAAAGTAAATCGGAGAATTAGTGAAAACATCTTTGTAGCTTTTAGTAACAGGTCAGTAATCTACGGCTATTGAAATAGGGAAGAGTTCTATTTTTAGATGCCTGCATGAAATGAAAAGAATCGCGTGTTGAAGACTGCGCGACAAGCTCTCAAAGTGCCCGAAGGAACGAAAACACTAGGTACTTGACGACCGGTCGAGACGAGGCATTCTATTCTTGTAACTACCAGAGTCAAACACTTGGACAAACCGGGGTAACTGTAACTTCGAGATCCGTAATAAACGCTCTCAATGAGAAAGTGCAATGGCTGGTTTACCCGTGCGTTGGATCCATAAGCGCTATTACAGCGGTTGAAATAATTTCTAAGAATGGGGGAAGCTACGTATTAAAAGCCATTTAGCTCGCTGAGAACCTGTATTCAATACTGTGTACCTTAAAATAGACTTCATTAGTTCTTGTGCTGTCTTATAGTCCTTAGAACTTTTACAACACAAATCTATCTTGACACGAGAAACCATTTGATCTAATATTCATTCGTTTAAATTAAATTTTCTTATCCCTTATTTAATAATGTTTAGAAACGGTTAAATTGATTTCTCGCAAATTCTCCAGCGTACCGCAATGTTTCAAGGATCACTTGTGGTTCAAATTAGGATATTTAAGTAGGTTCCTACGAATTATAAGCCCGTAGTCGATATCAAAACGAAATTCGCTAATAATGAAATAACTCACATAATTGGTGGCAAGGTGGTACAAAGTTTTCGATTTAAAAAATGTTATTGTTATATAAAATTAATAATAATAATGTCGTTTTTGTGGGGCCCATATCGCGTAGGGCGAGTCACCGTCTGGCGGAAATAAAACTGTATACCATTTTATTAGGCAGGCGAGGCGCCCGGTTTTTTATCCAATGACCGAGTAGCTAGTCCATCCTTTCCACCCTAGCCTAGTACATTCTAGCGCGCGTTACATGATACAGACAGGGGCAACATCCCCTTGCATTTCATTAAATTGTCGAAAGGGCTTCTGCGCGTTGGCTTGACCCGGCTCCGCGTACGCCTTCCAAATGTCCGGAACACCATTGTTCCGCGTACGGAAAAGGCATACAAATAATTATGTAGTTCGCAAAAACACAATTCTTGTAAAGATTATTTTGCGAATATTTGCGAAGATTATTTATTCTATTCGATAATCTTCTGATTCGTTTCAGACGCAGAAAGCCAAGAAAACTGTAAAGGGGTTTTATAGTAAATCATGTCCTAAACCAGTAAACTCTTCTTATTTTTCAAAGCTCAACATCACTAAAAAGATGTTTCCATTATAGGACAATCATTAACATGAAAACCAAGTAATAAATTGCATCAAATAATCTTCTCAATTAAAATCCTGTCCAATAAAATGCGATTAGATTTCAAGTTATACTGCTTTCAAGTTATATTTCGAGTTTGCACACGTAACACGTTTGCAACTTGTGTGACGAAATCTTCTTTTACTCGAAATAGCATTTCTGTCTTTGTGGGTAGTCAGTGTGGGTGTCACTAGATGTGGGTTATATTTAATCATCTTCTTGATTTCGAATTTTCTAAAAGTTCTTATGTGGTTTTACTTTGTTGACTTGTTGACAATTGATTGTGCGCAAATATTTTGACCATCAATTACTACTACTAATTTTCACGTGAATGATATCTAGAAAAGTTAGATATTAGTTTCAAAGTTCCTAATAAGTAATAACGTTTGTCTTAAAGAACTGCTGCATATTTCGTGACACTGTGGCAACCTTTGTTTCTATCTTTTACGCGTATTTCCCGGCGCGAGGGAGCCGAATGCGTTGAGAGCGGCGAGATGAGATGGAAAAATTGGCAGTGGAACCACCTCCTTACGGATTACATAGTTGTCAAATTTGCAGCTCAAACACCGTGTTAAAATAACGACATAGAAAACGAAAAGACAATAAAAATAATCCAGGCGCGAGGTAGCCGAATGCGCTGAAAAGGGCGAGATGCGATGGAAAAATTGGGAGTGGAACCACCTCCTTGCGGATTACATGGTTATATCATGTTTGCACATCAAACACCGTGTTAAAAAAGCGATATAGAAGTGGAAAAGACAATAAAAACATATATTTTTTATGACGAGGAAGGATACAAGTGATTTACAATTTATTGGCGCGCTAAATGAAAAGATGTATGTAACATAGGTTTCATTAACCGTTGCTTGCTTACTAGCCACACCGCCAATATAAACTTATGTAAGAGGAAATAATCTGACCGAATAAGTATATATCTTCCGATCGACCAAACAGTCTATCTACAGAAAAAGCGAGCGCTTTTAAGTAAGTAAAGCATAGCGATTCGCGTAAGTAAAGTACCAAGTAAAATTATGCATTAACTTCAAAATTAACAAGTGTCGTTTGGGTTTGAGAGTGGCGCATCTGTACAATTGTATATATAATCTGTAGCCCGTCCCTTCATCAATCTCGGGTTTTTCGCAAACGCGATCAAGTTTGCGGACGCCTGAAACTGATTCAGACTCATACGTTAGGGTATTTCTTTTTTACGTGCTTCCGATAAACTACGCAACGTCATATTTAAGGGAGTTGGTGCCATAATTTATCTTCTTCATAATATTGAGACAAAAAATACGACACTTTAGGAATGATGACTTACGTTAGAAGACTTATAATAGATGAACACATGTTATTGAAGTGACACTATGGTGTCCCGTTTGATCAATGTTGGTATGGGAGGGGAAAAATACAATCACAAGTCACAACCACAGCGGCAAATAATAATATATTATTATATATTGTTGTCTTAGCAGTATATACTCGTATAATTATAATAGTTTTTTGACGCGCGACAGTCGTAACCTTAATAAATTATCTAAAAATATTGATATCGATGTCTTTAACTGTAAAATTCATAAATTGTGATCTAGTTTAGTGCAGCAATATTTCGATTATGTTATGTGAGCGTGTAATTGCTATCCTAAAGTACCACAGTATGCAGTATTCAGTTATTTGAAATATAAAATGTAGTTGTAAGTGTTGATTTTTTTACTATTATTAATAGTTATAGTGCTTAGTAGGCACGTGTAAGCTACAGCTTCAGTGATAACTGTTAATTTAGATATAATTTAGCTTGCATTTTCGTATGTAGTTGCGGTAGTGTGCAACTTTAAAATTAGCACCTACCTATTAAGTATTTTGTCACTACCTGTGAGTTCCTGTAATTGGCTACCTATATCTACTGTATGATGTTTAATATGTTTTGTAAATGCTGTTGGATCTCCAAATAAATAAAATAAAATATGTACAAAGGTCGCAAGTCGGAGTTAATTAAAGTTTGAACTCAGATTTTTCAATACCTGTATTTTAAACTAAATAGATTCTAGCGAAAGCCAATTAAGGAATTCATAATGATATAAAATTTTCAGATAGAAACCGTAACACTTACATATTAGTACCTGCAGGTTGTTGTAGTAATGGAATCATGTTGCCAAATACATTAATTAATTAGTTTATCCGTTCAATTGATAATATATTATTAATGCTTTACAAATTATCAATATTCTGAAACATTTGGTTTTAATCATAATTTTCTGATGCGGGTTTAAATCCTGTCTCGGATGCCGGAGGTCCTCGTCAATTTTTCTTAGGGGAAAATGATGTCATCTATTTAAATTATCCATAATTTTCTAGTTTTAAATTACTTAGAGTTCTACAATATTTCTCTTATTAATTACTAGCGTCAGCCCTTCTACGGCTTCCTGCTGAGGCTCTTAGGAAAAGGAACAAATATTATGTACTGCAGAATTATTTATTTGTCCCGTTCTCGGTAGAAATTACGGGTTGTTGGGGTTCGACGGCTAGTGATCAGGCACCGTCTGACGGAGGTCATGACCCTCGTTCTGGGTCATTCCTGATGCAACGTTTGTCCATCACGATTCAGCGCGCTAACGCGGTGACCGTGATGGGCACCTTTTCGCCGGGAGTGGCGCGGAGCAGTCTTTTTGACTAGGATAATCATTGAATTATATCAAACGTAATTTAATTTAATGGGTTCCTTCTAATGTATGTAATGTGTGTACATTATTTAATTCAAATAACGTATAACACTAAACTAAAATTAGCATATTTCATTACGGAACCTTAGTATAGTAGTTTTCTAACAAAAATAGCCATATATGAGATTCAAACAAAAAGTTTATTAAACTTTTAACATTGTACGAGCTTACGCGGAATGAGTAGGTATACGAGTATGTAAACATTACGTCGTTGCGTCTAAAAGAGTCTTTAGCAGGTACGTCGCTTACATCATTTTTGACGACACATCACTACTAATGAGCAGCGGAACAACCTAAGCGCCAATGTCCTTATAGTCCCATTTTGTTAAAAAAGACACTTATAATGATTACTTGGCGGAGGTGGTACGTCTGAACCGAGGGCAATCAAAACTTCGACTTCCACTTTCGCCCCTTACTTTTTATTCGGTAGGTGTTTGCTTTTGCGGGGACGCTCTTTGTTTTATAAAAATAATGTATATCTAAGACGTTAACTTAATGCCAATATACGAGTCTTCTTAGTAACGTAAAGTGGGATACTTAGACTCTAGGAGGTTAATTTGTCCATCCATGAAAACCCATTTTATTGAATTGATACCTTTTTGATGTCAGCACTATGTGATTAATCCGTTTTAGTTTAAGCGTTTTATATCGTTCTAAGAATTTATTTATTAAATAAAATAGTTTTCCATGAGTGGACAAAACAACCTCGTAGAGTCAAAGTGCCCCGACCTTACGGTATATTATTCGTTAGTTTACTTAATTATGATTGGTATATCACTAGTTTTGTTCTATATAATCGTTTTTATCATTAATGTAAAAATTAGTTTTATAGAAAAGACTCTAAAAATTATGCTGATATTATAGTAATGATTTTTTTATTCGTCTTTCTTCTTATTTATCTTTTTTCATTCGTAAATGATAGTTTATTTCAAATAAAATTCAACATAAACATTAGAATAACTATTTAACTGTTCTACATTAAATTTAAAAAGGCTTGAGGCATTGTACCGAGGATGCTGGTGGCATTTCCTTTTCACTTCCACATTTTCCTTTCCTCGTTATGCGAGGAAGCTGCTAGCTGTTCGGTCACAAGTTTCGTAATAATATAAATCACTTCTATAGATATCCGTAGTACAGACTGAGCGATTTTAATGTCAGCAGTAGCACTAAAAAAACGGTTTAATTTAAAACAAAGAGCGCTTCAATTTCCCGAGGCCCAAAATCAATCTCGTTTTGTGTACATTCTTCGAAGGCTTTTATCAAATTTCTCTTCAGCAACGATATGTTTAAACAAACTTTAAATAATATAATTAAAACTGTTGTGAGCCATGTTACTAATACTTAGTTACAAACGGATAAACTCACGTGTAATTATATCGCACTAGGCGACATGTTTCGGGTAAGCTCTCCGGTAAGCGAGCGGTGTGTCCTGACTCGGCTTGAAAATGGGTACCAGAGCGTACCCGAAACATGTCGTCTAGTGCGATATAATTACACGTGAGTTTATCCGTTTGTAACAAAGTTTTAATAAAATTATAAAGTAACGTAATATGTATTAGCGACTAAAAACTTTTCAACAAATGCCAATTACCGTACTGAAATGCGACACTTACAGGGCGAAATTACTAAAGAAAATTTAAAATTTACCTTGCAGTGATATTCCATCTATTTTCTTTTTCTTGAATAGAAAATCTACATGATTATATTAGGAACGCAAATTCTCCTCAACCGAGACGAAGATTAATTAAATTCGTTTGGAGATGAAAATAAAATGTCAGCACCTGAGTCCGTGGCATTTTCTGTTTTGTCTAACGAGTAGTCAAGTTTCAATAGAAAAATAAATTATGAAATGACGGTCCGAGAAACAAGTGAAATATTTGTCAGAAAATTTTGTAGATTCTTATATATTTCAATTACTTATCGACACAACTTAAACCTTCAACTCCATACTTAAAACCACCTTAAACAGTAAACACGACGCAAATTTGATGAATTTAAACAAGCTGATGCGGTGAGATTTGTGTTTCTCTCAGTTAGTTATTATCTATTAGATTTTTTTTTACCTTTCTTCTTGCTTGTATTTTACTTTACTCACGTAGTCGAAATGCTTAACTCGGGTGAAAATCACCCGACTCCGCACCATTGGCACTCAAACGAATTCGTCCGATATGGGTGACTTTCAGCCCTTGGTTAACAATGTACTATTACTCAACTCTGGAGTCCCAAGGTTTCAAATGTGCCAGGTATAAAACGCGACATTCGGGGTGACCCGGTGATTTTTATCGGCCCGATATTTTGTCGACGGGACCCAAGAGATATGAAAAATAAATAAAAAGGATACTTAGTATAGTTTAGTCTATGAGTTTTTCGGGCATGACCTGATAAAAATCATCGTTATTTGCAAATACCGATAAATCAATAAATATTACAGGGCATTCTTACGCAAATTGACTGGGCCCCACGGTAAGCTCAAGGAGGCTTGGGGATCACATATCCAACGATATATTTGATGTAAAAATACTTATATTTATACATAGAAAACACCCATGACTTAGGAATAAATACCTGTGCTCATCACATTACTCAATTAATAGGCCCTTTCTGGGATTTGAACCCAAGACCGTCAGCTAATTGGCATGGTCACTATCCACTATGCCAGATCTGTCGTACAAATTAACTTCTTGGGCTGTTCCAAACAATGCCGTTTGGACTAAAGTTCCAGAACAGGATGTTTCAAGATAAATGTCTTGCATTGACATTTCAAACGTTAAATTAGAGAAACCACTTAAACTTTGCGTAACTCCTAATAATCCATTAAGCGAAAAGTGAAAAACGAGGAGCGTTTTTCATAAACTGAGCACAGTTAGCTGCCCTCCTTTTTCAATATTTCCTCCCACTTTTAAACTCGGTTAACGTCACTTGAATAAACACGTTAAGTAGGTTTCATTATTTATTTACAGCGGCCCAATGTTGCCTTATAATGCTCTGCAAAGTTACTGACTACTACAATGAAAGTTTATCTTTCTTTGGCAGATAGCAACTTTGTGCTGGGCAACGCGCAGGTGCCGGCATACCCGATCGTTTACTGCTCAGACGGATTCTGCGATCTCACAGGCTGGGCTCGGGCACACATCATGCAAAAGGTAAAGTAACATTTACAATATTATTATATTTTTATTTTTATATACACCGAAGGACATTTGAATCCGATGCTAATAACTTTTCTTCATATATATGTGTTCTTCGTCAATTAGTTTGTAAAATACTAAACAAATTGATTTTTAGGGCTACGTAGTCATCTAACCTAATATACCTAATATACTCAGATAGGTATACCTAATATACTCAGATAGGTATATTAAAATGAGTACGGGACTTAGAAACTAGTACCTTGAAAATCATGCAACGCTCAAGATTTTATTGTTTCTTGAATCATTAATATATATTATTTTTATAATTATATATGTAATAAATATCATATTATACTTATGAAATTTTCTTATACATAACAAGACATCCATATCACAACACATACACACTGATATAGGGAAAATTATGTAGCTATATAAATATTTGGCTAGTTAGCTTGGCTTTGTTTGATATGAACTATTAGAAACCGGCTATACTTTGCAAGAATGCTTCAGGAACCGGATAAATATTTTCCTTTTTCAGCAAGCAGACGCACCATATGTAAATAATATCGCATGGTCTACATGTCGATCGCAAAACCTAAACAAACAAACTCTCCTTTAACGAGATACACAACGAGACATATACATGTACTTTCTATACATATATTAGCATATACGATATTCAGTGCGACTCACTGGCTAACTTATCAACAAAGAGCCGAAACAATCTCAGCTAGACAGTTGTAATTTGGAGTTCTGGTTACATTTACAAATGTTTACATGAAATAAGCTGTTTTGGATGATTCAACCCCTACGAAGGTTATACGGGGTTGAAATTTTAATACATTTTCTTAAGTGTATAGTTGCTATTTCGTAGTTCACTTTCCCGTTGAAAAAATATTAACCTTATTCAGCATTTTTGGACATTTTTCCTGAAGGGGTGAAAAGAGGGTAGACAGAGCTCGATAAGCTCATAAGTTCTAGTGTATGGGTCAGGATACATTCATCTCTATTGTGATAATATCCAACTCATAGTAATGACGATGACATTCAGTTATATGTCTAAGTTATGTATGTCAAAAACTGAAAAATTAAATATATATATTAAATAAAATAGACGACTAGTGCCTAAGTTACTCGTATATTTTTATGTTATCGATAGGTTTTTTATCTCCCAATAGACAGCTACAGTTATTATTGTCAGGGAACTAGTTTTCATAATGATCCAGTTAGTTTAATAGTACTATTTGCATTTAAAGGGCTGCGCGTGCAAGTTTCTCCACGGCGCGGACACTCGCGACGAACATCGGCAGGAGATCGACGCGGCGCTGGAGTCCAAACACGAGCTCAAACTCGAACTTATTTTTTATAAGAAAAATGGTAAAGATTTCTAGTCCTAATTATTGACAACGACAGAATTCAGAAATATAAGATGTAATAGGAACCATATTACATACTGTGTCACGCTCATGTCAGCGCACGCACAAGTACTAAGTGCGAGCATGATGAAGGTTGTGTCTCAAATTCTGAAATATTTCTCGGTCTCAGTCTCACTCGGGGATTAAGTTAAAGCGGAGAAAATGTAAGCACTATACTCGTATTTTAATAGTATAGTCGTCATTTCTTTCCGTTTCAAGGGTTTGACCGCGTTTTGTGAAAGCTTGAGTACAGTGATCGTGAAGAAATATGGAATCTTTCACTTACCCACTCAAGTGTCATAAATAATAATTTCGCTCCCTTGCGTATCAAATACCTATTTCATACCAATATCAAGGAGATACCACTGTCGTATTCACGTTATTCGAGATTCCTTAGCAGCTGAAAATGCTTCCTTCTTTTAAAAAACTACAGTTTTATTTGTTCCGCTACATATCGCTATGAAAACCCATTATATGCCCGTGCTCCTGAAATTTCCATATTCACGAATTCCTTGATCACGGCTTTACTTATTGACTTTGTTCGCGTAATGCTCACTCAATCTCGCCTTTCACATTGGATCCACTCGTTATCCATTCCAGAAATAAAATTCCACATCAATATGGAATCGTATTTAGGGCTCCTGATTATTGATTCATATCAATTAAAAACGTACTTTCATGAGTCAGGGCTACTTTTGATGTCCACTTCAAAAGGTACCTTTGGATGTTTGATTTAGGTCGAATGAGGGAAGCAATTTATAAAATTACGAACCTTTCTCTTTGACGTCCTCAGTTTCATTAGGAGGGCAATGAAAATCCCTTAATGAGTGTCAGAAATACATTGAAATTTGTGAAAAACTACACCACACTGAAATAGCTATGCAAAGCTTCGTCTACGCCACAATCGTAAACAAAACCCAATAAGGGGTTTACGATTCCATTCGACAAAATTAAATTTTAGAAGCTGGAGCTTCGATTCTACGTACAGCTGGGAAACTGTTTACCATCGCAACTTTTAATGATCAATGGAAAAAGATAGTCAAAAGCAAGAAAATAGAAAAAAAATGTCGTACATTTCATATTTTACTCTCTGGGATTGTTTAGTGTGTCTGAACTACAGACACTCGCATGCATACCTAGTTAATGCAGTGACACGGCTTTTGGCTTTTGAATTTCAATTAAGTCGTACTGACATTAACATTTATTTATATTCACAGGTTCTCCCTTCTGGTGTTTACTCGACATTGTTCCAATTAAGAATGAAAAACGAGAAGTGGTTTTATTCCTCGCCTCGTTCAAGGACATCACTAACACTAAGATGGCCGCCATGACCACTAATGAGGAGTTCGACAGCGGTGAGTACTCTCGACATTTTACTTGAGATCATTCTAAAGAAAATGCAAGCTACAAAGTTTACGCGTGAAACCATTTCTTTGTTCTCGTGGCCTTGTTGTAAGGCGTTTGTGAATATAATATTGCTGAGTGAAATGGTTGACAGTTGTGCATTTGCGATGATAACCTTTGCTGGGCACGTGTTCTAGTGCGGTTAATGCGTTAGCTTGAGGTCCCCATAGACTTCCGTTGGCCGTAGCGAGTTGAGCCTCACCGCACGGTAAAGTTCGATTTGGAGTGTTGGTAGTCCTAGAACTAGTTTGTAGATGGAGTAGTGAAGCACAGGTCGACGCAATACTATACTTTTTAATAAAAATATTTTTTTATACAATTCCTACTTATAATTTTAAATATTAAAATAAGTAAATTATATTGTACTAGTTTAGATTTTTGTTGTTTTCTTTATCTAGTCGGTACCATTGTATCCTAGTTAATGCAATGATCACTTTCAACTTTTCTCTCTGATTACTTTTAAGTAGGTCTTGCTCAGTGAATTTTAGATTAAACAGATACTTTACACATATGAATATTGTGCCTATATGTAAGTTGGTTCGTGCTTTATTCAAAACCACCCTGTCTTTCTATTTTATTACCTATCTATTTTATAACCTCTTTCAATTATAAATATTTAATTCTTGTATGTCGCCAGTACATGCAAACACAGCGTTCAATGTTTACCAATTTTAATCATATTAATAGCTATACTAACCATTAGCTTTTACCGTTTTTATAATTATCCATACAATTTACTAAACTTTTAGTATTTGATTAATCTACCAATGTTAAAACATAATGTCCATTGAAATATTATTATATTTATCATGTGTACACTCAATTATTACATTTCAGAAATGAACATTATATTTTAACAATGAGTAATAAGATTTTTTGCCGATTGTATAATATTTAGCCATTATGATATATTTTATCGTAAAAACGAGTGATAGCTTTTGTACCTAATTTTTCGCTCCTATACTAATTAAAATAATATCATTTTTAGTCCTAGTGCATGACATGTAAATATTTCTCCTAAAACTATGATAAAGTACCTAATGCGTAGATACATTAAGCTGTAATTTCGCATGAGACTGTGTATGCACTGTCTGATCTTTCGCGCATGATCACATGTTCGTTATTTGCGCACAGTTTAATATACACATTATAATTGGGATATTTTATGGTCACCCAAATCATTTAATTTTGTAGTAAGTACGTAGTTATTCACAATATCAGTTTCGTACATCCATATAATGTATAGTGAATTATTTCTAATTATCGCCTTTATCAGCTTCACTGGCGACATTACGCATTGCAGGGTTTTCGCAATAAATACCTAGAAAGGTAATTCCACTCAAAAGAACCGCACGGCACAATATCCTGTTTATTGCCTGAATTGAACATTTCATTTTTCATTTTCTTGCGGGAACTACTTTTGATTCAATATAAATTACGACAAGTGAATCGTTGCGATTTCTCTTTCTAGAATTCGAATTTAAAGAAAACCCTGGATAGCGTAATAGTAAAACAAGATGAATGGTTATTACAGTATAATTATTCTGTTGGCGATGTTGGAGTGATATAAGATGGTAACAGGGTGGTTTATGCGTACAGGAGCCGCGGTGCGGCCTTCGGCTGGCGTGGTCACTCTAGCGTTATCCCCATTTGTACCCGCAGCGGCACTCTTGGGCGCCCGGTTCCGCGCTGAATCTAGTTGCCTACTTCCAGACCCGAATGGCAATTTGGACCCAGAAGCGCCGTCGCCCGCCAACATGGGCAGGCGGCGATCTAGAGCGGTACTTTATCAGCTTTCAGGACATTATAAACCGGAAAAGACGAAGAGCAAAATTAAACTTAACAATGTTAGTAAGGTAACTTTGAAGTACCTGTAATATTACACCGCCGTATTCCGGTTTGTATCACGGGCACACAATGGAAGTCTACTTATCCTTTCAGAACCTGCTTCACTCATCCGACCCGCCGCTGCCCGAATATAAAACGTCCGCTATCAAAAAATCTAAATTTATAATATCACATTACGGCGTATTTAAAACATTTTGGGATTGGCTGATCCTTATAGCTACATTCTACGTTGCGGTCGTGGTGCCGTACAACGCCAGTTTCGTTGATGAAGGTCATCCAAGGATCAGCGTCACATCTGACGTTGTGGTTGAAGCTTTATTCATTGTCGGTATGTTAGTGTCTATGCCACTTAATCACATTTAAATAAGTTTCATGCTTATTAACATGTTTTGTACATATTTCAGATATACTACTTAACTTCCGAACCACTTTTGTAAGCAAGAAAGGAGAAGTGGTGTCAGATTCTAAGGCTATAGCTTTTAATTATGTAAGGTCGTGGTTCGTGGTGGATTTGCTAGCCGCGCTACCCTTTGACCTACTTTACGCGTCCGACGTGTACAGCGGGGCGGTAAGCTGAATCGCCCAGCCGACTAATTAATTTAAGCGTTGTTATTTAAATTAATTATCGCTTAAACTAAGAACTCCTGCGGGTCGTTTCTCGCCCCGTCGAGCCGGTCATGTTTGTAAATGACAATGTAACTTGATTTAAAGTGTTTGTGAGCGTAAATAGGGCAAACAGCACAGTTAACTATGTTGCAGGAATCTACTCACGGGAACGTGCATTTAGTGAAGCTAACGAGGTTGTTGCGCTTGGCTAGGTTGCTGCAGAAGATGGACCGATACTCGCAGTACTCTGCCCTCATTTTAACGCTTTTGATGTTATCATTCTCACTCGTCGCACACTGGCTCGCTTGTATCTGGTTCATTATCGCCGAAAAGGAAATTGAGCATCACAGAAACGAGAGCTGGGATCTAGGTATGTAAATACTGAACCCAGTACGGTCGGCCTTTATTTAGAGCATGTGAAACCAAATAGAAATATTCGAGTTCGACTCGGTATTGCTAGGGACTGATTGATCTATGTAAAATAGAATAAATGTTTGCATTCCCGTGTATACTGTATATACAGGGTATGCTAGTAAAGTAAAAACAAATACACGTTTGAAAGGTTTTTCAGGCAAAAGTATCATGTATGTAGTATTTTACATAAACTCAATTTCTATCACAAACAAAATACGAAATTACTATTAGATATCATTAATATACATGTATTTTTGCTTTTAATTGAACAGGGATCAAGTTTTATTTATAATTATTTAACTCTGAATTTGCTAATGTCATAATTCTTAATTAACTTCGTGTAATGTAGTGTGAACTTGTGCGGAAGCCAACATCATTACCTCGGTTTTTAGTAACAAAATCGTCGTATCGTATCGTATAATTACGCCTCTAAATGTAACCTAAATTTTGTTCAAATCAATTAACTTACTTCCTCTTGATACTTTTGACTTTGATTTGATTTTACGGCTCAATGATGTGGGTTTATTAAAAGGTAAATTGAATACATCAATTTATTTGAGTATAGCGAATTAAGTGTCTCTCTCATACTCATAAGGATTTCAATGGTTTTTGTATTTTAAAAATGAGCACTATTGACACGTTTTAAAAGAATATCGTACGCAAAAATATATACCCTGTAATTTTTTGAAAGTTATTAAATAGTTAGAAAAAAATCATTGCATTGATACAAAAATAAACTATGTAAGTAAGTGATTGTTTTACCTATAACTCCTAAGTATCGAAGCTCTCAAAACTTTAAGATTCTTAAGTAATATACATGTATAGTAATATACTAGTATCAGTATGTAGATACTTGTATACCTACCTAAGATGTTGTTTAGACGTATATTAATCCCCCTTACTGTATAAGAGAACTATAAATAGTCAATGTTGATTTTAAACAGGTTAATTTTCAATTAACCCTAAACACAAATGTACGTGGAAGTTATTTTTAAATGCGTGTAATCGATTTGTCGGTACGTACCTATACAGGGTGGATAAACAATTTAGCGGAGCGGCTGAAAGTACCGGTGCCTGAGATCTCACACAGTGAAAGCTACGTGACCGCTCTGTATTTCACCTGTTCTTCTCTCACCAGCGTCGGCTTTGGAAATGTGTCCGCCAACACTTTACCTGAGAAGGTGTTTAGCATACTTACTATGCTTATTGGAGGTAACTGTTACTATCGTACTTATCTTATAACTTACTAATCATATTTTATTGTTGATCTTTTGTGGTCTTTATAACGACCTCCTAACCTTGTCGGTAGTGACTAATCAAGAAATTCCTAAGTTCGAATCCTGGCAAGGGCATCTATTTATGTGTTTATCACAAATATCCTAAGTTATGGGGGTTATGGTAATATATAACACAATAATTATTGCGCTTACAGTCGGACTAGGAAGGCCGCTTTGTATACGATTAGCCCAAACTATTTATGCTCTTGTTGTAATAAATTTCTCCATCTGCAGCACTCATGCACGCTGTTGTGTTCGGTAACGTAACCGCCATCATACAAAGAATGTACTCACGGCGATCCATGTACCAGAGCAAGTGGCGCGACTTGAAGGATTTTCTCACAATTAATCAAGTCCCGAAAGAACTCAAGCAACGCATGCAAGACTACTTCCAGACCATGTGGTCTCTCAACCACGGGATTGACATTCACGAGGTAAATCAACATAGCTCTGAAACCAGTTTAATCTACTGTAATTCTCTTAAAGGACGAACGTTTTTAATCTCAAACGTCTACTAAAAGGATTACACAATTTTTCTCTACGCCAGATTTTTCTTTTTTCCTCAGTAAATCTTAAGCATGTTTGAGAGATGGATGTAAATTTAATGCCACTGTCCAGTCGCTTTGAAGTCGTAAACGAAGTGAATATAATTCGCATAAAGCTCGTTATTGTATTTATTTTATTTTTCAGACTCTAAAAGAGTTTCCCGAGGAGCTAAGAGGCGATGTTTCATTACATTTGCACCGAGAAATCCTATCACTTCCAATTTTCGAGTCAGCGTCCCAAGGATGCTTAAAGTTACTTTCGTTGCACATTCGCAATAACTTTTGCGCTCCTGGCGAGTATCTCGTCCATAAAGGAGATGCTCTTACGTATATTTATTATATTTGCAACGGTTCAATGGAAGTGATGCAAAACGATATGGTCGTCGCAATTTTAGGTCAGTATCAATTAATTTTATTCGTACCTACGTACCTTTTTTATATCATGTCCGTATTTTCACGCGGTTTATTTTGTTGGCAAACAGGCAAAGGAGATTTGGTGGGCTGTGATATGAATGCCCATTTGCATGCATACAATACTGGACAGTCACAGAATAACAATCAGGATTCGGTCATCGTAAAATCAAGCAGCGATGTCAAGGTATTGAAACATGCTTTGTTTCAGAGTTATAAACCTTAAAAAATTGTATCTATAGTGCTTTTCTCTTACTGAGAAATTGTCTTGTTCCAGGCTCTCACGTATTGTGATTTAAAGTGTATATCTATGAATGGTTTGGCGGAAGTCCTCCGACTCTATCCAGAATACCAGCAAGAGTTTATTCAGGATATCCAGCACGACCTTACTTATAACCTGCGGGAAGGCTACGAGGCAGAACAAGAGTCAGACGGCAATGGCCACCCCTCTCTCACCCTGCCTTCCATATCAGAAGATGATGAGAATATAACTGAAGAAGGCCTTTCGCCTAAAATTAAGCCACCGCCTTCTAGTATCACAAATAGCCCTCGTCATCTTAAATTCAGGTTATTATTGAAACGTATTAACCACCAATTCTGACTAATGAAAATCTCTATATTTTCCGATGTTTATTTTATTAAATTAGATGTTAGTAATTAAACTCCTGTTCCATGTATATACAAGAGAAACTCGGCATTGCGTCACAGACTTAGATCAAATAGTTGTAAACGCTAACAAGGAGTAATTGCAAGTTGTATTAATTTCACGATTCCATTATTTGTTATCGACAGGCACATGCGGTAACATGGCATGTGTGTTATCGAAATGTAGCCGTTATCTGAAATGATCAAAGCCGTACAAACAGTTAAATCTAACTAATTAATGTGCCGCTTGTATACTTAATCCCGATAAAGATACGTATTCATGCCAAACATTATAAACGATTCGTATATTGTAGTCACTACCACCGTAAAAGGATTGCCAGAATAAATGTATTTCAATTACAAATGCACACTTATAAAATGGTGTGATTAAACTTTACTTTTTTTTTCAAGAGAATTTGTCCTCGAACAAGTACATAGTGGTTTTTGTACAATCTGTTTTCACATTAATTATTTTCACATATTGCAGACCTGACGGGCAGCGATTAACTCACAGGGAATTACGGGAGAGAATAGAAAGACAGCGTTCTGTTGCAACGCCTAAAATTACGAAAGCCGATTCGTTGGAGGGATTAAATTTAGAAGTGTACAACACGCGGTCTTCTGTAGATAGACTCGACACGCAGGTATCGAGCTTGCATCATGACGTAGCGGCGCTCAGCATGGAGGCAAGTCAAACAATGATGTCACTCGTCCACCATTAACTTTCTGTTGACCCATTTTATCATAAACGATGAGACAAGGAATCGGTATTAGATAAGGATATCATTCGATAACAAAAGTAGATCGCTTTTATTTTTGACGTGTTTTATCAGTGGCTAAAAATGCGTCAAACTTATGCTCGACGGGCGAAGCTTTTGTCAATGTAACATAGTAGAGAAATTAAAACATATTTAAGTATGAACATGTGATCTGTTTATACCTACCCTTCTAATTATAAACATACAAGTAGGGTGACGACGCCAGTAATGGATAAGGAACCAATCATGAACAACTGCTTATTTTATAAAGGAGTCAAGTGTTATGCATTTATTGGCAAACAATCATTTTATAACGTTTTGGAACAACAGCATAATCACAGACTAAACTATATGACTTAAAAAAGCATTTAGCAAAACCCTTTATCTTAATTATTGACTTCCGTCTCTGTCATATCCATCAATTCAGTGCAGGTATTCCTCTTTTTTTCTCATGAATTTGATTCATGCAGGTAAGGAATGCTATACAAGCATTGCAGGAGATGACGGCAGCGCCGCCGGCAGGATGGCATTCGGCACATTCCAATCCCAACCTACAGTGGAACACCCCACCCAATCAACTCGCGCGCAGCTGTAGCCATCCACCGGACGTCTTTTGCTGGGACCAGGTAAATATAGCTCATAGAGTACATAAAACTATTATAAAGAGGAAGATTATTTGGTATCAAACAGTTTTGTTTTGCAATTTTCATAGCTTCCCCAAAATTTTATACATACAAAAAAAAATAACAAAATCTATTTTCAACAGCAAGAGCGACCGAATACGCCTGACCGCTTGAAAGTACATCGAAGCACGCAAACGGAACCGTTCCTTCATTCAATCACACAATACATTCTTGAGCACCCGGCCACAGTGATGCTTTTGCTTGGTCTCGAGCCGGTAACGACACTTGCACCAGCGCCGACTGTCGACTACTACGACCCACGGAGCCGTAGACCAAGCACTCTCGAACAAATCGTAGAGTCCGAAAACGGAAGTCAAACTCCATCGAGCACAGCAAGCGAAAAGTTTGAACTCAACAGAAGCCTCAGCGAAAGCGTCAAAGACATTGATATACAGCCTGAAGTGAAGAAACTAGAGAGGCAAGACGCAAGAATAAGTAATATGAAGAGGAATAGGTATTCTGCTAGTGACCTGTGCGAAGAAACCGAGCGGCTGCTATCGACCGCCTCGTCGCTTCCCAGCACTCGCAGCCTTAAGTTTAACATTAACAGTTAATTTTACTGAAGACAATTCCATTTTCGCGATGTCGTATTCAATATTGTGCTCATTAGTGTTTAGAACTTAAATGTAAATTATTTACCGAATAGATTTAATCTAACACGATTAAATCAACCTTGGGTCAATGTGATGTTCTGATACTTACATTTAATGTAGCTAGGCCTCGAAGAGACTATTAGATGTAGAAAACTAACTGCATTACCTTATCAGTTTAATTTTAAGTCACTCATTATCTTTGTTTAACAAAGTATAGACATGTCTAGATGGAACCTCGTTCAGGTTTACTATTTAATAGGACTTTGTACATATCATTATCATGATTTTTTAACTTACTCTCAACAAAGTGTGAGTTTTATTTATAAATCTCTAGTCACTTGTACTTATTAGCTGCTGCTACCGGGGGCGACTGAAAAGTTCGAAGCCTAATATGGAAAAAAACGATTAAGCAACATTTAACTATTTATTTTTTTAATACAATCTCCTCTTAGTTTAATACATTTTCTTTTTTCTTTTTTTTTTATAATGCTTTTATACCGTTACCGTGCCGTTGAAAGAATATTTTTTATTTTAGCTGTCGAAATGTTCCTGTACAGCCGCCTTTATGTCTTCATCACAGCCAAATCGCTTGCCCCTTAAGTTTTTCTTTAAAATACAGAAAAGGAAATAATCACTAGGGGCAAGGTTTAGACTTTAGGGTGAATGGTCTATATCTAAGAAGTATTTTTTTTATAGCCAGCTTAGCTACACGAGCGGTATGAACTGGTGCGTTGTCTTGCAAAAACAAAACGTCTTTACTCAGTTTACCCCTTCGTTTCTCAACTATGACGTATTTCTGTCCCATTATTTTTAATAAGGAGATAAAATTTATTAGATTGGCATAATACACTGCATTTATTGTAGAGCCTTTATTTAATAAAACTATGCCATCGCAGTCCTAAAACATACTGCAGAGATCGCTTTGCACTTTAAACTTCTTTGGTGGTTTTTCTCCCTTTTCAATCCACTGCTCTCCGGATTAAGGATGACTCACGATACACCATCGCGTCTTCTACACATCGCCCTCCCTAGGCTGGGCCTTCCGTTGACCCACCGGGTACAAAGCAAAAGTATGTCCAGATGCAAATGAACAATAACCATATTCTCAAAAATCCCATTTGGTGATTTGTCACATTTCGTAAGGGACTGAATTACATTACGGTGCTCAGTTTTCGTAATATGCTTTGGTCACACACACATGGTCACCTTTATCGTTGGGTATGTCTCGTGACGTAATAAAGAAATATGTAATTTTTTTATTTATTGATTTATTAAGTGGCCAGGGCCACTATTGCATATACAACTTAAAATTACCTTAGGCTTAGAACTTATCAGTCGCCCCTCGTATAATGGGTTTACGACAGTATTATTCTAAGTCCTAAACATTTATATTTAAGTTTTAATGCGATCAGTTAAAGTTAAATACATCTTAGAATTAGGACTTTTTTCATAAATGTATTTTTATTAAATCAAGAAAAAGCATATCTGTAGCTGAATCATTGTGTATTACTTTTTTTACTTATGACCACGCATAGCTTTGCGTGTTATATTATCTAGGACAATACATAATCTGTAGATACGTACCTATTACCACAACTGTCTTCGCATCGACGTATTTAGGAGTAGCTCTAATATTTTAGGTAGTATTATAAACTTCGTTACATGTTTTTGAATATGATCTCTATATTTCGAAACTACTAATTCAACAACTGGTAACTAGCAACTTTTATGTGATCTTCTTATAAATGTATAAATTGGTATTTTTATTAAATTTAATTAAGGTTCAATTGTATTAAAGTGTACCTATTTCATGTAAGATTTGCCAAATAAGAAAAATATTCAATTACAAAAACGTGCCAATGCTAAAAACACAGGTTAACAGTTGTGTAATAATTAAAAGTAAGTAAAAATGCGTACCGCGATCAGAACGACTAGTTAATTATCCCTGAATAGGTACTCGTTTCCTAACGAAGGGAGGGAGAAGATCGGATTAAAAAGTTTATAAATATACGAATCGCAACTTGTTAGTCAATAGTTCGCCGTTTTAGTTCATTGAACCAAGTCTGGATGGTGGAAATATTCCGTTCCAATATGAACTTTTGTAAATCTATAATCCATATATTTAAGGTACCTACTTAAACGGCAATGGTCAAATTCTCTTTCGTAGATATACCTTTACTAACTTGTTTATTCGCATGGAATTTTCGGTTTTTACCTCCCGCAAGCACTAAAAAGTATGAGCTTCCAAACAAGTAAACCAATTTACTGCATATGAAAACATTTTTAATATCAACTTGTTTTTTATCTGAATAGAAAAAAAACACAACTTTAAATATGCAAATCCATATAACCAGATAGTTTAAAATAAACGAACATAATTACCTACCTTTTTTGTGTGGCATTGATGGCCATGATTTCAATAGAAATGTAACTAAGACTTCGTAATATTAAGATCAATAAATGGAGTAGCTAAATCGGTTCCGTTGCCCTACAGGGTATTGAATGGAACTCTATATAGTAGTTTAATAACTGTGGTTTCCGTATGACATGTTACGCTTCTGAAAAATGACCCACGTAGTCTTTGTGAGCAGAATACTTAGTATCATGACTAACGCACGTCACTAAACAACCACTTACACAGTTCCATCTTAGAGCTCGGCTATGTCGCCTTGGTGAATCCCCTATAAACATGCAAATTGCTGTATTTAAGATCAAAGGATAAGGTGGCTCAATGCCCCGATCCATGTAGGCCTAACATAACATGTGCCGTTAACAAACAATATTTATTTTTGGCTTTCTGTCGTTACCTTAAGAGTCTATTCTTTACGGTATCATCTTTACGGTACGGCATTAAAAAAAATGTTGCTAAGTTACAACTTAATACCAGAAAACGGTTTTAACAAAATAGATTTTGTGCGGTCGAAAAATTAATGCACCTGGACATTTGCAACTTAATAAAATGAAGGTACCTGCTCGCCCGCTTCGGGCATTTGCAAATTTCATTTGAATACGTAGCAATTCGCTTGAGTGCTTGTGTACTTTATAACGATTTCAAGTTGATTCCATAAAATGATTTGCCCTTTTATATTGTATCGATAATAATCCGAAAACCATGTCTGTTTTATACGCTTGAATTTCCTTAATTGAAATATAACAGGTAGGCACAGTTTTATAATAATCGACTGTTTTCTTTTCAGTAGGCAATCTTAAAAAAATTAAATACATATCAATCTTACTGTGGCGTATCTATGTTTTAGTCAATCAATACATACTATCATAATCAGCAATACTGTTAGTAAGATTAACGTACTGTAAATTTTCTTCTGTCAGTATAATACTTCTAATAATGACAGAATTGACACTCTTTTCAAAGCCGTGGTCCGGTTCGATTTTTGAGTACTTACAGAAATCTCGTTACGTCATTGTTGACGTCATTTGACAGCGCTTAAGGTGCTCACGATATCAGGCCCGGTACCGTGAACATCGAAGTTCGTAAATTTCAATGATCTTTCTCTTTTACTCCAATTAAGGCGTCATGAGAGTGACTGAGACGATTCGAAATTTACGAATATCGTTTTTGGCCAGTTTCGTGGCCCTGTAAGCTCTGCTGTGAGCAGTGTGAGCGTCCTTCGGACCACGGCTCAAACACTATGTATGTGTATGTATTATTATTAGTATATGTTATTATGATTATTAATCCTCTATGGCAACCAGATGGCAACCCTTGGAGTTGAATGTCAGGTTTTATTTTAAATTTAAACAAAACAATAAAGCGACTGACCATGAACAACGCCACCTTACCCAATCAATTTTAATACAGTTCAGCTAATTTGGCAGCCTTAAAGTTCATTCAACACATGAATTAGAAAAAAATATAAAACCAACTGAACTCCCAAGTACCCTAGGTAACTGGAAGAAAAATAATTTCCAAAACATGGTATTTTTCTCAGTACAGCTGCGCACAGTTATCGGTACAGTCAGCAGCAGAAGTTGCTAAGCAGGCCAGGTGTTCAGAATGATCTTGACACGATCTTATTCTCTTAACAATAAAGCTGTGTTAAGATAATTTTCAACATCTCGCCTGCTTAGCAACTTCTGCTGCTGACTGTACCATCAATATTCAAAAACACATTCAATTGTATACCTTATTTGGTGGTAGCGTAGGTTTAAATTTTGCCGGCTGCGCTATTCAGAATCGTATGCAAAAATTCAGGTGGTACAGTCAGCATCAGTAGTAGCGTATAAAACAGCACACCAGAAGTATCTACAGTTTTTTAATTGTTTCACAAAAAGAGACAGATTTATGCGTGTTTATCAATTGAAATGCGGTAGAAACTTTGACACGCGAACTGTAGAAACTATCACATTTGTAAGAAAACCACAGGATAGTAGATATTTTTGGTCCGTTGTTTCATAAGTTAGGTACTATTGATGATGACTGTATACATATTTAGCAATAAGAAAAGCTTAAATATTCACTTAACTTATTGGAAATTTAGATGTGATGTTATCGCTAGAGCTGTCAAAATGATTCTATACAACAAACAAATAATCACGACAGTCTAAAATAACTATACGATGGAAGTTTTCAGGAAAATGTACTCAATAAGCGTGACAAGTGAAAAGTTAAATAATGTGACTTTTGTGACGATAATTAAGATATTTAAATCGAAAGAAAAATTTGACTCGCAACGGGACTTGAACCCACAACCACTAGATTCGAGTCCCGCTGCGAGTCAAATTTTTCTATTTATCTTTCGATTTAAATATCTTTGATATGCTAGCAGACGTTTCTGCTTAATATAAAAACGATAATTAAGCATTAAAATTCTATAAATACTTCGATTTGATGGTCGTTAGACAAACTGCAATTAATAAGTATTGCAATGCAAAATACACAAAAAAATCTTCCATACATATCTCAATTATTAGCATATACTTAATTATTAAACTGACATAATTTTACTTTTTACTTGCCATGCTAATAGCGTAAACGTTTTTCTGAAAACGCACAGGTAGTTCTCATAAAATACATTACAGAATTGAACGAATTTTAAATAAAGAGAGGTATTATATCCCGCTTGAGCTCTTACTAATCTATCTTTAATACCTAATTATTGTTATAAGAAAGGAAACGCTTACTAGAATAATTGAGTAATAATCGAGAGTTCGTTGTATAGAGCCTGTGAATGTGATATGAAGAGGAAACAAGTGCAGTGCCTAAATTTTCATTTATGTGTGTACTTACTTGTTACTTTTATTTTTTAATAAGACCTTGAATAATATTTTACTACGCATATAAACTACGCGCGTAAACATTTTGTACATAGCTAATGTTACGATGAATCTATATCTTGTAGTACAAAGTATTAGTTATTGAAAGTTTAATAAAGACGAATTGATGTTAACTCTTTGTTTTAGTTTTTTTACTAGCACTTATACCTCCTGATGCTGCCTTTATACGGATGACCGCATCTGCGATACCAAAGATTGAAGCCATTTCACTGATGACAGTAGGTATGTACGTTTGAGAACTCTGGTAATTATACATGATTCTAGCTTATCTATTTTCTTTTCGCCACTCTCTTTTTTCAAACTGAAGTAAACATTGTCATTTAGAAAGGAGCATAGGAGAGTTAGGTACAGTGTTGTGACATTGGCGGTGACTCTTTTGCACTTGACATGATCGAAGATGGTCTTATTCAAAGAGCGTCATAGCCTAATAATGGCTTTACTCACTATAATAAATAAAAGATACACCCCCTTTTCTGACATCTGCTAGCCTCAGTTTTTGGTAGACCTCCGCCGTTCGCGTATTTTTGGGACTCTACCAGGAATGTAATATAAAATGGGTAGGTACTATAACTTTATTACATGACTACGGAGTTACAAAGTAAGTATGTATTTGCGAGTTCAGGGAGTTGTTAAAACTCCACGGTATGTGAATTACGGAGTATACTTATTTCCGTTTCAGCTGTTTTCTGGACTATAATAATAAAGCTATCACAGTAGAATTAAGTAACAGCATCGCATGGCATATAGCTATAACGTTCGATACATTATTTCAATATCCTAAATAACGCACATGTAGAATAAGAATATATCCTCATTTCGAAATGACCTTTTTACTTCCTCATTTGCTATCTTGTTTAGAGGTTACAGCAAAAATATGTAAGTTATGTCTGGGATAATATTTTCAAACAAATAGAATATTGTGTCATAATTACTATAATATAAAGATAAAAGACCTATGTAAAATAAATAAATATTACAGGACATCCTTAGACAAACTGACTGAGCTCCACGGTTAGCTTACCGTCAGCTCAGTCAATTCAACACAAGCCTTCTTAAGCTCAAGGCTTGTGTTGTAAATACTTAAATACATTGATAACGCCCACAACCCAGGGCCAATTCTTTATAAACACACAAGTAATGCCCTTGTCAGTATTCGAACCCGAGACCACCTTCTTCGCAAGCAGGGTCACTAACCGACTAGAGTAAGAGGCTGTTCTGTTTTTTTATGTTATTAGGTGGGTATACAATATGTACTATGTCTCTTACCCTGTAATATAATGATGTTGAAACTGATCTTACTTACTGTGGATTCGCTGATAATTATTAAGTATATTGATCATAGTTCAGTTAATAAGCGAAGAGAAGCTGTTTCCAGGGTTGGAGATTTAAATTGAAAATGACATCATAAGTTTAATATTCTTTATAGTATGTACATATATTTATAACTTTGGCTTTTTGTGCACATTTTGAATTTTGTTTTAATTATTTATTTGACTACTTTTAATGCTACTATATGACGCTGACTGTACATCGCTGTCACTCTTTAGGTAACGCTACTGTTCTATATTTATTATTACTATTACAGAGGATAAAGTAAAATTAAAATCTATATTCAATTAAACTACTTTATACTAAGAAGTATTTAATACCTTAACATAATTGCCTTAGTCCCTAGAAAATTAATCGTTTTAATGATAAAGCTTTAAAACTATTTAATTAACTCTATTTTATTTTGTCCTTTATATTGTTATAAGAAAGATATATTTCTAAAAATAAGTAATTAAGGAGACTTGAACTACTTTCCTGTCTTCTAAGTGCTTTCTAATTATAGTTAATATTCCGTTCCATAGAAAAATGGCTAAAACTTTGGAAGTTTATACTTACTGATCTGTTTTCTAAACTTGACTTCCGAAAGATATGAGATGAAAGTCGAACTAAAGTTATGTGAAGATAAATTACATTATCGTGCAACATCCAACTCGTCGACCCGCAGAAATGGCGTGAACTAAAAACATTGTGGGTAAAAGTTGGGAAATGTAACGCTGCCAACATTTTAGTGAGGTAAGGTAAGGTATATAAGAAGTGTTGGTCGGTCGAGCTCCTAAAGGTACACTCAGCGTCGTATGGTAGCATTCAAAGTAGTCAAAAAGCACCATATAAATTCTACGGGATACCGAACTTTATAAGTACTTCGGATGCTATGACGCTGACTATACACACTGTAAGGGATGGCATTATAACTGCAATCCGTATTTATAGAACAGTCGTTATGTATGAATTATTTATGTATCAGTTGTCTCATTGACGAGCTTATCTGCCTCCTAGCCTAGTTGGTAATGGAAAAATATGTTGGAGGTCCAGGTTTCTACTCTTGTGATTAAAAAAAAAAAAAAGATAAAAGATCTTTATTTTTCAATTTAGGCACATTACATGCACTTATGAACGTCAAAAAAGAAAATCTACACCGGTTCAAACCCTACAATTCTGACCCGTGAAGATACCGGCAAGAAACTACGGCGGGACTTATTTTTTCAAAACAGTGATACATCAAATCTTAAAGTACTTACATAATTATGCGTAGTCCGATAAGAAAACATATCAAACAGTTTATTACAAGATAAGAAAATACTAAAATATAAAAGTAAAAATAATAATGTAAAAACAAATTCGACTTCACAAAATAGACATACTTTAATATGCTTTCTTATCTGAACTGTGATTATCCCGAATATTTGTATCTGGGTTGTGGAAGCAATCATTTACACGTATTGTATTATATGTATGTAAATATATCTACAATGTTGTCTACTAGTGTATTGTTGAGCTTACGGCAAGACTAAGACGGCTTGTATAAGATGGGCCCAAAATATTTAAACAACAAAAAACACTGCATACCTCACATGCAACCTACATCACGGTGTTTCGAACACTTTTAGCGTTAGTGGACACCGGATTAAAGTGTGTGAGGTAATCCGTTGATGATTGTTTAATTTTTAAGATTCTGTAGTCAACTAGGACCCCTTAAAGTTTCGCCATGCCTTATAGTTGTGACACAGACAAAGTGGTAAAATGAAAAATGAAAAAGGAAATTATTTTAACCATGATTGGTTAAACAGTTTTAAAGTTACTGAGCATGGCCCGACATGCTCTTGGCCGGTATTTATTGAATATATTGATCGCGGCAACCTACGGTATGATGATCCAGACGACGGTTGCTAAGAGTGAAATAGGTTTGAGTTGTGGTTTGTCAAAGTCGTCTAATTGGGTCAGAAATACATTCTTATTTATGTTTAGATCTTCAATCGCTAATCGCTACTGACTGAATGCTACGTCCCCAGGGCAACGCAAACGATGTAACAGCTACGCAGCGACCTAGATGCACATGACATACGCTTCTGGTGTAGATCGGTGTTAAAGCGAACTCGGTCTAGATACCTATCGTGTCGAACATATTCACTGCACTACAATTTGTATCTACGTACCTACGCTTAGCAATTATCAAGTAGTATTTATTTGTAGACTTCTCCCGTTTTTCGAATAAGGAATGCGACTAATAAAAGTATATATTTGTCATATTAGCATTTTACTCAGTTGCTTTAAACTTCGTTTCAATCTCCTTATGATGCTCAAATAAAATTGGCTAATGCCGTCTGGTTGACGAAGTTATGTCGTTTTAATTAATGCCAGCGATGCGAGTATCGAATTATAGATTCATAATTCCGGCTTATAAAACAAAAGGTAGTGAAAAAAAAGCATGCAATATAATATACAACTTTTACAATTACTTATTGTGGTGTGTTCCCTTCTTTCTCGGGATGTCATTTTGTTGAGCGAGGAAAGAACCAGCCCTACAGTCCCCGGTGACTTCAAATAGTTTTTTTGTTCATTAGCTAACAAGCTTGTGCACAGTTTTAATTGCAAATGTTGCAATATTACCATTTACCCATTTCGCCGCGCCTGCTCTGAATGAAGTTACCAGGAGATGGGACTGCGCCAGGATTCACACATGTGACATACCGGATTAAAGGCAGTCCCAGTCTCTAGGGCACAAGAGCATGCAAGACCAAACGGTTCAAATATGGCAGGCACATTGGCGCTGACAAAAACCCGACGGATGATGTCATTCAGGCTTGCGTGGCGCGACAGTCGGTCGACTATTTGGAGCGAGACAGGCCATGGCGCCACAGGCTGAGCCAGAAGGGTGGCCGCACCTTCGTGCTAGATTGCAATGCTGATCCTCGAACGTCATTTCTTTTTATTTTATAATAAGACCACAATTGTTTCTAACGCCTACAAAATGCTACGCAGGGAACTGAATATAGCTGTTGTCAGCCTCTTAATCTTAAAATTCGCAGAGGTCCTTCAATCGAAATTAAAATGCAGGCCTTTTCACGCTATTAAGATTACTTCCTTAACTCCTCAGAAAGTAGAAATGTCAAGTTGTAGATATCGCGCAGAGTATGATGTTCATTGCCATTATACTAATAGGTCTTTCTTCTTTCTTCTTCGCCGTTCCGTCATGACTGAGGATCGTGTCCAATAACTAACTATGTCCCTCCGCTTAACACGATCAAGGGCTATGTGGGCTCCCCTCTGCATGGAACCACATGCTTGTCTAACGGAATCTGACGATCTTGCAGGAGCTCTTCTGACAATAATAGGTCAGATAGTACGAAATTTAAATAAAATAAATATGTATACACAGATACCTAAGCAGTTAGATTCCACTCTCAAATTAAAACTTTACCAAGTAGTACCTACATCGTTATGTCAGGGCATCGTGAAATAAAAGTTAAATTGGATTTTCAATAAAGATAAAACATTCAGCATTTCAGAGTTTTAACAGGAATTTTTATTCGATAGGTATTAAAATTGATGGCAGTTGCTGGCGTAAAATTATATTGATATTTGACATAAGTTCAAAGTGCTTAAAAAGTGGAATTTTAAGCGTTAGGAGGGTTTCAAGAGACGAGAGGGGAACAAACTTTGCTACCGAATGAAACACACTTTTCTCCGCTCACAGCCGTGGGGAAATTACTATACCTACTCTAAAACATTACAAACACCTAAATTATTAGTATCAATAATTTAAGTATCATAATCACAACCCGTTATCAGTGCAGATACATTGACATATGAATTTTGATTATTTTTTGTGTAAAAACTACAGGATTATGGTATTTTTAAGGGCTGTGTTAGATAGAAAATTAGGGATATCGATTTTCGATGAATTTTATTTGTTATCTGTAATTTCTAAAATAATTTAGATGTTTTTTCTCGACTAATCAATATCAGAAGCAGCTCCATCCTCTGGTGCCGGCTTATCGTTGAGTTTTGGGACGGGTTCTATTTTTTTTTTTTTTTAGGTAGGGCCATGATGGTAGTGAGGGGGTATGTGGGACTCTCTCCTCGCTGCTCCTCTTGCTAGCCAAGAGGAGGGGAGGAGAATACCCACTAAAAACCCAGCGGCGACGTCCGAACTTAGCAAACTTTACTTAGCAAACCTAGTCCTAGCCCAATTAGGGCTAACTCTTACTCGTATGTATCGATTTTTTGAATGAATTAACCACCCAGTACTGAGTTCGTTTTCTCAATTATTTTATATATGTCGGTACGTGTTACCAGTGAAAAGAATGTGTTTTATAGAAAATATATATGCGAATGACAGTATGCTATAAAGGTTTGGACATATAGAGATAACTAATTTCAACAGCCAGACGCTATTTTGACTTACAGCAATAAGTTTAGACTGTCAACTCCTATGTTACTTCTTAGTACAATTTCATTGATTCGCTGTTACCGAGTAGCCATCAGCATCACATAAGAAATAACTTAGGAGAAAGAAGTATAAAAGAGTCATACAGATTGATTAAAACAAAATCGTATTTTATGTAGTCAATAGTTAATGGCTTCTGTAAGTACAAGTTATGGTTTTGTGGTACAGAGTTACGTAACAGGAGTTACAGGAATAGCCGCTTATGTAGATATTTCGTAAAATCAAAAATGTGGATTTAATACCCTTAAATTTCACAATACCTACGGGAAAGATGCGGAGCTAATTGATCTGTATGGCTCAGAAAGTGAAATATACATATAAGTAGTACAAAATATTGTATTGTAGCCACATAGCCAGTCTATTTTTTATGGAGGTAAACAGAATTTATTTAAGCACTTGCTTACATACATAATAAACACAAAAAAATAAACGAATAGATATAATAAAGAATAAAATAAAACGGAAACAGAAAAAGTAAGTAAGTCAGTCAGCGTCGAAGGGCCGCACCATCGTCAAAACCAAATAACTTCGCTGCTGTCTTCCATTAGCTAGTATAACCGTAACCAATCAAGTGATTAGATTAAGCTGATTTATCCATTTATAAGGGTGAGAATATAGTGAGTTGAGTCACTATTCTCACACTATAGTTACTCCGAACACGACCTAACAGAAAATGTTTTTTCATCCTTCCCTATCGCTGCACAGGACTTTTTGCGGGATTTTCACTCGTGAGTGATAAGTAGATCGAGCGGAATGGAGGTCACTTCGCTTCGGCGATTTATGTTGAAAAGGATTACAGTGATTTGCGGCCGTTTAAAATATATAGCGACCCCTGGACAGAGTAATAAAAGAATAGATTCACCACTCCAAACAAAATATATAAATACTCTCTTCCCTAATGCTTTTGTAAGCTAAAGTAAGTACAAATAATAATCTAAAAATAAAGACATGGAGGTAACGGAATATGTTATGCTTAATTACTCTCGTACCTATTTAAAACGATGTATTTGGAAGCCTCGCTATACCTACATAATTAAGTGTGAAGTCGGCAGTAGCTATCGTTTATACAGAGACATGTAAATAACAAAGAATGATGTTAAGACCAAAATGTTAAGTAGGTATAAGAGTAATGCGTCGGTGACATTCGACGACCTCGCGGTATGGTGTCCTTTTTTTACGATAGAATTGGTTGCAGTATTCCGTTAGTCGATGTTATTAACATATTCTGTCAGTTCAGTTCTCTACAGAGTGTCAGCTACCCTTTTATATTTAATAGTTACTGTGCCTCAATTCGCTACGCTATGCTTTTAGCTAGTAGAAGCGTTTTCCCGTTGTAGGTATAGAAAAACCATTACATGCACAGAGTACCTACCGACCTAGCCTGTTAACTTTGAGCAATTCGTTTATTGTGTGGTGCAAATGACAAAGCGTGGCGTGCCTGTTGGCCGATTTTGTGATTTTACTTAACAAAATCAGGGATTAGGTCAAATGAAGCAAGGATGATAGGTACAAACTGGCCATTTTAACATCCTGCGTGATTTTTGTACTCTCTGTTTTGATCATTTCCCTGCAACATATATTAACCCTGTTTCACCTTATTGTTATATGGCGCTAACCACGTATCTACAGGTGTTACAAATAAAATTTTCTAGCCACGACTCGCCGACTGCCTACAATAATATAAGTGGTGCAATGTTGTATCTGAACTACAAGTATTATTTATTTACTCGTCTCTGACTGTAGTAATGTAAAGTGATATCAAGATGAGAGACACAGAATACCAATTAGCGGGAAGAAGCTTACAAATACAATTTTAACGTTACCATACCCGGGCGTTTTCACTTCTCGTTGAAACTACAATATAAACTACTATAACACTTTGGAAAAAAATAATAATTTCTCTTCATGTCTAACCCGTGCAAATTAAAAATGTATTACTTATTAATGAGGTTTTGTAATTAATAAAAATATTTATTTGTTACACAAGGGAGCAAAGTTAGTGTTTACATTCTCGTTGCTTATATTGAGACTCGAGCTAGCGAATTATTCTAAAATTATTATCTCGTGGAATCTTGACAAGAAAAATACTACATTAAAATTACTCAGTGATTCTAAATAATCAAGATAATCTTGAGCGTAGCGAGGGATTCAAAAACACGAGATGTAAAACAAGTTTACTCTCGTGTGACAAATACAAGTTTTTACCTCAGTAGTGAGAACATATTAAAGGTTAAATAAATTTCTGCCAAAAATGTCATTTTTGGTACAAGTTTTCATTGCCGACTGTACTTTTTTGTACAATGGCCATCTACTCATCGAAAGGATTCTAACGAGCCTAAATGCCACGGGTTTATCGTGTGTATTTTAAGAGTTGCTTTTGCTACCTTCTGGCTCCAGCATCAGATCACGTCAGTGGTACCATAATATTGCATTGTAACCAACTTACATAAGCGTGTTAAATTTCAGCTCAATCGGTTAAAGATTTCTGCTCCAAAAACCCAAATGGTAAACTTGGCCTTGGGATTAGTCCGGTATCTTCACCGCAAGAGACTGGTAAATATTATATATGTCGTCCATAATTAAGTTCTGAAAAACTCATTGGTAGTCGGGGTTTGAAACCAGGACCTCGATCTTATATCTAGGCCACCAGCGCTTCTAAACCTATAATAATATCAATTATATAATCTACGAGCTGTACGAGCGTACACTTGGTATAAGTAGGTAATTTATATACGTTAGAATTCCACATTGAAACATGGAGGTTCACCTACTTTGAACATTAAAAAAAACTCCTATTTCTAATAAAAGGACGTGGCGCGATGATCGCCTCTCTGTTCATATTGTTTTGAAGAATTTTCCGTCATTTAAATTGTCTCTGCTGCGCTACCGCGAAAAGCTAAATTCGTATATTTCGGGGATCTACGAGTATTTCTTTTACTCTAATTATGGCGTCACGAGAGCCGATCGTCCGAAAATTACGAATATCGTTTTTCGCGGTAGCGCCGCTGTACTCACTTGGACAGTTTTTTCTTAGTGGTCTGTGTGTTGTTATTCCATAATTTTAATAAATGGAAAAGTATCCCTGTCTACAACCTCTTCACGCTTAAACCGCTGAATAAATATATAAATACAATTTGGTATGAAGATATACTTTGAATACTGGGGAAGTACATGGGATAGTTTTCATCCTAATAGAAATAATTTTTTACTCATTCTACTCAGACGAAGTAGAAGACATATCTAAGCTATTAGTTTACCTACCTTATAATGGAAAACCAGGTTTTTTCTAGGAAGGTATATAATTGTAATAGGTACTTACAGAATTCCTTACTTTTTTTTAATACAACCTCTACATATATAGAGGTTGTGGCTATATTGCAGCTATTAAATAACCCTTTGTATGTTCCAATGGTTATAGCTACTTTTACCAAATCGTCTCAAAATACGGATGACTAAGTATCTTGATCAAATTGTAAGCATATAACGCTGCAATTTCCGAAGCCGGAAATTCTTAAAGTAATACACGATTCAATTACGCGGTTTTATTCCCGAATCCGGTGAATCGGCTGAAACAATTGGCTGAATTCGTTTTTATTTTACCGGCCAATTGTTCTCGGTTTCATTCAACTTTTTCCAATAAAACAAAACAATGGAATGTAGATAACCTTTTCTTCGTACTGTAGACTTGTGTGAAGGGATTCGTTCAACCTGAATGCATATTCAGAAATGTAGGTACAGTCATCAACAAAAGTTGCTGAGCAGGCGAGGGGTTCAAAATGAGCTTGTTACGACTATATTGTTAACAGCATAAAAGTGTACCAAGATCGTTCTGAAACTTCTGCTGCTGACTGTACTGTACTCTACTAGGACTACGCCAGTCCGTACGTACGCACTTAAAATATAATAGCTAAATTAAATTCAATATCCCAAAATACAAAATCAGCGTACTATTTAAATGCGTCTCGGGTGAATTTATAAACGTTACGTATAACCCAATCTTATTTATAATTAGATAATTAAATTAGTTTCATACTTGATGTTTCTACCTCCATAAACCCCTTTTTTGTAGTACGAGCATAAATGCGAGAAGGACGGATACTTACTTTTTTTGGTGGCTATAAACAAATTCGTGCTTTTTCTTTTATTACGAGTGTAGGTATACGCCCAAGGTACCTACTAGTATTTTCATGATTATGACCGAAATAACCATTTGTCCTTTACCTCCCATCACGCAAGTGCGTAATTGCGTATACGTGCGAGAAGAACGGATATACTATAGATGGTCATATTAAATGCGGTTGTGCCGGTCAACCACTAAAAACGGTTACGAATAGTCGTAACCACAACCACGTAATACACAATCTCATATGCATTAACAGTGCCACTTAACCAAGTAGGTACTCGTATTCCAAAGTTCATTCAAGAGTTACTCCAGTCCGTCAAAACCAAGGAAAATTACATAATCAGATCCTGATACGATGCAAGTACGTCTAGTAAATACCTCATCTGACAAGCATTTATCTTGGCGTTTCTGCCATGACCAAATGGAGCCTGTGGTTCAGTCGATAATCTAATCCCGAAATTTGGTTTCGACGTTATCCCTCTGCAACTTACGTGGTCACGTGAAATGGAAATGATTGAATCTTGTTGTCAACATCATAATGGCCACTTTGCAATGGCGAGGTGCCTGTTCGACCTCACATCAGTCGCAGAGGGTTAAGACCCTATTTACACTACCACTAGAGGAAAAAGTAGTCCTTATTGCCATTAGGCACGGTGCGTACCCCTTTAGGCTCTAGAGTATGAGGGTGAACCCTGCGGCGAGCAGTGCGGTGATAAAAAGCGGCCGTAGTTATCATGTCGAACAATCCTTCAGAACACAACCCATTGTACAAACGATACACCATACATAAGGAGGCAGTCTTCCCTTAGACACAAAGGTTCAATATCGTGAGTGTGGAATCGTCGACGATTCGCACAGCGCGCCTTTGTAAAAGTAAAAGTCAAAGGGCCCAAGCTGGCATCTGGGTGCTCCTGCCCAAAGGTGACAACTGTACTCCATATGGGGTCTGACTTGCGACTTCATAGGAGAAGTCTTCGGAGTAAAGTATCTCCTCGCTGTATTGAGTACACCGAGATTTTTGGATGCCATAATTTTATTACTTATGGAAATATATGGAGGAAATTACGTACATAGTAGTAAGTATTAACTTTATAAATTACCTCCGACGTTTCAAGAACGACATTGTCCTCGTGGTCTCGGGTGAAGACTGGCTAAACTTGACATCAACACATAACCGCGCGAGATTATCGAACTGAGGCGTTACCGCCAAAAACGATATTCGTAAATTTCAGACGCTTGTCTCTGTCACTCTCATGACTTTTAATTAAGGGTAAAAGAGAAAGATGATCCAAATTTATATTTTTCGCTATATCTGCTCGTTTATTTCTTAAACATATTATTTATATAGCACATTACATTTTTGAATAAGGAAATATAATAGATGTCGCGGCGTCGATAATTTCCATAGTAATTGAAAATTATTTATTACAGATTTTTGGCACGTTATTCGCTGGTATTTTACCTTGTATCAAAATATTCTAAATAAAGAAAGTTGTTTGTCTTAATTTCAATGGTAATGAAGTACGCAAAAAGGGAAGGCATTTTAAATGGTAGACGGCATGTCTTAATTGTTCACTATGAGATTGACAGTCTTTATTATTTACTTGTCTGTGATTAAGGGAATAAATCTCAGCTGAAATTTCACTCCGAGATTGATCCAAATTCTTCATAAGGACATCGTTGTTTCTTTAAGATTTTCCGAACGGCCGATCGCGCGCTATAATATCTCACTCAGAAATTGAAATATAATTTGTGAATGATTTTGAATAATCCATTGCCAGTCGCCACTATTTATTTGCCTAGTAACTAATTTATCCGCGGGATACATACTTACTAATAATTTATTTACTTTTTAGTTAAGTACTTACAATAGGTAGGTACAGATAATTTGGTAAGAATGTCACTAATAAATGTACTAGGTATCTGTATTTCTTTAACTTGTCTTTGTGCCAAGTTCAAGTGCCGCCGAACTGCGTTAGTTTTCAATTTTTGAAATCTAGGAAAGCTAGAATCTATAAGTAAGATGGCGACCAGTAACATGAACAATCGACGTAAGAATAGTCTACCTATTATGAAAAGTTTATGATTATGACTATGGCAAAGGTTCAAAGTTGTTTAAGTCTAGAAAGCTGCGCGCCTGTCTTGGGATGTGACTCATACATAAAGGTAAGGAAAAGGATTGTCAGTAACGAAACTACCTCCTCCACTCAAGTTTACTTCAGGTTCTTATTGTGAACATAATATCTAGATTCTGATTACTAATAATCAGAATCTAGTAAACAGTCTGTATTTTTAATATTACATTAAACTTTAACCAGATGTAGGCATTAGCGATATGAACTGATATTCCATGAAAACAACTCTTAACTAATTTCCTTTTTTTTCCTTATAAAATAATTCAGCACGCAATGGATCTCTACTTTGTCTTACTTGCGATGTCGTGACGTCACAAGTGTCGCTTCCAGTGTACACAATACTGTTTCTCTAAAATAATACAAAGATTAATATTAATAATTCTTTAGTGGTTAAGACTAATTTATAATTACCTTGCAATATCTGTTCATAGTACGAAAACCTACGTTTGGTTACGGTTTGAGGTAATATTGAATATACTCACTGTATATGATACTAGCAGTTTATATTACTGACTCACTTTCAAACAGGGAATATAAAAATGCTACATCATGGTAGTTGTTGTTTATTATATTATTTTTGTACATCTCTGAATACAGATCTATCACCATACATTTAGCCAAAATAATGTGATTATTGCAATGCATCTTATCTTATGCATTTAATACAGTACATGTATAGAATTTTAAAATAGGTACCTCTGTTCATTTATGTATACTTCAATTGTACCTATTTACAATGAAACCACCTACAACATGCAATTTTAACAATATACGATAACAAAGTAGCGCCGAAATAGTCTACTATTAACTATTATCAAGATAAAAATATTTTTTCTTTAAACATATCTACTTATACTACGGGATATTTAATAAGTCGACTTTACGCCTACAATAAATATCGTTGTCGGTTGTCGTGATATCAGCAAACAAAGATTTATTTATATATATTATTTCTAATAATGCGATTATGTAAAAAACGCTACAATTCTGTGGACCGGTCTCAAAACGAATCTAAAATATGAATCAAATCTGAAAATATGAACTGATGAGTGTAAAGAGATTTAAGAACAGTTGAACACAAACATATACCTGTTTTATAAACAGTAAGTTAGATAATTAGTGGTTGAGGACTCATTAATGATCTTGGTTGTTTTTAAGGAGAAAGGGGATTTTTTAGAACGAATGAAGAGCATCTATAAACTTTATTCTTCTGCTGACTGTATCATGATGATCTTTATGTTTTTCTTTTTAAGTTGAAATGCTATTTTCAAATTAAAAATGGAGTCCTCAGGACCTTTGCGAGACAGTTATATAAATAAGTTATAAATAAAATAAACAACGAATTAATATATAAATAATTATGTAAGCTAAACCGGCCAACATACTGATTAGTCAAGCTGCAATTGGTTAAAATTCTCGTTTTCCAGAATTACTAAATAATTTACTATAGATTAGTACTATAGTATAAAGCGTAGTTTCATGAACAGTTGGATATTATGCGTTTTTAAGATATTTAAGGAACCCTCGTCGTCGTCGACGACGAAAACAACAAGCTGCTTATTATATAATGCGAGATTATGATTCTAGTTTAATTAATAATGGAATGAAACTCAATCACTAAAGCGAAAATTATGAAATAGGTATTAACAACATTAAACAATTAATAAGTATAATAGTACCAGAGTAAAACAGGTAGTTCTTATTGTAACATACGCAGTTAAGTTACTTTTTTTTATAAACCGGCACTGAAATACAATTATAATAAAATAATTTGCCGTTATTTAATTGTAAGCTGTGTTTCCACTAAGAGCGAGAAAGTGTTGCAAAGGACGAAATTGATAAGAACCAATAAAATTGTTTTTTTTTTTCTCCTCTATGAATAAAGTGATATTGGTTGTTAAATACAGCCCTCGCTACACATGCTACAAATCTTTAGTATAAACGTTGCCTTACGGCTAATTCGGCAAATATTCTAATAACAAAAATATGTTTAAAACCTATATAATTAAGAAATTTTAAATGAAACATACATCTTTCTTCTATGCTAATGTTACAACATATACAAAAAACATATGTTACTAAATTTAATTTTAAAATTATTGCAATATATTACTGTGATCTGCCATCTAATGTGTTTGTTAAGTTTGTCTGGCTATAATGTAACGAAATTTGATGGTTTCACCCTACTTCGGCGGCGGTTTGATATGAATTCTACACTATTAAGTATATTAATAAGTATTGTGCAGAACACATCCACTCTAAACTTACAGACATCAAATCACAATAAAATACTCTATGTACATATTCAAAATTGAACCCAGTTTTGCTGGCTGGCTGGAGTTGTCGCCTGTTGGCTTGGAGCACTGAAAATAAAAAACAAAAATTAATCACATGATAAGCAATAAGTGAGCCACTTAACACAATTCTGCATGACACATTATTTAACACTTTGACGTAATTCAGTGAAGTAATACTGAATAAATAAATAATCGCGTCTAGAGTCAGACATCGTAATACTCGCGGAAACTTTATGCTAAACAATCTAAGCCAGGAATCAATACAAGTTGGTATAAAAATTCAAATGTGGAAAGCAAAGAATCAACAGGCAAAACTATACAAAGACTAAGCAAATACAACCACCAACTCCACAAATTCAAATTGTTATGAGTAAATTTCAAGTAGATGAGACGTAAAACACAAACAAAAGTTAGGTCACCTAGCAGAGTTGTAGTCGCCCCACTCCGAGTTGGCAGGAGCCGCGGCGGGTGACGGCGCGTGCTGCGGCGACGGCGGCGGCGGCAGGCGCGAGCCTCCGGGCGGCGGCGGCAGCAGCCCGCCTCCTGCGGCCGCACCCACGCCGCGTCGAGGTTTCGAGTCCGAACCGTCTTTTTTCTGGAAAATAGGCATACTACATTTATTCTCATGCCTACTTTACCCTAATTTTACTAGTAAAATATTAACTCCGTGAAATTGACAAAGAGTTAACAGTTACTTGCTGTCTATGTACTATGAGCAGGACATATGTAGGCGGGACTATATTTTTTTTATTCTGCCCCATCAACCAGCTTCCAAAAAATGGAATGTTTGTTAGAATACATGTTTACTTGTGATCATAACTATTTGGTAAGTGGTCTTACTTAGTGGATTTAACTCTAGAGAAAACTGTTTAAATAGTCACCATATAGGTTATTTTTTCATATGTGTATGGCACATGTGTGCTTAGCTATATGCTAGTTGATAGGCCTTTAAACCAACTTTTACATTTTTTGCATTGGTTGCACAAAGATCCTGTAACGCCTGCTTCAAATCCTACTTAAATTCTTGTAAGCTATTTGAGACAATATCGAAACACTCAGGAATAAATATTTAACTCTAATCAACTGTTGATGATGGTACATAAAGGAAATGTAAAATACTAGTCTAGACAGAATAAGACCAGTTATCATAGAATCTATATTATGATCCCTTCAACTGTCTGTCCCTGCACAACACAAAAATAAGAATTGACATCCTAGAAATGTAGGACTAGGAAATATTTATATGTTGCCATTTTAATTGCATATTCTGTACCACCATTTGCTATGCACTATGCCCATAGCCATTCCCAGCAGTTTTCACATTTGTATAAGAAAGCAGGCTGGGCTCCAACTGTCAGCCTTAACATATAAGAATATTTATGGTTATCTAACAGTGGTGTAACTAGGTAACAAGTATGTACAATCAGCAGCAAAAGTTGCTAAGTGTTTGAAGTGTTCAAAGTAACATACATGCGTTCTTATTCTCTTGACAATAGAGATGTGTTGACCTCATTTTGAACACCTCAGTATTGCTCACCGCAATGCTTAGCTACTTCTGCTGCTGACTGTACATAAATTTTTCATAAATGCACAAACAGGAGCAACTTGTAAAAATTAACACCTAAAAATTACATAGATATTGCTTAACACATTTGCTGCATCAAACTACCCCCTAACAAGTATAGATTAACTGAGTTATGAGTAAATGTACTTCAAGAGGTAAGTATTTTAAATGCCAAATTTCTTGCAAATGAGCTAAACTAATAATAAATTCAAGTCCAATAGTATACATACTGTAGCATATTAGGCAGCACAAGGATTTATTCCAATTATTAAAATTGAAACAAATATCAAAAATATTTAAGCCATTAAGATCTTACAGTTATTTTCATGTTGATCTTAATTGTCTCTCCGTCCTTGAATCCAAGGTCTAGTTGCTGTGCCGGGGCTGCAGGACCTTCTTGTTCTTTTCTCAGCCATTTGAAATGGTCTTGAAGAGCCACATTAAGGTCAAACGAATCAGATCTGTCGCCGAATCCCAGTCCAATATAAGCACTGCGACCTACAAAATTACGACATGTTACAACAGAAGAAAAAAAATTTCATGGCATTATGTAGGTACACAATATTCATACATACCATTATCATCCTGAATCTTTACAACAAAGTATCGTGAGCTGTCTGTCACTGATTCGAGTGCCACCCCCGGATATTTATCAATGGGGCATTTGGCAAAAAGCTGTCCAGATGTTTTATCTTCTAGCTTCATCACCAATTCCTCCCCTTTCGAAACTAGCCTCATGCGGCCTGTCCATTGTGGCTCTTGCAGGTTCCAATCTGCTGCCCTAAAAAACACCCACTTTTTATCTAGCCCTGAGATAAAATTACGAATTCACAAATTAATCACATACCTATATCCTCTGTTTGTAGTTTTAGGGGGTATTTTAAAAACGAAAACCTCATTTTTTACGAGTATCACACTCTCATATGTATCCATTTTAATTATCGAATGACGGATTAAATCAACCTTCCATACAATAAACAAACTTTTGTTTCATTCGATACAATTTATTTTGGATATTTTATACATGTAAGTACTGACGAACTGACTGACGTGACGTGATGAACATTTTTTTTTTTTCGATACTTTGCAATGGTATCATCTCCTTCTGCCTTCGAATCGATCAATATTAATTCATACTAGCAACATTGAAATCCATCCGTTAGCTAACCGCCAGCATACCGCCAGCAAGAAACATGTAGAGATTATTGTGTTCCTTAATTTGAACGCACCTTAATTTATTTACGTCTGTCAAGTGTCAATGTCTAATTGTTTTTTTTTTTTTTTTTTTGGCGGGAACGTTAAAAAGAATAGGCGCGCTTTTGAAATTAAATTTTGTAAATTAGTTTTAAATTCTAGATTTGTACATTTCTTTGTATATTTCTTATGTAAAATAGTCTATATAGTGTTAGTTTTGTACATATTACGTTAGTGCGTTTCCCCATAATGGGGAAGCGCACGGGGCGTAGCGGCCGTAAACGATCGCGAGTTACGGGTGAGTCTCTTACAGAAGGAATAGATCAGGACTTACCTTCTTCATCATCATCGACGACTTCATATTCTGATGCTGAAAATAATGATCGTCCACTAGCTAAGAAAAGAGAAAAGGATAAGTACACACCTTATAAAGCAGGAAATTATAACAGATTTTATGACGAAAACTCGCAGAAGAAAGATTTTATTGTCTTCCTCAATCGCGAAGAAGATAACACTAAAATTACAGATAAGGATAGGTTGGCCATATCTAATGGCATCAGAAAACATTGTGTTTCAGGTGTAATGCATCTGAGGTCAATTAATGCATTCAAAATTGGTATAACTTTCGACCTCCCTAACAACGCTAATGTTTTTCTTAAGAACGAAAAGCTCCTAAACGAATTGAGGATGGTTGGTTCAATACCGGCTGCCGAAACAGAAGCCACTGGGGTTCTCACATCTGTACCTTGCGATTATTCCAATAAAAAAATCTTTCAGCTTATTGCTTCTAGTAAAAAAGTTATTAGTGTGAGACGTTTCATGCGACGGGTAAAAGACGCTCAAGGTGTCGTTTCCTTTCTTCCAACACAGACAGTTGCTGTTACATTTGCTTCAACGCAGCTCCCCGAGTATGTTACTTTAGACCACTGGAGACATGAGGTAGGAGTTTATGTTCCTCCTGTTAAACAGTGCCTGAAGTGCATGAAATTCAACCACATTGCTAAATTTTGTAAAACAATGAAACTTGCTCAATTTGCTCAGGCAACCATAATTTTAAACAATGTGACAAGTCCAAAACTCAATGTGCTAACTGTGGCGGTGACCATATTGCAATTTCTACCACATGTCCACTTAAAAACAAAAACTAGAAGAAAACAAAATAAAAGCAAAAATGCAAGATATTCTGATCTTTTAGTGCAGCTCAATTTCCACAGCTAAATTCAAAATACATTGATACTCAAATATCCAATTTAATTAAATCTGACAAATTTATGAATTTATTAGTTGAAGCAATGCTTGAAATATGTTCAAAACCTGATGTGCCAAAAATTCTAAAAGCATTAGAGAAATTTTAGATAACACTTTTAAGAAAAACACCTTAACCTTTTTATGGATACATTACATATAGTGCAATGGAATGCTCAAAGTTTAATTAGTAATAGGCTAGTTTTAACAAAATTTTTATATGATAACAACATACATATTGCCATAATCTCTGAAACATGGTTGAAACCACATCAATTTTTTCTATCAAAGGGTACAATATTATTAGAAATGATTGTGGGAACAACCACAATGGTGTTGCAATTTTAATTCATAATATTATAACACATTCTCAAATTACAACTCATTTTGATAGTTCTTTACAAAATGTTTGTGTGAAAATCAAAATTAATAACAATGAATTAAGTGTCGTTAGTTTTACAGTCCATCTAATACAAATCCACCATTTAATAAAAATAATCTAGACGTTTTGCTTAAGTCCATTCCTAAACCTATGATATTTGGAGGCGATTTTAATGCTCATCACATGTCTTGGGGATGTGTCGACACCCTGCCTCGAGGTAAGGATGTTTTAGATGTTATTGATGAAAATGATCTTGTTCTTTTGAATAATGGCAGTCCCACTACAATTGGTTCTTCATCTTGGCGAGCTAATGCTCTTGATTTAACTTTAGTTTCTCCATCTTTGGCACTTTCATGTGATTGGTCTGTTTATGATTATCCTCTGGGTAGCAGTTATCACTTGCCTGTAATTATAAATTTGGTTGTTGGAAATGAAAGTAATCTACAGAATAATATACAATGCAATAATGTACATTTACCATTTCAGCATAATTACAAATTAGTTAATTGGAAAATATATAGTCAATTAATGGATTCAAATTTCAAAAATATTGACTTTAATGCTATGTCTCCACCAGAATCCTACAATTTGTTTTGTAACATAATACATTCTGTTGCTGAACAGTCAATTCCACAGTCTACCTCCACTAATAAATGTAATAATATTGCTAAACCTTGTTTACCAAAACATTCTAAGTGTCCTAGTTTACCCTGGTGGAACTCAAAGTGTTCAGAAGCTGTTCAAAACTCAAAGAATGCTTATATATATTTTAAAAACAACCCTTCTGAGGAAAATTATATTGAATTTAAGAGATTGCGAGCTTTAAAAACTAATACTTAAAACAGAAAACCAACAGCTGGATGGAATTGTGCAACTCATTTAATAGATGTACCTCATTGTCATTGGTATGGAAGTACATGCGTAAATTTAATAAATCATTTACTCTTAATAATTCTCTTGATGATAGTTGGATTCCAGATTTTATATGTAAATACACTCCTGACTTTGTTTTGAATGAGCCGTTAAATTATAATAAAACTGATAATATTGGAAATAATTATTTGACTGATCCATTTTCGTATCAAGAACTCCATTCTGCGTTGTTTTCTAGAAGAGATACATCCCATGGTCTAGATGGGATTCCATATATACTTTTAAAAATTAACCCCAAATTGTCTCATAATCTTTTAAACTTATTTAATCGTATGTGGAAGGAAAACTTTATACCTGAGGAATGGAAAACTGATTGTTTGGTTCCAGTTTTAAAACCTGGTAAAGATAAATTGTTGCCGGATTCGTATCGACCCATAGCTCTTACGTCTTGTATTGGAAAGATATTTGAACAGCTTTTAAAACAACGCCTAGAATTTTATGTAGAACAAAATGGTCTTTTACCTTACAACCAATTTGGTTTTCGCAGAGGTCGGTCTTCTCGTGAAAGCATTTGTCAGCTAGTATTAGATGCTCAACACAGTCTGTATAATAATCAATATCTTTTATGCGTTTTCTTTGATATTGCTGGTGCTTTTAACAGTGTTAATATTTCGGTTCTTTGTAACGAGTTGTCAGTGATAGGGATACCTGGGCAATTAATAAACTGGATACAAGCATTTTGACCAATAGAAAAGTATTTGTTAAATTTAATAATCATTTATATGGTCCAAGATGCTCGTCGTTAGGAGTATGTCAAGGAGGAATTCTGTCTCCATTAATATTTATCTTATATATTAGACGATTGAATCTTATTTTGGGATCGAATGTAAAAACTTACAATATGCAGATGACTTAGTAGTTTATACATCTGGAATGGATTTAAGTCAATTAGCTTCTACTGTAAATAACGCACTTTCCAGTTTATATAAATACTTTTCATACCTTAATTTAGATGTTAATCCTACTAAATCAAAAGTCTTCATTTTCGGTCGTAAATGTGTAGCTACACCTAATATTTTGTATAACAGAATTCCATTGCCTATATATAGTGAAGTAAAATTTTTGGGTGTAACTTTTACTCCAAAACTCTCATGGACAAAATACATTAATAATATAACAACAAAAGCAAACAAGGCTTATAATGTATTAAAATCTGTTTGCGGGACTACTTGGGAGCAGATCCCAAAATATTGTTAGTGTTATACAAATCTCTCGTTCGTAGTCACTTTGAATATGGTTTTCTTTGTTTTGCTGGAGATAGTAAATTAGTGAATAGTTTGGACAAAATACAAAATAAATGTATGCGCACAATACTAGGTGCCTTTAAAACTAGTCCTATTGCTGCTTTGCAAATCGAAACAAAACTGCCACCCATTAGTGTTCGATTCCGTTATTTGAAAGAAAGATTTATCTTGAAGCTTCATAGTTTGCCTAATAATGATCTTCTTACCAATTTAATTGCTTCTCAATCTGCTCCTTATAAGCAACATATGTTTATTTTGCAAGATTTTTCTTGCTTTTTCATTCTCTTGAAGAGTTTAATATACATTTGAACGATGATGTTCTTCCTTGTTATGCAGGCACATTCCAAAGTAAATATGCCGCAATGAATATTGTAATCGATTCAAGCTTGTCTTCTAAGGAGGAAGTTTATCTGTTATTGTCAGAATGGACTAATTATAAATTTATTTATACTGATGGGTCCAAAAATAATGATGCTGTATCTTTTGCAATTTACCAGACCGAAATCAATAAGGGAGTGGGATACAAAATTAATAAATATGCTAGCATCTTCACTGCTGAAGCAACAGCCATCCTTTTTGCTTTAAAACATATTATGGAAAGAAATCAGTTGAACAAAAATTGGGTAATAGTCAGTGATAGTATGAGTGTCTTAAAAAGTTTGTCAAGTAACAAAATGAATGCTAACATTAACTACCTGATTTTTACTATTAAAGAATTATGGTGGAAGTTATCCTTAACTGACACTGTAGTACAATTCGTTTGGGTACCTTCGCATATAGGAGTCTTAGGTAATGAAAATGCAGATTTTTAGCTAGAACCATTGTTAATATTTCTGATTCATGCTCAAGTTTAACCATCAAGGAGTTGGATGTCGCTTTGCCGTATACGGATATGATATCTAATCTTAAAAAGCGCATGATTAGTAATTGGGGAAAACATTGGTATTTTTGTAGAGAAGTTGAAAATAAAGCTCATATATATTCTTTGTTAGACGTTCCTGTTAATAGTACGCCATGGTTCTGCAAGCTTAAACATTTTGTTCATAGAAATTTCTATACTATAATCAATCGAATGCGCATTGGTCATTATTGCCTAAATTTTCATCTTCATCGAAAAATATAGTTTCTTCTCCTTATTGTGATCGTTGTCAAATGAATGAAGTTCAGTCTCTCGACCACATCATTTTCGTTTGCCCGTCCTTCGGCATTCAGCGCCTTGTGCTGATGGATGAGCTGCTTAATATTTATGAGGCATCTAATATAATCCCGCTGTCAGTACCAGATTTGCTAAGAGAGCCTACCACGTATATGTCTTTGTATAAATTTGTACATAACACCATAAATAAGTTGTAAATATTTTAATACAATTTTTTAATTTTAGGTTCTTAATGCAGATAACATATAAATGTAAATTGTATATATTTAAAATAAATCTAAATATCGCTACTAGAATATTTCAGGATTGTACTGTTTGGAAAGGACAATAATTAAACTGGATTATGAGATTGAACGTACGGTTTTGACTTAATTAATGGATGATACATACATACTGAAATTGTATAAGAAAATAAAAGTAACTGAAGACATTGAACTCGGATTTGACCTAATATGAATAGTACTTACTGAAGACGTTGACCGGATTGAACTTATGAAAAAGAAAACAAACTACTTATGACAAGGCAGTATGGCTTAGAGCTTTAGCCTGTCCAGATGGACGAAAAAAAAAAAAAAAAAAAAAAAAAATCAATGTCTAATTAAAATTTCCAAAACTTGTCTTGATATGACAACACACACCTTAAACTGTCTTTACAAATATAATTTTGTTAAAATTGTTTAGTTCCAAAAATAAGTAGAAGAAGTTTTAATTAGTGGGTATTGCCTGATCTGCCTAGTATTTCTCACGACAAGGTATGTCCAGTTTTTCTGTTGATTGTATTTTCTTACATGCTCAAGTAGTGCCTAGACTTGACTTCAATTAACAACTTGTTTATGAATAATAGTTTTGCAAAAACCAAATGTTGAGCAAACAACATAATATATATTTTTGGCAACTAATATTTAGTGCTTAGTAAGTCACCTAATACATGTTGTATATTTACTTTCATATTATGAAATTTCAGATCAAGTTGAAGTATCAACAACCCCAACATGGCATATAATGTAAGTTCACCATACACCTATATTCCTATCACTATTGGCCCAAATTAAGTAACTAAGACAAATAAAATATTTACTCTTATTTTTATACAATCAAAATGCCTCACAAACAGTTGCCATTTTTAATTACACATTTTCGATTTTAATTTGCACAGATCAGATTGAACACAGTATTTCAATATATCCAAATATGAAAATATGCAAACTTCTATGTGGCTAAATGACAAGTTGATCAATATGTAATTGGTAATATTATTTAAAATATAACATTTAAAATATCAAATGAATGCCTCACATAAATACTATAAAAATGGTCATTGAAAAAAAATTACTAGTAAACTACCCAATACAAGAGAACTCTAACATAGTGAGTTAATATGAGACAGCAGCATCAGCAGTCCCAAAATTTTGATATGAAATAAAATAATCTAAAATATTATTCACAAGTTTTTTAACAAAGTATTTATACATGTATTTTTTAATGTATGTTAATTACCTCATTGAAATTACTTGATTGCAGTTGATGTCAGATGAGTAACAATGTATTTGTTTCCTTTATACACATTGTCAATGCCTACCCTGGTTACAGGCGGAATACATTTTTGCATATTTGTGGATTTTATGTATGATATGATATGTTACAATCAATACACTGGGCCACACTTTTTTTTTTGTTTTACTCTAAAGTGTAAGATTCCTATCCAGACATGTATTGTACAAGATTTTACTCTGCTATCGCACATGCTTGCCTGTCACTTGTCTTGCTTTTGCCGAATATTTGATGAAAGTTTGCCTATACAAGATGTCTGCATAGACATTCATAAACTCGCCAGTGAATAGGAATCACACACTAATATTGACACTGAGTTTTAGGTTACTATGTGAATTTTAAAACAAAACTGTTTATCCCTCTTTGCTACCTTGCCTACTGATTGGGTTGTTGCCTGGGTTTATATACTTAGGGCGATGCAGGGGACGAGACAACAGCGAGACGTCCGCGTACACATACGTGCTCGTGTTTCGTCTTGTTATTCGCCTCACTATTTGTGCGAATGTGTGGTTGTAGCATTACAGTACATATGGCCCTTTTAATTTTAGACATAGTTACGTAATGTACTCATTATTGCACTAGTGTGGTAATCGTGGTGGTAATCTAAGACCATATTTACCTAGGGGGAATAAGGAGCACGCATCCACGTCAGTAATGAACAAAGATACTTTCGCTTTTGCAGCCCAAGATGTAACAGTTTACTATAGTTTTGCTTTACATGACACTCTTAATAACAAGAATTATTAAGAGTATTATTATGTATTAATTACCGCAACTTCGGTTGAAAACACAAGAAAACTCCAATTATATGTATTTCTATCCCTCCAACTTTGACAGTTCTGAAAGGTTCCGTTTGAAGGGCAACAAAAATATGCGACACTATGACAAGGACGGACGACAATAGTGTCGTCTCTGCCATACCTATGGAAAGTTACATGAGACCATCCCTTTCGATCGTGGTACTAAGTGATATACCTTAAAAACGAATTCAAAATTATTGGACTAATATTTTTGTTATAAATAATAATGTCCTGTAAAGCAAAACTATAGTAAATTGTTACATTTTGGGCTGCAAAAGCCAGAATATCTTTGTCCCTTACTGGCGCTCGCGGATGCGTTCTCCAGTCATTATTCCTCCTAGCTTTTTACACATTGTCAATGCCTATCCTATATAGAAGCGAGATACCATAAGTTTAAATTCCAAAAAAATTACTTTAGATTTTCACTTTTGCATATTTGTGGATTTCATGGCCTAGTTATTTACGTGCTGCTCGTTACACTGATTCTTAATTATTAAAGCATACTTTAGTTCGTTGGCTGGCAAAATGTCCAACATGTTATGCTTAAATGGTAACACTCAATACACTGGGCAACACTGTTGCGCTTACCATCCACCCAACCCAAACAGAAAATTTCCGATAAAATAAAATGGCGGCCGTGGTTCATTCGGTAGCTATGTCGAATTGTTTATTACGGTTCTTATATGTTACTGTACAATGTATAACTTCTACGGAGTGCTAACAAGTGACGTGAAATAACTTAAAATACTAGTGAGTGTTTATTATTCGGAATTATGTAAGAACGAAGATGAAAAGACGTTTGAACTGACCAATGAATCGCGCAGCTACCCAAATGAAAAAAAATGGGAGAATCGACTTTGTTATTGTTGGTTACTCTATTCCTATGGTCACGATGTTTGGTTTTCGCTGAAAACAATGAATGTCCATCGAAATGCGTCTGCCTCAACCAATACGCTGATTGTACAAAAAGGAATTTAATGTCTGTGCCAAAAATTCCTAAGTGGGTGGAAGAATTAGATCTCAGCTACAACAGATTGCACGGAGATGCAACCGAAGGATTTGAGAGATTATCAAATCTCAAGGTTTTAAAGATGGATAAAAATTCATTAAACTTCATACCTAACTTTCAGCAGCACAATAATTTGCATGAAGTAAGTCTTAACAGAAATAACATTGATTCTATTGATACGGGCCGCTTTCCCGTTAACAGTTCTATCAAAATATTAAATTTAAATAACAACCATATAAAAATTATTGCTGAAGATGCTTTGAACAATTTGACTAATTTAGAAGTGTTAAAGTTAAACAGGAATGACATCACATCACTACCCAATCATTTGTTTATGTACCAGTCTAGTCTGAGAACTCTTGAACTGAATCATAACAAACTTCACAATATAACTGGATTACTTTTTAAAGGACTCTCAAACCTGACAACACTTAGAATGAGGTATAATAACATAGACAATATAATGGATGGTGCCTTTTTTGGATTTAAATCTGTACATTTACTACAATTGGACCACAACAGGATTAGAAAGATTTCCAAAGGATGGATGTATGGTTTGGAATCACTGGTAACATTGTCCATGTCTAACAACTTAGTATCAGAAATCAATGAAGGCAGCTGGGAACTGTGCACAATGTTAGAAAACTTAGATTTATCTCACAACTACTTGGTTAAAGTGGAAGGGACCACTTTTAAGTATTTACGAAACCTTCAGGTACTAAACCTGAACAATAACAATATATCTGTGATAGGCCATGATGCATTCAGCCTTATGTTTAACTTGATCACATTGCATTTAAATAACAACAAAATTTCATGGACAGTGGAAGATATGATAAAACCATTCAATAATTTACAAAACTTAATCACATTCAGTCTAGCTGGCAACCACATAAAATCTATTAATTCTCGAGCATTTGAAGGATTAACAAAAGTGATAGACTTGGATTTGTCTGGTAATAATATAACATCAATACAGCAGCATGCTTTCGACTCAATGCCAAAATTAAGAAAATTGCATTTAAATTCTTCATCACTGTTATGTGATTGTAACTTATTTTGGATAATCAAATGGATCAGAGATAAAGCTGAGCAGAAATTTATTACTGCCACTTGTGCATACCCTGATGAAGTAAGAGGAATAGCAATATCTAAACTGAAAGAAGATAATTGTGGAGATTCCCCTAAACCAAAAGTGATCAATCACCCTAAGGCCCACCTTGCCATTAAAGGAAGATCGGCAAATTTGGTCTGTACAGCCACTTCAAACCCTTTCAGTAATATGACATTTCTGTGGAGAAAGAATAATGGCAATATCAGTAATCCTCTAGTATATGAGAATGTTAATGTAACCGAACAACCCCGGGCTACTTCAGTCCTTGTTATACCAAATGTAACCCATGCTGACTCTGGTAAATATCAATGTGTTGTCAGTAACAACTTTGGGACAACATATTCTTTAAAAGCTAAAGTAACTATTGTGACCTTTCCTCGGTTTACAAAGGCTCCTCTTAATATCACAGTCAAAACTGGAGACACTGTGTCATTGAACTGTGCTGCTACAGGTGAACCCACACCAGAAATTTCATGGCAGAAAGATGGCGGCAATGATTTCCCAGCAGCTAGAGAAAGAAGAATGAACGTGATGCCCACAGACCATGTCTTCTTTATTGTCAATGCAAAAACAACTGATATGGGTGTCTACAGCTGTGCTGCTAAAAATGTAGCTGGTACAATTATTTCTAATGCTACATTGACAGTACAAGAAGAGCCTTCTTTTAGAACTGTCACAGAAAATAAAGAAGCTACAAGTGGCGATGCGGTAGTTCTTCAGTGTATGATATCAGGCTCACCTAGACCAGTTTTGAAATGGTCAAAAGATGGTGTGCCAGTTGTACCTTCTGAACGACATTATTTCATAGCTGATGATCAACTGCTAGTCATACTCGCTGCAGAGCCTAGTGATGCAGGGCACTACAAATGTGAGATTACTAATGCATTAGGAACAAAGAAAGAGATGACAGAGTTGAGAATCTTGCCACCTGTTGCCATAAGGGTAAATGAGGAAGATATGACAGGTATTATTATAATAACTGTTGTGTGTAGTACAGTTGGGACCTCAATTATATGGGTAGTTATTATATATCACACAAGAAGGCGAATGGCCTCTGCAGTGACTTCTTTTCCCGCCGAAAGTTTAAAAATGACACAAGTAGTGCATAGTGATAGTGAATCGCCACAAATGTTTCCAGACAATATTTCAGAGCATTCGTCTTGTAAAGACAGTGGGACAGGAGACTCCGCTAAACAGACGAGTTTTGATGGTGTGCCTATAGATAAGAGTGAACAAGTGCATTTTGAACCTGTTGTGTGTCAGAGTTATTCTCCAGTGCCAGAAGCACATAAACTTTTACCTTCTTCCTTTAAACCATCCATTCAAGTGTGTGTAAATACTTCTGTAACACCAGCTACTTATAGTTTTTCTAGTCACAGTATTAACAATTAAGTTTATAAAAAGTTGAACCATAAATTGTATTACAGAATGCGACTTTCACTAATTGTTGTCATGTAAACATCTGCTTAGAAAGTTTAGTTCAGAGACCTAAGCACTTAACACCTTTACTGTGGCATGAGGTCGATTTGACCTCATACAAGTATGCTTAATTATAATGTTAACTAATTGCTGCAACAAAGGTGTTAATTAATTAAAAGACATACAATTAGTGAAAACACATTCATTATCAGGCAGCTATAAAATGATAAGCTTAGTACAAATGAAACAAACTTGCCAGTATTGGTTTTAATGTAAAAGACTGAATCTGTCATTTAGTAATGGTCATTGTTATTTTTTTAGTATTATTGAAATCATATTAGATATTATATTGCAACAGTTTGGAAACAAGATGTATACTGTAACTTTGCCATTGTTGCCATCAAATAGGTACATAAATAAGATAATCACCTTATATATCCATATGTTATGTACAGTCAGCGTCAGAGATATGTGACCCCCTACATAGATTGGTTGTATGCAGGGGGTCACATATCTCTGACGCTGACTGTACATGGCATCATTAATTATATAAAAGGGCCTTATTTTTATCATTAAGTTTTTCATCTTTTTTTTTATTGATTTCCAGTTTTCTCTTTTCAGCACAACTAGAAATGTTATACTCCTAGACATGTTGTTTTTTTTTTGTTTAATATATAATAAATTAATAATATACTTATTGTCACATTTATTTGTCTTCTGCTAAAACTGGTATTATTGTTATTATTTTCATAAAATTATCAGATTTCTTGGATTTGATAGAGTTTTATAAGTGATATTTTTAGTAATTTTGTAGTCCAGTAAGTGCATCTAGTACAGTCGACAGCAGTAAAGGTGGGCACAAATATTGGAACAATTCTATTATTAAGATAAGCAAATGTTTCGATATTTTGTAATACCTTGGTTGCTCTGATATATTTGATGACCACCATACTTTACTACAAAAAGACCCATTTTGTAACTGACCTCTTATTCTGCACATGTTTTAAAAGAAGTCAAGTAATTGTTATTTCTTGTTTTCCGTGTAAAGTTACTCAAAATAATGGAAAGAAATCCTTAACGATAAATATTATCAGTTTAATCGACCCCCAAGTAGATTAACTGCATTAAGCAGTAAAGGTGTTAAATCGTAAGACATTGTTACATTGTTGAGATATTTTTCTACACACTTAAGGTAAAACACCAGTAACTGGTCACCTTTAAATAACTGGCTACCTTGTACTGGAAATGAATTCTGTTTAACTATAAATAGAATACATTTTCTAATGGGGTTTCAATTACTGGACAGTTATTGAAAACAGGCCAGTTACTGGCGATTTACCCAAATTGTTTTAATTGCTGATTTGATTTGAAACTAATAGATAAAAAAATAACAATGGAACAAAAGTAAATGACGTCATATTACGTTTGTAGTGATCTAGGGTTTATAGTATGATTGTAAAAAGTAGTAACTAATTATTTTATTGGTGTTAATTATTTCTTTAATTATATATCTATGTTTACAAATACGTCTTGTATTGGGCACAAACTTCTTAGTACAGTCGCTATGAGATATTCCAGAGCGGCCCAGTTGGCCACAAATATCGAAACAACGCCTTTATTATTTTATCGGAACAAAGCAATAAAGTGCATGTTCCGATATTTTGTAATACTTTGGCTGCTCCGATATATTTCATGGTGACTGTACCTACTTATATTTAAAAACAAATATGCTAACAGTGCCTGTTGAGCCTGCTGAGTTTCTGAAATACCGGAAGACCGTATACTGCTGTTGTTTTAAAAAAATCCAAAATAAAGGAGATTACTCAGTTGCTTCGACTCGTAGGGTCAAATTTAATTAATATTTATAAATTTTTGAAGGTTCGTTTTTTTTTTTTCATTAATTAACGAAAAATGTCACTTAAAACACTAAAACAGACTTACAGGACCAGAAGCTCAAATGTATTTGATGCAAAAATTGTGCCTATTTTTTATAAATAGTTTTAATGTGATACATACCTACTACGTACATTATTTAATGGTTGGTTATCTAGAATGTGCATCATGCATAATTTGGAATAACATTTGTATGTAGGCCGATTGTATTGTGAGTGAGTGATGTTTGTATGTCGTCAAGGAATCTAACTCATACAATGTAACAAATACAACTTTCCTATTAGGCGTAGTGTCTTAAATAAGGTAGGGATTTATTGTGTGCTTATATATTATAAATATGTTCGGACATCTATGTTGAAGCCGATGACTTGTTTAAGTATATTGTGAATTATTTTGTTACAGTTAGCTTTATGCTTTTGATATCAATTTTTAGTAAATATTTTGCACTATCTGTTAACTTTAAAAAGTACCTGACGCAGCGTTTTTGAAAAAAAAAGATCGTTCGTAAGAAATATGTCTTTTTTTTTTTGAATTCAATTTCGGGTAAATTTTGGAGAGGATTGTCTGTGGAATTCTCGACTAATATTTAAGCAATAGTTCTTTAGATACTAAATTACATGTATTTTACTCATGTATGGTAAAGTGAGATAAAAGTTAATTTATGTTCCGTATTCCGAAACATTACAGGCGACTTTTCACCTTATACCTCGTAAAAGAGCATACTGACTTCTTCCACCTTACGACCAACATTCGGGCAGGTAATGGAAAATTTACCTTGTGAAGTCAAGTTTTATGGTGAATAGATCAGCATAATTAATTTATACATGCTTAACGGCTCCAACATAAGTGTCCAAACACATTGTATTATAATGTATCGGTTTGTGCCTAAAGAAGTTTATTCAATAAATGGACACAATTATAGATAGCTCAATAAGATCATACCGATTATATTAATTATTATTGGTATATGTGTAGTACGTATAACATGGCTTAACGTATTTTGTTTAATCAGAGAGGAATTAATCCTTGTGCTTTTATGATAGAAGGGAAAGCAAAAGTATACATTTAGATCAACCAACTTTGATTTTTAAGAACTAGTTTCAGGCTAAACATAAAAAGTGTTGCTAAGCAGCTGGTTACTTGTACAATAAACATAACTTATTGAATTGAAATAAACTAATGTGATGAAAAGGCCTTTTTTGTATCTTAATTTTATAGCCTTATTGCATAAACGCGATTCTAATGAAAAGCTAGAAAATGCTGTTTTGTATAGTTTATACGATGTATATAAGAATATTATAGTTAAGCGACTATTTATATACTTTATAATTAAATAATAAAATAAGTTTGACTCGATTCTTCTTATATTTTATCTACCTATCTTTCCTTGACAGTTTGTGATAGGCAAAATATCTCGTAATCAGAAACTTACTTAGTGTAAGTTTTCTGATGTTATACAACTAGGTATAGGTACAAAGTACAAAGTACAGGCACAGTATAATAAAGAGTACTAACGTACAGTATGGCCACTCCCTGCCCCCCACCGAAAGTGCCGCCCACCCGCTCTCGGTTACCTCGCAGTTACCGGCTGGCAAGTACGCGACGACGTAGTGCGCAGATTACCTATTCAATTTTTTTCACAATATTTTAAAACCCTTTGTAATGGGCGTGTGTTGTGCTGTGTACGGATGTTTAAGCTCTAGAAACGACAAGACCAAAAGAAATTTCTACAGATTTCCATTGGATGAATTATTTTTTATGTTTTAGTAGAAAATCAACTTACACCAGGTAGGTACTTATGTTTAGTATTTCTGTTACCCTATCCCGTTTAGACATAAACCTATCAGTTCACACTGAAAACAACACAATATCTATATAAACAAAAAATCATGTTTTCAACTTACGTAATATTTTGGTGGCCTGAATTTCCTTACAATAATTTTGTTACTTCGTTTTATACTGATTCAAAACAGGAAACTATTGTATAAATCGAGCTTAGATACGGTATGATTCTTATTTCTTCTAAATTCGCGCAATCATGGCAATGAGTTTTGAATCATTGAGGTCATCGAACTTGAACGAGGCGGCACAGTAGGTATAATACTCGTAAAGAGTAGGTACTAAGGCGGTTTCTGCGCTTGTTTATGCTATACCTTGTGCGAATGTTTCATTCAATTATACTGAAACTTCAAGTGTTTTTTTCTGCAATGCCTTATAAATTACTATAATTTATCATCTATATTACACATAATAAAACAGTAGCGAAGCCGAATTTGTTTGTTTTTTTTTAAATTATTAGTGGGCTGAATGAACATTACTATCTAGATGTCAAATGGTTAACTTTTGTATTTTTTGCCAGTCTGTCTGTCTGTCACTCTGTGCACGCAACACGTAAAATCTACTGATCCGATTACATTACATTACAATAAAGTACGATTTTTCGTTTTTACTTATCCCTTTATTTAGTATAAGAGGCTATTGGCAAAGATCCAGTTGCTCGAGTCAAAACGTAGACGTCAATAATAATCTCAGAAAATAGAGTTAAAAACGTTTTCGTTTATAATTGATTAGTGATTACACACAAATTAACTCGACACAAATAAATTCGACGCCGCTATAACAAGGTCATCTTACATTGCGTTCCCGATTCGCGAACGCACTACGCAAAATAGCGGCAACCCTAGCGTGTCTTATCTCACTCACACAGGCATGGTACGCGCTCACCTACACGAGCTTAGACTGTGTGCGTAGCAACGCGTTTGTTTCATACATTCGATCGCCACTTACCGGGGTGTGGTACAGGTGTAATTTTGAACATGGTACAAAATTATTTTGTATCATATAAAAAATTACACCCTGTATTTTGATTCACTTTGTTTTTTAAGTAGTAACACTACTGAGTAAATTATTCATTTACTAGCCTTACTACCCTTTCATCTAATATACTTTAATCAAGTTATAATTAAATTTAAACTGTAAATATAAATTCGAATCCTAATGCAGGCGATCCTCGTTTATGAGTATCCGGGCCAAAAGTATAGGTACTAGCGGAGTTACCAGTTATTCTTTGCGTCAGGTACTCACCAGAACGGGGATCGCCACCTCGGTCCCTAATTAGGCGTCGTTATTAGTTAGAAATAGATGACGCACCTGCTCTTACACAAAATTGATCAGGCAGCGGACGCCCTGACAGATATATCATTCATATAGTAGGTATCTATATAATAAAACCAAAGCAATCAAAATATTTCATGAAACAATTTAACACGTTCAGCTCCGACGACACAACGTATGTGATCAAAAATTATTGAATTCCTATGCCAGTGACACGTTTATGTGTTTAAAAAGATAGTCCTCTTATGCCGGTAACACGTGTGTTCAGATAAATTAACTACCCAATGCCGGCGACACAACAGTTGTGTTAAAAACGTTCGTATTCCTATACCACTGGCATAGGAGTAAGAACTTGACTTATGACAGCGGCATAGGAATAAAAAATCGTATACTGCCAGTGGCATGCTCTGAGTGATGGAAGTAATTTCTACCGGCATATTGTAAGCGTTTAGTAAAACAGTACCGGAGGCGAACGTGTTAATTTGTTTATAGTTGCATAGATGGCAGCACGACCTAGCTGAGGGTTTCTGATATACCTACTAGCAGAATCCCTGAGATTCGAATAGGAGGGGCCAAACACATACCTACTGTTTCGTCTTTAGATCTCCAAGGCGCCTACCACCACCAGATCAGTAAAGGGTGCCTAAGTGTTAGTTTCTACCCTGGTAGATAGCGGCAGATATCTCCGTCATCGTCATCGTCACAAAGCTAGACAGTGAAATAATTCTTCGGTAATCGGGTATAAACTGTTCGCGGCTCGCTAATATTAATTTATTTATTCGAGTTGTTAGTGTAAGTGAACGACAACAAGTTTTATTTGTTTTCATTAAGTATATCACAAATATTCTTTATTGCACACCTCAAAACTGTAAAATTTTTATGAGCAGAATAAAAATAGAGGCAGACAGCAGACGGTGTAATTGCTAGAGGGCGTTCTCTTCTAGACCTTTGAGTAGCGGAAACTTAGATAATATACAAAAAAAAACGAGTGAGTAGGTGGGTGCATGCACAAAACAAAAAACCTATATGTAAAACTAACTTTATTCTAACAATTTTTAACACCTTTACAAAAGTTTCGGTTTATATGCACATATTACGTATACTTATGTTTTGGTTAGGCGCTAGGTAGTACCTAGGCTGACTTTTTATCAGTGGAAGCCTTTGGGTCATGTGTTAACTGCCGATGACCTTTTGAAATGCTACTTAAAAAAAAACTAACAAAAATAATTATTAGGTTCGGTGAAGCAAGACAAATATATGGCAACATTGATTACTTTTCATATTTTAATTAGGTAGGTATCTCCACATAATTTCATAGACATTTGTTTTGATGAAACTTTTGTAAATTCCTTCATCAACTGACTTATTTCTTAACACGCCGTGTTGTACCTAATTCCAGCCCCACTATGGACAGCAGGGTTACCCCAACCAGCCACCTGGTCAGCAAGGTTACCCGAACCAGCCCCCTGGTCAGCAAGGTTACCCGAACCAGCCGCCGGGCCAGCTGGAGGTGGGCCACGGGCCGTATCCGTCTATGGGCCCCGGGGGAGGCATCTCCCCGCAAGTCCAGCAGTGGTTTCGAGCCGTCGACAAGGACCAGTCGGGTTTCATCACTGCTGACGAGCTCAAGTCCGCGCTTGTCAACGCGCAGGGGCAGACGTTCTCGCATACCGCTTGCAGTTTGATGATTGGTCAGTATTATTCAACTCCGATATATAATTTTTCTAGACGGTCAGTTTAAGTTAAGTTGTTAAGTAAAAAAGGGACTCCACAAAAAACCCTATAAAACCCTAAAAGGTTTGTGATATATTTTTGCGCTGCCCGTGTAAATCCAATATTTAGTGAACCAAATTAATAATCCGGTAAAAGTTAAGGACCTTTTCAAGACCGTTTAACTGTAACCACTAGACAAGATTAACTGACTCCCGGTATTTCATGATCCTCCGGCTTCGCGGCACGCGCAGAAGAACTTGAATCAGACCACTCTATATATTTATTCGCTCCGAGGGACCCAGTCGGCTACCGCCGGGTGCTCGAGCAGCGGCTGGCAAGTGGCGGCAGCCGACTCCGCCCGACCCTGTCAGTGGGAATCGTACATTACTGTTTTCTCTACCAAATAATTGATGTATCTACATGTCTACATGGCCGCCAAACAAATGTCTCCAGGCCGTCGGTATTAAAAAAAATGCTTTTAATTTTCAGGGATGTTCGATAAAGATCGTTCCGGTCACATCAACGTAGAAGAATTCGATAAACTGTACACCTACGTAAACCAATGGTTGGCTGTGTTCAAAACCTACGACACCGATCAGTCGGGGCATATTGATGAAGAGGAGTTATCTAAAGGTGCGTTGTTACTTATTACACAACTATACAAGGTACAGCAAACGTAGAAGTAAGCAGGATCAAACCTACAGATAAAGTACAGCTAATTAAGAACGGCTATAAATATAAAAAAAAAAAAACATGAAAGAACAGATTAATAAAGGCTTTCAAGGAAAATAATTCTGAACTTAATCGGTTAATCCGCCGGACATGCTTTTATTTATTTTGCGATACATTTTGTTGTTTTCAGCTTTGAATCAAATGGGATTTCGTTTCACCCCGGATTTCATCAAATTTTTGGTAAAACGATCGGACCCTCAAGGAGGAAAAGTGTCAGTGGACGAATTTATTGTACTCTGCGTACAAATACAGCGATTTACAGAGGCCTTCCGTGTACGCGATACTCAACAGAACGGAACAGTCACTATTGGATTTGAAGATTTCCTAACAGTTGCACTCAGCTGCTCGGTTTAAAGAAAGGATTTGACTTTCACCACTGTTCGCCATATTTAATGTAACTTACATTGTTACAAGCCATCTTATCAAGTATCCGTTCTTGGCACTTGGAGCACTACACACGACATCTTCAGGCAGAATACAGGGTGAAAGAGGAAGAGAATCTCAAAATGGCAGATTTCACAATTACATGCTTTATTGATAAAGTTATGTGTGGAAGAAATACTGAAGTCATTCAGTTACCATACATGTAACACTTGCAGTAAGCACCATCCAGCCTTATAAGAATTTCAGTGATGCAATAAACAGGAGATATTTTATGCTTTCTTGCTTGGCAATAACATGCCTACTTAGAATTCCAATGTATCTGTAAGTAAATAAACTATTTTTACAATTTATATACTTTATTTATACTTGAACATTTTTAATATCTAGATTCACTTCTGTAAGCCTAGTACATGGTTGGCACGACAGTATCTTGGGGCGAGATAGATTGCCTGGAGGGACGAGGTTAGTGTGTGGCCGTCACAGTGGTTATATGGAAATGAGAATATACGTCACATTGCTATGGCGTCATTTGCAAGTCTCAGATTTAGATTTTGAATTGTGTAAATTTGACTTTTACTTACTTGAGTCATTTTTTCTCCTAATGGCCTCAGATTTTTCTAAAGAAAATACAACTTCTTGAAAAGTTTTGACGGCCGACCGCATATTAGCAGATTGTTGCGCATGATTCGCAGAACTGTCATCAAGCAAAGTGTTTATAGTTGGGACTTCATCTAATTTGAAACTTGTAACAGTACTTGGATTAAATACAACCGAGACTTTTCCGGTCTTTGGATGTATACTGAAAGGAGACTTCAACAAGTGATTGAATCCCTTGGTGACATTTACGTCTAATCTTGGATAGCAATATTGTATTTTTATCTCTTCCAATAGATACTTCAATTTGCGCCCTGCACTTCCATTCTAAAAATAAAAATATAATAATCAGTTGTCTAGAGTTTAGTTTCAATTTAAATTTGATGTGAATTCAATATGTATTGAAAAGAAATGGTTGAATATCCCACCTCTCTGCAATAACTTTCATACAATTTAGTAAAAGTATTCCATTTATCCAGTGATGGAACTGCACTTTTCTCCAAATTTGTTTGAACTTGTGTTCTTAATGCTTCATCAGGAATCATTTTCAAAAAGTTTTGGAATCTTTCTGGTGTGCTAAAGAACTCCTGGTTGTTAACAACATTTTCAAAATATTTGTCAATTACAGTTATGGCTCTCCTGAAAAGTCAAGAATATAATTATTAATTAATATTTCTTAGAATGAATAAGTTTATTTTTCATAAAGGAATTAAATTAAAATATTTAAAAACGAGGTTGTTGGAGCATATACGAAATGTGACGACGGACTGCAGCAATTCCGCGGTGGCAGAACACGCTTACGAAGCAGGCCCGTCCCATTTACTTCGCTTCAATAAAGCGAGGCTGCTGGTTGTAAACGTTATTATATGGTGGAAGAATTAAATCCACGTCCTAGCAAAACAACCCACCACTCTCTCAACTGATGTTGACATCAAGAGCGGCGCGGGCAGCGCGACGCGCGGTAGTGCGTGACGGGGCGGCGACGTGAGTGGGGAGGCGAACGAATACTCAGCCCTGAGTTTCAAAATCTCCATTTTATGCCTATGTTCCGCGAAACATGTCGCGCGAGTGACTAAATAAATGTCAGAAAAGCGCCTATTTTAATTTATAAAATATTACAATGACTCACTAAAGTTTAAATACAAATGTGTCTCAAAACTATGGCTCGCGAGAATACTACCCCAGACTGTGAAAAGAAAAACCCAAACCCAGACCTTTGCCCATGGGTTCTCAAGATTGTGGTTAAAGGACAAGTTATATAAAACATAGACTTAGTTTTTAACCCTTTTCTAACCTGATGCTTGAATGTAAGTTATCACTTCCTAGATTGACCTTTTTGAATTGGTTTTCACCTCCCATAATAAGGCACAGGTAATCAGCTACAGCAGCTCTGCCTGGACTATCCAGTGTCCTGGCTTCATAGTCTGACACCCAGCAGTGAATACCTCTTCTGCCAGAAAACACCCAGAGTATGCTTTGGAAGCCAAAGTCATCTAGAATTAAAAAAAGGAGTTGTTATGTAATGAATGTAATAATAACAGAAAAAACTTGTTTACAACAGGTGTTTCCAAATGTCTAAAACTGGCCCTTGGCATTGCCAGTTAGGCTCATGAATAAAGCCAAATTCAATACAATTTAGACCACAATAAGTATGTGAAGTGATGCTAGCCATTCAGGCAAAAAAATTAAGAGGTATTAAGATGTCTTCCATGTGCAAATAAACACACTCAACAATGTTAAATTGAACTACAACTGTAGAGTGTATATCCATACATTAAGGCCATTCTTGAATTTCTATATTGTTAACTGGAAGAGAATGCAATCAAGCATAAAATCTCTCATTAATATGTAATCCTTTTTAGTAAAAAAGTAGGTTTTCCTACTACAGCTAATATTTAATACTAAAGAACAAATTCAACACAAACCTCTTAAGGCCTTGTCCAAGATTTCACAAGCAATAATCATGAACATCCAGCACTTGTCACAGACATTAGCTTCCTGACAGCAAGTTCTGACTTCATCATAGTCTGTCAAGTCAATATCAAACACTAGCTCTCTTGATAGAACCACTGCATCATGACGGCCAATAGAAGGTCTGCAAGTTTACCACAGATTATAATATGTCTGCCTTAGTACAGTCAAGTTTCTTAAGCCTTTGGCATAAAGTATAAAGACTTTATGAACTCTTTTCCACTAGCTTCAAAATGTGTTGTGTACGCCAACATCTCCAGTAGTAAAGAACGAAAATAAACCTTACCTGCCAGCGATAAAATTGCTTTGACAGTGTCCGCCACTATAGAGGTTGGTGGCGTGGTAGGCATGGCATCACATGGCGGTTCTAGGTGTTCAGAGGGTTAAATACCAAATATGATGACAACTATGGTGCTGGCAGTAAAAATGATAACAGGTTCTCATGGTGATCACTAACATTCAACCAAACAGCAGAAAAGGTATATCAATACCTTTTCTACTTTAAAGTAGGCATACGCTACTTTCTTAGTGTTTTAATCCACTAGAGCCAATTGGACTTAGAAGTCAGAAATATGCTCACCAATCTATTCTCAAGATTTAGTTACACACAATTTTTTACCAAAACAACTGCTATTTGGCATTGCAATCCAGCCTGATAACTAGGCTTTATAAGAACCAGAAGCGCTACTGCGAAAAACAATATTTGTAAATTTCAGATGATCTCATGATGCCTTAATTGGAGTAAAAGAGAAAGACGTTCGAAATATACAAACTTTGATGTTTGCGGTACTGGGCCAGGTCCAGTTTCCTCAATATGTTTTTGTTAACTTTAAAAGTGACTAGTAAATATCAAATAAAATATGGCTAAGCTAGGCATTACAATCACTACTTAACTACTCTAGATTAAATTTAAAAACGGCCTTTGAGGCATGGTACCAAGGTTACTGGAGGCATTTCCTTGTTGTGTTGCAATGCGGATACATTGTGTAAGGAAGCTGCCAGCTCTTCTTCAAAATTATGTTTTGTAGATAAGTTTTTTTAGACATCTATTTGGTTGGAAGATTATTGAGTTGCAATTTGATAAGTTTAATATTTTTATATTATATAGCCTTAAACCCCTGGTAAGCTAAAGTGCAGTTCTATAATATTTTGTCCCCAGATAAGCAAAATTATACAACAGAAATTGTGGCTACTCACTTAGTATTGTACACAGCACCTATATCCAATTTATAAGGGCACTTCTTCTGCAGCAATGTTTGAAATTCTTTCTGATTACATATCGATAAATACCGCAAGTATACATCATCGGCCAGTGTAAAGGATAATTCTCTGTGGGACAACGGCTGCGGGCTACTACCGCACGACAGCCATCTGCAGAACACGTTTTGGGGAAAGAGCCTTGTGTAGTACACTGGCAACATAACTGATAACATATTTTCATCATTTTGTCCAACCTGAAATAACAAACATGGTAAATAGAATATTAATTCATTCGTTGATAAAAAAATCCAAACAGTAAGTTACTATACCATTGTAAACAATAAATATACCCCAAAATTACGGAAATGTATGAAATCTGATACTGAAAATATTGTTCTTTAAAGTATGTATAATGTGAAAGCAGAAAGTGTAACAAATAACTAAATAAGTCATAAAGTGTATTAACGTTAAATGTTATATTGCTTATGGCGCCAAATAGATTATATCGTGATCGTGACACTGACAAGTGACTTTGACATTGTAATGGTAATGTTACTAGCTCGAAATGAACAGCGGCGCTACCGCATAAAACGATATTCGTATATTTGTAGGATCTGTTTCTTTTACTCCAATTACGGCGTAATGAGAGTGACAGAGATAATCGCTCGAAATTTAAGAATTTTCGTTTTTTGCGGTAGCTCCGCTGCGCAGGTAGGTTTGGGTATGTTCCAGGCACATAATAATAAGATAACATCTTTTCACTAGTTCATAATTAATAACTAACGACCTTTTGTCTACTAGGCATTATATTCCCATATCTTCGTATTAAATATTTATTATATATTATTCAAAGCATATAAAAAATGGGTAGGTATCATAGCATAGTTTCATGGTGTTTGGCGGAGGTGGGTAGTTTGGTTATATTGCAACAAGTTAACCCATTGATTTATAAAAAATACTTTTTTAATAAATTAAGTGATATTGCATTATTCATAATGGAAATGAGTTTTAAAAGGGCTGTTGATATAAAATACTGTAAGGGCCTACATTATACACTGTGATTATTAGTCGCTTTAATATTCAACTGTGGTACATCATAAATATCATCCTGATATAACAATTACAAAAAAGTCAAATGTGTGAGATAATATTATGCAGTCAGTTCAAAGTAACTTAAAAGCGGTTCATATAACTTAACGTTTGGGTTGAAGCTGTAATAGTGTATGACTTAATGTAAATAAATTTTGTCGACGTAACAAGTTTGGTAACGATTTATAATTATAAATCATTTCTCAAAAGTCATGTTCGAAATAATATGATGTTGTCTACCCATTAGAAGCGTTACTGTGAATATTATTATAACATTAGTAAGTACAATGACTTTCCTGTTTATTTTGTAACAACGTTATAATACTTTTATACAATTTGTTTCAGTTCGCATCAATGCTGCAATCGACACATTAGAAAGATGGCTCTACTATATTGCTTGGGTTTCTTTAGAGAACCCTCTTCTGACCACGTTTATAACAATGACTGTTAGTGTAATCTTACTAACTCTAATGTTATTTTTAGTAGTCATATTCGCTGGGGTGATATGTCTAATAAGCATGATTTTGTTGACTGAAGGTAAAGAAAACTATTATTTATGTTTTCATTTAACCTGACGGCTACCGCGGAATTAGTTTACGCGCTTAGTTCGAAAATTTCGGGCATTTGTCTCTTTTATTTCAATTAAGGCGGAATTTAAAAAACAGACTTGAAGAGCGGAATTTGAAAGACAAATCGTTCGAAATTTGCGAACTGCGACTTTTGCGGGTAGCCCTCTCTACTACACATAGTAATTCACATTTTTCACCTTTTCAGGCCTTTTGTTAGTGATGATAATAAGTGCTGTTTGCTTAATTATACTGATTGGTTCATATATTTACGTCGTTGGTATAATTTTGATTTTTTATTTTAAGGATGAAACTAAAGATGACATAACCAAATTGGAATAATAATTAGAATTACTTATTGAAACATGTGTAGTACCTACTTGGTTTTCTCATTAAAATTATTGTAGTACGGAATTGTTTTTTTTTTCTAGATAATACACCTTTTTTAAGAAATGAAGACATAATAATAAAATATAAATATTATTTGACGACCCCATCGCCCACTGGTTTTCTCCAGTGCAAGCAGTCGACACAGGGCAGCTCGTGGCGAGCTGTTGGAGAGTAGCGACTCCACGGGCCTGACTGTCCCTGGGGTGCCCTGTCGGGCAGGTGGGACAGGTCTCCTGCCTCTGGCTTGCCTTAACCGGCCGACCAGAGTGGGGTAGCTACAGCTGCGTTCCCGAGGGTAGATGTGGAAAACTAAGTGGCGAGTTGGCTATAAGTTTAAAGTCCAGTGACACCTCTCTACCCATAGCCCTGTGCACTGGTGTTGCCCTTGAGCTATCTTGGATGTCACTTTTTGTGCAGGCCCATCTCGTATAGGGCGAGTCACCATCTGCGGTCTATCCAATAGTCCAGTAGCTAGTCCATCTTTTCCACCCTAGTAGTCCTTACACTATGGCCGGTGCTGTCTCTATGCGTGGCCCATGATACGGACAGTGGTAACATCCACCTAGTGTACCCCCTTACATTTCATTAAATTGTCGAAAGGGCCTCTGCGCGTTGGCTCAATCCGGCTCCGCGTACGCGTCCCAAATCACCTCCTAAATGTCCGGAACACCATTGTTCCGTGTACGGAAGAGAATTATAAATATAATAACATCATTAAGGATTACGAGTTCGCGGCACTCGCAGTTGAGACCCTGGGCCCCTGGTCAGACGACACGAAACAATTCGTGAGGGCTCTGTCGGCGCGGCTGGTCAACACCACAGGGGACCCAAAAGCTGGCTCTTACCTCTCCCAGCGTATCGCCCTAGCGGTACAAAGAGGTAACGCAGCCAGCGTTATGGGGTCCATGCCGCAGGGGGACTTACTAGATGGGGTATTCTTTTTATAGTTATTTTGGCAAACATTATTTATTTTATTTTTAATTACTGTAATTTATTTTTATTTTTGTTATTACGTATTAATTGTCATTATTGATGTTTTGTATAACATCATAAAAATAATTCAAGATAATTATTCATCCATCCACTTAATTATCTGTCTCGAATAGCTTTTCATTCGCATTTTTGTACATGGTCCGAAATATACTTATGGGCCAATTACGAGTTTTTCTACGAAGCGTTGAGTGGAATCAGAGAAGATTAAAAATCTTCTTGTATGGTTTGGACAACTGTCAACAGCTGTCAAGTGAAAGAACTCGAATTATGTCATTCATGCGCTACGGCTACGGTCAATTTATTAGCAAATCGAACGAATTGTATAGTCGAGTAACGTAAAAAGCGCTAAGTAACAATAAACATATCCTGTGAACCGATACTGATTAGTGATGTGTGTTCTTATCATATTATGATTTTAGTTCTGTGATAATTTATTAATCTTTTGTGGGATTTCTACCTGTGTTCCGCATTGTACAGCAAGGAGAGCTGAATGAGATGCCCCTTCTTTGGGCTCCAGCAAGATCAAAGATTCCTCGATAATGTAAATAATGATTGTAAGTCCTTTATTTTACTCTATTGCCAAATTTATTAACATGAAAAAATTGCTTTTAAACATGTGGTATACAAGCCTTTCTATGGTTTGTTGATAATTGACAGTTCAGAGGTCAAAGTAGTATTATAGTGATATTCTATAATTATAGTTTCTGTTTCGGACTTATAATATATGTTTTTAAAGTAATTATTTTCACTATTAGTAGCATTGAAATTACATAGACATGAGAAAAACTTAATTATATAATATAATTATTACATTCAACTATTTACATTTGTTTGATATCATACCATAAATCAAACAAAGCGTAAAAAATATGAATTATAAATATGAAAGGTATGACAATTGTTATAAGAGTGGGTACAATTGATTTTATGTAGCATTATTTTATAATATTTAATGCTACATTATAGAATGGCTTAAATGTAGCCATTTATGTAACAGTAATTCAAAAGTATTCTTTCTATTTAATAGTAAAAACTAATAGTTACTAAAGAAAATAAAACAAGGAAAACCATTTAAATACTAATGAGCATGACTACATTCAGAATTATGAGCTAACCTTGGCACTCTTTAGTTACATCACAAGACCAAATGGTTGGTACTGCACTGTGTGATAGTGATCGGCCAAATGGGAACAAAACTTTGACAAAACTTGTTGACATTTCCTAAACTTCCAACACAAAAAATATATCAATAGTATTAGCAAATGACCGTCCAATTTACTTGTATATTATAATCCCAAATTTCCAATACAGTTATGAATATATTTGTGTGTGGAAGTACGCTTTTATGTTCATTTGACAAGTTTTGTTAAAGTTTTGCTACCAATTGCCGATCACTAGTCATAAACATTTGTATGAGATGATTGTTCAATACCTTTATCCTGATTCATGTGGACAGATGATATCATTGTCATCAACAGTTGTTGTGATATGATACATGCCATTTCATTATCCTTTTTGTCTGTAAATAGCGCTATAATAATTCATTAAATCATCAAGAACTCATATATAGGAATATTTTTTGAATACATTTTATGCCAAGGGTACAAGTGTACAAACATTTCCAGCTTATGAAAGGTTAATCTAGAATAGGTTATATAAAATTTTTATTACATGGTACGAGTGTGGTATATGGAAGCTTAATTGTGTTTTAGAGTAGTTTATGTTGTTTAAATATTTATGAATATACAATGACAATGAGTGTATATCATGACTCCAATGAGTATCATTTGTCATCAGAAGACTTGCCAAGACTTGCCAAGACTTAAGAAGCTGTTATAATTTTTTAGGCTGTGTTCACTTTTTTCTCAAACTGATTATCAATTTGGTTTTTTTAGCTCTTATTTTGTTCACCTATCATCTTACTGCCCATATTGTATTATTTACATCAATGTTTTATATAACATATTATACATACAACCTTGACCTCGTTGACACTTAACATCACGTTACTGAGACTGGTGTGACTGAGGTCAAACTCTGGTACCTAAGTCTAGTATAAAAAAAATACATATAGGTACCTTAATTTTAAATAACTATGCGTTGAAACAGCTCTTAAGTTTTATTGATACCAACAAACCTAGTCCAAACATCACTGTAAAAGCATGTTTTATTTCAGGTTTTAACATTTAAGAAAAGTGCTGCGAAAAAATACCGTTTACATTGGACTTGTAAGTAAATGTTTCTTAAAATATTTGCTAAACTATTTTAAATTAGCATTTTTGTTTTTCTGTTAAAAATGATTATATAATTGTACCTAGCCAGGTTTGTTGTGCTGTCATAATTATGTTTTTTTTATGCTACATAGAAAAAATCACTGTGGGATTTGTGGGAGTAATCATGTTTTTATTGATCTTTCTGCATGATTAAAGCAAGTTGTTAACTTTAGGACAGAATTTGCCCTATAACCAAATTAGTTGAAGTTAAGTCTTTATTGTTCTGAAAAATTCCAGAATACTATTTTAATCTATATACCATCATATTAAAGTTTTGTCAGGTCACTTGCGGCATATGCTACCAGAAAGCCAACCATATAATTCACAATTTGTTTTATAAATGATCTCTTTACTTAACATACTTATGTAACTCTGGGGCAACTTAGCAAGGTAGAAATGGTATTACACATAATATGAATATTAACAATGCTCACATACCTATTACCTTATTATGTAAATTAGTTGAAATACTGCTTCGGATCTAAAGATAAGTCTGGAGAAAATTGATGAAGATGCAAGTCATGCAACATTCTTTATATAATTTCTCTTTGATTGTAAATAATAATTAAAAAATTGTATGTTGTAAAACTGACTGCAGTCCAAACAATATTGAAAACTGGGTCACCAAGCTATATAATTATGTATCATATGTAGGTATATGGATCTTAGCAAATGTTCCCTAGCCTAGTAGGGACATTGCCTATGTTGCGGAAATTGCTAGGTTTGAATCCTGACAAGGCCATTAATTTGTGTTATATTGTTGTCTAATACTTACAATACAAGCTTTTTTGAGCTTGCTGTAGAATTAAGTCGATTTGTGAATTATTTAGTCTCAAAATAATAATTTATAATGACCTTTTTGGTCGCTCTGTATCGTTTTTGGTATTACACTAGTATTTGTTTTACAGGAGAGGCCGTCAAGCTGGCGGCCCTTCAGGATGCGACTCGCGCGCCCTCGCTAGCACAGCGCGAAACACGTCACGTCGCCACTCTTACTGGTGAGTTTTCTTTTAACTGAATTAAGGCTTTGGTCTCCTATTTTGTGCTACACGCGACGTCTGACGTCAGCGTTCACGTTCCTGAACAAAACAAACGCCAACGTCGACGTGTGAGAGACACCAGAACAGTACATCTCTATAGGCAGCATTGTGACGCAGACGGTGTAAGCGACTGACTGCGTTTATAGGAGACCATAGCCTAACTAAACTGTTTATATGGAAACTATATGCTCTATACGTCTGCCATTGACTACATATTCTGACAATTTTGTTTATTTGTAAAAATCCAATCCCAAGTTATAAAAAAAAACGAAGCACTTTAGAAAAAGCTAGGTAGTGCCGTGGCGCTTTGCTTGCTCGCCTTTGCAGATTAGGATATTGGTCGTTCGCTCCCGTGGTATTGATGGAGTGCTTACTTGTTTACTCATCCCGAAAGTACGTGAGGCTTCGTGTTTGGACTATGCATTGTGTAAATGCATTCTAACATAATCACTAAGTAAATCCCTAACAAGGGATTACGCGCTAAACGGGGGATTAATTAAACCTTTTTCCGTAAGAAACTTCGCCATGGCAGCAAGAAATGGCTTAAATAATTTAGCGGGTTACGTACTACATTTTAATGAAATATTAAGCCTGCCTGATAACTTGTTTCGTGTTCATATGGCAGTGAGCCTTTTGTATTCTATAGTACTTATACTAATCCGCGTAGGTAGGTATGTTAACTTCCTAGTAATATGCCTTTACATCTTTACAATAATCCGGTTCAGGTAAATTAAAAAAATGCGAACAATCAATGTGGTTATGTTCGGTTACGTATTGGACTTCTTAGTATTTAGAATTTTAAATTCGTTTCAGTGCCGTTGTGTTGCGAGTTTTTAAGAGTGTGTACAACATTTTTGCATGATTAAAAGCTCGTGTGAAAATTAGAATGATCGTTCTTTTAGGCGTACCTAATTGTAAGATGCGGATTGCGGATACAGGTGGGTGGGTGAAAAAAAAAAACAAGGATTTGTTTAGGCGAATTATTAGTAGAAAATATATAATTATTCCAGGCCTATAAATAAATGAGTGTAACAAATGATAGGAGTAAAAGTATACTAGAAATGACATCCGCTTATGTTTAAGAATTAGGAGTGCAAAAATACTATAACGCATAGTATAACTTAAATGTGTGTCAGACGGCAGCCAACCACAGTTTCTGTAAGATGGCCTTGGTAGAAGCGCGGCTGTCTACATGGTTTACAATAAACCCAAAACACGCGTCTGTGCTGGGCTAACGTGCCTGAAACTTACAGAACCGCCCTGGCTCCGTGTCGTCGAAATTTCAAAATGTTGGAGTTTGTTTTGTTCTATTCTTCGAGTGGTTTACAATAAGCGGCTAGACAATTTTAAAACCACTGCCTCTGCGATTGGCAAGGGCGTGTAAACACTGTTTTTCTACCAAGGTCATCTTGCAGAAACTGTGGTTGTCTGCCGTCTGGCACATGCTTTAGTTTGTAGGAGGAAATATACAGTTTTGTGTAAACTAACAGTATGTATTTATTTACGTGTTAGTTATTGAACTATGTAATATGCGATGAACCGTTGTTTGTTGAAGTGTCAAGTAAGTTAGCCGTGAGATGACTAATTACTATTTATAGCATCTTCTGCTACAGACTAGTGCGTCAGCACAGACAAAAATTATTTGGAATCGATACCAATTTAATATTTAAGAACAGCGTACATAATTACTATAACTTTAGTCAAGTACTTGGTTAGGTAAGTTATAATAAGTAGGTATAAGAGATGTGCCGAATATTTGGTCAAATGATAGAGTTTATTTTATAAATTAGTTATTTGGCACATTCATCTACAGCCTTGGCCAAAAACATTGAATGCACATGTGTGATATGTTTTTCATGAAAACAAGAGAGGTTACTTAATGTAGTGTTTACATTGTTTTAAATTTTATAGTCTTAAGTATAAATTAATTTAAACTGATTGTATGGTCATTGAAGTTAGTAATAATTGCATAGAAAATGCAGTAAGTCATTTCGTTCGTCTTACTGCTGTATAACTAAAGATCTGTATCGATATATTTGGACACACTGACTGTAACTAAGTATATGACGCTGACTGTACAATTATCTGTTTGTTGCCTTTAATTTTTTTACTTTTACGAGTACTTTGAAGTCATGGAACGCACTGCAAATCAATTACCGGTGATGGTGTTGAATCACCCAAAGAGAGTGTAAACTTGTTAATCTTGTTATTAAACCACATTACAGTTGACTATTTAAAAGTCTTTTTAAGAAGTTTTTAATGACGGAGGAATAGTCGCGTATGGACATTTCCGTTCCCACCTGACTCCAACTCTAAAAGGGGTGGGTTATTCTTATGAATGGGGAGCTAGTTTGTCACGATCTAACTTGCCATGTGACTGGCTATGTGCCAGTAGTCGGTTATTCTGGGCGGGCGGCGCGCGCGCACCCCAGTCTAGCGCCGCGCGTCCGTCGAACGCGACTTTCAACTCGCGATCTGAACGCTTATTTTCCTTTTTTTCTTTTTTCAAACTTTGTTGACGTATGTTTGTTGACAATAGCGGGTTTCAATATTAAATTTAATTTACAAAATTTTGAAAACGCAGAAAGTATACAATATCGCCGTATAATATTAGGTATAATGTTAGTTTAGTTTTCTTAAGTTCTGATCTAATGTGCTTGGCTTGGAATAATCCTATACCGAAGAGTTGTGCGAAGACTGAGCAATGAAAGGTACCGCACAGAAGTTTTGAATCGGCATGACCCTTAAATATGTATCCCAACAACAACATGAAAACTAACTTAAAAAAACAACATTATTTTCGTTGTCTGAGGAATGAATTTAACTCATTAAGTTGCACCAATTGCGACATGAGTGTTATGTGTTTAACTTCATAAATGTTGCAATGCAGTTAAAGTACCACGCGTAACAATGTAGGAACCTAATAATTGTTATTGTATGATGTTTCGTACTGTGTGTATCATACTAAAGACGTAAAAATAGTAAACAACGTAATAGATCTTGACCTTATTTTAGGGCAAAAACGAGAGTACCTACTTTATAACGTGAATGAGAAAGTGAAATTGAATGTCAAGGCAAACCCTATCTGTTATTATTAGTTGTACATCAGCTGAATATGTTACGTAACCTTTGCTTCAGCTAATTTTCGGTTCACACAGGTGCCTCGCTATTCTTGTAGAACATAAACACATAACTATTAGTATACGTATTCTTCCATAATATTATAATTTATAACTTAACAATTATTAATAAGAATAACAGATGTCACAAAGTACGTATGTTTGTAGCTACTGTGAGATCCTTAACAGATGGTATTTTACAATGTACCAGTCTTTCTTTTTTCAGTTAATATGACAGTACGAAGATACGACAGGGACGCAGAAATATGCGAGTGAGAGACACATACTTTATAATCAGCTGTGTCCCAGATAATGTGTAAAGTTTGCGTCTAATAAAACGTTCATTGTAAACACGCTCTTTAACCGTGTTTTTTGCGAGCCCCGTGACAATTACATAGTTGAACAAATTATGGTCTATTATATTTGTCGGGCCCTTTACGATGAGTCAATGTCATCAAGGCCGGTGTTACGTCATGGAGCGACCCGCGACGGAGGTGACCCGCGATGGTAGCTGCCAACATATTGACGACATCCTTATTTTTATTGGTAGTTCGAACGAGTGCGTCGACCGTACTGTGTGCCGCCTCCACCACAACTGGCCCTATTCCAACGTTCACAGAGTACATGACTTAAAACAACCAGTATAAGCATGACCTTATGATCCATAACAATCGAAGATCACTTATATTATATTTATCTTGAAGCAAACGCTTGGTAGGCGATGGGAAACAAGCCCGTGCGTGTGGCCTCGCACTGTTTCTATTTAAAGAGCTTTTGACAAACGACTACAATGCTGAGCCTTCGACTTTCACTTTTTAATCAATATTAGTTTTATAATCAATATCAGATATATCGACTTCTGTACAAAAACATGATTATTGATTATTATCTAGTATATAATAACTTTCTCATTATCTACTCTAGTTTGTTTTTATTATATCACTCATAAAAATAAACAACATAAAACAATTTATGCGTGGCTCGAACGACGGATGTTATATAATTACCGTTCTATGGACTGGACTTTCTTAAGAGTATTCATTGTTCTATAAGTTAAACAATTAAGAAAAAACAATGTTTAAATTAGTAGATTTATTTAATCCATAGCAATGTGTGGTAATAACTTAATAAGTTCTTTAACCTTCTTATATGAAATATTTTTATGTGTCAATTTCTAATAATCACGAGAGCTCACGAATTGGGGATTAAGGGGATAATCTACAAAACAGCTACCCTTATTAGGAAAATGTTTATTTGTAACTCCCGCCGCCTTGTCTAATTTCTATTTTTTTCAATATTATTTTCATACAACTGAGAAGTTTTCCCTTGGCTCATGAAGTCAAGAGGAATAGAATACTGGTTAATAATAAAATATTGCATATCGAGCCGGTGGTTAATAAAATTTTGTTATTTCACTGAAGCGTCATAAATTACTGCCTTAGTAAAAAAACTAAGAAAAACTGTTTACATTAACTTAAAAAAAAAAAAACAAATGTTAGGAGCTACTAATTAAAAAAAAAAGTTTTTGAAATTGGTTACCACTCTGTCTCACTTGAAATATCTGGTAATAATGTAGTTTAGATTGGTTCATCTTTACCGTGGTACGCCATTTTTTAAACTAGTAACTATTCCTAATATGTACTTTCTTTTGCTTTGTGAATGCTGATTTCGAAATTCAGATGCATAACTCAGCGGCATTTGCATTGAACGTTTAGTTTTAACGTCATTGAAACAGATCTCTAAGGCGAAGTCGCATCTCCAGACCGACCTCGCCATCTCCAAAAAAATAATCAATTACGGATGTAGTGAAAAATACTTTCCAATCGTGCAAGCTCGGAGTGAATTGTTGTTTTAGTAAGTGATGCGTATGTTTTAAATAAATAGAGTTAGGTATTTATTTCTTAGTGTCAAATGTCAAACCACGAGTTTGAAGTATATCCTATTGAGATGTTAAAACTTTTCGTCGTAATAATTAATAGAACTGTATACAAACTTATGTATTAACAAAAAGATTTATTACCCACTCTATAATATAATATTTCCGAGAAAATGCGAGAAGTATTTTTCACTACATCTACCGCGAACAATGATATTCGTAAATTTCGGACGATTGTCTCTGTCACTCTCATGACACGTTAATTGGAGTAAAAGAGAAAGATGCCCGAAATATACGAACTTCGATGTTCGCGGTACCGCTCCTGTAAATGTTTTGCGTTCAGCAGTAGTTGTTAAGCGTATTGATCACCTCTAACAGACGTTATCAAATTCGATGACGCGAAACTTTATCTACTATCTACAGCTCATTACTCGTGATTAGTAAGGGTACGTCTAATATTGCACGTCCGTCGTGCTTGTCGAAGTGGTGTTGTTTGTTTGTTGTGATGTGTCTTGCCTCTGTGGAGAAAACCTGAACGGATTGTCCAAGCATGAGCGGGAAGGCAAGGTTACGCCCACGGCCTAGGCGACGGGACGAACTTCATGAACAAAAACAGGACTTGCTGCTTGCATGGAGCGACGGTAAGTTAAAGACGCTACGAGTTCTTAACAAATCAATGCAATATTAATCTTATGCTTTCCATAATAAGGCGTATATTCGAACGTCATATACCTGTCGCATATCTCTTGTCGACTCGTAATTAGTCAAATAATTATTGTTATGTATGTGGTAATATTATTCACATTCATTTCTACTGAGCAGTTTTATAGGATAGGTTTCACATCGAGTTAAGAGAAACCAAGGCCGTCTTAGCGTATAATTAATTAATTAGCCTCTTACACTACCTGGTCTGAGTACGAATTAATGCTCTGGTACAAGACCTGTGACTTTTTTTGCGTACAACGTTTAAACTTGAATACAATCCAGTGATGTAATAAGTGTAACGTGTATACCCCGTCCTTATGATATCAGCATTTTTATTGAACATCAAATATTTATGTACATTTTTAATATCACCATTTCATTGAATCACTTTGTCCGTGTAATTGATTTACATTATCATACGAATACAGCTTTCTAGGACTTACTGTGTATATGAGGGAATAAACAGATAGGCAGACACGACGGAACTTAAAGGTTTCGTGCTTGAACATGGAATCTAAAAACTGTGGATTTCTTAACATGCATTGTGTATATAGTATGTGTATTGTACTCGTGAAAACAATAACTGTTAAGAAACTCATAAATAATATAAACTTACGTACCTATGCAAAATTACAAGTGTCGGATGTGAAGATTGTGAAGTTTCCGTATGAATAACAAGTTATGATATTTAATGTCATTCTTTCGTAGAAATATGATAGGTAAGTAGGCATATCTTTCACTAACAGGAAATTTCTTTGACACGTATTACTTAGTTTTGGTTATTTCCTATTTGACTTGATATCAGCGGCCTAGCGGTAAGACATGCGACTTTCAATACAATGGTCACAAGAACAGCTAAAGGTATAAATAGTAGTATAAATATTTACCCTTTTTAATCTGATATCAATGCCATAGGGCAAAAAAGTATATGTATACATATTGGCTGAAACAGTTTACTTAAAATGTTGATGTTATATTGACGAAAGGTCTGCCCTAGTGGATGACCCTGCCTATGAAGCTGACGCGACGGTCCTGCTGTGTTCAAATGCCATTATATTTATTTATTTATGTACTTACGTACCTATTATATGCATTTCCCAATTGCTTTTCGGTGTGAGGAAAACATGAGGAAATCTTACTGAATACCAATAAAACCTAATTTTCTGTCTGGGTTGGAGGGTCGGATAACAGTCACATTCATCTAACTTTGTGTTTGCGCCAAATCTAGTAAATAGGTTGCTGGGCGGTTCGGTTCTAGACTCCATTATGTTGTCGCAAAACGCCTGTATAAATGCTAGAATGTGATTCTCTTTATACTTTAATACAAAAACTTGGACTCTAGGTACGTACGTCAAAGACATGTTTTCAAGAAGTAAGGTAGAAAAAGTGCAAATATGCACTTCGACTGTTAAGGTAAAATATATCGATACTTAAAAAGTTCCAAAATATGTATACTATTAATTAAAAGTAATTTTGGCTCTTTGTTCGTATCGACATCTCTGATCTTGACTGATGTATAGTTGGGTTTATTGATTAATTATATAGAACTTTAAAACCAAGGCACGATTGTTCACTCTTTACTGATATAATTCTATTTAATGACTATGAAATAATGACAATTTAGACAACTTATTAGACCTCAAAGTTTAATTTTGAAGTCAGTGTATTAAAATAGCGATATTATCGTTATCTCGTGGTATGAGGGCCACAGTTCCTTGATTGATATTTGACGGTTTTTAAAATTGAAGATGATTTCGTTTTGGACTGTGTACATTGAAAATAACATTAAACTTGTTTGATAATACAAAATTAAGCATTACCGTGTTTTTTAAAGTTGCAGAACTAAATGCCTTTGGGGAGTAAAATCAAACTTTCCATTTATAGCTACATTAGTCAAAGACATCAGACTTTATATCATTCTGACTGGGAGATTTGATAATCAGCCAGGATTGCATGATATCTAGTTTCGAAAAGTGTAAAGAAAATGTGAAGTACTTCACACACACTAGGTAACACTTGTGTTATCTTTATATTCGCTAAATTCAATGTCGCTAAGGTTAATAAACTTCGTTACTGATAAGTCCATACTGCATTGCATGTTTTGTAATACTTACTTGATTTTTCACCGTAGATTTTTTGATTGATATACCCACATATTACAACTGTGTAGGTACCTACATCATATTTTCATATTATCAAATGTGTAGCCACGACTCGACTCTTTGACCATGGCGTAAAGTCTGGCTACATCTTTTTATCACATTAAATATATCCTTAAATTCAATCGTGATCGTATATTTGGATTGTATAGTAAAATTACGAGAATTTAAATTATTAGGCGGCGACGTCGTTTGTACAATAATTTTAATACTATGCATTTTTTTATAGCCTTTAACTTTTATTAGTGGGTATGTGAAATATATATTGAGAACAATAACTGCAGAAATCGCTGTACGTAGAGAATACTCTATTATCGCATTAGCGTGTGAGTATCACTTAGAGGATATAATAAATTCGGAACAAAGTTGCTTTAAAATTACATGGAATCTATCCCTGAAGTGCTAGTTCTATTTGAGCACCGTTCAATAATATGTAAATCTGTAGTAAGTACTAGGAAGTGAGCGCTCAGTAAAACATTAGCGGACCTATTTTATGGTCATTAGAGCCATTGATCTACATTGTCGTGATCGCTTTCTCCCAGTTCGTATGCAGGAGATGACTGAACCGCAAATGGTCGAAGAACAGAAATGCTATTAACAAAGCTATGCGCCTGCGTCTCTGACGTAACGTTTGATTATTTAAGCGTTATTTTAACATATGCGTCTACGAATAAGTATATAGGTACGAGAAAATTAGATAAGTTTTAAATACCTAGTAAATCGGAGATACTTTTTCTGAATACTTGGTTCTCGTTTCTAAATACGCTTCTCTTACAACCGGATGAACCATTCCACCAACCATTTAGTTGTATAAATATAAGAAGTAGTAATATGGATTTATATCCATTTATCCATAGGTCGTATATTGTAAGGCTTGTATATGAAATATCATCTTTATGCAATATACATATATCGGGTGCGGCCTGTAATAGGAGCAAACATTTTAGGGATTGCTTCTACACCACGAACGTAACAACATTTGTTCTACAACTTTAAAAAATTGGGTAATTTATTACATGCGAATTTTTCGAACAAACTAAATAGTATTTTTAATGAACAGCATCCAATACGTTTACTGTCAGCCTACAAACTTCATAGTTTTCGCAATACATTGCTTGTTTGGAAAATCTTTTTATTAATATTTATTATATATATATATACATTCTGCTATTGTCGGGCCACGCGGTACGATAACTTCATTTGAAACATTTACTTGAAAATGTAGTCTTAATCATAAGCTAAATGATTCATTACACACTTCAAATACGTTTCCGTTTAATACAGAATAATTTATTTCAATCTCCACTTGACGACATCGCTAACTGTCACAATTACTTCTTAATTACAAGGAATCACATTGTAGGCCAAACTGGCTATCTCTGCTCGTAACCCGAAATAATGTTTACGCGTGACACGTGCATGGATGTGAACTTACGAGTAAAGTACTGGGTGATTTTAATTTAAGGTTCTCTAAATTCAATTCACATTGACCACAAAGAGTCGTGGAAACTAGGGTAACTTTTGTATATTACCATCGAAACATGTACTTCATTATAAATATCTATCAATGGCGAGTCCCTTTTTTTAGGCAATACTACCTATACGACTTCTTTTCTACGTGAGAGAAACAGTTGAACTGTAGGAAAGTTAATAAAGCCGGCGGGAATCGACTTGTATGAAGCGCCACCGCTGTAAACTCCATATATCTATGTAGCTTCTAATATCAAATATGTTTTGCGATGCTACTTTCTGTATATTTACTATTGAAAAGTTTTGTTCTCTACCCGCGAAGTACGGGTTTAAAAAAACATAGGCAAGCTGAACCTACTTCTGTATTTTTATTCGTGAACATGATGTGATAATGTACTTTATATACTTAGTTGTTATACTATACCTACACAAGGTGGAATAGTTAATTAAAACAATTTTTGCGAAAATGGCCTGTGCAACTATCTCATATTTGTACAACCTTCGCGCCGAGTCATGTACAATTTTGCTCATCATTCCTTGTACAATACATACTCGGTACTCGTACTTGTAAATATTTCGCAACATGCTTGCCAACCTTCAGAACGCGATTGATTATAGAACGGGTTTATTGAGTATGGTCTATGGAAAACTAGATTGTAGGCACGGGAATGCATTGTGAGTGCAGGGTGCATTCCCCCGCAGACGTCGGCGGGTGGCTGACCGGGAGAACTATTGATTTTGTCTGGTAGCTCGCAAGCTCCAAGCTGCTATTCTCGTTGCAGTAAGAGCTGAAGCAAGCGTTCCTCAGGACATAGATCTCTTAGCTATGATAATAGAAAATGACTCTTGCTTTCCAAAAAATCATGTTTTATATTGCTTAAATATAAGGGCGACTATAATACTTTTATTTGCTCCATAGCGATCTTTACTCATGAAAAATACAGCTGTTAAATAATAAAAAATGTTTAAGGATTTATTTATTGGTCTGATAACTGATAAATTTATTTTTATTGTCAAGTTATTAATCTTGTAGTACATTTGAACTATTTGAAGTACATCACCAAGATGGACAACGTCTTTGATGTACCTATTTATATCAGAAAATAGACGTGATTTTTGTGACAGTAATAGAAAAAAAATGTATACAGCGTTATTTTAAACCTTAGCTGTTGTATTTGTATATTCTTAAGGCTTTATTCATGCTTGTCAAACTACATGTCCTTTAATAATCATTTGTCCCTTATTGAAACTCCTTATTAGAAAGAGACAATATTTGTCTAGCTGGATATTTACCATAATAGTTTACTTTTCTAGTCACGACGTCGCTTTCGGACTTGCATTACCATTGATACTTTATCTTGATCTCCGAGGCGGGTTGGAAAGCGCAGCTATTGTAATGCCTTTCCAATTCACGTTTCGTTTCTTTACGTTTTATGGGCAATTTTTACAACACTTGTTTTTTGTGGGAATGGTTTAAAATTTAATTATAGAGACTTTAAAATCGCTTCCTGATTTGTATTAAGTTAATTGTTCCGGAACAGTTATTTACCCGTACCTACAAAGAAAATTGTTATTAACTTATGGTAAATTTATATCGATCACTGTATCTTCAGTAATTTATAATGATGATTATAAACTAATTTCACTTAAATTGGAGTTGAATGTTTTTGTGTAATAAACTGTATAAATAGTATTAGCTTTTTAGTCGATCTTCTTTCTCATGTAGTCCATTCCATCAAAAAGGGTATCTGACAAGAAAAATGCTAAACGTTATTTTCTCATTGTCCGCAGAAGTGTGCAATAGCGAGGAAGTGCCCGAGGTAGAAATCGTTAGTCTCCTCCAAGAACACATACCAAAGTACCGCCTTCGAGCCGACAGTCTCACCCAATTTGGAGGTAAGTTTCAGGAACGTGTACCTACTTTTATAAATCTCATAATCATTTAGGTTTATACGTGAACATAATTTGATAGCGAATCTATCTTAGTATACATACGTATTGATATTGGTAAATATCATCCATGTCTATCATGTATGTCGCTATCACATGTCTGTCTGCGACTGTATAAGGATATAATAATATATAGTATAGAGATATGAGTGACGACATCAAACTATCACGAGCTATCGTTTAGCATTGAAACGTAATAGATCTAAAACGTATACATTTTACGACGTATATCAAGTATAGTTGTATTATGTCTTGCAAAAAGTAGTAGGCAAGTAAATCGTCGCCTGCGAATAATGAATTTGCTATCTGCCGTGAGAACATAAATATCAAACAGAAATCATAGTTAATTATTAGTATGTAAGGACTACAGTATGGGGTTCTTCAAAAAGGGTGTAAAGAGGTTTTTACGGGGTCGGCAACGCGTGAATGATGCCTCGGTATTGTAAACGTCCATAGGCTGCGGTGACCGCCTACCATCAAGCGGCCCGCATGCTTGTTTGCCACCTTTGTGGTATAAAAAAAAATGTAAAAAATACTATTAGCTAATGAATTCGATATATGTATGTACTTCAATATACCGAATAACTTCTAACTAACAAATTACCGATTTGTGAACTTTCGACCTCAGTTTTTTAAAAGAAAATAAACAATTGATTAAATGTAGGCAGACAACATGCGGTCTTATGGCTAAAGAGCTGCTGATGTGTTAGCTAAGGGTCTGATGAATGGTAGGAGTTATTTTTTAAGACGGTCAGGCATCTCTCTCCCACGGCCTATATCTTCGGAAATATAATAGGGTTTCTCGTGCAAATAGAACATTAATGTATCTGTCCTAGTTTAGTTTCAACGACTTCTTGCAAACGTCTGGAATTAGGTCGTGGTCGTATATTTTCGCTTTATCGTGGCGAAGAAGAAAGTCATTCGTTATCACCATGGAATATATCTATACAATCAATGGTAAGAAAGGAGCATTATCACCTGAAGTACTAAGATCTAAAACAAATACAAGATTATAGTATGTCTTTTTCTGGACTTATCCCATTTCAATTTAAAGTGGGCTCTCCTAATCATTTTTCTCCAGGTACATCTGTCCTGGTTCGTCGTTCGGTTGAAACTCTCATTTTAAAGGTCTTTATTAATTCAATTCCAAGGTCCAAGTTAGTCGGGAACGCCAGGTTTACTGGCCTTTTGTAAAATTTCCAGCCCTCATATGACATGGCCATACCAGTGCAGTGGTATCTCCACTAATTTGTCCTCAATGGTTTGAAGGTCCCATGGATACATTAGTTTGGCACTCTGTTCAAGAGTGGGATTCACACTGTTAGACCTCTGTCTAGACCAGTTAGACCTTCTGAGTTAGACCAGACCATCTAAGCATTCTTATTTCGGCAACGTAGAGTTTACAAGATTACAGTATGTATGAATTAATATTAATACTTAATGCCATATAATGTTGCCAGTTTCTTGTAGAGGTAGAAAAAAATGTTTCCGCATTAATAATATTTTTGAGGGCTTTCCTTGAAACTTAAAATGCAAATATAAAAAAATGTTGTGTTGTTGGACAAAGGTCATAATTTCACGGATTTCGCTAGCTAGCTCATTTGAGATGCCTTTTTTTGTTCTGATTTGTATACCTACTTTTGTTTTTTGTCTTATTTAATCCACTCTTTTAAATAATTGTTTTTCAATAATCGCAGCGAGTATCAAAAGAACATTATTATGCTAAAGTTTGCATGTTCAATAGAGGCCGCACGCAGAACGACGTCGCTAGGCAAGTCTTTCCTAACAATATCTAAGTAGATTGGCAAGGCCTCGCGACTCGGTTTCTCCTAATGTCATTCGGTAAATCAAGGGGGAGATACATAATAGTACCTACTTTGTTACTTTATGTAACTCTTTGCCATTTCTCAATAATTATTGTTTTAATACAAAGTTTATTGAAATTTATCTACATATTTTGTGTATTACATTCAACTAAGAACAAATTTAATATTTTTTTATTTATTATTTTAATTTGCTTTGATTTTTAAGTAGTAAAACTACTATACATATAAATTGTTATTACTAAAATCGAAACGAAATCACACTTTTAATGGCTATTACTTTTAATTTCTAGACATTTTACTAAACACGTTATAGCTCTAAATGTCGTACTGAAAGTTTTACACTAAGCGTTCTACCATAAACTATTAGTTTATTACTTCCTCGTTATCGTCATGTTTCCTATCTATAAATTATGATGGCTTACGTGTTATGTTGGCTCCTTGAAATCAGTTCATTATTATGATATTTAGAATAAGTCTTGTTATCTGTTAAATTCAAGTTCGTTTTCACATTTTATTCATGTTATTTACCTACTCGATGACCTTCAACTAAGACGTGATAATGTCTTATTGCAACTCTTTTAACTCGAATGTTTTCCGTCTAGAACGGTTGCCCGGAAGACTTGAGAATCCAATGATGAAAAACCTATTTCCTGATGGATAAATGTTTTGTTCATGATTTGGCTCAAGAACCCGAGTATGTCCTTAAACTACGTCCGACAATGAGAGGTAGGGCACAGCGATGACCATCACGCTTGAATCTGGAGCAGCCCCTCCTTCTTACAGAAGACCACAGCCATAATAGCACTGCTACCTTTCAGGTATGTAGTGTTGTGTTCCTGATGGCGAGTAAGGTTCCCAGAGCTCCCCCCTTAAAGGTCGGCAACGCGCTTGTCCCTCCCCTGGTGTTGCGGGTGCCCATGGGCGACGGTAATTGCTTACCACTAGGCAATCCGTCTGCTCGTTGGCCGCCTATGTCATAAAAAAAAAACAGTAAAAATTTAATAAAAAGGTTTTTTATACAAAGACTCACCAGCATTTGACCACAGTCAGGTATAAGTGTCGACGAAGTCGAGGGTGTAGCACGCAGGTTCAGTAACAGCCAACAAGTTACTGACGTAGGCCAGGCGGGCAAATTTAAGCAGCATCAGCACTAGAGATGAAGAAGTATTTAGACATAAACATTTCCGTATAACGTTGCGTTGTAATGCTGTAAACATTTTGGTAGTGATTTTGCTTACTCGTACAAGCACCTCGTGGGATTCATGATTTTTTGAAATCCGTATTTTCAAGAAGTTCTAGAAACGAAATCGACAAAGTTATATATTTTTCGCAACAGACACAGATTTTTCGTTACAGATGTTTAAGTCACATAATTTCACGATTATTAAAAAAAATACGACATGTAGAGGGAAACAGGTTAGCGTGATGTTCAGTCGGCATCTCGGCATACGTAACCATTTGCAGTACCCTTACCATGAGTTGTGACTTAGAGGTTTTCGATAACGAGTATCGAGTTTACTATCTGTGCATCTCGTTCGCACTAAAATAGCACAAGCGAGATGCACAGATAGTAAACCCGATACTCGTTATAGAAAACCTCAATGTTACAACTCATGGTAAGGGTACAGGAACTTAGTCGGCTCGCGCTTAGCCAGGCAAGAAAAACACTTTGAATCGAAAATTACCGTCCATTCTACGCGTGCTGATCGAAACGACACATAAACGTATCTTATCTGGAATGTAACTGTAACTTTATTCGCATTTGAGATAGCTTAACCACCGTTAGGGAGTCCCGATGATAACGGGTATGTAATTATCTGAATGTGTAATGGGCAGTGTGAAATCAGATGTACCTAATGAACTGACTAGCACCTAGGTGCGAGGAGAGAGGAGAGCGGAAAAGGCTTTGCGACTCGTCTATTGTATAATCTGTTTTTTTTTTTTCTTAGACAAAAGGGTACTAAGATGGTTTTGCGTTTTCTTTGCCTTATTGCCTAAGAAAACTGTGAAAACTGTGGGATAATTAGATAAACCGGCGGCGGCGGAAATCTTCTTGTATGGACGCGTCGCGTCGCCCCTGATAAGTTCTCAGATTCATATTAAACACGTGTAAACGAGAGTCTTGACCAGTGCTGTCACGGAAGCTGTAGTTTAACGAATGACACTCCCAGCGTTTACCATAATTACAATATCCTTTATTAATTGTATAAGAGTTCTAAAATAAAATACCGTATTTAATTTTCAACTTCAACTTTTTTTTATTGCCGCCGGTGACCTAACATTTATCTGTCTTTTGTACACATATTTGTCACCAGGTCAAGATATATTGGAAATAAGCTCAAGCTAGGATCATGGTTATTCACAAAGCTTACGGAACAATATGAAATTAGCGAATCAACATATGGTACTTGGAACACGACTGGTTGTTACGTATTATGTCTATACTAGGTCAAGATACACTGCAGTCGCTCTCAACCTACATAAGTCTAGACAATGTGTAGTGAATCCAGGAGTGTTCCGTACCACTAAGTCCTGCGGGCGCGGCTTCCGGCGCCGGCGCCGGCTATAAATACTGTTGTCTCACCGCTCGAGTCATCGCCCGCCGGCGCGAGACCGGCCCCTGCATGCCAAAGTAACTGTCAACTTGCTGCATTTAGCTGTCGCACAGCATCATGAGGTGCTTTTCTGATCATCTATAGCCGGGAAATAGACAATGCAAAAAACTACTGAGAAATCAGTGTAGGTATGAACTTGGTGGCAGATGACAAGCTTTTTCACATTCTTGTTATATTGTCTTAAAAGTACGATACGAAGGTTCTATATGTGAAAAACTCACCTAAATGAGTGGCTTATGTAATAATAGCGTGTGTGTACACGCATGTCGGCGTTCGAGTTACATTCAAATTTTGACGTAAGTTCCATATTAATTCTCTGCACTACTACATAGATATCGACGGTGGAAATTTCAAATGTCGTAAGTCGCATATAAAAGTATGTCCCTTACGACATTTGAAATTTCCACCGTCGATATGGTCCTTCAGTTAAGTTTCTTACCTCTTGTTCTCTTAATAAAATGGATCTGTACAGATGTTTTTAAATTAAACTAAAAAAAACATTACCATGCATAAATCACGTTATATAATGACTTATATGTATTAGGTTACTGGGCACATTACGTGTAATGTTTAAGCCAATTATTTATAACTTTCCGTAACTAATGTGGTTATTGATCGATACCAGCGCGTTAACTGGATAATGGTTTTTGTCTTATAAGATTGTATAACGACTATTTTACGCATGCTTGGGCTGTTATGTGTGTAACGAATTATTACAACTATCTCTTGTTTAATGTCGAATGACTTGTGGGCCAAGATAACCAAGAGGTTCGTATCCCATGTCCCATAATCAGACTAAGAATTCGACAGACCTCGTCAACTGTATTTCGACATTTTCTACTCCTTTTTCAGTGACTGGAGTTAGACAAAATACGCGCGATTTTCTTTTTGAAAATTAATCATCATTATAATATTAACCATAAGACGGCCATTGCTGAACAGAGGCCTCCCCCAAATAGGTTGTGATAGTTGTTATAGTCGCCACGTTTGGTAGCTTTTTATTCGAGTTCTAGGGACGCTGCCGTCAGATTTTTTCCCTTTGTCGCTTCTTACGACTCCTGCGGGACGAGTTGCGCTGGTGCCATTCGCAGCCGCCACCACACGGCAAATTGTATGTTCAATAAGTTTTTTCCGTACGAACTCCAGGGTCGGTTACGTATTTATAAACATTTTTACGATGTAAGTAGAGAAGGCAAACTAAATAGCCGCATGTAATGTTCAATTGTAATAACCATGTGAACTGAGTGATCACTTGCAGAGTGACGTGTGAGTCAGAGCTCCCGTGACGTCACCCGTTCCAGGGCCGCGTACAAATTGTTTTCAACTCGAAGCAGAAAATTACCGCTTATTGCGCCTGTAGCTCGTTGTTTTCGGACAATTTTTTGACTGAGGATTTAGGTACCTATATAATATGTTAAACTTTAGGAATTTGTTGGAAGGTTTTTCAGACGGGAATAGCAAGCAAAACTGAGCTTTTAACATTTTATTAGACAAATTTAGCTTACAGTCTCTGTGTGCAATTAATAGCCGATATATTTGATAATATAAACAAAAATACAAATTTAAATTTCGTTGAAATTACAGAAAATCGTCTTATTTAAACTGTGTACTGTTGTGAGTCATTCAAACGATTTATTAATAACACGGCTCGCTTCCGTTTTTTTAGTCCCTCGCGCGACATGTTTCGGGAAGTTAAGGTATTCATTTTCAAACGCTAAAAGTGCCGATCCCCCGTCCGCGTAACCGGCACGTCGTAGGATCAACCGGTATTTGATGTGCCGGGGGCTCGGTGGATAAAAAGCGTGAGCTGTGTTATTCATAAATAGTACAGAACATATTTTTCTTAATAATGACGTTTGTCTTTTTTTCTTGTTTGTTTCTGTTGCCCACCTATGACAGTTATGAATAGATAAATTGAGATGCTAACACATGAATGTTGTCTTACAGGCTACGAGAACCAGGACTGGTTTATCCCATCGCCGGCGTTGCCCGTCAGTGACAACGACCTAGCCCTCACTCCCGATCAAATCAGGGAGACGCTTAATTATTTCCGTGAGTAGAAACATATTTCTAACTAGTTATTAGTTCATTAATATACGATTTAAATTAAATTGTCATGCCGTTCCTGTTATTTGTCAGCCTTTACGTAAACAGTATCTAAGTGTGCGCCTCTGAGGCGCGAGATTATATCTTTATTTTCATACGACTGTAGTGGAAAACAAGCACACTGATGATGCGTTGCCCCCGTAAAAACCTATACATATACCTTATCGAATTTTATAAACCGATTTTAAAACTCCTAAAATGGAGTAATAATAGCCATTATTTTCATTCTTCGTTTTGCGGCTGACGCGAAACCTCCCTCCGTTGTGAAACTTGATCCTGACGGTAGGTTTCACGGGGTGGGCTCATTGTCGTGAAATCCAAATAGAGCGTTGCGCAATTACCCTTGCAACTTTGTGGAAGCGGGCCCCGGTGTCGACTCTGATGCCAAATTTAGAAGTGAGGGCTTGAACTCCAAAGTAAATAAATATATTTCTGTCAAAAATTTCATTTTTGTAATTGCCGACTCTACTTTTTTTGCACCACTGGCTTATCTCGTGTATTTTACGAGTTTCTATGGCTACATTTTGCTATGGCTATCTTGTCAAACTTACGTAAGTGTGCTAAGTTTGAGCATATTAAAGATTTCGGCGTCAAAGTTGAGTTGAAAATTTCTCCCGAACATACTTACATATTTACATTGCAAGTTAAATATAAGGTTGTAAAAAGGAACAAATTGGCACAAAGTCATCTTTCAATCACTACAAAAAAGTCGCATGGATGAAAGAATCTCCATTACTTGAGTAAGATAGCGTTTCTTAAAATGGTTGAGAGATGAAGATATGCTACAACATTTCTATAAAATTTACCGATTAAAACTTTTCTATAGTACTTATTTGAAATCCAGTAGGCATTAATTTTCTTTTAAATACTTTGCCAATCCGTGAATCGCTTATAATTTACTTCGGACGTAATGAGTAAACTTACCTAAGGTTATAAGCGTATGAAAGTCATTAAGATAATGTATTTCAATGTGAAACTATTGTCGCATTCAAAATCAGCAGACCGCCTTTTGCAATTTCAATACAATTTTGATTGTTTTTATGCACTTGTGTTTGCATTGAGTAAAACAAATTTCCGCGACCTCGGCATTAATAAAACGTTTGCTATATAAGGCACGTTCAAGAGTAAATTAAGGTAAAATGTATGCCAAAAACAACTTTGGGTAATGGCATAAATGGAAAACGAGATACATCTCACATAGCCTTACATATAATAATAATAATAAGCCTCTTATCCTGAACTGTTTTCCTCTTTCTTTGTGTTGTGGTTGTCTCTTTGGTTATAAGATATCTCTGAGTTCAGTGTGCCTCTTGGCAAAGGCCTCCTCTAACAATTTCCATTGTACTCTGTCTCTAGCAACCCTTCTCCATTTTGGGCCTACCGTCAGTTTTAGTTCATCATCCCATCTTTTACTTTGTCTTCCTCTGTTCCTTCTCCCATCTCTAGGGTACCAGTCTGTTATGATATTGCTCCATTTCTCTTGTGAACCGCCTAGCCTTACTTAGTCAAGTTTTATTACGCTCATTAAATGATTCAGTTTGTTTATTAAAATAGTCAACAAATTACGCAAAACGAGCAAAGTTAAAAAAAAAAAACTGTTGTTTAGGAAGTAAGAATATGTATAAATGATTCGTGGTTATGAAGCATCTTGCATAACCATTTCTTCTACTGACCCACTGTACAATTAAAACGATTGAGGTTTTTCTTATCAGTAGTTTTGTGTGGCCATCACCAATGTCACCATACCGTTCGGTAAGATCAGTACCAACGTGCGATATTGCCGTGTGATCGGGGTCTTACGTAACGCTGTATCTTGCGGTCGCGTTGTGTGACAGCCGGCGCCGCACTGACATCAACAACTGACCATAGTTGAACCTTATCTCGTATGAACAAGGATTACGGATAATCAGTTAACAGTGTTCGTAGTACGCGTGCGCGGCGCGAGAGGCGCGCGGCACCCACTGTGCCGGGCGCGCCGGACCGCGCGCCACGCGTATTTCCATCGCCGCCGATCAATACCGCGCTGCAACGCCCGAATCTAAATACCCACCGGTTAGCTGCACTCGCTGCACTCAAACGCGTTGTCACACTCGAAATACTGGCATGAACTGTCATGTGTTTATCGAAACGACATTAGCGTCCGGGATTTTTTTTGTCAATGATTCTGTGATTGAGACTTGATATTTTTTTAATACGGCATTGATAGTATTATAATGTAGATGTCGACGCGCATCGATTAAGGGTTGCGAGGAGACGCCACCGCGCAACAGCTGCCGCCGTCTGTTGTCTTAACCGTGAGGGCCTTTAACGTTACTATTGCCTGAATATACATATTTATGTAATATAAACTATAAAAAAAGATACTTATTAAGTATGTAAGTAATTATATTCCAAAATACGCAACCGGTTTGTGCGCTTATACGTTTACGTATCAGTTAAATAAGTATTTTACTATTGCCGAGCAGTATACTTAAATCCTACTTAGTATATGCATTACCTAAATATTGTCGTATAACATAATCTTTTGTAGAAGAAATTACAACGTAGATCGGTGTATGTTCACGTGGTGTAGTTTGAATTAATAATGCAATGCATGTTTCTATTACAATGGTGACATTGATAATAAGCACTATTTTAACTGTTGTTTTAACGTTATGTATAATTAATGTATGTATGATTATCTATATATACCTATTAGTTCTATCGAAAAACTTAGGTATTAAAAATATCATTTGTACCATATCAAATATGATGTATTCAACAAATGAGTTAATGTGCAATTATAGAAAACACAGGTAGTGGTTAAACAGCGTTGTAAAATTCGAACCTACTATCAAATTATTTTCGCAAAGTTAGTGTTACAAATAAAAAATCAATTCCCTATGCCAATCCCTAGGGTTAATCCGGCACTAAATTCAAAGATAATCAGGGAAAGATAATCAAACAAAAGGGTCCCTAACTATGTTTGCTGAGCACTCCACATTCTACCCGCAACGCTCCGGCTATTGGAAACCGGAGTATTCTTACTTCTCGCATGTCGATTTGATCTTTTAACATAAAAATTTTTTAGGTAGGTAATGAAATATATGTACTTTTGGCATTTCAATATCACGTTGCAATGTATAAGATGCATGCTTTCCGTCATCTTAAAATAGCGGTTTTAAACCTTATCTTCTTTTCTATATTATTTCTTCTGTTAATTTATTTACGTACTAAAAACGGTAAATCTAAATGTTCCTATATTATTAAGGTATTTTGCACCTTAATTTTTTTTGCGTTTTCCTTACTTCGACGGAGAGGGTTCGAGGAAACACGATATCGACCCCGAATAACTAACCATGAGTTGCTTAAATTACCTACTTTTGTATTCCTACTAGCTTTTCTTCACGACTTCGTAGGCCAGCCATGCCCGTGTTTAAAATATGGTTACGGGATAAAAATTATCATTTGTCCTTTCTCATAGCTCAAACTCTCTCCATACCAATTTTCAGCGTGAAGAGGTAACAGACAGACAGAGAGAATTACTGTCGCATTTATAATATTAGTATGGATATGAATGGATTTTCAACACAGTTACAGTCATCGTCTTCTTATAAATGTTCACCTATGAAATGTTTAACTACTTTCTATACTATGACAGCTGCTTCGGCATATTTACTGCTTTTTCATTAAAGATGTGGGTTGTAACACAACATAAGTTTAGGTTTAAGCTTAGATACTCCCTATGTAACCTGCAATTCTAAAACCTGATGTTGGCCTTTGAAATTGATCTTATATAAATAAAACTCCGCATGTATTTATACACGAGAATTGAACTATAAACAGTTTAACGAGTTTCAAGCGCATACGTGGCCTATATTAACATTTATTTATAGACAAAATTATTTTTATCCACACAATTACTACGTACTATATTAGCGTTATCACGTTTGTCAGTCCGCCAAATTCCCCGCAAATAGCACTCGTTACTTAATTGAAGTTCAATTATAAGGTTGAAGGCCGGTGTTACTGAAATAGTGCCGGCAACAGTAGCACACGATGCGTATTATGAATGTTAAATCTATTTTTTAAAGCGGTTCACTTTTGGAACGGTAATCGAGATGCCATGCCATTTTGGTGGAATGATAGATGGCATGAAAGTAGGAAGCTTCTTCACCGGACGCGTTGTCTGTTTTCGTGAGGGTGTCAAAGAACTCAAAGAATATCGTGCAAAGATGAATGGTTAGGTTAAAAGGTCTGAGGGACAGTCGAGTTTATATGTATGTATACGATTGTACACCTTTCTTCAATCACCTTTCGTGATGTATACATATTGACTTCTCAGATTTTTTTTTTTAAGGTTTTGAGAAAAGACGTAGAATTACCGAGTAAATGGAACGTATATTTAGCTGACGATGACTTTAAATTGCTTCACTTTTGAGAACACGAACACGAAAAAACAAATGCTTAATTTTACATGCATTCTAAGATGTAAGTATTTATTTACTTACTTATTTGAGTATTAATTGTTTAAATATGCGGTATAAATTCACGATCAAAGGTTGAGGGTTAACGACCATTTTCTCATGCAAAGTAATGATAGCATTTTATAGAGAATGACCATTTTGCTATTCATTATTACAAGCTAGTAACTACATAGTAAACTAATGAGTTATTTCCTGTTTTTTATTTTATTTATGGAACGTGTTCAGTTCTGCTATTTTATTTTCTTGTGAGAGATATTTATACCCGTGTGTTTCTGGATTTGCTTAAAAAGGTCTCATTTAAACAATGACAAGTTTTAGGAAGGTATTATTTTCATATAATTTGTTTACGTTATGGGTACTACTTAAATGAGCAGTGAAACCATTTAGGTATTTTTGCTCAACTTTACAGGTCACACTATCAAGATTGTTTAAGTTACCTATTACTTCGCTCAGTTCAGGTTTCAAATAGCCAACACAAAAGATCCCCATTTTTGTAATTAGTTTTACATGCGAAAACTATAGTTTCCGTAATGACGGTTTTTATATTGGCCGTTTTTAAATAGCTTTCAATTATGTGTAAAAATGAAACCTAAAAAATATAATTTGTTTAAAAATTGCAGCCGGAATCTATGAGGATCAAGATTGCAATCAATAGCAAAGTCGACAGCTAATTAAACTAGTCAAGTCGCAATTAAAGCGTACCTAATGGTTATACTAAACTTAGTCTAGAACTTTCAAATGTAAATTTATAGGGCTAGAACAAAAGTCAGCGCATCATTAATTCATAGTTCGCCGCAGCGCTGGAGGCACTTTTGACTAGGTACGAGTAGCCGCACTCGAATATCTGCGGACGCGTGTTACGTATGACCAGAAACCAATCGGTAAAACAGACTATCTAACTATCAGCTGCGGACAACCACTGCTGGAAAAAGGCCTCCCCCATACACCGCCAGCGCCACAGCGAGCGATCTCTAGCTCAGTTAATACAGTTACAGATTGTAGCTTTCTGCTATCGAATTCAACTTCAAAATATCCCTTCTAAAGTTCCCTTAAAATGCTCATTCGATGGCGTTACGCGGTTATGGCGATGTCTACCGCGATGATAAGGTAGTTTTGTTTGAAGGTGTAGTTTTTATTCTTTACTTGGTAGCTATGACATGCGCGTTGTCCGTGTTATGCCAACAGTTTGGCATGTCAAGTCAGTCAGGTTACATTATCGCGATTCGATTCGTACCGCCAGTTACTTATAGCCAGTTATTGTTATGGCTCGCACGGAAGTGGACGTGTGCTCGCGCGTGGTCAAAATGTAAATCGCTCGTATCCATCGCGTGCTGCTCGCTGCAGGCGCCTGCATTTGATCGTGAAAGTTACTGGCCTCAAATGCCGAGACCGTTACTAAAAGAAATCGCCTTGTTTTAAGTTAACTTTACAGATCTGCCTCACCGGTGGTCTTGTGTTACTACAGCCACTGAAGTTCAGTGTTTTCTTGTGAACGTAGTGATAAGTGATAACCTCCAGCGTTGACGTCATCAGCTGTCAGTTCTAGTTTAACAATTAAGTATTTTAAATTTGAAAGAGTAGGGTTAAGTAGGCGAAACCCACTTACGTATAGGTGCATGACTCATGAAATATACTTAATGCTAATCGATTTAGAGCTACGTGTAATATACCTACTATGTGGAGTTAGAGAGTTAGTTAGCTTTAAAGGGCCTCTAGACGTCAATAGAAATGAGAAAAATCTAACTACCCTTTATTTATTTTCGAATCATTTTTTGAATAACACCACGACTATGGTATTTTGCAGTCGTTGAAATATATACATGGTAATCATTGCAGTGGTTTATTATTCTAACACGCACATTATTGTTATCAAAATGCCGATGCAGTTATTAATAATCTAATATTTTAATATACGAGCATTATACGCGTATTCAAAATTTTGACGCAAATCTGATTAAGTACACTAAAATCACTGCAATGCCGCAGAATTATGCTGATCCATTTTGTCACGAACCAATTTATTTTTTAATCGCACGTAGTTCATCACACAAGATGGGAAATATAGGTCAAGGTTGCTATCATGTCTCTAACCTTGATAAAATGCGAGGCAATTTTCTTAGGAAATTGGTGGCAAACGGGGAAAATTCACTCTATACCGTTTTGCTAAAAGTAGTAACAAAATATAACAATTATTTCGGTGGGCTACCGAAATAATTGTACTTTCGTTTGCCTCTTTTATTATTCGCTTTGATTACGCGTTGTCATTGAATTAATGAATTATATTCAAGGAAAGAAGTTTGTATAAGTTCTTAGTACAGCATGGTATCGTGACTTTGCTCATGAAAAAATCTGGACTCGACTCGTGAAGGTCGAGTTTTTCTTATACTGAGGAAAATGTTTCTAACAGTTGTAATGCCACATTAAATATAATTTTCTACAATCATGCTATCGGAAATCTGAGCAATGTAATACAGGGAAGGGTTTCACGATGCAAGTTTTAAATGGCACGGAGTGCTATTTATTGACTAAAGCTGTTTAGTTCGCAACGACCTATCACGATATTGTAATCACATTGAAATGCTTGCAAAAGCAGGTGATAACACTGAATAAGGTCGCTCCATGAAAGGATTGAAAGAGAATGTGAAGATTTTATCATAAAAAAGGTTAAATCTTGCTACCATATATTAAAACAAATGGTCGGACGTAGACTTTTATTGTTATGTCGATTCTTCTGGACGTTTTACGGCAAGTAATATCTCGCTCCCTATATGTTTAGTTAGAGGCCGTTTAATTATCTCTTTCACGTATGTGAAAGGTCCCATAGACTCGGACTAGACAGGCGCACTGCGCAAGGTTGCGTGACGTCACCATGAATCACGTGCGCGCGTCGTCGACCTTATAGGCTCAACCACTTTGGCAATTTCATGGGCAATCCGTGTTGTGCAAAAACTTTACGGTAGCCATCGCAATTGCTATTGTTGTCTGAATGGTATTTTAGATTTTCCCACGTGGCGATATCTTAGTTGTTGATTGGTGGGGTCAGGATTAGGAAATTGCCTTGCATCCCTACTTGAAAAAAAAAAAAAAACCTCGCTTTATTTCCATACGATTAAATATATTATGCAGCTTAGCTTTTAACAGGAAATCCATATGGTTCGGATAAACAGTATTCTTCCTAATTCTCACAATAGGTACACATTTTATGCTTGTTATAAGCTCATGCATGACTATTTCCAATTCTTATTACTTATATAAACCAAAGTTATATGTGTTTGATCAAGTTTGACTAATGAATACAAACTTCACGGCCACGAATCGTTGTCAGTCCTAATGTGTTGAACACGACTCCTGAAACATACACATATTTTACAAATTTATGAAGCGTGTTGTCTCTTAAGAGCACCAATTCATTCACGTGATGATCTGAACAAAATAAGCAATTAAGTTAAATGCTGCGCTTAAGTTAAATTCTACTTGTCCGTGAAACTAGAAAATTTCCTTGTTTACGATTAGTACTCGGTAGGAAGAGGTAAAAATCTTGAAATTACTTTTAAAAAGTACTTACTCTTTAATCCTTTATGCTTTCTTGTTACTCATGCTGTTAGTTCAAACAATGTAATTCCATAAACTTGTTTTAATAAAAAATGTTTTGTTAATTTCGTTCGCTTGTTAAGGCAATACCAATATGATAATAATAAGTAATTTATTTATCTTATAATAAAAACGCTACGAACGTAGGAGCCAAAGACAATACTTGCAGTAAATAAGAGCTTGTATTCTCTAGTCTTCTACCTACCTTCTATTGTTAGTGATGTGAAATTGCAAATAGGAAAATTAAGTTTACATATATACTATTGTTTATTATGATATGTTTATTTAGCAGTTATTGGTAATTCTCCTTTCATACCTGCATGACATAACGTTACCAGTGTTAAATATAAAGTTTAATAAACATTCTTCCTTGTTGACAACAGCAGTTTTCCACAACGAATAACTATTTGGTTTAAATAAGCAGCATTGATTAAAAATTCAAGTAGGTAAATAATAACCCGATTAATCACTGTAGGTACCTCTTTTACGCTTACAGTAAAATTTCATTATGATAGCTATAAAAAATCTGTGTGCTAGTAATTTAATCTGACCACTTTCATTATACCAGTCCGCGAGCACTGGCGCGCCTTGCTTTGTCCTCGTTTTTACACAAAATCAATACTTACTTTGTTTTTAAAATGGCATGAATTATTTCCTATTCTAATATTTAGTGTGTACAGATGTTTACGCTTTAAATTATCTTATCAGTGTCTTACATGATTAACACGTTAGGACTGTTTTAAAATATGAAACACGTTACCTGCTGTTCCGTGCGGTTTCTGTTTTAGTGCAACTATTTATACGCCCATCGTTGGACGTCAGACGGCTTTTGAAATCATATAGGGCGGACGTTTTGCAGGCGATATTTCCAGCCGTAAACTTTACTCGGACATAACTAATTATTGTACCTTCGTCGTTAAGATAATAGTTACATAAATGTAGTGAATAATGTGCAAACATCGGTGAGGGCATTTGAAAGAGTAAGCAATATTTTCCAGGAGATAATTCCAGCTGTTTACCACTTTAGTAGGACGCGACTATGCTTTCGCATCTGACTTATACAGACATAAAGTTATTGTTATCGATAGACAGTCAGTGATAGTTAATTAGTGACTAGTGTGAGCCGAAAGTGAATGGGTCGGTGAGGCAGCCCCCGATGGTCGGTTTGGGGGCCCGTCACGGCGGAGGGCTCCGAGGGCGCGGGGTGCGCGGGCGCGCGCGCCTCGCCGCCGCCCGGCTTCGACCGCGAGCTCTTCACCGAGCTTAGCTTCCTGCCTGACCACGAGCTGCGAGAGTGCCTCGGCGAGTACCCGGATTTCCTCTACCACGTGGCGAGGGATAAGTTCGGGAGGCTCTACTTCAGAGTGATCAGGACTTTGCTCCTCGACCGAGGTATGAGCAACATTGTCGGCCACCTCATTGCTTAGCGCTAGCGCATTAATTAAAGCCACAATCATCGCTTGTCTAATTTTTTTTACTGCCCGGAATGGCAAACTATTACATTTCATTCTGATCGCAGTCTAACCAGATTTGTAACTTTCGGTGTACAAATACAAATACTTTATAAATAATTTAAAAAAAAAACATATTTTATTTGCTTGTACATGTGCCATTTAGATTATTTTTAGAGAGCTTTATCATACAAATCAATCATCAATCCTTCTATAACTATTATAGAACTTGCGATATCAAACACTTGCTCATGCTAATATAAAGGGCGTATAAAATGTTTAATTACCTTGACCGACTAACTGTCTTCTTTGGTCGGGCTCACCGAAATAGATAGACTACGTGATAACTAGAGAAATGATACTTATATGTAGGTGCATTACATAATTCCAATATAATTACAGAGTTGTGTTACATGACGTCGTAGTTATATCGACAAGTCGAATACGGGAAACGTGCAGTAAAAAGTGTGTGTTTGTGCTGTGTGAGACAGCCAGTGCATCACAATCGATATCCGTTGTAATCTCGGAGTTAAGTAACAATGAGAAAAAACACATCCACTATTCTATACCCTCGGTATTCTGTTCCCATACTTAGAAAGCAGATTTGCTACTTTTTGCGTTTATGATAATTTTATAATGTATTATTGTAATATTATAATGGGGTGTAGCAAATAGTCGTAATATACTTGTATGGCTCTGTTACGGAATGAGCTACGGTTTCATACTCTACAAGTGGATTAACTTACTCAATCGAGTTAACCTGTTTTTAATCAAAGTTTATCAATTCGGCACGTTATCTAGCAGTGATCGAAATCGAAACGGTATTAGAGTAAGTGTTAATGCACTGTAGGTAGCTTTTTATCAGTACTATGCGCTCAAGTACTCGTCTGTTGTCTCTTTTGTTGGCACTTGAGTTTTCCCACATGTGTATACAATTGAGTAAAACAGTTTGTTTTGTTTGCGAAGCGCGCCGGCAGCCTCGCGTAGTCGCCAGCTTGCTCGGTCGCCCATCGCTAGTGTCTGTCGCCACGGATTCCATATCGATGTAACACCTCGGATATCTTCGAACTCTTGTCATGTATAATATAATGGTGTAGTGTTTTGTTTCATTGAACCGCTTCAATGAATGCGCCACGCGCCGAAGTCGGTAATGCTGGTTGGTATCGAGATATTAATAATAGATATTTAAATAATTATTTATCATAATCTTATCTCTTGACGCCGGTTAGTTTGCTATGAAAAAGCCACCATCATTCTGTGTTTACGCTTGCGTGCGTTCCACTTGTAAAAAGTACAAACCGTTTTGGGACAATAGTATTGAGATCTAAGTTCGTGTTGTTTTTTTAATCGGATGCAGGATTGTGACAGTTTACTATCCTGCATTGTACGGTCGTTAACTCATAAACCGTGACATTATGAGTGTTGGTAAGATTTATTGACGGAGTTTTTAAGTTATTAGATTATCGTCTAAACAATATACCTAACTATTATTTATCATAAATTAATAATATAAATTATTCTTAAAATATAGGTAGATTAAGAAATGATTGGCAAAGTATTTAAGTAGGAAGTAGTTTTTATTATGAATGGTTTAATTACTTTATTTATTGGTATAGCTTAGTATATTGTAAACTTAAACATAAACTATCATGAGATGGCTAATATTCTTTTAACGACTGGTAAGATCATAAAAACAAAACACAAATATTCTTACGTTTTTATACATTACTACCTTTAGACAGGTACTGTATAATCGATATATATTTTTGCTCTTGTAGTGTATTAAAGATAATATTCGTGTTATAATAATTATAGTATAATACTCACGTTTGTCCACAGTTCTATGCAGCAACAGGGTGAGCCAAATGACAAAAACCTACAATGACATCGAAGCAGTAACACGGCTCTTGGAAGAAGTAAGTACCCATTGTTTACTGCATCTTTCTACTGTATAATTGTTAAGTGTACTTATGCATGCTTCGTGTAGGTAGGTTCTCCCTGTTTTCACTTGTTACCTGCTGTATATTTTAGTTGAATGGTCGTATTATCTGAAACTTTAGGTTATGCCACTTATAATCACAAGAAGAATTGATTCTATTATAAAGTAAAAGTGTTACAATGTGTTCATAATGTCAATGTCTGTTCCTCCATTTGTCCGAACTCGTGTTAGGATTATTTAATATAATAACCTCAAAAAAACTTTTTAATAATATTATCTTTAATCAAAACCACGAACGAATTAGGTACCCCAAGAATATTTGCCATTATGTCTACATTCGTATGCATTTGGCGTAAGTTTGTTTACATGTTTGTACAACTAAGGAAGAGCAGACTTTCGCCTTGTCGAGTACATTAAAGAGCAAAATTTTCAATCCTGTATGAAATTTACTGATATCAGACCACCGAACAAAAATCACGTTTATCCTATCTTCTAATATCGATCGGTACAGACGTATCAAATTCCAATTAATGCCAATTTTAGTATTATCAATTATAATTAAAGTGATAGTCTTGCCGCAATGATTGATGCGAGTAACGCATAGTTGCCCTGCTTCATTTATAAAATTGCAGCAACTGAAGTGAAATTCGTTTCTGAAGTACATTTTATTGATTAGTAATTGGAAGAAATACGAATATATAGCTTACAACGTACTGCTTGAAAATGAGTTTGTTCTCTTGTTTATTTTCATATTTTTGCTATAAACTAACCGTAGGAAATGAACATCGTCTGGATAACCTAGAAAAGTGGTGAAATGCAAACCACAATATTATTTTTATTGCATCGAAATGCCATTGGCATTGAGAGCTATACGCAACGTAGTTGTATCGAGAAATTCATAATGAAGTGAATCATTGCAACGTGCCTATAATCCGATAAATTGTCTGAAAACCCCCCAGGGTGCGAGTAATTTATTCTGTACGCAACTAAATGGTACGGCGAAACTGTTAGATCCAGATTTGGTGGATGGTCAACTGAAATTAATTCTAGGTCACTCGGTCACAGCGACAATAAATGATATGTCACTTGGCTTCAATATATCCTAAACTTATTTTTAATTTCATCTCTTACTACGTAAGGCCTTAGAATCAATTCATAGATAATCGTGGTGTTTTGGCAAATCCAAATTGAAATATCATATCAGTCAAATTGTGGTTTCGTAGTAGAATTGTTCCTAAAGTAATAATATTAATCCCTAAGCATTGCTATATGACGAGTACCAGAAATGTAACTAATGTGTACAAATAAATTATAGCATTATAAAATATAATATTATAATTTATTTTTTTCTAAATCGCCGCACTAAGTTCGCAATTTTACTGGGCAGTAATTCTGGTTGACATAAGTACCTAAACACAAAAATATGACGCCTTACAATCGCCATGTAATAAAACTGTAACGGGCCTTGATTATTCATTTCTAATACGCCTATATAACTCATAATTATTTATCTCTGGCTGTCAATCCACTCACATTTCATTTGTTTGTTACAGAAAGAAAAAGACTTAGAGTTGACAGCCCGCATCGGAAAGGAGCTGCTGGCCACAAACGGTGTCTTAGAAGGCCGGGTGAACTCTCTCGAAGGCGAGCTGCGGAGCGCCAGAGACCACATCACACAGCTGAGGCACGACCTCACTGTAAAGACTGATTTACTGCAGGTATTATTTACTACATATTTGCTTATCGGCTGGAATCAGATCTAATATATTGTTTCGAAATTGTATGATTGTACTACAGACAACCAATTAGATTGTACCTTCACTCGTATCACTGTAGTATTTATATAAGATCCCTAGCGGTTATAATACCAAGTGGACAGAAATCAAATTGGTCGGCTTTACCAGCTGAATAGCTAAACTTCGTATGCAACGAAACCCGTCGAAATTTGTAAAGTATATGTTCATTTTTAACGGTTTTTGGCACCGTTTTACCTTCTATAGGATTCCTTTTCGGGATTCTGATTTCCCAACTGGTTAAAGCGTTAGCCGCAGTAGCTGGACATGCGGGTAGAAATCCTGCCTCGGACACCGAAGGTATTTTCAATTTATAATTTATATAGTGAAATCAAAGCGTCTTAGTTTCGTATGCAATTTAAGCAGTTAGGAAAGACCTTTTTCGAATACTCGTTGTAAACTCGTTTTAGATTTAAATGGAAGCTCTGCGCGTCTCATTTTCGTATAACCTACAATTAGGTAGTGCGCAGATTGAGTAATGTAATAACTCCTAATGATTCCGAATCTTTAGAAAAAAGTGTAGCCAATTTCCGAAACTTTGACTTGTAGAAAAGTTAAAATATGTCAGTTTTGAGACTACAATTAAGCTTAAAATTTCTATTAACGGTTAGATTTATATGCTCGTCATATTACACTTTTTTGCGGTAGATGCAGACCTTGATCCGCCATTAATAATTACGTAACACGCCCTTAAAGGAATTTTAAATTGTACACTAACTATGTGCCCTATGCTAAGCATTTGTTTTAACATAATTAGATTACATATTTTTTTATTGATAAACAACAATCCGTGCGGCATCGCGTGCAGTTTGTAAACATTCGGGATTGTGTGTATATATATATACGTAATAGTGAATGTTCTCCTAGCGGTAATTAGTTTTTATTTATTAGCAGAGTACCAGAGTACACGCAACAAACTAATAAAAACCCACATGCCGTTTCCACGTACAGTTGATGCCATTCCGTCGACATACTTCTGTTGTAATTTTCGTGTATTTTTCTCACGCCTCTATGAACTACCGTTTCGCATTTGATCTCTTTTTATAATCTATTTAAATAACTTCCGTACCAATAATACCGTTAAATACTTGCGTGTCCCGAACTGCATTCTATTTATTGATCGGGCAATTCCGTGGGTAGTATTACATGTAATTAAGTTAATAGAAAACAATCGCGAAGAAATTAATTATAGTTCGGCGTGAGCACTGTTCTTTTTTTGTGCAGGACTTCCGTAAAAATAATGGATTAGGCGGATTTTTATTTATCGGCTCTAAATTGTCACTTTGAATATTTGGTAATATAAAATAAATTATATTTTTAAACAACCAGCAATATTAAACAAGTTGATGTCTATAACGTCGGACAATATTTTAGGAGTGCATATAGACACAAGTCATGCTTGTTGTGATAAGTTAAGGACAGAAATGCATTTAATACATGCGTGTTTTGATTTTTTCGGGGTAAAAAATGTTATTTAAATCTCTAGTAAGGGTACATAAAATAACGTTATGTTATTTATTTACGAGTATATAATGATTTATGACGGTAATAAATATACCTACTTACCTAAGTTTTATATTTTAAAGTAATGCAACCGTATCTTTCGGTTTACTCCATCTATTGAAAATACAACTTACTATTACATTTATGTCTCAAACAATCTTTGACGGCCCTTATTAAAGATTACTATTTCTCACGATACAACGTATGTATATAAGCAATAGTATTAAAACATTTGAATCGAAACAATATACGGTATAAAGGGTAACAGCATTGTGGGAAGGGAACGTGCGTATGAAACAAGTGAATGGCAGTAACATCAAAAAACGCGAAGCCATGTGATTGTATCTTCCAAAGCCAAGTTACTATCACGATGACTTACTATGTTTATTAAAAATAATGTATGTCATACTGATACATTTTGATTGAAACAATGCGCTTGTTTAAGTAATTGGCTTCGACAGTTGGCTGATTTCATAAGAAAATCCGGATCTTGTTATAGTTTGTAGACTTTTACAAACAACACAAGACAGGGGTAGAAGGAATGCATTCACTGTTGGAATGTTTGCATAGCTGGTCTAGCGTATGTCTCTTTAAAGTGTTTATAATCCTAGCATATGTAAGAAGCGTTCCAGTTATTTATTTATAAATAGTTTTCTAAGTAATAATGATAATGATGTTTGATTTTATGGTTATCAAGAAATAACTTGTCAATTGTAATTGTCATACTCGTAAGGGAGACGCATATAAGTGACGAGAAACCGAATAGTTGTCTCACTCATCTACTTTCCGTCAATAGAAGGAAGGTTTTTAATTATCTGATAAAAATTAGATGGGGAAGTAGATTGCCAGATATATGTTTCCTATAGAATTTAATTTTGGTTGGTCACTACCATTTTTCAACTCCTGGAATTGCAATGGTTTTATGATAATTTAGAACTTGGTAGATTTCGTTGCTATAATTTTGAATTTTGTTTAAAAAGAGTTACTTTATGAAGCTGTATCATGTCGTGTTGCGGTCATATTTTGCGAATCTATACATGACCTACTTTTACGAACCGCAGTGCTGTAATTTAATACTACATAGTGGCTTGTGTTACTAGGCTGGTTAATCGTAAAACTGAGGTTTTTAAATGAAAAGTAAACTGCCTTTCTTGTTTCTTCCATTTAGGGACCTGTAATGTGCCTGTTTACCAACCCTGCACTGTACAAACAGCGCTATAATTGTGTTCGTAATGCATATTGGACCATATAAGGTATAATCGTGTGGGGTAATAATACATTTAGGCTTTAAATGGAATTTGGATTAAGAAGTTTTTGATACTGTTGTTTTGAAAATGCCAGCTACGGGCAAGAGTTACCGTACAATCGATCTTACGAGTAGCTGGCAACATTAAATAAATATTTACTTCCTGAACACTTCGCCGCAATGAATAGGACAATATGGACGTGACTTGGTTTGATTTGATCTCTTTTCGATTAAGTACGTTTTCTATAAAGCATTGTTATCTTGGCTACTATCCCTGTACAGTTTATGGCCGGTTTATCACTTCCACAAAATTCGAACAGATAATATTTATTCACAAATCAAGATTCTTCTGCACATGTCACACACCAATCGTACCCAGTGCAACTACATCATACTTTAGAACCAACGAAAAACGGAGGAGGTTCTCAATTCGACGCGTATATATATTTTTTTATGTATGTCAAGATTCTTCTGCACATGTCACACACCAATCGTACCCAGTGCAACTACATCATACTTTAGAACCGACTAAAAAACGGAGGAGGTTCTCAATTCGACGCGTATATATATTTTTTTATGTATGACCACGCATAACTTTTTACAGAGTAGTCCGATTATGATAATTATTTTTTTGTCCACAGATTCTAACCAATGATACAGAGGAGGGCTCGACCCCGTCTGAGCAGGAAGCGGCTCAGGAGGCGGCGCTGCGCAAGCGCACCGGCGCGCTGGAGCGCGAGAATCGCGCGCTGCGCGACGAGGCCGCGCGGCTCGCCGCCGGCGCCGACCAGTGCGAGCTGGCCGAGCGGCAGCTGCTGCGGGACATCGCACAACAACTCGGTGTGTAATCTTCATAGATATATAATTCTTCATAGATTTAATTAGACGGAGCGTGCTAATAATAATGCCACGATCTAAAGGGATCTTATGTAACTTTCCATAGGTATGGCAGAGACGGCGCTATTTTCGTTCGTCCTTGTCATAGACAATTTGTCACATTTTTTTGTTCCCCTCCAAACTGGACCTTTCAGAACTGTCAAAGTTGGAGGGGAACAAACATATACAATTGGAGTTTTCTTGGGTTTTCAACCAAAGTTGCGGTTACAGAATAAGCTAATATTTTTGTTATAAAGAATGTCCTGTAAAGCAAAACTTTAGTGAATTGTTACATGTTACATTTTGGCCTACAAAAGCCAGAATATCTTTGTCCCTTACGGGCGCTCGCGGATGCATTCTCCAGTCATTATTCGTCCTAGGTAATCTTGCTTCACAAATGTCAAACTGAATGCAACAACTTAAAGCCCGCTCTACACTCGCGGCGTGATTTCACGGCGTGAATTTACGGAGCGTTTCACGCTCAACTGTGTGCTTCCACACTTCCAAAGCTACCCTTACGTACCCTTTGTCGCGGGCCAAAAACCGACACTGATCGAGGACTGCCGCGTAGCGCGAACGCGAAGGCGTGAACAACATCTACACTCGCGGATCTCGACTTTCGCGGGTGCTCGCCGTCCTTCGCGCCGCCAGTGTAGAGCGGGCTTAAGGTTTACCTTGACTTTAGATGTTGCTAGATTTTGATGCAGTACTACATGGTGTACAACAAAAGTCTGACGATTACACTAGATTATGTAATATAGCTAACGAAAACTTTGACAAGTGACAAGAATTTTTCAAGAAGTCCCGAAGTCAAAAGTTTGTAATGTATTGTTTGATATGCATTTTCGTAATTTTTTTTATATCTTAATACCTATTCTTAATGTATTTTTATATATATGATATAGGTATTTATAAATATAGTACTGATATGATAGCTACAGCAATTCGTTATCATGCCCTCCATAGTTTTATGACAGTTGCAGGGATATATGTATATTTTTTTTAAGAATAGGTAATTGAAACTTATCTAATGAAGATATGATATCATGAATGTTCAATTGTATACACGTACAGATGTAGATACAGACTGAGCAGGAGTCTATCGATTATTGCCAAAGTTTGTTTTAGTAGCCCATACAACTTCTTACTTATCCATGTACTATTTATGCTTAGTCATTGTTTTTTTTTCTATGTTTGAATGTGAATCTACTCAAATAAAAACCAATTCGCTGATATTTTTTGCTATCAACGATTAAAACGATCATGGGGAGAGATAAACGTAGGTACGTCATGTCTGTACGCTTACATATGTAATGTTATTTAAAATATTAAGGTAAATTGTTAACTAAATTATAAAATATTGGTTATAGAATCTCTATCTACTCTGTTTATTTAGGTCACAATAAAAAAGTATTTTCCATACGGCCCTTAAAGAACTGAAAATAAAAATTAACACTTATACCCCGACATAAAAGAGTAGAAATTAAAAACTGGCAGAACTGTAGTGTCATCCCTTTCAAATCGATCTAAAAAATAAGGGACGAGACTACAGTGTTGCCACTTTTTAATTTCTACTCTCTTATGTCGGGGTATACCTAAATTACCTAAGTCGTTCGTTTAGCCAATATTGTATTCACACTACTGTATACTTATAAATTGTTATTAATATTGTAAAATATGAAATATTTTTCGTCGATTCGCAGTTTTTTTAATAGTTTTAAATCAATACCTATGTTATAAATTGTACAGACTTAGCAACGACGATGTGCAGGTGACACAATTGATGTTAGTTTGCCGAAGATACGAGAATACTGAAGATAAAGAAGACATAAGGTTTTAGACATGATGGCACAAGGTGGCCTTGCAGCGTGTTTTCATTAAGGTTTGCACCCTGTCAGACCATACTTGTTCTAACTTGTCTTGTTTTCAACACTCGGAATGAAGACATCACTAGAAACTTCTGAAGATATATATGTTTTTGAATTGTTGATTCCTTTCTTGCGTGTTAGATATTTACAGTCAGCAGCAGAAGTAGCTAAGCATTTGTGTTCAAAATAGTAAGAGAATAAGAGCGCGTGTAGGTAATTTTGAACACTTCAAACGCTTAGCCACTTTTGCTGCTGACTGTACAACTTTAAGATAAAATTGATCTGAATTCGAGTGTGAATTGCTTTCAGTGGGTTACGTTATTGTTGCAGTCAGTGTGTGACAAATCTAAATATTATGTATATCGGCGATAAAAATGTGAATAGCCTATATAATCTTTTATTGCTTAGTTATTTCATATTAAATTGTTTTGCATTGTATAGTCACCATCAGATATATCGGAGGTGGTCAGAAATATCTGAACTTGCACTTTATCGCCAGTGACCACCATCTATCTACATGTAAAGATATGTACCAAATAATAGTTATATAAACTTACTTGATATATTTATTTATACTTACAAATTAAAATAGAATATAAAGGACAATTCACACAAATGCATTTTCAAGCACAAATGCAAGCTGACTCTACAAATACATACCTACACTGCATTAGAAGTATTATACTTTAAGAAAAACTTATCTGATTCTGAATCAAAATTATATTGTATCCTCTTCTGCTCAGAGCCTCACCCATATCTATCTGTTTTTATATACGCAACCCACATTCTCGTGCCTCGCAAAATCAGATGTTAGCGTAGGAGATGAGCGACGGTGACTTTTCTGGAATTTTACATTTGCTATATTTATGGTATTACTGTTACTTAATTTTATTGTTTTAAGTGTGATTTTTGAATTTTATATATCAATAGTTCTATACGCGTGTTTATATCAACAGCAAGTGCGAACTCGGAGGCCGGTGTTTTGGGCACGGAGTTGTCGGAGGAGCGGCAGCGCTATGCAGATTTGCAGCAACAGTATGACTCCGTCAACGCGAGGCTCGCTGCTACGGAGAGAAGTCTGCAGCAGGTGAATAAAAAAAATCTAGAACTTCCTCTTCTTTCTATGTTTAAAAGCAAACTAGCAATGTAATCTATCGACAGTGATCGGCGAAAAAAGTCGCTCGACGCCTCGGTAACGGTTATACATGGAAACCTATAGGTTCTTTTGACCTTTGAATCCTCGTCGACAGATGTAGAGATACTCTGAAAGTGGGTTTATTTTGTCCGATAAATCCTTATACAATACTAAAAATAAGTCATCTGATAGTGTAGTAGCATGGACGTTTGAGAGATTGCTTTGTTTGGAAGTTCCTTTATTGTAAACAAATATCGTACCTATAGAACTACTACTAGAAGAAAATCTAATCTAGAAAGATATGATAGGCGAATATTATAAACTCTGAATGAATTCAAATATTTATAAGGAAAGGCCTTGAGCAAAGCTGATTTAGAGATAAAAGGGTGGTTAAGGTTATTGGATTAGACGACGTCTAGACACTGCGCAGTTGGTTTAGTCCACAAAAGCTGGCTTTTATTGCCTCTTGAAATAGAAGAGTTTTATTAATAACTTTTTGGGTCGGCCATTAAAATCAGATCCATTATAAGGATTAACATCGTGCGATAAAAACAGTATCGTGCCCGCAACCAAATGTTGCGTTTTGGATGTTCGTGACAGATATTAAGCTTAACACGATTTCGTTATTAGCTGCACCAGAACGGTTCTCAATATTATTTCACTGTGCGATATATTAGAATACTAACCATCTCTATAAAGATAGATACAACACATACCGACACGCAATTGTCTAATTGAATGGATCTGAAAATAAAAACTATGCTACGCTACGCATGCTACAACTACCTACACTGATGTAGTTGTAGCATGTGTAGTTTTTGATCCGTAACTCGTGATTCAACCGATCAAGTTTACTTTTTTTGGACTTGCGGATTAAAAGTTAAAGATGGGTCTCTTTCTTCTTTTTATATAACTTCCATAGCGATTATTTAAGGCAATTTTCTAACGACACCACACTTGGGTTTAACCGAAAATAAAATATTCCACATCAAATTTACGGGAAGAAACAAAAAAAAAACAATTTTTATCTAACAACTAGGTAACTATGTCCGCCTGATTGAGACATAGGATACCTGTTATCCCGGTAACACGTCCTGTGGGACATTAAGCAGACATCGGCTCTTGTATACCTAGTCTGAAATCTGAGTATTCGTTCCTAACAAGGGTGCGAAATGGGGACACATTGTCGACAGTGAGTAATGAGTTTCGTTTCGTTCTCAGATAACTGCGGAGCACCAACAAACGTTGCGGATATTAGACATAACTAAAGATAACCAGAATGCATTGGCGGCGGAGTTGGCGGATACGAAGGTACGTTTCATTATTGCTTACGATTACCGGGAAACGGGATGGCTTTGATTTTCAAAATAATTCTTTTTTTTTCACGCTTGACTTTGATATCTATTAAATTTAAAATAACCCAATTTTTATTCATTATTTATATATTTTATTTTTATGGGAGACCTTTGCCCAACAGTGGTACATTTTATTGGGTCAATAAAATAAAAAATGAATGTTTTAAGACTGTCGAAGTAAGGTCAAAATCTTCAGATCTCTTATGACCCAAAGTTTCGGTTTAGGGTTGATTTAATATAGGTATTGTATAATTGTATGCTATTTCTATTTGATTCTACGAATTTATATATCTACAAATAATTGACATTTAGTACGTTTCTTGTACCTAATTATAACGTAAGTACTTAATGCGATGTTGTATGTATGTATTGTATTAAATAATAATTAATAATAATCGCGGATACAAAGTCACGGGTAGTAACTAGTTCTTTATTTGACATTCATCAGTGATTTGAAGAGTGCCTAAATGGATGAATAAAGAGTCATCATTTTCATTATAAATTATCAGGTTTGTGTCGTCTAAACTACGACTCGATGCATATTTTATAATTATTAATAGCGATGTAATAATATGCGATATGATAAAATTCATTTGTCATGTACACAACATTTACGTACACATTTATCTTTTGTTTATTCAAGCTTCAAGTACTTTTTGATTGAGTAAAAATTACTCAGTTAAAGTACCTATCTTAAATATGACTATAGATAAATGGGTGACATTGGAAGACTTCTTATAGTACCTTGCACTGGACTTACTTAACCTTAGTTCCATTACTGTCTATAGTAAAGTACATAGTACCATGTGAACGACACATTCTATCGCGGTGCGTTAATTGGCCATAATATTGAGTTACCCTAGGCGTGCCCTAGATAAGAGACAATGGCACTCATTGTAAGTACGCAGCTCCGCAATCAGGGAGCGGCCTTAACATGCCTCTATATTAATTACAGTTCATACCTATTAAGCTGGCGCATTAACAAGTTAAAAATAAGTTAAATAGCGACTAATTGACTAAAGTAATTTAAAATAGAGAGAATGATCCTACTACACCTAAAGATGTCTCGTAAACATAGGGTTACCAAAATATAGTTACAAAAATATTAACATGCCCTTTTTTGAACGTTTTATAATATAGGGCCAATGTAGTCTGTGACTATGGCCATACTAAAACGACACAACGTGCATCGTTAGGTATACAAGCTTCTTAGTTATACTTGCTTTAAGGTTGCTTTATGCAATTTATGACTCGTTAATTTTGGACCCACAGAATTATATTAATTAGTCTTAATCGTACATAATTAAGTATAAGGTAGTTGCCGTCAACGTAGGTACCTTATGGACAAGATAAGTGATATGATCACACGTTACAGCGTGATTAGTTCTTAGGACTTGTGGACATTCAACTGTCTCAAACTTAAAATTTCTATAATAATAACCTTACGCAATTTCATTGTTTTAGAGTTCACTTAAGTAATGTTCGTACACGCTTTAATAAATTGATATAAATGCTTGTAAGGTTTTATCTCTTAATAGTTGTTCCATTTACATTTATTTAAAGCTATAAAAAGATTACAATTACAAACGATAATAGTTCTTCACACGTTCATATTATTTTAACGACTCATTATTATCACAATAATTGCAACAGAACGATTGTTAAATAAATATTTGATTGTTGTTTTTAACAAGGCATAAGTAAATTTTTTTTTCGAACTACATACAAATTTCAGCTGTGGTTAAAATCATATACCGAGTAACTTTTAATGGGTCGACTAGATACCGTGTCGCTCTGTCGTTACATGAAAATAATAGTAATAGTAAAAAACCTAATACATATCCTGACCCATCTAAAAACAAATCTTACGCACGACACTCCCTTTGGTGATCATTATTGCCACCACGAGTGATATCAAAGTTTCAATTAAGTCGTAGTATACCTCTAGCATGTCGCGTTTATAGTGACAAACTTTGCCGTGTGATGTTGACTGATTAGAATAACGTCGAAACCCAATCTACAGCTACTGTGGTCGCCAACCCGCCTGACAAGCGTGGCGACTATAGCAACTACCCTCAAGATGATACAAGTCATATTTGTGAGATTTGTGTGTCCAGCAGTGGACTTCATGAGTATGAACAAGAATTACTTACTCACTAAGAACAATTTAATAATTTGTCCAGGAACGGTACTTGGAGGTGGCTGCACATCTCGCCGAAGCCCAAGAGCAACTACGGCAGCTACGCAAACGCACCGAGCCGACGCGCGGTCTCATGCCCAGCGTGGCGGCCGCGGCCGGCCTCCTCCCCGCCAGTCTACACCGGGAGATGCACTCCTCCATCTACTCGGAACTCAGCATGGACTCTGGCATCGGGATCGGCAACGACCCGTTGCAACAGTGAGTACTAATTATAATAAAACAAGTCCAACATCCTATCATAAAACTGAGGACATTGTTACTATAGCCCATCTAATTTAGATGACAATAAAATACAGTGTGTATTTTTAACCCTTTGACCGCCATAGTCTCATTATGAGACAAAGTGACAACGTAAATGACACCGTCATATATTATGACAGAGTTCAAAATTGAACTTTAAATTTTTGACGTTCGGCGGTCAAAAGGTTAATATTACCTCAAATTTTAACCAGACGTTAGTGCTATGAACCGATGTTACATGAAAACAACTCTTAAATTATTTTTGTTTCCTTATAAAATCATTCAGAACGCAATGTATCGCTACTTTGTCTTACTTGCAATGGCTTGAAGTCACAGCTGTCGCTACAAGTGTACGCAATACATTGCGTCTCGAAAATAATTAATAAATTAATAACGCTTTTGTGGTCAACACTAATTTAAAATTCCCTTGCAATATCTGTTCATAGTACGAAAATCGTTGGTTATGGTTTGAGGTAATATTAAATATACTCGCTGTATATTAATAAATAAGGTGTGGGTACTGAAAATCTTTACAAAATTAATATCCTAAAATTGACAATATTATAAGTATACCTAGATATTTTTCTAGCAGGAACGGCATTTGTTTTGTGCTTGCCACAATAAAAATATCGACAATCCTGCTATCGATAAGTACATACTACTTCAACTTCAAGATGTACACACAGTCTTATATCGGCTACCTACCTAGACGCCGCGTGTCACCGATCTTGAACAAATTAAACGTAATCCGTATACTTTTGATCCAATTTACGTTTATAATTTGCAATGAATAGTTCCAAATTGTTTTCTGAAGTAGGTATTTAAATATAAATAAATTGACTTTTATTATTGTTAGTTATTTTTAACCCTATTACCCCATATTTGTCTTTGTATTACCTGTATGGAAATTGAAGGGGTACTTATCGATAACAGGACTGTCGATGTTTTTATTTTGTCAATCACTTACAAGAAATCGTTCGTGCTAGAAAAATATCTAGGTATAATTATAAGTAATAACTATTCAACAATATAATTATTAAATCTAAATACGAACTAAGAGAAAAGAAAAACTAAAAATCTAATCTAAAGTTGGCCCGTGTGGCATAGTGCCGAGGACTGCTATGCTTATGCGTTGAGCGAGGAAGCTGCCAGCTCTTTTGACCATGTACACAACATTGAAATAAAAAAAATTGTCTCTAAAACATATTATTATAAACACTATAAAGAATATTCCAATCTTTATTGCATCATTCAAACATTATAAACTGAACAAGTCGGTTTGGTTGTTAAGTTTGTATGTGCTCAATATACAGGTACATTAACGCTTGACTGGCTTTGCTTAAGTTTTCAGGCTTGTAACAGGCATCAATGTAACAGTACTATAATACATCGCATTCCAACGTGAACACATATCTTCAGACTATTTTATAAATACTTTCTTCACCTCACTAGCTCGGAAAAAACTATTTTGTTCTTTAAAAACGGATAGCAAAGTTGCATTTTATTCACAAAGTAATTTCATACAAATTGTTTATTAGTAATCGAGTGTTTTTTATGACGTTATCTGGTTGGATGTTCTTTTATTTAATGTTTTTAAATGATGAATGATAGATACCAATAATTATGATTACAGTTTACAAGTTTTAGAGTATTTTTTTTCCTCGCGGTAGCGAAGTGAAAAATTATTTACTCGGTAGTAAAGTGTGTTCCCCTTTCGTGCTTTGAAACTCCAATGCTCAAGATTCCACCTTTGGATTCCAATTTTGGAATCTTGCGCTAGCTTGGGTGTCAATATTAGCACGAGAAGGTAAACACTAACTTTGCCCCCTTGTATAACAAATAACTATTAAAAAAAGTAAAGTAAACAATAAAAGTAAAAAGTATTTATTAACCAAAAATAAATGCAGTTTAACAATTAATATCGGTGACTCCCACACTAGGCAAGGCCTGTGTCGTGGGAATCAGATACATTTACGTTTACCATAAATAAATGTAGCGGCTGAAAAAGAATATCAATAGAGTTTCATCATAATCATAGAGTTTATTTTATATTATTTCTCAGGTCGAGCATGGCGAAAGTGTTCGAGACGGTGCAGTGCGCGTCGCGATGGTCCGCCGCGTCCGGGGTGTCCGCCGCGTCCGGCGCGTCGCTGGCCGGCTCCGACCAGCCGGACGCGCCGCTCCCCCGCTCTTCGTACCTCCTTCCCAAACCGAAGCTGTCCAGCGATTCGTTCTTCGAAGACTCGGACACGGATTCGGACGATCTCTACCCGTATGTCACATGAATATTTCACACTAGCGGTGGTGCCCGCGGTTTATTAGGGGAAAAACGTAGCCTATGTGTTAATCAAGGGTGTCAGCTAACTCCATACCAATTTTTTTTAAATCACTCCAGGTTTACACGTGAAGAAGTAACAAACATATGCACTCACACACTCATAAGCTTTCGCCTTTATAATATTAGTGTAGATTACTATTGGCGATATATTTATTTGATATATATTTGAAGTGTCTATCGCGGTTCAATCAGTCGTCACTCTCGGTAATCTATAAAGTTACAAACGGTTTGGATGGAAGCTATACTGAAAAAGGGATTTGGCACCGTAACGTTAATAAACACGACAAAAAAACATTGCGTACATTTTCAATAGCATTGATAAATTTTCACGCTTTTGCCAGAATATGAGACAAGCGTTGTCAACGTACAAATGAATTAGCGCAAAAATAATATTTTTGTCAGTGAAATATTGGAAGTTCTCCATGTTTTTAATTTTTTTTTCGTGTATTGTATAACTGTGCTCATTCCGTAATTTGATTTGGCATCTGTTGCCAAATATATTATAACACGCAGTTGGCTCTTACTTTAAAATGAGGACGTGATTAGTTTAGCTACAAATCATTGGTAAAAAATTGGCAATAATTCCGAATTATATCATGAGCCCGTTTTACATTTCAGCGTTTTTGAGTTTTGCGTTTGTGCTAATCCAAGAATAATCTATGAACTTATTACTGAAAGAGCTAAGAAACGTTTCACGAACAATTACCGTAACAAAGCGCCAGTAACAATGGGCATTATTTAGTTTCATTCAGGTCGAGGTAGGCGAGTCTGCATTCTTGTTACTGCACTGACATAACTACATTGTACTGCACACATTGAGAGCATTATCGAGCAATTCCGGCTTGTTACAGTCACGATAACGAGCAAATTGTGTTAACATTTTAACTGATATGACGATAACAGACTAGACAATGTAAATCTTATGATAAGAGTTGTTTTTGTTCTTCAAATTCAATTTAATCTAATATTGAAGAAGTTATGTATACTATAGGGACTTCGATTAGGTGGTTGTATAAAATTATACCTAGATATCAAACGCACTAGTAGAATAACTACATTATATTGTAATGTATTTTTAAGCGAATACGTCACACAATGAGATTCTCCACTGCCATGGCATTAAGAATTTATGCATCACCTTTTATACTCAATCCGCTTTCTAACTTGCATTTTCATACAAAAGTAAGAAAACAATATGTACCTCAAAGTATAGAGTTATGTTGACGGGCAAAATTGAAGTCATGAGAGGGGGGAAGAGAAGGCCCCTGCTAAATAGCGAGTCTATATTACTGAAGCAATCCAAGAAATATTCTGACACGTATTCTTTATCAATAAATAACGGTGATACAGAGTTATAATCTAGCATGACGTCACGTTTAGTACATGTTTAAGAAGTGACGTCAGTAGTTTTATTCCCGAAGACACGCTATATCTTTGTAATTTTTGATTTGATAAAGGAAAAAAACGTATTATTTTTATTAGATTTAACTCGTCATCAATATTAAAGACGCACAAGTCCACGCGCTTGGTGAAAAACCACGTATGACAAAGTTCGGCCTTAAAGAATATTGTCTGATAAGAACCATGTGTTGTTTGACAGTGGCGGTACCGGCGAGGGTGTCCCAGGGGCGCCGGGCGCAGCGGAGTTGGCGGCTGCGTTGCGAAGGCTGACTCCACAGGAGATCAACTCGCGACGAGCCTCGCTGGCGGCCTCGCACGTGCTCAGGCATCGCCGAAGTACAGGTGAGCCGTTTGCTACTGTTAGATGTTCTATTATGGCTGTGGTACATACAAGCTATTTTTTTTTATTGCAAAAGTGGCAAACGAGCAGTCGGGTTGCCTGATGGTAAGCAATTACCGTCGCCCATAGGCAACACCAGGGGGTCACAAGCGCGTTGCCAGCCTTTAAGGGGGATGGGAGCTCTGGGAACCTTACTCACCATCAGGAACACAACACTACAGACCTGGCTGTGGTCTTCTGTAAGGAGGTATATAGGAGGGGGAGGCTTCTGTATGCTTGTGCAGAGTTAGGAGAATTAGAGTTAAACTAGTTACGCCTACAAAATATTATAATATTAATTTTGTAAGGGAAATTTATCCTTCTGTCGTTTTTAACCGATCTGGGGTCGTAGCCAACGCAATCGAAATGCTGTCGATTGGATTGATATTTCTATAAACCATTGCCATCTGCCCGGCATCGGCCCGCGATCCGCTGAAGACAGTAGTTAGTAGTTACCACTAGGCTACAATGTAGACCTTTGACATAAAACGTTTTTTTAAAACAAATATTATGTCAGTGTTTCCACTGACATAATATTGACATAAAACAAATATTATGTCAGTGGAAACACTGACTTACTATTAGTTTTATGTCAAAGAGATTGAGTTGGGACTGAACCGCTTTGGAACTGTAACGTCGTCTTTTGAAATATTAAGGTTATATTCGTTTGGCATTCGCAGAGCGAGACATGAGCGAGGAGAGCGCGGTGTGGGGCGCGGGCGCGGCGGGCGGGCTGGCGCGCTTCCACGCGCCGCACAAGCTGCAGATCGTCAAGCCCATGGAGGGCTCGCTCACGCTGCACACGTGGGCGCAGCTCGCCAAGCCCACCATGTCAGGTAACCTGAACTATGCATTTTGTGCAATCGGGGACGCAAAACACATAAAAAATATGACAAATATTGCAGTATCGGTCAATAATGTACCACCCTAGGCTGGTTTTAGTATCACGCTGACAGGCTAGTATGTATTATTTTATTTATATTTTGGGACAATCTTACACAATTCAACCTAGTCCTACGGTAAGCTCAGTAAGGCTTGTGTTGTAGGTACTAGACGACGATATATATAATAGATAGATATATATAAATACTTAAATACATAGAAAACACCCATGACTCAGGAACATGAATCTGTGCTAATCACACAAATAAATGCCCCGACTGGGAATCGAAACCAGGACCATCGGCTTCATAGGCAGGGTCACTACCCACTAGGCCAGACAGGTCGTCATGTATTGATGTTAAGGGAGCGTTTTAGATTACACGGAGTGGTGAGCGCTAACCGAAAGCCGAAGCGCCGAGTTTTAGGTTTTATGTTTGCTCGCCTCAAGAATCTATGTACCTGTTACATGATACAGTATGCTAGAAACCCCTAAGTTAACAAAAAATATACCACCACGACGGTGATATATTATTGGCTAGTACTGCATCAGTTGTAATCGAAATACTGGCTGTTGCTACATTACAAATATTTACAGGGTTGCTAGAAGAGCAAGAGGGCGTAGGTGTCCGAGGTTCCCGCTCAGCGCAAGCTCTCGGGCTGCGACTGTACCGGCTGTCTGACGTGGAGGAGGACGACGACATGCCGCGCCTGCCGCACTCCAGCCACGTCTACACATTTACCAACAGGTAACCTCAATAACTTCGTACATATAGTGTTATAAGTCTGATGTTGCTGTGAATCTGCGGTGGTAGTGGCTTGTTAGCGGTCGAACCGCAGTGTCGCTCTTAAAGTGAAGCCACACGAGCACAATTTTTGACGCCCAATTTCGGTCGCGGCATACAATATACGGTTCATCACATGATACAAAGTATGGCGCATAATTTCGCGGCAAACATTACGCTCGTGTCTTTCAACCATAGACGCATGGTCGCTTGCCGCTTGTAGCGGGGGGTTGCCACTGCTTGCTACAGCCAGACAGTTATGGCGCTCATCCAAGCTGCGATGTATTGAATGAAACAACTGCACCAGAACTATTTAACTACCCCTACATTGTTGGCGTAAAAATCTGCCGAATTGAAGTACACACAGCAACATTTTTAGCTGTACATCGGTGGACCTTATGCCTTATATGATAAGGTCCACCAATGTACACTGTGCAGCTGAGAGTGTTGCTGTGTGTGCCTTCAAATATTTTCCAAATTATTGTTCCTGACGAGGGTTAATCAGTTAAGTGCAGCATTTATTCCCAGGCATTATTGCAAGGTTAAAAAGTTTTTACCGTTTTTACCTAATTTTATATACATACTTAGGCCGGCAAGTTCGAATTACTTTTTATGAGGGCTAAGATAAAATATTTCTCGCATACCGAGACTACAGGTGAATTTTCCCCGAACGTTTCACTTTTTAAAATCATTACATTTTCTATTTACCTCACTATTTTGTAATAATAAATGTCATTTTTCAGTATGGTGATGCACCCAAACGACGGCAGCCTAGTGAGCAGCACGCGGGGCAGCAGCGTGAGCTCGGGCATGAGCAGCCTCAGCTCGTCCGTGCTGGGCAGCGCGTGGAGCTCCCGGCTCACGTCGCGGCGCTCGTCGGCCGCCGTGTCGCCCGTGCTGTCCCGGCGCGAGTCCTTCTGCGAGCGCGAGCGCCGCTTCACGCCCACGGCCACGCCGGCCAACAGCCCGCTGCTCGGCTCGCCCGACTCGTCGCCGCCGGCCACGCCGAGGCCTGGTCAGTATACAGACGGCGGTAGACAGCACGTTTCAATCAAATATGGAATCATTTTATCAATGTGCAGTGGCCGTCAGATATATTGGAGCTGCCGAGTCTCTATTGTCAAGGCGATAAATTCCGTGTTCCGATATTTTTATTATATTTCATGGCGACTGTACCAATCGACCACTTGTGACACATATTCTGACTTTATAACCATTCACTGCGACTGGGCTACCACAAAAGTAACAGCATTTTCAAAACGTCGATATAAGTCTAGGTTTACCATTACCGTTACTTTTAAGGTACTAAACGGGACCTGTTCAATGTAAAATTTATATGGGTTATAAATTGTTTGATCGGTGCTATTAATATAATTATGCGTGAAAATCGTAAGAGTTTCATTCATCAGAATACCATAACAACATTCATGTACACATTTTACTTAGGTGCTGTAGTTGTAGACGTTACGTCACACAAAAGTAAATAGCACGTTGTGTTTGTGCAGGCGACGCGCCGCCCTCGCTGCACGCGCTGATCGCGTCGGGCACGTCGATCCTGCGCCGGCGCTACCTGGCGTCGCCCGCCGCCGACGGCTCGCCCGCGCCTCTGGCGCTGCAGACCCCGGGCTCGCTGTACACCGGGCTCGTCCACCGCAGCCCCATGGAGCAGCTCACGTGTCTCAAGCGGACGCTGAGGTCGCCCGCCGCGCCGGAGAAGCAGGAGTCCGTTTTGGGGTTCCCGCGCATCCCGGTGAAGGCGCGTTGGAGGTGGCCGCCGGTAGCGTCGCCGCGGCGCCGAGTAGAAGACCTCGGGCTCGAGCCCCGAGACCGCGTACGGACTTGGGCACGGTAGGCGCTCCTCCGACGCCGGCGCCGCTTCCTGAAAGAAACTCGTCTCCGCTCGGAACGCTTAGCACGTTCCTGTTCGGCAGGAAAGGCGGTCTTCAATAATAGTCTCGTCGATCCCGTTTTGTCCCTTCGATACAATCTACAGATTCCAGGCGTACGGAGACTCAATCAACATTTAAAGAAACGGTTAACAATTTCGCCACTGTGAGTAAGACGCTAGCTACATAGCGCCGTCTAGAATAGTAAAAAAAGAAACTCCGTACGCTTAATGGGATTGTCAATGCTTTTATTCTGTTTCGCGCCACTGCGCACATTTTAGCTGATTTAATTTGTGAATCATCTGTGAACGTGATAGATAATGTTTTAAGTTTTGATATCCTATTATGTTATTTGTGTATAGTCGTTTTTACCTTTGACGTGTATTTTTTCGTAGCGAATTATTTAACTTTAGCGAGCAGCTTTGTGCATTTATAAAATGTTTTTTTTTTCGGGGATCCAACTTGAGATCTTTTTTTGTAGTCTGAATTGAGTTTGATAGCGGCATTTTTCTGTCTCTCTTCCTCTCTCTATAAAACATTCCTATAAAAGAGCTCAAGTGTTTATTACGCTTTGTGTTAAAAAGAGAGATTATCACGAGGACCAGGCGTGCACTTAAATAATATTATTGACAAAGGAACTAATATAAACGTACACAGATAAAATATTATATGTAGCGATTTTTACGATACACCAGGACAAACGTTTGTGCTAAACAATCTGGTTACCGTAAAACCCCAAAAGTTGTATAAGTACCTAGTTGGAAACATAATATTTGAATTTTCATGTGTACGTCTTTAGAAGTATGGTTCTTTTGTCACTTATAATGTATAAAGATAATTAAATACCAAAATAACTATAATTAAGCGTGAAATTCAATAAAACGATTAAATTATATTTGAGGAGTGGCGATATATTGTAGTTCCTTCTTTGTTAACGAGACCCTGTCGCGAACACTGTATTATTTTATTTTGGTTGTGTTATTTATTGAATAGTAATCTGAGACTTAACTCTAGGTTTTACGTAGACTCTTTGCCAAGAAGTAGTTATTTGAAGTGGTCGTACTACGATAAGAATCGCGCTTCTATTATTATTTCTGTAATCGATAAATCATAATGTATCATTGTAAATATGTAATCAAACTTCCATTTAAGTAGGAGAGTACAAATTGATTTATGTTTCGTAAATCAAAACTTAGTAATATGTATCATAGAGTCAGTCATATTTTGGGGGCCGTTACAGCAATGGCCACCCATTTTGTACCTTTCACAGTTTAACTTCAAATCATTGATGGATTGTAAATATGTATGGTATAATTTATTTTCCCAGTGATGACGAGCTGACGGCCACGTCAATTCATTTAGTTGCTTTAATTAAAGTTAATTAGTGGGTAAACATTTGTTACTACTAACTTAGGGTCTGAGTAAAATATTGGTGCATGCCATAGTGTAATAGTATCTAATTGATAATAGTGGAGGCGAATCGGCAAACACGAATGAATGTAAATCAGTTGCAGAACTTAAATAACTGTCTTCATTTGCCGTTGTTTAGTTAAATGAATAATCAGTGATTAACTTTACGTTCTGAAATTGGTGCTATATAGTTTTTAATATTATTATTGATTTGCTTATTTTCAAGTCAACGTGATTAGATGTCGTAAATTTACACAATTATTATTTTCTAACCAGATTGGTATTGTGTTGTTTTCTGTAGCGCGTCTGTTGAATTTCGATTTGGCGTTGTGTCAGTTTGTGTATCATCTGTGAAGTCAGTGTGAGGCTGTGAGGCGAGTGCGAGGCGATTACGATCGGTTGAGTGAGAAAGTACCCGAGCCTTAGGCACAAACTAAACTGTAGATTAAGAGTAATTTGTTGAGATTTGACATCAAAAATTATAATTATTGTATTATAATTACAGGAATATAATTTATTCGAAGATAGCTTATGCAGTTTTATTCAAACATCCAGTCTTTTTTTTTATTGTAAATGTAAACCCACGTGTACTAAAAATTATGGCCCATAAGTGCTAAGTTAGATCTACAAAGTTCCTTCCCTAAATAACCTAAGTAACTGAAATTTTAACATTTTGTCTCTTGGCCCTAACTGTTTCACCCATAACTTCCTATCAGATGGAATGAAGGTACATTTCGTCCCTTAAATGCAAAAGCGACACAATGCAAAATTTTACAATTAAAATTTTATAATGAAGTGTTAGGCTTGGCTTTGCAAGACCATTTAATTTTGAAATGTGTCGCTTTTGTATTTAAGGGACGATTTATTTTGGGAAAATTTGGTTGCTCAATTCCAATTAGTCTACAAGCAAATGGGAATCTACTGGGCTTTTTTATAATATTATATCCACCTACACATTACTTTATGTTAGATATTTACAAGCACATTAAACTACGAGTACTTAACTACTTGCATTAAATCTAAAAAAGTCCCTTGAGGCATTGTACCAAGGATGCCGGCGGCATTTTCTCGTTGTATCGCAATGCTGATACGTTAAGCGAGGAAGCCGCCAACGTCAATTAATTTGAACTTTTTTACAAGAGAACTGTTGCATAATATTGATATGTCTGTTAATAAGCAAATGTTTTGATAATATATCTAGACTAGAGGACATATGCGTGGAGTTTGTGACTTGTGATGAACTAGAAGACTCTTTGTTATACAAAATTGGTTAAAAAAGATGCTCCGTAACAACATTATAACAACAAAGCAGTAAGGAAGCCCTCAATTTATTGGGGTAAAGACGTAGAGTGTTAGTAAATTTAATGTTCTTGATTTAGGCCACGAGTTGGCAGAATCTCACCTCCAATGACGACTCGGCAAGTTTGCCAGAAGACGCGTTTCAGTCTGTTATTTCTTCAGCAATACATTTTTATATTTCGATATTTATAAGTAACTGACAAAAAATTAATAACATTGTTTAGAAATTATCATGGTATTTAGATGGTTACATAATAGCAGTTATAATAGTTAACAATAATAGTTGAATAAAATACCTTTGATAATTGTATGTGTTGATACTGCGTTAAATTAATTAACGCCATTTTAGTTTTGTAGGTGACACAGAAAAACTTATCTGCTAGTATATAACAATATTATTGCAAATACTATTCATAAATCCATTTACGCAGTGTGCCTCATATAGTTATATTGAACTGGCTTTTCCTCGCGACTTCGACGGGCAGCAGTGCCCGTCTTTAAAGTATGGTTCCGGGATAAAAAAATATCAGCAAAGTAAAATATAGCAAAGTGTCCATACCAAATTCCATCCCAATTGGTTCAGTGGTTTAAGCATGAAAAGGTAACAGACTGAATTACTTTCGCATCTATAATATTAGTAGATAGGTGTGCCCCGAAATTTTGGATATTACGGAAACCTCTAGAGGATATTACGCGTACTTCGGATTGTCGCGTATGGATTGCTGGCTTTAGGCACCCGTTTTGTAACTGTTATTTAGACAATCCGATAGATGGCGCTAATTATTATGAACTCAAGAACTTACTAAAAACACTGAAATGACCATTATTTGAATATTTCTATGTAATGTTTATAAGAACATTAAGGTATATAAATAAGATTGAATGATAAACAGATACTTTGTTGTAACGACATGAACGCAACTTAAGTTTGATGACACCGTGCTTTCACATTTCCAAGTTTCCATGGTGACCTAAACTAGTCAACATTCGTTGTCATCGAAAAGTCCGTAAAACAACAACGATAAGTGGTTTTACTTGCTCGAAACAATGACGGAACAAATAAAGTTCATCGTAAAGGAGATAAACGCGAGTTTGGGGCGGACCTACGACTTGATAAAGTTCGACGCGTTGGATGAGAAACAGTTGTTGCAGCTGCTTGTCGATTTGCTCGTCGCATTCAATGCTGGGGAAAAGGTATGTGTTGACTTAAGCTCTGCGGAACTTTTCTATTTTTACAAGCTTTTATTTAACTTGCAATGTAAGTATGTTCAGGGTAAATCTTGCAAGTCAATATTGAAGCACATATCTTTAATCGATTAAGCTGAGATTTAGCACAATTCTGAAAGTTCGGTGACAATGTAATAAATAATATATTATTATATTATGATAAGTGTACCCCGGATTCTTGACGCGATGACGTCACAATAGGGTAACTTGAAGCTTGGGGAGTAAATGGAACCGTGGAAAATAAAATACACAAACAAAAAATAAGATAAGCTAAAAATATATTCATTGCACCAAAAATATACGGTTATTAAAAGAATAAATTTCAATCAATTACAATAGAAATGGTCAGTTAACGACATAACAACGTCGATAATTTAAACAACTGACAATTGATGTATAGGAAGTTACGCAGTAATATACCAAAAATAATAAGTAACATTTTTTCATATTAATTAACACATGTTTTTTTATATCTTATCTTAATAAATCCGTATTAATTATTACTGTTCCATTCTCAGTCTCTACACCACGGGTTTATCCTCTGGGACACAATAGGGTTGTGACGTCATCGCGACAAGAATCCGGGGGCTAATGATAAGTACCACTTATGTGATCTGATACTAAAACCAGACCCCGAGTCCCAGAGGACAAACCCGTGGTGTTGAGACTTATCTCGATGAGTAGGTAGTTGATGATGATGATTGTGCAAAAAAGTAACATAAGCAATATCATAAGCATAGACCTCCTACCAAAAATGTCATTTTTTACAGGAAGTATTATGCATTTATAATTTTAATTAAAAAATACGCACAGAACCTTAAGTTGAGGTGGAACATGCAATAATCAAGATGCATACAATCTTTACACTGTCGCTCTTATATAGGCGAAATAAAGTCGTATATATATTATTTAGGAGTGGATTAAATCGATACATGTTTTTGCTCTGGGCTCTGTTTTTGATCATAATAAAAAAACACTTAATGATTAAAGCCTGTTCATATGATAATGAAGGGTAGAAAGTAATACCACTGTAGTCAGGTAATTATACTGAATGCTTTAATAAAAAACTGTTGTTCTTATATACTAATTTGGACATTCTTAGTCTGAGATCAATTATATGGCAAATAGCATTTTTTTTAAAGGATAGGAATTCGTTTCTTTAAATTTGCTATCCACCTTCCCATTCAGTTAGTTGTTGTATATTCATTGATTGCTCTTATATTGTTCACAAATTTCTCTATAGACCAATATAATATTCTGATACAACCGACACTCTAGACATAAGGTAGGTTGCTTTTACGGAGCAACAGTGGCTTGCAAAAGGTTACCTAAGAACTGCATTGTCCCATTGATCAGCACATAATAACCTTACTAAGTATTCAATCAATAGGCAATTGCTTGAATGGAGAGTACTCAAGTCGCTACTAATGAAGCTTCAGGACCCGGTCAGCTTTGGAGTCGCTGAATGTGAAATATTCAAATACCTTTTCATATTTGCTATTTACTGGAAACCAAGAACCGGTCAGCTGAATAGAAGTGGTAAGAAAAGACGACTCATGAATATAATGAATACGAGGCACAGTAAAAGGGACAGAAGTATCGTATCTCCGTTTCTTAATATAGTGTTAATGGAGTCTGATGCATGATATGTATATTGTTACATTGTTGTAGCTGTGGTTGTAGTCTTGAGAGTTTCATACCACCACTTATAGTCTACCTATCTTTCGGCAGACACATGCCATAGTGCTTTAACGACTACTGCGAGGAAATTAAAATAGTAGTCCGCCCTATATAAACTTAAGTTTTTTTCCATTGTTGTTACAAACTGGATCACTATATTCTTTGAATCGTTATTTTTCGGTACTTAGATAATTAAAAAGTAGGAGATTAAAACAATCTTATTTTGGTGTGGGTTGCTACCTGCGTAGGTACAGTCAGCGTCATATAGTTCGTAGCATTCAAAGTAGTCGGTCGGGTAGTACCGAACTTTTTGAGTACTTTAGATGCTACCAACTATATGACGCTGACTGTACCAACGAACTAATGTAAAAGCGGGTGGAGCGGTCGAAAACACCGAAATTTTTAAACGTAACAAATGCCTGGGCAGAGAGTACTATTTTGTACCATTTGGCGTAGAGACGCTAGGTCCATGGGGTCCCAGCGCGCACAAACTTTTTTCAGAAATCGTGAAGCGTCTGGTTGATGTAACTGCTGATCGAAGAGCTGGCGGCTTCCTCGCCCAATGTATCAGCATTGCGATACAACGAGGAAATGCCGCCAGCATCCTTGGTACAATGCCTCTAGGGCCTTTTTTAGATTTTATACTGTAACTAGTTAAGTACTTGTAGTTACCATAATACGATTGTAAATTCTGTAAATAAATATACTACTCTTATTTTGTTTTGGATATAAATAATGGTGCCAAAAAAAAAAATTGTTACTTTTGAACGATATAGTCATCGCATGGTGGATAAAATACCTTCCATTGCATCTGGACAATTTACTTTTCACCTCACTCGCTCGGAAAACCTTAGTTTATAGCGCGAAATCTGCGTGGAAAAGCTTATTTTATCCGCTAGCGTGGAAAAGTCATTCGAATTTCGAAGCCGATTGTTGTAATTCTCTGTGGTGCAATAACTTTTTAAAATATAAAACTCCTTCAACGCGTGACTGACGCCGCTACCGCGAAAAACGATATTCGTAAATTTCGGACTATTGTCTCTGTCACTCTCATCGGAGTAAAAGAAAAAGATGCTCGCAATATACGAACTTCGAGGTACCGAGCCTGAGTTCATATTAACCATAGATAATAACCAATCAGAAACATGATTTGATTACAGATTTTTAACTTCTTTATTTTTACCTATACTTTATTTTATGCCAAATAGGTTTTATTATAAATACTAATATTTTATGTCAAATTGGTTTTATTGTAAATACTAATAGTATTACTGTTATAGTATTTATGTAATTTACATATTTTGGCTAATTAATCCATTAAATAAAACACAATTATATTGTTTATTTGATAAAGAAATGACATGTACTTAATATTGTAATATCTGAACGCAACCGAACAAAAAGAAAAATTTAAAAAGTTTTAAGTTATCAGGGCAGTTCTCAGAGGTGGCGTTTTTACGTGTCCGAGGCTATATTTGCGTGAATTTTTGGCCCAATATTTTGGAAAAAATTCATACACATATTTCAGCGTCTGTTATATCTCGACAATTAATAAAATATTCCATAACACCATATTCAATATTATAAAAAAAATAAAAAGTGCAGAAATTGACGTACAGTGGGCGTGTCCCGCACCCAAATTTGTTGAAACAAAAAATTATAATTCAAGTTGGGGATGTTGTATTAATTTTTAATATTGGTTCACATATTCTTAATTAGTTTAGTTCTACTATAATTTCACTGAACATAATATATGAATTACCCTTATTAAATAAAAACATATTTTCGCCATGTCCCGCGCCAACGCTTGATTTCGCTGGAGTTTACAAAACTTGGCGGTATCGCACAAAGCAATATACCAGGAACTCAATGCCGCGTCCACAGGTAGCTTCACCACCGCACCGCGTTCACCGACTAGAGCGGACGTAGGCTCACAGTGTAATAGCAGAATTCGCAAAGGTATCTTCATCATTCGGTGGGTTTGGTTTCGTGTTTTCTTGAATTCGGTGAACAAAATTTTTCGTTGTGTTTGTGCTTTTTTTAGTGCAACAGTGCCTAAGTCATGCCAAGAAGTACGTGATTTGGTTACCAGTGAGTCTTTTCAATACAATGGTTACTTTTTGTGTAATTGTTCAATAACGATAAAATTTGAATTCAGTGGGTGTGATTTCCGTGGATTTGGTGGGGTTTTAGGCCACCGAAATCAAAAAAGGTGCCATCGTGATCAATCTTGACTATAAAAACAGGTTAAATGTTTGTTTTTAAATAATTTGTATGTTATAATTGTATTCTAAACAGTTGAATATGTTGTTAATGTTAACACCAACGTTATTAGTATACTCGTATATTTAATCGCAACTTTTAAAAATTTTTGTTTATGCTATTTGCGGATATTTTTCCTATTTAATCAGTTATGATTACCGTTGACCTATATCTATCAAGTTCAGTGCCTTCTTTGTGTTCAAATTTTGAGTCCTAAATTACTGTTTAAATTATGAAGTTTAAAGTTCACACTAGCTAAAAGCATACTAGTTTAAAGACACATGATAATGAAGCCCTCTTTCTTTTTAGTTCATCCCAGAAAAATTTGGCCATCAACTTTCCAGCCATTTTGTTTTCAATGATGTTTAGGCTCTGGTTCAAAATTATAAGCCCGGGTTTCATCTTCTTCAAAATTGATGTGCTGTGTTCACCACACCGCTATAAAAAGCTCCTCAATGCGTCGGTGCGCGCATTCTCGGCACCCATCTTGCATATAACAGCTCCAGAAGGTTTGTGTTGCGGATGCGGGTGCTCGGCCAGCGATACATTAAGTACAAAGAAGCTGTTTCTTTAAGGATAAAGATGTCATTGCGGCCTGGCATCACTACTATAAACAACTTCTAAACCCTACGCTTGCTGCTACACAGCTTCCGGAAATGGCAGCAAATGTAGGTCTCATACCTCCGATACAGCCACATGAGGTTAAGAAAGCGCTGCAAAAATAGCCTATAGCTATAGCCCCGTAGGTATCCAGTTGGCCGCTTTGGATTCAATAGAACGTCGAGCTCGCAGACTCATTGGCGATCCTAAATTAGTGAGTGTAAGGTTGCAGAGCCTTGAGCATCGCCGCAAGGTTGCTAGTTTGTCTGTGTTTTACAGGATACATTTTGGAGAGTGTGCTCAGGAATTGCACGATTTAATTCCGCCATCTCCGTTCCATCACCGGACGTCCAGGCGAGGGGAGCAGTTTCACGGTTCGCGTTGTGAATATTCCATTCATTCGCACGAAGCGATTCGCTTCTACCTTCCTAATGCGGACTGCTAAGGAATGGAATTCGCTCCCTTCGTCTGTATTCCCGGCAAGATATAATTTGGGTCTCTTCAAGTCAAGAGTGAATAGGCTGTTACTGAACCAGCGTGCTACACCTTCGACCTCGTCGTCACTTACCATCAGGTGCGACTGAGGTCAAACGTTGGTCAGACTTGCATAAAAAAAAAAAAAAAGTGGAAGCTTGGAAATGTCTGCAAGAAACTGGTGTGTTGCTACTTTCTAATCTCTTCAGTCAGGTGTTGCTCTCTTCCAAAATGCCAGAGGCATGGAGATTGCGCACTATTGTTCCGATTTACAAGGGAAAGGGAAGTAAGTACGAGTGCAACAACTACCGAGGCATCAAGCTCTTAAGCCATACTATGAAGCTTTACGAAAGAGTAATCGACATCCGAATAAGGTCAGAGTGCTCACTATCTAGACATTATTATGGCTTCGTACCTGGTTTATCAACTACCGATCCTAATATGTTTGCTCTGTCCACAATTGCCGAAGAATATCACTCGAAGAAACAACCGCTGTTCGTTGCGTTCCTGGACATGGAAAAGGCATTTGGCCGTGCTCCAAGGGATACTATTTGGTGGAGCCTTTGAAAGAAAAATGTCCCGGAGCAATATGTCAAGACCATTGCTGACATGTATAGGGATGCACGGTCAGTGGTCCGGACATCGGTGGGTGAGACCAAAGCAATAGCGGTCAAAAAAGATGTTCATCAGGGCTCAGTACTGAGCCCCTTTTTGCTTAGTTTTTGGACACGCTTACTAAAGAAGCACAAGATTTGGCAAAGTGGAGATTTATATACGCTGACGATGTAGCCATATGCACTGAAAGCCGTACCGAGCTGCAGAAAGCGCTCGCTTCATGGAAGCACCAGTTGCAATCCCTGGGGCTAGTGTTGAGTGTTGCCAAAACACAATTCATGTCCCTGAACGAACCAGATCCACGTGACGACAGTCCGATACCCATCGATGGGCAATTAGTCCGAATACCTGGGTGGTGTAATGCACATGTCCGGAGACATCGAATGCAATGCAACATTCATCCCCGAATAGCCGCTACATGGCAAAAATGGCGAGAAGTGACTGGTGTGACCTGCGACAAAAAAATGCCGGTCAAACTAAAGGGGCTGATCTATAAGACCATGATTAGACCAGTTTTAACCTATGGCAGCGAGACATGGGCGGTGACGCAGAAGTAACTGCGTACCATCAAATTGGCGGAATTGAAGATGCTGAGGTGGATGTGCGGCGTTACCAGGCTCGATAAAATCCGCAACGAGTACGTGCGAGGAAGCCTGGGCGTGCGTGACATCGCCGACAAAATGCAAGAGAGTTAGGCTGCGATTCTTCCGAATTGACTAGTTTGCTTGCTAAAATCAGCTCGTTGGGCTGAAAATGTGAAACTAAGTATATACTTTATAGTTAATGAGTTTCCAATGCAAGATTTTTCTGAATTTAATAAGAAAACTTTATATGGACAAGTATTTTTTGATAAAAACTTAAAGACATAAACACTTTTAAAGTGATTTTAACACCAATTGAGAACTTTTTTATGAATATTGATTTCGGTGGGTGGACGTGATTTCGGTGATTTAAAAAACTAAAATATCTTAAAAACCGTTTAGTCTACAAGGGGGCCTTTCCCGGCAATATTTTTTAAATTTAAGCCTGAATCTAGGATTTAATGTTTCACATTAAAAAAGTAAAAAAAAAATTGTTCCACCGAAGTCACGCAAAACAGCTCGGCTCGGAGAATCGCCCATCACAATTCAAGTAATAGCAAATTTGTCGGATTTGTCCTGTGCTAAGCTCTTTGAACTCAATGTTTGAACTATAAAAATGTGTGGTTCTAGCAGCGAATATGATTTCCCTGAAAAATCGCGCGATATGTTTCTTTTATTGTTTTTCTTCCCGCTCGAATTTTCCTCGCTGTAGTGAGGTGAAAAGATGTGTGTTCCGCATGGCTGCAAAATTATTTGGCGTCTCGTGTCTTAAAAGCCTCGCCACGCTCAGGAATCTATCTTTGAACCATTGCTTCGCTCATGGTTCAATCATAGCTTCCTTCGCTTGCTCTGCTTTCAATTTCAACACTAACGCCAAATAACCACTTTGCAGCCTTGCATAACAAATAACTATTGTACCCTATCCATTTAAACCATGTTTTTGTTCCATTTCCTTGTTGACAAAAGCCACTAGTAGGTATCTTCGATTTATTAACTCGTCCATCTCTATAGCCGACTTTCAAACCTCTACAACAATGTACTATGGAGTACTATTGCAATAACTATGTAGGTATGAGTAAGTTCCTAGGGTACCGGGCGTGCAGACATACAATCTGAGCTTGATAGTTTTGTTTGAAGAGGTCCTACAATATACTGAGTATTATAGTATACCTTTGTATTGCGAACCGAAGCCAATTTAATCTGATTAAGTAATTAATCTTTAGAACCGAGGGAGTCGTAAGATTTGAATAGTAAACGAACCAATTGATCTTATTAAGATCTTCATGCTGTATTAACATTTAATTTTATGCCTTCAGATCTCTTTGTGTTGGAATTAGATTATCTCAATATTTTTCTTTATCTGGCGTAGTCGGTATGTAGCTATTTCTTTCATTAGACTAACTTGTACTAATATTTGTGTAAGTGCGTGTTGAATCTATACATACCTACTTAACGTATAGGGAACGCATGCTGTGTTTGCCTGGTATTGGGTGTCAAGCCATGTGGCATCATGTCAGTTGTGTCTTATGTATTACACCTGTTAGCGAACCTTATACAAATAAAAAGAAGGTAATTAAACATACGATTTATATGGGAAACATGATATAGCTACCGTTGTAATAACAATATGCAAGTTTTAGACGATTCGTAGCCACTTAACAACGTAGCTGCTTCGAGATTCTCACTGGTTTTTACGGAGTTTATGGCCCAACACGTGATAGGCTACTCATGGTTCTTTTACAAAAATATCCACAGTTCCCGAGGGAGCTGGCGAAGGATAAGTGCTAAGTTATGCGCAAGCTATGTTGGCCATATAAGTGAAGCCTCTAGGGAGCAGCAACAGTTTCTATTTATACATAAAGATTTTGAAATTTGATTTTAATAGTAACAACAATTTGGACCCGGGTATGTCTTTAAACTATGTCCAACGATGAGAGGTAGGGCACAGCGATAACCATCACGCTTGAATCTGGAGCAGCCCAACTGGGGAAGTACCTCCTTCTTACAGAAGACCACACCCATAATAGCACTGCTACCTTTCAGGTAGGTAGTGTTGTGTTCCTGATGGTGAATAAGGTTCCCAGAGCTCCAATCCCCCCTTAAAGGCCGGCAACGCGCTTGTGACTCCCCTGGTGTTGCGGGTGCCCATGGGCGACGGTGATTGCTTACCTCCAGGCAATCCGTCTGCTCGATTGCCGCCTGTGTCATAAACAGAGATCGGACAAATTTGCGTCATTGCTCGCACTAATGTGGACATGACTTTAAAATTAATCATAGAAGTAATCATTTAATTCATTTCTTACTTGACATATAATTTGATTCTTGTTCAATAAATACAAAAAATTGTTAAAGTATAGATTTTTTAAACAAAATAAACAGTACTTTGTCCAAATTCCACTGCTTTACATCAAAAATATACTTAAGTTCTGAAAAACTTCGCTCGAAATCCACTGATGTTAATGGGGCAAACTTAAGTAATTTAAGAAGAATATCCACAGAGGTTTTCTACCTGTAAAACTAAAAATCGTCTTCGTCGAAATAGAAAGGAAATTAAAAATCATTGCAGGATATTTATAATCGTGTCAGTTTAACATCGTAAATCTTCTTTTTCTTCTGACGAAAATGCTAACCACATTAAATAACATATTCATAAAAAATATAAGAAATTAAAATTTTATTTCAAAAATAATAAATTGAATAACATTTTGATTAATTTTGGAGTCAGGTCCATATTAGTGCGAGCAATGTCGCAAATTTGTCCGATCTCTGATCATAAAAAAAAAATCCTTTATTAGTAAGAGCTCTAATACGTTATCAGACAGTGTGTGAGTATGTCTCATATTATGTCAGAGCCCTGATTTTAAGTTTTTAACGTAATAAAACGTCACCATTGCGTTAAAATTACCTATATAAATAACATTATCACTTACGCGTTCGGGACGTTTTTTTACGTTAAAAGAAACTAACACTAGAGCCTCTGTAGGCCGAAGGTAACAAAAGTTTGCTCGACACTTAGATAGATGTAGATAGTATCCGTGTCTTACCTGTTTAACTCAATAAGGAGTAAGGCCAATCAATACACCTGTATGTAAATTATGCAAAACTCAAAACTTCGAAAGTGATCATCAAAAGTGAAGTATAGTTGATCGACTTGTTCCAAGTGTCTAATATCTATAAGTAGATAATAAAAAATAACTTAATGCCACCCGCAGTCGCACCGCAAATGTCTTCGATTTACCTAATGCGATATTATGGCACTCTTATTGGATTTGGCATACGGCATATTACGAGAAATTTTTCAATTTTGTATAAGAATTCAGATGTTATTTTTACGTATCGCGATCGGGTCGGGGTCCGAAAGCGGTCACGACATTGTGTAAGAAGTGGAAGCATTTTGTTGGGTGTATATGTCACATAAATCTATCACAAAGGGTTATACATGAAGGGAACCGGGATAAAACTTTTTTGTAGGGTCCTAATTCTTACACACTTTCTCTGCGTTGCGGCCTCTAGAAGTATGTTAGCAGACGAAATATATCAAAACAGTCACTTGGTAAAAACTTAGCTACCTATACATACACTCACTCTCATCATATGTGCTGATCTAATAATGTCATGATAATCATTTATTCTCTAGTTAATTTCAAGTGAATGCATACTTACATAGTATAGTGAAGAGCGAAATTTCCTTATTTGGGAATTCTTGTATCAGCAATTATCAAGTTCATAATTGAACTTGTAGGTTAAGTTGTTAGGGTTTTTTTTTTCTTTATTATGTTTTAATACTTAATTGTAATTGTTGTTATGTAGTTAAATTAATATATCTAATAAATAAATAACATACGTGCTTAAATATCATGTATGAAAAAAGATTAATATAAGTATTATATTCATTGGACTTTAAATGATGAAGTTCAGCATTTAAATGAGGAATTTTCAAATAAAAAATGGTTTTCACTTCAATATTTTACATAGTCAATGTTTTAGTTTGAATGTAAGCCTAGGTCGAGGTTTTTTTATTATGACATGAGGCGGCAAACGAGCAGACGGATTGCCTGGTGGTAAGGAATTACCGTCGCCCATGGGTACCCACAACACTAGGGGAGTCACAAGCGCGTTGGCGGCCTTTAAGGGGGGTTGGACCTCTGGGAACCTTACTCACCATCAGGAACACAAAACCACATACCTGAAAAGTAGCATTATGGCTGTGTAGTTCCCCAGTTGGGCTGCCCCAGATTCAAGCGTGATGGTCATCGCTGTGCCCTACCTCTCTAAAAGAAAAAAAAGAGGTGCGAAAATCCTTAAAAAGTTGCGTAATATTCGTAACATTCCAGTCGTGCTTTCCTGATTTGGATGCATCTTAGCGATAGCTGGATTGAAAGAAAAAAAAGTTACATTTTCTAAGTTACTATTTTTTAAGTTAATACATAGAAAAAAATAAGATAATTAATTCTATCTACCTCTTCTTGGCTTAAAACGTATGATACGAGACATTTTATTTCTACTTTTCCTTATACACTACTTTCAGTTAGATGTCCGCGACGACGACCCCGAGACCGTGTCAGTGGGTTTGCTGGAGATGCTCGGCAGCGTGAAGTACCGGCCGCCACCGGGCGAGGACCCGCCGCGGTTCCGCTCGCAGCTGCTGGCCGGAGACGCCAGCACCGTTCACCACGTGCTGTACTGGCTGCTTTCCAACAAGGACCACGTCACTAACACCGCTTACCTCGCCAAGTATGTCTTAGCCCCCTAAGGCTCTGTAACGGCCCGGCCACGACATTGCGCGAATCGCGGCGCGGCGAGCGTTTTATCTGTTCATTGCGTGTGATCCCAACTAACCGCAATGCATTGCGCTTCTTGACCGCGCAACGAACAGATAGATATAAACGTTAGCCGCGCCGCAAGTCGCGCATTGTCGTGGCCGGGCCGTTAGGCCCCAAGGCGGGTAACATTACTTCAATGTTTTTTATCAATTGCAAATTGCAACGGATTTCTTTTCTTTGGTCCGGTTTTACAACAATTGAAATTTTTCAATTCATTAGAGTTGGCACTAATGGATTGAATGAGTGAATGATAAAGTCTAAGAAATCCGGTAACAACTTCGTTTATTAAATTATTGATATACGAAACTCAAGGAAAAACGGTTTGTATTACTTTACTTACACACTTTGCAACGTATAAATTTTGTTTTAGATATTTAAAAATACCAGACATACCCACCGACGTAGCCCGTAATAATTCGATCCAAGATTTGCTGGATCATTACCAGAATCTTATAGTCGAATTCAAAGAAGTACACAAGCGCACGAGGATATTACAGAAGGAGAATGCATCGGAAATCATTAATGATATCAAGGAGATGGCGGTGGAGCGAGATATAGGTAATGTTATCCTCTTTCAGCAAAAGCTATTTACTCTCGACTTTGAAAGCGTTGAGCACTTAGAACTTTAAACCTGTCAATTTAAAAGGGTGAACTTGGCTTTTAACGTCGATGTGACATTTACCATTTGAAGTTTATTTGACAGAGCAATGAACATATTATTGGTACTAGCTGGTAATGGTTTTCGAGTGAGAGAAGCTCGATATATACGAGATAAGTGATGCATGATGATGTTAAAAGTACCATTTTTGGACTATATCATCATCATCATTTCACCCGTAAGTCGTCTACTGTTGGACATAGGCCTCCCCCAAATAAGACTTATATGATCTTTGGGGTTAGCAGCCATATTCGCCAAGCGGGTTGACGATCACAGCAACGAGTTGGTTGGGTTTCGATGGATGGTGCTGCCCATATATCGGTTTTTCCCTTTGTCGCCTCTTACGAGGTGAGGTAGTGGTGTTCTACCACCTCACACTCACACTTAGGTACTTCTTAGAACGGACAGATGACAAAATCCGGAGCATATGTTAGGCTAGCAGGCTTCCAGCTTGAGGTCTATATATTTGCTTAAAGTAAAATAAGCAACAAAAACATTGATTAAAAAAAAACATGTCTGACTTTAGTTAGAGCCGGAGCTTTCAATTGCTAGTTGTTTATGGAGTTAGAAAAACACACTGCTGATCACGATACAAAAATCAACCTGTATAGGTTTCGCTACGAACGTCACGCAATATATGTACCTAATAATTAATAATAAGCAATGTAATTTAGAATAAGTAATTTTAATTAATCATGTTATTTAATAATATATTGTTATTTTAATGTTTTAAATATTCAATCAATAAAATGCAAAAAAAAAAAAAAAATAATAATAATAATAAGCTACATATTTTTTATATTACTTGTTTCACTAGAACAAATTGACCTTTTAATCGCATTTAGTATACCTATTCAATAATTTATTTCATACATTGGCTACTATATTGTATTCAACTTTGTGTGTAACTCATTCCTCTCGACTCGTGGCGATGGAAACATCTACTGTGTTCCATGGGATGAATTGTAACAGGAAATCTATTATCTCTGCGCACCCCTCCAGTAATCAGCCGTTACAAATTGGTTATATTATAAACGTGCTTAGAATTATGGGCAATTTTGCAATGAAATTGTAGCAATTTCGAAATCATAAAATCTTTACAGTCAGTATCATATAGTTTGTAGAATTCAAAGTGGCCAAATATATCGCTACCGCGTCTTTACTGCTCACTTACTGCTATACAAGTATAGGTATATATCGAGGTATTTGGATACTATGGATGTTACGCTAACTGTACTATGAAATGAAAACAATAGGGTGTTGTATGAAATCCTTTACAGCCGTCTCGAGTTTTAGCGCCTGAAACGGGATGCTTTAATAGTAGTTTATAATACATAGATATCATGTTATGTGTGCAGTGCAGATAAAGTCTATTACAAAAAATTACCATAACAATAATTGTTCATTAGATATTTGCTTTTCTTTCAAACTGGGCATTTTCGAGTAAATAGATGCACTTTACTATGCTGTCAATAATATTATAAAGCTATTATTTGTTTTTTTTTAACTCAGAATTACGAGATTTCCATCCGGCCAGGACTACTGTTCCACAATTTTTATTCATTATACGTACTTTCGATTCCGTTATCGCCATACAAACGATTAGAAAAAAATATTAACAAAATTGAACAATTAAACTTAGTAAGCTATTAGTAGGTCCTTATTTGAAAAAAAAAAAATCGAGTACATCACTTAACACGTAAAGCTCAAATATATTAATCACGAAATATTATTTAACTCCGCGCTATGCGTGTTTTAAGCTCGAGTAATTTTTACAGTGATTAAGCGATTAGAGAACGTGCAAGTTAATCTCATAGACGTTGGAAATAAGGAAGAGCTGATGAATATAAGCAGGGCTCTGAGGGTTCAACAGGAAACGTCGAGTACGCTGGAGCACCAGGTAATTAATACAAACACTACCATGTTATATTAATTACTTGCTAATTGCCTGTTCAGTTTAGAATATCTCGCATTAATTCGCAACGAACCAAAATGGCTAATTACGAATAAGTTCGCGCTAAGTATCAAAAAGGTACAAAAGTATATGGAATGTTACACGGAATTGGCTGCCACCATTCTGAACTTAAGAGACTTAAAAGAGAGAAAACATTAATTTATTTGAAACAACATATCAATATCATACAGCGCCTTAAAACTAAACATGTGTTGTTTTAAAAAGGGATCCACTCAGAATATGTCAAAGCATAAAATGCGACGATGATTTACGGCGGATCCCTGAACTTAAATAATAAACTTAAAATATATAATCCTAAAAGTATATTTAAACAAATTAATGAAATTACAATGTAATACGAGCACGTTATTGTTATTTCGTTACATACGCGTGTTACAGTGATAGTATCACGGCTTTTCACTGTGTCAAGATACAAAGTGGCACAGAAATCAAATTGATTGACTGTTAAAAACAAACTTTAAAAATGAAAATAAAAGAGTTGTAAAACCAGATAATGGTCATACAACAACTTTAGGTTCGTGTCTTTCCCGACGATAAAGAACTATCGTTAATGTTAGGGATTTTAAAACCGAATAAAACTGTTCATATTAAATGTATAAATAAACACCCCTCTTATACATATAACACTTATTTGCGATAAAAATATAACTCACTCGCATAAGCCATTGATAACTGTCCATAAGAAATACTATCGTTGTTTTAATCAGTCTGTGTGACCCATAAGTTAATAAGTATTCGGGATCCTACATAAATAAAATTTATGAATTATATAAACAACTCCTGTTTTAGTATGAGACTCAACAAGCTCAGTTAAAAGCCGCTTCGGACCAATTGAAAAGATATTTGAATGTCATTCATGGTCAAAGCGCAGCACCGAAAACAGTCAACGATGTCATTAAACGCTTGAACGAGGAAATTCAGGTAAGGTGCCTTGTTTTTTTCTGTAAGTATATTACTCACTTTACGGATCAAGCGAGCCAAGTGCTTTGGTCATACTCAGGCGGGCTGTTGATCGCCAGATGCAGTCATTCGTACCGTAACTAACAATAAATAAAAGATAATGCATAAGTTAATTACGCAAATTATATATCTGAATTATTATAATTAAGCCTATAGAGTGGGCACTGCTGGGCAAACGCTACCCCCTCTTGATTTCCACTGTTGAATGAATTCAAGTCATCCCGCCACCTCCGTCTTGGTCTACCATGTTGTCACCGCCCATCGTGAGGCACCCAGTCTGTGGCTATTTTATTTACCAGAGAAATGCTACACTTAATGAATGACTAGTGTCAAATTAGTTTAAAATGCATCTATACATATATATGCTCACCAAGTCACTAATTCGGGCTCAGATTTAATTGAAAAGATTATTATCCGATAAAAAATAGCTCTTCAGTTTTCACACTTAACGACATTATCGCCCAAAATATTTGTTTCATTAACATAAGTATTTTGATATACATATGAAAGTAATGTTACCGATTCTCTTTAATTAATTTACTTCCGACCTCATTGTCCGAATTTCATTTATATAACCCAGTTTCACAGAAATCCATTATGCTTTTGCTTTATGTGCAGCTCGTAGTAATTAAATTGAATTTATAATATTTTCATAGCTGAACAGCTACCTCGTGAAGGAGAAATTGCCGCAAGAGGCTGCGCACTTGCAGAAAGAGCTGAATATTATGCAAACTATTGCCGTGGAGCAACATCCGACAAGATCGGATTTAATGGCCGTACAAGACAAGGTAAAATAGAAAGATAAGTAGTTTCCTCGTTTTGCATAATTGTCGTTTTATTACAATTCCAAATGGTTACGCGGTTCTTGTGCTGTAATTATTTCCTTGTACGTTTATATTAAAATAATCTGTACCAGGTACCTAACAAATAATTCCTAGTTGTGATATCTAATTTAATACCTAAATGTAAAAATATTGAACACCTAAAATACGGTCGCCTGAAATGAGATCCGAGCAAAGTTGTACTCTCTTGAGACAAATTTCGTTCGAAAACTCTACATCCGAAGCGTGCCACAATTCTATTTGTAGACTTAATTAATATTGGTATATAAGTACGCGTATTTCGTATAGCCAATTATGTTGAGTATCAACGCACAAGTAGGTATAGTAACGTACAGGGATGTTGAGCCACTCGTCTATATTCTTAACTTAGCCATGTAACGCTGAAAGTGGCTAAATTGCGAACGTTGGAAGTGGCTCAATAATCATGTACGATTGTACGTGGCTGTTACCTACGATCGACAAGATGGAATCCTGTTACGTCATGAAACAAATACGTGAGAAAAATCGATGGGATCCAATGTGGTCGGATGGTCTAGTTGGATAGGTCGAATTCTAACTCGGGTTCATAATGATTTAACTTTAGATAGCCGTGGCAAACAGCGAGATTGAGCAGCTCGTTCAACGACGCCTGGCGTCGTCGACGCCGCAGGAAGACAAGCTGGCGCCGTTCCGGCAGCAAGCGGCGGTGATCCGGCGCAACAAGGACGCCAGCGCCGCGCGCGCCGACGAGCTGGCTGCCTCCTTACGCGAGCACGAGGCCACTCTAGCTGACTTGCAGTCTCAGGTATATATTTTGCCTTTATATATCTCCACCGACTTAAATTACTGACTTAAATCGACGCCCAGCCCAAATGAAAATGAAAGCTGACTTTTTCACAACTTATATAAAGTAAGAAAGGATTTTTTTTTAATAACGCCCTTAAAATGGAGGTTAAAATTTTGTACCTATGTATCATCTTTTGGGAGATTCGGTTGTGACAGATGCTGCTGCCTATTCATCAGTTTTTCCCTTTGTCGCCCCTTGCGACACCTGCAGGATTTATTGTGAAAGAATCATTATACATTCTTAAGTAGTTAGTCGTATTAACTTAATGACTTAAACATAAAACTTTTATAAGCGTGAATAATTGAATTCAAAATTATTGTTCAGAAACGCTTTATGAGTTATGAGACGACTTTCATAGAAATTGCCTTCTACATAGCAACTCCACCTTTACCCACTTAGGCGATAACAATGAAAAGTTGATTACAATTTGTCGCTGCAAACCCAGTTTTGCTTAACAATTCTCGAGAGTGAAATAAATTATTATAAATTCTTAAAGTATAAAATATTCCTTTAGATATGACTATAAAAACTTATATAGATAACAGCGAGTATACAAAGGCTTGGGCACATAGGCGCGGTTTGTGAGCGTGACACCGGTGTGGCTAATGTAACGAAATAAGGCACACATTCGGACGGCAGCGTCGCGCCCCGCTGCGCCACGCTCACAAAACGCGCCTATGTGCCCAAGCCTTAAGTACGTACTGTAAAATACAAGGTGTAGCCGTTTAGAAAATAATAGCAATATATTAATAGTTTATCATCATTGACAATAACTCCAATTATAAAGTTATTGTCAATGATGATAAACTATGTATCTATAAACAAAAATATTTATTGGAAAGTAATGATAATTAATAACATAATAACATTGCGGGGGTTCTGAAAAGCTAAACCAACGCTGTTACTATATATATTGAATTAATAATTATGGTATATTGAATATATAGCGGCACGTTGTTGCGTTATATGGATAGATAAGTATAGGTATTTAACAAACAAAATAAAAATAATAGTCCTAATGTTCATCACGGTAAGTTTAGAATTGTAATGGTGGAATAATTTTTCAAATCGGTTTGTAGTTTTGGAGCCTATTCTATTCAAACAATTTTTTTTTTTTAGTTTTAGAAGTGAAGGTAGATGACGTGATCTATGACATCTATTTCAATTTGTAATATGAATTGAGTTATGACGGTCAGAATGTAATCTTTACAATTCAAATTACGGCTTTTAGATCGGTCTGGATTCTGAGGCGATTCAGAATTGCTTACTATATCTACAATCTAGCGTGACTGCAAAGCGACTTTACGGACAGCTCAATTCACGGCAGTTGTGTACATTACCAAGGTGCGGCGGCACCTATTATTTGGATTTCAAGCAGAGAAGTTGTATACGAGTAATAACGAGTCACACCGTTCACGCTTTTGTGTCAAAAGTGACGGTTGCTATTTTGTCAAATGACATCACATAAGAATATTCTGTGGGTCATTGTCATTACAGGCTCTTTTGTATTTTAGCGGAGTATTTTTTTTCTGTTATGCTAACCCTTAATTTGGCAGTGTCCAGCCGAATGTACACATTATTCGACCATCTTTTTGTATTTTTTTTTATTAGAATTTTTAGGACTATTCAGATCTGCAGAGGCTAGGACGCACGTTTTTTTGCTCAATTAAGGGTTAATAAAAGTCTATGTGCCTATAGTAAGATAATTACCTTGCTTCATATCGTGCAACTGAAAGGCAAGCATAAATATCAAAAGGAAATGAAAAGAAAATATAAAGTGCATTAGAATTAAATATTGTCGGAACTTAATTCTAAACCGAAAGAAAAATTAACTTTTCGCCGGGCTTTGAACATCTGCATAAATACATTAAGTACTCAGTCCCTACTCCATACATTATTCATTAAAACGAAAGCACTATTTTTATTTGAACCGAAAGCGAGATACATTTAGGAATGAAACGTAACTATTAAATAATTACTGTTGTTCATTGAAGGCGAGCGGGTCCGATAGTCTCGCTCGGTTCTACTGACGACTTAAGAGTTCCATTAACTATTTAAGCGCATACATACGAATGGTTTCATTGCAAATAACTTACCTATACACGTCCTTGTTTTAGGCGGGAAAACTAGAAATTTCGGGTCACTGTTATTTTCGCTGTCGTCTTATAAAGCACACTATTAATATATCACAGTTATGTACGAGTATGTAGGTCGCTTACATTGGGGCATAAAGCGAGAGGGAAACTTACTGTTTTTAAGGTTCCGTACTCAACTAGGTACCCTTATTGTAGGGAATTCGATAGCTTAGTAGTAGAGAAAATGGGCTGAAAACTAAAAGGCCGACTGTGTCCAGCTAAAATTTAATGAGAACTTTACTGTGTAAAACAATAGAATAACAAAATATACAGACTACAAAACTAGACAATATCAAAAGTATAAAAACCTCGTCGACACTTATAGTTTTATCATGTTTGTCTGTCTGTCCCCGGCTATGACCAGTGACCGTTAGTCCGAGAAAGCTGTAATTTGATTCGAATATGTGCCTAAATTAATCGCGCGGGTAAAGTGGTAAAGCAAAAATGTTTTTTTTTACTGTACCACCCTACATGACATGTGAAGTGGGGGTAAATTTTTTTCGGTCCGACACTAAAGTGTGAGATATCGATATTTGAAAAAGAAGTGGGGTTTGCTTTAGATAGTTATTCTAATCTAAGATACTTATTTTTTGTTACTAATCTCTTTTTAAAAAACATAAAAAAATCATTAAACCGGGAACACAACACTGAGCAATATCCGACATGCTTGGTTTTATTTTGTATGTTATCAGTTATCACTTACTCAACATTTTAAATTATTCTAGCAATTTTGACACCAGTAAATATAAAATGCGTTATTAAGGTGAAAATAAATATACTGTTCGGTATCTATTAGAATTCTCAAAAACAGGAAGAAGGTAGCAATTTAATTCATTTTTTTATTCAAGTACCTATAAGCCTAGCAACAAGCACTTTCGAATAGTCAAAATTAATGAAATAATGAATACAGAGCAGTTTTTTTTTTATGACATAGGCGGCAAACGAGCAGACGGATTGCCTGGTGTTAAGCAATTACCGTCGCCCATGGGCACCCGCAACACCAGAGGAGTCACAAGCGCGTTGCCGGCCTTTAAGGGGGGTTCACCATCAGGAACACAACACTACATACCTGAAAGGTGGCAGTGCTATTATGGCTGTGGTCTTCTGTAAGGAGGAGGTACTTCCCCAGTTGGGCTGCCCCAGATTCAAGCGTGATGATCAACGCTGTGCCCTTCCTCTCATTGTTGGACGTAGTTTAAGGTCATATCCGGGTCGTATTTGGTAAAATTATTACAAAATAATGTGGGATAAATTATATGTATAGGTACACGTAGACTAAGACATTTGCTGCCAATAACTTTAATCTGACAACATTTGTTAGTTATAATGTTTTGTTTAAACATTTGGTTAAATATCAACAAGAAAATGTGCTGGTAGCCTAGCGGTAAGAGCGTGCGCCTTGCAATCCGGAGATCACAGGTTCAAACCCCAGCTTGTACCAATGAGGTTTTCGGAACTTATGTAAATATTTCATTTGATATTTACCAGTCGCTTTCCGCTGAAGGAAAACACCGCGAGGAAATCGGACTAAGGCTTCTGGCTTTGAAGGTCAGATGGCAGTCGCTAACGTAAAACCAGAGCCTTCGCCAAATCCTGGGATTAGTTGCCGTGCGGACTCCAGGCTCCCGTGAGCCATGACAAAATGCCGGGACAACGCGAGGAAGATGGTGGTTAAATATTAACAAAAAAAATAAATTTTAAAATTTTTAATAGTTAAACATTCTATTTTTTATTGTCAGATAGGAGCTTAGTCAGTCTAGGGATAACCAATGTACGCTCAAAAACAATATAAACAGGTTTCTTTCTATAGTAGGTACCTAACTTCCATACAAAGTTACCCGTATACATTTCTCTTTTGTATAACGAGCATATTGATTATGGTACCACGACATTTTCTGTCACTCAAGTATAATTGGAGTCTCGGCGGCGAATAATTAAAAAGCGCCCTTAAGTATTAAATCTTTTTGAAAGATCTGATAAGGAGTCAGAAATCGACGTCTTATTATTATCAGAGAGAAGAAATTTTCAATTTTCTATAATCGGCCATTAAAATGTCGGTGATCTGACAGATTCCGGGGATACTTGCGTGACTCGCCTACAAAATCGACATCTTTTTTTAACGACTTCGAAAAAGGAGGTTATATGTTAGAGTGTATGTAGTTTTTTTATGTATGTTCACAATTTCTCCCCGATTTGTGGACCGATTTTCAAACTCTTATTTGAAAGAGTTACACTTCTGAGTAGGTACCATGTTAGGATCTGATGATGGAATTTCAGGAAAATCGAGGGCAACCCTCTAATATTATAGGTATTATCAGGTCCTTGACCCTGGGAATATGCGTGCGGTGAAGGGGGCTTCAAAAAGATTAAATATAATAAGTTAATTTTTCGCTTTCAAATGCTGTTTTTTTTGAAGCGGTTTTACTTGTTTATCATCTCAATTGAGTCAAGTTTTTGTATGTAGGCGACGCAAAATTTTATGTAATGAAATTTGAAAAGTTTTGATCTATTCCATAGTCCAGTGTGATAATTATCTATGAGAAAATTAATTTCATTAACCGATTCAATAGTTTAATGGGTCATACAGATCAATTAGGTTCGCGTCTCTCCTGTGGACATTGTGAAAGTTAGGCGTTTTGAAGCCTAATTTTGACATATACCGCTCCCCCTCTTACGTTACACTATTCCACAAAATGATGACTAGTAATCACATAAGCCGTTAACTTTTGACCACAGAAAAGACGATTTTTGTTTTAATCAATCTGTATGACTACACACTGACTGACTACATAGTGATCAGCGAAGCTAGTGATTTCATTGTTGTGTTTTGATAGGGTAATACCATAAATAGGCTACGTTCCGTAGTGGCTTCGTATTTGAAGTGCTTGGAATAAAACCCAGTGGCTGTGGGAACCTATTGCGCGTAGGACCAAAAAAACTTGCAGTCGAGTGAGTTTTCTGGGCACACTGGCAATTGGCAACTACTCATATTTAATATTTTTTATCTACGTACATATCATAAGTGCTCTAAAATGCGTCCAGAAACCGTAGGCAATGACCAGCATTACCAACCATCAGAAAAATTTCAGTAGGTAATGTTAACATTACCTACTGAAATCAGTAGGTTATGAATTTAAATTTGGAACAGCTATCAAATTCAAGTGGGGTGTCTAATTTAGTATCTATATAAAAAAACAGCCATTGATACGAAACGCCAATTCGTTATGTTTATTTTATATAAATCGAACGACATTTGAACTCGAGTGACAGTAGAATAGGGAGTTCATTCGCTTGTCTATGGTTTAAAAAAAAAATTGACTGAGATACGAAATACGCAACGCCGCCGTTCCAAGCTGTCATTTGTTTTGTTCGTTGACTTTTGAATGTTTACAAGTAACCCTAGTAATAAGTCATTTCCCTACGGTTTCTGAACCCATCTTAAAACACTTGATGATATGTGTGTAGATAAAGTAGTGTATGTAACTATACATAATTAGGCATTACATTATGCACAGATACATAAACTACTATTGTAGATTCATTTCTCACTTGAAGTTGCTGTCGAAATGTTTATCTAAGTCCTGTGATTAGGTCTTATCAAAGTTTATCAAAATGATTATGTTAATGTTTTAAGGCAAAAATAGGGAAAATGCTCAATTAAACGACAACTGAGTCAATGATGTATGATATATGTGTACCTATAATAGTAATGCGCATTTGTATTTTGATTCAGGTCCGTCACTTACTCGGTGACACTATCCTTAGAGGAGAGGAGTTAAAGAAGTATGTGAATACGTTACGCACTAAGAGCACAATATACAAGAGACAAAGAGCCAACTTGTCAACGTTTAAGGTAAGGCAATATAATGTACCTATAAGCTGTCAAGTTGGTTAAGCAAATTATATTGTTCGTAAAATCCTAATTTAAAGATTTGATCCGGTATACATGCATGTGTGATCGGTATTAAATATTCTTTGCCATCGCATCGAAGTATAGAAAACTTGCTCAAACTTTGGAAATTCTCACTTTATTTCATAATGCTCACAGTGAACCTTACTTGTTCTAACCTTGTGCGCTAAACACATTAATGAGAAATACATGGTTATATTGAATTCTTAACACTATGAGTGCGATCCCATCTTTAAGATCAAATTGCTACAATGTTCAGTTTTTGAATTGTAGCATACTGACTCTTTGTTGGGTAATGTCAACGTCATCGTCACTCAGTTGTGATTGTAAACAAATTAAATATTATGCTGCTTGTATTATTAGTTTCATTTATAATTTTCATTAATATGCCGGAATATTTGTAAAATTGTGTTGAAAATAAAAACGGTTATCTTTTAATCTAAGATGATCGGGTTTTTGTCACCTGCTGTCACGTTCTAACTCATAATTAAGTGCGAAAAGGATGCATGACGTGATAGATGTAAAATAATCATTATGCTATATGTCCTGGCAAGAAACTTACGACGTGTTTGTGATAAAGGTGGAGGCGGGAATCTTAACACGGACGCTTCATCTTCTGAGCGCCGCTGATCCGACCGTGGAATTGGCTCTAGTGAATCACAAGAAAACGAAGATTGAAGACGATGAGTCCGCCGAAAAGGAATTTAAGTCTGCGGATTTAGAGAAAAAGTCTCTGCACGACTTGTCGCAGGTAAATTGTGCGAATGTAAAGGTGGTGTCTTAACAGATATTGTTTACAAAATGTATTCATTATCATATCATATCATTTTCCGATACCTTCACTGTAATGAATACATTATAGTTCTTAGGCCTTTAAATTCTTGTTTAAACACTTTTTTTTAACGCACCATATATTTCTCTTTTTTCTATTATTCTATTCTTCATTCTATTCTTTATTATATTTTTTTTACGTCCGTGATTTTTCTGATATGGTTGCCCAGCTATTTATCGCAACTGAGTGTTTCTTTATCACTCCCTTTCTGAAAGAAAGGGACTAAATACAGTTCTCGTGGCAGCCTGTTGAATTAGTTACATTAATGCAATTAAATGTTAAATAAATGTTAAAATGACAACTCATTTTAAATACTTAAGTTAATGCAACCATTAACTTAACTAATTGCTGCAGCAAAACTTCATATGAAACAAATATGTAATTATTCATTTAATAATCTATTGTATTGATCAACTTTTCAGTTAGTAGCTCAAACAGCCCAGAAACTATCCCAAGTTCGCCAAGAAATACAGCCGCTCGCAGACAAAATAAAGCCGATAAAAGAGCAATATCAATCAGTACAACAACAATACGAGCAGAAAAAGCGGGTTTACGAAGCTACCTCCATCAACATCACTTCGCAAATGGAACCTTTCAAGAATCAAGTGAAAGAGTTGACTGACCAACTGAATAGTAAGGAGGAGGAATGGAAAAACTTGCGGCAAAAGATAACAAAAGCCGAAAGTTTACAAGAAGTTGCGATGTTTGAAATGAAAAACTCAATGCAATCCCCGCGGAGGCCCTCCAAAATGGAGACTTTGATGAAAAAGGTCGCTGATATGGAGCAAATTGTAAAGAATTTAGAAGAGGTAAATCAAAGTGATTGTGTTACATAATTATAAGTATACCTATCCTTTGTGATAAGGTGCAAAAGTGTAAACATATCTTTGACGTCGACTGTACAAGGAGCAAATAATACTTACTGTTTGATTTCTCTCGGCGTTAATTAAAACTCAAATAAATAAACATAACTTATATAGGTAAGATTCTATGTAGATATTTATTATTAATGACGCGCTTACGACAGCGTATTTGTTACTTTGTGTGGATAATATTTAATTGAAATAAAATGTTATATTCTAAAAGAAATAGTCGCATGTGCTAGCTGTAAAGTAAATGTTATATTTATATTTGTAAATTTCGGACGATTGTCTCTGTCACTCTTATAACGCCTTAATTGAAGTAAAATAGAAAGATGCTCAAAATATACGAAATTCGATGTTCGCGGTACCTCCTATGGTGTAATCAAATCTTATTACTGCTACGTGTATATCGAAGGAGTGAGTTATAGGTAAACATTTCTGCTACGCTCTACAGTTTGCTACGCTTCGTAGCAACGGACAATAACACCCTGCCTAGAATTGCAAGCTCGGATTTTACGTTCAAAACGGGCGTTTAGCTCTCCCGCATACGGCCCTTTACTTGAATGTACAGTCAGCATCATTACTTGCGTATGAAACGACACAGCAAAATTATCTTATACTACTGACAGGTCTGGTGTAGTGGCTAGTGACCCCGACTAAAGGGCCAGGCCTATGTTAATAATAACGTGTCTAAGCATATTCGCGTTCTATATTCGAATTTCACATAATATCCATATTACTCGTAATTCTCTACACAACTACGTAGACATGCCCCTCTAGTTTTCACTTATAATGGTAGGCTATTAACAACCTATGGACGTATGTGTCATTTTAGGAACAGAAAGTGATCAGCTCCCGTCAAAGCGTGGTGGAGGAGCAGACCCGGATGTGGGAGAACACTCTGGAGCTGCTGCGCTGTAAGCTGCGCGCGCGCACGCAGCCTTCGGCGCGGCAGGGGCGCATGCACATCACACAGCACTCGCAGATGCTTACTCTTACATAGATTTGTGTTGCTTTCCATAAAAACTTCGGTCAATCAACTTTTAATTTATTGTTATTGTGTCCCGTTGTCCAAAGGTCATTTAATAGCAGATTTTGTTTTAAGAATTGTTTTATTTTGTTCTACTATATGTGCCTAGTAGCCTTTAGAGGAAAAATTAATTAACCCACTTATCCAATCGAGTTTATCACATTTTAAATACACCCGAATTAAACAATAGTGAACACTTAATATGCCATTATATAAGTACTCAAAGAAACTCGCAAAACATAAAAAAAAACTAAAAATACTATTTCGAACATTATTTTGTTAATAAAAACCTAACACCGTCTACGGGCGGGGCGGTCAAAGTGTTCAAAAATAGCCGGTCACCCGAGTGAGCTCAGTAACGACCAAAAAGAAGCTGGTGTCAATGGAAGTTTTATTATGACAGTGTTAACAGTAGTTTGCATCAAAGATTAACTTAAACCTACCTAATTAACACATGCTATAATCTTACGTATTAATAATACGTTCTTCAGAGTAAAAATAGTTGACGGGATGACAGCAGTACACAGATATTTACAATAGTTATTTGTTCAACAAGAGAGGAAAGTTGTTTTTTCTTGCGAGTGTTTATTTTGAGTCCCGAGTAAGCGAAAGATTCTATAATTGAATCACGAGCGTAGCGAGTGATTCTAGTGTTAGAATCTTGAGCGTAGCGAGGCACTCAAAAACACGAGATGTAAAATAACTTTACTCTAGTGTGACACATACAACTTTTCACCTCAATAGTGAGAACATATTAAAGGTTAAAAAAGTGGCCAAAAATGTCATTTTTAGTACAAGCTTTTATTGCCGACTGTACTTTTTTTCACACTCGTCATCTACTCTTCGAAAGGATTCTAATGAGCCTAAAACACCACGGGTTTATCTTGTGTATTTTAGGTTGCTTTTGCTACCTTCTGACTCCAGCATCAGATCAGATCAGTGGTACCATAATATTGCATTGTAACCGAAATTACATAAATTTGTGTGCTAAATTTCAGCTCAATCGGTTAAAGATGTCTGCTTCAAAATTGAGTTGCAAGATTCCACCCGGATAAATATACAAATACATACATCAAGTTAAATAAAATCTTGTAAAAAAATTAACATCAAGTTAACCACATTTAAGTTTTTTATTTAAGTTAAGTGTTTCATCTGCAACTGCACTGGCTTAATTACTTAATATTTTGTTAAAATAATTTTCATTTTAAAATATATGTACATTTCAAAATGATAATATTTGATTAATTTGTGAGGGTCCGAACGTGGTAGTGGTGTTAAGGGAGTCCATTATGTCCTATTGTAATAAATAGATACATATAAATACTTAAATACATAGAAAACACCCATGACTTAGGAACAAATATCTGTGCTCATCGCACTAATAAATGACCTGACTGGGATTCGTACCCGGGACCACCGGCTTCTTAGGCAGGGTCATTACCTACTAGGCCAGACCGGTCGTCCATTAGAAACCTACTTTGTCTCACTCCCTGGAGTGACGAAAGTAGCAACTTTCCTCACTTTCTGAAAGTGAGGAAAGTAGCACTTTCCTCACTCCCTGGAGTGAGGAAAGTAAACATGTTCGAGCTGCTGAGGTGAAAATAATTGTTGTATTTCCTGTTACAGAAATCCTGGACCGAGAAGTTTTAACTATTCAATTAAGATTATAATAGAGAGCCGGCCTTAGATAACCGCGCTCGTAATACAGACCAAAATTGCAAAATTGCAAAGTTCAGAACTATTAACAAATATTAGAGATGAACCGAAAATGGGACTTGATTGATTGCGAATATTTGAATGTTTGCTTCACGTTACAACTGAAGCGATTGTTCGGCAGAGTTTTTAAATCCAATCGCTTATTAAAACCCACCGAAAAACTCTATAATAACAGCATTATCACTTCTTGGCAATTCCCGAGATTCATACAAGATTCGTATTTAGTTAATTAACCTTTATATCCGATTTTTTGACGCATCCGTTATTACTTTCGTATAATATACTTAGAAGAAATAGAAATAGAATAGAATAGTACATTGTGCAACGAGGATGGTAAGTAAGGTATAGTAAACGCGAGTCTATTAGAAGCCCGACGACGAAGTCGGAGGGCTTTTAATGACTCAAGTTTGTTATACACTTACCACCCGTGGTACACACAATGTTTTTCATCACATTTGCGAGGAAATAAAATAAATTCGTTGGTAAAATATTTGTTAGTACTTATGTAGGCTTAAAATCAAAATACACTTTGAAAACTACAATCAGACCTCATCCACTAAAAGATTGTCAACAATGTCAACTTTTTCAATGTCTTCCACAGATAATGTTAACAACTGCGTTTTGTTTTCGAATTTGACAGATCATCCTGCCAAATAGTATCAATTATCAAAATCAAATATAAAACAATTATTTTTAATAAATACTAAACATTAAATTGCAGTCAAATTGAATTTAAAGATATGTTTTATACATATTAAAAGTTGGTTGTAGCAAACTTTTGAAGATATGAAATATACCTTGACTGTTTGGAAACATCCTCAGTCCGAAGTGAAGTATGAGTTCTATATATTTTTAAAACTAAACTTAACAGCCCGTGTGAGCTAAATCGGCTATAACTGCTCTGTACTCTCGCAAGTAACAACGCCATTGACGAGCAAGTGTGATGAAAATTATTTATTCGAGACATACACAGTAGATACAGACATACAAAAATAACAGACGACAAATACATAATTAAAAGATGTATGTCACGAAATGGTCCCTACTCAGCATGAAGCTGGTGTGGTAACCAGCGCTGGTCTTCCGTAGGAACCATATGATTTGACACCTTCGATGTGACACTCGACTTTCGCTATTAGACAAATAAAGTTGCATTTAAACTGCTTCGAATTTCATTTCCTTTTTGAACTGTTTTATATTTAATAGAGTTTTATACAATTGGGACAAAATTAATCCCTTTATCATGCCACTACAATGATTTTAATCATGTACAATGATTTTTTTAGTAGCGCACTCACTCACCCCAATTTTTTTCTCTAATATGCATATTTAATATGCATCTTTCTATAAATTTTCTGGACCCGGGTATGTCCTTAAACTACGTCCAACAATGAGAGGTAGGGCACAGCGTTGACCATCACGCTTGAATCTGAGGCAGCCCAACTGGGGAGGTACCTCCTCCTTACAGAAGACCGCCATAATAGCACTGCCACCTCTCAGGTATGTAGTGTTGTGTTCCTGATGGTGAGTAAGGTTCCCAGAGCTCCAACCCCCCTTAAAGGCCGGCAACGCGCTTGTGACTCCCCTGGTGTTGCGAGTGCCCATGGGCGACGGTAATTGCTTAACACCAGGCAATCCGTCTGCTCGTTTGCCGCCTATGTCATAAAAAAAAAATATATAAAATAATAGAACTCTTATTATTAGTTCCTCCAGAATACCATTGAGCGAAATCGAATATTTTTATTGGTATGTTGGGCCCTGCTTCACAGAATACATCTAAATTTATATTATATATTATGCTATGGTGATTGGATACACTTCAACCCATGGGATCTTTTGTGTAATTTTCCCCTGTTGCAGCTATTCAAGAGATTGTTTGGTGAGGTCAAGGGCTTTGAATTTCTTAGGGTCTACGCAAAGTCCTTCATTCTTTGTGTGTTCCCTTGTCTCTTCCTTTTCACCACATACTGCGGACTATTCAGAACCATGGGTAGGGTCCAATGTGTTGAACTCAAAGGAGATCGAAATGTGTAATTAAGCTTTTCAATCTCGTTCTTACTTTTCGCCGTATTCGACTGAAATACTATTTTAACGACTGTTTCATTATATAATTTTAAGATCCGTCAGCTCAATTGTACAGTATTATGTTGTAGTTCTGTCTGCACAGTTTAAGTTCGCATATTATAGTCTACATTCTACAAGAAAAAAAAAGAATGGAAATGAAATAATAATAATGAATATTGATAAGCACTAAAGTATTTACCAGAAAATAAATACTATCTTTATCAGTTATATATTAGTTATTAGATCAGCATTACGTACGTGCTCGCGAAGGAGCTTGGTGACTTTTATAAGCATGTTAAAGCTAGGAGGATATAACCAATATGGAGCCGACACACGCACTAATTTCTATCGGAAAAGTTCTGCCATTTTCAGCGGGGGGTGAGGTAAAACACATAAATAATGTTAATAATAATGCATTTTTTACGTGCGTCGCTACACACGCACACGACAAAATTATCAAACACTAGCATAAACTATACAAGTTCAAGAATTATGACCGGCGGCCGAGTAATTTTGGCAGAGGGGAACGCCTGGTAATGGCTACTCCATATTGATTATATCCTAGTGTTAAAGAGTAAATACAGTATGAAAGTTGTACGAGTATTTTCGTAGGTATAACTGCAAAAAAATATATTGAGCAGGGAGGTTAAATTAAGTAAAGTAAAAAAAAAATTGGAGTCGTTAAATATAATATGCAATTATAGGGAATTTATTACGTTTCTTTAACAAAAACTTACATTATCCAGATTATCAAGAATAACGTTACTAGGTACGGTTTTCTTAACTTAACCTTTACCACGCCATGTCAAACGTAAAAGCAATCGCTCAGCCACGTCATCGAAATGTCAAAACTTTAGTTGAACTTTGTGCATGTGCATAACTGTTGTTGGACCTGCGGTGCCGATATATCAGTCTTTGGTGTGGAAAAGGTTAAATGATGCATGAAATAAAGAGTTTTAATATTCTATTCAGCTCTAACCTATATACATATATATAGAAACCCTATTTAAATACTCTAGTGAAAATGGAAAACTTCGTTGACGTTCATAGTTTCTCAGCGACATGTCTCAATGAGCATGGGTCTCTATTTCTCACGAGCGACTAAAAAAACGTGATTGATGCAGTGTTTTTCATAAAATGTAAGTAAGTACAATGTTTTCGGACCCGGGTATGTCCTTAAACTACGTCCAACAATGAGAGGTAGGGCACAGCGAAGTACCATCATGCTCGAATCTGGAGAAGCCCAACTGGGGAAGTACCTCCTCCTTACAGAAGACCAGAGCCATAATAGCACTGCTACCTTTCAGGTATGTAGTGTTGTGTTCCTGATGGTGAGTAAGGTTCCCAGAGCTCCAACCCCCCTTAAAGGTCGGCAACGCGCTTGTGACTCCCCTGGTGTTGCGGGTGCCCATGGGTGACGGTAATTGCTTACCATCAGGCAATCCGTCTGCTCGTTTGCCACGTTGTCCTGTCCTTGTCATAAAAAAAAGTATACTTCATAAAAGTTTTAATACAAAAATACCTCTCCGTCCACAATTTATAGTGGTTTGCAGACTCCGGTGCTAGGAAGGCGGTTGAAATCACGGTATGTGTCCGGCGAACGGGTCTTGGGACTTGTGAGGGCTCACGTTAGCTCACGAATTTGAATACACACAGGAAAAGCCAATTTGAAAGCCAAATATTTTGCCAACCCGAGGATAAATAAGCTGAGCACCTTGGAAAAGTAAATCGGTATTAAGGCACAGCGTGTAACTACTTATTTACGCATTATATTTTATTATGTGGGTATCGTTGTAAGAGTAATGTGAACGAAGCGAAAGTAGGCTTATGATAATATTTTTATATTAACAGTTAAAGTCAGCAGTTCCAAAAAACAAATTGGAATTTAGGGTGTACAACCATGAAAGTAAATGATTATAGGTGGTTTACAGTATAGGTAGATACTAATAATAAATATTACAATGATTCTGACTTAAATTTTTAGTCTCACGGGTTCCCATTACTTAACTGCATCCGAAACTTATTAACTACCTCTTTTCAAAGAATTAACATACACTACATACAGCTTTATCCAAAAGTACATATTGAGCACACATTTTCTTTCTTCTAACTCTAAAAACCATCTCTATCTAAATGCAGATAAAAAAAAAACTGATATTTCAAACCTTAAAAGCCAGTTTAAATTAATTGATAATATCGTTGCTACTTTAAAAAAACCTCGTAACTCTTTCTGGTAATCCAAAGAAAAATGACTACTATGTATGGGATGAATACAGAGTTATACTGTCTTTCAACTTGGAGTATCTGTGTCAGATTTAAAGTAGCGACGATATGTCATCAGAAAAGATATAGATACTATAATAATCGAGTTGTCCAATAAAAAGCATGGGTGCTTAATAATGTTCTGGCCATGACTAGGTTCTTTATATTGCATCATCATCACTCCAAAGTGATCGTCAAGTGTGATAGTATCTATATCTTTTCTAGTACAGAACAACACACAGTTGATAATGTTTTCTTTTAATCTGTGCAAAGCGCTAGGTTCTCTCTGTAAAAAAAACAGTTTCCTATTCCTTTGAGGCAGACGAGTAGAATAGGTAAGAGATACTCGGAAGTAAGTTATGCATGCGACGCATGTCCGCGAAGTTGATGGTAGATTTACGACTTTGCTGCTTTTTATAGGGATAATCCCAGCGACGGTCGTCTCATATTTTACGAGTTACGATGACTGTTGTTTATTTCTTTCATAAACTTTGTGTAGGCATCTGTTGACTACAATACAATTCTTCAACAATAAGAACCTACATATCCTTTACGAGTATTGCACACGTCAATAATAAAACAACATAGGTACACAACATAATCGTGTTATCCGAAGAATTATTGTAGTCTGATGTTGCATTTGAGATAAGAGATAAGAGACCTTTATTTGTTAGCATTAATTGCCAGGTTTTTTTCTTATTATAAACCAAATAATTTCTTGACAGTTGAGAAATTTAATCCAACCGAACCTTAGGAGGAAAATATTATGTATATTAACATTTCTTGTGAAAAGCGCAAAGAACCAAAGAAAGCAACAAGACCTTCGATACCCTAAATGAAATTAAAACTAACTTTAGAGTATTTTCTAAAAAAAATAATATATGTAGGTATTTAATATTGATTAAAAAAAAACAATAAGCTTTAAAAATAGTTACATCCTAAACCGTAGCACTGGACCCCTAAGTGTCATAAATCCGGATCAACTGAAAATGAACACACTATTTTTTGAACACGGGCATCAAAATGAAGCCGTTAAATCAGTGTCGTCGCCTCCCTAATAAACAGAAAGCTCTGCGGATAGGGATTACTTCTCAGAAGCTTTTAGTGACACGCGCTTTGTTTCAGTACAATATATTTGATAATATTTACGATATAAAAAATCTACTTCACTCCTTGCGCGACATGTATTCAATAAGACAAGTTATTTATTCTTAGTCGTTCAAAATCAGTTTTCCCTTGAATATAACGGTTATCTTTACTATTTTATTGTTAGATAATAAATTATCAATGACGAACCGTAGTCCAATAAAAAATATCGTATAGAAATATTAACCTAATAATATCTATTCACGTTATTACATGTTGTTTATTATCCGTAAAACATGTAGCTACTCGTATAATATCATACTTACGCACAACAGACACAGAATCTAGCCACGACGTAATCGCGGCTATTATAAGCGTTCTGGTTAATAAATTTATTCACACCTACGTATAATAATAATACTTAACGGTATCTCTAGGTAATATTTAATGTAATCCTCTTAGAAGATCCTAAATTGCTTTCCTATAACGTAGGTAATCGTATCAACATGTGGTTTGATGCAGAAAATAGCGTCAAACTTAAACTAGTTTGCATTGCAAATGAATCCCGTGACAGAACAAGGTGTTCGTGCCGGCATTTACTGAGATTCTAATGAGATTTTGTAAAATAATTTTATAATAGTCCCTTTATAGCCCTTTGACGTATATATTAAGTATGCATTTCAGATAAAACAAATGTAAAAAAACTTTAATATAAACGCAAGTTCTCTTATAACTAGCGTAAAATTTGATTATTAAATCGTGGTTAACTTACATTATTTTTATACGAGTTTATCGGAAAAATATTATGTTTCTTCCTTGTGTGCTCAGAAAGACGTCATTTATTTGTTGAAATCAGTGGCGCAATTCGCATTTTATACACTAGTACGGAACGGAATTTCAATTACATCAAAAAATAAATCCATAATAATAGCAATAACTTGTTAATTCCTCCTAAGTCAAGCAAGAAATTTGCTAAATATATTTCTTTATTAGAATTTGGTTATTTGAATCAGATATTAAGATCTGAATGATTTTTGAATCTTCTAGGATTTTGCTTTGCTGCAGTGTACACTCGGTAGTAAAAACTGTTTACTCTCAACCCTCGCAATGCTAAAGTTTCAACTATTTAATGATATATGGTCCATGGGTGCGGTACTGTTGACGCAACAACACTTAAACATATGGCAATCGTAATCACAGGCTTGGTTGGATGTTGACAAGGGGCCGGAGCTCATTAACGCTCGGTTACTTTGATGCAACACGTATTGGCACTACACGGCATGTTTGATTCAGCACATATCGAGCCTATAGCTTCATATACCGTAGCGTGGGGTGCCGTGCATGAATTTTTGAACTCTATAATTTGTTTTTTGTTTGTAATGATTGGTTTCTTAAATTGTAATGTGGTAAAATATAAAACGTAGTTTAGTTAATTGTGGCAACATTATAGGTTACTGAGAGTAAGAGTAAATGAAGTAACCTATAAAGTGTTGTGGGGTTACTTCCTTAAGTAACCTTTAATGTTTTCAAAATTAACTGCAATTAGTCTTAAGATAACCATTTCATTAGTATGTCGGTGTATGGTTCAAACATATATGGGTATGGATCAAGTAAAATAAATACAATACAAATTACATTGTTAACTTTCGTAACACAAATGAAATGATCAACTTAAGACTAGGTGCAGGTCATTACTAGATACAATATGATCTATGCAATTCACCCAGGTTGTAATCATACAGTTAGTCTTAAGTTAAACATATCAATTGTGTTACACAATGAACGATATGAATTGTGTTTTATATTTATTGTCCTAAATTCAAACTCGTGTAGGTATGTTTAACTCATACACAGGTAGACCAAAAAACACTTTCATGCATGTAAGTTAAATAGCAAATGCTTAAATGTAACACAAATTAAATGATTAACTAATTGTAGATCCTTAACCTACCTTAACTAGGTAAATATTTTTGCAGCTCTCTCGAATGATATAATTAAATAATCGTAGGTATCAACATTATTCATATCGTGTAAAAATAATAGTGAGAAACTTGTGCGATTATTATCGTCGTCGATATGAATTCCAGTTTACGACTTACAATAATTGGACCCCAGGTGTCGTACACGAACATCTGACAATCGGTAATAATGTGCTTCGCTAGATGTTCACAAACGGGGCCGCATCTCATTACCGTTTGGTTACTTTGATGCAACACCTATTGGATGCAGCAGCTTGCACCCCAGTCGCTTTATACAGGCTAGGGCCCTACATAACGATACATAAGTCAAATATAAGGAGACTAATGCCACAAGGTTTTTTTTAAGACAGTGGTAGCAAACGAGTAGACGGGTTGCCTGATGGTAAGCAATTACCGTCGCCTATGGGCACCAGGCAACACCAGGGGAGGCACACGCACGTTCCCGGCATTCAAGGGGGGTTGGAGCTCTGGAAACCTTACTCACCATCACGAACACAACACAACATTACATACCTGAAAGGTAGCAGCGGCTTTTTATGGCTGTGGTCTTCTATAAGGAGGAGGTACTTCCCCAGGTGGGCTTCTCCAGACTCAAGCGTGATGGTACTTCGCTGTGCCTTACCTCTCATTACCTTCATCAGCTATGGATGTCCACTGTTGGATGTGGGCCTCCCTCATAGACTGCCACAGGAAGCATTCTCCAGTACAATGCAACCATGATTCCCATCAACCGGTACGAGGTCATTGATCCATCTAGTTTTTGTAGATAATTATAATAGCAACGAAATCCCTTCAGTTAGATAGATAGGGCGCGTAACGGTCGCTACAACGATTAGGGGGTATAGTCTGTTAAGTTTTGGTATATTCTGATATGATCTGGTATTGGGAATAAGGAACGTGTAAAACAATTATTACTCTAATATTATTATTTATTGAATTAAAAGTCACAGTACACTGATAAACAGGCCCCGGAGTATTTTTAGCACGGTAAGACTAAGAGCTATGGAGTCGTTGTTAACATTAAAATTAAATTCATATTCATACTCATCCTCATTAATTAAGTTCGTCCGAATCGTTTTATAAATACTTAGATTACTTATATGTAATTAATTCAGTTTACAGTTATTTAATTAAATGTTATGTAATAAATGATACTATTACTATTATTAAATGTTACTATTATTATATTACCTATGTTGTAGTGTCATCGCTCCAATATTTTATTTAAGTACTTAACGTACCTACATAGTATAATTTAATAATATTAACATATTTCATTTTTATAATATAACAATTATTTAAATATATGTAAACAGAATTTATTACATATAAGTAGTCTAAGTATTTATAAAACGATTCGGAAGAACTTAATTAATGAGAATGAGTATGAATCTAATTTTTATGTCAATAAAGACTCCAGCTCTCCTTAGTCTTACCGTGCTAAAAATACTCAGAGGCCTGCTGATAAAAATAGACCTACAAACACATGCATACATTTCACTTTTGACATTTCGGTGAAGTTGCATCTGATCCTGAGCGGTAGCTTTTGCGTTTGACTTGGAGTTGAAAAGGTTAAACTTTTGACGAATACATATATATTCATCATCGGAACATAACATATAACATTGCCAGACCTTTTCAGTGAGTAAAGTAGAGCTACATTGGTAGGTATTAAATCAAAGTTCATTGTTCAAAATGTTAGCTATTTACCAGGCGCTTGCCTCAAAATACGTAGGCATGGTGGTAAATGTAGTAAAATAGGCCACCATGATTTGTTTTTTCCTCTGCCCCCTGTTTGAAGTACTAATTGAAAAAAAAATGTAACCAATGCCAGTTACTGAAGTAACTCATGTTGATGACGTTAAAAATATAGGTCAACAAATTTAAAATAAAGAATCCATAAAAAATGAAATAAAATGGATCAAATATATTCTTTTATTTTTTTGTATTGTAAGTATAAATTGTAACTTTAAAGAAATATAAATTTTATCATATATGTATACTCAAATATTAACCACAATATATTGTAAACACTATATACAGTATCCCTTAATATAACGCGAAAGACCACTGAACGTTTCAAACAGTAGGTATTTACTTTGATAAAAAGTTTCTGCAAACTGTTACTATCTGGCGGCAAGCGCCTCGTCGCCTGCCGCTGCGCACTGAATATAACAATGCAAAATATTCATTGTGTATGTTGATGACCTGTATAGCTATAGCATACTAAAATATTACTAAAATCTGAAACATGAACATTTTTTATTTGTCTGTTTAGCATGGAATGCCCCACATTTTATTGTGTGCCTGATAACATTTCTTAATATATTCCATATATTTATTCCATTGCCTTTCATGTGCTTATGCCTAAAAATAAAAACGAAATATTTTTTTTGTTTTGTTATACTTTAAGTTTGTAACCTGTTTTATTTATATTTTGTTTGGGTTATGCAATAAAGAGTATTGTTATGTTATGTTATACCTATACTCCATGGAAGTTTAGTGTTTTTATTTATCATCATCATAATCATATCGGCCCAAGGACGTCCACCGCTGGACATATGAAGTCTTTACCATGTCGTCGGTCCACCTTGTGGGGAGTCTGCACGTAGAACCGATGGCCGTTGGGGCGTAATGGTTCTCGAGTGTCGACCATTTACTGGAAGGCGCAACGTGTTTTTATTCTTATATAATTAATCACATCATCAGTTTTACTTATTAAATTGCTTTTAACCTTGAACGTTCTTGCATGTTTTCGTAACGAATAAAATAATGAAGCCCGACTCTGGCAGATACCGCGTGTCACCGGTTAATTACAGGCCTCACATTATTCCGTAGCACGGACATCAAAAATGAGTATACTAATTTGGAGACAGTCGTTAATTAACGCGTAGAAGGCGTGCCCTGCTTTAATTTAGTGTTAAACCATGTTCACACCAGTTACGCAATAATGGCAGCGGTGAACGTGTCAAGAGCATGATTGTAGTAAAGAGGTTTTACAACAAAAAAACAAAAACAAAACAATGAAATGAAAAATGAACTTTGCGCAACACACACACATGCAGCTTATAAAGGTCAAAAGTTGGACAAATCCATCATGTACCTATTATGGAACGTTTTTGTTTTTACTAAAGAAATAGTAAGTTATAAATGATATCACGATAAATGATACTAAAAAAATAGTAATGATATTCTGAAGCTTAATACATATGGTAGATCAAATTGTATTAAACTTCGGAATAATGTATAGCGTGATTCCAAAGGTCAACCAAAGATAGTTCAAGTTGGTCTGGTTTGAAGATAAATGATCTGCTAAAATGATTGGTACGTATTTTCAAAAACAACGTTGTGTTGATGAGTAATGATGAATCAAGACATCGATGCTTAATTCACACGTTTGCTGCGGCATGAGGTCGATTCGACCTCATACAAGTATGCTTAATTACGATTTTAAATAATTGCCGCAACGAAGGTGTTAATGGTGACTTCGTATTTCGTTTTATATTATAAATTACAGGTAGGCACTATATAAAGCTTAAAAACTTCTAGATTTCATTGTCGGACTTTACAATACGTATGATCGTATAATCATAGACTAAAATATTTGCCCGTCAGTTCTTGACATGCCATCGGCATGAACGAGGACGCGAACAAACGCTCGCTATATTTGAAAATAGAGATCTATGCTCTCCGAAACATCTCGCCCAAGCGACTAAACAAACGGGAGTGAAGCCTTGTTATTTATAATTTTATCTACCTGGAACCTAAATTAACCCCAGAAAAATGAGATAAATATTTTATGGTCACTGCGTTAAACTCATACAAAATTCGGCAATTTATAAACGGCCCTTTCTCAACACAATTTTGTTTAAACTTGTGCGTGACATTAACTAATTGTGAAGAGTATAAAACCTTAAAAATAAAATTAAGGTGACGGCACGAGTAATGGACAAGGAACGAATCATGAACATTAGTGCTTATTTCAATGTCAGGTGTAGTGCATTTGTTGGTACATATACAATTTATAACGTTATGGTTTTTGAATTAAGAACGAAGTGTCCATCATTCGTGCCTGTCAGCTTAAAGTGTCCAACATTGGTGCCATTACCCTAAAATGTTCGCTGCGTAATTTGTATCGATATAATTTATGTTAAAAAACCAAGCAGACACTTGAACAATGTTGTTTAAATATTGTGTAATTAATTAAAAAAAAACATTAATATGGGTTGGAAAAAAAGACATCAACATGGAAGAGGAATTTTCTTTTGTGTACCTACTCGTATATAAAACTAACAGCCATATTTAGGGAAAAAGTATAGTAACCACCGATGGTTCCCGGTTTAGATGTTTCAGTGCATACTCGTAATAAAAAAATGCAAGGTGTTTTGCAATAACACATCAGCTATTCATAGCTGTCATCCATCCAGTCTCGGATGCATATGCTCTTTGCAGAACGCGTGTCTATTTATAAATACCAAGTCTTGCTGTATACGAAGTCGGTCTGGGCTAGCCTAATGATAAAATAGGTTTCCAGTGACGTAAACTAAGAAGATTGTGTAATATGTCATCGGATCATTTTATATACTAGGGCTCGCAGTCGTGTCCGTGATTCGTGAACCCGTAGCCGTGCGCCCGGTTTCGTGAATCACGGCAACGGTTTTCTGATCCGTTCCGAACGTGACATTCGGTTACGTGAAATTAGGGTACGTGAATCCGTGTAGATCCGTGTAGGCGTGATCACGCCTTCACGTATCTTAAGAACACGCCGCCGCCGGTTCGGTCCGCCCGTAATATATACTAAGTGGTAACTCAATTCAATAAAACATAGTCCTTATTTATTTTTCTCCCGGCCGTGGCGACAATACGAAACGTGCGATAAGTATCCAATGAAACCGAGCTCGAAGCTTACCTACCTTGCCGTGTTCGTGAAATTCGTGATCTTAGTACCGCCGGGCTTAAGAACCCGTAGCTACGGATATCAGGAGCCCTAGTATATACCACATTTTATTTCGGTCTTCATTTAATTTAGATATTAAACAAATAGGTATGCATATTTGAGTTTTATTGTAGCTGTTTTAATTACAATACCTCGAACACAAGTTTGCGGGTGACGGCTCGTTGCCGCGGCCACAGCGGCGCCTCCGGGTGAGGAACTGTCAACCAACTTTTAATTTCGTGTCGTCATTAATTCGGGATTTGTATCGCGTCCTTCGCGCGCAGATACTTCGCTAATGACTTGGATTTCTTCAGAATTCTTATTATTCTTATTATTGTCAAAAACATAGATATTGAATATTACTTTCTTTTGGGACAATGTTACATAAATCGACCTAATCCTACAGTAAGCTCAATAAGGCTTGTGTTGTGGGTACTAGAAGACGATATATATAATAGATACCTAGATACATACGAGTATATACAGAGTGTCCCAAACTTATGGGACATGAAGGGAAAGTACCTTAAATGTCGTAGATAGAGTATTTTGATGAAATAAGACTTTATGTTATTTTTAAAAGTTAGTAATTCTGCATTCATAGATTTTCTCAAAATTACTTACTTCGTCTGGGAATCGAACCGACTTAAATGCCACAAAAAATCACCCTAGTTTTGTGATGTCAATCGAAAGAATAGCTAAAAAATGATAACTCTGCTTAAGTAACATTGTATTATAAAAGAAAGGAACAATCTTAATAAATTGTGGCCTTAGATGTGTTATTCTGATGTATAGAAGCTATATTATTGTAAAGTTTCATATAAATCCATTCGGTAGTTTTTACGTGAAAGAGTTAGTCCCCGTTTAAGCCTTCTCGGTGTTCAATAGTCTTAATGATTTTGGTTAGGAAATAGTTGAACATACAACATAAAACTCAGATATACCAGAAACTTAATTTGAATATTGTTTGAAAGCCCAACAAGTGGAAAAAAAACCTACAATTATTTAGCTTCGGCGGAAACAAATTCTGCATCAAGGTCAGGCGCTCTGTCGCTGTCAGGACCAGTGTTTTGTCATCTGTCCCCGCCCATACAAACTGTTTTTTTCCCGGCGAATAAAACACATTTTTTATTATTATTATTGTAACTATCCTGCACAATATTGTACGCGGGTATTGTCCCTAAACTGCGACCAGAAATCTCCAGAGTAGATACTTTACGCGGGAGAATAAACTGCGGATCCGCCAACTCGCCTGCCAAGTGTGGCGATTATTGCCATAAGGTTTATATGTCCAGCGGTGGGCGTCCGTTGCTAAACTTCAGGCTTTAAAAGCATACGAGTACGTCCTTATTCTGCACGTCTTTTTCGTCAGTGAGTTTTTTTTTTGCAAGCTGTGTAATAACTCTGTATGTATTACTGTTCATTAAAGCGTTTATCTATTTTATTTAGTTTACTTTCCTGACGTATAACGTATTTATTGCATATTCAAATTCAATTTCATTAATTAAATTTTTATCAAATTTAATTTATCCCTTTGTTTCCTTTATATCGTACAATTTAAACTCGACTTTTATTAATGTGTACACGGTGTAGCAAAAGCAAAATAGTCGAGCGATTCGTAAAGAAGTTAAAGTTTGGCTTTAGTCTGCAAACTCATTACCGAGCTGTCAGCTGTCTAAAGTACAGACGAGTTTGGTATAATGAGTGACACCCGGTCCGAAGTTGGGAGTGCCGGAGTGGCTTTGCTACTGTACTGGTAGGTACTCCCCTGAGGTCTCCTGTAAAGTGATCACTCAGTGCCAGATTGAGTTTTAGATTTATCGGTTTTACCCGCCATACGGAGGGAAACTAGACCGTAGATCTATTTTTATTTGAAGATACTTAAATAGGTATAAAATTGTACATCCCACTAAAGTGCCAGTCCTTCCTTACAGTCAAAACGCTGTACAAAGACTAGCTGTGCAGTCTTGGAAGTTGTATACTTCCTTATACGACTAGTAGGCTAACAATTATCGGAAATTATTCTTAAGAATGGCACCATCGACAATTATCGGGGATGTCACCGTCCCGGATATATAATATCCGGATGTTCACATACTGGTTACGGTGAGTGCACAAACTATATTATTGCCAAAGTCTCAAATCTTGAAGCTAGCAAGATTATTATACCAGCAGCTTGCTCCTATGTTTGGTCTTATGCCGTACTACAAAAGAATACACTTGAGTTAGTTCTCCAGTATGGGATTGATATGTTGTCATGGACAGGATTGTTGTATACCCAATAACTGATATCGTGTTGATAGAACAATCGCTCGCAGCGCCGGGCAATACTCCTCAACAACCCCGTCACCGACGTGTTTTTGCACGTAGCCAAGCATGTCTGCTAAAGAAATTACAATTGGAAATGCAGATTAAACAATAGAAACGTCACGTCACGTTAGTTGGATAAAACGGTAAACGTTATAATAAAAATATCGCTATCGAGTAAGCTTCGGTGGCTGCTAAAAGAGCGGTCGGCCGGTATTCCAAAATTGCGGGGTTTGATTTGGCACAGATAGTGCATTTTTAAATATTCCTATGCTTTAAAAAGGAGTAAAAGTTTGCAGGTAGGTAAACGCAACGCATGTTTTGTTAGTTTATTATTAGCAGAGCTCGGAAGGGGTGAGCCATTTTTAGTCCATTAATGTCAAGCGAAGATATTAATATAGATATCCCTTAGGGAAAATAATTTATTACGATTTAACTAAAATGGAAGCGCGTTATGTACAAAACGAGTAGGTACTATTTTTTTATTCTTTAATCAATAAATAAATTGTGTAATTGGGTGCGTAACTAACGCATTTTTTATATAATATTAGTCGCAATAACCCTCATTTGACAATCTTTAATGTCTACACTATTATTGACGACCGGTCTGGCCTAGTGGGTAGTGACCCTGCCTATGAAGCCGAAGGTCCTGGGTTCGATTCCCAGTCAGGGCATTTATTTGTGTGATGAGCACAGATATTTGTTCCTGAGTCATGGGTGTTTTCTATGTATTTAAGTATTTATATGTATCTTATCTATTATATATATCGTCGTCTAGTACCTACAACACAAGCCTTACTGAGCTTACCGTAGGACTAGGTCGATTTGTGTAAGATTGTCCCTAAATATTTATTTATTTTATTTATTTATTTATTTACACTGTGCCTTGATGAATAAGGATTCATGTGTACACATCAATGTCCTCAAATATGCTCTCTAATGGTGTATAAGCTCTTTAAGGTCAAGGTTGCACGAACTTGAACTTATTATTACTCGAATAGTATTAAATTGCAGCAATTTCCAAAATGATGCGAAGTACCAACCATGTCGCTAAGGTTATTGGTCTATTTGAATACTAGATATTATGAACAGAGTATTCGCAGTCGTAAAGGGCTTCAATAAGCACAGGCTCCTTATTTATTCATTGAATGGTCTCGTTACTTTCTCTCGAAAACAGAAATTAGGTAGTTGTTGTAAGTAACAATGAAACAATCCATTGAGTTAAGGACTCTGGTTAAGTTCAGGTGAAGGTACCTACTGTTTGTGCATTGAATAAGTTTTAAACAAACTGCGCTTTATTTAACTAGTTCCAATAGTTATTTCAATGAAAAGTGTAGAGAAACCCGTTCAATGCCTGGCTTCTAATTGGCTCTGATTGTGGTTGCCGATACTTAATGAATAAACAATTTAAAATTTGTAGATTTCATAGTATTCAGAGATAAAATTAATTCCGTTGCTCGGAGCACGTATAAGTAAAAGCTACCTAAGGGTACCTTAAGAGGCAGCTGTGTGTTACAGTGTTCAATATGGCCAATATGGGTATTGTATATAAACTTGGAGTTAGGGTAGTCGAAGAGTGGATAAAATTGACAGTATTTACGAAACATATCTTACATGTAGTCGCTAATGTAATCAGAAGTTAATTATTAATTTAATAGATACAATTACAATTCTCAAGTAAGCCAGGATGGATGTAAAGTAAAACGTGTCCTTTATTCAATCTTCTCTGACCTTCTAGTACATACAAAAATATTCTATGTACCATTTCTATTCTTATTATTTATAGTATAATTGTTCGCCTCGCCTTTCCTGCCTCGCAAACGTCAGTTGGATCAACTATTAGGGATAAGCCTTAAGTAGGTGTATCGATGACGATTAATTGGACTTCATGTAACTCAAAATAATACCATACTTTCTTAATTTTTTTTTAGCAAAATAATATTTGATATTAATTACTAGAGCAGTTAAAAATGGTAGTACTTGTTTTTATTATATATTTTTTGTTACATAGCCCTAGAGCCGATTGATAGAGAACACCTTAAGCCATCAGTTTCATTTCTTTTTTGTACAAAGTTACATACAATAAAAACTTTTTAAAAGAGGAATAAGTACTACTTAACACATGTTGTTTAGGGGTAAGTGGTAATTTGTCCATACAAACGCTCTCGACTGTTTTCTCCCTGTCACAGATTGATATGCAGCTACTTCCACTAGTGAGAAACCCGGCAGTCAAACAACTTACTTGGTGAGTAATCCTCATCACACTTTGACTTCTAAGAGTGACGTAAACAAATAGAGTTTCCATCTTGATACGACCGATTGTACGTTACCAAAAATCGTTCCAGGATAATGAAATGTGGAAGGAAATGTAAGATTAAAGCGGGGCTCGCGTGTGTGCGGCTATTATTTCCGGCGGAGGCCTCACCTCGACCGATACGGGCCCGATAAAGAAACCTAAGGGTAAATTTGAAGCCTTGGCCTTGGTTCTTGGCCATTATCGACTGGCCGGTCAGTGTCAAATGTGGCCATTAGCTACGACATTGAATAAAAGCGAAAATACTTAGATTTTTCTTGATTCCGCCTTACAGACAACTACAGCCAAATAGCAGTAGACCCTATTCATAGCATTGTGTTTCTACCGATGAGTAAGATCACCAGAGAGCTCAGAGCCTTAAAGGCGCGTGCAAATTCTCTGGAGCTACAGACATTCATAAGCTACCGTGACTGCTTACAATCAGATGAGTTGTATGTTTGTTTGTAACCCTCGTAGCGTAAACACTATCTCTATATTATATAGACAAAACTACATAAATATAAACTTGTAGAAGGCAAATTTTGTTGAATAAAATGACAGAAGAGTCATTAGATAAATCAAATATGACCAATATAGATTGAAAATCGTGTCAATAAATAAAAACATATACTTACATACACGTAAAGTTAAATTTTCGTGGATATAAATCACATTCGACCCGTTTCATAGATAAATTACTCACTTAAGCATGATTGATGAAAAATCGTTAGAATGGGTCTAGCCTCTATTATATTACTTCGATAATAAGTTAAGTACTTACTTCGTGTCTTTTTTACGTAGATACAAAGCGATTAAACAACGAAGCTATTACGCTTCGTAAATTATAAATGTAAATATTCAAGTCAACTTGATAGACAACTGAACCATTTAAAAAATTTGGTATGTGGTGGATGTAATTATCAGGGTGAGACTTTAAAAAATGATTGATGAGAAAGCGTTAAAATGGCTCCAAACTTCTGTCTAACCTTTATTATATCATTTAATAATGTTATATTCAAGTAACTTTTATATAGCTCTGGACAACAGCTAAGTGCCATTAGAAATATTATGTTGTACTGTATAATGGGGTGAGGGGGTTTTTAAAAGCTACTACCTACTACCTATTACAAATGGAGCTATAGTAATATTCATAATCCAAACTCATAAAAAACTAAAATTAAAACGACCAGAACACTTAATCATTAATCAAATTATGTTTCTATGAAATGTAACGTTTACAGTATATGGCTTTTAATGAATAGATATACATATGTGGCCATTTCTATTGATCTATAAACGTGAAAGTATATAATATATATATATATATATATAATATATAAACGTGAAAGTCCTAACTGTCTGATCAACGCCCAGCCCAAACCGCTTATGGTAACTGATTCTTTCACAAAAGGTAGTTTATATACCGTTAGGACCCACTAAGAAGGATTTTTTGTAAATTCCAAGTAAAAAGGCTGAAAGTTTGTATGGGAATTGTATAAAATTCAAAGTGAGAGACTTTAAAATTTTGTAAATACTTATTCGAATAGAAGAAAAGTAATTTCAGCGGTTTTCGAAATTTATCCTCTAAGGGGTCATAAAGGGGATTAAAATTTTGTATGGAGATGGAGTCATATATCAACTGAGAGACTTTTTGATACTTAAAGAAAAGAAAACAATAATAATAATCGCTACCGGTTACAGGTATTCTTCTGCGCATGCGAAGCCGGGCAAAGGCTAGTATACATAAATGTATAATCACCAATATAATTTTATTAATAAAACGTCCTACTATATGTTTTAACATTTGGTCAGCGTTGTCTCTTGACTCATGAGACAAAATAATAAAAATAAATGTGTTTTACTAATTCATCCATTTCAATCAACACGTAACACTTTACTAACTACGATAGTTACAACTCATAGCCACGGCCTCTACGTAATGCTACCGGGTAGCCCAATGGTATTAAATGGCCTACGGAATTCTGCTACGCATATTATAATACAGCAACTACACTCATATTTCATTACATTCAATTACATTTATGTCTTGTGGCACTAAACTATGGTTTATATTTACTTGAATTATAATCGTAGTTACAGCGTAAATATTTTAATTTGGTAGAATTCTATTCGCAGATACGACAGGTATTGTGTCGTCGTGTCTACGCTTCTCACGTCTCGTTGGAACGTCTGCCCACTTTCTCACGATCCTCTAATTTAAACTGTCACCGAAAAAAGGTCTACTCGGGATTTCTATTGCGAATTCTTGCTTTCACTTTGTAAACGTTTATTCAAGTATCTATCATTGAAAAAGGAGCATCCTGAGCGTTAAGAAATTGTAATAGAATTTAAGTAAAATGTACTCAATATGAGTATAAATACGAGCGTTTTTAGATATAAGTAACCTAATATTTAGGTACGTTTTTGCAGTACACCAAGCTATTGTAAACAATGTTTTCGATCTTACATTTTTTATAACAATCTGCGATTTACTCCTTAGGTTCGGTAGTGAAATATTAGAGGAAATATCTGATATCTGAAAGGAATACATAGCAAATTAAAATAGGCGTTGTAGGAAAATCTAAAAATTACTTGAAATAATAAATAGCTATTCCATAGGTTGCTTATATCGTATCGCCGTACAAAATTAGGCAAGGGATTGAAAGATTGATGGAGAGAGTATCGTGGCCCGAAATTGTTCCTAAAGCCTACCGAGCGCATGGCCTAACTCGAATCGTATTATATAATCTGTGAAGTGCAAACGGTTGAATTCAAGGTGAGAAATGAACGCGCAGAGTTACTCATCGGGCACAACACCAAATATACACCAACCAACCCCCAATAATCAAACTTCAAGTCCGCAGTAGCTGTCTAAGTGTCTAACAGCAACACCAGAAGATCAACTGACTCGTGGTCAAGATATCAATTGTTTGTAGAAAACATCAACTGGAACGAAGCTAGTGCATGGAAAAGTTCACTTGTTTTTTCGTTCGCAGCTCTAGAACTCCTAGTATTTAGTCTAGCACTCCGATACGTTTTTTTTATTTCGATTGGTGTTTTCTATAAACAATTGCCATACTGTATTCGGCTTCTCTAATCTGAATTTGGGCTTTTATGATGCATCGGTCGGCAAGCAATAGGAATCCGGGGCTCAATCTTTAGAGATAACGAGGTGACCACACGACACCCATGAGTTCATCGGCGTCGGCCACAAGACACCCTATACCCGAATGCAATGTTGGGCGATTTATGAGACTTGAGATGTTAGTACAAGTCATATTTTGATTAACTATCACCAAAATGGTTTGGTGAGATTGGGGCCAAATGCTAACCTATCCTTATACTTACTAAATAATATACTTATAAAAAATAAGGAATTGGTTAGTTGTTTTGCATGAATAAGTACTAAAGTTTTATACATTATAGGTACTTACTATCCTGGAGGTATATGTGAAATACTATGCAACAATAAAATATACAAAAAAAGATCCTGGTATAATTGTAAGTGTTTCCATTTCAAATAATTATTAATAGGAAAATAATAAATTCTTCTATTCGTTAACATTTTATATCGATAATACATTTCTTAATACTGATGTATACTTTTACTTATATTTTACACACATACCAACATACCCCCGATACCACGAGAACTAAGTTGTTCTTTAAAAGTCGGAGGTAATTTTTAAAGTTAAATCCTGTTTATTTGTAATAATAAATTTCTTATATTTTATAATATTTACAGTACTGTGTGAGGCAATTGCAAATTAAATACAAACATGCGTAGCAGTAGCGGCGCGTCAATTTTTTTCTTAAGCAACACGGAGTCGATATGTCTTAGCCTTTTCTTCATGAGCCCATGGAAAACCGTTGAACTGTAGTAAAGTTAGTCAAGCCGGCGGGAATTGGCTTGTATAAACGCGCCGCCACTGATGCGTAGTTTCTATACAAATTATATATTTTAAACCTTGAATTACAATTTTGAGATTTAGAACACAAACTTAAATGTGACTTCATGATTTATTGTTGGAAATTCAACCCAAAGGGGGTGAAAAATAGGTTATAATATGCCAACTAGTTCTACGCAAACAAATTGTAAAACAAACCTGTAAAAAATAATATGTATAGCATCAATAAAACGGACTCGGAATTTTCAGCCCAACGTATAGGCAATGAATAGCTTTGAATAGTGCCCAATTACACCCCGAAACATGGGAGCCACTCACACGTGCGGTCGCAGTAACTGGCTGGTAAACTGTTCAGGCATCGACGGTAAATATTTGCTGATGGTTAGCGGTTTCCTTTTAAGAGAAATTGTTGTGATCGCTTTTATATTTTACCTTGAACGGCGATATTGAACCGTAAGTTTTTATGAAAAATGACATTGTGCACAATTATCAACGAGAGGATTCTAATGATCCTAAACAATAGTTTATATTGTGTATTTTAAGAGTTTCTATGGCCACCTTCTGGCTCCAGCATCAGATCAGATCAGAGGTACCACAATATTGCATTGTCACCGAATTTATATAGATGTAGTAAATTTCATCTTGATCGCATGAGGATAACTGCTTTAAAATTGAGTTTTGACAGTGCAACCGACATTTGTCGGCAGCTAAATATAACGGTACTTTGTGCAAATTTTTCAACACCCTATCCGCCTTTATAAAGGTAGGTTTACCTTTATGCGACCTACCTACTGCTTGTAATAGGTAGGTGTTTTATAATAAAGTGCAAAATTGTTAACATATCTTTGACGACGACTGTTCACTACGCTTGAAAAAGTGTTATGTCAACTTGAGCTGTACAACTTGAGGGTTATTATGTTAGTATCGATCGCCAGTGCCCCACGTTCTTTTGCGTCGTCACCAAAGTCGTTGTTGACCACTTGGATCTCAAAATAAATGAATACATCATTTTTACCTATTTGCAATCCAAAAGAATAGGCGCAACATTTTATTTTGTTTTATTTATTTCATAACAAAATAAATCCTAATGTAATTGTCCCTTAAAAGTACCTTATTCTAATTACGCATAGTAACACAATAGTATATTACGTAGCCAGGGCGGTAAAACAAAGAATGGCCCAGATCGCTGGTATTTGCCATAAACAAGCGATCTGAGGTCTTCTTAATTACCGCCCGTGTGTGTACATAGTTTTACGTCTTAATCTGGGTGTAAAGTGAGATTTTTCGTACCACCCAGTGTGACGTAATACAAATTTACAGATTTTAATAAATTCACACATGCTGCAATGAAATAGCATATGATAATGAAATAACATATGAAGGGCACTTATTTTCTGCCACAAAAACAAGTGCAGCGTTGAAAGATCACAATGAGGATGAATTATGGGTCAAACAGAGATTTACTTCGCGTCTTTCGCGAGACGCGAACTTAAATCTCTGCTTCTACTTAAGTACCCTTAAGTCACTCAAACATCTCATTTAATTGCCGTAAGCAGACGATTTCACACCATTGGTTTCATAGGCAGGGTCACTACCCACTAGGCCAGACCGGTCGTCAGAATGTTCTGCCGGTAAATATAGGCGGCGTAAAAATATCCTATATTTTTTTAAGTTCTTGAAAGTGCATTATCTGTGTTAGCAACCTTGTGTTGAAGCAACCTTCATTAGTTATAAACGCTTTTCTGATTTATAATATTGTTAGAATAATTAAGAATATAGGTACTTCATTATTATTTGCATAAGTTAGCTTATACTTTTAATGTAGTCATTTTGTTAATTATCAAATTTTCATATTCAGGTCACCTGGATAAAGAACTTAGTTGCATTAGGAATAGGGTTTATAATAGATTTCAAAATAATCTACAGTTATAGGGTTATAAACGTTCAGTCCATAATTTAGATTGATAATTAATAGCCGGGACCAACTTCGCCTTATTTTGCGGAAAGTTCCAAAACAAACGTTATCGTTTTTCAATGGATTAATTAGTTTATATTTCGAGGGTAGATACCATTATAGATTACCTATATATTATATAAATCAGTAGCTTGAATTTACTTTAACAACACTAAAAGTAAATTGGGCGTATCTACCCGTTATTGCAAGTTTCGGTTTTTATATTTATCCGGCCAATAAAACGATTCGAAAGGTTTGGATCGTGTTACAATAACAATAAAGTCTAGGCACTGCCGAGTCTGGCTTCATGTAATGGCTCCGAAGGGTGCAGTGTTAAGTGCAAATAGTGGAAATACCTATCGAATAAAAATAGGAACCGATGGGTATTATAAAGACAGTCGTGAGGGCTTTTTTTCGGTTGCATTTTTCTCCTCGAATTATAAAAGATCACGATGTATATTGGTTTTAAACTTTTCCTCGCCAAAGACGTATATGTATATCGGCACCGCAGCTTCAACGCCAAAGACGTATATACATGTGTTCGACCACAGAGGAAATTAGACCTACGTGCACACGCATAAAGTTCAACTTCAGTTTTGACATTTCATTTCGGTGACATTCAGTTTTGATTTAGCATTTGCGTTTGACATGGCGCCGACAAGGTTAATAATATAAATAAGTATATGTACTTGGTCAATCGTGATACTGTTATTATAAAAGTTATTCAGTAAAAAATATATAGAAGCACTAAGTCTAAATAGGCGTCCAGATCCTCGGTTGGGGCCTTGGCACTCTGAGTCTCTTTACGAACCTTTCAAAGAGACTCAGAGATGCCACAGGAGACCGAAGGGCTGGCAGCTACCTCGCTCAGCGTATCAGCCTCACAATTCAGCGAGGTAATGGTGCCAGCGTCATCGGTACCATGCCGCGGGGATTTTTTTTATTTGTGTTAGTTTTAATAATGATTTGTTTTTCTAGATTTTTACTTGTTTTTGAATAAATATATTTAGTATAAATAGACGGAATTTAATATGGAACTCGAATATCAACTATGTATATTTAAGTACCTAAAAGTTTAGTGATAAAGCTGGAACGCCCGCGTAAATTTTCATAATCCCTAGACATAAACAAAATTAGACTTCCTAGCTTTGATGAAAGTTTATTATTCTAGCAAAACCACACAGCGGTGTTGGTAATAAGCGTAAATGACCTTGGTCAGTGCCTTGTTTATCCTGTTTGTTTCTAATATCACCGCGAAATTGAGTTTACGATACTGTTCGACGCTCAAGGTATCTTTTATTTTATTAACAAGAACATTTTCCATACCTTACAGGCATTGTTTTATATTATTGATTTTTTACTTTCAATATTATAAGATATTGTGTAAGATCTTATTTTTATTGAAAATTATCATTACTGATTGTTGAAACTTAAAACAATTTAACAATAAAACTATAGTTAAAGATTATTAGATTGTGTAAGATTGTCCTGAATATTAAATAAATAAAAAATAATAATAATATTGCCGTTGAATATTAGGTCATGCCTGCTGTCGATACTGTCTAAGAATTTGTTAACGGTGATGGTTCAGAACCCGTGACATAGAATCACAGTTGCATAACATCACATGAATGCACCGTCGTTACGACATCGTTGTTTTCTTAAACTATACTTTCAATTCAATCGCTTCCCATATTGGCTTCGGTTGCGAGAAAATGTAAAATAATTTGTAAAGTTTTTCATCTCTGCAAAATGTGTACAGACAATCTTATTTGAATATTGGTTGGCGGAAAGTGTTCGGTAAACAAAACACTGTAATTTGAAAACTTCTGTTTCTAAAGTAACCAAATAAATTGCACGATGTGCGCTTTTGCTTACACACATCACATTATAGGTACCTACAGCTATTTATTCACGAACTCGATCTCGCGTTATTATATTTCTCTTTTTTTTCGCTTTTATTTAGTTATCCATAAATAGTCGCGACCTCGTTTCTCACAGTTCTTCGAAATATTTGTTGACTTTTAGGTTGTAAAGTGATATATGAAAAAACTTGTAAACAAAAGGAAAGTAGAGCGAGCGGAGGTCATATCTTTATTATACCTGGGCACCTGGGAGACGCTAGAGAAAAACGCCCGTTACTTTCACGGCCGTGTACACTACTGGTAAATTATAATACCGTGAAAACTAATTACACCGCACGCGTAATGGGGTTTAAATTGACGAAACAGCGCATTGTAAGCGACGATAAATAATGATATTTATTTAAACCTGGTATGATTTTGAACTAAGAGTATCGGAAACGTGCACTGGACATTATAAATGACAATTTAATTATATACCACACTATAAATAACACAGAATTAGGGCCGACCGAACTTACTTCTTGTATAGGGAACTCGGCACACGTGGCCTCTAGAGTTGTTATTTTCAATGCCAATTAGAGCGGTAATTAAGGGTACTCTGTTGTACAAATTACAACAATTCAAACTGGGACCAACAGAAGTTAGAATATTTCAACCAAAATGAGCGGCATTGGGTAGAGGCGACGTTCAATAAAGCCGCACCAGAGAAGGCTGGTTTAATCGTAATATTAAGTCACCCTTTGAGGCAGTACGTACGTCGGAGATTATGAAGTTCTCTGTTTATAGTCAAATATGTATATAAAGCTGGCGCAGTGACACTATTTGTTGTATATTTTTTAACACGCTTATGTAATTTAACAACTAAAACGAGAAACGCATGAAATCTAACTGTTAAAATAAAACCATGTATAGGTTAATAATAACACGTATTTGAATGATTTTGAACGGGTTGATGTGGTAGATAATTTCGGAAAAGGACTCTTTTATAATGGAATATACGTATTTTTGGAATTATCTGCCACTTCTATACAATATGATCAACGTTAATATATGCCTGAGATACTAGCTTTGTTACTGAATTTAGTTATGCGTTGAATCCTTGTCAGCCACTGCTACTGACGATATCCGTGTGAATTAAAAATACGTGTAATTACCTTAAAATTTACTTGTATTTCAAAGTTTCATTGATGTTAAAATTGTTACTATTTGATGCTACTTAAATAATTAAGTAGGAACTACCCTACTATTCAATATACTCTATGGTTCCTACCATAGAGTATATTGAATAGTAGGGTAGTTCCTACTTAATTATTTAGGTCATTGATTCAGCCCGATGAACATACTTCGATTATCCTGGTTAAAGCTCACTTTGGGGAAAACTTTTTTCAACTTATGCAGAGACAGAGACATCGTTATCTTAGCGAAGATTGCAGCAATTAAGCAATGTTACCCAAAGAAAAGTTTATACACCGAGTTTATTTAACCTGCCGCTCACTATATAAATATTATGTAACACATTTTTAATCTCATTTTATCGTAAATTGGTTAGAATTTTCATTGCTCGAAACTTCAAAAAGATAGTAAAAATGTAATTTAGTCATTTTCAGACAGAAGTACAGTTCTTATTTTATACAGAATACTTTATTACCCAAGTTTATTTCATTTTGGTTCATTCATAAACCCTATTTTATTTCCTATTCCCCCCCTCTTACCTCTTTACCTCTAATACATAGATTCATGATGATAAACCTTGTTTGTGTAAGAAAGACCGATGTTAAACCTTGCATAATACTTTTGATGATTGAATAAAAATCTTTACCTACCGTAATCTTTTCTTATTTACTCCAGTTCATTTATCTAAGGGTCTTCTTTATATAAACAAAAAAAAGGAACAAAATACAATTTAACGAAATAGTAAATGAAAATGTAACTAATAGGTAGCTAATCTAATTAAGCTGGCGTAAGTTCAAAGCGCAAATTGCTGCATTGATGAATTCATGTAACTTGTCAACTACTATATCTCTGGCTGGAGAGAGGATCTGGCGTGTCTCGAGATGGATAACTTCTAAACAGAAGTTAGACTGGAGGCAGCCAGTCCAGCTGAGCCCATGACCCTATGATTATCAATTCTACCAAGGGAATTGTAGTGTGGAGAACCTTAGCTCCGAATATTCTAAGAACGAAGCGAAAAGGAAAAAAAAGATACGTATACCAATAGGCAACCGGCGATTAGATACGCGTACCTTACGTTCAAATACAATATTGAATTTGTACAATGGACAACATAAGGGCCTTTCATCGAATGATACTTACCTTTTCTTGTATTTTATATACATAAGTACCTAACATAATGGTTATTAGGAGATACTCTTATTACAGTGCCGGGCGTCATGATACGTAACAAATAGTGTTTCGGCCACTCGGGAGGCGTGGTATACGGAACCAAAGTAATGAAATGTAAGGGGTACAAATCAAACTAAAAATAACGAAAGTTTATATAGTCGTAGTAATTTGTCTTCCGTGGCACGGCATTTAAGCCCGGGGCAGCTGCAGAGACGGCCGAATCCATGAAACGGGCAAAATAGAGGGGTCTCGGGGCCGACTACAATTTTGTACCTTTTGGCGTCGAGACCCTCGCTCCGTGGGGTCCAAGTGCCCTTGCCTTTTTCAAAGATTTAGCCAAACGTCTTATCGACGTTACTGGTGACCGGTGAGCTGGCACCTTCCTCGCTCAACGCATAAGCACTGCGATACAGCGAGGAAATGCTGCCAGCGTTTACGGCACCATATGCCGCTGGGGGATGCCTTATTTTAGATAGGTATTTTAAGTTTAGTTTTTAGTTATTTATGGTTTTAGTATTTTATTTTATTTGTGTTTCCTTGTATTTTTAAATTGTTCTTACTATTCAAATTATGTTGTCACGAATAAATAATTTGTCTTCCGAGAAATAAAATAATTTATCATGTCACCAAGAGAGTTGGCAGAGATGTTCTGAAACTGTGTTTAGTATACAAATTGCGTATCCTATCACGTGGACGCTAGTCAGTGGTCGTTTGTGTACAAAGGCTAGGGCTAATTATATTCAGGTTTATAGTAACCTGAGGTGAACTGAAGGAGGATTGGGTGCTGACCTAACGAGTTGCGATCAAATTAGAATATATTTTGTAATCCTGAAAGGCAAATGCTTCGTTAGGCTTACGTCCTATACTTATTTTGGTAAAAGAAAATGTTTTGTTCTGTGTTAAACTTACTTCTAGGTACCAACTGCAATCAGGGATTTTTTTATCTTCTTTTTTTATGAGAATATGCAATCAAATTTTAGGGTATGCAACTTGTGAATCCTATGGAGCTGTGACTGTTTATCGTCAGGCGGGCCGTATGCTTGTTTATCACCATAATTGTATAAAAAACAAACCGAACTACAAATGCTAACAACAATTTTTGTGAAATCGCTTGAGAAAGAGGATTAATTAGTAGCCTTTTCCTTCCTTGTAGTAAAAGTTGTCTGTTGTAGACGAGTTTTCTTATATAAAAAATGATCTTTGTTCATTCGCGAGCGTGTAGCATAATAAGTTGAGGCCCCTAGTTGTTATCCTGAGGTCTCGGCCTCATCCATCCGGAACTAAACCCAAAAAATATTCTCATCAAATTTGCATAACAAGGCGCAATGCCGGGGGTTAGACCTTATGTTTTGATTATGCTGCGCGGTATTCTTTAGGCGCATAAAACGAGACGATTACTTTCAGTTTTCACAAGTAACCGAAATTGTTAGCACTTATTTAATCGCAAATAACAAGGGACTAATTATTTAATAAGGGCGGTACATCTAGAGCAAAAGTTACTTATCGTCCCTATTCTACATAATAACCTAGATAGATTTAAGTAAGTAAGCCTATTCTTTTACTAAAACAGCTTGATTTCCTAATTTTGAGTACATATATCGGTGTGTGTAAAGGATTTTCTGTTGTAAATTTAATATTAATATTTGCATATTGTTTTCGTCATAAGACCTTAGTATAAACAAAATAAGTGCATAAATAATAATAAGTATATTTCATATTTATTAATGTGAAAAGTCCAGTAAAGTCTTGGTGCGAGAACGTCCGTAGCAAATATTGAATTAAACAAATATTGACAGCCATGAAAATGCCGGGGAGGCTGTTTGCCGACCTCACGTAATTCCATTCAGACGAATCTTTGACCTTCGGCTTTCTCCTCTAAAGAAGATCACCCACAATCGCGTGTAAACATTCCATTTTTGCAAGTCACAGATAATATCTGTTACACCATTATTACACTCTCGCATAGAGCTATACAGCCAGGCCAGTTTCATTAACAGGATGCTGTTTAAAACATCTGATACAAATAAAAAAGGCCTATATATAATATTCTATGTGTAATTAAACTATAACTATTTAATCATAACTTCTTTACATATGTGACAATTACACTAACTTCCACAAGATTATTATTTAATTGTTTTTTACTTAACACTACCACCTTAATATATAAAATATGTCCAGCTCATGTGGCTTATTAAACAATATTTAAATATTTTAAGTACAAATATACTTATACGTGTATACTTATCCATGTATACGAGTACATGGATAAGTAAATTTGTACTTAAAATATTTAAACATTGTTTAATAAGCCACATGAGCTTGACACATTTTTAACAAGTTACAATTAGTGCACTGGGCTAGCTCGAACCGAAAAATCTGTTTTAAAAAAAATATTGAAGGAGCATTTCTTGGACATACTATAAGTATGTCCAAGAAATGCTCTTTCAACAATATATAGTTTTAGTTATTACAGAGACTTCGACTTCGCAGTCAAACCTATAATGGTTTTGTGGAGCTACATTATAAAACCCAATTTGTAGCCATTTATATAATAAAAATGGTTCTGGGGGAGGCCTATGTCCAGCAGTGGACGTCTTTCGGCTGACATGATGATGATATAATAAAAAAAAAATCCAGTGGTTGTGGACTCGAGTCCCGCCGCAAGTTAAATTTTTCTATTTTTCTTTCGATTTAAATATCGAAGTTACAAATGGCCTGAAAGCCGGTTCGTCTCGAATGATACGGAGATGCAGTCCATATAAATAGTAGTTAATGTTACTGTTGCGTAATCTAAGGCATACAAATATAGGTTCGATGGTTTTATGAAACAAGCACAATATAAGCTCACAATAATCGTTTATAAAACCACAAACTAAAGTTTCAAGGAACATTTGTAATGCCAGCGAATCAAAACTATTTCCAAGCAACCGCAGTTTTTTTTTTAATTCAGAGACAAGCTAGAGTCAAGCCCAATTCTCATATCCTTTCTATGGTAACCAAGAGCTTTGTTTTTCAGACACGTTCGAAATTTAAATGTCTTTATGATATGGATTTTGATATAATAATGAAGCAATTACGAATAAGATATAAGTATTTTGTAACTAAGTAGTGCACTATTATGTGGGTCGTTACTTGTATTTCTTTGAACGAATCATAAATGGTTATGTTATGTGTGTGAATAAATAATTTTATGCAATGTACTTACGCTATCGGTGCTATACCAATATCTTTCATAATAAACTGAAATGTGTAACAATTAGCTAACGCTCGCATATATTTGATTGAATATTCAATTTTACGGTACTGCATGAGACCCCCAGGTTCTGGTGATTGGTTTTGGATAAAGCAATCGGAAACTAAAATTGGTTGCAATAAACAAAAATTCGTTGTGTTACTATGTTTTGTTTGTTTTTTCTGTTATACAATTGAATAACTACTATAACCAGTCCGATTTACCTTTAAAGGTTTGCCAACATGGCGTCGATTATAATTTATTAAATTATTATGTTTTTGGTAAAATCTGATAAACAGCTTGTTTATGCGGTTGCGTGACACGATTATCTTTAACAGTGTAACTGAATTGCAAATGCCGCATTTTGCGGAAATTTACATAAAATGTCGGTTTAGTGCGTGCTGCCATGCCGCTCTTAATTACGCATATGTCCAGCCCAACCAGCCCGCCTCCTTCGGGTCTAACTCGATTTAAACTTCTCGAACTAATGTTCGCATTCGTCGTTATTGCCAGACATTACAAACCTTATTTAAATTTTGTACATAGTAGGTGCTTTTGGCCAAAATGTAAATTTATTTTTTATTTCATCAGGTTTTTTGGTAGATTATCTGCGCTGTTAAATATTACCAATATTTTGATTAATTTAAAGTATGCATTTCTATAGCTTTGTACTAAATTAAGAAATTGTTTAAGTAGATATCATTAGAAGGCATTAAATTGCTTAATATTACCCATATAAGAAACTGTAACAAAGCGGTCGATTTATGTTGTTACATATTTATTCCATTTTTTTATTTAAAAACTCAAATAACTCATTTAGTTTCTTCTTAATTGGGTACATCGGTCAATAGAAATACCGCTATGCCTATGTACGAGTATATATGCCGACGTCGATTTGTACGTTGATTCGAACTCGGATCCTCCGTCTACAAAATTGTGTTTATATTTATAAAACTAACAAATACTGATAAATTTATACATTAAGTACCCACGGACAATGAAACCAATTCGCATCTTTTGCAGGTTGTACGATGAGCATCTTGTAGATAGAAACGAGTATCAGTCAAATAATATTATTATAATAAAAGTCGGCCGCGCAAACATGAGGCAACCTGTAGGTACTTTAGATACATTGGGATCCCCGAGACAATGGCTTTTCATCGGCAACTCCATCTTTATTCTTTAAACAAGAACCTAATCCCAGAAAATTTATTGCATTTTTCATGAGGATATTATCATAAAGTTAATATCTAAAAAATTGAAATGAAACCTTCGTCATACATACTAACAATAGCTATTGATATAAATTCGCCTGTCCGAGGTGACTGGCAGGCTGACAGACTCGTCAACGCAGATCCGTACTAGTAAAGTTGAATTTTGAAAATCGGGTTTCATATATCTGTATGTTGTATTGTAGCAGTACAAGTTATAATAACCGTTTTTGAAAAAAGGGGTTGAATTATGACTTATTGGTTTTTTCTTTAAAAATCCGAAAAATTGCCGAAAAAATCATTTTATTTTTTTCCGTCTTTTTCAACGCTACGTTGAGATACGTACTTATTTTTAAATGAGAAAACTGCGCAAAGTTTTAAATCTCTTGCTTTTTAAATTAGTACAAAGTGTATTTTGATGCATAACTATTCGTATTGATATACGAGACGCAAAGCATTAAGCCTCGAGATTGTAAAAACATTGTGGCGAGAACATTTTCTAGTATTTTTTTATGGCTAGTGTATTTTTAAATCCAGTCTTTTTTTTTTGGAAAATCAGAAATAAATACCTACATAAAAGGTAATCAAGGGGGATGGATGTCGTGAGGTTGGAAAGGTCGTGGATTAAACTAAAGGTTACAACGTCAGTGAGAGGAACAAAGTAAATGAAACTTCCATAGAGTTTTACGCAAACGAAGCTAGTTATAAAATAAAAGTTCTGTCCTCCATAAAAATATTTATTTGATACTTTTTAATTACTTTTATTTCCCTTAATCCCAATCACTCTGACGTCCATAGATGAGCAAATGCTAAATATCAGGATCTAAACATATAAGATAGTACACCCACCCAACTATGTAACTACAAAACATTGTTATTCTCAAAATCGTGTGCTATTTTCTTAAAAAAAAAGTTTGTTACAACGTGTGACAGCGGACACGTTTTACTGAATACAGATCGATGTACCTACTATATCTTCACAAATCCTGAAGTCTTTATACAAGTCGTTGATAGCTCACCACAGATTAGCGATATAATCCACGTTTAACTAGTGGTGTAACTACTATATGTTTCTGGTTTGTTTTAGTTACGGCGTCAAAACTTTGCTTGCCCGCGTATTAGGGTCATGGCCAAATATTAAAAGTAAACACGCTATTATATTCAACCCTATATATAAGTTGTTAAATCCAGTATACTTAATACTTACTTAAGTTTTTTTATTCAATAGTTAACTATATATATATATTATGTTATTAATTCATATTACTTATTCTATTGTTCAAAATAAAAAGTATACTTACGTATATAGTAAGTAACTTTCGAAATTTATACAATCATCATTATTCCAGAGAGTTTAAGGTCAGCATTGGAAGCTTAGACACGTGGATTTTCTTGAGGCTTACCTTACTTAACTGAGCCGTTATTCTCGACAAACCAAGTGTATTAATTCAGGAATAGTCAGTATACAGTCAGTATCTCTGAGAGTTAGTTAACTTAGGGCAAGACAAAAGTGACACAGAATTTTGAAACGTAATTTACAATCAACCCGAGGTAACCAAACGTAGACGAATACTCCAGTAGTTTTCTCCGTTTTTTCCACTTTCCCAGACTACGGGTATAAGTTACTTGTATACCTGGCGGTATACTGTATGTATGTTTCTACTCTAGGGATATATCCCATCTTGAAGCATGACATGCCGGATGCCCATATATTGCTCCGGTTTAAAAACGGAAGCGTAAACATTTGTATGGGTACCTACATTTCCCTCTGCACTATGCTACTATATATATATATATATATATATATATATATTTATATATATATATATATATATATATATATATATATATATATAATATAAATTAATAAATTTGCCGTGTGATGCCGGCTGACTAGAATAGCACCACCCCATCTCCTCCCGCGGGTGTAGTAAGAGCCGTCAAAGGGAAAAATCCTACAGACGGGCAGCACCGTCCGTCGAAACCGCTAACTACGGTCGCCAACCCGCCTGCCAAGCATAGTCACTATGGCAACTACCCCCAAGATGATACAAGTCATATTTGTGGGAGGCCTATGTCCAGCAGTGGACTGCATACGGCTGAAATGTATGTATGTGTGTATAAATTAATAATAATTTTATTAAAATTGTCTACATTGTTTAGTCGACGTCCGTTCCCTATGTGTGGCAAGACAAGTGCTTTATACTGGGTCGACTGAGACCAGGCGTTGTGTACGATGTGAACGTTTTGAATTTTGACGGAGACTGGCTTCTCATTACCGGTCACAGCATCGCAAACAAAGCTGAAAGCTTCCACCATTAATATTAATATCATACTTAAATTGAAAAATGAAGCACCGAAACATTAGCGACAAAGTAATCAATCTTTTTAAAATGTATTTTAAAGGAAGTATGCAAATTATCCAATATATGGTAATAGTATTTATATACCTACCATGGCTAGAATAACTCACATAGGTCTATTATGTAAGTTCATCAAAAGTGAATTTAAAACGTACTACCTAGATAGGTATGTAGTACGTTTTAAATTAACTTTTGGGTTTACTAGGGATATTTAGTTATCTGTAGATAATTAGTAGGTTACACGAGAGGATTAATATAATAAATATTTATTTGCTAAAACTAAATAACTTTGTTAATAAAGAATAATAAAATATGTGACAAAGACTAACAAAACCGCGAAAAATACTTAAAACTACACTTAAAAATAAGTAAATTAAGCAAGCAAGTTCATTACACTAACCGCCACAGTAAATTACAAAAATGAACACGGGTCACTTTCCTTTCTATCAAAATGATAAATTAACTTAATGCAACCAGAATTATATGGAAATTTGATAAAATGTGACACAATTCAACAGAGGTAAATAAGCCACAATGAATAATTTAAAAGTTTGTAACGTGTTGTGTCGAGTTTTGTACCTTACCCTAGCGGTTAGCCCTTTGTTTTGTTATATCTAATTATAATGAGTACTACTCGTAGCTTTGTATACATACAATTTTATCGAAATATATTCTTTTACTTTGTTCTTCTAACTGACAATCCGTTTTAACCCCCATTAGTTTATGAAATAGTCTTCATCAATCCCTTCCCACCCCACAACCTCCATCCCTGTGATTACGTTTTACATATTGGTTACTGTTTCAGCACAAAAAAATTGCACTCCTTTTTTAAAAAATACACTCTCCATAAAAAATTACCGTCACTTTTTGGGTTGGAATTGAAAAAAAGTAAAATGACTTTCTCAAAAGTTTCTCTTCCTATGCAGTTAGTTTCAAGACTCTTTAACTTAAAATTTTAAAGCCCGCGTCGTATAAACTTTCAACTTTATTTTAACCCCTTTGAACGGTTAAATATTTCAATGGTATTTTTCTTCTTAGCTTTGAGCTACCTAACTGACGCTCTGCATTAATACACATTTTTATGCCCCCGTTGAGGAGAAATTCTATAAAACGCAGCTATTCAGTATTTGTTATAATAAAAAATCTAAAAACGAATTTTCATCTTACTTACTTAAAAATGTAAACAGTCTTAATAAATATTCTTTAACCCTTTTGAACCCCATTTAAGGTTAAATTTCACGCTGTATATGTTGTTATTATTTTTAAAGGTAAAAAAACAAGTTTGAAGCCTCTACCTATGACTTGAAACAGTGTATGTTTATTATATACAATAAAAATACTTGTGTCGCCAAATAACAACTGTATTTCTAAGTCTAATAATTACCCAATTATGTCTCATTTTCTAAGTTAATTTCTAAAGTAATTGTTCCAGGATTAAATTTCCCTCATACCAATTTAATACTTAATGCCGCATTAGGTTACTGACATATTTGAAACATATTAATAATTAATATCGTACTATTTGCTACATATTCAGATTTGACAATCAATACTTTAACTATAAATTTACTCTTTGCAACGTGAAGAATATAATAAAGTAAATATACTGAATGTTTATTTATATCAAAATATGAGTGATGGTGGTGGTTTTATTTAAGTCCGGACATTTTTTACATAATACTAAGTATTTTTTTTGAATTACTACCTAACCTCGATTTATGTGATATTGATTGACTAAAGACCCAAAATATGAAGCGAGTTGTTTTATTAGTTATGTACTCGTATGCCTTTTATGTCGTACGTACCTTTTGGGAGGTGTATGGAGGAGTCGGATCAGGCCAACGTGCTGAGTTTTAACGAAATCTAAAATGTACTACTCGTAGGTTATTTGGGTGGAACGGATGGACTAGCTACTGGTACTATTGGATAAAAAACCGGACGTCTGCCTAATAAAATGATATACAACTTTATTTCCGGAAGACGGTGACTCGCCCTCTACGAGATGGGTATTTCAGCTTACGAGATAAAAAACTAATTCACATTTTTCACATTCAGAGTACTGATAGAACTTTATAGCTTACGATATAAGTATAAGTAGATAATATATCAGCAGCTCGGGTATTTGCAGAGCCACTACAAGTTTGTCCGGGTTAAAGCGGGTTTGGCTCAGACTGGGAGACTTGAGCGTCGCCGGGACAAGTTTGAAATTGTTCGCGCGCTGCGGATCCTCGATATTGGGGACCTCAGTTTGGAAATGCATATGTCTCGTACCACTTGAATGTGACGTTGCCTCTTAATTATAATAATGGAAACAAGGGTAGTGTGGTTAAGCTTAATAATCGTTTACCTTACCACCAAAATATTAAATCCTAATTTTCCGTTGCCGTACGAGTACGTACGCAATTAAAAAGTGAATCCAATTCATTTATTTGTAAACATAAGTAATTGAGTAACAGTGATGGTATAGATAACATAAAATTACTATGATTTTCCTATACTATTGGCACACAAAATTACAATTAGTTATACACATACCAATTTACAAGTCGGTATCTTAAGAACAATTTTTTTTTATCGAGATATATTAGAGCACCCGAAACATGAGCGGTACCGCGAACAACGAAGTTCGTATATTTCGGGCATCTTTCTCTCTTACTCCAATTAAGGTGTCATGAGAGTGATACAGACAATCGTCCGAAATTTACGAATATCGTTGTTCGCGGTAGCGCTGCATGTTGGATAACGGCCACCTAGCTTAGGTGCTAGTGACCCTGCCTGTCAGGTTCAGGAACGAAACAATCAGGAAATTGAACCAAAACGATTAACACAATGTCAGAGAATTTACGAATTATTTAAAATATACTTTTACTCCGCGTTTAGACATGCTGGCTCGTCACTCGCCTCGCTATACGTCGAAACGTGCGACGAAACTTTGCCTATACAAAAACTCGATGCAAGGGACGAGAGGAATAGCGAGACGAACGCGTACACATGTGTGCTCACGTTTCACCTCGCCATTTGCCTCGCTACTCGAGCGAATGTGTGGCGGTAGCATTAGGATTATTTATTTTAAGTTTATTATTTAAGTTCAAGGGTCTGCCAAAAATCAGCGTCGCTACACTGCGTGCTTTTCGACACATGCTGAATGGATCTCATTTTGAAACAACATAACAGTTACATTTTTAGTTTTTTATTTATTTATTTATTGTTACAGTTTTAAGGCTCTGTTATGTTATGTTGTTTCAAATGAATTTATTTTCTTTCTTTCTTCTTTTCCACGTGCTACGCTAAAAGCTTTAGTGACTTTTTTACTCCATATATGTAGTTATTTGCCTCCCACAGTGTAGTTGATATGCACAGAATTAGTGTCGCCCAGTTAATATTTTTTATAACTTTCATACGTTATTTGAATGAACCTAAAATCCAATATTACGCATAAGTAATGCGTGTAGTTCCCGAGGCGAGCTTAAAGTGAGTTATGGCCTGAAAACCGAGCATTCATAATGACCCCTTTGTTGTTTAGGTAGGTGTTAGAATGTGGACAGAATTTATGAACGCGGCTAAAGTTTGCAAACGTTTCGTTATCAACTTTAGGCGCTATCTCACAATTTATTACATTTAGTATCGTGAGATTCTCTACCGTTTGCATTTTATTAACTGTCCGCTCATTGAAAAAGTAATTTGATACAGTATAGTTAATTTTTTTATCGTGAACAATATAACTACTCAATTAGTATCAACAATATGGGTTTATACTCAGCGTAGACACTTAACTTCTCCATACTTACTACTGTAACATATTATTTTTTTTACTTCTCATGCTCTAAAAGTGTGTCATATTATGCTTGCCAAGGCGGACTAAAGTAGTACATTTAGCCTCTTGGGAAAATATGTACACATATTTATGAAATACAAAACGTTTTAAATTGACCAACCAGAACACTTCACCATATTAAATCTACCAATCACGACACATATCGAAGTTAATCGAAACTCTAGATTCTTTTTTGGTGCGAATACTGTTTAAAAATGTGAAATCATTAAACACAACTTTGTATAAAGTATCAACCAATCAGAACGTACCGCAATATTAAAATTGACCAATGAGGAAACGCAATCAAATTCTCAAAGCAGTAGGTGCTTTTTAGTTCCTACTACACAAGCATTAAAAAAAGGTTTTAATCGTTGGCAAACTCTTTGAAGCCCCAATTATACGTTGTCTATGGCATTTATTCACGGCGCGGCATAGGTATATCCTATCTGTATCAAAGCAGTGAAAAAAATATAAAGACTGCCAAATTAAACATCTTTGACTCAGAATTCATTGCGAGCGAATAAAATTGTATTTGTTAATTGTTAAAATGTTATTTTTTTTATTTTCTCGCAATCGAAGTGAAAACTAGTATGTATAACTCGGGTCTAAATGCCATATTACCCCTCGAACAATTTTCCCTCACTTCGTTCGGGAAAATAACCATCTCGTGGTACTATGGCCTACTTTAGCCCCTTGTCAAACAATCTACTATTATTATGCGGAAACGTCTGCTAGCGAATAACTTCGATATTTAAATCGAAAGAAAATTAGAATATTTTTGGCTCGCAGTGGGACTTGAACCCACAACCACTAGTTGAAAACCACTCGAATCCAGTGGTTTTGGGGTCGAGTCCCGCTGCGAGTCAAAATTTTTGTAACATATATCAGTTGCTTTTTTTTCACCGTGTGTGACAATGTACCTATTCCCATGCTAAATCACCTCCTGATTTATAGGAAGTAATGGATCCTTTGTAAAGTCCCTCAAACCCTGTTCAATAAACCTATACAAAAATATATTAGTCTCTAATAATATATGTATATACTAATGAAAAAAACCAACATACCGATGTTTTGATGATTTAGGTTCGTATATGTGCGTAACAACTACATAATGAAAGATTCTTAAACCTTCAATCCAAATCTGTCATACATAAACCTGCACCCGTTTCGACTTTTGGTTACAAAATCTGCCGATTTTAATCCTAATCTTTTTACATCATTTCCGATCGGAAATCAAACTGCGCTAGCGTGCAGTCTGAAATATTTCAACAAAATTGAAAAATGTTTGATTATTTTCTGAAAGAGGATTGAACTATCTATCATTTTAGGTAGGTAATTTAAGTTGTTTTTATTAGATATATACTTATACGTATTAAACGTATTGTATAGCATTAACATATTATAATATTATATGTAAATGCTGTTAATAATATGTAAACTGAAATTGTAGTCTAATGAATGCAAAAAACAATGAAAATCCAGAATGTTTGAGAATACCCGTTGCTTATACGCGTACCTACTTAAAATACAGGTAAGGTTAGTAATTGAAAAAACATTTTTTTTCTCAAGAAACTACCAATAAACAGCAATTGCTGACTGTAAGTCACCAGGTGTTGAACGATATAAGTTCGAAAACGGGAGCGAATAAGAGTGTGAGCGAGGCTGTACAAAGTGCCCTTTGCCACCATTATCCCGTCGAGGCGTCCATTAACTAATGGCTGCCAGTAATGGCGTGCTCGGCAAACACTGCCCAGAAGCTAGGCTCAACTTCGCATGCACTTTTAAACGCGGAACAGTGCGAAACGCTTAATTTATTCTCATTGCGTCGAGATCCCGTTTTACCCAATTCGTTAGTTTTAAGTAAAGTTTTAAGATACTGGTACAATTTGCTTAACTTTTGCAGCCTGGGTCGAGTATTTCATACTTCTTTCATTTTTGTCTTATGTATTAATTATGTAACATATAAATGTATATGTCTTATGAACATTTAAAATAACAAAAGCTATTATTGTTTTATTTGTGCTTTAATACTTGAAATAAAGTTTCTGAATGAAAAGTTCTCTTGTAATCATCGTTAGTATGAGTAAGTGTGATAGATCTTTCTTTTAAGAAATTTACTTGTCAAACTCTACTTAGCAGCTTATATACTCGTATATTAAAATAAAGTAGTATAGCTAAACAACTGACAGTTCGACTGAGGGCCAAGGTAACTCCAAACGAGTTTACTAATAAGTTTTTTTTAAATGTAGACGGCACTTTTCTTTTGCATGTCATTCATTTATAATCGACTTCAAAGAAAGAGGATATAAGTACTAATTCGCATGTATCTTTTGTGTTTTACGTATCTCAGAACGTATGTCTACGCGAACCGATTTTCATTTTTTGTTATTTTATATTCGGCGCTTCCCGTGTGGTCCCATTAAAATATCATCAGCATCTATACTACGTTTTAGTTATCCTTTTTTAGGGTTCCGTAGTCAACTAGGAACCCTTATAGTTTCGCCATGTCTGTCCGTCCGTCCGTCCGTCCGTCCGCGGATAAAGGGTGAACACTATTAAATTGTCGCCTACATTTTTACTTTGCTAGCGTGTTGCATCGAACCTTTTTTGAATATTCTTTTAAAATTTTAAATTTAGAAGGCTCGTAATATATTAGACAACCATAAAATGTTCATTTGTTTTTTATTTATGAAAATGGCGTTACACGAAAAAAATGTTCGCGAATTAATTTTGCAAGAATTCAGTAAAAATCCTCATTTATCAACTTTAGATCTGGCAAAATCTTGTCAAACAACTCGGAGGACGGTTCAACGAACCCTAAAAAATTAAACAAGGTGAAACTATAGATAGGAAGCGGCGTGAAGGTCAACCCACCAGAAAATCTAATGTTAAGTTACAATCAAAGGTGTGCAAGCTATTTGATAAGAATCCGAGTATCTCTTCCCGGGATGTGGCGAAAAAGTAGGCACTAGTCAAGCAAATGTCCAAAAATTAAAAAGAATGCGGCATTACAACATATAAGAAGCAAAAGGCTCCCAAGAGAACTGTGGATCAATATAATCGTGCGGTTAGACGTTCTAGGTTATTGTATACCTTGTTGATTGAGAAAAATGTTGCCTAATTATTGACGATGAAACCTACGTCAAGGCAGATTTCAAGTCTTTACCAGGTAACCAGTACTATTCCTCTCGTGACATCTCGAATCTTGACGAATCGGAAAAGGTGATCCCGGTAGAAAAATTTGCAAAAATACCTTGTTTGGCAAGCTATATGCCAGTGCGGCATGAGGAGCTCACCATTTATCACTACCGGGACAATTAACACCGATATTTATATATCAGAATGCTTGAAAAAGAAACTGTTACCATTCATAAAGAAACACACTTCCTCAACATTGTTTTGGCCAGATTTAGCAAGTTGCCATTATTCGTCTCGAACTTTGGAATGGTATAAGGCGAATTCAGTCGAGGTAGTGCCTAAGGAGAGTAACCCACCTAACTGTCCCGAACTTCGCCCCATCGAAAAATATTGGGCTACTATAAAAACTAAACTGCGAAAAACTTGCCAACCTGCCACTTCATTACCAGATTTTCAACGAAAATGGATTAAATGCACAAAATTGTTAAGCGATGATTCCGTGCGAAATTCAATGAATCACGTCAAAAGTAATGTCCGGAAATTTTCTCGTCGTTCGATGAAATAGCCCTAATATTTTTTAAAATGATTTTACGCTGTATAAAATTAGTCATATAAAGAATTTTGAGCACTTTGGATTTTTATTTTGTCGTCTGTAGCATGTTCGACCTGCGACAATTTAATAGTGTTCACCCTTTAATCTCAGTGACCGTTAGCGCTAGAAAGCTGAAATTTGGTAGTAATATGTATATCAATCACGCCGACAAAGTGCAAAAATAAAAAGTTGAAAAAAATGTTTTCTTAGGGTACCCCCCCTATACGTAAATTGGGGAGTGATTTTTTTCTTCATTTTAATCCTAACGTGTGATATATCGTTGGATAGGTATTTAAAAATTAATAGGGGTTTACTAACATCATTTTTGGATAATGTAAATATTTTCGGAAATAATCGCTCCAGAAGTTAAAAAGTGCGCCCCCTCTAACTTTTGAACCACAAGTTTAAAAAATATGAAAAAAATTTCAAAAGTAGAACTTTACATAAACTTTCTAGGAAAATTATTTTGAAATTGATAGGTTTAATAGTTTTTGAAAAAAATCTATATATATAAAAATTAACCCCTATTTCTCTTGGTCACGCTATAACTTGAGAACGGGTTTACTGATTTGGCTAATTTTAGTCTTGAAATATTTGTAGTAGCTCAGGGAAGGTTTAACCGGTGAGAAAGTATGAAAAAAATCGAGTAATATACTAAAAAACTAAAATATTGTTCCCCCATATAAACTTATCAACTCGAAAAAACTGTAAGCGCCGCAGGATTTCATACATCTTACGAGTTTTTGGTAAAATGGTCTCTGCTTTCGCTCGAGAAAGGCGGAAACGCCGTAGGGTTGCATATATCTTAAGCTTTTTTGCGAGCATATTAGGTACTTTATATTATTCCAGCACTAAAGTCGTTAAGGCGATAGTTTCTTACAAATTGTTAATAAATGAGCCCTTATTCCTTAAGATATGGCTGTCAAAATCTCTATTGAATGACAAGACACAACTTCATCACTTCAGGCCCGGTACCGCGAACATCGAAGTTCGCATATGTCGAGTATTTCTCTTTTACTCCAATTAAGGCGTTAAGTGAGTGACAGAGACAATCGTCCGAAATTTACGAATATGGTTTACGATACCTCATAAATATATTAAAAATTCCTTGCGACATCTTATTTGGAGTAAAAGAGAAAGATGTTCGAAACATACGCACTTCGATGTTCACGGTACCGCTACCGCGCAGCGCCGCCGTTTTATGTATAATTCCGCGTTTAGTTTTGAATCGTAAATAAGAATCTGCACTAATATTCATCGCCCAATGCGACCGTCCCCTGCGTAAATACAAACATTTCCGAGAAAATACGATAGGAAAGGATTGTTCACTACATATGAGCCCGAGTGTATATTTTTAACGTAACGAAATGTCACCATCGCGTTAGAGTTACCCATATTATATCAGTATCACTTACGCATTCGACACATTTTTTACGTCAAAAGAAACACTAGAGCCTTTGTACTTTACTTTGTAGCTCGCGCACATAGTTTACTTAATTTGCCGATAGATGTCGCTGTAGGTGGAACGTTCATACCCTACATTTTAAGATTCTTTCTGATTTAATAGGGTCGGAGCATGCAGTCTCCATGCCCATACATTAGGTTGAAACTGACTGACTGACTTCAAATGACGCTGGCTGGTAATCACTCCATGTTACAACCCCTTCTTACTACTGGTAGTGGGACTGAAATTGACAAAATTTTTCCGAATTTTCCATGTATAGTTGGGACCTATAACTCTATCTTTAGTTGTCACCGTCCTTTGTGGGCCCGTTTTTAGGGTTTTGTACTTAATATTAATATGTCAACAATAATGTATCAAATAGCCCATTTTTAACTCTTAAGTGGGAACACTTACTGTGACGGAAGAAAAACTACGGAACCCTACACTGAGCGTGGCCCGACACGCTCTTGGCCGGTTTTTTTATTTACTTACATAAAGTATTTTTAAGTTATTAATGGATATTTGTTGTATTAATTGGACGTTAGTAAATAGATGTGTTTATTTTTGACAGATTTTTTTTAAATCTAAAATGTAGTGATATATTGCAGTGTGGTACTCTCTGGCTATTTCTATACATGTCGCTATATATTGTAAATCAAGCTGTGACGCAGTTAAACCTTGATGAATGCTACTTGAACGTCCCACTAGGGTAAATGTTGAATGTTGTGGAAGACGAAAAGAAATTAAATATTCATTACGGTTCGAGCTGTTCAAGGCCTTTAGAAAGTTAAGTGTCAATTTACGTGTAGTACCTACCTACTTAGTATCCTAGTACTAATATTAGTAAATACGTATAGTGACTGTAGTTAATAGTAGTTTATGTATCTGTGCATAATGAAGGGCATTACAACAAGAGTGTGGGTTTATGAAACGAGCCGAAGGCGAGTTTCATAATAATATCACACGATTGTTGTAATGCCTAATTATGTATAGATACATACACTACTTTATCTACACATATCATTAAGTGTTTTAAGATAGGTTCAGAAACCGTAGGAAATGACTTATTACTAGGGTTACTTGTAAACATTAAAAAGTCAACGAACAAAACAAATGACAGCTTGGAACGGCGGCGTTGCGTATTTCGTATCTCAGTCAATTTTTTTTTAAACCATAGACAAGCGAATGAACTCCCTATTCTACTGTCACTCGAGTTCAAATGTCGTTCGATTTATATTAAAAAAACATAACGAATTGGCGTTTCGTATCAATGGCTGTTTTAATATCTATAAATACTAGATTAGACACCCCACTTGAATTTGACAGCTGTTCCAAATTTAAATTCATAACCTACGGATTTCAGTAGGTAATGTTAACATTACCTACTGAAATCTTTCTGATGGTTGGTAATGCTGGTCATTGCCTACGGTTTCTGGACGCATTTTAGAGCACTTATGATATGTACGTAGATAAAGAAAATTAAAGATAAACTGCGCCGAATAGAGTGTAAATTTGTGTGATTGAAATCTTAGGTAGGTTTAAGTTTAAAGTGGGTGCATAGTAAGCGTGGTCGTACATTACACTTTGTTGACTGCTTTTAACGGTTTTTATTAGAACAGGTAGCAAATGAATTGGTTATAGTAAACCACAAATACATTACCGACTGATTGTAAAAATTCTACCGTGTAAGTATTTCAGGGATGTGTTAACGACTTCATATACAAGCAAACATGCTAATGAATGACTTATACCTTTTATTTGCATATTATCTAAAACTTATATGGTTTTTATTAAAATCATAAATATATTTTGCTTTGTTTAAGATCAAGGGGAAATGAAACAAGCTGTTTCGCAATCAAAGCGTTTTGAGCTGACTTTGAATTGTTGGCTGAGAGCCCATCGTCTCGCTGAACCAAGGACTACTTGTAATGCCCCAGATTCTGGCGAAAAGGAACCTACCCTCACACAGGATTCTTAGATTAATGCATACTCCACCCGATTGTAGGGTAGCTTTTCTAAACGGAAGCAGTTTATGCGTAGGCTTACCTAACTCTTATTGTTGGACGAATGTCGCTTAATAAATCTAAATTGTACTCTTTATTTATTTTTTGACGAGTGACTTTATAGTATTTACTGAAATGAATATGGCATACTCTCTGATATAAAAATAGGTACCTACTTACTACATACCTCTTCTTTTTTAATGACGGGGACTACTGCATTAATATATAATATAAGTGCGATAAGGGTATAGGTGGAGATAATATTTTCTGTCTAAAATGAATAGTTATATTTTTAATAAAAGTTCGTACATCGTTGCCTTAAAGGTATTTAACCATCTAACTACTATCTTAAAGTGCTAGAAGGTAAGGCTTTTAAACAACAGTCAATAGCACCAGAAGTCGGCACGACCAAGCCAGGCCGACAACAGCTCCAGTATTTACTGAGGATACCTCGTACAGAGGAAAAATATGTGTCCAGTTTTAGATTTCTTGGTGGTGGTTATTATATTATTTGCATCTTAGTATTTGCAACGAGAGGTCGGTAGCATAAATTAAAATAAAAAATACGCTAACTACGTGTAACGGATTGGCAATATTGGCATTAATTGACTTGAATAGCGGAATAGCAAAAATATATGTTTTTGTTAAAAACATAACGGCTATTCAACATACACATGCCCTGTAGTTGAAAGTCACCGGCTCTAATCCTGTCTGTCTAGCTAACTATAGTACGATTGCTCCAATATATTGATTAAGTTATGTATGTAATCTACCTACACTCCTAAACTTCTAAGCCCATCAAAACGTCTAAATCTAATTTTATATACGTCAACATAAAGTTGGTAAATAAACGTAAATCAATTGAGACAATCTAACAGTAAACTCAATAAGGCTTTTGTGGGTTATGAATGACGATAATATAACAATATGCATCTAATACAAACATCTTTTTTTATTTTACTCTTGTCTCGAGTGTTCTTCTACTCGCCTTGACTTATTTAGATATATCTCAATATCCAAACTTTGATGTCATGTTGATGTAACTGGTGACCAAAGAGCTGGCGGCTTCCTCGCACAACGTATAAAACGAGGACTGCGATAAAACGAGGAAATGTCTTGGTGCAATGCCTTAAGGGCCAGTACTACCTACTAGTACTGCTACCTTTCAGGTATGCAGTGTTGTGTTCCTGATGGTGAGTAAGGTTCCCAGAGCTCCAACCCCCTTAAAGGCCGGCAACGCGCTTGTGACTCCTCTGGTGTTACGGGTGCCCATGGGCGACGGTACTTGCTTACCACCAGGCAATCCGTCTGCTCGTTTGCCGCCTATGTCATAAAAAAAAAAGTTTATTTTTACAGGGTAGTTAAGTATCTGTTGTAATGTTATTGTTATTTTACTGTTAGAAAATAAAATACCTACTTATTCTGATCCTTAATTAAAAAAAAAAAAAACAAATAACATACAAATACAATTGGCCGTTTTTAGGTTTCAGTCTGCTATGACTAATTTATTAGTCAGTCCTGTTTAGTTCCTACATTACCAATATAATATATTTACTCGTTTTCTTAATGTTGTAAGGCGAAGTAAGACTAAAAAGAGGCAAGTCCCGAAAATTATTTTCAGAGTGTTTTAAGGTACAAAAGCGTGCTTAGAGTGTATGAATTCAAATGAATAAACCGCAATGTAAGAAACACATTACTGTTGAAATATGCTAGACATATTTGCGTAGGACAAAAACGTCGATTTGAAGTCGAAGCAAAGCAACGTGGCCTTAATGACAAGACATTTGTTCCGCGTAGAAGTATCTCTGCTTTTGTGTAGAAGTATCTCTGTCATTTTCAGCCTTAGCTTCATTATTAGGGGTTGTTTGTGACACATAATGGAGAGTGAATGGAAATAATTCCGTCAGAGTTAATGAGGAACACGGTTGAATTGGTGCGTTAATGCAGGTAAAGCTTTGGTTAAGCTCGGATATGTATGTTTTAATCTTGCATAATTACTGCAGGTCTCTTATATTTAAACGTTTTGAATTGAAATGATTAAGTACCATTTTTATAAAACATGGACCGAGGTATATTAAAAAAAAAAGTTCCGTGTGAGCATCTTAGCTGTGATTTATAGCGGGTCATTAATATAGATTCATCATAAAATATGATGTTGTACGACTGAACGTTAAAAAAAATACATATTGCGGAAAATCTTTTACGAAAAATCAACTATCGACAGCTTCTACTTTTGATCTACGCATACCTCGGATACATGCTGGATACGGTACCTGGTATCTACAGGCGATTTGATCAGTTCATACGTCAGCATTAGCCAAGGACGGTCGCAATATGTTCTGCCGTTCTATGTGTCACAGAGATTCGCCTAGTTAGATGAATAGGTAGCTGTCCAAACTTCGGGGTAAAACACAAAAATATAAGTCTTTATCGTACTTTGAAACTAAAACCGCCAACGTCAAGAGCAATATTACTTCATAAAAAATTTGACTACAGAAGCCGCCGTTGTAAGTATGTTGTCCATCACTGCACTGTTAGCCACCAATAGTTATTTATTTTAAACCGCTAGCTAACTGCCCCGTCAGTTCTGGTAATTACAAAACACCGATTCCATTAAATATTTGTTTATCAAGTGACTGCTGTCGGGCAGTAAGCCACGGCAATCATTTACCGGATTGCGCGCTGCTTGTCCGCTCGCAATGATTAATGATGACTAAAATATTGATACGATAATCAATCTGCCGTGACCTGTTGCAGGCCTGTGCCACTACGTATGTAGCTTTAATCCTTAAAAAAAAATTACTCTAACGTCCGACTTAAAAATAATACATGACCAAAATGTATTATTTTTAAGTCGGACTTTAGAGTAAAATTTTTTAACGCCATAATTTAACCGTTAAAATAATTGATACGGAAAATAAAGATTTAACAAAAAAAATACAGCGTTTTCATTTGCACGTATAGAGTATATAACAACACAGCTTTAATACAAGTTTATGCAACAATCGCGTGTGTCAGTCGATAATCGAACTCTTTATCGAGATTCGTAACTGTACATCTATTATATATAATGATTACTATAATGTACTTCTATTATCGTGTGGAAGAAAAGTTCTGTGCCTAACAAAAAATCGGTCACAGATGGTTTAAGGTAAACTTCCGGATGACCGACAGAGTCCCAATGGTTGCCACTTTACGCAACTTTTCACAACGCTTTTAGGAAACGTGTACGACGACGTTGCCGCCGCCTGGTGGCGTTAATCGAAACTACCACTATCAAAAACTAACGTTAACATTTATGAATACATAACAGAATATTAAATTTTCACTAAAAATTTAGTGAAAATTTAATAATTTTAACTATTTATGATTAATAAGATGTGTAAGAAAAGTTTTTACAGCCTTTTCAAAGCTTCCATAACGGTAATAGAATGGGAGTAATAAACATTAATGAACATTTTTGACAGTTTTTTATTTCTATTATCTGGATCAAAATAAAATGGCCTATAAGTAAAAAACATGATCATTACTAAAAGAGTTTTCAGACCAACTACATGCGTAGTCTATTATAGTGTCTACAACTATCCATTATCGTAGTTTGACATGCGAGCCGTTTAGAACTAATTTAATAGCACCCCGCAACCTGTTCGAACTTTATCGGATTACTTAGCTGTCAAAATGTAATATGGTAAACTTGACTTATGGTAATATTTATTACGGCCGTATTTAATTTGGTCCTAGCCAATTATTTGTTTTCATAAGAAAATATAAATAAGTAAAATAACATGCAAATTCAATTTTTATTTAACAACAAATTAAACTATATCAATATAGATTGAAAGATATCAAGCACATTAAGCAGTCAGAAGAACACGAAAAAGAGAAGTATGTAAGAGAAGTATATAAAAGTAATAGTAAAACAAAATCAATAATAATAATGTAACGCTCACTGAGGCATTCCCTAATACAGCCAGTTAACACAGGGTAGCTGGTGCTTGTGGCGAGATGTAGGAGAGTAGCGACTCCTCATACCCGAGTGCCCCTGGAAGTACTTACCTCTGGCTTCCCTTACCCGGTCGTCCAGAATAGGGACGCTATAGCTGCGTTCTCTAGAGTAGACGTGGAAAAGTTCAGTGACTACACTCTGCTTTTGCACCGGTGTTGCCCTAAGGCCAAGTTAGATGTCGCCTTTTGACATGAAAATGGCCTTAAGAGAAAGGCCAGAGTCACCGTCTGTCCTCGTAGTTACGTTAATCGATCCTCTTCATCTAATAGCAGAGTAAATTTTTGATTACATTAAATCTCAATAGTCCTAGAACCATGTCGGATACTGCGTCTGTGTGTTCCCATGACACGGGCGGGGGTAACATCCGTTTAGTGTGTCCTTACAGTTAATTTTCCCATAGGGCCTGAATTTGAACACAATTGCGTATACGGAAAAGATATAAAAATGTTAATGAAGAATAAAAAAGTCAGGTAATTTGGTGAAACCTTATTGTAATAATTATACTGAGTAAATCTGTCTATATTTCTTATCATTTGTTAATTCCTTCACACGTGTCTGACCTCGCTTTATGGGTCATGTGACTCACGTGTAAGTAACAAGTATGCGTAGATAATTATAGTGACGAGGAATTGGACCATAAGTATCCGTAAAGCCAGGCGAAGACCGCAGCTCCAAATGCAGGAATTTACAATCGCGAATAAATAATAAATGTACCTATGTACAGTCACCATCAAATATATCGCAGTACCTAAGGTGTTCAAAAACATCTTAACATGCTCTCTTTATTATCTTGTTTGCTTAGATATTTGTGACCATCTTGGCCACTCCGATATATCTGGCGGTGACTGTACTATAGGTACAAATTCAATGAAACTTTTTTATTGAGCCAACGACCCTTATGAACAATTGAATATTAAGGGTTTGATTAGATTTTTTTTTAATGAAATTGTTTTGACATTTTCAGATACCTACGCGTATTCGGCCCTAAACGTAAATCTGAAGAGCAAAATGGTTTAGTCACTATTTTATTTAGTATTAACTCCTGCCCGCGACTTCGTCTACACCAAATTAGTGTTTCTTCGAGTACTTTATTTTTAATATGGCAAACACAGAATATCGTTATAAAATAAAGTATAAATAGGTTATGTATTGTTTTGATGTATAAGCTACATTATTGTAAAATTTCGATCAAATGTAATAATGAATGTGTAAGTATTATTTTTCAATCAATCTTGCATGTTACTTATATCAAAAAGTATACTTACCAACATTAGGACAGCAACGTCAGTCACTTCTGGAGATACAGGTGCCGTAGTCAGGTATAATGGTATTACAAAAGCTTTGATAACAACTAAAACTTCGAATATTATCGCTCCAAAAGAATCAAATTGAAGTATAGGTTACGAACGCAATCGCGAACCTCGTTTGTTATAAATCCGTTTTGCTCGACCCTGCGTGATGTGACAGGCCGCAAGATCTCATTCTAGGGCAAATCTAATAAGCCCATGCGCTCATATCGTTGAGGTGTTGGATTATCCCATCGCAATTTTGTGGAAAATTCCTACGTGTTCCGGAAAATCATTGTGTACGTTTGAGACAGAAAGCGTCCTAAATGTCAGGGATCCATTTAAAATCATATCAAGCTGTTTTAGTTCCGTGCCAGTTAATATAAGTATGTTAAATATAGGTATGGTACCTACCTGTTAATAAATGCGGCAATTTTCGATGTCTGACACTCTTGACGCAAACAGAGCTATACTTTTAGTCGATGATGATGTCGATGTAGATGATCGAAATTACGGCTTTCCAGTAAGTAGAGATAATCAAAACCCTGGGCGGACATATGGGAAACTACAAAATATGTTTAAGAACATCGCAAATATACTTAAATATAAACCTACAAGTAAAAGTTATGTAGGTGTAATTTTTGTGATACTATTAGCGATGGGGTGTTCAACAAATTCGATTTCAATCGACCAAATTTTTAGAAAGTTAGATATTTTTCCTACGTAAAGCTTTTTCTTGCAAATCACAATAAAAAGAAAACCAAATTAATTCCAGCTTCCCTCAGAATTCTTTTGTCGCTGCGCAACCGTATAACACGCACTTTTATTGCTGACTGCACATATTGCTCAACTTTCTGAACAAATCCCTGAAATAATCAAATTCGAACTTCAAATCTTTTCCTTCTCTGAAATTATCTTTTGTCTTATGTATAAAGTCCTAATGCGATGTGGTAGCTTTATCAAATTAATAAATGTGCCGAATATATGAAGTCTAATTATCATTTTGGCTCTGACACATTTAAATAATTTAAATCACCGTTTAAACTAAATTGGTTTATATTAAATAGTTTTATTTTGTATATGTATATTATTTACAAGTTATTCAAGAATGGGTTTATTTATATTTAACTTTATTATGTTTTATTCCACTAATAAACTTTATTAACTCCCATGAGTAAACTACAAGACACGTTCTAAACTCGTAACTGTACCAAAACGACACACTTAGACCACCCTAATGTACCATCTCTTCTTATTACTTATAGGTATGTCTCATGTCAGCTTTAATGTTCAGAATCTCTTAAACATTGACTTATTTAAGGTTTTTACTCAACATTTTCGCAACTAAAGCATTGTTTTGTTCTTGCTTTATTTTATCTACAAACATATGTATGCGAAGGACGACGCGTGGAGACCTCATTATTTTAATGGTTTAGTTGTTATGGAGCAGCAAAATCTACGCAGTAAGTCGGCGTTATGATCTAAATTTAGTAGCTTTCTATAGTGATTATTCCTTGTTTCTGCGTTACCCCAGACCATTAATTGAGAAATGCAATGCATTGTCAAAGAGTATAAGGAGAAGTTCCGTTACATTCGGATTCTTATATGTGACGTCCTATCACTTAAAGCAAAGTTTTTATTAATAAGTAAAAAAAGGTAACCAAAGGTATTTATATGTATAGTTACCTACCTAGCAACTGATAATAGTATATTGTATAAAAGCGGGTAACTCACGTTTTATAAGTCAAATATTGCTCGACATGTTTCACTCCGTAACGAGGAGCATAATCATGAGCCATTCGCGTTGGCTTTATCTATATATTTATGTAATGTTGCCGTAAGAATATGCTCACTCAAAAATAATATCCATAACTTATACAAATAAAGACGAGTAAAATAAAAGATGGTCCGAAAAACATTTCATAATAAATTAGTCAAACGAGCGATTGTCTCGAGCAACTTCAGGCTTTTCAAAACTTTCAGATTTACAATTGATAACAATATATCACGTCCCTTTATTCATTTCATATGTAAGATTAATGATAAAAAATATTGGTTAAAAGGAGAATTCAACACAAACAATAATTTACACCAGCTTACACGGAACAAGTCAAAATTAATTTTAAAGGAAATGTTGTGATTGTCGTTATGCGAATGTTCATGGAATTTAATTATTAGGAAATTCAATTGATAGGTACATAAACTTGAAAGGCATTAGTTCCGTATAAGTGGAATGCAATAGTATTATTAATCTTCGTTTATTGTAAATATAACAGACGTCACCTACTGCTCTAAGACATCTGACCTAAAATAACAACAAACTGTGTCACAGTCATTAGGTAGGTACATTTTTTTCTTTAGCGAAAGGGGACTATTTGTTTGGAAACAATATGCTTGTTATCTTTTATAGCAGTAAATACGAAACGCGAAATCTTCGCAGCGCCAAACGTCTGATATCGTAAAGATATTATCTGAGGGACCCACCATGCAAAAATATTATTTTCGTAATAAACACATTTAATAGAAAAGTTGCGTTTATTTCGCAATATTTGAAAGAAGATTGGTAAAGTTATCTCTCGAGTCATAATAATAAAGTTGGTCTTACCTGACGTGCAAGCAAGGAGACTCTAATGGCACATAAAATATAGATGTTTCATCGTTTAATGACTGACTGAACGTTTACGGTCAAGGAATAAATTTTAACTTTGTAAATAAGATCGGTTTATAGCTTTCAAGTAGGCACTTTAGGATACGAAATGTTTAACATAGAAATGTGTGAAGACTTTATGGGTGTTTTGGTATGTCCCCTTTTAATTTACCAAATAAATCGATTTTTGAGAGTCGTGCATTCCAATTCAATAACTTTGTAAAAAACTCTAAAGTATATCATAATTTTTGCACGAAATATATTATTTTGATGCCCATAATTATAAAACATTTTATGTCATTCATGTATCTAAAATACCATTACTTCGTTTCTGAGAGAGTTTAAAATGTCACGAGTCCAAAAATTATCCCCTAGATTCGTGATGTTTATGTTTGTTTTGCTTTTTGTGAACGTCTTCACATACAATGTGTTAATAAGATGTCTGTGTAGCTTATTTTGTTAAAGTGTCAGTTTTTTAAATAAATATGTTAATACTCTTGCAGTACGTAAACGTTGGTTACTCTTTATGGGATCCTATAGCAATCAATTCTAAGGATTTATCCGCTTGAACCACAAAATGTCACGTTCCTGTGTCGTTATCAATTAATTTGATAGAATCTATTCTTAATGATTATTAATTGGCTAAACTTATAAATTTTCACTTATTATTAATTATAATTTATCGGAATATTATGTGATTAAATTCCGTGAAATTATTTAATTAAAGGATAATCAACTGTCAGTATACTTTAAGAAATGTAGGATTTCATTTATTCAGGCGTAATAACAAAACGTTAAATAGAGAGTTTTAAATTCATTTACTAGACAGCTATTCGTATTCACATTTATCACGTACAAAAAATAAAGGGGTGTAAATATATCTCTGAAAATGTAACAAGGTAACATAACGTGTGTCCATCTAGACGATGTCAGTCGAGCGGAGACGTGGGCGAGCGAGGTGGGGACCGAGGCGGGGCGGAGGGAACTACGGGGAGCGCGACGGCGGCGCGCGCGGCGGCCGCACAGCAGCCGCTGGAACGCGTGCCGGAACTCCGGGCTGAACACCGTGTAAATGACAGGGTTGAGCGTGGAGTTGAAGTAGCCCAACCACAGTGAGAACGATGTCAGCACCGGGTTCACTTCGCAATCGCCGCACGTCGGTATCAGGATCGCCAGCACGAAGAACGGTAACCAGCATGCTACAAAAGCGCCCGTTATTATTGCCAGGGTTTTTGCTGCCTTTCTCTCTCGTTTCGAGTCGGCGGCCTCTTTCGGTTTTCGACGCACTAACGTCGGGTAGTAGGCGGCAGCGACGGCTCCGTAGCCGGTAGTAGGCGGATCCTGCTCGAGGCCATTGACGCACGACTGCTTTTCTGGACTCGTGTTATTTGATGATACGTTAGTGAAGCCGGTGGTAGTGGTTTCGGAAATAGTTGGCAGCGGTCGTCCGATAACGGCGACAACCGCGGCTGCGATTCCGCCGCTGCCGCCGGCCGCGACGAGCGCCCCGCCTGCAGGCACCGGTGGCGGCCCCACGCCGCCGCGGGCCGTAGCTCCTCGCCGTCGCCGTATTCTCTTTCTGGCAGTTTGATATATTCGCCAATACAGTATTAATATAACTAGTACTGGAACATAAAACGAGGAGGCTGTTGCGAATATTTGGTAACCCACATCTTGACTAACGAGGCAACGTAGGTCTTCGGAAACCCGTCGGTTCCAGTCGGGATCTTTCCAGCCCAGTAGCGGTGCGATGCAGACCATGAAGCTGACGACCCACACACACGCGATCATGCCACCCACCCGCTTCGCGGTTCGTGCGTGAATGTAATCTATATTTGTCACAGCCCAATACCTATGAACAAAATGCCATGTATTATTCAACGGTCTTCTAATTTAGAACTAGATTTTTTTAGGCTAGCTTAGAAATGCGTAGGCTACAAAGTTCATCACCTGCAGTTTATTTTATAGCGATTGACATGTAACGCATTAAGTTTATTAAAGTGCATTTATTAATTTTAAACATTACAATAACAAAAAAGAAACAATAAAATTACATAAAACTAAGTAATTAATACAAAACTTATAATTTATTTTATTCATTATACTACCCATATTAATATCTCTATATGTAACAACCTATGTATGTAAGTAATGATAATTTTAGTTCATTCGCCAGTTTATTAGTTAAGTATACCGATATCTATTTTTCTTTTAAGATTGCCTGATATAATTATGTTATGTAAAACAAAAAAAAGTATCTTGCAATTGGTAAAGTTACCTATCGAGAGCAATAGCGACAAGATGCAATATGGAGGCAGTGCAACATAGGACGTCTCCAGACGTCCACATGTCGCAGAGCTCGGGGCCCAGCGTCCAGCGCTGCGCCACCTCGTACACGGCGCCCAGCGGCATGACCAGGCACGCCACCAACAGGTCCGCCACCGCCAGCGAGAGGATCAGCTGGTTGGCCGCGCTGCGCAGGTGCCGCTCCAGCAGTATTGCAGCTATCACGAACACATTACCTGGACAGGCAAGCATTACATATTACATTTTACGTCACACTGGGCGGTAAGAGAGATTTACCGCCCTAGGGCGCGACGGAAAATCTCACTTTACGTCAAAAACTATGTACGCATCACGGGCGGTAATAAAAAAGGGCCTCAAAAAAGGGTCTAAAAAAGGGTCGCTTGTTTATGGCTTGTCTGTGGCTTGAAGCAAAATGTAAAGTCAGCAGCAAAAGGCGCTGAGCGGGTAAAGTGTTCAAAATGACCTATACGCGCTCTTATTCTCTTGACAATAGAGATGTGTTTATCTCATTTTGAACAGCTCAGCCGCTTAGCCACTTCTGCTGCTGACTGTACCTAAGTATACAACAATACTTAGATGCTATTTAGTGCAAATTCAATTGCAAATATAAAATTTAATTTCGTTAGCTCCTCGTGGCTACGAGGAGCATGGCTACAATCCAAGCATTCCAAGCAGTCTTGATTACTTACAAGTGTCAAGCGGTTAATTATCTTAGCTAAAGACCTATAATAATTAAGTTCTAAAAGTTAACAAATACACTATAATCCATATTACATAACATAATGGCGTCAGTTTTTTCACAGACAGTCGCACCTGATGGTAAGTGCCGGCGAGGTAGAGGGTGTAGCACGCTGGTTCAATAACAGCTTATGCACTCTTGCCTTGAAGAGACCTAAATTATATGTTTCCGGGAATACAAACGAAGGGAGCGAAGTTCAATCCCTAGCAGTCCTCATAATAATAAGTACTACATACCTACAACTGTAGCTAGAATGAGTAAGCCGAGAACAACCGCCTTGGCGGCGGCGCGCACGAGCGCAGCGGGCGAGTCGAAGGGCGCGGACGAATCCCACCAACTGACGTTCGAGATCTCGGTGGCATTCCATTCGGGAGCCCATTCCGTCGAGTTCCACGAGTGGTTGCTGGACCCCGGCAGCCGCAGGTACAGAGCCTCCCACTGCAGCAGGTCGCCTCCGTCCGCGCCCCCCATGTCCCCTCACCGAGACACCACGCCACCTGCTGAGACAATGTCCTAATATTACCGTACTATATAATTAAGGCAATATTTTTTTTAACAAGACTGACCAGCGTTTGACCTCAATCGCACTTGATGGTAAGTGTCGACGAGGTCGAGGGTGTAGCACGCTGGTTCAGTAACAGCCTATTCACTCTTGCTAATTTTATACTAAGCTTACATTAGGTAATTCCAAACTTCAAAAACTGACTGCGCGACAAAAGCGTGATCTGTGAAAGATTATAACGCACCGTCACCGAATTACTTAAGTATCCAGTAAGCCAATTTTCCCTAGTTTTATTAATGTACCTATTTTTTGCATTAAAATGTGTTAATCAGTTCTAGTCCAAATGCTAAAGTATATGTCGGTAGATGTTTAATACTTATAAATTTGCAACAAAAAAATGTGAAAATTCGGAAGTCATTTTACTTCAAAAATATCCTCGCCGCGCCGGCCACATAGGCAGCAAGATGGCTCCCCCTTACACGGCATGGGCACATATGCTTTAAATTAAAGTTAAGTAAAAGGTACGTATGTTAATTATACAGATCAGTAAACGCAAGCGGTCAGTAGTCTGAAATAATATGATTAAATTACGGTGGTATAAATTTCATTTAAAAAAGATTAGATTTTCATAAAATTCAATTATTCGGGCATTCATTCGTGTTTCAACGTAGTTATTTGAACCTGGCGTCGCCACATCCGTGTTAATCTCTAATCTACGATTTATCGGCATCACAGAGAGGCTTTATCTGAATTTATATGCATTGGTGGTAAATGGATACATGCAGCTACTTACTTGCATAGCTTGTACATTGTTCACGCGGAGTGAATATCGTTTGCTTTTGACGAAATTCCGCGAACTAATCCCGTGTAATATAAACATTAGTGACTTCATCCATAACTGCGTGTCTTTACGCTCTTTAAGATTTTTTATATTTTTAGTTTGTTAGAAAGGGACAACATAACCTGACGTTTGATATGTTTAAATGGATTAGATACTTACTGCTTGTGTTGTATTTTCGAAGAATGAGGCTCAGCGCACGGTCCACCATTGTTATTTCTAATTTGTGAATTGCTTGCGTTCCAATCTGTAAAAGAGGTTTTATTGTTAAAGCAGGCTTTGTTTAACCTGTCATTCATGATTCATGAATAACGTTGTAGAACAAAGCAATTAAATAAGTTACTAAAAATATCTTAATATGTATTAGTTTTTCATGAAAAACAAACATTATTGCTTAGCCTTGTGGTGGGATTTTTTTGTAATTGGTGAAAGTATTTTGAGACATTGCAATATTTCATGTCATTAATATCTTATTTGGGAGATGGGTCATACAGACATATTTCATTAGGCATCTCTGTAAATATTGCGAAAGTTATTTATTTTAATATTTGGATATATCTATTTAATATGTTAATCCTTCTTACGAAAATCCAGGAATCAGGAGGTCCCAATAATACACTCTAAATAAATCTTAACTTGGTATTTATTATTACCGTTAACTTTAAACCAACATGTAATATAACACACTTTAATTTTATCAAACTTTTAACACTATAACATTCCTTGTTCATCATTTGAGTGCCTGTGGCGGGACGCCGTATTTAAGTTTTTTTACGCATGCTCCTCTCCGAAAAATGGCGCCATGCCCGCCAACCAATAGGAATCAAGGATTAATAATGTCACTCAAACCATGACCAATAACAACCGTACAAAAGTCGTTCTCTTACTCTTTAACTATAATTTTAACGGAAATATATAAAATCATATTTAACAATGTTGCAACAGTAACAATTAATAGTTTTTTTTTAAAGAAAACATTTAATAAGGCTAAATATGTACTAAAATATTATATAAAAGCTAACAAGTTCGTCCATCCTGACTCAATGTCATGTCCTCATGTCTTATACAGCGTGTACTTCTAATTTGAGCGATGAACATGTCATTAAATTACCTTATTCTTAATACACGTACAACACCAACATTAATTTGTTTTTATATGTTTTTTTTTATTTATTGCAATTCTAACTAAAAGTCATCTAATTATATTTCTACACTAAAACCATTAAGAGCTTTGACAGTATTAGAAAAACGGTCCTGTATAATCAATGGCATTTGTTTTAATTTATAAGCTTGTAATACATTTTTGTTATTAATTTATTATAGAGACATTGTCTTAAATTACTATATAATACATGACATCAAATATATTATTATGTAATTTTGATAATTAACATGTTCTCAGTATATTTTTAACAACATGCAACATGAATGAATTTTTTATCAATCCTTCCATTAAGTACTTTATCCTTCATATCCTTCCTTTAAAACCTTCCTCTTTACCCTTCTAGTCTTTCCCTAAGAAGCCTTCCTTTAAGCGCTGCCGAGTAATATATATATATATGTCCTCACGTTATTAAATAAGTATCCACAACATTTAATATTTATATCACTAACAATTTTGAAATATATTTTACTTTAAGCTCGTGAATATTACTAATGCCGTAACGCTGTCTATTTATTCATTAATTACCTCATCTGTTTCCGCGTCACTCGAATCACTATCCTCCATCCCCTTAAAACTTAACCACGGATGTATTCTCTCTATAGGATGTACCCCCTTATAACTTGCTTTACCTTTCCTTTTCGTTAACGGAGTATCTTCAAGCACATACCTATCGTTAGATAAGATTTCTACTACTCTATATGGTCCATAGCATTTAGCCTTTAACTTTTTACTCTTACCGGGACAAAGCGTGTTTCTCTCTACCCTTACCAAGTCCCCGACCGAGAAATTACGCGGTCGACACCTACTTTTGTCAAATCTTTCTTTCTGCTTTGCCTGAGATTCTAATATATGTTGACTTACATCCGATCGAACACCCTCAAAATTAACTTCCTTTTCTTTTAACAAATCCTCATCATGTAAAACCGTAACGATCTTTCCTTCTGTCATCCCTTTCAATTTTAAGCCGAATAGGACTTCTGCTGGAGTTTTACCTGTCCCCTTATTAACTGTGTTGTTTAGTCCCCACTGTACGTCTATAACTTTGTCATCCCATATTTCCTCATCTCGGCCATGATTCATGGTAGTGAGGGAATCAAGAATGGTGCGGTTATACCGTTCCACCTGCCCATTTGCACGAGGAGTGGCGACCGCATTCATTACGTGATGAACGCCTAATTCCTTTAAAAATGTTTTTATTTTCTTTCCAGTAAATGACGAGTATCTATCTGTTATGAGCCTAGTGGGTAAACCAAACGTTCCAAAATATTCTCTTAGAATTTTCATCGTAACCGTAGCCTTGGTACTTTTCACCGGTTTCAATATAATAAATTTCGTGAACGCTTCTATTATTACTAATAAATAACGATTTCTTGATCGACTAGGGTTAAAGGGCCCCAGATGGTCAGCATGCAAGGTGTGAAATGGAATTGACAATTTTGGGATTGGGTGTAAAAAGCCAGATTTCTTTCCCGCAGGTGCTTTACTTAATGCGCATTCCAAACACGCTCCAACATATTTTTTTATAAACCTACGCATCTTTGGAAACCAATAATTTTCACTCACCTTTTCGAAGGTTTTATCTATTGAAAAGTGACCTATGTCGTCATGACACGTTCGCAAAATTTGCCATCTCACACCTCTGGGTACTAACCATTTGGGTCCATTTGGAGTAACTTTAAAAACATTATTGTGTTTCAGGCAATAGTTACTCTTGATCTCAACCACATTGTTGCTATCTGGATTAGCCAATATATTCTTTATCCTGTTAACTTCTTCATCATCCATTTGAACAGTTTTTAGCCAAAAGTCGTTTATTGTAAATACGGTAGGAAAATCTAAATTACTTAGTTCACCGGGCACCGGATTTCTGCTTAACGCGTCAACATGCATCATGCCCTTACCTGATTTATATTTAATATCACAATCGAACTCTTGTATCAAACTCCACCAGCGAGCAACCCGTGGAATCATATCTCTCTTCGTAAATGTTGCTCGTAGCGAATTACAATCAGTTAAAATTGTAAACGGCATTCCTAAAAGATATGTCCTAAACTTCGTCAAAGATGATACCACTGCTAGCGTCTCTAACTCATATGCTGAAAAATGTTGCTCCTCTGGAGAAGTTTGACGACTGTAATATGCAACCGGTTTTAAATCTCCCGCCACTTGCCTCTGTAACAATATCCCTCCTACTCCCCATTTGCTTGCATCAGTATGTAATTCTGTATAAAGAGAGGGATTGTACAAAGCCAAAAGGGGTCGAGATACCAGTTGCGTTTTTAATTCATCAAAAGCCTGCTGCTGTGTTTCTCCCCAAACCCAAGGCGTGTTGTTTTTTAATAAGCCTGTTAATGGTTTGGCAATTGTCGCGAAATTTTTAATAAATTTTCTAAAAAAACTTGCCAATCCAACGAACTGCCTTACATTATGTACGTTCTTGGGTATAGGGAAGTTATTAACAGCGTCAGTCTTTTTAGTTCCAGGTCTGATACCATTTACGCATATTTCAAACCCTAAAAATTCAATGGACGTTTGGAAAAAATTACATTTTGCTAATTTTAACGTTAAATGGGCTGCCCTCATGTTCTTTAGTATCGCTTCTAATTTTTGTAAACCTTCATCGACTGTCTTTGAAGGTACTAGGATGTCGTCCATGTACGCCACTGCGGTATTGAATCTAAGGGAACCTAAGGCTTTATTCACCGCACGCTGAAATACTGCTGGCGCATTTGCTAAACCAAACGGCATCCTATTAAACTCCCACTGGCCGTCTGGTGTAACAAAAGCGCTTTTAGATTTAGCCTCTTCAGTTAGCTCAATCTGGTAGTACCCACTGGCTAAATCTAACGCTGAATAATACCTATTGTCTGCCAACCGATTCATTTGATCTTCCATACAAGGTAATGGGTAATGTTGTTTGACCGTCTTTTGTTGAGCTGCCTATAGTCTACACATAATCTTTTGTCTCCAGTCTTCTTTCTCACTAAAATTATGGGACTCGCGTATGGTGAATCCGATTCACGAACTATGCCTGTCTCTACTAATTCATCTACCATTCCTTGAACCTCTTGTCTCACATGAGCGGACATACGATAAGGTCGGTATACTACTGGTTCATTGTCTTTTAGATCTATGTTCATTTTTTCTATATCAGTACATCCTAACTCTTGTAAACAAGTAGCAAAACAGTCACGATACTTATTAAGTAAGTCTAAAAGTCTAATTTTATCTTCTGCCGAAATGTCTCCAACATTTAAACTGTCCAGAGTAAAAGGTTTAGGGGGTTCATTTTTATGGTCAATTTTATTAACTTTGTGAATACCGAAAGACTCAAGAACAACTTCTGCCCGTGCAATGAGTTCACCCGATTTAAGATGCACCGGTTTTGATACAGGATCTACAATGACTGTACCTTTTCCTTGTATCAGTTTATAAACCCCTTCTCTTAACATATATTCTTTACCAGCTTGACCCCTATAACCTCCACTCACATAGAACATTCCAGTATAATCTGTGTCACAACTCACATCAATAACACCAGTCTCATGTACGGTGGAATCCTCACTAACCTTCAGTTCTATTTTACCCTTGCAATTATGTTCAGGTTCATCCAAAAACAATAACTTGTTTCCTGTTTTTATAATTGTCACGTGAGGCTGTTCCGTAAGACTCTGACCAATTAGAACTGGATATTTTAAATACTTATCCGGCACTACTAAGCATAAGACCATGGATTTCACGTTTTGTATTTTAATCTCCACCATACATGACCCAAGTGAATTTACGAGTGCTCCACCAAACCCTACCATAACATCCATCTTAGAGGTATCCCACTGTTTGAAAATGTCCTTAGCCGCACTCTCGCGTATTAAAGTCAATTCACTACCCATATCAATAAATGCTACAGTCGAAATATTATTAATGGCAACATTTTGGATATATTTACTAGAATAAGTTTTCCGTGTTGGTATATTTATACTCAACAGGTAGTGTCAAATGCCGATGTTGCCTCGGCATTTGAAGATTACTTTTCCAACGTGGCTCTAAATACAACACAGTGCCTACAATCATCATCGCCTCAAGCACATTCCTTACTTTGCGCTAATATTAAGAAATGTAAAAATATGTTTGAATTTGAATTTGTAGACTCAGAAAAAATTGTAAAGACATTCAAGTCACTCAACTTAAAGAAGACAGAAGACTTGTGGGGAACGTCAGTCGCGGTCATTAGTCATATTATAGAAGTTATAGCGCCTTATTTAGCTTTAATTTACAATAATTCCGTTTCAGAAGGCGTCTTTCCAGATCTTATGAAATGTAGTAAAGTCATTCCTCTTTTTAAGTCGGGTGAATTGAGTGATCTAACTAATTACCGTCCGATTTCAATACTCCCTGTACTAAGTAAAGTTTATGAAAAGTTAATGTTAAATAGTCTGCTGAGTCACTTTAACAGACGAAGATTACTTACAAGTAATCAGTTCGGTTTTACAAAGGGACGTTCCACAACCGATGCTGCTTCGGTGCTTATTCAACACATTTACAGTATTTGGGAAAATTCTTGTGATGCCATTGGAATATTTTGTGATCTTTCTAAAGCTTTTGATTGTGTAGATCATGGAACTCTCATTCTGAAACTAGAACATTATGGCCTATCAGAAAATGCCTTAAACCTCATGTCCTCATATCTTAGCAATAGAAACCAAACAGTCGTTGTAAATAACACCCAGTCTAGAGGAGCCTTAGTAAAATTAGGAGTACCACAGGGTTCTATATTAGGCCCGTTCCTGTTTTTGGTTTATATAAATGATTTACCTTGTATAGTAGAAAACCGTTGTGATATAGTTTTATTTGCCGATGATACATCATTAATTTTCAAGGTTGATCGGCAATCTACAGATTTTAATGTAATTAATAACACACTAGCTGATGTTCTCAACTGGTTTACTACTAACAATCTGTTGCTTAATGCTAAGAAAACAAAATGTGTTAGATTTGCTTTGCCGAATGTTACACCGGTGGATACTAGAATACTTTTAAATAATGAATGCTTAGAGATAGTAGATAAAACATTGTTCCTTGGTTTAACATTGGACAAAAGTCTACAGTGGAGTCCTCATATAACAAAACTCGCACATAGATTAAGTTCGGCCGCTTTCGCCGTTAGGAGAATTAGGCAACTGTCGAATATTGAGACAGCTCGATTAGTTTATCATAGTTATTTCCATAGTGTAATGTCATATGGTATTCTGGTTTGGGGCAAAGCAGCTGACATACAGACTATATTTGTATTACAAAAAGAGCCATTCGTTTTATGTATAACTTAAGAGCAGGTGCATCTGTTAGAAAACTTTTAAAGAAATTAATATATTAACTGTAGCTTGTCAATATATATATGAAAATATTATGTACGTTATTAAAAACCTTCAGTTGTTTACCAAAAATTGTGACATCCATACCTATAACACTAGAAATAAGAATAAGCTTGCTATTAGAAAGTGTCGTGTGCGTAAAGTGTATAAATCATTGGGCAATGTATTCATTTATATAACAAGTTACCTGATGATGCCTTAAAATTACCCTTCCCAATACTTAAGAATTACTTAAAAAGTCTTTGATGTCTAAGGGCTATTACAGAGTAGAGGATTATTTGACAGACAAACATGCATGGCCCAAACCAGAAACTAACAAAACCGCCTAGCAATTAATTCAACAATTGTATGTACTGCCAGATAATGTAAATGACACAGTTCAGATAAGAAAGCATATTAAAGTATGTCTATTTTGTGAAGTCGAATTTATTTATACATTATTATTTTTACTTTTATATTTTAATATTTTCTTATCTTGTAATAAACTGTTTGATATGTTTTCTTATCGGACTACGCATAATTATGTAAGTACCTACTTTAAGATTTGATGTATCACTGTTTTGAAAAAATAAGTCCCGCCGTAGTTTCTTGCCGGTATCTTCACGGGTCAGAGGTGTAGGGTTTGAACCGGTGTAGATTTTTTTTTTTTTGACGTTCATAAGTGCATGTAATGTGCCTAAATTGAAAAATAAAGATCTTTTATCTTTTTTTTTTTTATCTTTAAGCATTACAGTTTTTTTAGTCTCATTATTCAAATTATTTACTTGTCGAAAACATTCAATATCTGTGTGACCAACCGCCGAACATTTGTTACATTTCTTAATAGGTTTAGGACATTTTGAAACAGGATGACCCTCTTCTTTACAGTTATAGCATCTAATTGGTGGTTTGTTTACGGTATTGTGCCTAAAGGTAGGTTTGTTGTTCCCTGCCACCTTTCTATTATTAGATTGTTCAGACTTTTGCATATTAACTTTCCGCAAATAAGCTAACAGTTTATCGCAATCATCAAATTGAGCGGCCTCAGCGCCCATCCGCACCGACCTATCATCTATGCCGTGTACAATACATTCTACAGCCCTTCTACCAGTTACTACTTCTAATCGATTAATTAAACTAGTTTTATCATAGAAATAAGTTTCTAAAGATTCGCCAAATTTTGCACGTCTGTTAAGCATATCTAACATCATCTGTCCATAATTGTCATTAGCCGGAAAAGCACTCTTTAACTTTCTTTGCCACTCAACCCAACTTAACAGAACAGAAGGCAAACCTTCATACCATTTCTTTGCTACACCGACGAGTTTTGGTAAAGCGTAATGTATCGTTTGCCTTTCTGTCCAGTCATATAAAGCAGCAGTCTCATTTACCTTCAAGAGCCACTTGTCAACAGTTTGGTTTTTTAAGGATGGGTCAAATTCAGGAATGATGTTATTATTTGAGAAAGTCTCTTTTTTAACCCTACTACTAGTGGTCATACATTCTATCATATCTGCAAACTTTGACATCAAAATCCTATCTTTACTTAGATCATTAACTGAAAAATCTCTGACAGGGGTACGGGACCTATAGCTTCGACGGTGATTTCTATATCGCTCACGCGATGTTTGACTATTAATATGTTCGTCGATACGTGAAGGCCGATTATACCGCGCTACAGTGTATCGGTGCTCAGTTCCGTGCCGTGATCGTGTTTCCCGATCGCGCGACGCCCTACGTCTAACTCTACTGCGACTTCTAACATGGAAGGCTTGTGACTCTGCGGGCTCAGTTAAATTAGGCGCTAGTCTACCTTGATTGCTTCTCCCAGAATCTCGGCTATTGGACCTGTTCCCGCCTCTGCACCGTCCTCGATCTGGAGTCCGAAGTTGCCTGCGTCGGGTTACCTTGCCTCGTCTTGATTTACTCTCACTTTCAATGCCGCCTTGGAGAATTGGGCTGCGATCACGAGGCCTCGAGCGCCGTCCCTGATCCGACGTACAAGAAACCCGAAGAGACGGTCTCGATCGCCACTCTTCATCTGCCTCGCTTGAATCGTTACGGCGAGATCTCGAACGAATTATTTCATCCATTGCACTACAAACAAACAATTGACACGCCGATGAACAATTCAGGAAGTTCTGCTTGGGTCTACAAATTAGTGAAAACATCAAGTTAGTTGTTTCCCGTCACATCACATGTCACCCACCAGGCGTCACCCACCAGGCGTCACCCACCAGATGTCACCCACCAGATGTCACCCACCAGGCGTCACCCACCAGGCGTCACCCACCAGGCGTCACCCACCAGGCGTCACCCACCAGGCGTCACCCACTAGGCGTCACCCACCAGGTGTCACCCACCAGGCGTCACCCACCAGTCGTCACCCACCAGGTGTCACCCACCAGGTGTCACCCACCAGGCGTCACATACCAGGCGTCACCCATCACACGTCACCCACCAAGCGTCAACCACCAGGTATCACCCACCAAGTGTCACTCCCCAGGCGTCACCCATCACACGTCACCCACCAATCGTCAACGACCAGGCGTCAACCACCAGGCGTCAACCACCAGGCGATCAACCACCAGGCGTCAACTACCAGGCGTCAACCACCAAGCGTCAACCACAAAGCGTCAATCATCAGGTATCACCCATCAGGTGTAGCCCACCAATCGTCAACGACCAGGCGTCAACCACCAGGCGTCAACTACCAGGCGTCAACCAAATTCAAATCAAAAACTATAGTCGTAATGGATATTTATCACAATTTAATATTTCAGCATATCATTATAAAAGAGCAAAAAACAGTATATAAACATTAACACAAATAATAATACAATTGTTTATGTATTTCAGTATGGCCATTTTGATTAAGCGATGTATGTCGCCGGTCAACAAAGTAAAATACTAATATGCCCACGATAGTAGGTAATATTACATCTAGACCTTTTTCAGTCAAATAAACAGTTTTATATTAATTAAATATATTCCTTTTTACAATTAATTCAAAAACTTTTGATAGTTTTTAAAATTTTACGTTAATTAAAGAGTATACATTCAAATGGTGTTAACTAGTATCTGACCCGGTACCACGAACATCGAAATTCGCATATTGAGCAGCTTTCCTTTTTACTCCTATGAAAGCGTCATAAGAGTGACAGAGACAATCGTCCGAAATTCACAAATATCGGTTTTCGCGGTAGCGCCGCAGTATCAATTAGGGAATCGAACCCCTGATTACCATAAAATAAAATGCAATACGTAATATAAACTGGTACCATTAATATAAATTAATCATAAGTCATAACCACAGGTCATAACTTATTAACTGTACCTTGTGAGCGTCCAGTGATCCCTGCTTCTGAAATTTGTTAATCCTTCTTACGAAAATCCAGGAATCAGGAGGTCCCAATAATACACTCTAAATAAATCTTAACTTGGTATTTATTATTACCGTTAACTTTAAACCAACATGTAATATAACACACTTTAATTTTATCAAACTTTTAACACTATAACATTCCTTGTTCATCATTTGAGTGCCTGTGGCGGGACGCCGTATTTAAGTTTTTTTACGCATGCTCCTCTCCGAAAAATGGCGCCATGCCCGCCAACCAATAGGAATCAAGGATTAATAATGTCACTCAAACCATGACCAATAACAACCGTACAAAAGTCGTTCTCTTACTCTTTAACTATAATTTTAACGGAAATATATAAAATCATATTTAACAATGTTGCAACAGTAACAATTAATAGTTTTTTTTTAAAGAAAACATTTAATAAGGCTAAATATGTACTAAAATATTATATAAAAGCTAATAAATATAAGCATAAATTGCTCCTCTGTCATATAACATTACATGTATGCAATAAAAACATAACTTCTAATCATATAGGTCGTCTAATGATATAACCCAATAAAAATCATCAACCTCTGAATAACACCTAGATTACCTTGCACTTTGAAGTTCTAATGCAAACTAAGCCCGTGCCGAGGAGATGTGATTTGTGGTTAGGTACGTAGCTCTAAAGCAACGTGTTTGTAATTAGTTGCATTGTTAATACGAAGGGAATTATGTGGCAGTAGATTCCTGTAATATTCGCTTTGTGCGAATACTTGTGTTATCCATCATATAAAATATCGCATATGATGATTATGGTATTAGCATTATTTACTCTACAGTAGGGTGAGCGTTCATGATTGGTTGCTTGTCAAATATTTATGTAATTTTTTTCATACAAGTGATAATAAAATGAATAGAGTAAGAGAGTTACTGTGTTTAAACTTGGAGTAATGAATATTTTACAAAGTGATATGCTTAATCGAACATGTGTGCCTAACAAGTACAGTTATCGACCACGAAGACTAAATACGGGTCACAAAAATACGTTGTAACCCCATTCGACTGCACTCGAGCACTATAAAAATGTTCGTCTGATATTGATCCGCTCAAGTTTAATTAAGTTGAAGCGTTTGATATTTCAATTTGCCGGATATAACTTGTTTCCTTGTCTGTATATGTGACACATAAAATATGGATATTTGAATCTAGGAAACCGAGCTATGGTTACCAAATCTGCAACACATTCTGGCCAGTGACCATTGAATGTTGTATGTGCATTTGTGCATATATTGTTTTTTCATTTGGGAGGCGTATGCGGAGCCGCATCAAGCCAACGCGCAGAAGCCCTTTTGACAATTTAATGATATGTAAGAGGTACACTAAGTGGATATTGTTCCTGTTCCAGTCATGGGACGCGCAGAGACAGCATCCGCCAAGGTGTAAGAGCACTATTTACTTTCAATGAAATCTATAACGTACTAGGCTATTGGGTGGAATGGATGAAAAAGTTTCCTATTAAAATGGTATACAATTTTATTTCCGGCAGACGGTGACTCGCCATCCGCGAGATGGGCCTCCACAAAAAGTGACATCAAAGATGGCTCAAGGGCAATATCGGTGTAAAAGGCTGAAGGTAGAGAGGTGTCACTGGACTTTAAACATATAACCAACTCGCCACTTAGGTTTCCACATCTATCCTTGAGAACGCAGCTCTATCGACTCCACTCTGGACGGCCGGTTCAGGCAAGCCAGAAGTAGAGGACCTATCCCACCTGTAAGACAGGGCACCCCAGGGGCACTCAAGTATATGGAGTCACTACTCTCCAACAGTTCGCCACAAGCTGTCCTGCGTTGACTGAATTATGCGTCCCATGTCAGGATTAAGGCCTCGCCTTCTGAATCTGACCCTTGATCCAACCACAGCCACGTAGCGAGAGTCTCACAAGATGTTGATCGAGACTCTTCGCTATTAGACCGTTCGCGGAAACTACTATCGGTACAATGATCGCTGAATCAACTACCCATATGGCGGTTAACTCGTGAGCCAACTTCACAGTAGCAGTCACAACACATCACAGGGTGTTTCGTGGGTCCCACTCAATAGCTAAGCGGTCTTGACACCCACATCTATAATACGAGTTTATGTAAAGCTATAGAGATAAAGTTGTTAATATTAATACGAATAATTTAATCTCATTTGCAGGATAGGTCGGTATAAGTATATTAGTATTAAGATTTTTAAGATATATAATGTACGGTTGTTTGCACAATATGTGTTTGTATTATTCTTCAATTTATTAACAAACATCTATGTCATCACTCATAATAGAACCAAAACATGTATTGAAAAATTCATTAATTGTTTATCGAAGTCTTGAACAATGCATTATTAATTCTACCTAGTTTTTAATGTAGATACTTACATCACTTATGCGTCGTACTTTAGAACTGCCATAAATATTTACTTGGGCCTTGATTGATTTTTTCTTTAATGACTGTTCAAATTGGATTACAAATATAATTGTTTACTTTGGTGATCAGAATGAACGTGAATTCAATACAAATGCAAGTTCAGGCTCATTAGAAGTTATCACCATGTTTTTCCAACAGTTGTATTCTACGCAGCTTTCTTTACGACCCATTAGTGAGCAGGTTATTTTGCTCAAGGTTATTAGGGTACGGTTTCTATGTATTACATTTTTTAATACGAATTGGTAAAAACAAAGCCTGCTCTACATTTAAGTAATACAAAGTATCAGAAGTAAAAGGAAGACTTAATAATCAAAAGAGTTCGACTTTCTATTCAACATAATGGAACTCGAATTGAGCATTTGGTAAATTAAATTGATTAATTTTGAATTTAAGATGTTAGTATTCATGGTTTTCTTTTATTTCTGACACTATGTTATTTAGCAAAAAATAAGCCTTTCGATTAGTATGATAAAACTACAGGATATACATATGTTTTTCTCGTGTACTTGGTTCGATTCTCGGTTCACCCATGTAATTATTTAAAATTAAAACTGCCTTCTTACATTAAAATAATCCATTTACAATATTTGAGGTACTTTCTATTCATGTGGCATAGCTGTAGGAAGACCTGTATACTTAAGATAAAGTGACTAGGCAGGATTTGAACCCACATCTACAGCTTTCGCGGATGACGCCCTCTCACCATGATAATTATTTTTATAGAAATAATGATATTAATGATGTTCTCTAGATTTATTGGAGCAATGTAATCGTTTAAATTAATTGTATTTTCCACACGTCGCGTTTTCAAATAAAATACTTTTAATTAGTTAAACGATAATTAATTAAATCAGGATTTTACGTGAATCGAAGCAAAATGTGAATAAGATAAGTAAGAGAAATAAATCATGAAAAGTTAAAACTTCTTTTAAAGATTGTTCTATAATGGCCTGCAATTGTGTACTTACCGATATTAATTAACAACGCCTATAAGGTTAATGAAAATTCTCTCAATATTTAAAATGACATTGAAAATTAAATGTTATCTGTTAATTAAATGACTATCAATCACGCATATAATAATTTCTATAGCCATCTCAAATTAAATCCAGTATACCTGTTTCTAAATCCATATGTACACCTTCAAAAAGGTGTGTATTGGTTCTTAAAGGGTAGACAACGCGCATGTGAATCCTCAGGCGTCCATAGGCTACGGTAACTGCTTACCATCAGGCGGGCCGTATGCTTGTTTGCCACCGTCGTTGTATAAAAAAAATGTAGCAGAGATTTATATGATTTTAGATGAATCCTTGTCATAAAATAAGCTCTATTTTTGTAAGTAACGACAGCGGCCCGTCGGGCCAAGGAAAATAATCGTGACTGTTTTAACAGATACGATTCAGAGACTAATTAATTACCCATTCTGGATTAGCTGTACGTTACGTTCACTCTATTTTAAGTATATAATGAAGCCAAGGTCGTGTTATGTAAACAAACTTAGCGCCATACTAAATTACATTAGATAGACGAAGCTTCATGGTAATAATGGTGTTAATAAATCTTGTAATAATATTAATGATGGCTGTTTATGGGTGATGGTATGTTTGTAAGCTCTAAGGCGGCATACAATTTTGAAAAATGTATGAATAATGAATAAATAATGTTGCAAGTGTAAAGGCTTGTGTTGTGGATACTCATCCAACGCTATATATAAAATACAAATAATTAAATACATAAACAGCCATGACTCAGGAATAAATATCTGTGCTCATCACAAATAAATGCCCTAAGTAGGATTTGAACCCAGGACCGACGCATGGCTTCATACGCACTAGGCCATACCTGTCGTCTTACACAGGATATACATTTCTTTTCATATTATCAATTTTAATATTTGCTATTAAGTCCCAGCAAAAATCACGAATAGCTCAGATTCGTAAGGAAATAAACAATAAGGAACATTGTAAAATACAATTGAGTAAATACGAAAATAAGTCTACGGTATTTGGTTTAAGTATTTACCTCATAGCAGAGAAAACATCTCAACATCTCTACTGATTGTTTATTATTATATAGCGTGACAATTTGTTCACTAGTGTCTTTGCTAGCAGCTATACCTTTATACACATGATAGTTACTTTAATTCATACTGCCAATATAGTAAAACAATTGGGAGCTATAAACTAAAAGCTAGATACAAACTAAATTAAAAGCTAAAAAAACTAAAACTAAAATATACGAGTATCAAAAAAATTGGGCCCCCTCGGCATCGTGCCGAGGATGCTGGCAGCATTCCCTCTCTGTATCGCGATACTAATGCATTGAGCGAGGAAGCTACCAGCTCTTCGGTCACCAGTTGAGTCGATGAGCCTTTTACTAATTTCTTTAAAAAAATGCTGGGCACTGGGTCCCCACGGGCCACGTGTCTCGACTTCAAAAGGTGGAAAAATGTATCCGGGGCCGAGACTCCTGTATTTATATACCCTCAGCTTTTCGGCCGCTTTAGCCGCCGCACCTGCCTGTTTATTAGTTCCGGTGAGGTGGGAAGGCGCCAGTGTTATACAAATTATCTTCTTACGATGCATTTTTTTTTATTGGTTTGATTCATTGTAAGACTAGCACGGAAGGAATGTTTTATAACTGCTTCATACGAGTACATACCGGTGGCAATAATAAATATAGTAAAATAACTATTGCAGTCTGTAATATTTGCCACTGGGATGGGAGCTGGATCAGTTGCATTTCTAACGGGAATTCGTCGCGCACGATGAAAATAGTACATTTCGATGCTAGTGCGGAAAGTATGTCATTACTTCACGAGGCCCGAGATATTTTGCCACGAGCCGAAGGCGAGTGGCGATACTCGGGCCGAGTGAAGAATGACATTTCCGCGCGTGTATCGAACGACGTTTTTTAATACAGTTGCGAAAAAACAAATAAGAAATAAAATAAGAAAAACAACTACTCGTTCAACAACAAGTTCGATTATCGCAGTGACAATTTTTGACATTATAAAGAGGTGTCTTTTTTAGCTTAAATTCGACTAGAGTGGAATTTTTTAAGTATTACTATTAATCCATTTCCATGAAAGTTTTTAAATGTATGTTCTATAAAATACATACATACTTGTGAATATACAATATTTTACTTAAACACTACGTTTTTTACTATTATTTGTGTATATTTATAAAAACAACGGAAACATAACGAGTAACCAGTAGGAAAAACGCCTCTTGTTTGACAGGCGTTTCGGCAGCTGTTCCGTTTCATTCTAACAACTTTTTAAGAATGGTTTTTCAATATTAAAAATAAACTTGTTATAATGATAATTGATGAAGAGGTAAGTAATAAAATGTGACATGTTTATGTTATTTGTTATTTCTTATTCTTACATTAACAGTAGGTTTTTTTGTTTAAGTATTAAGATGTTTAAAATAGACTTATAGTATTAACACCCATTAGTAATCCATGAATTGGAACAAGTGTAAATAAAAAAAAACTGGAAAAGTAAAAAGCACTAATGCGCGAAATCCAACTTTCCGCACGTTAAACAGCTACGAAAAGTACCCATTTTTGAGCACCTGTATTAAAAAATAACTTTAATAATGTTATATGTCATTTTCACTCTGGATTTGCGAACTACCCGGGTATGATTCAGCATAAAGATTTTTTTTAATTTGTTATTGAAAATTTCACAATATAAAAATTGTAATAGAGTAATTGTTATAATTTTCTTAAATACGTCTGTAAATATTTTATTTGTTTATTTTTTTAACAACTACTGAAGTAGAACTATTGTGGGAACAACAAATGCTAATTGTGTTATGAAATTCCTGACACAGTTGTTTGCACTTTACAAATATAGCATCTGATGCCACCAATCAGAAAATTGGCATAATTAGCTCGATAGTCAGGTTGTTTACAAATTATCCCGTTGTGGCTTTAGATGAAACATGTTTTTGCATCATGTCATTAGTCATATAAAGGATGACTTGAGATTCGACTGACAGAATGTGGCAACAATCCTTAAATTAGTACGTACTTGGCCGGTTTTAGTCTTTAACCCTGTCTGAAATATTCACTAGTTACACTAGTTAAATATAATTATCACAAAATGCACAACTTCATTTTATGCGAAAGTAAGATTGAAAATTGCTTGTACTCGTATGTTTGTAATTTTATAGTTAGTTTTAAACATATAACTATGACTTTTTTTTTTTACTTAGAGTACATATTTTAAAGTTTTTAGCACCGTCTACATTTCGCAAAGCGAAACTGCCATTTTACGGGCATTCATTCGAGCTTTTGCATAAGTAGCCCTCAACTCACGTTCATTTCGTTCAGAGAACGACAGCTGCATAGTTTAGAATTTACGAAGTTCATTCTAGGTTTAGTATCTACGTAAAATCGCGATCACAAAAGCAAAACGACAATTTTATAGTCGCGCATTGATCTGGAGTTTGAAGCGCGCAATAGGTTCCCGCAAGGTTTCTGCGCGAGATCGTTGGCCCACATACCGCCCGCTCTGCGCTATTTAAGAGTCTTCCAAAATTGCCTTAATTTAGAGACCAGAGAGTCAAGGGTTCAAAATTTTATAATATGTTACTTTAACTAGAATACTAAAGTTTCGCGTTTTGTCCGCATATCAGGGCCCGCGTCGAAACCACGAGATTTACCCATGGTAATTAAATTTAATTCGCGATAGATCCCGTAACTTTGTAATTATACATTATTTTATTAAATAAAAAACAAACACTTTCACAAACAAACACAGGACAAGGGACAGACTTAGGGGACTCTGATTATAATACACTTTGTGTAAAAAAATAAAACAAACACGTATATGTAAAGATTGTTAAACCATACACCTTAATGATAATAATCTGGGGTAAGATATATGTCAGGCACCTAATCGTAAAGAATTTGCTTTGAGAGTTCGTATTTAATATTTTTACTGCCTGGCTTAAAAGAAAGCAAGTTTGTACCGTTAAAATGAAAATAAATATGATCTATAAGATCGATTGATCTATTTAGTTTCAAAATTAAATATTTGTATATAAATATCATAGTGGTCCCGTGGGTGATTAGCAGTTGTTTTTATTATCACAAGCAATAAGTTCATAATACATATTTAAGTAAGTACCGTAAACATTAAAATAAAGCCTCTATACAATTAAAAATTTTCATTTTATAAAACTTATTTTTTTAATAAGTGTTCCGGTCATTTGTATTTTAAATCGTTCCATTTCATTTTTTTTTTATAAACACAGAGTAATAGGACATCCCACCTGACTCCATAGTTGGTTCTCCACATTCATAACCCAACTGCCCTCGCAATCCTTACTCACCATATTTTACGATATTTTATTTGTTGTAATGCATGCGTGACAATAATTTGGTAAAGTTATGTATCATAATTGTAATGGGTGAGTAAATTGTTCTGATTTATATTTAATGCAGAGCTGAACAATTACATTCCATCAATATAGCAAGACAATGCGTAGCGCATTAATGGTTTAGGTACCTAAGCGCGTATTGAAAATACAATAGAGTTTCGATCGGAGATTTAAGTCACGCACAGTTTTATCATAATATGATAAAACTATGTTTTCCTTTCGACTACGTCGGCCAGCCTTGCCCGTCTTTATGTATGGTTGCGGGATAAAAATTATGATATGTCTTTTCTCGCAGCTCAAACTCAAACGTGCGTGAAGAGACATACAGACAGACAGAGAATTACTTTCGCATTTATAATATTAGTATGGATAATAAGGAACGAATTGTTACAAGTATACAATTTTGAAAGATATATATCATAGGAAGAAGACCATCTTTGGTGAAACGATTGTTTTAGCAGGGATCAGTACCTACATCTTACGAAATATAGAGTAATAATGTAAATAATTGTTGAGCATTCAAATGAACAATATTATCGTGGTACCTGCTTAATTAGGACGTGGTTATAGGATTATATTGAATTAATAACAATTCTTTTGAGTTAGGTTAATTAAGAGTTGACCTAGTGTATTTTTATTTAATTGACAAGGGCGACGACGCCAGTCATGTACAAGGAACCAATCATGGACATTAGAGCTTATTTTAAAGGAGTAAAGTGCTGTGCGTTTGATGGTAAACAATCAATTTATAACGTTTTGGGTTATGTATTAAATCTAAGTGTCCCTCATTGGTACCTGAAAGCTTAAAGTTTCCATCATTGGTGTCATTACTAAATATATTTTCATGAGTAGACTTATGGGTTTGTTTCGGACTTAATGGAACACGTAAGTAGGTAGTACACGTCCATTAGCAGTTTGGCATTGACGTAGGTAATGGCATAATTTTATTGTTATCGCAACGGTTACACGCCAAAAAATTGCTACCTAGCGATATATTAGACAGGAGTACCTACGTACCGATCCGTCACTCATTCAATACTTTAGCGGAAATTCAAAAATATATTTTCATAGAGACCACCGATTTTGCATTTGAATAATAATAATGTATTACATTTTAAATGGTAACTTCAACAGGTTAAAAGTATACGCTATTCGTTATCTCTCAGTAACTATGTAGATTTTTGACTGTCTTATGCATTTAGAACATATTTTTATCCAGGCAAAGACTGGAATTGAACTGCGGTCTTCGAAAAAATGTTCTAAATGCATAAAACACTTATAACAATAATAATTTATTACACAATAGTATGTCATTATTGTACACTTTTATTTTTGATAATATTTCACAAAGAAGATTATACGAAATACATACTGAACATATTTTACCTAAATTGTATATTGTTGAAATACACACATCTAAGTATATAAATACAAGGTTCCTATAATCAAAAGCAAATGTTAAGAATACTGACAAAGAAAATACATAGGTAAATGTCACGCATTAATTATCAACTTTCTTTATTCAGTGAATTCACGCACGTGTCAATCGCGCCAGTGCAGCCTATTATTTGTTTATGAGTTCGCTCAAAAGAAACCTTTTTATAATGTCACAGCTCGTTAGGGCGAAAAACGACGAAGGTGAAGCATGAGTAACTACGGAAGTGCTGCCCACGTTATATTTTTCATTAAATTAGGGGTGAAACAATTTTATATAATTACATAACATTCTATAAAATGAAACTGAATGAGCACCGGCAAAGCATAAGCATAGGGACGCCAAATCTCAAATAAAAACCAGCTGAGCTGATCGTAACGCTTTAGAACTTTTAAATAACTTAACCGATCTCATTATACTCGTATATAGTTTTGATTAAACGCACCTTTCTTGTGTTTTCAGTTGCACTCTGTTTTTTCAGTTATTCTTTCATTAATTCGTCAGCATGAGATGGCAGCGTTATTGATCATTGAGCTAAGCGGCGGGCAGATATAGCGATAACGAAAAATATTCTCAGTTGATCCCGTAACCCTAAAATAAAATGTAATTGTACGGTCTAAGAAATTGATTAGACGGACTTGGTAACTTTCTCTTAAATATATCGATAGAAAAATTTATTGGCGGCATTGATGTTAAATTACAATGAGACAATTGAAATATATCCCTGGTTAGCTTGGTTTATCTATTGTACTACTTATAGCTTATCTATGGCTGGCGGTCGCCAGACGCTTGCAGTTGACACTTCTATTTGCTGCCGATTTGATGCTCATTCGTTCATAAATTTTATAATCTAATACCTTAAAGTACCCTACCACCAATATCAAACATGAATTTTAGCGTTGAAAGGCTTTGTCTGTGCAGCTGGGCCATTTAATTTTATGTTGTATACCTACTAAAGTTTTTTTTTAATTTGGATTTTTTTGTTTGGTTTTTACTCAAAATCATGAGTTCTTTCGAGCCTGATAGGATAAAAAAATTGTCCCAAGCTTTTTTATTCCATACTGTTACTATTTATCATACATACCATATGGCGGCGGCTCCCAAGAATTCATATTTCTGAGTAAAACCACACAAAAAAATCCAATTAAAAAAGAAAGCTGAGTATACAACTTTAAATATCCCAGCTACTATATTTAAAAATAAAGAATTAACAAAAAATCACGGTTCCGGCATTTCCTGTTGAGACTCTAGGGCAGTGGAGCCAGAGCGACCATAAACTCTTTAGAAGCATCAAAGAATTTCAGTTTAGCCGAGAACCTAGACGGCTGGCTCATTCCACGGCCAAATAATAGACATAGCCATTCAGCGGGGGAATCTAGCCAGCCTCATGGTCACGTTTCCGGAAGGGACAGACTTAGGGGGCTTGGGTTATTGTTATTGTTTTGTTTATTTAAGAAACGATATGTTTATACTTGTAAACAAACATAAATACATTTACTCACTTAACTACCTACCCAACTTAAATCTCTTGTTGTTCAGAATGGTTAAAATTGGTAAATAATTACCTGCTTGATAATGAAATGCCTTTATTTTATACTAAGTATCTACCAAAACTTGCTACAACTTTATTCGTACCCAACTAGTTAAATCGGCTCTGTAAGCTGATGCTTGTTTTATAAACTCTCAGCAACTATGTTTACGTCGGACTTTCCTTTACACAGTAATGATGTGCATGCAAAAAATCGACCTGGCATTTTTTTGTTTTACATGCGAAAAACCATAAATCAGTAATTAATACAACAAGGAATTCGCAAGCCTTTATAACGGTACCCATGACGTTAGATAGAACTAAGTTAAGATAGAACTATGTTAAGTGTATGACATGTTGGTAAAGCATATAGAAAAACCGCTACTCAGTTCTATTCAGTTCACAAAATATGACAGCATTATTCTGGCAAGGACGAATTATGCACAAAGTTGTTTAGCATGTTTGTTGTTGTTTGTGTCATTTATCATAGCCCCGATTCCCTATATACATACTATAATTTTTAAACAAATGTTTGAAATAAAACAACTAAAACGGATTATATCGAGTATTAATAACATCCCGATGTTTCGAACCCTTTAGCAGCGTTCGTCGTCATCGGGTGAACTAAGGGAAATATTAATATATATATAATGATAACCTACCTTACTATATGAAGTTAAAAGAAAAGGAAATGCTTATGTTAGGTTAGGATCTAACTGCGACCACTATAAAAACGGAAAAATGATTATTCTGTGATCAGTACCAATGTACTGACCACAGAATTGACTGAATGAATTGATTGAATGAGTATTGACTCATTTTATTAAATCGGCGTAATTGAGATATGTCCAACTTTCTGCATAAATACGTCATATATGCTGAAGTCAATTTCTGTGTAGTTAGCACTATTCGGAATTCGCAAATTATACGTACACCCCATTTGGTTCCGATTATAGATGCGTGATAGACTTCTGCGAAGTGTAATTGTGCGAGAGTAGTTTCTGTACGAGTACATATACGAACACGCATAACGATTATGGATATAGAATGATTATATGGGAGAACCTTCCTATCTATTATCCTAGTTTTATTTAGAGGAAGGGGAACATTGCCTATAAATAGCCTACTTAGTTGTTGGATGTATGTAGGTACTCCATAAGGTGGACCAACGATATGGTGAAGATCGCGGGAATCCACTGAATGTGGGTGGCGCAAAACCGGTCATTCGGAACAATACATATTGTAAAGGCGATGAAGTGCATGTTCAGATATTTGTGACCACCTCCACAGCTCCGAAATATCTGATGGCGACTGTAAGTCGCTTTGGGAAGCAGTGAACGTCTTTCTGATATGATAACTGATATGATAATAATGGTGATGGAAGTACTCTTAGGTATGTATATTCTTATGTGAAACACTTATTCAAATTCAGCAAACTAATACAAAGAGCAAAAGTTAGGTAAGTAATTAGTTACAATAAAGTTAGCGATCCTTCTTGTGGGTACGATTCTGGAACCAGCTACTTATAAAGTTCGGTTATATTTATTGAATTCCCTTATTTATTCTTAACATTGTGTTTTCTACTTGAAATACCGAATAAATACATTTTGGTAGTATATCGTGAATTTTCAAAAACTAGTGTAGGCAATTAGTCCCTACCCATCAATTTTGTGACGATAGTTAAGTTTTTATTGAAATAATATGTATTTCAATAAAAACTGGATTTTGGTGTCAATTTCACAAACTATAAGCGATAAATTACAATGTAAAAAATATGCATAAAGTCACTGTTGTCGTCACAAAACTGCAGCGAGTTAACTTTTCTTAACAACTCCTGTATATATGATAGTATTGGGGGAGAACAGGATAGATCTTAATCTTGTCGAAGAGGCGGCAAAGGGAAAAAATCTGACGTATGGGTAACAGCACCTGACGAAAACGAATAAAAAGCTCCCGCCTACCAAGTATGGCGACTATAGTAACTCCCCCCAAGATTATACAAGTCATATTTGCGGGAAGCCTATGTGCACTAGTAGACTCTTACGGCTCAATTGGCTGAAATGATGATGATGACTAAAAATGAATACATGTAAATACACTTCCATGACTTCACATCAAGTCGAGTCTGTCAGCTTTAAAGCTTAAGTAAACTAAAGTAATTTATATTTTCTGATTCTTATAATGTATTTACATTTTCGATTGTCGAAGTAAACCAAAAAACCTAGTGCTTGTAGGTATAGGTAGTTCCACGAGAGTTGAGGCGAATAGATTACGCACACAACTATATAAAGTGCTGATTGCAAAAGAGTGAACGAATGGAATGAGTAAATAATGTAAATAATCTCACAATCATTACAAGAAATGTTGCTGTGCGAGTGGCTTCTGTTGGTGGCCAATGTCCGCGCATCCGCACAGACCTATTGTTTAAAAAGGTCAAGCTTAGTATAGAGAGTCTATGAGATGATATGGAGGTTTTGTTGTGTCGACTGGGTGTGTTATAATTGGAAAAATATAAATGAAAGAACGATAAAAGTATAATGGTGTTTTAATTAATCAACTATTAATAGCTTCAACTCTCGTGAAACTACCTATAACAACGTGATTACACTAATATTATTTATACCAGTATAATCACGTAGAAGGAACATAAGAAAAAAGATTACACTGATAGATCAAGGTGGAAGATCTTTCATGTTTTACGTGATGTCGATTTCTCAAACATTTTTCAGATAAAGGCTACGTGAGTCGGGGCGGTTTAAAGTAGACACATCTGTATCTTGTAATCGGTGTTTCGAAATGTAGGTACACAGTATTATTTATAATCATCGGTGCACTGAAATGTAACCTATTAAATATAATTATTTAAATGGTTTGGCACATTTTAAAATTACACATTAATACTAAAGTCACTTGTTTTAGTGTAGTAGATATTTATTATTCCATATGCAAAAGACAAAATTATCAGTTCGCTAAGTGAACGTTTGAACCACCATACTTGAAACATTATTTTCGCCATTTTAAATTTTGTAATGATTTACGAAATCTACACTTCATACTTGTGTACCTGTAATATATATTGTGTACTTTGTTGTATATGGGTATGCAACATTGTCGTTTAAAATATTAAATAGGTATTTACAGTAATATCATGCCATCCGCACACATTAAGTTGTTATTATATAACCATAAAATAAACTTTATTCGAGGAGTAGGTAGTCTTTATTCAAAATAAGGTATCATATCTTACGTGTTCTCAGAGAGGTTCTATTTCAGAGTTACGTAGCCGTTTCTTGAGGCTTCTCAGAAGGAAATGCAATCTGCGACGCGCTCCCGGGTGGTTAAAGTATCTCATAAAAGACTTCCATTCAATCGCGTACAATATCAAAACCGGTAATAGGCGTTAGGATAGGTAATGATTATATGCATTCTATTACATACCTATTCATCTTTTGAAGCTCTATTGCAACAACTTTATTAGGTTTTAGAGTTTGATTCAAGAACAGTTCTTTACATTATTCACAGCATAGTAAGTTCTTTATAAATCTTTAAAAACAGATAGCAAAGTTGCATTTTATTCACTAGAGTGCAAAGTAATGTCATACAAATTACTTATTACTAATTGAGTGTTTTTTTGAGTGACATATTCTTTTATTTAATGTTTTTGAATGATAAATGAGGGATTTTTTGATAATATTTTTAAGGATTTCAGAGTTAATTTTTTCGTTGCGGTAGTGAGGTGAAAAATTGTGTTCTTCACTCGGTAGCAAACTGTGTTTTCCTCTCGTGCTTTGAAACCCAAATGCTCAAGATTCCACTCTTTGAAATTTGGAATCATTCGCTAGCTCGGGTCTCAATATTAGCATGAAAAGGTAAACACTAACTTTTTCCCCTAGTATAACAAATAACTATTAACACATGGAGAAGATTCATGCAATATCTCCTATATGTGTGTTTAGTAATATGTTGAGTTATTACCGCATACTCGCTTCTCGGGCGGCTATTGTTTGCCGTTCGACTAAAGTAAACAATTTCGATAGAATTTTCGTTGCCACCGTAATATCGGAGTCAGGCGTGATGCGATATCAGAGATGTGAACGCCTTGAGCAGTCACGTCCCCGCAACGTCTCGGCAGCTTAGGTCAGCTGGAGTTCGCACACTGGCAGTAGTGTAAATAATGGTGCTTAAGCACTTAAACTGAGCTACTTGTCGAGGACTAAATTGTTCCCACGTGTATATAGTTATGGAGGTACTTATACATCTGGAATTGCTTTCACTAGAAACTATGTATTTCCATTCTAAACTTAGAGAGAAAATTATTAATAGAATCAAATCTTGTGAGTTTTAGATTCTGAAGACTGCATAATAGGTTATTACTTTCTCTGAAAATAGTAAAATTATTAAAAATTCTGCCATTATTAAATTGCGACGACAGGTTTCATAAACACAGTTTATACAATTGTCAATTTGAGTAAGTTTCATAAAATAATAAGTGGTAAGTTTCTATTAAAAAGGCGTAAATATGTTGACAGTTTGTCAACAGCGCACAATTGAAGTGAAAACGTAAGGTCAATTGCCAGACTATATCATAAATGTATTAACTCCGTGTAATGTCCCTAGAGAAGCTGTCGGACGAACAAATAACGTTCCCTGCCGTTTCACTGTAAATGACAAATACGAGACAAACAACCATTGTATTGAGCATAATAAACTTAAATCTTGAATGAGATGTCCGCCCTTCTGTTGTAATTTTAATCTTAGTTGAACATTTCTGAAATAGATACGTGTAGGTACATAATAATACTGCACAATACAACTGTTAACAACATGTTACGGTGTCGTATTTCAAAAGATAAAAAATAAGTACCTATAGGTTTTTATTTATTAGTTACATTTTAGTCTTTTGTTCTTCTGTCATATCTAAATTATATTATAATAATTTAAAGAAAATAAACCTTTTTCTATACAGGATTAGACACTTATCTACTTTCGTCTGTACGTAGGCCAAGTGACTTTTTCTTTATACTCGTGTAAGTTGTTAATTCTATTTCAAAATATTAATGTCTTTAACACCTTACTTCTATTTTAATTATCGTACAGAGTGACACAGGCTACCTATTTATATGACTTCCCCGTTCAGAAAACATGGTAATTCCGTACATAAAGTAAAGAAGCGTGGGTTGGTTATGTAGGTAATTATTTTATCCGACTTACTGGAATGAACGTAATATCAGCGCGTGTACGACAAAATATCATATAATTAAATATAAAATGGGGCTAAAATCTCATCTGTGATATGAATACTCGTGAGAATATGCGAGAATACCGTACCGCAAAAAAGGGCCTGTTGAGCAACAAAAGAACCGATTGAAAACCAATAAAATCCGGAGCTTGATACATTCGAATAGTGAAATTCAATATAGAACATCGAAGCAATACTCGCCCGTTAAATACAGAATACATTTCCACGTAGGTATTCTTCATTACATTCTCCATTAAATCTAAAAAAGCATTGGGGTTTTAATATTTCAACGCTATCATAAAGGACCGATATCTATGAAACTCGTAGTTTTATTTGTGGTTATCTGCTAAGTTATGGTAAGTATAATTATTACTGTATATCGATCCTATATACTTAAGAGTTTAATCATTTACACCATCAAATAAAAAAGCGATTCCGCTTACTCTACGATTATGATCCAATATCATAAAAAACTCTTATTGAAATAGGTTTTTATTCACGCCTCAGACACTACATGTTTTAGTGTGCTATTAATCTCTACGGACACCCGCAGCGCTTTTATGGTGGTAATTTAAGCCATCGGTTGTTCGTTGAGGGAGGCTGCGATGTCGTCACGTCCGGTGTGGTACATTGTCGTAAGGAAAGCTGAGGATTAATACCCTGATATTTTATTATATCTTTCATATCTTAGACGTTTCATTCTTACTATTATAGACCGCTGTGTGTTGTGATATTGTCATATTATAACCAATCAATTATTTTAGCAGTTGCGTCCTAAAGGAGTCCGGGGTCTTCCTTAGTAACATTTTTTCACATATTTTCCTGGGCACTAGATTAACATCCAGCAAATGCAACCAAACCTCAGTCGGAAAACTATAATACATTATATTGGAATTCCTTAGGGTATTTTCCTTTGCCGAAAAGTAAGTGTTAAATATTCTAGTATCAATAAATCAATCCAGTACGTAATTTCGAGAAGATATATTCATGAAGATGTATTCATGTACAGTCGGAGTCCTTATTTTATATCTTTAACAATCAGAGACGCGGTAAAACGCAATTAAGTGAATAACACCTTCTCTTCGATGATAAGGTGGAAAAAGGGTTTTCGACCACCATTGTGGGTTTCAAGCACTAAATCAATAAATAGTGTAGGTATCTATAAAGGAATGAACTAAATATTTTAATTTAGAAATAAAATATGTTAAGCACACGGTAGCTTAATATGGTCAGGATTTTATCATTTATCACAATATATGTCACGCTCCAACAAGGTGAGAGCGAAAGTGAAGGATATCGCGATAGACAATAAAATGTCTACCGTCCGTTCTAAGAGGTAGAAAATGATAATAATGAAGTGACTAAGGCCCATCCGGATCCGGAGCGACACCGCACGCTTCCGGATGATAAGGCCACAGCCTGCAGTTCATTACGTAGAATCATTTCCATTAATTATTTTTTATGTCGGATGTGCTATTTAAAATTATTTGAACAATACTTGTGATAATTAGAATATTTATAAAACTTTATACAGATTTAAATCATTTGTATTATATGTTCAAAAGAATCCCATATTTTACAATATATAATTTAATCCAAAAAAGGTATAATTTTAACAAATTATTTTCTTCATGTAAGAAAAAATATAAAATATTGTTTAATACAGGTGCTCAAAAATGGGTACTTTTCGTAGCTGTTTAACGTGCGGAAAGTTGGATTTCGCGCACTAGTGCTTTTTACTTTTCCAGTTTTTTTTTATTTACACTTGTTCCAATTCATGGATTACTAATGGGTGTTAATACTATAAGTCTCCTTTAAACATCTTAATAAACAAAAAACCTACTGTTGTTGTAAGAATAAGAAATAAGAAATAACATAAACATGTCATATTTTATTACTTACTTCTTCATCATTATAATAAGTTTATATTTAATATTGAAAAACCCTTTTTAAAAAGTTGTTAGAATGAAACGGAACAGCTGCCGGAACGCCTGTCAAACTAGAGGCGTTTTTCCTACTGGTTACTGGTTATGTTTCCAAAGGTAGCATTCGATATTGATTTTATTAATTTACACAAATAATAGTAAAAAACGTAGTGTATAAGTAAAATATTTTATATTCACAAGTATGTATGTATTTTATAGAACATACATTTAAAAACTTTAATTGAAATGGATTAATAGTAATACTTAAATAATTCCACTCTAGTCGAATTTAAGCTAAAAAAGACACCTCTTTAAAATGTCAAAAATTGTCACTGCGATAATCGAACTTGTGGTTGAAGGAGCAGTTGTTTTTCTTATTTTATTTCTTATTTGTTTTTTCGTGTAACTGTATTAAAAAACGTCGTTCGATATACGCGCGGAAATGTCATTCTTCACTCGGCCCGAGTACCGCCACTCGCCTTCGGCTCGTGGCAAAATATCTCGGCCCTCGTGAAGTAATGACATACTTTAAGCACTAGCATATTAGAAGGCACTGCAATTCTTTTTTTATCCGTCAAGTGAAGGTGGATGCTAGCGTGTTATCCTCACATTGGATAACCGAGTTGGCATTATGCTAGGACATAATATTTTCCGTATATAGCATATAGCAAAGTCAGCAAAGGGATTTTTTCTTTGTAGCTAACCCTGTTATGATGCGAGATTTATTATTTCCCTTAGAATCTACTACTATAAAGAATAACATTCATGGTAGCGGGGTAGATATATATTATATGAAACTTGATTTAGGTTCTATGAAAAACAAGAGGATGCTTTTAGCATGTATTATTTAGTTTTGCATCAGTATTTCTTTGCAAGTTGTGTGAGTAGGGTAACCAGGCCAAAAGCGGGTAGGCTGCCCAAAGCAGGTAGGCGTTTGCATATCGTTGTTTGAAACATAACCGTGAATGTGTGCGTGCACCGCGAGAGTTCGAACGCCATCGAGTTTCAACTAGTCCCCAGCGAGCCGCGCTATGAAGAGGATCAGTGTCAGTGTGCAGTCAAAGTATATTGGTGTTTTTACTTAAAAAAATCAAGTTAAGTGTTATCTGATTAGCCGAATACCTGTCCATAATGCTAGTTAATAGTTTTACTATGTATTTTCATCTGGGCATTACAATGAGATTGAAAACATTCAAGTCCCCGCTTGTATTTCAAGGTTATATTTTGTTTATTGTAACAAGTGTTTTTAGGCAAGCGGGTAGGGCAAAGTGGGTAGCCACCCGGCACCCTGGTATCTACGTCCTGCTTTGCCCGAGCACCAGATTGAATACTGACATTTGATTTTATTTTAGATGGTAAACAATTACAAGCGCAAGACCAGTCAAGCATCATGGGACGAGAACGCAATGAAGCAATATAAGTATTAATGTGGAAGAATATTTTTGTTACATTTTTTATTGAATAGAAGAAAAGCAAGAATCCATGTTGACAATTAGTTAAAGAGACTTATTTTATTTACTTACTTATTTTTGTTAAAATAGTGTGACTATTTAGTAACAACATCATCTTGTTCTTGACACTAAATATTTATGATATTACATTACTTTTTATCAATGATTACGTATCATCACGTTGTTGTTAATTCTTATTGAAGTTTAATTAAACATATACGTTTACTGTTCCTACATTTGTATTGATTTTAAGAGCTCTAAAATAACTCTTAAGACTGTGTGTGAGACTATAACTAATAAAAGATATTAGTAATATTTAAGAAAGTTACTTAATGTTGTTGATGATGATACATGTTCAAATTCCAAAGTTGAATGAAAAATTTCAAAAGTATAGGTTAGTACATTTTATTCTTATTAAACTTTTAATACAAGTACTGTTTTGTGAAGATTATAATAGTACATTATTTTTGACAATAATTATTTGCTTTAATTATAACTTTTTTATATTTAATTTTGAAATTACCCGCTTTACCCAAGGAGCCACCCGATTTGCCCAAAGCACCTTAGACCCATGTCTGGGCAAAGCGGGTTTTAGCAGACCTTTTGTTTTTTCTTTAGTATATAAAAATCTCTGTACCAATCTTTAAAAATTATATTTTATATTCAAGCCAAATAAATATCCTTTCTAATGACGTACAATTGGTTACTGTACTTTAATAAAATTATGGTTTTTAGGACGTCCATCGTTAGCATACCCGCGTTGGGCCCACTTACCCGCTATGTTGTGATCGTAACGTATTTACCCTACAAAAAACTAAATTTATTATAAATAAGACGAGAATACCAAATAGCACTGAATCTAAGTAAAGACTGTACTACGGTTCCGAATTATTAAAAAGAAAATTAGTAAAAGGAAATATGTAAGCATATAAATCTGGGTTTTTTATGGCAAAAGACAAATAACATTTTACATCATTCGTCAGACTCGTGAAAAATAACATAATAAATAACTCTTACCTTCTCTTTCCACCTAAGTACATACTTTTAACCTACATGTCTACATGTTAAAATATACGCTTTTTCTAGATAAATTGATTAATACCAACAGTACCAGTACGTATGAAGAAACATAACGTACGCATACACATTCTATATCGTTCATCGAATTAAAAATATAAAAAATAGAAAGAAATAACGATTCACAATTGAATTTATAGACAAGGAAAACACCTCACCTTTTGTTTGTTATTTTCTACCCTGCCCCATTTACTTATCGTTGAGTACTCGTACACATGGCACAAATATCAAAGCGCTGCAGTCGACAAACACATTCTTGAATGCGCAGAGTAATTTTGGGCACGACTTTTAGAGGGAAACCCTTTCCCGCGGATTGCTCCGTGACGCGTGAACACTTGGCGCACCCGGCGCCGACGTGTACAGTTCCACTAATAATATAACTACATTGGTATACATTTATAGAATAAACGCTTACTTTGGCAAACGCCACTGTAATTCTGGTAAACACTTTCATTTCTTACAATTTACGCGCACGCACTGCGAAGACTATTCTTAGTTAGATATCTTAAATAAGCTACAAAATCTAGGGCCTTTCTTGTGCCGATGATATCTTCAAACCGTTACATTTTGATCATTTTGGGTTCACGACGTCACTTTTGCTGATACGAGTATATCAGGCGGTACTCTTTAAATAGTAAAGAAAGTACCAATATCATTCATATCTTTATCACTTATCAAGTACCTGTATAGGAAAACTGATATCCAGAATCATACGAGTGATATGTATATCTATCAGCCACGGACTTCCACTGCTGGACATAGACCTGTACTGCGAGCGATTTCCAGCACACTGCAGCGAACTACCTACTCCTTAAATTAGATCTTTAGTTACCTGTAATAAGGTCATCCGTCCATCCAGCTTGTGGACAACCGGCCCTACACTTTGGGCCGACGTGTACTCTAAACAAGTAGCCATAAAGTATCAAAAGTATTGAAAGTCAGTTTACTCCGTACCGTATACGCTTGAAAACACTCTTGTTGTCTCAAACACTTTACAGCGTTAATGAGTATTTAAGTAAATAGTGATAATTTGAGTTTGACATAAGTATAAGTAAGTAATAAAAAATGATGTAACCCTCATATCATTACTGCTATATAACTATAAGTATAGTGCTTGATGAAACCAAATTTTGGCTGTGTTGAATCTGATAATCATAAGTATATAAATGTATTAAACTGCATGAGAATTTCATACATGTAAACTGACCATCATGTTCATGTATAAAAACTTTTAGGTTTGACTTAAAGCAAATTTATTATAGTATTTATTTTTTATAATGATATAATATATATATCTATCTATTTATATATGTGGTCGTGGTTGCTTTTGTATTTAACCGTAGGTAAATATAGGTGAAACCTAATACGGCACTTTTGGCGACTGTACCTAGTAACAGGCAACGAAGCGTATGCAACCCTTCTTAGGAATCGCTTATTCAACTATTTGGTTCATCACGGTGACTGGCAAAGGTGTTTGATAGTAATATGATCACAAAGCGTATCTTTTACATATTGCACACAAGGGTATTCGATTCCTAGAAGCGGTCATTGACACATATTTCAATGCGTTTTTTTTTTATACCTGGGGGACACCCTTCGGTGGCAACGGTTATCAAAAAAACCGGCCAAGAGCATGTCGGGCCATGCTCAGAGCAGAGTTCAGTAGTTTTCCTATATATATATAACGCAAACGATCATTTATTATTACCGATTTTTTTTTAACTCGCTATTCAAAGGTTAGAGGAGGGGAACATTTTTTTAACTTCCAGAGCGAATATTACCGAAAATTTTAACTTTATCAAAAAACGTTAAAGGAAAATCTATATTCTTTTTCAAATATCTATGTAACGACATCTCACCCAATTTAATTGGGTGGTTTAATTATGATACTAAACAGTAAACTTTGTTACTTTCGTTTTTAAAACATGGCTCAGAAGAATCAAGAATGTCCAGAAAGTTACAAAATATTTGAGTATAAAAGAATAACTCCTTTTAAGGCCCGATTTGCAGTTGGTTAAATATTAATAACAAGAACTAATTTCCGATATATAACAAAACTAGGTTGAGTTGAACAACACGGCTCTCACAATGTGCAGTGAAACTGTCACACAGAATCAGACTCGGCGCCCGCGCTCGAGTACTCGACCGCAGACTGAAACCTAAAACCATTGCGCACAGCAATCTATTAGCTCATTCACTTATATAGTATAGATCTCTTCCTTGTTAAAGAGAACTAAAATGTAAGCAATGTTCTGATTGCCAGTAACAACTGCTGACGTAGCGACAACAATTTTACAAAATTGACCAAAAACTAAATCGCTTATTCAACATCCCTTAATCATATTAATCCCATAACTCCATAATAATATTTATCCACCAACAAGATTAAAGGTATACAATAACAACGCTGAATTGCAATCCCGGGCCATTTTGCAAAACAAAACAATTCGTCCTTCCTAAACAAGAAACGTTTTCCGGCTCCCGAAAGATTTCTTCCAAGTATCAGTACTCCACTGTGAGTTGAATTATGTCTTCACAACTTTCCGCACACTTTAGAAGATCTTCATAATCAATTAATATCACTTATAAAGTTTGCCGTAAACACAACAAAGGTGGGCAAATTGGGCATAACGAGGTTGTATTGTAAATTGTTGTCATGGCGATGGCGGGTCGCTTGTCAAATTAGGTTCAGCTGTGTCTGTCCGCGACAGCTACGTTAAAAATCATAAATCGTCATTGGGCTGGCTGGAGTCAAACTTATTTGTTTTAAGTATATTATTGGTCTTTAGAGCCGTTAATTATGTTTGACAATTTTTATTACAACGAGTTTTACTGGCTTCATACTATTGTTTAATCTCAACTTTTTAAATGTTAACCCGTGGTTAATCTTTCGTGTTTTATGGTACCAAACTCGGGCAGGTAATCGGTATATTCACTATTAGGTAGATATTTTCAGTCGTAATTTTTTTACACAAAATGAGTGTAATTTGCATATCAACAACTAGAGCAAAACTCGAGAATTTAAAACAAGAAAATAGTTGATGACTGCGAGTATATTGTCCACAAGAGATATTTTTTGAAAATGTGTTTTACGTGGGTGATTCAATGAATTAGTCATGATCACGTATATGTTAGGTATACCTAATCATGTCAATATTTTTTGTATTGTCACTACAAAAAATTTTTTTTTGTTTACATTTATAGTTTGGTAGATTAAATTGTAACGACCTGAGTTAACCATAAAATATAGTTGCGGTACTCATTAGTGTAATGTTATTTGGAACATCAATTAACTTAATTCAGTTAACCTACTGGTGAACAACCCACATTGTTAATTATGTTTTAGCCAACTGTGACCCTTCAAATATGTATTAAGATCTGTTTATTACATTGTATTCTACATTGGAATGTTCTTTGAATTTTTTAAACCAGCATGGCAGTATTTAGTGTTTTTTTTTCTAAGCAGATTCATAGGGACTCATATTTAGGGTTATAATGAGTCCGGTCCTGAATATATTATATAAATTATGAATATATTAAATATGTACTAGCTTTTCCTCGTGATATCGTCGGCTATCCATGTCCGTCTTTAAAGTATGGTTTCGGGATAATAATAATTATATACCTAATTAGGTATCCTATGTCCTTTCTCGTAGCTCAAATTCTTTCCATTGCAAATTTCATCCCAATTTGTCCAGCGGTTTAAACGTGAAGAGGTAACAGACAGACAGAGAGAGTTACTGTCGCAATTATAATATTAGTATGGATAAAGGCATATTTCCCTCAAACCTAAAAATATTGATAAGTATAAGCGACCGTTCTCATTTTAAGTCTAGCTTCTTTAATAAAAACGTGGCAAAGATAGAAGCCCACATTTTCACATAAATATGTCACAAGGTAGGCGTTTAAGTAATAGTTCTGAATTCAACACGGTCGATAAATAAATATTATTACAAAGTGGTATGCAGGTAAACAGTACATATTATTTTTGTATAGGTCTGAAGGTACCTGACATAACTATATGATTTTACCTTACCTACCTACAAGCCGCTTCGGTTTAGGTCCCAATCAGTTTTAGTTATCATTGTTAGTGTCAAAACGAAATAAATAACACTACAATATTTACAACAAATTATTGTTTATTTAATTGCCCTAATAAATGTCTATAATATTCCCAGTAATGTGGTTTGATAGTTAAGTATTTGTTTAATGTGAACTTTGTAAATCCTTGTGCAAGAGCCTGTAACAAGTGCAAGGCCAATAACGATGCACCGAGCGAGCTACTATTTCAATCCTTCATTTAATATCCCTTTGATAATATTCAATCATACTTCTATATCTTATTTATGACGTCGTAAGGAATTGTATTTTAGGTATTTATTGGAAGCCTTTTGTTATCATTTAGGTGGTGACAAATTTTGTGGGATGACTTTTAATTTTTTTTTTATATCAGCTACAGATCAAAAGTGGCTTGCTACACGTCTAATGCATAATAATACATGATTTTTTTTCCGACCGCGCCAGGGATGCTAAGCCTAATTAAACATTATACAGACTAGGCAAAGCCCAAGCCTAAGCACGATTTAATTAATTCCCGTGTTGAATATAAATTAATTGTTTTCAGGCTTGCTCATTTTGGTGACAACCGACAGGTTTAATTAAAATTACACCATAACTGATTAAGAAAGTGACAATAATCCTGAATATTGACTGAGCACATAAATGATATACGATTAAATAGTAAATTATCTACAGTCGCATTGAAAAAAATGCCGCCTCTGAGGACTAGCTGCATTTTTCTGATTTATATTATTACCTCTAGAGTACAAAGTATGTGTAACGTGGCGGCGGTTTAATATTTTTCTTGGAACAGCCGTAACATATATAAATAGCATTCCTTTCCTGCAGCAGGAGCCGAAGGAAAATCGTGTAAGTATTTAAAAACTAGATAAGCCGGACATTTAAAAACAAGAAAACTAGATAATCTATATACGCGCTGCCACTGCAAGAGTATACACTTAGAGATGACTTTACTTTGGTATGTTTAGAAGAAATATTTTGCAGTTCAATACTCCATATTATTAAAAATATAATTTTTGAAGTACTGTTTAATGCTTACATAGATCATAGGCTTAGTAAGTAGTGTTATAGTGGTATTTTTAGATAAGGAGATATGCCTTTTTTATCGTAAAAACACACAAACACTATTAATGAGATTAATTTGTTACCTACGCTCAGCTGCCAGTAGGTAACGGATTTCTAACCATGTATGGGTTTTCTGAACTAAGTTTTGTTATGAAAAGCCTTTGCAACTGCACATGAGAAAATCTAAAGTGATGGAGTGCTGTTAGAGATACCTTCAAAGAATACCAAAATTGGAAAGTTAGTTGGCAAGGACGAGCAGGGAGTGTCATATTAACTAGGTTGAAGTTTCTCTGCATTATTTTTTTTACGAAATTTCTCGATTGTCAATTGTTTTAACAGAGTTTCCCGCAAGGTAAACAGTCCTAAAACCATATCCTTTCCTAAACCTAAGTTAACTACATGTGAGTAAATAATTTGAAGACAAAACATGTCTACCTGCCTGAAATACGTATAATACGATAACGACAAGAATATTATTTTGTACTTCCCAGCTTACAAAAATGTAATCGTGCATAGAAAATGTATACAACGCAAATATACAACTTTTTTATTTCCTTCCAAAGTCGGCACGAGCTTATTATGCATACATACTGAGTACGACCCAGAAGTTTTGTAAAAGAGCGACTAAAGTCGATGTACGAGGTCAGATGGACATAAATTCTGTTTTAACTTTGCTCAAGTACTGAATACTATACAAGGCGGCCCTGCGGCGCCGTACAATCAATAAAGACGACCGCAAATTATTATTGATTGACGTTCAGTGTAATTTCTAAGTGATTTTACCGTGATTGGTGATAGTGTTTCAAATATTACATCTATTGATTACCTAAGTAAACTAATCGGTCAACAAATATTAAGCCCGTTTTCTCAAACAAACAAAACAAACAAACAAACAAAAATTTATTTGCAGAAAAAGGGTAAATTACAATGGTATTGTAACATTAAATCTGTATCACCTTTTCCGACTGTTTTGAACAGTATGCAAATATTTAGAGTTAGACGTACTTATAGTACATACGCGTTAGTACATACAGTAACGTATAATACACGCCTTAAGTATTAAGACAGCCTACAGTTAAAAGTACATTCGACATATAGGTAAAGTATTACATAGTTCCATTAAATATCAAAATAGAAAGAAACATTGAATTAGAGTACAAAAAGCCGTCATACATCACTCAACATAATTCATAAAATCTTTAACTCTGTAAAAGCAGCGTTCGAGGGGCCAACATCTTAGTGTCTCTTACCCAATGGATGCAAATTCAGGTTAGCTGGTTAGAATAATGGGGACTAGTTACTCAAAACTGACAAGTGTTTTTATTGTTTATGTGATCCTGAGAAATTAGTCATTCGTCCCAATCACAATTTGTGCGATAAGTACCCTATGAAATATGATAACCTATGAAATATATATATTTATATTCGTTTTATTTACGTACAAATTTAATGGGAAAATGCATCAATTTAAATCAAACAGCTTATTTTTTAAATATATTACTATACATATATGAGCTTGCTTGCTTATTTAGTAATATCGCAGCCAGAAAGAGCCTTATATATGGGTCATTACTTTTCCGCCCACTGTAAAATTAAGACAACTAAGATGTGATAACTATTAACTTTTTAATATAAAGTTATTTTTTACTATATAATTTATTACAATTAAAATGTATCGCCTAAAATATTTTGAAAACTGCATTAAAATATTTAATCATTGCCTGTTATCCAAACTTTGCTGTTAAATCATGCGGTATAAGATGTTCATAAGAAAATATGCCGATAAAATAAGCTAAGAAGACCTGTTTCTTGAATAACAATGTTAGAAAGTTATTTCAAACAGGAGCCTGTGCACAGCAGGATGTTCTCTGCTTAAATAATATTGCTCGCTCGCTTTTATTATATTTCCCGTTCAAAAGTAAAGAATCCGTTTCTGAAAACGTAATCGAATCTTTAACAAGCAGTTCACAATCAGTTCATTGAATAATAATAATTTGTCATGCGAACCATTTGTTGCTTTCGTTTTTTTTTATTCGAGTTAAATGTCTAATATCAAATTTTGGACTGGTAATTGAGTGACAATTTGTATTACCGGCCAGGTATTCGGATAATAACTGCTGACGCATTTTACCTGTAATACTATACTCATTTTAATATTCTTGATATTAAAGTTTCGCTTTCATCTTATAAACCTAATACAGTTTGTACTTTAGGTATTTACATAAGTTACTTAATACAACCAATTCTTGTGACTTTTCCTTCAGTTTTTATAACAATTTCTGTTATTACATAATTAAACCTTAATACATAACATTAAATAACTAGACCAAAGTAATAAACATCGCTGCCCATCCACAACACGACTAAAATGAACTGACCATTTTAAAATCATTAAAAGCACTGTAATTAATCGAATTATTCTTGAGTACGATTTTCGCTTGTTTCATTTTATGACTGCCACGAATTAATTACACTTATCTGGTACCAGTTAGCTACATTTAGCTAGTTGGTACTAGCGACTGAATATCCATACACTTTGTTTCCAGTACAAATGGCTCCCAGAAATCATTCCAATATTCTACTGACAGTTATCCTCTTACGCCCCTCCTCAGCTTTATGATAAATTGAAAGATACACTTTTAGACGACGCCTTCTGAGGAAACATTTTTAAATGGGCATTATGCAGACTTAGTTTATAATCGCTGGCTGGAATATATATGAAAGTAACATATTCCGTTAGTAACCTACCTACCAACTAGTTCACCGTACTTATACCCTGACTTACATCAATAAACCTTCATTTTGTTTAAGTAACTCTTACTTGCCTATTACTTTACTACTTGAAATACCACTCAGATTCGGCAGAGACCGCCTCAACCAATCTCGCTGGAGTAAACTTAGTAGGAGTATTCCAGTAGAACATATCAAAGTCTGGTGCGGAAGGATCCTGGATTTTCCTCCGGCTTTATTCTCCCCATACAGTCTACCCGGTCTAACATTCCGAACGGATTATAGAGCCTAAGTCCAGTAAATAAAACAAACTACTTAAAATAATTTTGAATAGGTACTTTTAAGTAATATATATTGATAATATTGTCTTCGGTTGCCGTGATAATTACTCACGAAATAAAACAACTGAAATTGATTATATCGCGTATACTAATCCATCCCATGACCAAAAACGCTGGTAAAGGGTTCGAAACGTCGGGATGAAGTTTAAATTAGTATACGCTATATAATCCGTTTCAGTTGATTTATTTCATAAATACATAATGATGTTAATTTCCGGGTGAACAACAAAGCATTAATATTAACTTAGAGCGTGTTGTACTAAACGGACTCAATATTGAGTTAACAGTTTGATTTATTCGTGTAATATGAATTTCAGCCCTTTGCAAATACGCGTCGAAACTTATTGTGTTTCAACAAAAGTACGTCCAACAAATCAGCATAAAATATTATTGCGTACAATTCATTATATATTCAGGACAACGAGGCTATACAGTTGAAACAATCAGCAATATAAAAACATTTACTCTCTTACTTTTTTACGAACATTTTCACTGTACACATACAAACATATAATTATATATATACATAATATTTAAATAAGCATGTTCGGTTAGAATATATAGGTGTTAAGATCAGGTATATAAAGCATAAGTATGTTATAAAGAAAAATAATATTTTGAATAGGTACAACTGAAATTTGCTTTAATGTATTTATATAAAACTCGACTCTGACTTTATGTATAAACATTACATAAAAACTAATTACTAGGACTACAGCATCCGAATAAGAAAAGAGACATGTTTTTTTGACTATATGTTTTTTGTGTATATATTTTAGTATCTGATAGAACCCGAAAGACAATTGTTAATAAAAATATCTCCCAACTTCGGAAAAAATCGATCTGTCCTTTATACTTTATTTTCCGTAGCTTACGTTAGCTGTGCAACATAAACCAACAGCCACAATTACTTAGATTCTGGTTAGACAGAAGCGAAATGCATAAATTCCTAACAGATAGAGAATTTTTCATAAATTGTTAAAAATGGGTAATAGTTTATGCTACCAGACACTACGACCAAATTGTACGTTAATATTAAGGTGGGTGCTTACCTTTTTTTATTTGTAGTTTTTTGTGTAGTTTCAACTCAGAATCATGAGCTCTTTCAAGCCTGATAAGAGAAAACATTGTTCCAAGCTTTTTTATTCCTTTCCGTTACTATTTTTCATATATTTCATGTGGCGGTTACAGAACGGAAGTAATAAAAAACGTATGAAAAGCTTAGGACACATTTTTTCTCGTATCAAACTCGAAAGAGCTCATGATTCAAGTAGAAACCAGACAAAAAAATCCAAATTAAAATTATTAATTGAGTATACAACTTTGAATAAAATGGCCCTGGTATAATATTTGAAATTCGCATTTTGTCCAACAAAAAACTATTTTTTTAAATCACTTAAATATATCATTTCAATGTTATAAATAATTTTGAGTTAAAAAATTAACAACAATCATTAACCTAACCAAAATTATAGTTACGTATTATTTGCAGCCATGGTTGAAACTATGTAACATCGACTATAAGTACCTAGCACATTTCAAGTTCATACCCTCGTAACATCCGAAATCGAACCCCTAATTGTCGACGTCGGTAGGCCAGATTCGGCGGACGGCCGTATGTTACGCTAAACGACATTTAGCGCCTGTGCCGCCATTCCTCAAATTAATGTTACGCGTCTCGCTACGGCTACAGTAATTGAGCACCAGGAGAATGTAATAAGAAGCATTAATTATTGTGACTTTATAAATTAATGTTATGCTACTTACTGTGTGATGTCATGTGCATTAATATGTATAATATATTTTTCTACCCCTGTAATTTTTACCATCACTTTGGTTAAGTAAAAAAATAATGAAGGCAACTCTCATGATTAGTGTTAATATCGCTAACATGGCGTACAATAACTTCTCAATTACAAGATTAATACTTTTTATATGGATATTTTAGAAAAGAGGTTCATTTATGTTTTTTGCTTGTTGAGCTACCGATAAAATGGCGAAATCGATAAGGGTACGTGACGCCATTCTTCCTATATTTCTAAGGAAGTAAATTTTTGGTGTGTCGTTGTATTATAACTTGGTTGTTGTTCTATAATAAATTATTATGTTTGTAAGGCAGTTGTCATAAAGAGCATGGAGTCCCCGAGAAAGTAAACGTACTGATGGAATGCCCCAACAAATTAACCTTATGCTTATGTCGTGTTTGCTAGTTGGTTAGTAAAAAATGTAACTAAAAACTATAATTATTTCAATTTATAGCAGTGTTTAATCAAATATCCTTAAAAAAGCATTATAAGTAAATACTGCTAATTTCGGCGATGATGGGGCCATTAGCTTTCGTAAACGGTGATTTGTAGGAGCATAATATTCGGTTAAAATGAGTTTCAATTTATGCAACACCAAAGCCTTGCTTTGCATTAAGTATTTGAAAATTTAACTGAAACTTAATTCATTTATTCAATGTAAAAATTAAGAAAATAATAACAGCGGCGCTACCGTCAAAATGACACTTTTATGACGCCTTAATTGGAGTAAAAGAGAAAAATGCTCGAAATTTACGAACTTCGATGACGAGGATAAACTGTTCGTCAATTTCATAACGAAGGTAGTCGCTTCTCTCAAAACTCAACAAACTTATATTTGGGTAAGCCGGAGCTTGTTTTGGCTTACTTTTTTTTCGAGATTTTTAGGACAAGTGCTTACTTTAAACAAATAAGGTAAGTCGGTGGGAATAAAATTGAATGGACGTACAAGCACTTTTTTTAGTACCTACATAACACCATATTCAATAATGCTGACGTATTAGAAAGCTGAAATTATAACAAAGTAGACAAAGATGATGAGTGTTTTAAGTGGATTTCAAGTTAAATTTGTGCTTGTTTGTTATACTAAAAACGGGTCGTTGAAAAACTAGTAAATATTTAATACTTATAATTATTTCGTTAATCGTTTTACAATTGCTTGCTTTCAGTATATGTTTCGTTACGTACAATGGGGCAACGAATAATGGAGAAGGATACCTATCTACCTACTACCTAGGATAAATCCTGTATGCACATGATGGCAGGCGAAAGGTCTGCTGACCTGATTATTATGTGTCATCGTGTCGTCCAGTGGTGAATGATTATTTTTTGGGCATGAATCTTTTCATTACAAAACATTCTTAAATTGGAAGATATTAAAAGCCATTTAATCTAAGCTAGGTATCGGGTTGCCTAAACAGTCTTGACTGTAAGATGTTACATCCGTAAAGTTATACCTAATACCTACATGCAGTTTATTTTTGAATCTAAGAATTACTAAACGGCATGTATTTTAAGTACTTACAGCTAGTAAGTGAAAAAGTAATAACTAGGATAACCTAAGCAGGTAAGCAAATATTAGTAATCCAAGACTAAGTCACGTAATACTTTACTCATTATCGGGTTACAAACAATGAGTGCATATTGTAGGAATCGGATACTAACTGATTAATACTCATACATACATGTATATAAACCATATCAATAGTTAAATTTTATGGTATTTTTCAAAAGACAAGTAAAAACAAATACGAAAAAAGTTAAATTGCTAAAGTTTAAAAAAAAGAACGACTATTGCCTCGCTGATGTAACTTGTATACCGTACCTATGTTGTGGTTGGGGTGTCACGATGTGGGCAAGTCTGGTGGGGCGGCTACTACAACTGTACTACAGTCCGTGGGCGGGAGACGGGCCGTTTACCTCAGCTGTCCTTTCGTCTACTCAGCCGTACTTCAAACGCCGGTAAAGTCACATAAATATTTTTTATCACAAAAAAGTCGAAGTAGAAGTGGAGGTAAATAAGTATTGCACCGTTTGTAACAGTTATTAGTTGTTTAGTGATCGCGGGAAATGTTTACGGATTGTTTTCGAGCGGCGGGCGCGATGCGAGGCGCGTCCACCGCGCTCGGCGCGGCGCAACAGATACAGAGAGTAGGGCTCCCGCCGCCGCCCGGGTGCTGCGCTGCTCTGGCGGCGCGCGCCATGGCCCCCCGCGGCTCTGACGTCACCACGTGAACCTTCCCAAAATCCACGATCGAGACAAGATGAGATCGTTTCTGAGCATTACTCAAAAAGTTTGTACATTTGGATTATTTCTTCAATTTTGATTAAAATTGGTAAGCCGGTAGAGTAAGTGATACTTAGCAAGATCCACCATTTTTCCCAAAATGTCCCAGAAAGTTTGTATGATACTTTCCTTTTTTGTTACCGAATAGGTATAAAGGTTACAAAAAAGGATAGTTATTGAGATTATTTTTTCTAAATAACGTAACGAGTAATCTTACTATAGTTATGGACTTTATTACAAAGACGAGAGACATGAGTGCGGCTCAACGGACCACATTTAGCTTTCAAGTGTCACAATCAAATTTCGCAAACTTCACATAAGATTTATAAAAATGTTTTATATATACAATTCAACAGCTATCTAATATAAATAAATCAGTGCGAGTACTAAAGTCGGATTAACTACGTTTGAACCTGATGTAATACCTATCTACTCCTAAAAATGATAATCTAATAAACTAAATTGGCCCTTAGTCCCTACTCAATGAAGAACGAGCTTTGATTTACTTACCTGTAGAAGAATCTGCTGATGGTCCTTTCTGTAATGGGACCCTAAAAGGCTATCCAATTGTGGTTATTCCGTGCCGCCACTAAATCTAAGTGCTTTTCTATCTACATGTTACTTATCTCTCGACCTCACGCATGTAAATTATTCAATACGACCCTAGCATTTAAATAGGTCAGGTCGCAAAAGTTTTACTTTAATTCTTTTTTATTTTATTATTCGTTACAACCATTTGTTTAACAGCAGAGAAAAAACATTTTAGTCATACGAGTATATACATAGGTACTTGGAGCCTGAAAGTAGGTTTTTTCTGTCTATGCAAAAGTCGTTTCCCAATTTGTTCTTAGTCGGATACGTCAAGCATTTTACTCTTTTAACGTACTGTTAAATGTTAAAGTCACTAATTATCTTTTATTCTGTCTTATCTTAATTCTGTCTCAAATCCACGCGGGATTCACGAGGCAGAAATGAGCGACGTGAACCAAATTAGCTTGTTTGTGCTAACAAGAAAGCGTCCGTATCTGGGAAGCTTGAAAAGGATTTTATAAATAAATAAATAGTAAGTCGGGACAAACAATAGCCAGTGGACGTATGTTGGTGACGTTTTCAAGTAAAGGCGCAATCGTAGACCGCTTTCCTAAGATTCGCAGTACATATATACATATATACGTCTACTTATATAAAAGAACTTGTACCTACATGTAAAGGGCAGGAATGAATGATTTAACAGATTTTTATGGATTTCTAACTAAATGTATTTTTTTTTCGCAATATCGCTTAAAACTAATTGGTATCCATATTGATTCCGAAAAAAAAAATTACCCACGCTGCGATTTCCATGTCCCTTCCATGTTTGATGATTTCCATGTTTGTCAGTGAAAATGTATCTACTAAGCCTTACGGGATAACATCATCAAAAAACCTTATGCGCTGGGTCACAATAATCATCTCATCATCTCAGCCATAAGACGTCCACTGCTGAACATAGGCCTCCCCCTTGGATCTCCACAAGTACCGGTTGGAAGCAACCTGCATCCAGCGTCTTCCGGCGACTTTAATGAGGTCGTCTGCCCATCTTGTGGGTGGACGTCCTACGCTGCGCTTGCTAGTCCGTGGTCTCCACTCGAGCACTTTTCGACCCCATCTGCCATCTTCTCTGCGTGCAATGTGGCCTGCCCATTGCCACTTCAGCTTGCTAACCCGGTGGGCTATGTCGGTGACTTTAGTTCGCCTACGGATCTCCTCATTTCTGAGTCGATCTCGTAGTGAAACTCCGAGCATAGCTCTCTCCATAGCTCGTTGAGCGACTTTGAGCCTTGAGATGAGGCCGATAGTGAAAGACCACGTTTCGGAGCCGTAAGTCATCACTAGTAACACACATTGGTTAAAGACTTTCGTCTTGAGGCACTGAGGTATGTCGGACGAAAAGACATTACGTAGTTTCCCGAACGCTGCCCAACCGAGTTGGATTCGGCGGTTTACCTCTTTCTCGAAGTTGGACCTACCTAATTGGACTACTTGTCCTAGGTAGATATACGAGTCAACAACTTCGAGTACCGAGTTCCCAACAAAGACTGGGGTGGGCACAACATTGGCATTTGACATTATTTTCGTCTTGTCCATGTTCATTTTCAAGCCCACCCGTTGTGAAACTCGGTTGAGGTCATCGAGCATCATGCTGAGTTCCTCCATCGACTTTGCCATGACTACGATATCGTCGGCAAATCGAAGGTGAGTGATGTATTCGCCGTTGATGTTGATGCCACGCCCTTGCCATTCCAGGAGCTTGAAGGCGTCTTCCATTACGGCAGTAAACAGTTTTGGAGAGATCACGTCTCCCTGCCTTACGCCTCTTCGCAATGGAATCGCCTTCGTGCTCTGCTCCTGTAGGTACTCGGACTGACATGGTGGCGTTACTATACAAACACTTCAACACTTCGATGTACCGATAGTCAATATGGCATCGCTGAAGAGACTCAAGCACCGCCCATGTTTCCACCGAATCGAAGGCTTTCTCATAGTCCACAAACGCTAGGCATAATGGTAAGTTATACTCTTCGGTCTTCTGTATAACTTGCCGCAGCGTATGGATGTGGTCTATGGTACTATAGCCTTTTCGGAAACCGGCTTGTTCGGGAGGCTGGAAGTCATCGAGTCTGTGTTCGAGACGATTCGTGATAACCCTTGAAAACAGCTTATAGACATGGCTCAGAAGCGTGATGGGTCTGTAGTTCTTCAATAGGCTATTGTCACCTTTTTTGAAGAACAGCACCACCTCGCCTCTGTTCCATGTTTCAGGCGTTTTGCCCTCGGACAAAACGGAGCTAAAGAGCTTCTGGAGGATTTTAAGTACCGGTATTCCACCCGCTCTCAGAAGCTCTGAAGTGATTCCGTCTTCGCCCGGCGCCTTGTTGTTCTTAAGCTGTTTTAGGGCCATCCTAATCTCGTACAGACTGATGTCCGGGATATCTTCGGTATAATGTCGGGACAGCTTGGCTCTTGGATCTCCTACCAAGCTGTCAACGGGCTTTGCGACCGAAGTGTATAACTGTCCATAGAACCTCTCAATCTCGCCTAAAACCTCTGCTTTGGTCGACGCTATGCTGCCATCTTCCCGTTTCAGCTTTGTCAGCTGGCTTTGCCCAATAGACTTATCCTTTACGAACACTTTGGAGCCTTGGTTTCGCTCAATAGTCTCTTTAATACGGTTAGTATTAAAGAGACGCAGATCATGTCGCAAGGACTTAGATATACGTCTATTGAGCTGCCTAAATGACTCCGCGTCATCGGGAGACTGCAGCTGTAGAGAGCGTCGTTCAGCCATGAGGTTTAAGATTCGCTCGGTTAGTTTCTGAGGTCTATCCTTACGGCGGGGTCTAAAAAACTTAGACCCTACTGTGTGGACAGTTTCCACTAGCCCGTTGTTGATCTCGTCCACTGAAGCTAAGTTCTCTAGGCAGGCAAAGCGATTACAGAGCTCAAGTTGAAAGCTCTCGGGGTTTTGAATATGGGCTCGAGTAGGTCGGAGGGTAGACTTCATCAGGCTGGACCTTTCAAGTCTAACATTGATATTCAGTGACGCTCTTACGATTCGGTGATCACTACCGGTCTTCACCTTGTTGATCACAGAGACATCACTGAATATCCGTCTCCTGACGGTCATGATGAAGTCTATCTCATTTCTCGTGGAACCGTCCGGACTCATCCATGTCCATTTCCTGTGAGGCGGCTTCTGGAAGAAAGAGTTCATCATGAAGAGTTCCTCTCTCTCCAGAAAGTCGGCCAGCCTCTGGCCCCTAGGGTTCCGCTGCCCATACCCAAATTGCCCCACTCTCAGCTCATCACCGCTTCTCCTGCCCAGCTTAGCGTTGAAGTCCCCCATAACAACAGTGAAGTAGGTTTTCGAAGTATGTATAGCCCTACTTACGTCCTCATACATAGCATCTACTTCCTCATCGGAGTGTGACGAGGTCGGTGCGTATACCTGAATGACCTTCAGCGAATATCTTTTGGATATTCTGAGTATTAGGTATACCACCCTGTTCGACACACTGTCGATGGCTATTATGTTGTTTACGAGGGACTTGTGAACGAGAAACCCGACACCACCTTGGGACTGTTGGTCGCCCTCCCGGTGGTAGAGCAAGTTACCAGACTTCAGGATTATGGTGTCCTCCCCCTCTCTACGGACTTCAGATAACCCTACAATGTCCCAGTGTAACCTGCTCAGTTCCTCTTCCAGCTCGCAGATCTTTTCGTCAGTCCTCATAGTGCGTATGTTGTGTGTTACCAGGGCCAGTGGTCGTCGGGGTGGGTAGCCGGATCTCTTCCGGAGATTCTTAGCACCCCTGACCCCGCGAATGCTCTGACCGCTACCACAATAGCCAGCACCGGAGGTCGCCGGAACCTCGGGGCCGTGGCTTTTTTTGACTTTTCATTGGGGGGGGGGGGGTTGCCATACGCGCCACGCTTGGCAGGCGGGTTGGCGCGCGCAGTTTTTTTATTTAATTGGTATTTTATTTTAGGAGATGCTGCTGCCCATCTCCCGGTGTATTCCCTTAGCAGGCTCTTACTGCAACCACGGGAAGATATGGTGGGGGACAATTCTAAGGCCGGTCACCCCACGGCTGGGTCACAATAAAAAGGTTAGTATTTTCAAAAGTAGCTTTTAATTATGAAACTGTCGAATTTTAGAAATATTTAAAGTTTTACACGACAAGTCTCTAAATAAGATCAGGAAAACACTGCTCGGTCGGGTTTCTCGTACTAACCGTGTACCTACCCATAGGAGCTTTTATAAATAATTTGTATAAGACGGCTCGCGATAAACTGCATTTATAATTTTACTACTACAACCACCCTTACCTATATTTTATCTTTAAATTCTATGCCTATTTTCAACGAAGACAGTCTTGTCTTTCGTGCGTTGGTTCTAATAGTCCTGATTTAGGAAACTTAATTTCTATTAACTATTGCTATACCAAGAATCTGACAAAACCAAGTAGCAATGCATCTCGCAAGACACAATATTTATTTGGTGAGTGCGACAAACAGACTACATCTAGTGAATAGGTGATCTGTGGAGCGCAATAAACCGGCTTTGTCAGACGTTTAATCCACTTAAGAATTGGCTGCTGCGCTGTTTAGGGACGACTTGTTCTATTGTTGCTGGAGACACATTGCTTCCGACAGGACACCCGCGCACCGCCGCTCGGCACATTCTTTAATCAATCAAATGTATAACTACAAGCACTATGCTATGTTCCGACTGACTTTAAAAAGCTAGACGGAATAACACTAAGCGGAAATGGCATGTGTCGTAATGATCGAGTTGAGTGTTAGTAATAAAAACATCTTTTATAATTAATTCTACATTTAATAAAAGTGTGTGTGTGTGTGTGTGTAGGTGTGTGTGTGTGTGTGTGTGTGTGTGTGTGTGTGTGTGTGTGTGTGTGTGTGTGTGTGTGTGTGTGTGTGTGTGTGTGTGTGTGTGTGTGTGTGTTTTTATCCAGACTATGCAGACATTTATTTATTGCGTTATTTGTGAGAATCAATAGCTAATATTGCGTTATAACGCTTAATCTAATACCTACTATCCCAGTCTCACGTATATTTCACGTAGTAAAATGTCAATTAACCAATAACACATGACGCGACATGACTTATGATATATGTAAGAATACACTTTTTTATTATGTTTGGCGCTATATAAAAATGCCGTGTAAGTAATTACTTAAGAAAAATGTAAGTAAACAAAAAACGGCGCTCAGTAAATCATGAGGCAGTTGCGCAGGACGGCGTTTTCAAAAGGCTTTACAGTGACATAAATACCTTAAAAGGGCCCAGAGGGTTTCTTAAGCTACTTACGCTTTTCAAATACCTATCTATAAAATATTAGTGTTGTGGTTTCGGTAATGTAATCGTTTATACAATGCCAAAGTTATTTCGCTTGGCGATATGTGTAATGAAAGGGATTTTACTGGCAGGTACAAGTAGGATCGTATTTAAATTGGCGGGTCTTATTGATACCCTTTTAAATTCTATGACTTTTATTTGCTCTTCTCAATACAGTGATTAAATATGTAGTGGACTCCGATTTAAAGGGACATCTGAAACTGTATGGATGCTGTGTTTGTTTTATAAAGTATACTGTAGCTACTGAACAGCAGTGGCGGCAGTCAATTTATTACTTAGGCAAGATGGAGCGAATATGGCTTTACCTTTTCTTTAAGAAAAACTGTAGAATGGGTCTATCGCGTTTCACGTTTTACCGGCTCAGTGGATAGTGACCCTGCCTATGAAGCCGAAGGTCCTGGGTTCGAATCCCAGTCAGGGCATTTATTTGTGTGATGAGCACAGATATTTGCTCCTGAGTCATGGGTGTTTTCTATGTATTTAAGTATTTATATGTATCTATCTATTAGATATATTGTCGTCTAGTACCTACAACACAAGCCTTATTGAGCTTATCGTAGGGCTAGGTCGATTTGTGTAAGATTGTCCTGAAATATTTATTTATTTATTCTCGGTGTTGGTATATTGAACTTTGTCATAGCTTTTTTTTTTCTTTAGCCATTAGGTGCTTTCAGTGTAAAATATCCAGAAAAAACCTTCTTTGCATATTTTATCATCCCTTGGGACTGTTTAGATAAATAATAAAAGGAAAAGTGAAAGCGATATCATCATTCAAGCTGCTGTTGTAGTATAATCAATACTCTACCCTTACTTACGATTTAAAAACGTACTTTATTAAATATTACAAATGAACGTATATTAACTTTAAAAATTATATCCGACGTTTCGAGAAAGATATTGTCCTCGTGATTAATATAATAAAGTTTTCAAGTTATGTATACTGGACTTATCTCAGTATATATATATAATATACTGAGATAAGTCCCGTTTATTTGTAACAATATACCCGTAAAAGTTTAACCAGTACACTCATAAATGCGAAAATTGTGACCTAGAAGGCAAATTTCCTCCATCCATTTATATATATGGATAATGATAGGTACATGGCTAAATTAGCCATCAAGTCGGAAGTCTCAGATGTCTTAGGACGACATGCGTAATGCTCAGCCAAAGTAGCAGATAACATTAATTAAATGCTAATCTGAGCGGAGAATGCGAATCACGTAGGTAAGAGTAACGTTAGCGGGTGTAGGGTAACGTTAATCGCATCGCACCGTCGGCTAAGAATCGATATACGCCCCCCGGTAGCAGAGCCGACGTTGCATATAAACAGAGGTGTCGGCCTCATGAAATCTCGCTTAAATTAGATTTTGTCCAGTCCTCGTGGGACGGTATTTCGTAGTATTCCAGTAAGTAAAGGGATGATCATAAAAACTCACTGAAATGCAACCGTGTTGTTACGTTAGTCTTCGACACATTTTTCAGTATAGCTATGAGATTATATCTATTACAATTATTGAATATAGAATAAAATATAGAAATAAATATATATAAATATAGAATAATATTGTATCTATTACAATTATTGAGTTGATTATTTCATTTTTCCCATACATATTTTACGTATTTTTATATTAATTTTGGAGACGAGGTATTACAGCCACGACAAACCTAATATTGATCTCTATTCTCATACAAATATTAATGACTAGCTAATGGAAAATTATGTTTACCTTTTCATTATTTAAAGTAAGTACTATTAATAATAATAAGGTTATTAAGTACGTCCATTACTTAATAATGTTCACTATACTAGAAAGCTAATGATAAATAAAAAATACCATTAACTTTCTAGTAAATTTTGGACCCGGGTATGTCCTTAAACTACGTCCAACAATGAGAGGTAGGGCACAGCGAAGTACCATCACGCTTGAGTTCGGAGAAGCCCAACTGGGGAAGTACATCCTCCTTACAGAAGACCACAGCCATAATAGCACTGCTACCTTTCAGGTATGTAGTGTTGTGTTCCTGATGGTGAGTAAGGTTACCAGAGCTCCAACCCCCTTAATGGTCGGAAACGCGCTTGTGACTCCCCTGGTGTTACGTGTGCCCATGGGCGACGGTAATTGCTTACCATCAGGCAATCCGTCTGCTTGTTTGCCACCTTTTGTCATAAAAAAAAATGAAAAAAATATTATTTAATCACAGCAAGCAATATCCTGCTCACCACCACACTGTCAAAATACCCCGAGTTTTTTAAATTATTGTCACATAAAGTTGATTATTTAAAACTACATACTTACCTGATAACGGTTATTAACAAATCAATATAAGATTTCATTATAGGTACCAAATAGTTTGACAAATATTGTGTTGTGAGTCAGCAGTCACAGTGAAAGATTATATGTCCTAGTTTACAGCTATGATCGGAACCCTTTTTTTCAATACGCTCAATCTAGGGCGGATATTATATGCTGCATGCTCTACTACCGAGCCACATTTAGTTATGCGCGCGCTTTCTTTAACCGCCTGCAAAAGGGCGAATTGATGGATCCGATTTAAATCGAAAATAAAGCTAATCTCCGAAAAAGTGCGGAGTGATTAGGAGTTCACTTATTGGAGAGGCACGGCACGCAACGTGACCTTTGGCATTCTGGGAGTGATCCTGCGCGAGGCGCCCAGGATTTTTTCATTGCTAAAGCCTTAGGCCATCGCAATGGTTGAAACCAGTAAGAAATTTGAGATCCGTGGAAGCTACGCATATTCAGAGATCACACTTGCGCCAATTTCTCTTAGGCAAGTGCTCGGCATGCAAAGTAAACAAAAGCGCTGAGCAACGGAACAAAGGTAGGCTCTTCGCACACCTCGCGCCGGCCGCGTCTGATGAATAATTGAATACGTTATACTTGTGGCGCTGCCGACTGCGAGAAATACTCACTCTTCATAAATGGCGCAAATGTGGGAAAACTGTTAACATAACCATTATAATAAAAATGGATGTTTAAATAATACAGAAGCAACTGAAATTAAAAAATATATGGGTGAAAAAAATAGTTTTATTTTTTACTTTTGACCTAATTCAAAATTTGTAAAAGGATCATCACATTGAATAACTATCAAAGTTTTATATAAAATAATAGATTTTAATTGAATACATTGAACAGGTTTGTTTTCGCCTCAATTTGGGACGTAAATAAGTTTACTCCATTAACCGTTTTCCGGACAGAGGCACATAGTTAATGTAGAGAAAATTACAGAAAACAATGGAGTACACATCATTTGGGTACCTAATATTTGGGTTTATTTTGTAATTTAGAATGGGCTCAATTTTAAATGCAGATATATGGAGTTTTGTATTTGCTTTTGGAGTCTGTGTATTTAAAGGACTTTTGTATGATTAAACACAGTGGGAGCGGGTTAACTGTTTGTAGTCGCATTTCGCTATTGGCCGCGTGCGTAGTATTGAGTATATTGAGTAGTGAACTATTTACTAGAGAAATTTACGCATCTTATCTACGTTAACCAAGTATTTAAATATTAACATTTTTATTCATTCGTTAATTAAACTTGAAATACACTGGCAATAAAAATGGGTAAGATATTTTTGAAGGTCAAGTAACTGCTTACTTTGCTACTACTACCTAAATAATTAAAAAAAGTAAAGGAAAGTTAAATTCTTTCTTTGTTATGTTTACGTAAGCAACTCAATAATGATAATAGTCATATTACGTGTTTTTGAGTCCCTCGCTACTTTCAAGACACAAGAAGAAGAAAATCCAACTTTCCTCTCTTCTTGCACAAATATCTCGATCAATCTTTTAAGTATATGAACAATATTGAAACAAAAAATATAAAATTTTCGTACTTGTTTGTTTTCATACCGAGAATATTTTGAACACCCCTCATACATGCATTCGGTTTAAATATTCTTGCACTATTTTTAATGTCAAAAATGTTTTAGAATTTCTCAGACACATTGTATTTCCTGATAAAGAGCGATCGAATCATCTGAATAGATGCAACAACAATTAATATCTCCACTTGTACTTATCTACTTAACTCAACTCAACAAATATTAATAGGCGACAGACTTTACGGCAAGGTCATATAGTCATTCAAAGTTTCACTGAATGCAAAAATAGACAAATTTTGCGCACCATACTTTACAAACTCGCTTAACTGTGTTCATTCAGAACATTAATGATTTGCCAGTTGACGTCTTTTAAGCAAAATAGCAAAACAAATGACGGTTATTGTTATTTGTCATGGCTTTGACGACAATTCTTTTACAAAAGGTACGGAGGTATTATTTGGGACTTTATAACATGGCATTTGGTCCTTCATAAAGAGCGTCAAAGTATTCATAAAGAGCGTCTGCCTATATTAATATAACTTTAACATTTCAAATAAAATATTAGTCATAAAAGTTGGTATGATTAAAACGGAAAATCGAATGCATTTACTCAAAATGAGGAAGTTAACTATATGCAACGGTTCGTACCGTAATCGTAAAATGATCATCATCTTTCTCGCGTCGTCCCAGCATTTGCGACGGGTCATGGGAGCCTGGAGTTCGCTTGGCAACTAATCCCAGGATTTGGAGTAAGCACTAGATTTACGGAAGCAACTGCCATCTGACCTTCCAACCTTCCAACCTTCCTTATTGGAATTATTTCAGTTTCCTCCTTCACCGAAAAGCGACTGGTAAATATTAAAATGATATTTCGCACATGAGTTCCGAAAAACTCATTGGTACAGTCAGCAGCAGAAGCGTTTCAGGTGTTCTATATGACGTCACATCTTTATTGTCAAGAGAATAAGAGCGCGTGTAGGTCATTTTGAACACTTCAAACGCTTAGCCACTTTTGCTGCTGACTGTACGAGCCGGGGTTTGAACTTGCGACCTCCGGATTGCATGTCGCACGCTCTTACCGGTAGGTTGCCAGAGCCCGTAAGCGCAAAATGATAAACACCTAATATACATAAATATTGGAAAATAGTTTCAAGGAAGTAATTATACCTAATCTGTTTGGTCAAGGTTATAAGATGATAAAGTGATAAAACTCTTAACACATTCGCAAATTATATCCACGTTAGTTCGGTACCTATTAAAATAATGAAAGTTCGTTTTCCTATAAAATAAAATTAAGATCCATTATACCCAACTTTTCTCAATTACGGACTTTCGTCGCTGAATTACACCTGTGTGCTACTTAAGCAACTTTTATTTAAAAATCTCTTTTCGCAATGTTAGTAGGGAAGTGGCTATTATATGAAAGTTTAGTGTAGGCTTTTAAGGAGGATGGTTGTTTTCTTGGAACTCTGTAAGTAGTTAATTAGGCGGCTAAATTCTTGGACAATACTTTTCGGCAGCGCTACGTAGCGCTACGCCGTAGGCTCGTAGAATATGAGATTGTTTTCACTGTCAAATTATGCCGATAATCTATCTTCGGTTAGTTAGGTAAATATTAAAGTGACTTTAAACCTTCATCTTACTTGATATGGATCCATAGAAGCAAGCCGAACGAACTGCTGTATTAGCCATTACTAACACCTGCGCGCGAAAACGTAATATTATGCAGCGGCGCTGGAGCGGCATGATCGTTTTAAGCTTCTCAATAACTGCTTCCCGGTGATATATTATACACTTAGGTCAATACGTACCAAAAATATTTAAAAAAAAAGCTACCACCACAAGACCGTCGCTCTCATGTTTTGCTTTTGCATGCTTTTAATCAAGGTCACCCCATTCAGGGTCGTGGCGTTGTTTGACACTGCACAGGTCTGGCCTATTGGATAGTGACCCTGCGTCAAATCCCAGGAAGGGCATTTATTTGTGTGATGAGCACAAATGTTTATTCCTGAGTCATGGGCTATCTTTGTATTTAAACAAATGTATATTTTACATATTGTTGGAAGGTCAGATGGCAGTTGCTTTCGTAAAACTAGTGCCTACTCCAAATCCTGGGATTAGTTGTCAAACGGACCCCAGGCTCCCATGTGCCGTGGCAAAATGCCGGGACAACGTGAGGAAGACGATGATACATATCGTTGTTGGCTGAGTACTCCCAACACAAGCCTTGTTGAGCTTACCGTGGGGCTCAGTTAATATGAATGTAAGGATGTTCTGTAATATTTATTTATTAATTTACTGCATATATATTCAAATTAATTAATGTAAACTCCCAAACTATCAAATTTTCAAATACACACTATTTTGGGCACTGTTGTGATTAATACATACTAGTATCGCACGGATCAGACTTAAATCAGTACTGCTAAATGATGAATAATTAATTTAAAAAATCTTTAGATTCATTTTACGCTACGATATTGCTGCAAGCAAATTTATTACTTGACTAATAATGACGGCTACAACAATAAGTAAAGGTTTACGTTTTCAGTAAACGCCGCTTCCAAATCATTAGGTGATAATGAATTATGAAGTTGGAAGCAGATACTTTATCTTTATTTCCTCTTTAGGAAGTATCCGAATTGCGCTTCCGGTGTTCATTGAAAGTTGTTTGGAAGTTTTAGGATTACTTGGCAGTTTTCTCACTAACAACACCCTTGTCGCATCTTCGACTGTTCCTATTTATAGTATTTCATTTCATACGGAATCACATTTTAAAATTTATTCAATACGTTAGTGTAAAATGTATAAAATGTACGTATAGGAAAGCGTAGGTAGTGTAGAACGGTCCACAAACTAGATAAAGCGACTACCCTGTATGGGTCGCTTCAGTGTGCTTAAGGCCACTCCCTGACGCAGTCTATAGGGGAGGCCTATATCCAGCAATAGACGTCCGTGACTGATAGATATAAAATAAGTAAAATAACTTTCATGTACATATATATAGCTTAGTAGCTACTTACATATACCTACTACCTATAACATAAACTTCTAAAATAATTCTAGAAACTTGATTACCTATGGCCTAATACAATGTGTTTGGAGTATCGTGGAGTATAGTAGGTACAATAATTTTAACGGTAAAGCACCCTCCTATATCTATTTTTTTTCTCAGCCATTTTTAGTTTTCAATTGAATCCAGAGCGTAGAGAATTTGGTACTTTACTGCATATATTGAGTAAAATAATCACACTAATATTATAAATGGGAAAAGTTTGTGAGTGTGTATGTTTGTTACTCTTCACGTCTAAACGGCTAGAGCGATATGAATAAAATTTGATATGGAGTTAGCTGACACCATGGATTAAAACATAGGCTACGTTTTACTGCGGGAAAATTACCGCGGGTAACACCGCGGGGCACAGCTAGTCGTAACAAAATGTTCACTTGAATGATTAAAATTCAAAATCAACTTCCTCGCGTTATCCTTGCATTTTACCACAGCCCATGGATGGGAGCCTGGGGTCCACTTTGCAACTAATCCCAGGAATTGACGTGAAAGCGACTGCCATTTCTCTCTCTCAACCCAGAGAGTAAATTAGGCCTTATTGGGATTAGTCCGGTTTCCTGATAAAGTTTTCCTTCACCGAAAAGCGACTGGTAAATATCAAATGATATTTCATACAAATGTTCCGAAAAACTCATTAGTACGAGGGTTTGAACCTGTGACCTCCGGATTGCAAGTCGCTCGGTCTAACCGCTAGGCGACCGGTGCTCCATAAAACTTCCAAATGTCCAACGTGAAAACTACATAAACCTAAGCTTAACTTTACATAGTATAATAAAGCTTAACGTAAATACCTTATCTTTCGCCTACAGATATATAAATTTATTTACTCCTCGGGTATAATAAACACATTTTTTGTTTTATTTTAATTATAGTGACCGAAAAACTCCAACGCACAACGTCATTGGCACGAGGACATTGTACAATGCCTCAAGGGCCTTTTTTAGATTTAATTTAGCCTATCTTAGCTTTTATATTATTTTAAATTCAATTTTATTGAACTGTAAATATTATATGACAAAACAGTCACTGAGATAGTGCCTATTAAGAACTAATATATCATCGTCTGCAGCTTTAGAAGCCACTAGCGCAATAACGGCCTATCAATAAAACTCAATGGGTAATATACATACGTTACGATTGGAAATAACGCGGGCATAGCGTGGTGTTAATGGAAGAGATAGTTTCTTCTATTAAAACAGCTTTTAAGTTCTTTTTTTATGAAATTAAGTGGCAAACGAGCAGACGAATCACCAGATGGTACGCGATTACCGCCCCCCATGGATACCTGAAACACCAGAGAGTTAGATAAGTATTAGTCCGAGATTCTGAGGGTAATATCATATAGAATTTTAATGGTTCGAATATCAATCGTTTACATACATAAAACCACGACGACTCTATGTTAAAACCGTTATTCAGACGTAACAAAGCAACATAAGAGAAAATACAAATTTAATCAAAATTTTGCCTGCAGAAGCCACTCACTTTTAACGAATCCACTAGAAGTTTTAAGTGTTTTTATTTCATTCGCGGCAGGAATTAGTTTCCGCGATACGTAAGTACTTGGACATTCAAGTACATAAACTCGGTGTAAAGGATGCTTCTACTAGGGACACAAGACCCGGACTATCTCCCTAAAAGAATAATGCAGATAAGTAGGTATACTTTCAAACGAAACTATTTTCCCAAACAGCCGCGGCCACATTCACCGGTCTAATGAAAAAACAGAAGTTCTATTCCAACGGAAAGCGCTTAAACGAAGCACCACTTCGTCCGAGATAAGGTTCTCGAGCGCAGTAATTTCTTTTCTAAGTTACATCGTTAAACACTACTAAAAGACGGCTGATCTACTTGCTTATTGTTTGTGAGCAAATATATGGACTCAATATATTACCTATAAGCTCTCGTCATGACGAAATCTAGATAGTATAAGGTTAATAACCATTATGACTAATTTCTGTTTAATAATGGTTGGCATATTTAATTAATAATAAATATTCCAGCAAGACGTCGCGGTAACAATGGTTCCTTTCAAAACTTTCTTTTGTTTGTGCTCGCATTGAAAGTCCTCGCCATTTTTAAGCTAACTGACGTCAATGACTTGAAAGTAAAGGTCGAAAATAGAACACAGAGACAGCTTGTTAAGTCTGGTAAACATTTTTTATCCGGTACGAAAAGTAAAGCCGCGCCTCGGGACGAATGACGAGGGTTCTGCCATTGTAATTCACGACCTCATTTATGATATCACCTGAAATGTGTTTTTTTTCCAAATAAACTTCCCCGACATTGATTCGGTAATATATCTATTTTCAAGTTACTATTTCAATTGTTCATTGAAATTTAAGAATTATATTTGACCTTTTGTAGCGAACAGTGAAACCGAAGCTGCTAGAAAATCGTTCAATTTTACAATAGCAATTTCATTTATGTAAAGAAAACATTCTTGTTCAACTACCTTAGGCTTGGCAGCGGATCAAATTTTGTTTATGTACATTTTATGATACTCTCCCAAGTTTAATTTCCTTACAAAGTTTCAAGTAAACATTTGATTTTCCTCGTTTTAAGGACTTGTAGGTAAGGAATAAATAGGTAGTATGGTTTATTTTCCGCAAACGTCAGTGCCGAAACATAAATGATAAATAATTTCCATAGCCACCGTCTCGCAATTATGTTTAGCTTTGATATTAAATGACTATGTGTCGTATATCTACTAACATTAATGTGTTCTTCAAACAACAATAAAAATAAAGGTTCCCCTTGTGTGTTGAACATAAAAGGAGTAGCGGACAATGGCAGACCCAGCTGTACCAATGACAGGGGTCACTATATCTTAACCTGCCGACACGAATGTTCTCTGCCGGCCTGTCTCCGATCTTGCGAATGCTAAGAGCGTCTTGACATTTACATGTGTGGTTAGAGCTTAACTCGCTTAAATATTTAAACACATTTATGCTTCATGCCAATTTTGTCTAATGAGAAAGACTTACGCCTGTCTGAATGAATAATTAAAACCGACTAAGGCTTATTATGTTATACATTAATAATTATAAGTATTCTCAATTATGTTAATTTGCATAACGATATTGTACGTTAAATTGCGTAATGTGACGCACATCTTTAGAATAGATACGTCGGTGGGTACCTATTTAAGGTAGTTACATTATTTGTTAGTTATTTCTCAAGCTTAAATTCTACTCGAAATTAAGGTAAGTCGATCAGCAGTAAGTATAAAATTAAAACAAATATATTACTTGTTACAAATTCTTACAATCATTCTTCCTATTTCAGAAAAAAACGTAAGCATAACGTATATAACATACGGTATATTGTACCTACGTACAACTAGATTACTCCAAATATAGTAGTAAATGCAAAAAAAAACTGACCATGCTTTGGAAAAAAAACATACCATCCCGGAAAACGGTTGGTTGAAGGCTTATCAAATAAGTTGTTTCTTTAAATCTATTAGTAATGCTAATGCGTAACTGACCGTAAAATTTGTAACAAATAGTCAAGAGAGTAAGTTACAACTAAGTATTTTTTAAGGTAATTGTATTCTTTTTCTATAGCGCTGGCTTGCCTTTTCATGGACTTAATGGATAATACAAGTATAGTGGTATAATATTATCACATAACTATGTAGAACTACTTACACGTTATCATAAAATGCCTTGATTCTGATCAAGATTCATTCATATATTGGAACTACATTCGATAATTATCAACTAAATTTGAAATCACAAATGTAACTGAGTAAGTTTCAACTCATCAAGTCGCAATGTCGCAGATACATTACCAAAACAGACATTTGAACGAACCCCAATAAGGGATATGATAAAATCACGCAGGATGTTAAAATGGTGAATCCGGTTCAACGTTTCTCTTGAAAATTTTAGTTAATAGGCCAAAACCCTGATATTGTATAATATATGTAAAATCAGAAAATCGACCAATAGACACGCCACGCTTTATTATTTCACGAGGAAGGTCAAATGGCAGTCGCTTTCGTAAAACTAGTGGCTACGTCAATTCCTGGGATTAGTTGTCGAGCGGATCCCATGCTCCCATGAGCCGTGGAATAATCCCGGGCAACTCTAGGAAGATAATAAAGCTGATAACTTTTATTTAACCATTAGTTAATTAGTAAGAGATTCAAATTTCTGACATTGACGCGTGGTTTCACTAAACAGTCAGGGATTTGGTCAAATATTTAATACTGATTTAAACTTTCACGGTTTTTACACACTATTATCTTAATCCGAGACCACGAGGACAACGTCGTCTTCGAAACGTCGGAGGTAAATTTTAAAGTTAATATACGCGGTGTGTGACGCGGTTAAGTCCCGTTTATATATAACAATGTTTGATATTTTCTAGTGTATAATAAAACCCAACGCCAAATACCGTAATTACTGTTTTCATATGTAGGTAGAAATAGGCGTCCATAAAGGCGTCAATCATATATTATGGTAATTATAAGGGTCTGATCACGGCTTTGACACCTGTGGCTTATCCGGGTAAATTATTACATCCGAGTGTCAAGAGCAGCAGAGCTTAACTGCGGTTATATATATATACATATCACTTAATATCACCTCCTAAGAAATATACGTGTATCTCGTAGGATCTACAAAACTTTAAAATAAATTAAAATAAAATAAATAAACATATCGGGACATCGACTGAGCCCCACGGTAAGCTCAAGAAGGCTTGTGTTGTGAGTCAGCCGCTCAGCTAACGACATATTCTCGTATAATATGCAAATGTACGATAGAAAACATTCACGACTCAAGAACAAAACATAGATAAAACAATTCATACTGTTATAATATTCGTCTTTTAAATATGATTTTTTTTTATAGCATCGAATTTAAGAAACAAACGAACGAACGAAAGTACCAGGTAACTTCTGTTAAATTACCAAATAATACTTGAAAGTACTGAAAACGAATTACTTTATGTATGTGACCTTTTTATTGCTCTTGACTGTAACTTTCTTAATTAATCATTGGCTTCAAAGCTGCTGTGAAGTACTTAACTACAAAGGTTATGTATCTCAATCGACGGAATGGCAACTTATGCTTCATTGACTTGTTTCCCCTTTAATGTCCTTCCAATTAGTGATATAAAACGAAAAAAAATACCCACAAACTTCCCCGCGTTTGTTCCGAAATTGTATCGTTGACTGGGTACCCACAACACAAGCCTTCTTGGGCTTACTGTAGAGCTCAGTTAATTTGTGTAAGGGTGACCGGTAACATATTTTTACTTTTTTTTCAAGGCTCTAAGGAGCAGCTAGGCCTTAATTGGACTAGTCCGGTTTCTTCGCGATGTTCTCCTTCACCGAAAAGCAACTGGTAAATATGGTGCCCGTGCGGTGTTACCCGCGGTTAATTAGGGAAAAAACGTAGCCAATCCAGGGTGTCAGCTAACTCCATACCAAATTGTATTAAAATCGCTCCAGCCGTTTGGACGTGAAGAAGTACACAAACATACACACTCATAAACTTTCGCCTTTATAATATTAGTGTAGATTTATTCATGGTACGTACACAAGTCCACGCCACGGTGATAAATGAAATCTGCGGTTCAACTAATTAAGTTTAGTTCAAGTATAAGGTAACTAAACCTACAGATATGCCAGTAAAATCTATATGGCAGACCTTCCTACAAAGATGACCTATATGGTTAAAAGTGATCATATTGCATAAGTAAGTATCCGGATAGCATTTCGATGTCGAATATTGGAAAACTTCTTAAACACTATAATATATATTATCTTATTTACCGTTTTATATACGAGTACTTATTTACTAAGTTAAACTGTTAAACGTTAAGTATGTCCTTGGCGCTGCAGTTATCTGAATTATTTAACGAAAGTCAAGAGGTGACAATGTCAACTGATTCCTTAATGGTTTAGTGACCTGCCTTCACGTGTACAAAATAACTAATAAACATTAAGGCCCCATTTGACTTGAGAAAATTACGGCAGCTAGTTATCGTGAAGACTACGATATTCTGACACAATTTTTTTGTAGTTTAAATCGTAAATACCCCATCCTCCTAACGTCAAGATGGCGCATGGATATTGGGCAAAAGCTAGTTGGAAGGGCAGGATTTTATTACAGATAAACCGAAGTACCTACACAAAACGAACATCATAACCGCATGAATGTTATGTCGTATTAAGTCCTACCGCCATACTGATGCCAAAATAGCCACTAGACCTTCTTTTTTTTAATAGTTTTCGTGAAAACTCGTGATGTCTGTCCACTATTTTGACATTGACCTGAAAATTTGCTCCATGAAATAGCCGTTTTTGTAGTACTCGCATCGCAGCGCTCTCTTAAGTACACACGTCATGGTCAACAGTCTCTGGACCGCGGCTGTTAATTAATCGCATACGCCGCCGGAATTGTAGCACCGTATTCAGAAATACATAAAAACAATAACATAAATTAAAATGATAGAGCCAATATAATACCTATGCATCCCTTTCGCACATGCCGCACGCACAGTTTCAAGACCCGAGTGCAAACAAAGAGGTACCTCTATCACTCGCTCTTTAAAGAATTCGCCAACACTTGACAAATGTTGTATGTGTTTTTTATTGTAAGTATGTGTTGCGATTGCATACTAATTACCAAGCAGTGTGTGTATTTTCGTTCATAGTGGGAGGGAATGGGTTTAGCTGTTCTCTTCTATCATTGTCTTAACACTTTCGCGGTGTGATAGCTAAGCTTTGTTAAGCGAACAATTACCACTCCTGTCGACGTAATACCCGCCAACACGTTAAGTGGCTAGTGATGGTGGACTGTGCATATATAGTACAAGTTGACAACTGCAAAGAGCCGAAAAACGTAACTTACACCAAGAGAGAAACAGCAGATCCGTGATTTGGCTTCAGTGAAACAACTAATACGTTTTTGATGTAATTTTTCATAAAACAAAAGTAGATTGTAGAATAACAGCCCGGCGGCAAACGACGCTTTTGCCACTTTTACTGCAATACCACTCTATTAAGGCCTCGCACTCTACGTGCCGCGCGGCCACGCTTTTGTTTTACTTTTCCATTTCGCACTCGTCCCTTGCGTTTGTTTATTTTACCACAACGTACATGACGCTCTTTTGCTATACTGTGCTAGCACTAAATTGAAATGCCATGCATGTTTTTCCCCAGACCAACAAACATATGACTGTGGCTATCCAAAACCAAACAAAACTCTGCTTATTACAGCCTTACTTTAATCAAAATTATTGTGTAACTATTTATCGAGTTACTTCACATATCATAACTAAGTACGATTCAACTTACCGTGTTAGTCTGCTTAGGCCCACTTGCAACATCAAGGGTTAGACAGCTAAATCAGAGTTAAGTGTTCAATATTATATGGACATAGGCCCACTTGCGCATCTCGGGGTTAGCTAACTAAATCGAAGTTAATCGCTTAACTCTGAGTTAGCGGCTAACCCTAGATGGCGCCAATGGCACTTAACCGGTTAACCTTGGGTTAGTTGGCTAACCCTGGATAGTGCAAATGGGCCTTTAGTAAGACTGTCTAGCAGAACTGCTTAGCGTATTAAAGGCGCTCTCATACTACTTACAGCATAAAAGATGTTTCTAAGATTTTATGATATGCAGAAAGGACGGAACTTTACCAAATACATTCCCGACGTATTTTTAGCGTATTTTTTCATTTCTCCGTTTGTTTTCTGTGCATATTATTAGACTAGCCTTCGTTTCTCGGGGGTCGAATATATATGATAAATCTAAATTTTCATATACATAAAGCGTAAGATCTACATAGACACGACGCGATCCGAGACCGCTTGAATTTATTAATAATATTCAATACATTGTTTTCTTATATGTCAAACCCATTAGGCAATTGATTCGATACGAAACGTTTTCTCTGTCGTCCTTTTTCAGACATCTTTACATTTCAACCAATTTGCACAATATGTTAACGATTTATATACCTAAGCGTTCCTCAGGAATCTGGCTATCGATATAATTATGAACAACATGAAAATCTTTTTAGTAGTTTTTGGTATCGCTGCGGCCTTTCATATACTATAGTACCTACTTACTTATAATATCGTAGAGAGCTTATAGCCATAATATATACGTAGTTAAAGCTGTGTATGTAACTTTATATAATAAGTCATTAAAACTCTCGCGTGGTATTATAAAACTTTTCTTGTTTCATATGAAAGAGAATTTATACCCTTAATGGTATTTTCATGTTTTTCATTATTTATCAGTCACATAAAGTACATTACTACTTACCTTATTTCTATTAAGGCATACCTATTTCATATTGTGCCTGAAATTTCTATTTGTTATGTATTTATTTATTCCAATTTATTAATTAATTACAAAACTTTATTATTATTTTTTATATTTTAATTTGAACAAGAAGAAGTAGAGTTTCGTAATACAAAACTTTATGACTAAGGTCATTCGATCGCGTACCTGATAAAGTGGTGTGAACGGAACATAATCAACCGACGTTATTCTACGTAGTCTAAACACCTTGTTATTTTCAAACCTTATCGATACCACACAAAGACGAACGAAAACGATGACAGATGCCTTCTTCATAAATTTCGCCATATTTTGAAGATAATTTCGAATGACAAATTATTGTACGTCAAGATAAAGCACCTTACGTATAGCGCCATCCACGAGCACGGCGGGTTTCGTGTCTTCGTGATTGAATTGTAACTGAACCAAGATTGATGTTCACGCAGGCGAGACACATTTTATACGAAAGCGCCGTTATTGGATTTTGTAATCTGAAACACATACCTACGTTCAGTTCAGCTTAATCTACCTTAATCTCTTGGAGTATTTTTATTCACCTTCTTTTAGGTATGTATTAGTATTATTTACCTCGTCTTGGAAGTTTTCGACATTGGGTTGAAGTCTTCTACGTTATCGAGGTTATTTGTCATAGTTCGTCGTTGTTCTAATATAATAGCTATTGCTGAAAACATAAAACAGAAATAATGCTAAGTTGGATTTGGAAGTTCCTTATGAAAGGAGTGAGTTTCAAGTAGATACCAAATTCTTTCCATGTTGTTCCTTGGACGGCAGCACCTCTCATGCATAACATTGTCTTATTGCATAAAAGTGTTAGTTTCGTTTTAAAATTATTTGCTACTTAATATTTAGTGTGACGTGAGAAGTTTATTTCTTCGTTTATTCTCAGTGTTAGGTACGTGAGTTGTGAGTTCGCTTGAAAGGATCGTATATATCATACTATGGTTAATTCTGTGAAGTTAATTAGTTAAAAGTTGCAAACTTGTCACCACGCACTTTTGAGTATCAATTAACATAATCGTTCACAAGGAGGTAGAATTATTATGGTCTCTAGTTAGAGCTCATTTATCTCATGAGATAAACCGTTAACAAACTTGGCCTGATTTATTTCTTCGCTCGCTTAAGGAATATCATTGAAAGATTCTGTATTAGTCTGCATACAAATTTGAACCATATCTGTGATATGCGTAACAGTTTGCGTCATACTCATGATTGCTTAAATGTTCATGCTATCAAAAAGTCAGTTAGTATCATACTTTTCAGGATTCCGTAATCAACTAGGAACCCTTACCTATAGTTTCGCCATGCCGGTCTGCAGCCTGGCTCAGTTATCCGTACTTATTGTACTAACTGAAATTTGATAGGAGTATGTGTATTTATCAATTCAAAAAAGTATTAAAATAAAAGCAAGGAGCAGTAGACATGGTATAAATCTCTTGAAAAGAATAAGGTCTATTGAAATCATTTTTGAATAAAACTAATATCGTATATAATTGCTCCGAAGTTGAAAAAATAGGCGTCCCCCTTTCTAACTTTTGAAAAAATTAAGCAGCATTAATAAATAAGCAGTTTAAATTAAAAGTATATCCAATGAAATCGGTTCAGTCATTTTGGAGGTATCATAATTATAAAATGTTATAATCATAAAATGACGTAAGACATCGGAATAAAGACGTGAGTGTCATTAAATATACTGTAAAATACGATCTTTTGAGTGAATATACTGTGACGAACCGGTAACTACTATTGGAATTACGACAACTAACCATTTTCATAACTCCAGTAGGTATATCCACCTCATCGTTAATATAAGTAGTTACGGAGCCAATTCAAATCAAACAAAGAAACAAAAAACCTTTAATCTTTAAGTCCAACTATAGTGAAAGGCGGGCAACTACGGAACCATACATTGAGCATGACCCGACATGCTCTTGGCCGTTTTTTAATATTTATAGTCATACTAAGCAGTTGCTATATCATATACATATCTATTTATATCATAAAACACACTTAACATAATGTCTAAAACTGTATTACTATATTTTATCGATAAGTGATTTGAAGTAATATGCTTTAGAATAACAGACGGCAATGTTTTAGTCACATAAATATATTATTTAGTTCCACAATATATACTACAAGATATATATATCAAGTGAACTGTAAGTACCTACTAGTATATAATTTTATTTTTATTTATATTTTCTGAGCTAAGGGATAACAGGTATCTAACAAACCTAACCATGAAGTAGAAGTGGCAGTCGTCCACGTTTTGTTATTTAATGCCCCCGTAATGGGTGACTGCGCCCTTGTAACCCCTGTGTCAGTTTTTGCGAGATTGTGACTAACGTAACATTTACTTTATTTGTCCTTAAAAAGTTCGATAAATAAAAGATATCTTAAAACCTAACCCAATACGCGTCGTTCGATTTGCATTGAAAAGTCCGTAAATTTTTAAAAACTTTTTTCGATTGTTAATAATTGATAATAGTTGGACGATAGTCCCATAAGACTCGTGGTGGGTGTAGATTTGATAGATAAACCGTTTGTGGATTTTACTTTGTAAATTGGACTATCTGTTTCTAATTTTCTAGAATACAACCAAGATCGAACAATGTTAATAAATGTCATAAGACATTTTATGACTGTCGATACGTGAAGCAGTATCGAATATCGCTCTAAGTGGTGGAGCACAAAATTCATCAGATATATTCGTGAAAGCTATGGAGTCCATTAGGCCCTCCCGGCTTTCGGTCGGGAAAATGCTAAAGGTCACCCATATTATTATTGTATCTTACACAGAGCACCTAATGTTCGTATACCGTTATAGCGAGTTGTAAGCTGTATTTGTCGTTCACCTCTGTGGTAGCCCAGGGTATGTTTGTTATTCATTAAACCCTTTCTCAGTTCTTTTAATGACACAAAGACCTTTACAATTTGTCCCACGGTGTATAGCTATCCACGACACTGATATCTTTTCAAAAACCATGTAAAGCATACACTCATCTATGTAAATCTAAAAAGCATTTTTAGTCAATCGATTTATTCAAACGCTTGCGTAGCTCTTATCGAGCTAAATAACTTAATAAAATAAGTAGAAAAATGGAAACTTTAATTGTCCGTATTTCTATTTTGCCTTATTGTGCCATGTTTATTAGGTGTCATAGTCTTATATGGCGATAACTTACAATTATAATTACAATATAATTCCACGAAGTGCTATCATCGCCGGCAACAAGTTTAGCGATAAAGACGAGAAATACAAAGATATGAGCTCTCGGGAGCAACTTGCGAAGTAAACACGTACCGGGGTTATCTGGAGCTATTTGTATAACTGCTCCTCAGTGCTTTCGGATTGTCATTCCACTCGGAGAACGCAGCTCATTTCACACGTATACGCATCTAACTACATATCAGAAAGTAAGAACTTATTGTAAATATAACTACAAGATTTAATTTCATTGAAATACTCGTAGCTCAAAGCGATTGTATTATTTTTTTTTACTTAAAGAGGCTGTAAAGGTTTATTCCAGGTAAAGATTTTCTCATTTTCACTGTTCTACACTAGTATATGTGCGAGGAGAAAATGTTTTAAAGTTTTGTATTAATTTTATCTCTGCCGGTAAATAAATAAATAATGAATATAGGATAAAAAATATGTACAATAGCTCCAAGATTAAATATGAATAATAATTAAAAATTCATATATATATTCGTTCCCCTTCCGCTCGTAAGACTGAGCAATCTTCAAAATAATGATTTATAAGTACGCGACACGCATCCAGTTTATACGATATTTTAACCAATATAATTGTTTTCAAATTTAAATAAATGCTTTTTGTGCTGCCAAACTTTCTCAACATATAAGTAAATACCTAATCGAAAAGTCTAATGGATTTGAGGTCAAGTGAAGTAGCAGGCAATTTTTGGGACGGTATCAATCTGTTTGCTTGCAATAAGTCTTGCACGCGTTTCGCCTTGTAAGAATGGCATAGGTATGTGTGACTATATTGTCATCTCGATTTAATACCAAACACTGAACACTGAAAAAGAGCTTTTCTATGAGCGAATCATTATTTATTCCCAGCACGAACGCTCAGAAATCGGCGTTCGAAGCAGTCGCACCGCGCTTCGGGAGCGGGCAATCGTTTTCAGTTTTGTGCAGATCACTAGGGATTACTAAATCCCGAATTAATCAGTTTTAGATCGGTTTGCGGGTCCCATATTCTTGTTTTGTTAAATGTAATTTATACACCGTCCAGGCTCGATTTCAATTTGAATTTTAAAAAGATAATTTTGTCAATTCGTAAATAATACCCTACACACCCTACATGGGTGGCAAACTCGTTTCTAATAGTCCATGTGGTGGCGACCTCGTTATATGCGCAGAAAAATAAATACACTTTGTTTATAAACATGTAGATTATTTTTATTAACGTCCCTAAACCGGTGAAGTAAATAAACTAGTTTAAATGCATTATTCCTACAAAAAGCCTCTGCCACTACCTATTATTATTAAACTTTTAATGGAATGAACACACCCCTAATTTTTAAAGTTCTATAAAGTATATGTAGATATCTATGTAGGTAAGAAATAAATGTTTATTCACGTTGGTTTTATACATGAGAAATACGTGTTGTAGAAGTGAAAAATTGTGCTTGGTTTTCTGTTTCGAAAATACAGTAATCGTGAACGAACGAACAGTTTATTAAAAATGAAATATAGGTATTTTATAAAACTTAAATATATTGCCTAGATTTACGTATATGGTGAATCAGTATAGTTGACGACCGGTCTGGCCTAGTGGGTAGTGACCCTGCCTCTGAAGCCGATGGTCCTGGGTTCGATTCCCAGTCGGGGCATTTATTTGTGTGATGAGCACAGATATTTGTTCCTGAGTCATGGGTGTTTTCTATGTATTTAAGTATTTATATTTATCTATATATTATATATATCGTCGTCCAGTACCTACAACACAAGCCTTGCTGAGCTTACCGTAGGACTAGGTCGATTTGTGTAAGATTGTCCCGAAATATTTATTTATTTATATATTTATTTAATTACTTATAAAACTGTATTGCTTTTGTCACTACTAAGTAATTAAATAAAGAAAAAAACTTTCTCTTCAACAGCTTCCTAAAATTGTAGGTGATAATTCGTAATCAAGCTGATATACCATTAACATAGACATTCTCGACAACGATTAATAGACACCTCGTGACCAGGACTACCACTAATTAATTTCATGTTGGTTATTACAGAATGAAGGCGACTCTAATTCTATTTGTCCTGGCGTTCGTCATGGCCGTGGCCTACGGCGACCTGGTGTGTGGCACCAACTACTGCAAGCAGCATCCTTGCACGGCTCAGGTGACGGCCTCGCAGTGCCGCACCCCGTCCGTCTACAAGCCCAATCATTCTGGCAAGTGTGGCTGCTGCCCTGCCTGCGTCACCCTGCTCTGTAAGTGTATATTTGTGCATAAGCATCAAAAGTAAGTGATCGCTTTGGAATCATGTCGTTTTAACATCAAGTCCCCACTGCCATACGAAATCGTCAAATATGTGAAAGCGATAAAGTTCCAAAATTACCATCTACTTTTTATGTTCACTATACTTTGTAGGGTAGAAAGAGAGAGATTGAGATACGAATGAGAAGAAAGAAAAAGTCATATAAAAAGTTGTCGCTTCAAGGAAACAATTTTTAATTATAATTAACCAGCTCCACCACTACAATAACCACCTTTAAATCGCCTCTATGCTGCCGTAACTAGCAGTTTTATTGCTAGTAACAGCGACCACTAGGTGCCGATTTTAGTGCCGCAAACGCCATGATGGCATGAGATGAACTCTCGCAGTATATGAAGACATATTAACGAGTTCACCGGACAATGAAATGGCAAAACCTAGCTTAATTTTACTTCATGCAAACTATAGTATATTTTCTATTTTTTAGGTTTTCTTTATCACCGGTTATATCATATCTTTTATTTACTTTTGGACCGGCGATAAAAATACACTATTATATATTATTTTTAAAAGTTATTATGTAATGTACTGGGCGTTATCAAAATAGTGCCTAATTAAAAGCAAGAGTTTGGTATAAGTCTAGGACCAGTAAGGTAATCAAGGCTGGTTGGTTCAGTAACGTTTATGATATCTTAAAATAAGTTAAACGATAATCTTCTTATCGCTTACTCTTTTATCCATGTTTTGTCAATATCAATAACCCCGCAGAGTCACTCATTCGCTACTTTATTTCACACATTTAATACCTCTCTCGGATTGATCGGTGGAGAGAGCCGCTCTCCACTTGACCTCGATAGCTTTTCTTATTTCCAAGAGACATCTGAAGTATGTTCTTGTTCCATGAAGAACTATAAGTGAGAAATTGTTTGTATTTATTTAACAGGGTATTGTAGGCGATGAACTAGCAACATGTCACTGCAATATTGCGTTTTATCCTTATGTTTACCCTAAAATTTGCTAAAAGTGGCACTGAAATTTTAATTTCACGTATTCTGCCAACCCCTCTTGGGAATCCAGGCGTGAGTATATGCATGTATGTTATTTAACTTACATATCTTGTTGTGACCATCCTCTTATTTTAATTGTCACCAGTATTTAATTATTAGAAAATTATATATTTCGCGAATGTTCGAGTATTATAATGTATTATGCATACTGGACCACAAAATAAGTACATGTAATATAAATTATAATACGATTATTACATTTTAACTTTCATAAAAAAGGAATACTAAGTTCTAGCTCATATCAATGCATTTCTCTCCCGATTGGGATATAAATTCATGCCACAATTACAGTACCTTTCATTCGTATCACGTGGATAAAGCAATAACGAGATTTAATACCGTTGAAATCAAACAAAGAGCTGTCGATATTGAAATAATGACAATTATTAGAATCACGAGCTCAACCAAAGTTTTACTTTAATGATTACCACTGAGGACTTTTTGATTTAAAAAAATACTGATAATTTTACTTTTAAAATATAGTATCTGCAATCATTGTAATCGTTTAATGCTTGCTAGTTTTAGTGGCGATTTTTTGGAAATAACGGCTAGGCTCCTGCACAGGGAAGATAAAAAGCTATGGTTACTTGCACAGTGCTGCAGCAGGACTATAATTTATAAGTTCCTTACGTAACTCTATAGGTAGTATTAAAGGATAAATGTTTAAAAAGTACTTTGTACAGTATCTAGTAAACCTATAGTCGAATCTATTGTCTCCCAACAAAGGATAGTTGCACGTAACGCGGCTAATGAGTCCCATCCGCACCAGTCGGCAACTTATTAATCTTTTGTTATGAAGGCCTTCCAACTAGTTAGAGCAATCAACTTATATTGATGGGTAAACATTTTGCTTGGATGTACCTAACAGTTAGTATGTTTACCAAAGTATGACTGTTTATTACCCATTTATTTAGTAAACTTATAACGACTGGCGTTGAATTGGGCACATGTGGTTTACAATCCGGAATTTTAACTGAGCGAAATAGAAATATTTCTAGAGGTAGCAAAAAAAAACATTAATTAAAGGAATATATGTAAAGCATACTTTTTCGTTTCTAGTGTTATAATTCCGTCACTCCTAATGTCAATTTCGAATTAATTAATGCTACTATTAGAGAGCAAATTATCAACCATGGGTTTCAGAAACTAATAGTCATATCTCACATGTATTTATTCAGATACTTAATTATTTAAATAAAACTATAATCATTTCAAACATATTATTAAGCTTATATTATTAGTATTATTACATACGCAGATATAACTTATATAAAATTAAATAATAAATTGATATTTTTATGAACACCAGCTATATTTAAAGAAATGCGTTAATTTTATAATATAATTTATTTTTGTCACATTTTTCAGCGAAAGGCGCCGCATGCAAGCACTACAGTAAGGAGATTGGAGAGACCCCGTCCGCCGTGTGCCGGGAACCGCTCCATTGCATCAAGGGTGTTTGTACTGAAGTGCAGAAAAGGAACTAATAACATTCAATAAATCATTTTCATTTATTCAAAACGGAAGCTGACTTTAATCACACCCGCACCCCAAGACTTCTAATACCATTTCCAACCAGAACAATCGAACAAACAAGACAATACATACATACATTTCAGCCGTATACAGTCCACTGCTGGACATAGGCCTCCCACAAATATGACTTGTATCATCTTGTAGTTGCCATAGTCGCCACGTTTGGCAGGCGGGTTGGTGACCGCAATAGCTGTAGATTGGGTTTCTACGGACGCTGCTGCCCGTCCGTAGGATTTTTCCCTTTGTCCCCTCTTACGACACCCGCGGGAGGAGATGGGGTGGTGCTATTCTAGTCATCCGGCATCAGACGGCATTCATGACAACAAGACAATGTTAAATTGAAAATAGATGACATATAAGGTGCTAACATTTTAGACACTGGTCCCTCCGCGAGCTAGTAAGCTATGAGCTATCAGCTATTTCAAGGGACAAAAGATAATTGCTCCCGTGTTAATAAAACCACCAGTGCCTGCCTGCGTTCTCCTTTCGTTGTTGCCATGCTCTACAAAGCGTTTAAACGCGGCGATGCGCTACTAGCGTAGCGCGTAGCGAGCTACGGAGATCAAATGTGTATAGGTACTCGAATAGATTTTCTACAATTTGTATAAATTTAAAATTACATTTCTATTTATACACTTAAGGAGTAGCAAGTAGGTAATTTAAGCAGCTTTTAAATAAACATTTATTTTACAACAAATATAGTTAAATGTAACTTGTTCAATATGTATATAAATATGAATTTTACTCCATCCATGCCAAAATTTGCATATACTTTAGCTTTTGTTGTCATCGTTAGAGTTTGAACATGGCCCTTATCGTTGTCTTTGGCTTGGTTCCTCCACTTTTTTTCTGAAATCTTGTATATTTTGAGTTATTATACAGATTTTGTGTTATTCAGTTTTATTTTTCAATTGTGCCTAATAACGCTCAATAGGGCGAAGCTCTGTACAATTAGGTGGGTTCACCTCTTGTGTGCAAAAACATTTTATGTGCACATAAGGTATCTAACAGCATTTGTGCACATAAGTTATATTTTTGGCACCCACGCATTAAGATAGAACAGGTAATGGTGTTAACGCGGTTTATTTAGATTCCAATTAAAAAAGAGGGACTGGAATCCCTTCACTTTGGTGAGAAAGTCATTAAGGCCTTCTTAAGAAAACAGAACTCATTTGACTCTTTCCTTTTACAAGTAATACGAAAATAAAAATAACTGGGTAGCTAAATATGTTTTAAGTGAGACAAGAGTATAGTATACAAATAACGGCAGATTAACCCATTTACCGATACGTTGTTTGAGAAATTAATGAATGTGTAAGCAGATCATTACTTACTTAATATTGTCCATAATTTATTTTATCTTTCTGAATAGGTACAAAGGTAGGTTGGTAGGTTTCTGAGATAAAAGATCTAACAGATGTAGTCAATCGCGTGTATAAGTAGTCGTTCCGTGTTTTACGGTAAATATAGACATATAAAATAAAATAAATTACCCAACTTATACAGAACTCTTACAAAAGCCTACCTACAAAACACTATTTAAAGGATTTGCAATTTTAACAGACAAATTTTCTACAAAATATGTAAAATTAACATAATCTGCGCAAAAGTCAGCTGTTTGAATAGAGAATGAGAATGATTATCAACATAAATTTCGGGTCACTTTCTTTTACTTATTGAATAAAGTTAGCGTATTGAAATAAATTGATCCTCAAAAACGATATAAATATCTTTCATAATTTTTCGCTTCAAAAATCGGCTACACTCAATCAGTTAAAAACGCCGTCGGCATGACACTTCTTATTTAGATTAATATAAAATAATAATGGAAGTTAATTTTTATCATTTAGTGGCATCGAACCCCTGGCCCTCTGTCTAGAGAACAATGTTATATTCAATTTAGGTTTTATTTTTAAGCAGTGTACCTAATTAAAGTCTATTTGCTGATGTCTGTAATTAGTTACAAGCTTCAATAATCTTTACGCTCAGCTGGTTGTAAAATTCTTTAACATGGTTGTGTTGTCCGCAAACAACTCGGACTAGCTACAATATATGACGGTGGCAGGTCATTATTCATTAATAATAAATAAAAATAAACCTATCCGAAAGCAGTGCGCTGCGGAATACCAATTTATACTCCCTGCTATTTTCCATCGGCAATAATTTTGACTTTAGTTATTGGACGGACTTATTTCGGGAATTCGAACGCCAACCTTCTGAAACAGCCTATATATATTATAGGCTAACTTAAGATTAGGGGTCGAGTAAAAATTTGTATGTAGGTACAAGATTGAACTGTGTATTCTGATACATCAATATAGTGTTAGTAACCCGCTAATGAAGATACTGCAGGCTACTGTTATGGATTGTTTTGTTATCTAATATATATAGATCTACAATTAAATATAAACATTGTCACTTTCGTCGTAATAAACATAAATTAAACAGTTATTTTACTAATTAATAAAAAATAAGCATAATCTTAATCAATTTTAAAATAAAGGTACAATTTAGTTTATTCCTAATAAGTCTAATAACCGTCAATATTAAATAATTAGTTCAAAAATTGCATTGCGATCCAACACAGGAATGCGGCCAGCGTTCTGGGCACCCCACCCAATGACCGAGACCTAAAGCATACTTTATTTATAAGCTTATACCTATTAATTAGGGTTAGATAACATTTTTGTTTGCTTTTTGTTCTTCTGTTTTTTTTTTTTGTTAAATAAACAGAAGTTAAAAAAAAACGAGTTAATACGATTAATGTCAAATTAAGTCATTAATTATAATAATAGATCCAATTAACCAAGAGACAACGATATTACGGTTTAGGAGGAGTTATATTGAATTCCTGAGATTTTTTACATTACATATTATGGAATGGTCAAGGAAACTTATAACGGAACTAAGTTAAAATAGGTAACTGTAAGTAGATTAAATTCGATGAATTCGATTTGTAGTACTTATTGAATAATATTAGATTTATTTGGGCTATAAAGGATAATGGAATTGTAAGTTATATATTTGGGATTGGTACTCAACATAAAAATCAATTTTTGTGGAGAGTCAATATTGACGAGTTAAAAAGTCTTCGAATAAATGATATTATAATACTTTTGTCGTAAATGGGGCACAAGGCAAACAAAACGAAACCTCTCCACTAAAGTGATTCCGCTCACATTTGAGAGGTTCTTTGCGTCCATTTCTCATCTCAAATCGGTACTGCCGGCCCTAATACGCGCAAACATATTCCGTAAATCGGTCTTACGAGCGGTACCAAATAAATGTCTGGCTCCGAGTACAACTGCCAAATCATATGGTGAATACGCACACAATCAACGTGTGGGCGATGTGATCTAAATTTTGTTGTTATTTGTAACAACAAAACCGAATTCAAAAACATTAAGGACGAAAATATTTAATCACACACAAAGGTTTCTTACCGTTACTTTTGCAGGAAATGTATAATTTCATTTCTGACAGAGTTTACAATACACGAGTCAAGTACTCGAAGCTTAAAAATTGCCCCCCTGTTTGTTTTTACAAAAAAAAAACAGATACTAGTTATTTGCCAAAATTGTATAATACCTTAACATTTAGAACCCGCCTTGAATCTTTAGTTATCTTAAACTTTTAAAAACAACAAATACTGAAAATATGAAAAAAAAATGGCTTTAGATTACTTTATTTTCGTCCTAATTGGATGGAACAAAGACTGTATATGCATTTAATGATTGTGTGTTAGTTACTGCACACAAATAAATTAAATAAACATTTTTATGTTACATTATTATAATTTAGATTAATAACTGTTTATCTATACAGACTACTACATCTTTATAAGTATCATATTTACTAATAAAAACGATAATAATTATTTAAGATTAAGCTACGAATTCAGTAGCAAGCAATAAATAAATCCCATAATATTATTTCCTTTCATAACGGGAATTGAAATGTAGAGAATAATTGAACAACGATTGGTGCATATTTTAGCAGTTCAATATTGAAATGTAGCGACCATCGGGCGCTCCGGCTAAATTAATGACAAACGAACGGACGTTACTGTTAAAGGGTAGCTTCGTGTATTTGCATAAAGAGATTTGAAATCAATCTTGAAATTGATGTTTGATGCTGCAGCATTGACAGCTATTTAAACAGTTTAATATTAATAACAATACGTTAGTCTCGAACCTATTGTATTAAAGAGTTGGTGGCCTAACGATAAGAGCGTGCGACTTGCAATCCGGAGGTCGCAGTTCAAACCCCGACTTGTACCAATAAGTATTTCGGAACTTATGTACATACGAAATATCATTTAATATTTACCAGTCGCTTTTCGGTGAAGGAAAACATCGTATATCAACGATCTGGTTTACCTGGTTACTGGTACCTAGAGGTTGGAAGGTCTGATGGCAGTCGCTTTCGTAAAACTAGTGCCTACTAACGTTGCCAAGCGGACACCAGGCTCCTATGAGCCGTGGTAAAATGCCGGGACAACGCATGGAAGATGATAAGTCCTGAACCTAGTGTAACTTTTTAAACAGTGCTCTATGGCAAGGAACATAAGACATAGAATACAATGTCTATACAAAACCACGTCCCCGCATCCTGGCAAACACATTAGCGACATCTATCATGTTTAACAGCAGTGCGTCTCAGTGCTATACTAGTTCTATGGAGATGCCGCGCTGTCAAAATAAGTCAACATGTATCCATAGTTGGCGCTGCGCCACATACTTAGATAAATAGTCAAAATGTCGGAGGCACGCGACTTTGTATAGTCATTCCATGTCTTGTATGTGCCTAGCTATACGGTTTTATAGCTCACAGCCTAGTTGGTAGTGAACTGCGTACGAAGCAGGAGATAAAACAGAGGAGAGGACGCTTGGAATCCAGGTAAGGACGCTATAATTTTTTTATGTTGTTCCATGGAGTATAAAGATGAACTTAAGCATACGAGTATTTATTCACTATCACTGAACTTTATTCTAGCACGAAGTACGGGGGGCCGATTTTTTAGAGTGGTGAACTCGAATTCAAAAAACTATGAGGATGGTTATATTCATACACACAAAAGTTTCTCGCTAATATTTTTTGCACAAAATGTATAGTTTCAATACCCACGATTATTAATATATCATTTGTGTTTGTAAAATACCATTTCTTCGTTTCTGGCAGAGTTTTAAAATGTCACGATCCGAGTACTCGACGCTCAAAAATTAAAGGACACCGTTCACCGCTTCGAATCTTTACAAAGCTGAGTTCTATTTGTTGTTAAAGATGGAGAGCTAAGCTCACAAATTAAACATTAATTAACGATTAACATGGTTCTACTCACTTATATTTAGTCACTCGCGCGACATGTTTCGGAGAACATACGCCTCGATTTTCAAGCACTAAGAGTACAGAGACATCTAGAGCGGCGCGAGCAGCACGGCGCGCGTTTGTGCGCGACGGGCCGGCGACGCGATCAGCGAACCGAACGAACACTCAACACTCTAGTGCTTGAAAATGGAGGCCTATATTCTCCGAAACATGTCGCGCGAGTGACTAAATAAACGTGAGTAGAACCCTATTAATCGTTAATTATTATACTAGGTCTCACGAAAGTTTAAACACAAACTAATAAACATCCCTTACTCAATTTAAAACGCCAACATGTACAGTCATCAACAGAAATTGCTAAGCGGGCTCGGTGTTTAGATCTTTACACCCTCTCATTCTCTTAACTATAAAATCGTGTGAAGTTCATTTTGAATACCTCGCCCCCTTAGAAACTTCTGCTGCTGACTGTACAAGTGTAAACTAGAGTACGTATTGTATTTCGACATATTGAATAACAAAAACCGGCCAAGAGCGTGTCGGGCCACGCTCAGTGTAGGGTTCCGTAGATTTTCGTCCGTCACAGTAAGTGTTCCCACTTAAGAGTTAAAAATGGACTATTTGATACATTGTTGTTGACATATTAATATTAATTACAGAACCCTAAAGACGGGCCTGCAAAGGACGCTGACAACTAAAGAAAGAGTCATACGAGTAGATCCCAACTATACATGGAAAATTTGAAAATATGTTGTCAATTTCAGTCCCACCACGAGTAGTAAGAAGGGGTTGTAACATGGAGTGATAATGATAACCAGCCAGCGTCATTTGAAGTCAGTCAGTCAGTTTCAACCTAATGTATGGCCATGTTTGCTCCGACCCCATTATTCAGAAAGAATCTTAAAACCGCCATGTAAGGTATGAGCGTTCCACCTACAGCGACATCTATCGGCAAATTAAATAAACTAGGCGCGCGAGCTTAAAGTACAGAGGCTCTAGTGTAAGTTTCTTTTGACGTAAAAAATGTCTCGAATGCGTAAGTGATACTGATATAATATGGGTAACTAACGCGATTATGACGTTTCGTTACGTTAAAAACATACACTCGGGGCTCAGATGTAGTGAATAATCCTTTCCTATCGTATTTTCTCGGAAATGTTCGTATTTGTCTCACTACTTCACACTCAGTACCCAACTGAAGTAGTAAGACAGCAGAGGGGACGGTCGCATTGGGCGATGAATATTAGTGCAGATTATTCACGGTTAAAACTAAACGCGAAATTATACATAAAACGGCGGCGCTACCGCGAACAACGAAATTCGATTTCGGACGATTGTCTCTGTCACTCTTAACTTCTTAATTGGAGTATAAGAGAAATGCTCGACATATACGAACTTCGATCATCGCGGTACCGGGCCTGAAGTGAGGCAGTGTGTCTTGTCATTCAATAGAGATTTTGACAGCCATATCTTAGGAAATAAGGGCTAATTTATTAACAATTTGTAAGAAACTATCGCCTTAACGACTTTAGTGCTGGAATAATATAAAGTACCTATTTTCCTCGCAAAAGCCTAAGATATATGCAATCCTGCGGCGCTTCCGTTTTTCTCGAGTGAAAACAGAGATCATTTTACCAAAAGCGCGTAAGATGTATGAAATCCTGCGGCGCTTACAGTTTTTTCGAGTTGATAAGTTTGTATGGGGGAACAATATTTTAGTTTTTTAGTATATTACTCGATCTTTTATCATACTTTCTTACCGTTTAAACCTAAACCTTCCCTGAGCTACTACAAATATTTCAAGACCAAAATTAGCCAAATCGGTAAAGCCGTTCGCAAGTTATAGCATGACGAAGAGAAATAGGGGTTCATATATATATATATATATATACATAGATTTTTTTCATATTTTTGAAACTTGTGGTTCAAAAGTTAGAGGGGGGGGGGGGACGCACTTTTTTTAAATTCTGGAGCGATTATTTCCGAAAATATTGACATTATCAAAAAATGATGTTAGTAAACCCCTATTCATTTTTAAATACCTATCCAACAATATATCACACGTTAGGATTAGAATGAAGAAAAAAATATCTCCCCACTTTACGTATAGGGGGGGTACCCTAAGAAAACATTTTTTTCCACTTTTTATTTTTGCACTTTGTCGGCGTGATTGATATACATATTACTACCAAATTTCAGCTTTGTAGTGCTAACGGTCACTGAGATTATCCGCGGACGGACGGACGGACGGACGGACGGACAGACATGGCGAAACTATAAGGGTTCCTAGTTGACTACGGAACCCTAAAAAGCGTTTGATTAGTAATTGATATTTTACTGACAATTGTACCTAATCTAATCATGGTTTACCTTGTTAAATTTCATATATATTTACTTAAAGCATTTACTGTCTTAAACACACGCTTACCACATAAATATTTATTGTTGAAAAAACATAGCGTTATGAATGATAGCTTATTTACGAAGAGCCGTTGTGACAGAACATAAACTGTAATAGCCCATTTGGTTATGGCCATGGCCCATGATTTTTTTATTAACGGCAAAGAAATCGGCGAGTGACAATAGGGAACGAATCCGGGTTTCGTATACAATTTAAAATTTTACTATAAAACTCTCTTAGAAAGAAAGACAGGAAATAGTGTCTTGTTTCAGGTCATACATTTTTGAATACTGTTGCGATGTAGAATACGCCTTCATTAGTGAGCATCGATTTGTGAGGTGCATCTCTTGCTGGTTCTTCAAGTAGGTAGTGGGTATAATTACATATTTAACGGGACTTAATCGCGTTAAAGTGAATTAATTATTATGTGTGAAAATCCTGAGAGTTTAAATCAATAGAACGTAGGTGGTCATGGACCAAAGTCTTGTGATTTATTGTTCACTTGGGTAATTATATGTAACAAACTCACTCACTCACTTCAGCCGTAAATCGTCCACTGCTGGACAAAGGCCTCCCGCATAAATATGACTTGTGTCATCTTGGGGGTAGTTGCCATAGTCGCCACGCTTGGCAGGTGGGTTGGCGACCGTAGTAGCTGTAGATGGGGTTTCGACGGACGCTGCTGCCCATCCGTCGGTTTTTTTCCTTTGTCGCCTCTTACGACACACGCGGGCGGAGATGGGGTGGCGCTATTCTAGTCAGCCGGCACCACACGGCTAACAAAACTGCTTTTACGATATTGATTAAATAATTTGCCTTATTTCTAACTGTTATCATGCTATACACATCTGATGCGCTGCTTAGTAGAGATTTAGTTAGAGTTTCTAAAACGATTTCCATAATATTTATCATGTATATAAAAAATCTAGGTAGGTGTAATAGTTTCTTGACCCAAAACTGTCGGGTAACCTTTAAGTTGCAATAAATTTTCCTCTACAAAACTCGGTAAATGTGATTATGTCAGCAAACTGGACAGATTCAGCGATGAAAAGCGTAACAGAGCCCTTGTTTCGGATAAAACCTTGGACAAAATTTATTTCTTATATTGAAATAATTCTTTTTTAACACTTTTACCATCTTCGTACAATATGTGCAAGGAGAAGGCTTAAAGGTCGGATGCATAAAACAAGAATGTTCAGTGACCAGTTAATTTGTAAAGCCTTCACTAGTCACAGTTGAGTGCATCTTGTCGCGCCTACACGTAGGTAGTGTCGACGTGTCTGAACATTTGACCCGACTGACATTTTACTATTATGCTTTTAGTTATTATTTACCTTTCTTTATAATGCTAACTAGCATGAAGGCAATCTATATGTATATATATTTAGTGTTAGTAATAAGTCAACGTAGAAATAGTGTCGCCAACCAGTTACTCGGATATACAATTTGAATATACATAAACTTTATTCATACGTTAAGGGCCCGAGCACACTTAGCGTTTTTCGAGCGACGTCGTCTAGTAAATGCCCGCGCAGCGCGCAGCGCGAAAGCATATGCGGTTTACTAGATGATCATTCTTCAATAAAAACGGTGGTTAACGAATGGAATACTTACTTTGAATAAAACAATATTAATTATACAATCAACATATTAAAAAAACATAATACGAACAAACATCTGAACATAGAGCGGCAACCGAGGACAATGTTATTAATAGAACTATTAAATGAAAAAAATAAAATCAATTAATCAATCTTTGTACCCATATATCGCTTCTATCAATGGCCTCGATGATACAGCCAAGTTCTGCTAGTCAAGCGCGTTGTCAAGACAGGTGACCGGTTGAATAACAACGGTATGGTTCACTCAAAACATAATTGACTGAAATCTACTGCGAATGGCAAAACAAACTATAGAAAAATAATCATCAACTGCAAGGAGAATTCATTCATTATATTTTTTTATTTAACGTATCATGTTTTGTGCCCCACTGCTGAGCAAAGGCCTCCCCTCCGTTTTGGTCATTTAAATTAGATAAATGTAAGAAGTGAATACATAGAGTGGTATACACGCATTTTTTTAAGCGAGCGTACCGCGTTCATTAGGGTTATGTTTGTACCACGACATGACCAAGGCGAAGGGAAATGACCATGAAGTTTTATCGGTATTGATTTTCTTGTCAGTTTCAATTATCACTTTAGAGACAGATACATACGATAAACTGACAGTGGCATAACCGGGCCTACGTTTAAATAAAACATTTGATGTAATCATAACTTCACTACTACACAATAAGAAATTGACTTATTTATAAATCATCGTAAAGTTATATTTAGACAGTACAACAATAGCGTAAAATAAATGTTTACGCTAGTTTTCTTAAAGATAGTTTATAAATATGGGTAGAAGTAATTTGACAACAAAGTGAACATGATAGAAAACTCAAACTGTTATTTTTAGGTGGTGTTAATTGTAAAGAAACGAAATACTGATCAGTATAATCAGATTTATTTGTATAAAAATATATTATTATTTATTGGCTACTACTGTTTATGGTTGTATCCTTAGCCAGTGGCGGTAGGTAAACTTTTTTCTTAGGCAAGATGGAGTTAATATGACTTTACCTTTTTTTCATCAGCCAAAGGAAAACTGTTAAACTGTATACAAATATTTACATACAACTTATTCAAAATGTATACAAATTGTAAAAAAATTACTCAAGTATACTTATACAGATACGTATATAGTTACATACTTTGCGTAGTTCGTTACGCTCGTAACCCATATCCGCGTTTTCCCGCTTTGTAGAGGATTGCGACAGCGAAAGGAGAACGCACCTACCGGGCTGTATGTGTAAAGCAGACAAAGTAACAACTAGTTACTTCGGATAAGCGTGACATGGTAAACATAGAACATGAAAATACTCCTTCAAATGTCGGTCTCTAATAATTATCCCGTCTCCTCCTGCGTTTGTCGGGCGGATTGAAATCGAAACCGAATCGAAAGACACTGTGGTCACCAACCAGCCTTCAAGCGTGGTAACTACTAGTTGCTATCAACTACCTAAAATAATGCAAGTCATTTTTGGGGAAACCTAATGTCCAACAGTGGACATTTTACGGCTGAAATAATGATCATCAGACCTCGAAGTCGCCGTGGCACGAATACAATTTTGCTAGGGAGAGACACACGATATTATTTTATCGATAAGTTGTACTTTCTTATGACAGTACTTATGTTATGATTATGAGATACTTAATGATAACTTGCAATATCTATTAAACTGTATTATTTATACAGTATGAAGATTGAAGTCCGTAAAGGTCGATTAACGAAGATAATCAAGATAATTTGATTAAATGAAAATAATGAAATGCATTTCTAGGTTTCAGTTTACTTTGCATTAAAATTGATGAAAAAAATATTTAGTAGTAAAGGTTGATTTTTATTTGAATTTTAAAATTCCTAAGAAGTATCCTAAAAACTCCTATATAGGTAACATTGACGGGAAGTAATCATCACAGTTTAGTTAATTTTCAATTATTCTGTAAATTTTACAGCTAATAATATATGAAATGTCAATTCCGAATAAGCATTCAGTTATCGATAAATTTTATATCGGAAGGAAATCCCTAGTTAATTGATGTTATTGCCACCGCGACTTCGAGGTCTGATGATCATACTGACGAAATATTCTATTAAGTTGGAATACAAATTTCTTAGTTTAAATTGTCTATTTAAATAAGCACGACTTCAAAAAATATACAGCAGCTGCCAGTTTATTTCATGCAGTAAACAACAGAATAACTAAAAGGAAACAATGACATTATATAAAACTAACTACTTAATAAATAAAATACTTATAAATAGTAAACATGCCCTAGGCCTCGGCCACTAGGTGTAGGGTGTCCAGAAGACTCGCCACATTCCAGCGTTGGGTCGCAATGCTTATCGCAGTAAACTAATTTCAGTTTAAACATTTATTCTTTTGAAAAATGTTCATAGGAAGGTTATGTTGTCTTTTTATATTAATAACATCATTCCCTGTTTTGTGGCCCTATTTTTTTAAATACTCTATATTACCAAAATACGAAAGATAAATAGAAAAATATAAAATGCTTTACTCAATGCTCAGATTTAAAGGCCTAACGAGGAAATCGGAGCCGAAGAGCTCGCCTCGTGACCTTACGCCTGAACAACCGAACACGGCAACCACCAATTAGAAATGCCACGTTTTCAAAGTCTATTCCAAATTTAAATATCGCTCTTTGATTTTTATTTTTCGAATCCCGATGTCCATGTTTATTTGTATGTTTATCGTGATTATATGTTTTCTGCTACATATGTTGAACTTTTTGAGTATTTATTTATCTTTAATCCCAATTTATTAATTCACTTAATTATTTTGTTCTTCGGTAGTACTCAGAATGTGTAAGAATCTAGTGTAATTATTTTATATTTCATGCTACTCAACCGCCAATATTAAATCTTCTAATAGCCTACAGTGCACGTTTAATGCAGGCTATATAAGTAAAGTGAGCATATAAACCAGGTGTTTTCACAGAAAGTCATTATAATCTGCCTAGTATTTGTCTCAACCTTCTACTAGGGCACCTTAACGTCCAATCGGCAGATTGGAAAAGTAACTTAAATTTAGAAGCGAAACTAGGTCACACTGGGAATTCGTTACTTACGAGGTATCTCATAATTTAAAACCGTAGCTAAATAAGAGCAGACTGGTAAAGGAAATCTAGTAATAACTTTCAGACTCTCATTGAACACGACTCTTTATTAATATATTAATTAATATATTTTTCTCAAACATGCAATGAAATGTCTTCGTTACGTGCGTCATAATAGGCTTCGAAGTATCACGTTTAGGGCGGATCGACTCCAGAGGACAGGTAACGAATTTCATATAAAATTGAAGGCCTAGGCCGGGAAGTAATTTTTTTTTAATTTTTATTTATACCTGGCGTCTGTGTTCATGAAGCCTGTTCAAACAGCTGAGTTATATTTTTTATCATTTTTAGAGGCTAAATGCTTAGCCGGCTAAACAATAATCTCGCTTATTTCAGACGAAATGGTATGAAGAGATTTATTTTATTTATCATGTAATTGAATATTCATATCATCAGGTTATTACATTATTATATTTATTATTCATGCTCTCAATTTTAAAATTGTATTGGCAACACCAAACACTACTCCACGCATGCGCGTTTTTGAACGCATTTTTGAGTCAACCAATCACAGGACACTTTTACTTGTTTTAATAATGGCGGAATGGAAAAGTTTCTCGGCGTGTAAAACTCTGTTTATTAAGACTAAATAGTGGTAAATGGTGTGATTCAATGCTTTTGTGACTTAGATATAGTGTTACGGGTGTATAAAAATTGAATAATCTAACCGGGCCCGGTTTTATTTATCTATATTTTGTTATTGTGTACCGCCAAAGGCAGATGCCGTAGCGCCATCATTTAAAAGGTAAGTGCATTCTTTTTTGGTGGTTTTTCTAAATGTTGTATATAGTAATTATAGCCAGACTATTTATGATAGTCATTAATTATTACATCGAAGGCAAAAACAGTACAAAGCGGGATTGGAGGGAAAATTTAAAAACTTATGTCTTGAAGCTGTTTTGTTCAGTGGTATTTTTTTATTTATTTCATTGCATTAGTTTGAGAAAAGCACTATACATGCCTAGCCGTGAAAGGGTCTTGAAGGCTTCGTATACTATCCGGCCTCCTTACAGTCGGCCGTATATACAACTCAGCCTTCAACCCCCTTTTTCCCGGCGGCTGCAGTAATGTACTAATATAATTATACTATATTATACCTATAAATAAATTTCATTTCCAGAATTAGGCTACTTGTATTTCAGAAACGTCTCGTATACCGCAATAACGACGTCGGAGATATTCAAGATTCAGGCTCTGTCTAGAATGTGTCTAAAATATGTTTCGTGTGAACAAATACATAATTAGTATGTATTAAAGCATAATTAAAGACCAATAATTAATGTTTGTTCATATTTTCCTTCAGTTCGGAGCAGTCAAAAAGAAATTCGAAGCCCTTTACTTTTCTGCTAAGCTGCTTAATTATTAAACGTGCTAATGAGACGTATGTATATAAATAAAACACGCACAGATTATTTTTAGGCATAGTTCAACGTTTTCCCTTTATGCCTCAAAACGAATAAAATGTATGGTTATATTTAATACGTTAACACTCCGTACCGAACACTTCACTTAGCTTATGTCAAAATCGAACACAGTCTTCCGCGAGTTTGGCATGAATACCAAAGGCCACGAGCATCCGCTGAGACTTTGTAAGCTTACTAAACACCCGTACAAAGCTGTCTGTATCCGCTATTATTATGCAAATAATATTCAGCCAATATTTAAGCGCAGACAACATTTTCAAAAAACTCAACGATGCCCTACACTTCGCATACCTACGGATCCCTTAGGCACATACTGCCATAGGTATTTTATTAGGTGTCATAAAGTATATGATTGAAAGAAATAAATATACACATATTGCACACTCTGTCGTTGTTATCGGGTCCGCAATATACGAAGATAAACAGACGTAAAAAAAACCGTAAAGCTGTATCAGCTATAAATTCAACACTTTTATTACGATCGCTACCTATTCTCGTTACTTATCTTCTGGATAGCGTATTGTGTTTTAGATCCGATATGGACTGTCACAATAGCAACAGACCAGTCGCAGTCTCCTTCCTTTATCGTTATCGACATATTTACTTTTAAAAAAAAATTAATGGTCTTTAGTTACCTACTTTATTTGTCCCAGAGCTGTCATTTGGAATGTATGATGTCAGCTGTAATTTGTAATGTGGAATGTGAAATCAATTACGCTGACAAAGTGATCAAATAAAAAAAATTCAATTATTTTAGACCTCCTCTAACTTTTGTACCGCAAGTCCAATAAATATGTATTTTTTTTAAATACAGCTTAATATATACTTTCAAGGTCAATTATTTTAAACTTGATCCGTTGCCCCGTTTTTGAGTCACGGAACCCTACACTGAGCATGGCCCAACATGATCTTGGCCAGTTTTTTTCTGTTTACAATTGCAACATATAAAACACATTATCACCTGATTATTAATTGATTATTCGGAGTACAGGTCAAAGTGTTAATGCAACTTTGTTGACTTGGTCACCGTCGATATAATATATAATACCTACTTGAAACCACATGTTGAGTTCAAGTAAATATGAAACGCTCACCAAGTAGAATGGAATTTAAATTTAATATACACTGCAGTTGGAAACAGCAGTCCTGTGGCACCACTGACCTTTAGCGGCATACAAAGTGGCAACTATACGACAAAGTTCAACTGCAATCTAACATCAATGAAACAGCGTAGACTATAAAATGAATTATCACTTCTCATTGCTGAAGAGCTCTAGGCACAAGTTGGAATGGGTATAAATAATGCTAGCCGCACTTAAAGGGTTGGTGTAATTGTAAAAAACGAAGGTTATGAGATTTTTGTAAAATGTACGGTTATTAGATCATTAACTACGCCACGTCACTAATACCCAAATACATAAGGAATTCAACCGGTTTCGATTTAGAATGGGAGAAAACCGGATTCAACCGAAAAATTGGTTGTTCTTATATTAAACAAAACCGGTTTTGAATTATTATTTAATTAGTATTTTTAGTACCTATTCATTGTTTAGTAATACCACAGTAATACGGTCAACAGTGATTATGATGTGAAGAGTCAAGCAATCTAGTGGGTAATATAACTAATATATATGCACATACAACTTAACTGTATATCCGATCAGTACATGTAACTTCCACGCATCATAATTATCATAAACCTTGTAGAAAAACCCCCCACATTAACTATTTCGAGTAATTGCTGTAATTGGTAACTGTGAAAACCTGTAATTGGCTGAATGAATTTATGTTTAGTTCTTATACAATATTGCTTAAGCTGTTGGTTTTCCATATTATAATAAATAATAAATAAACAAGTAATTATCCTTTCGGCTTAAACAAGGACTTTACTACCCAAAGGTTATACTATGATTTGGCCGTAAAGATTTTTATTACTAAAAGTATCCCTTAAGAAATTGGGTTAAATATTTTATAGCGCTTCTCGAATTATGAAGTATAATAATGTTGGGAATTCTTTTGATGTTTGGAGCCTATTCAATATTTAAAGATCCATTCCGATAAACATGACAAAAGGCGGCAAGGGTGACCCTGTTCTGCAATGCATTTCCGTTTAAGCCTGAATAATTGAAAAGCATTTCTCCTTTACGGCTAGAACCTAAAAAAATAAGGCCATCACAAGAGGGCATAAGGTCTTTGCAAAGCATTAGGTACGTCAGCTTCATAGAAAATGTAATGTCTAACATTCTTGATGTTAAAGTAGCTTGTTTTTAATATTGTTTAATACGTTACTAGTTTTTTAAAAATATAAAATTTTAAGTAATATTTACTGTGTGTTCCACGAATAAACAGTGATAAATTCGTTTGTTTACCCAGTTGGACAACTATGGATGCAAATACTTTATTTACATTAAAGCACTTCCGATTATAATTATCACTTGCTATTTCTAAATGCTTAGTAATAAAGGATAAATTAAACAATCAACTGCCTCGGGCGAGACTCAAACTCGAGACTCCGGAATGCTTACTCGTCGCTCTACCAACTGAGCTACCGACAATTCTTCCGTTGTCTGCGAATTCATCCACCATGTCCTTTAACGCGCCTCGGTGAGGAGCCTAGTGACATCTGCTGTAAAATGTGTAAGCACTTAATTCACCGATATTAATAATGGTCGCTACTATTAATAAATTCATTATGTAATAAGCAGAAACGTCTGCTAACGCAACCATAATGAATATAATGATAATAATAATAAGGCTTAGGGATGTGACGACCTCATCGGCCACTGGTTTTCTCCAGTGCAATCAGTCAACGCAGAGCAGCTTGTGGCGAGCTGTTGGGGAGTAGCGACTCCACATCTGAGTGCCCCTGGGGTGCCCTGTCGGACAGGTGGGACAGGTCTCCTGCCTCTGGCTTGCCTTAACCGGCCGTCCAGAGTGGGGTCACTAGAGCTGAGTTCTCGAGGGTAGATGTGGAAACCTAAGTGGCGAGTTGGCTATATGTTTAAAGTCAACGGATTTCAGAACAATTTTTAGAAAACGCTATATTATAGCACTGCCGTATTGATTATACCGTAACGAACCCGATGCCTAGCCAGAATAAAATATGTATGGGTGGTAAAAAATCAAAAGTATTATACTAATATAACTTACGTAATATCGTCTTTGGTTGCCACGATAATTACTTATGAAATAAAATAACTGAAACAGATTATATTGCGTATACTAATTTAAACATTATCTTGATTTTTCGAACCCTTTAGCAGCGTTTGTCGTCGTGATGGAGTTTAATTGGTATACGCGATATAATCCGTTTCAGTTGTTTTATTTCTTTAACTTAGGCACTCGTACTTATTAGGTACCTACGTAAATTAATCATCGCTAAAAAAGTGATAAGAATTATCTTTCCGATTGCTAGTCATTGACTTTTTGCCCATTTATAATTCAGTGATAAATAATATTATAGTGCTGACATTGTAATAGTGATTAAACGATGTAGTAAACACACAGACGTGGGTCGCGAGCGAATGCATTTGCTGTTAACTTGTGATTACTCGTAGTGAACTGCAGTAGCTTAAGGCTGAAGCTTAACGCTACACGTGACTCGTAGAAGAAAAACTATAACAATCTTGTGTAGTAAGTAAACTAGTTTTAACTAAAAACCTCATAGTGTAAAACTATTAAAAGAGTTAGTTTAAACACAATTAAAAATAATGCAAGTGAAGTCTAAAACTTCACAGTGAATTAAGTGGAGACTCAACCATTAACTTATACCTACTCGTAATAGTTAGTAGAAAACATTAATTATGACTATTTCTTATTAGTGCAAAATATAGGTTACTGACAATGTCTTCCCTTTGGTTTGCTTTCTCCTGAATTAGGAAATACCTAATAAAAAAATTGATCGAACTTTACAACTACCTAGATAAATTGTACCTAAACGATCTCAAATCGTTTTCCATTAAACGGTGAATGCCTTTGCAATAGCTTTTTAAACCGCGTCACGAATAAAAGTAGTAAATCACAGAAAACTGTGCTTTTATAGCATTTAAAAGTTGTTAAGTACAGGGAATTCGTTGGACAGCGGTTTTATTAATGTCATTCTCGTTTGTTAGAACTTTTTTTCTGTGTATACAACTAGTTATTGCCCGGACTTCATTTGCGTAATAAGAGAGAAGTAAAGCTCCGGGATTTTAACTATCTCCATCATAAACATTATCTAACTATTTATGTTCAGAGGTTTAAGCGTGACTCTTCACGTTATACACAGATATATTTTTGCATGTATAATATTAGTAACTACCCATATATTTAAATAAGAAATAAAGGTATTGCACCAGGTACCTATATTAAACCGCTAAAGTACGAGACTTTGGCATATTTATAGGTAGCGTAGGAGAAACAAAATTCTTCAATCCTATAAAAAGATACAAATAATAAATTTACATATAATTTATATCATTATAAATAACTACATAGTTATATAATTGAACAATTTTGACTAGTTAAATTGTTTGTTCTTTTAAATTTGTTATTAGTCAAAGTGTATAGTAAACAATAAGATAATAACTAGTGACGAAAATGATGCAACTGCCTTTCTGAACAAACAAATGAGTTTATGACTGACATCCTCCATTCATCCTGGCTTCACTGCAAATCAGCGCTGCGGATCAAGCTCTGCGGCTCATCTCGGGGTTCGTGACATCAGACTAGGTAAGTGAGGAGTATTTACCGCCATTATCGTATTACAACTAGTTATAGGTTTTTTTTTCTGGAGCGTATCCCTTGTGCTAATAAACATATTTTTTTTCTATTCTACATACAGTATTTTGCACATGCTATAATATTTTGCACATAATTAAGCATCACAAATTAATATTCATGTCTATTATTCCGGACATGTTTATCATATGTGAAAGGTTACTTCGCCTTATCAGACTTTAGTACATAGTTCTAACGATATTATCTATAAATAAGCAGTGATTTAATTAGGACATCGGGTGCACGCGTACTCAAAACAACAACTTATTTGAGCAGTCATTTCTAACAAACAAAAACTTAACCAAATTCGTCATTACTTATAAACATAATTGAACTGGTACTTAATTGATATTATGATGTCCTATACATTTTGTTATAATACCACGTTTATGTAAATGCTACACACAAAAATACAAAGTTTGTATAGGTATAAGATATTTTTATTTTATATAGCAATAGCTTTAATTTTTCTAAGTATTTATGACATATTTATACTTAAATTTCAGTATAGGTTAAGAGGTGATTGTTTGAACGTTGTATCATTGTTGAAATAAATCGTATTATTGTAATTAGATGTGCCAAAATAAAGTTGTAAGAGAATGTAAAATTATCATTGTGTATGTATATTTTTTTTTATATGTCCATATAGTATAATTACATCATATATTTTTTTACCGATAAAACAATGTTCACACAACCTAAAATCTTCTCTTACAGATGTAAAAAATGGCAGAAGCAAATAACATACGACATCGCTCGCGAGAGACGAAGCCTAATGGAATTATCGAACATCGGGATGAAAAGATCCCAGATCCGGAGTTTACGCACAGAGAATCTCCCCTAACGTTTCTTATAAAGACTTCCCTTCACATAAGAGCTATATATCATATTTTCGTCGTGATACTGTTGGTACTGTTTTTCGACACAGTCATTTACGACCTCGTTGAACGTGGCAAGTAAGTTTGCGTCGAAGTCAGCCGTGCCGCTCCTCTGGTGCGGTGTTAGCTCGTATTATAACTTATATATGCATAGCCAGCAGACTTAATAACTACAATCATTGATCACTGAGCTAGTTTAAATAGCTCAAGTATAATTTTAATTACTATTATCAGATACAACTTAAGTATTACCATGCCCGAAACTTAGCTTGCGTCGCGCGTCGATAGAATTTCAAAAAATAGATTGTTTAGGTACTTAACTAATCTATAATAAATATAAGTATAGATTTAGTTGTTTATTTATACTTGGATAATCATTTATTGTTGCTCTGTTCAACAGATGCACAGTTTGTTAAAAGATCTGTCATACCAGGTGCCAGTAACACTATAGGTGATCCATTATGGAAAGGACTTATAACAAAATAATTCATTTATGTTTTTATTTAGATACTATAAATAGTGTCGTAGGTCGTAGGTTTCAGAATGACGCAGGAAATTATTATTTTAGCAATATCTAGATCAAAAGGAGATTTAACAAAACAATTAACGTAGTTAAAATATAACTAAAGAGCACAATAAATATTCCTAATTATAAAAAAAAAAAAATCTCTTATTGAACATTTCGAATATTATGAAAACATCATTAGCCGAATGACTAGCTAGACTTAATAAGTTTTTACATTTCTTTTTCTGTTTTATTGAGGTGTATAGCTCCCTTGTTTTATTTTCTAACGTAATTTTATTGTTGTAGGATAAACATAGCAACCAGCACCGTGAAGAATGGATTCGGAGACATCGGCCGCGGCGCTAAACTCTGGTTCTTTGAATTTTTCATCGCGCTCTCTTTATACCCAGGACTACTGTTATATGTTGCCGGAGCTCGATTCTTCAAAAAAAATACCGGTAAAAATACTTTTTTGCTAATATTCTTACACGGTAATCGGTTGTCGAAACCTATGGACACTAAGACTCAAAGTGAGACACGTTTCAGTATTGAACAGCTTGCCGGCGTATATTATTATCGAACGGAAAGTTTGTTTTTAAGAAACTGTTTAAAAAACAATGTGTAAAACATTATGATGATAAAATGGTCAATGCCTTTATTTATTACTACTTAGCTATTGCTATACATATAAAATAAATAAATATTACCTGACATCCTTACACGAATTAACTGAGCCCCACAGTAAGCTCAAGAAGGCTTGTGTTGTGGGTACTCAGTCAACGATATATGTTATATACACATACTTAAATATATAGAAAACACCCATGACTCAGGAACAAACATCTGTGCTCATCACACAAATAAATTCCCATAGTGGGATTTGAACCCAGAACCGTCGACTTCATAAGCCAGGTCACTACCCACTAGGCCAAACCTGGCGTCATATATTAATTATAATTACACATTTTATTAGTTAGTGATTCTACGGTTAAATTTAATATTAGTATTGTGAAGCTATGTTGTAATGCCCCAAGATGTCCGTATGTATATAATAAACAATAATAAAAAATGTGCCTTGTCAAACCTTTCAAAGTTTGCATAGTCTTTTGGAATATTGTCACTGAATTTTACATTAATGAGTTTTCTTGTACGATAACCCAATGATCTTGGTAGTTCATATTCATGAACTAATTGGCGTTTAAATTCACGCCAAACAATGTAGATTTATGTACACTCAATAACTTTTTCAATCAGTAGAGAGAAACAAAGTTAAAGTATTGATGAAAACCAAGGAAAGTAATCAATTTCGCTCCATACCTAGGCAGGGCCTTACATAAAATATCAAATTAATTGCAAAAGTTTGACGAGCAGGTAATTATTAACATCTATACGAATAAAGAATAAATGGATTATTTGGCAAAATAATAAATTTCATGACACGTTTACAGCAGGGCTTAGGATAAAATATTATGTAATCAAATGTGGTTAAATTTATTATTGTATGGTATTATAAATTTAAATTGGGAAATTATCCTACACTAATGAGGTAGCGATATTGAGCAAAACCCAATATACCTATATATATTTTAACTAATTATAATTGAAGGAGACGATGTAATCACCAATGTAGTTACAACATTACGTATATAATGTTGTCAAATTACGCTGCTCAAATAGTACGTAATCATAATAACGTATACGTATTCATTTTTTTGCCCATGCGCAACGCACATGTGAATCTTCTGGAGTTGCAGGGGTCCATTGGCGACGGTAACTTCTTACCACCATGCTGGCCGTATGCTGGTTTGAGTATCTAGTTTCTCATTTAAAAAATATACGTCCTTACTCCTTATGTAGACTTTCAACCCGTTTTAATTTAAGAAAACGCTAATATATTTCTTTTTGTTTTTTAATGAATAGTAAATGTACGAATTTTTTACTACCTTACTTTAACTTTAAAACTATTTGATACATACCTTTTGAGACCACCTTAGGAGTAGAATTTTTCAAAATGGCATCTTATTTGATTTTCAAATTAAAAAAAACCGGCCAAGAGCGTGTCGGGCCACGCTCAGTGTAGGGTTCCGTAGTTTTTCGTCCGTCACAGTAAGTGTTCCCACTTAAAAATGAGCTATTTGATACATTGTTGTTGACTGATTAACATTAAGTACAAAACCCTAAAAACGGGCCCACAAAGAACGATGACGACTAAAGAAAGAGTTATAGATCCCCACTATACATGGAAAATTCGAAAAAATGTTGCCAATTTCAGTCCCAACACGAGTAGTAAGAAGGGGTTGTAACATGGATTGATAACCAGCCAGCGTCATTTGAGGTCAGTCACTCAGTTTCAACCTAATGTATGGGCATGTATGCTCCGACCCCATTAAATCAGAAAGATTCTTAAAACGTAGTGATGATATTTCGAACATCTTTCTCTTTTACTCCAAATAAGGTGTCGTAAACCATATTCGTAAATTTCGGAAGATTGTCTCTGTCACTCTCTTAACGCCTTAATTGGAGTAAAAGAGAAATGCTCGACATATACGAACTTCGATGTTCGCGGTACCGGGCCTGAAGTGATGAAGTGTGTCTTGTCATTCAATAGAGATTTTGACAGCCATATCTTAAGGAATAAGGGCTAATTTATTAACAATTTGTAAGAAACTATCGCCTTAACGACTTTAGTGCTGGAATAATATAAAGTACCTATTTTGTTCGCAAAAAAGCCTAAGACATATGCAATCCTGCGGCGCTTCCGTCTTTCTCGAGCGAAAGCATAGACCATTTTACCAAAAACGCGTAAGATGTATGAAATCCTGCGGCGCTTACAGTTTTTTCGAGTTGATAAAGTTTGTATGGAGGAAGAATATTTTCGTTTTTTAGTATATTACTCGATTTATTTTCATATTTTCTCACCGTTTAAACCTTCCCTGAGCTACTACAAATATTTCAAAACCAAAATTAGCCAAATCGGTAAAGCCGTTCTCAAGTTATAGCGTGACCAAGAGAAATAGGGGTTCATAGATTTTTTTCAAAAACTATTGAACCTATCAAGTTCAAAATAATTTTCCTAGAAAGTTTATGTAAAGTTCTACTTTTGAAATTTTTTTCATATTTTTGAAACTTGTGGTTCAAAAGTTAGAGGGGGGGGGACGCACTTTTTTTTACTTCTGGAGCGATTATTTCCGAAAATATTTACATTATCCAAAAATGATGTTAGTAAACCCCTGTTCATTTTTAAATACCTATCCAACAATATATCACACGTTAGGATTAGAATGAAGAAAAAAATCACTCCCCACTTTACGTATAGGGGGGGTACCCTAAGAAAACATTTTTTTCCACTTTTTATTTTTGCACTTTGTCGGCGTGATTGATATACATATTACTACCAAATTTCAGCTCTCTAGTGCTAACAGTCACTGAGATTATCCGAGGACGGACGGACGGACGGACGGACGGACAGACATGGCGAAACTATAAGGGTTCCTAGTTGACTACGGAACCCTAAAAAGCAACCTAAACTGTAAATGTTAACTTCCTACCTTCAGTAGGTTTGGCTCTGCGATGATGAATCAGTCAGAGCAAAGACAATTTATATGTGTCGGTTAACTTCAAACTTGGGAAAATCCTAATTATCTAATAATCTAAAAATATATAATAATCTAAAAGCTAATCAAGCTTAGTGTTTAAATTTAAGTGACACATATATAGAATAAATAATTAATTTTGTTATAACTTAGATTTTAACCAGTATTTACAAAAAATATATTCTACACATGTAGAAGCTGGCTGTGATGTATTAACATTATACCAGCTAACCCAAGATATCGGTTTATCATCTGTCACCATAGCTGTCACGTTCTAACAAGTAAGTGCGAAAGTAACGCATGACGCAATAGGCGATAAAATGGCGAGCATATCCATGAATGATGCATCGGTATTGTAAACGTCCATAGGCTGCGGTGACCGCCTACCATCAAGCGGGCCGCATGCTTGTTGCCACCTTTGTGGTATAAAAAAAATCCAATCCGTTGGCCGTTTTGAAACAGCATCCTGTTAAATACGTTACCAAGACTGCGACCACTAGTGTTGGCGGCGACAAATTTTCTGCCACTCCTTACCTATAGGTACTCAGTTTATTTATTTATGTACTTATTAAATATTTATTAGGAATAAAATAATACACCAATTAATGCAAAAAGCATATTGACATATTTGCTGGGTTTATAATAAAAATATTTTAAAGATATCAGAATCAGTAAATACAAAATGTGTAACTAGTTAATGCCTAGTTAATGTATACCGTTTACTTACGGATAGCCGTTATATACCATACACCCATTATATAAAAAAGTGTAGCTACCTACTGTGTATAAAAAAAAAATAAAGACAATTAATCTAGCATTTTGTCAGGTGCTTGAAAGTGAATTTGCTTAGAGCTTTTTGGATGTAGAAACTGGTAACCCTAATTTGTCAGTAGTAGAAGAAAAATCTATACGCATCCCTTTTTCGGGTTAATACGAGTATTATTGCTGTAAGAAAAATACAACATAGTTATCTCTGTCTAAACTATGTTCAACATAGGTCTCTCTGTCAACTATGCTAAAATGTAAAGTAACTCTAAAGCAACTCGCTATCCAAACCTGCTTTCCTTTTATATAGGTAGATTATATTTAGGTTCTTTACGCTCGGATTAACATAATTGCTATAAAACATTATATATGTACATTACATTAGGAATTCGATATACATTAGTAGTATTAGTAGATAGAGTACTTTTTTCTCGTATTGAAATAGTGTGTTTTCAATACGAGAAAAAAGTACTCACTCATAAGAGTCAAAAAGATTCGTGTAGTTTCGTAAAACCGAGTCGAATCCAGTTAAGACTCATTATTCTTGCCATCACTGGCTTAGACCACTCGGCGCAATGGGTCTTTTGTTACAACCAGCCTCGCCCCGCCAATTAGTCACTTGGACGGTCCGGTACTTGCACCATATAATTACTAACCTACAAGCAAACTAAACTTAGTACTTCTCATCTTAGCCGCTAACCAAAATCTTAATCTTATTCTATGGATGGATAAGTAGGCTTCGTTTATACTATCCGCAAAATTAAGTGGTGGTGGCAATGAACGCCAGTTACCCTCCTTTTTGTGCCTCATACCAGCACTATTAGTGCACGGGTCGCTCTATAAAACCGTACACGTGCGAAAGAGTAAACATAATTCCGATGATTTATGACCCAACTCGTCACTTATGGTGTCGATGGGGATAGGATGATCGTATGGGGATGTTGCGTAGGGTGTTTGTTAAGGACCAATAACATTAATTTATTTATATATCTTCGAAAATGAAGTAGTCATATTGATTGCTATAAAACACCTCCGAACTAAGAGACTATTATTTTAATATATAACAAAGTATAAAGTCCGCATAACAGTTATCATTAAGTAATATTTTATATTAATATGTATATGCTATTGTATATGCGGATTATTTGTCTTTTTAATTCAATAGTCTCAATTTTCTAACGATGCTCTCCTTAAAACAATGTGCAACAAGTAACCGAAGAGCTTTTAGCTAATATAACATTACATACATTCGCCTCCGTAAGCAGCTAGGGTACTTACACTCGTATTATAAGACGGGTACATTGATCGAGCGCCGCCCGGCTTACCTCATTGTCCACTCCAACCTAGTCGGCAAAGCTACCAATTTGCCGCTTCACAGACACACTGACTTGTATTAATCTCGGCGCGACGACCTTTTATGTCCGGATTACTCAATAAAAACATAAACACTGCTCTTCTATATAATAAACAAACGATGTGAAAAATTATCTTAAAGCACCGTGTAACTCTAACGATATGTAATTTGTTTTTGAATAATATGTATTCGCACCTACTTAAGTACCTAATGAATATTACAATTTGGTTAAATACAAGAGTTCTGATGAAAATCTCAGTAGATTATCAGTACACAAAAAACTACTTTTTATCACACTCGTTAAAACGAAGAATTGCAATTCGGATTATGAATGTCGCTATGATACATTCTTACATTCGTAACTTGTTATTTTAGATTTACTGCCGCGCGTGCGTCGATCATTTTATGTACATTAGTTTTTTAAGAGTTTATTGCTTAAGTACTTGTAACTTATATTATTAGTGGAAGTCTTTTTCCAATTGCTTATATTAGATAGAGTGTTCCGCTAATATTATTCTATTAGCTATAAATTGTTTTGCAATAGGTCCTTGCTAGGGAGGTTGTTTATTTACCTCTATATTTATTATTTGCGCCGGTCGAACCATTGTAATTAAAATGACCAGCCGTCACGGGCCTTATTTTCAAAAAAATATTTTACAGGTTACAAGCTTTCCAAAAATAAGCCCACAGTCTTAAGAGACAGAGGCTCCAAATTAAACAGATTAAAAGGCATTGTTCGAACATGAACCGCGAATGCAACAAAATATTCAAATACCCTTATGCTAGTCAGCTATTTTTATAATGCGAAAAGATGTTTCAATCAGAGCATGGAAAATTGAATTCACCCAGATCAAAAGAAGGTTATATACTTATTAATTAAAGTATACAATCTCTAAGTTACTAAAATGAAATTTAAATTTGCTTTATAAGAAGCATGTTTACTTCAGAAAAAGTTTTAATGGCCTGTCTTTGTTGCTGCGAGGGAAAACGGAAACTTTACAATTAATTACTTTTCTAATGTTATAGGTGCCGTTGTTTTCGGTATTACCTCTTTTAATTACAATTATTAGCTAAGATTGAATTATAACATTTACATTTTAGCTCACTTTCTTGAGCTTCAATTATTTAACTACTTACCTGCTCCATTATTTTCTGTCAGCGACTGAATATACGTATACTATCAATCGCTGTTTACTGCTAATTATTTCCTTCGTCCATTTTTATAGTTTTTGCGATAAACATCATAATTACCGATCGACCTAAGTACTTCAAAATGTTCCATGAAATATTTTTACTTTTAAATGTCCCACGAGTCCTATTGTGCTATTTCTATACCAACAACCATTACCACACATACCATTTGATTTCAGGTCTTCGCCAGCTATGGAAGGCGGTAGCTATCGCTGGTCTGGCTGCTCTCCAAGCTGTTCTGGTAGCTGTGCCTGTGTGGGACCTGGGCAGGAAACACCTGGCCCTCGCCTCTGGTGTCACCGTTACCTGTGAAATGGTACCTACCTATTTTTATCGTCCTTAACTGATCTACACTAATACTAAATTATTTCTTTCCCAATTTAATTGAATGCCATAACCACCATAACACTCGTTCCAGTATGACTTTTATAAAAAATAATAATAATAATAAATAAATATTTCGGGACAATCTTAAGCAAATCGACCTATTTAGTCCAACGGTAAGTGTTGTAGGTAGTAGGCGACGATATATAAGTACTTAAATACATAGAAACTCAGGAGTAAATATCTGTGCTCATGACACATATGAATGCACCGACTGGGACTCGAACCCATGACCATCGGCTTTATAGGTAGGGTCACTACCCACTAGGCCAGACCGGTCGTCAAACAGCATAGATATTTTCAGGAAGACCATTCTGGAAAAAAATATGCCATTTCCAACGTTCTTAGAGGTTTTAAAGTTTTACTTCATCCATATTATGTTTCTGGTCGGAGAGCAAACGAACAGAGTACAATAATATACCTAAACATGTTGTTTGCTACTAAAACGGGTCAGTCGTGTCAATAGCCTCGCAACTTTATTGGTAATCAGATAAAGCCACATTTTCTGCTGTCTTGATTGATGCTAGGCCGTCTTATCTGTAATGTGGTGTGATTTATGTGCAACACAAACCAATTTCGTTTCGGGAGAGGCAGGCTCCTAACCTCTGATGCGCGCTCCAAATACGCGATATGCCCGGGAAAAGCCTAAAACATCGGTAGGTACACGCGTACCCAACCATTTACAAATTAGTATAGGTCATTTGAATTCAGTTTCATATGAATCACAAACATATGGCACAGAGTAATAAGTTTACCCTTAGTCCTGATAGCGATAAGGTACTAGTTAGAAGTTGAGGATTTATGATTACAGAAAAAATGCAATTTAAAGAGAAAAATCTCTTATTTTGGTGTATTATTAATTATTATATTTAACTTAACTATTATCATCATTTGTGGAGTTCCGTACCCAAACGGTAAAAACGGACATTATTACTAAGACTCCACTGTACGTCAGTCTGTCTGTCTGTTTGTCACCAGGCTGTATGTCAAGAACCCTGATAATTTTCACAGATTTCTCTTGCCGATTTAATAACAAATACTTAAAACAAAATCAAAAAAATGTTTAACGAGGTATATAACGAACTTTTTTTTTACCCTTTTTTTAATCTTAAACAACAATGGTATGATAGTAAAAACAACAACAGGTAGATGCTAGAAATATTTACAGAATATTCAGTTGTACATTTAGTTTAAAATAAATATTTGAATTAAAATAAAATATATATTGCAAATTCTCCCATGCAACAAACGAGGTTTTTCAGCTGTGTTTTTTGTCAAATATTGTATATTTATAAATAAACCGTAAAAGTTACTTTACAAATTTAAGTTTACTAGAGCGCATATTATCCAAAGATGAGATCAGTGTTGAATAGAAACGTCGAAATATACTCTATTGTTTGTAAAGTTTCCATTTAGACATTGTTTCCAAGGTCTACGAACTTTGTGAGCAAAGTTTTAAAGTGCTATCTACTCACAAACAGCAGTAAGAAATTGGCATTGTGTATTTAACTAATATACTAAATGGTAACTTTTACATTGCTCAGTTTTAACAACTGATTTTTTCTAGTATGTTGTGGCTAACTAGGAACCATTATAGTTTCGCCATGCCTGTCTGTTTGTCTGTCCCCGACTTTTTCCAAAAAATGTAAGTCCGCTGTAAATTGGTATGGATATGTAAATCAATCATGCGGACAAAGTGTTAAAATATGAAAAAAAATGTATATTGATAGGTTCAACCATTTTTGAGTACCTATACCTAGGGATGACCTGAGGGACCCGAGCACGGCCCGACATGCTCTTGGTCGGATTTTATTATTATAAAAATGTTTTATACATAATATATTCACATAACGTTCATCATAAATTCAACAGTCTAAACGCACATTAAGTACTAAATCTTTAACCACCATTTAGTTTATAGGTACGTATTTAAGTACTTATATGTACATATCTGCGATAAAGTTTATAGTATTTTTTTAATGTTATTTCCGTTGCCACCAATAGGTGGCAGCATTTGTTGGGTTACTTTATTAAAAAGACTACTTAAGTGATATAATTATCTTACTTATATATGCTGCTTAAATATATCAAGGTATGTATGTATTGTGCTATTTCATGATAAGTTGAGGCATCCATAACTAAGAGAACTATGCTTGAACAAATGTTGAATAACAAACTTCCCGCACTCGTTCCCTGTAACAAAGATACTCACAATGAAGTAAGAAATATGTATTCAATTGTGTATCTTATTCCATTGGGATAAGTTGAAAAACGAGATAACTTTATGACGGTGGCGATATAGAGGTTACAGCTTGGAAATTTGCAACAACAACTAATCAGAAACTTCCACATTTGTCTGGAAATAAATGTGCTGGCTTCCTAACTAAATTAATTATAAATAAACAACTTTAAGTATAGGTACAAGATAAATCTAGGTAGAAGATTATTCTTCTACTACAACATTCCGACTAAGTGGAGATTATTCTCCACTTAGTCGGAATGTTGTAGTATGTACCGAGGAAGGGTCGTTATTGTGGAACATAAATCATAAGTTTTTAGATTATATCATTGTACTTAAAGATAAAAAGGATTATCTAGACAAACGGCAGCTAAGTTAACAAAGCAGAATGTGACACACCGGCTGTGGATTACAATCCATTTTGCTTTGTTATATATGCAATACATTGCATGAACCATTGCTGACCACCTTTGACCAGTAGGTAGGACCAGTAAGTTAGAATCTATTAGACCGACCAACATGGGATTTTGCGAGTCCTCTATGAGAGGTAGGTATATGTGATAAGACTACATCGCAGAAATCACAGCGCTTCCGAAAATCTTAATAATACAATTGTCTTAACAAATTCGATGTCTGAAATAAACGGTGTGCTTTGCAGGCAGATATTCAATCGTGTAGGCTAGAATTTTAACTATCGGCTAGCTAAGAAAATATATAGTTATTTACATATTACATGTTTAATTTAAGAATCCAAAATACGTACTCAATAAAATATCTAAATTCAATGGCAGACCAAATGTACAGAACATACCATATATGTAGGTTGTCTCTTTAATGTCATTGAGCTTTGGCAGGTCAAGGCGAGGTAATTCGGTAAGTGGAAGATTAGGGGAGGTGACCCGAACATACAATGTTTCGCAGCCGTATCAGTGTCGTATATTGTACCTACGTTAATTGACCTACCAATATTCGTACTGAAAAAGTTATTAGGGAGTATCATCAACATATATTTAAGAGTTAGACTCTTTCGGTGGAGCAATTTCCATATGTGTCGGTCCTCTGCTTTCTCCTTGACAGCCAGATACGACACGACGTTGAGTTTTTCCTTTACTTGATCTAAGGAAATTGAGGCAAGGAGACGGAGGGGGAGACTAAGGAGAACATACTTAGATCAAGTAAAGGAAATAGTATAAGCAGTATAATTTTCTAATAACTTTCTACAATATTATGGGTTTTCACTAATCGTAATGCAGCATTCGATATAATATTTACTAACTGTAAAATATAGTCTGGAATTATGAAACCACTACAACACAAATCCACTGATTTGTGTTGTAGTGGTTTCATAATTCCTGTATAAGTCACTACTTATACAAGTACTTTTGTACTTTTTATGTTTGTGGCTATTTAAAAACTTCCTTTAAATCTAATATTACCCACAGATGTTAAGTAACCAAAGATATATTTACGTTAGTACAAAATATAACATGCAATATTCTCTCACTAGTTCATACTGAGGACCTCATGACAAAAAATGTTGTTATGTATTAGTTCGTTAGGTATTTAAGTCGTTTTTGAAATGAGCAGTGCAATTTTCACCGAGGCCCAGAATGGTCCTTTGTCCTGCTCGTGTCGTAAATAGCAAAGGATATATTTTCGTTACGGGGCGTCTGTTTACTTTATGAATGAGTTCGTTCATTGATATTAAGGACTGTTTATTACCTGACGTAACTTCGTTAGACCTATTTTTATTGTATTTTGTCATCCCATATTAGGTAACATGTCTAAGTGTAGTATATGCCATTTTGGAATAAATATAATCTGTGCTCACAATCGCATTCTCGATTCATTATCATGTTCTAATTATACATTACCGAAATTATTTAGAAATTAAATGCTAGGTGGTACGAAACGATAGCCTCCACAGTCATCTATTCGTAACAGCCAATGGAATGCCTCACTTCACGCGCCACAACCATCATTAAATGACGAATATACTGTAGGTATTAAACTGTTAATTCATTTATTTATTGCATTGTGTATACAATAGTTCTTATAGGTATATAACTTATGTCTCAACACAGCCCTGTGAGGGCGCTGCAATTTTTACATGTACTTACACTAAAGTATGCATGCATAACAAACAACATTTACTTAATATTTCATGATTATTATAACTGAATAATTTAAATACATTATTAGCTTTTACTTAAATATAAATAAAAATAGACATAATTTGTTTCTTTAAGTAAGTACATCGAGCCCATCGGCCGAGAAGTGAAAATTGAACAGAAAAAGTGCTTAAATCCGCATTCGTTAATTGCACCATCGACTATAAGGTTCTGGGTCCTTGATGTTAGGCACGCATACGCAGCCATAACTCAAAGATGGAGTAGTGTACCGGCAAAACCGTTGAAACTGAAACGCAACATAAATCACCTGGACCCTCGTCAGCGGCGGCGGTAAATAATGCCATCGCAGCTGTTGTCGTACCTACCAACACTGACAAGCTTAAGCCCAGTTTTCATACAAAAAGCTCGTAAAAACGACTCGGCTTTTAGCAACCTAAAATTTAGTACCCTTCCATGCGCAAAGTCTGATTTACATTTCAGTTATTTCGATGATCGCAACACAAAAATGCTTCACCAGTTTAACGGTATAAAAATATAATGCTGTTTTTTGACAGACTTGATAATACTGTAGCTTAATAATACTTCACTTTGGGTTATTAATAGCACTCCCTGTGAGATTCAAACAGTTTAAGATTACCTTCGCCGTAACTTTAACGATAAATAATACTTACTGGATAAGTAAATGTAATTTACTTTAAATAAAAAGTGAATGCCGTTGGTTTGATACATGATATAATAGATTCTAATGAGTAGATTTGTATTCAGTATAGAGCTTCACTGAATATATCTTCCAACATCATAACTTGAATCCGTATAATTTACATTAAGCCTATCAGATGACGTGTTCTCGTTAAGCAATTTATATTACCCGAGGGATATCGACAAATTGTTAGTCCCAAGAAAGTATTATGTTCTGGTGAAGAATTGCCTCCTTAAGTAAAACAAGAACCTGGCTCAAATCTCATGGGTATCGAGTGAAAGCCGTTATTACGCTGCCTGACAGGCGAGCTGCCAATAAGTATTAATATTTTTTCTATTCAATCGGCAATACCTACTCCTACACCGACCTAACAAACGATAAATATGTGCAAATATAACAACCCTTTATCATTGTACGTACTGTTCTAACGCGGTTTATTCTAATGTGACAGCTTAACTTAAACGCTTAAATGAATGCCTACATACGTTATAGGTTTTTTACTCATAATCATCTTATAACAATTTCAATAACTTTAAATATTTGCTGTTTAATTTAATTGTTGTTTAGTTTAGTTTAATTCTTTGCTTAAATATTAATAAAATATAACGGAGTTCTGAGATAACACACATAAACAAAAAACAACATACAACCGAATTGATACCCACCTCCTTTTTTTGAAGTCGGTTAAAAATAGACGCTTTCGCTTCAGCACAAATAATAATATAAATTCGTGTAGAAAGTGGCTATATCTTTATCGCGGCCAATTTGCGCTACCCCAATAAATGTTATCGGAGCTCAAGAGTGCAATAACCTATTCTAGGATCCTCCGGTATCCTTTCACTTGCAAACCGAGAACAAGGCAATCAGGCCATTTCACTACTTATCGACTTTGAACTACTTTTAACCTGTTGCCCGTAACGTGGTTATTTGTATTTTAATTATTCTCTTCAAGATAACTGCATTTTTAAATATAAGCTTTGACATTTCACATCACACCTTGCATGCGCTCGCAGTCTCACACAATCAATGAAAATAAGTAACTGGCGGTCTTATTTGGTTTTACACACTCGTTCACGTGATTAATAGCATAGCGAGCGCAAGTGTGTAGTCGCAAAAAAATCCCATGTTCATCTTCCTCATCCACGTCATTTCCCTTTATTACCTACTTAATAAAAAAACTTGGCAGTTTTCCAATGAATTTGTAGGTTTATGATAATACTAACGCACTTACGTGAGCTTTGCCTTACGATATCGTAATTGAATTTTCGTTCGTGCGTCATCGAAAGATTCTGTTTGCTTTTTGTTTTCAGTTTCGTTTTGCAATGAAAATACACGCGGTAGTGGTCGCCTGCGCGCCTCGCTGGCGCGACGGCAGCAGACCCCTGCCGACGTTCGGGCATTATCTCTATTATCTATTTGCTCCGACTCTTATTTACAGGGATCAGTACCCGAGGTAAGGAATTATTTTTACTTATACATTTCTTTAAGAATTGATATATTTAGGAAACTAAGTAAGTAGCCTAGGTATACAATAATCATTTTAACTAGAAACATTAACACAAAAACTTTTATATCAAATATCAAGAAAATCCTTAAAAGTGAGATAAAGGAATCTAGTAAAAACGTATATCACATCAACATCTTGTAGCCACGGGAGTTTTTAGAACTACCCGCACTTATCAACTTGAACGTCTTGCGCACTAGGGATGTCACTCTGTCGACACACGACAATAACGATATACCGATATATTTTTAACTTGTGGTATTTGTGTACGCCTGTCTTGGTAACGAGAACATCGATTTCGTAAAATTCGAGCATCTTTCTCTTTTACTCCTATTAAGGCGTTATGAGAGTGACAGAGGCAATCGTTCGAAATTTACGAATATCGATTATCGCGGCAGCGCCTTTGCATTTACTAATGACTGAATTCCATGAGGATGAGGTCCTAAAACCATCGTCCCAATCGCGCGGCTATCAGATCTTGATATCAACTTAAGCCAGTCTTCATCCGAAACCACGAGGACCATGTCGATAACTGGTATAAACCGTGAAATACCCAGTATGTATTAAAATACGAAACTAATAAAATGGGTTCACGTTGTACAGGAAAAATGTCGTTTCAGTGACACTTATCTTGTCAAAAAACCAGAGCTCTATAATAGATTAGGTACGTGACTGACTTTACCACCTCTTTTACCTTGAATTACTTGCTTTTTCGCAGCAGTCTAGACCAATTCGTGTAATTGTAATGAAAAGCTTTATTATATCGTTAAACAAGCCTTTAACGTTTAGTGATATTGAAAGTACTGCTAATGGATTAGCATTAAATAGCAACTGAAGTTTCAAATTGTGTTAATTTCATGTTTATGACAGGATTTACCGTTAATTACTAATTTGAAATTGTTTTGAACAAACTGATCTATTAAAGAATTTTTTAGTACTTAGATAATTAATGTTTTGTAGTTTGCTAGTAATAGTACCATAGTTAAGTAGGAAGCTTTATAATTTCGTCATGTCCGTCAGCCCATCTGTCCGTCTATATGTCGGCGGCTGTTTCCTACTTCATTAGAACTAGAGTGCTTTTCTTCGGTTCTACCTTATTATGCACGATGTCATTGAAAATTTTTTTTAATGGAGCAGAGGCTTTAAAGACAAAGAAGTGATCGCACCGAAAGCCCCCTCTCTAACTTTTGAACAATGGGTCCAAAAACACAGTAATAAATTATGAACGTAAAGCTTTACAGATACTTACCTACAATTACTAGATGTGTCTGGGGTTTATCAGGGAAAAAAATTAGCCTGTGTGTTAATCCAGGGTGTCAGCTAACTGCATTTCAAATTTTATTAAAATCGCTCCAACCGTTTACACGTGAAGAAGTAATAAATACACACACTCACACCCTCACTTATAATATTAGTGTAGATGGGTTTTGAGCTATAAAAAAAGACTACCCAATATTTATGTACTAATAATACATAATCATATCAAACATAGCACTGATATTTTACAACTGCAACTTCAAGACGGGAACTCTACACCGATTATGACCCAAAATTTTGCTGGCAATTTTTCTTCAAATAATGATTTAAAAACGCCACGTTCTTCCGATTACGATTACGATCCGATATACGATTTCCCAGCTGCAGCTAAAGGGTGTGCACCAAGGTATAGGGATGTGCTACACCCAACTTTTCCGCGCTGGCACGCGCCTTGTACAGTCAGAGTCATATAGTTGGCAGCATTCTAAGTAGTCAAATAGTTCGGTACACCATATAAGTGCACCGAACTTTATGAGTACTTTGGATGCTACCAACTATATGACACTGACTGTACAGACTGTGTAGCTATAGAGACTAAAGAGAACATAGTAAATGGCCGCTAAGTTCACTTACTTGAAATTAGATCGTCAATTATTTAGTTTTATTTCTATTAGTGCATCTTATTTTTTGTATTTATTTGTTATTTAAAAGTAATAATTTTTTAGTGTAATGAAAAGCATGTAAAATTTTTGACAGATAATTAACTCTTTGAATCGGGTGGAAATTGTGTTATTTCGGCTCTCAGACGTTCTAGTTTTTATCTCTGTACCCATTTATAATTTGGCGTATGATTGCCGCTCTTGATATTGAATGGTGATCTTTTTAACTTAATTATTAAATACTAATTACACTAGAAGTTAATGATTCGTTTAATTTGTAAATATCATAAAATGCACATATAATTTAAGTAAATTATATGTCCATTTTTTCGAGCAAGTACTCGGGATGAAAAAAAGAGAGTCTGTCTGGGATATATATCATTTTCCATTCCTTGATCAATCGTAAAATTCTGAACCATACTGAGAGCCAGAATAATGCAGTTGCAATTATTGGAGGGCCGCGCTCGGCATGTACTTCCAATATATATTGTGCATGTAGCTACCGTTTAGATATTGCAAGCCAATAGGTTAGGTTATTGCACGACATCTTCTAGCAACTAGTTACAAAACACGATACGGCAAACTTACATTACTATAATGTATATGTTATGGACCAAGTGATAAGGACGGGCATTATTTGTAATGCCCGGGCATTATGAATAATGACTAGCTATACTGGGCCAAGTGGCAAGTGACAAGTTAAACTTCAATATTTATCACATTGTCTGGTCATTATGAATACTGCTACATCGTCGTTGGGCAATTTGGTCGGGGAGAGAAACAAACTGAGAAACAGAGCCAGTATAAAAAAATTAAGCTATTTTTGTTTGGTATTCTTTGGTCTCCCTGCTTTCCCGGCTTGGCCAAAGGTCCTGCAGTATAGACTGCAACTGGCACAAAGGCCTACAGCTATTTCTAAACTGATTTTTTTTTCTTAGCGAGGCTGTGTGGTGAACGCAAAAAAACCTAATACACCTAGGTGTGTTGTGTGACACAACCTAGTCACCTACCGGTGACTCTGGGACTGAATTTCTGTATTACCTAATATGATTGTCCAAGCTCAGTACTAATTGTATGCTACGATATTGTTAGCTTAGTATTCTGGTGATAGACATTATTAATAATGCCCGGTCAACTTAATAATTTGAATATTTATAATTAAATTTCCCTCTGATATTGGGCGTTTTTCATAATGCCCTGGCATTTTCAATAATACCCATGTTATCACTTGGTCCATGACATATACATTCATTTAATACCTATTTGAGATTTAATTATTAACTTTACCATTTATAGTCATTTTTAATAAAATATTATTTTGAAACAAGAATTTGGTACATAGTTAGTACGTAATTTTAAAAACATAAACTGATAATTTCTTTACAGCAAGCACTTATTATATAAGTATACCTTCAACTCCTTACACCTTGAATACACTGCATAAATAACACGTGTATACGCCTATTTTTTGGGGTCCGTAGTTAACTAGGAACCCTTACAGTTTCTCCATTTCTATCTGTCTGTCTGCGGCTATACTCAGTAACCGGTAGTCCTAGAGAGCTGTATTCGTGCGAATATGTAAATCAGTCACACGGAGCGTACATAAGAAGTGGGACTTTTTTTTCACTTCAACCTTACAATGTGGGGTATTTTTAAATAGCTACCTATTTGAATAAAAAAATAGCCTTTAATGTTTATTGATTAAGTGAATAACTTCAGAAATAATCACGCTTAAAGTTAAAAACAGTGTAATCCCCCTCTTATTTTTTAAAGTTTCTCGAACTCAAAAACCGCCGTTTTTGAGTCACGGATCGACAACTACGGGAGCCTACACTGAGCATAGCCCGACATCCTCGTGACCAGTTTTTAATCATGTTTAAAGTTTAACAATTTACTCGCAGAACAAAGAACATCAGATGGGGTTCGGTGATATTCAACTTCATAGAAGTGGCAGCCATCATATTCTACAACAGCTTCCTATGGGAGCGGTTTATTTTACCCTATTGGTCCGAATACGGAAAAGAAAGCAAGGTCAGTTCATTTCCCGTTTTAAATTACCTTTATGAGCTTGTAAAGTACTGTCCAAATTATTAAGTTTACTTTAAATATAATCTTTGATATACTTAAAGTAAACTTAATAATTTGGAATTACTTTACGTACATCAAAGATTATATTAAGATATTATAGAGAGAGACAATTCTTCGTGTTTAGTGTTCTTATTTAATGAAATAAAATCAAACTTCGAACATCAAAAACGGTTTAACTTATTTTACTGTTTAGTATTTATTGCAATGCGACCACAAGATGGCCTTCAGGCATTCTCTAACTGTCAACCAATGGGATATACAGAATGATCGAAAATTACATAGTGCAAAGAGGAATCATAATTGAAACAACCAAAACAACAGTACTGTTAGCGCCCGTTTTCAACTTGACAAACATTTCTCTAGGTACATATATGATTTACGAATATGCATTTGAACAGAAGAATTCATTGAAAAGCTCGTGCAACTTTATGTGAACCGAAGAGAAGATATATTGTTAAATAGTATTTCATTCCATTTTAAATCTTGTGTTTTTGAAATAGAGTTTATATTCCAGGTGGAGGCAGGCACGGTAGTTCGTGGCATGTTCGCGTGTGTGCTGCCCGGGGTGATATCATTCCTGTGTGGATTCTATTGCCTTCTGCATGCCTGGCTGAACGCCTTTGCCGAGATGCTAAAATTCGCAGACAGGCTATTTTATGAAGTGAGTCGTAGAAATATCTGTCGCATCTATTCTTATCTTACTTTATTTCGATTTGTACCGTCACATGTATGAAACCTAGTAATTTCATCCTTTACAGCATATAAATAAGTGTCCGACTCACACTAGCCTGCTAGTGCAGCTGAATCGAGGCGTTTGATTAAATTTAAATATAGAATGAACCACAAAATTTCTGTGGTATTAAAAAATGCTTTTCACTTCACTAGCTCAGAAAGTCCGTTTTTTCTTTTTCTTTTAAAACAGATACCTAGCAAAATTTCATACATATATTGAATGTTTATTGCCGTTAGCTGGGTTGATGTAATTCATCACTGAAAATGATGATTTTGAATGATAAACGATTGATATTAATATCATTTGTAGTAAATTTTAATGTTTTAGAGTTAGTAGGTATATTTCCTATTTTCCTCGCGCTAGTGAGGTGAAAAGTTTTGTGTTATCACTCGGAAGCTAAATTTGTTCCACTCTCATTCCTTAAAATCTTCCTAATGTCAAAGATTCAAAACTTTGAACCACTCGCTATGCTCATGGCTTAATTTTGGATTCTTTCGCAAGCCCTGGTCCCAATATTAGCCCGAGAAGGTAAACACTATATTTGCTGTATATACCGGGTGTTTCCTGTAATAGGAGCAATAATTTTAGGGATCGCTTCTACACCACGAACGTAGAAACATTTGTTCTATAAGTTAGAAATTGTGTAATTTATTACTTCTGATTTTTTCGAACAAACTAAATAGTATTTTCAATTAACAGCATCCAATAGTCTAGTTCACGTTTACTATCAGCCCACAAACTTCAATGTTTTTACAATTACATTGCTGGCTTGGAAAATCTTTATTTATTAATATTAACTAAAATATAAGTTATTTTCAAAAGTTGTAGATTAAATTTTGCTACGTTTGTGGTGTATAAAACATGCCTAAAGTTATTGCTCTTGTTACAGGAAACACCCGATATATTGTTTAAATCTAACATCGTATTTACATGTCGAATTGATTACTTTGTTATGTTCTTATATTGGACAAACAAGCGTAAAGAGAAGTCCTATGTAACGTTAAAACGTAGCTGTTATAATTTTTCAATGTTATCATCTACAACACTGACGGGACTAAATTAAGTTAATATTAAATTCCGAAAATTTGTTCCTCGTCCCAGGTGTTGCCGCGAATACCTTTTAACAGTATATTTTAATTAGAAACTTGTAAAATGTTCCTGAAGGGACGTCCCCCGTATGCAGAGGTAGTTTTCCAGTCCTTCGATATGAAAGTGTTCGTTACAATCTTACAATAGGCGAGACGAGTTTTTTATTTATAGTATCAATCGATTTGTTTCGCTGTAAGTATTAAATATCGCTATATGATCAATTGCGTAAAAGAAAAATATTGCGATAAAAAGTCAGAAATTAAAATTAAACTCTGAAACGTGCACCTTTCCCCCATAACGCTCCTTACAAAATAATACTTAACTATGACGTCACGCCTAGGTCTTTAAAGTATGAAAAATAATGCAAGACATCATTCTTTATATACTTATATAGGTACTATACTTCGGACGCTTTAAGATATTTTAAGACACAAATATAATTTTACAGGGTGTCCCAAGAAGTAGTGATATACTGAAGCTGGGAGGTAGAGGACCTAGAGGGCTATCTGAATCACCCCCATGTATGTTCCGCAATTTTTCGTATTTTCGGAGTTATGACTTTTTTTTTTTTCACCTATCGCCGAGTACGACAAGATTTTTATTTATGGTGACGTGAATTATTGCGGTAGATGCTTGATGATTGTTGATGATGATTTTTTTGTATGCTAAGCTGATAGATAGGCCAATTCAGTATGGTAACATTTACTATCGTTAGAAATTTGAATGGAATAAAAGAAAATTAAAGCCAAGAAATATAAAATTACCCAGTATGTTTACAATTTCAAGGGCTCTTAAAAAATACCTCCCAGCTTCAGTATATCACTACTTCTTGGAGCACCCTGTATAACTAAACGCTATCAATGTTATTTCTGGAAGACTCCTGAATCCTTTACCTTGAGAAGTTATCTCGCAAGTATTCACGCCTCTACGCTTCTACGTTCAAAATTAGCTGTTACTCACAACATTAACTATATAAGCCAACATTGAGTCTTGCGTGAATATCGCTCTCGAGGGATACTTCATTTAAGATTTACGTACATTGCGTGGTTAACAGTTTGTATATAATACTTCTATATATTTTATCACTTACATTATTTTATACCAGGAGTGGTGGACGACATCTCAATTTTCAAAGTACTACCGCGCTTGGAATCGCGTAGTGCACTCGTGGCTGCGTGATCACATCTATAAACCCCTGATCCCGCTTACTGGGCGGGCCGGAGCTGTCTTCGCCGTGTTTTTCGTAAGTAAAACGTGCCTATTGTATACAACTCGTAGTTTTACCTTATCAAATTGTCTTGCAGAAAATTGTTGGCATAAATAATTCGGCATAATTCATCGGTATCCCATAATAAGGTTTTTTCTGATCTTTAGTAGTAATTCAGTTTTATTATAAAACAATCTCAACCTAATATATTTAACACGTCCTGCTAAATGAGGAATTGCGCTAAATGATGAATTAATGACATTCAATTTTATGCCAGATAGGGGTAACCCCACCTAAATAGCAAACACTTGCATTCCTGTGGCTATAGATTACAGTGAATCATAATTATATATTATTTAAAATTTAACTACTTATATCTAATGCGCGACGTAGCTGTTTAATCCACTTATTAAAAAAGGAATGACCCTTATTCAAGTCTTCTCCCATGCTATTATCACAGGATGAAATACGGCCACAGATGAACATTGTCATAGCAAAAAGCACTAAAGGTCATTTAAACAATTCTTCCAACGCTATATATCAAGGACAGTTTCATTACGATAGGCACGGTAACGCTACATAATTACGTTACCAATTTGTTATAAAGATTTCAAATAAAGCTGTAGGTACCGACTAAAATAAAAGAGGTAACGCTATCAGTATAAGATCATTTATGTTGAAAAAAACAGCGGTATACCGTTCTATTTAGCTGCTGAATATTTGCGGTTGCGCTATTGAAACCCAACCTAAACCAATCGATGTAACTTTTATAACGGTTATATATCTTTTTAAATATTTATGTAGCGGTTACGCGTCCTTGCAATGTTCTAGCAATAAGCTCCACAAGGAGGCGCAGTCTCTCCATAATGGTTTAATATTGCTTGTGATATTTTTCTCATTTGTCTCCTCCGCGCCAACACACAGGATATTGCAGCCTTAGATATAACCTACCACATGTACATCTGTAGGTATAGGGGGCTTCTATTAATCTCATCATATTGTATAGGGAATTAAGGGGGACAAGAAAAAAACACCAATGATCACCACAATACAAGGGGTCCCCCCCCCCTTATTCGATACAATAAAAATCGTATTTCTCCGCTACTACGACATATTGGACGTCCTGCAAATATCACTACAAAATATTAGTCCATGTGAACCAAATTATTAGAAAAAATAAATCGAGATCCATGACCATTTTATAGTTTAAAAAAGGTTGGGTAAGTCCGATAGCTTAAATTAATATTTTGGTAACGAATAATATAAATTCATGTCAGTACCTAACCAAGATAAGTAAAAACGATAAAAAACAAGATCAGGAAACTTACCTAGGTCCAAAACTGATGGATCGATTTCGACGCCAAATGTACCTAATGTTTCCGCTCGTATCCTGAAATATAAATGCGAGGCGCATTAGAATCGGTCTGCCGGATAACAGCTCATTATTGTTCATGAGTGATAGGGAATCGATACTGTACCCAAGATAGAACTCTCACTCAGATACTTTATACAGACGGTATATGGTTTTCTTTGTGTGATTATACTTATAAAATGTTTGAACACATTTAGAACCTTGTCTAAACGCCAGCAAACTCCTTCAGTTACTTGATTTTACAGATGAGGATTTTAAAACAATAGAAATAATCTTATAATTGCGCTATTTATACGAAACTAGCTTTTGCCCCTGGCTTCGCACGCGCAGAAGAACTCTCTTTTTGACCTCTTCGGGGATGAATATCAAAAAACGCTGAAATTACTTTTCTTGTGCTTGAATAAGGAGTGTTTACACAAAATTTCAAGTCTATAGCTTTAAATTTTACACAATCCCCATACACACTTTCAACCCCTTTTTTACCCCTTTAGTTGTGGAAATTCCAAAAATCCCTTCTTAGTGGGTGCTTACGGTATATAAACTACCTATTGTGAAAAATCTGATATCAGCGATTTGGGCTGGGCGTTGATCAGTCAGTCAGTCAGGACTTTCACGTTAATATAGGGTAAATCGCCAGTTACTGGCCACCTTTCAATAACTGGCCACCATATACTGAAAATGGACTCTATTTACCTATAAACAGAATTCATTTAAGTATAAGGTGGCCAGTAATTGAAACCCCATTTGAAAATGTGTTCTACTGGCGATTTACCCTATATAGATTCTATTATATAACAATATTATTGCGATCTGCCATTCTGGCCTGCGGCAATAAGTTTCGAGATGCCCATAGTAAGTAATAATGATAATTAAAAAAAATTAACGATTTCGTTGGTTTCATTATCATCATCAAAGTCTGTCAACTATTTTCGTTAAGTAACTAAATATCAAGCAGATTAATTTATTGGGTTTTGCTAACGTGTTCAGTGCGTGACTCTGACAAGCTATGGCTTGTCAGAGCCTATGATCATTCCATCGCAAGAAGTATTATTTATAAGTAGAATATTTTACGTCAACCATCATCGTCTCATTTGTAAGACCAGCTGAGCAAACCTTTTAACTATGAAATATTTAATTCGATAGGTATCGGCCTGTGCACACGAAGTGATCCTAGCATTGTCCTTCGGGTTCTTCTACCCGGTGCTGATGATGCAGTTCGGGGTATTGGGCCTGCTGCTGGTCCCCGTCACAGCCACAAGCGGCCGCCGGTACCCCAGCACCATGAACTTACTTATGTGGCTATCGTTTTTCTTCGGGAATGGTAATTTTAATACACACTTTTAAAGCCAGGAATACTGAACAATATACTAGTTTCCGTAGCAAAATTGATATGAGTAGACCAAGTTTCTTTACAAATAATATACCTACATTTGATGTAAGTTTATGAATTTTAAAAATAATTGTGATGTGACCATATAGTTCTGATAAATCTATACACATATATACCTATAATGGATTTATTGGATACGAGCAAATAAGAATTAAATCAGGCGGAATGATTAGTATAATCATTAACTTATTATTTTTAAGTTATAATATTGTCTTCGGTTGCCGCGATAATTACTCATGAAATAAAACAACTAAAACGGATTAAATCGCGTATACTAATTTAAACTTCATCCCGACGTTTCGAACCCTTTAGCAGCGTTCGTAACCCGATGACCACGAATCCGTTTTAGTTGTTTTATTAGTTGTTTTATTTTATTTTTAAGTTACATTTATTATAGCCCTGTAGTTAATTTTTGAAGAAATGTAATGCACTGCGAACATTATGGGATATGAGCTAAAATAACTACCAACGAGGGTTTCTAGAGTGGTTTACGATTCGAGCTGAATTATTTTTTATGGTTAACATATTATGACAAAAAACATCTCAAACGGATTATATTGCATACCTATACTAATTTAAACTAACGTCGGCGTCGAGAAGAAGTTGCATTTCAGTTGTTTTATTTCATGATTAATTATCGCGGCAACCGAAGGTGACAATACCGGGTGGTTGGTGGCAGTCAGTAACCTTTTCCATCTGCATCATAAAATACGGCAGGTTATTTTTTGTCACATTTAACCGGTTCGGGTCCCGACTGAAGCAAACTATTTTTCATAAATCCATAAAAGCAAAATTTTTTATTTTAAATATCAGAATGTGTTATTTGCAATATTTAAGGCAGTTGCCTTGCCAGGCATGTTGCCTTCGATCTTTCCGTCCTGTAGGTATAGTAATTAGGTTACGAAGCCAAGATTATTGAATTATACATATTATGCCCTACGATAATTGATAACTGTCGGTAAGAGATTCGCCCGTTTGGATTATGTAACAAACTCGGGTTAGTTACAACTACTCAATTGACCGATTTTCTGTGTATGTGTGAATTTGACTCTGCAGGGTAGCAGAATATACCTACCTATATAAAACATTCACTATTAGGTTGCACGAAGTTCGCGTGGAGAGTTAGTTGCCATAGAACAACAACCCTTGTCATCAGATTATAACTTGGCTACTATAGATTTATACATAACTACTCATATAATTGATGTATGTAATTATCAGCTCCCAGCCTTTATTAGGGCTATATATCAGTAGAATAATAAATCGCCATTCCAAATTAAAATTATCTTTGCCCAGCGTGCCATTTTTGATTCGATACATGACCGTTTCCCAAAATGATAGATAGCCTAAATAGAACGAAGGATTCAACTCTTTCATCTTTGAATGGGATATTCATTTGTTCATTCCTCAAATGTTTACTGTACACTAACACCTCATAACTAGTTATCTAAAGCAATTCGGACAGTTAGTAGAAGCGAGAATTGCGCAATAATGTACGTACGATATATGAGTAAAACAAATAATTCGCGCCCATATAACGTCAACAAATAATAACTTTGTTGGACTGTAGGTAATGTTTTGCTACTGTTATCATAACATTTGTACCTATCACAATTGTTTATAGCCGCCAATCAACAGAAGTTAGCAAAGCAAACAAAGTCGGCAGCGCAGCGGCAGCTAGGGACTAGAGTGGAGCGTTAGTTAGAGATATATAAACTATGTGGTATATGGGTACCTAGAATGGATCTTACAAATTTTCGAGAAACCTATCCAAGTTTTACATTTCATAGCAATAATAACGAATATTTTACTCGTGTAGCACAACTGGTAGTGCACTGGGCTAGTGACCCAGTCGTTTTGGGATCGAGCCCCGCCGCGAGTCAAATTTTCCTATTTTTCTTTCGATTTAAATATCGAAGATATTCTAGCGAATATCTTTTCAGACGTTTAGAGTTCTGCATAATAAAAAATAACGAATATTTTGTTTCTAATGTTGGTATCCAGGTAAACTTCTTTAATTTGTATGACTTAGATACATTAGCTTAATGTCGGTACGTCGGTAGTAACCTACTTTTTATTAATAGAACAATATCCAACATCCTATCTTAACCCTGACGAGTAAGGCTGACAGGTCGTTTCATAAAGTTGACGAATGGTGTTGAAGAAAAACGTATTATGTGTTCACATGTTGAGTAACTTTATGTGTCAACAGGTATTCTCTGGAGCCTGTACCCAATGGAATACTTTGCTCGCAAAAACTGCCCGCCAACGGAAAATGACAGCTTCTTCATACCCAAGTCGTGGACGTGCCCTGAAATCGTTCTCAAACCAAATTGGACTTTTCAAAATCCATTTACATTTTAATAGTATACTGTGTGTCTTTCATAACAACATTGGTTTTAAGTAACGATAGTTTAAAGTGCTGTTAACAGTTTTATCAAAAGAATTATAACGATTACCTTTTATAAAAAGAGTAATTCATTAAAAAAAAATCTCGAGCAGCAATGTAATGCAAACATTTGGAATCACATGTCAATTGTTAAACTTAATTTTATTCAATTATTACTGATACATTGCGTGCCCAATTCATTTGTATAGAAATTTCTATTTTATAACTAAATATGCTAATTTCAATTCATTAGGATTTATACTTTCAGCCCTTAAAATTAGTGTCATTGTGAAAGACGCACACAGTAGATTATTTGTCTAGGTACTGTACAAAACATGTAAGTAATAATTATATCTTGAAATTTACCTACTAATTTATATGTCACTTTTCTATTATATACGATAATTGATATAAGGTTTATGTTTATATTTAATAGGTTGATTTGTTGACGTTCGATTGAGTAAATAGGTTTGTATAAATTGAATTCGGTGTGTTTCTTTAGTCCCTTCGATACATTGGTGCACATTTTTATAATTAGAATAAGTATAAAGAGATATTGTTGAATTATTGATAAGAGTAAATTAAAAGTTATTGTTAAAAGATATTTATTATGAATCAAATATGTCATGTTTTGTTGTTATGGAACTGAAATAAATTGTTACAACATTTTTAATTATTTTATTATATTTATTTAATGCTTCTCATTGTTCTTGTTTTTGCTGTTATACAATTCCCAAAAATTAATCGGTTTGGTTAATTAATTGGTTGCAAAATTGTCAGCTCCCGCCACTACAGTAGGTAGAATAAGTACGTACCTTAGATATTACAAATAGTATTGCAGTTAGAATACTGGAGACGTATTAATTAATAGCATTAATACTCAAATAGACGTGACGATGTTTCAAATTGTCAAACTATAAACATGTAACCATGTTTTTAAAACCAACTCCACCTCGTGAAGTATTTGTGATTGTCAGTGGGTATGTTAAAGACTACCTAAATTATATATATAATATCTTAGATTTCAATTGGGTATATGAACAATTTAGGAAGTGCCACTTTTGTTGAACTGTCTTTTTAACGCTGTATGTGCCTATCACATTCGTTATGACGAGTGAGAGTTTAAAATACTTACCATAAGTCTACAGTTAGTAGGTAGGTAGATAGATAACAAAATGTGACTATGGTCTTAATAAATATACTTACACTTTATTTTGTATAAAAGAATATAAGTATACATATATAATTAATTACAGTCGATAAACTAACAACTTAGCCATATACTTCTTAATAAGATAGACAATAATATTTTTACTGAAAACTAGGTAGATCCATATAGCATTTATTTTGTACAGTCGCCATCAGACATATCGGAGCTGTGGTCACAAATTACTAAACACTGTTATATTATAGATATTTGTGACCTCAGCCACAGCTGCAATATATCTGATCGTGACTCAGAAAATCTGTAACATAACAAGTCATTTCCCTAATCATAATAACAAGACTTATTACACGGCAAACAACAATATATACGGCAGTTTTTGTAATCTAATTAGTAATTACGTGAGAGTACACATTACGTAAACAAACATGAAACATATTATCATCTATCTTAATTTTTAAGATAAAATATTTTATATCTACAAATAACCTAATGTATATTTTAATCAACTACAATTCGCTTTAATTCACTTATATACCCACTATATATTCTCAGACGCCATTGAAAATCTTTGTTACATTACATTTACAATTATTTTCATCAACACACAATAACATTACCATGTAAAAATTTTGACAATTATTTTAATTTCAATATTGACAATTATAATGGCACTTTAGAAACAAATGTATCATTGCTATAATAAAATAATCAAAGTAGAAATAATAACACAAATCAACATTTGCTAACTATTACAGGTATATAGTATAAGAGCTAGCGACCAAATCGGTCATGTGGCTTCAGCTGTATTGAAACTCCGTTAACTACTTCCCTGAACAACCTTTTCCTATAATCTTCGTGCTGGCAGGCCGCGGGCGGCGGGTGTGGGTGTAGTGGTGTGGGGAAAAAAAAGAAAAAAATGTGGGCCTACATGACCGATTTGGTCGCTAGCTCTCCGTCTAATCTAACATGTATATGTGTGGAAAAGTTTCAAAATATCGTACTTAAATATAATTACAAACTAGTAAATAAACAGTCTATTAATAGTTCAGAATACTGCTTAAGGGGACAGTTGGAAACAAAGCAGTTTTATTGGCAGAATCTGTATTCCGAACGATTAAAGGTAGGTAGGTCAAGGCACACTAAAGGATTGTAAGAGCTGTGAGTCTAGTCCGCGTCATGTCTCCACCGTCATCCAACTGGCAACAAAGGCAACGCGACAAACGTTGCATTTGGCGTACCTACTGACTTGACTTGGCGTATTTAAACGAAAAGAAAAACCTAGCCTTAATATCTTATTTATTTTTACGAGTCCTCTTTTAATAAACCAATACAAATTACTATCCCATACTAAAATCAAAAACTATGTGGCTAAAGGGCTCCAGTCAAAGACATTAAATTCTGTATCTTACAAAGTCTGTCTTCGTTTCAACTATGTTCGTTTTCCATATAATATTGATATTTAATACCTAACACAAAGAACTGATGAAGTCGTCGCCACTCGACCATTCACTCTCTCCCTTTATTAACATTACTTCCAAAACAACAGCCTTTCACTAAACAATATAGTTTCTATCGTTACGCTCAGGCCTAGTGAGTCATGCAGTATCTTTCACAACAGATCGCAACCAGAGCTCTAGTCAGTTATAGTGACTCATAAGTTCTTTACCAAATAAGCATTTCTAGGGCAGTCTAATTAGCACCGCGTGCCCGGACAGCGGCAATTCCGTTAGATAAGGACTTTTTAAACAATGGCACATTGTAAGGCTTTCCTGCCACTAGCGATTTTTTCGCCTTGAAACAATCTCAATTCACAGCCCCTAATGACTAAATAACATAAACAATGGTGTTGTTTTTAGCAATATAAACTTTTTTTGCGATTACAGCTTTTGGTGATGCCACAAGAAATCACCCTCACCTACAACCAGTAGTGGTTCATATTTACGTACCAACATGACAAACTATTTTATTAAATATAACTAAGACTAACCATCCAAAGAGATAAATGATCTAACATTCTAAGCATATGAAATTCGTGCCGATTACTAAAAATGTGTTAGGTACCTCTTATTAAGTCTGTGACAAAAAAAAATGCAAATATAGTTAAGCCTTAAATAGTATAAATGAAATAAAAGATAAATGGCTTTACTTAGACAGCTGGTGTGCGATCAAACTCCTTAAACAGCGATGAAGACATCCTGCAAAAGAAAAATATATTTGATAATAATTAACCTAAATAGAAGTTATATTTATCAATAATGACTGAATAAACCAGAATAAGTGTAAATATGTGATTCATATGAAATTGCAATCTATCTATAACCATCCAATTAGATATAGAATGTACATTCAATTACAGTGGAATTTCAACCATTTGTCAATTCTATAAAGTGTATTTTCCTTTCTTTTTGTTGCATTAAAACAGAGGAAAATAACTCTATTTTCCTAGCAATTATATATGGCATCCTCACAAAGTATTCCTACTTTATGATATCTCTTTATAACAAATATAGACATATCTACATGTTGCAAAGTAAATTAAGTACTCACTTGCTTATCATGTGCTTGTAAATATAATGTGGAATAATGGTTATGTTTACAACAGATGGACTGTTATCAATGACTTTTGATATCTCTTTATCTTTCATTCCAACAACATTGATTGTGTTCACTTCCATAAGCTGGTGGTCCGTCAACATCCCGTTGCGAGCTGCAGATGAATCCTTTACTAGACCAACCACCTTTCCATCTTTGAAGTGGAAGCCTACATGTCCAATAGAGTCTTTGTGTAGGGTAATAGTTCTTTCGAAAGGCCTAAAATGTCATAAAGTCATAATTATATTTCTCATTAGTAAATCATAATCATTAAAAGCATAGGCTGAACATTATAGCATGCAAATACCTATGTAATTGTGGTACATTTTAATAAACATATTACTAAATGTTCATAAGGAAGCAGATTGCAAAAATTGTGGTAAAAAGTAGGTATAAATTTACCTGTCCCGTACTGCCATCACAATCCCATTAATAGGAGCCTTACGCAACAACTCATGGCACTTCTCCATAGTCATACCAGCCAGTGCCACATCATTAATTTCCAGTACTTGATCTCCAAACCTCAGCCCAGCCAATGCGGCCGGGCTACCAGTAGCAACATAGCACACAAAGACACCACTGTTGACAGAATGCAGACGCACCCCACACTTGCCATCAGCATCTTTGCAAAGAACAACTTGCCTTATGGCATTGGTAACAGTGGCTTTTGGTAGCGACACCGATTGAGATGATAAAGGAGCTATCAGATTGCTTACTGCACCACCGGATTGAACCTGAAAAGTAGGTTACGCAAGACTCAGTCAATGCATATAATATATCTTGATTAATATTTATCGACAAGTGAGCAACAACTTACGGTTTGCACTCGATATTCTGGCATATTTGCAGCTATGACACTTTCAGAGAACTCTAGGCCCATATATTCCCCCAAAGAAGGGTAGAATTGTCCAGGGGCAGATGGGGCGGCCGCTACTGGCAGTCCGTTGTGGCTGTAGGGTGGTGGCGCCTGATGCGGGGCCAGCTGAGCCCGCACCATCGTGTCCACCTTCATATCCTCTAAAGACGGATACAGCGACATCCTTATGTTCTAGAAATTTAACAATACAAAATACTACATTAAAGGAATTACAACGGAAACTTACATTATCGCAAAAAGGTCAAATTACAATAGTGTAATTGAAGTACCTATTAACAAACTAAATTAACACACCTAATAACAACAAAATTGAATTAATAACGCAACCTTTTAACTTAGGTATCTCCTACAGAAAGTAAAACTAAAACAACGACAGGTAACGTAATTTACACTCGAATAATATAAATGGAATCCCACTGGGAAAGGCCCGCCCTGAGTCACAATATTGCAGACATGCGATATGTAAGGTAAGAACGTCACACAAAAAACATAAATATAAACCAATATGAATACCTACCTATAAACGACCGTACCAAAACAAAACTGTGAAAACTGGCAACCCTCTTTAAAAAAATACGGTATTTTCCAAAACAGATAAATATTTTATTAAAGAGTACCAAAGAAAATAATCTAACAGTACAGTTGGAACCAGTAAAAAAACTACCTAACCAAATTACTTGTTATAAGACTTTATTGTATTCAGTATTAATAATAGTACCACTGCTAACTATAGAAGTTTTACTTATTATTATTTACCACCATTCCGCAAATGCTGTAGTCCGATTCGCGCTTTGAGCACTTTGAGCACCCTCACGGTCGGACTGATTCATTCTTTCTGGACTTACAGAAATCTCATGAATCAGGACATTATCTTATTTGAGAGCGCTGACGGTGCTCACGCTAGTAGCACCCAGTGGCACATGTGCACTATGTGGGCAAACATCAAGTTGACACCCGTCATTTAATTCCTATAGGTAAGATGTTCTGTTAACAGCTGGCGGTGATACGATACGAATGGCTTACGCTCATGCCGGTAGGAATCAAAACGACATTTTCATGACCTTGAACGCATTAAGTAATTTGGACCCGCTGTCAGCACTGGAGCGGTACCGCGAACATCGAAGTTCGTTTATGTCGGGCATCTTTTTCTTTTACTCCAATTAAGATGTTATGAGCGTGACAAAAACAATTGTTCGAAATTTACGAATATCGTTGTTCGCGGTAGCGCCGCTGCTAGCTAGCTGTGACGGCGTGAGCGTGATTCGGACCACGGATTAGGGATTACTTAAAACTTCTAAAAAAAAGAATAAATTTTGTGTATTTTTACATTTGCTGAACAACATAATGATTATGTTTTTAAAAATATACGACTACAGGTTGTGTGCAAGTTAGGCAAACTGCAAATTGAACTGCAAAAAGGCGCGTATTGAACTGACAATTCAATTTTCAATTTTATTACTAAGAACATTTTATTAAATACAATTATAAAGGCAAATAACAAGACAAATAATATTACTAAAATTAAACTAATTAATTAAATCTAAAAATAAAACTATAGTTAAAATCTAAATTATTAATTTTATTACTTTGGATAAATACCTCCAACCGATGGCAAGAAGTGTCAGACGTCAGTGGTACGTAGAAAACAAACTACTTATGACAAGGCAGTATGGCTTAGAGCTTTAGCCTGTCCAGATGGACGAAAAAAAAAAAAAAAAAAAAAAAATCAGTGGTACGTCATTTGCACTGCTGTCAGGTGTGTCATCTACGACCTGCGAATTTTACGATTTTGTTGATAACTTGTTCCTGTTCTTATAACAATTAAAAGGATTTGTGTATTAGAGCCCGCAAATGTTCAGTACGATAAGATATTAATATTATAGTTTCTAGTATGGAAAACACATCAAAGGCCCGAACGCCAAGGTTTGTGTAACCATTAGACGTCGCTGTCATTAGCATTTTGAAGCAATAATTATGTTTTTCGTAAACATAAAATATAAACGATGTAATAACTTGTATTAATTTTAGCCGTTGCCGCGAATGGGAGAGACAAAGGCGGAACAAATTTAATGATGCAATCACTAAACTTGGCGAAGCTGTTAAAGCTATCAACAAAGTCAACAATCCATCTGAAAAGGATTCAGATAATGTCCAGTACCCTAAAATTGAAATAGTACAGAAAGCTATAACATGCCTCACAAATTGTGCCCAAGAAAAAACACAACTGAGTAAGTCAAGTGGAGAGGTAACACAATTTATATTAAAGTTTTATTGTAGTGTCACAGATTAAGGAACACAGAATATAGTACAGAACATTTGTTTACCCAACATTAAGGGTTAACAGAACTGAGAGAGACACAACTATAGTTGAAATAAAACAGTAATAATTGTATATCATTCTAACTATAGTTAGTATTAGTTATGTATAATTTTGTTGTTGGTTGACATATTTCAATAATTACATCAATTCAATCAATTCAGGGTCAATTTAGCTGTTTATAAAGTAATTATTTCTCTAAATGTATTTATGACTGTAATTCCACTTTAGTTTGGTCACATCTGAAAGTATGTGTACTTTTAATGTAATAAAAACATGTAACCGAGATTATGCCATGGTAAAAAAGTTGTTGTTACATATTATGGCCACATTAAATGTAACCATATATTGAGCATGATTGTAGTACAATAAATACAAAATATATAATACTACATGTTATGAAATATCCTACCATGTTGTTCCAATAATTTATTGTATTTTAATATGTATATTCACTAACTGTTTACCTTACTTGTTGTGGTCCATAAACAATTGTTACATAATTGCAGAGGCTGAAATACTAGCCCTACAAGTCAAAATTGAAGCAAGTAAACCGAGCCCTGAATCAAAAGATGCATCTACACAAGTTCATACAAGCTTCAGTAAAAAAATGCAAAGTAAGTATATGCCACCTATGGGTATCTTAAAACAATCAGTGTTACTAATCAGTTACTTATCAATAGTAAATATTTTGGTACAAAAAATCAACCTAGCCATACACAATGCTTATTAAAGCTTGTTTGTAGGTGCTACAGTGATATACATGTTATTTCCCTTAACCCTTTACCAGACATAGTATGTTTTATGAACCACATGTGTGTCAATTTAATTTCAATCTAAGTCTTAACTTTAAGGTTCATATTAGATTGGACTAACCCATAATTGACTCTACTTATAATAAATAACCAAAACTGAACTATTTAGAATATGTTTGGGAAAACCATTTGGATTGGTGGGGCCTAGAAAAGGGTTAAATAGAATACATTGCTTGATAGATTCATGGAAGATATCAGGAATAATGCTTTACATTAAATGTGATAATTTATATTTTTGTGTTATGGTTTGGTACATAATAAAACATTGTCCTTTAGAGTTACTTCAATAAAGATGTTTACTGTTATGACAATTATGACACTGGAATAATATATAACAATGTTAGGATGTAATGATGTACCTGACATGCTGGTTCAGCAATTCAACTTGTTTATTGTTTTGGACCCGGGTATGTCCTTAAACTACGTCCAACAATGAGAGGTAGGGCACAGCGAAGTACCATCACGCTTGAGTCCGGAGAAGCCCAACTGGGGAAATACCTCCTCCTTACAGAAGACAGCACTGCTACCTTTCAGGTATGTAGTGTTGTGATCCTGATGGTGAGTAAGGTTCTCAGAGCTCCAACCCCCCTTAAAGGTCAGCAACGCGCTTGTGACTCCTCTGGTGTTGTGGGTGCCCATGGGCGACGGTAATTGCTTACTATCAGGCAATCCGTCTGCTCGTTTGCCACCTTTTGTCATAAAAAAAAAAAATATCGTAAATAGAAAGGATTAAACACTAGTTTCTTAGAGAGATTAATTTTTATAGCATCTTCCCCAAAAGTTACATATCGCCGAAATACTTACTCAACCTCGTGTCTGTATCACTCATTTGATGACAAAAACATCCGTATTCCAAATGAAAGAGAAGCGACATTTCCATCAAATGATTGTTGCAGATATGAGGTTGAGTAAGTATAGCGACGATATGTAAATAGTTAATGTCTATAACTATATCACAGGAACTAAAAAACACAAATGAATGCTATGCTAGTCAAACATGGGACTTGCTTTAAAGGCAGAGTCACTACTGACTAAGTTAGGCGGTTGTTCTTATAGATTTTAAATTTATGTTACAGATGGAAAATATGTAAAACTATTAATGCTGCAAAAATCAAAGCGAAAGGCTCTTAAGGAAAAGCAGATTCTAACAACCAATGTTACAGTAGGAGGAAAGTCAAAGAGAGATAAATCAAAAATTAATCAAGTACCTCCAACACCACCAAAAATATTACCTAAATCAAGCTTGAATGACAAAAACAGTAAGTATTATTCTATAAAATACTCATTTGCTAGAGAAAATATATTTTGCAATGAGTTACAATAGAAGGTTTTAGGTCCTATTGTGTTCCTGGCCTAATTTATATTTTCTATTTCTAGGGACTGAAAACACAATAGTAGTGCTACCAGCTGCTCCTTACTTGTTTCCTCAACGACCTTTATTCTTACCAGCAGTACCACCAGCATTTGTCATAGTAGATCCAAACATACAGACATTGAGTAAACCTTCTGTACCTATAGTCAATAGAACTAATGGTGATACAACTAAAACCACCATGGTGAATATTCTACCAATATCTGCTTACTCGCGACCACTATCTGCAACTAAGACTAAAAAATTGAATTTAAAATCAAAGAATGATACCACTAAAAAAGTAAAAAAGAAGCCAATTATGCCAAAATCTGTAAAAGAAGCGGTAAAGAATAAACAACTAAATAATGCCATAGATAGTACGCACTCAACAAACAGCGAAAATCCACCCATAGAAGAGAAACAAACAGAGGTACTAGAATCAGATACAGAAGTAAAATGTGCCAAGGACCCAACAATAAAAATAATACCTGCAACTGTAGACAATAACATATCCCAAAATCAGAAAAAGAAAGAAGATGAAAGGAATGTTATAAATAATAAATTAACTATTAGCACTTCTAAAGGAGAAACATCATCCACCTCCATTACAATTAAAACTGTTGAAAAGCTAAACTTAAATGAAAATCAAAAGGTAGTTGTGCAGCCCGTTCAAACAAACCGGAATGAAATCCTCAAAGAAGTAAACATGTCCTTGAAATCAACCTCAGTTGAGGATAAGGACAAGGAAAATAAATTACCAAATATTTTAGATACAGCTCTCTGTGAGAGTGGAGTTGATGGTGGGAATGCTCGGCTAGAGCTTGCAGAAGAATTCTTGGCAGCTTCACCTACAGCTGCATTTCTCATGTCTTTTCCTCTTGTCAGTGGAAACCGGGCAGATAGTCCTGCAGAAGAGGCATCAAATTCAGTTCATACCAATGTCAAAGATAACAGCACACATATAACTATTCCTCCTGCATCAAATGACATTTACTTTGAAAAACCTCCTATTAACAATGACGTAAAAACAAAAGCAGGACATAAACAGCCTACTTCCACAGCTCTACCTGAGAAACAACCCTCACAAATTAAATATTTGGACAATAATATCATCAGCAAATCAGCAGTAGCCAAAACATCTACTTCGGTTCCATCTTCAAATCCGTCCAGTGAGAACCCGTTCCTTAATTTACCAATGCCCTCGTTAATAACAACTACAACTCAGTCTGACACATTCGGAATGGACTTTGACTGCAATATAAACAAGTCCATTCCGAGCCAGTCTTCTGCCTACGTTAGCAACAGTAACTTATTCTACAAGGGTGACCCATTTAATGCTGTTAAAAGCACTATTTACAGCACCAGCAGTATTGCTTCGGGACACGAATTCAACAGCCTCGGACTCTACCCATGTGCAATGGAGAAATACAGTAAAAACAAATCAGATTTTACAAACGTTGAAGATAACCTTATGAAAATTGGGTCTTCCAGGTTGACTTACGACATTGATCTCGGTTGGTCGCATAAGGGATTCGATTTTGTAAATTGCACTACAAATTCTAATACATTTAGCAAAGATATCCTTACCACTGCGACAGCACCCACGTATTCTTCGTCTTATAATCCGTTCAACCCGGAATTCCATGTCCCACTGGTATCAGCTCCAAGTAAAAAAGATTCTTCTAGCAAGTCTATCGCTTCATTCGCGGAAACTATAACAAGTCTGTATTCGACTCCACAACCTACAAATCTATGGTCCGAAGAAATGTGCTTTTATAACAACAGTGCTTCGAAATCCTTGACAAATAAACACCAAAATTATCTTCATTTGGAACACGCCCAAACAAATACTTCCATCAAACCTGCTGTCACCAAACAATATGAAACTAAAACTATCCCGGACTCCAGTTTGCAGAATATTGTGAAACCGTCCAGTGAAGTTATTAGGCAGCAGTTACCTGATAAATATAACAAAAAGTCGCCTAATAAAATGCATATAAATTGGATGACGTCTGAGCTTCGACCAATGCAAAATAATTGTAACCCACCTCAAACAGATATCAAAGAACCTCACAAGCAACCATATGGCCAAGTCGAACACTCTTCTACTAAGAAACAAGATCAACACGAGGGAAATTATTTCCCCATTGCTATACATAATTTTTCAGCTCAACCTGCGCAGGAGGACTTCCAAGTGTGGCCCTCGACAAGACCTTTAGGTACGACGGAGATAAGCATTGAGCCACCACCCATAAATCTACCTACATTGGTCGGGGATCTGGCTTTAGGGCCACATGATAAGAAGAAGAATGCTGACCTATCAAATAGAATCGGGGTCCAGCCAGATATTCAAAACTGTGGTAACTTCTTGTCTGTTACACAACTTATGAACCGATCTTCGGATAATGCGACTTCACGATATCATGGCTCTACTACGGAAACTCCGAAAGCGGTTGCAATAAAACAAAGTAATGCACAATTCTCTAATGACGCCAACCGTAAAGCAATGTCAACACGAGTCGAATTAAATTTACCGCAACCTTGTTATGTTTTTAACGATCCAAAGCATTCTTATGAAAATATGGGCCAATTTTCACAAGTCAAACCAAAAACAAATAAGCCCGATAAAAACGCAAAAGTCCATAAGCATAGCTATTCTGCTGAAGCTTTAATTCGTAGCGGTAATTGCACGCAGAAGATTCAAGACCATATTGGTCCAAAGTACATGGCGCCGACTCAAAAGTACGGTGATTTTAACGCTTCCCAAGACACGAGTGTAGCCCAGGTCTCCCATTTTCCTCCCATACTGGATTATTCCGACAACAGCTACACTGGCCAACAATTTTCCGGGACTACTTTATATAACTCAACTACTAATACTATTTCAAATTCATTTTATACCAACTTTATGACGAGCAATGCAAATATAATGACTGGCAGCTATACTAGTACTCCTTTCACGGGTGATTTCATGGATTATAATCAAGCAGAGTGCAATTACACCAACAATAAATACGAGGAATTCAAAATGAGAGGTAACCCAGTCTTCCAAGATAAAGTTCCTTCTAATTACAAAAGCTCAAGAAGAGAATCCGGCACTAAGCACAAACTCGAATGTACCAAAAAGGATAGTAAAAAGTATCAAAATAAGAGGGTTAAAGTGTCAGAGACGGAGGAATGGAGCGATGCTAATTTGTTTTGGCAGAATAAAGGTCAGATTAAGAAGGGTCCGAACATGTTGTCGGAGGAGCTGACCTTCGCGAACTACGTGGGCAACGGCATGGCGCCTCAGTATCAACACGAGCTGTTCAACAGTCACCTGGTAAACGCGCCAGCGGACCGCTCGCTCGCCACTTTTCCCGCCACGTCGCGAGCTAATTTCAATCTTAGCACCATATTTCCTGAAATAACCATGGTAAGTATTGCCATATTAATTACTCTAGATTTTAAAACCGATTTAGGGTACAGTCAACAACACTCCTAGCTATACATTGGTAGACCTTGTTACATAAGGCATAAAGTCCACCGATGTACAATTAAGAGTGTTGCTGTGCATACGACGATGTGAGGCTTCTTGTGTGTTTCACAACAATATATATTTTTATTAATAAATACGCCATAACCGATTGATTGTGTATTTCTACTCGTAGAAAATTGGTTGAATAAGTATTAACTGCTAGTGTAAACTGTTAGTTTTGAGATAGCATCTTGAAATTCCAATGTTTTATTATTTATGAAAAATATTTAATTTATTTTTTTGTTTCCAGAAAGTGCAATAAGAAAACAACTTGAGGAAAATTCCATCCATAAATGAAAGTTTTCCTGCAACGCGGAATTTGTGAATGGTATACGCATCTATCTAAGTATTTTATCTGTGATTTTGAATAAGTAATACTGTAATATAAGTTATATGAATTAAATGTTTGTACTATAGTTGGTTATGTCTTTGTGCATCATCAGGGGGCTGATTTTTTTGCGTCGACTACTCCACTCGTGACATACTGTACTCTGTCAAAATCGAAGAAATAGTATTTTATAAATATGAATAGTAGAAATTATATTCGTGGGTATCGAAGCTAAACATTTTGTGCAAAGATAGTGATGATAAACGTTTGTGTGCGATATCTTCGTCTTCAAACTTTTTTAAATTTGAGCGCACTACTATCAAAAATCGGCCCCCGGTCCTCCCGATCCTTTCGATATTCAAGTAGAATAAGTAGCTGTTGTAAGAACAAGAATAGTGTAACTAAGAACATATCAAATTATTTTTTATAAAATATTTTGAATTGCGTTGCTTTTGTAGTAATACTACTATATAAATTAAAAATTGAAATCGACGACATATACTTTAGAAAAAGATCTTCGTCGTTTTTTCTTAAGTATATGTCGTCTTTTTCAATATTGAATAATAGTGTAGATATATTTTACGTCTAGATATTAGAGAGCGGTACAAGATTTGCACAACATTACTTAACTAATACGAAATTTAAAATGACATTGGCAGTTTCACATCCATTTCACACCCAAGCGCAGTATGTATTTACTATGATCGTTTATGGCGAGTCTTCAAATGTCACGACGTATAGGTAACGTATAGGTAATAGCTATAACTAGACAAACCTACTTTACTATACTTATGTTCCCTTATAATTTTTTAACCGATTTAAAAAAGAAAAGGTTGTATGTTCGACTGTATGTATTATTATTTTTTGTAGTTTGCAATCGAAATTATTCACAAAACTTCGGGTTTGACTTTGAATTTAGAATTATCAAAAACTATGAACGATTGATTAGGTATAGCGAAATCTGAAACAAATTAAACAACAATTCGAATGACAAGTTTTGTGAAACCTAACATGTCCCTTTCCGCCTATTGAAATGTTTTGTTTGTTAGCATGGGATGCATGGGGCAATAAAATTATCGAACTATTGCTAAGTTTAATGGAGTGAAACTTTGTAACAGCCTTAACTGAAGTTCATTGCTTTGCTGCAGTGGCTATTATTTTCAGTGACAAACCACCACGTGCATTAGGCCTGTAGAATGTTGTTACCTAGTTACTTATTTAAGAAAAAGATCTTAAATATTGTGTCGCTATTGTAATACTGTAAATCCGTTACCAAATTTTGGCCTCGAAAATTATTTGACAGGTCGATTTGTGTAAGATTGTCCCAAAATATATTTATTTAAAATATATTTTGGGACAGTCCTTTAGTATCATCAATAACACGCTTACAGAAGTAAGCGTCTTCGCATAAAACACAACAAATTTTTCCCCTCACTAGCTCGTAAAGCGCTTGTTTATCCTTTAATACGAGACGGTAAAAACGCATTTTATCCACTAGTGATTAAAGTAAGTTGACTTCTCATAGCTCTTATTGCTATGGTTTTAAAGTCTAAATTCGCGGAGTACAGCTCAGTTGCCACCGCGGCAGCGGCGACGGCGGCGGTAACTCGCACACGCACCGACTTGAAAATCGAATTAGAACATTCGGAAATCGTACTGGCCACCACAAGCTAACCAAGCTAAAGGCACATTTTGTAAAAATGTTGAATGTATCTAAACGCAAAGAAAAAGTCAATGCGATTTCAAAACGTTTTTTTTTCATGTTTCACTTTCCTCGCTGTAGTGAGGGGAAAAATTTTGTGTTACCCACGGGTGCAATTGTAATTTAATTCTCGTGTATTGAAACACTCGCTACGCTCAGGATTCTATTTTAAAACCACTCGCTTTGCTCGTGGTTAAACTATAGAAACCATTCGGTTGCTCGAGTTTCAATCCCACACTCGCAGTTAAAATACAATTTTGCACCCTTGTATAACAAATAACTATTCGACGCCCGCTAAACAGCTCCCAATTATATAGGTAGCAATAAACGAAGAGGAGAGGTGTCGCAGAGTTTTCACTGGATTTTCTCCTATTTTATTTCCGTAACTACGCGATAAGTAGGTATTATTATAATACAGAAACATTTGTTCTGAAATTCATAACTCATGTCAAGTCTATTTACAAGGAAACATTAAGTACCTACCGAAGTTAAAGTACCGCCAAAATGGTCCGCGCGTGAATACATCTACCAACCAACTTCTAGAACCTACTTGTTCTAGTCCAACAACTGCAAGATGCCTACGTAATAATAAGTACAAAAACTGTGAAAGCTTATTTTCAGCTTTACCTGCATGATAAATAAGCATGAACAACGCATAACCCGTAATGTCGACCGTTTTTCCCTCGCCGCGCTCCTTTTGACGTGGGACGAAAAGCTCATAAAACAATGGGCGCGAAAAGCAAACAATGTGCGAAGCTTGCTCCAAACTATATATGCATTTGCGATTGCGTACATAGTTAAATGTGGACGAACCCTACAAAAAACTTGTCACTATAACTCATTGATATTTTTATGTTGTTTAGAATCAATCAGCGAACAAATCAAACAGCGTTTTTGAGTTCATCAGTTGAGCCGCGACGTCGCCTTTTTTCCAATAGTCTGGCACTTTAATAGCTGCTGGTCGGTTTCTCGAGTCAAATTGGGCCCCAGGTTGACGCTATCCTTCATTGATTTATATCGGAACTTTAAATTAGTTGGGAAAGTTACTAAGCAGTCGTTTGTTACACGCGGAGCGGCTACGAAGCAAATTCTTTTATAAGATATCGAAAAAGTTTTGTAAACTTACTAAAAAGTTATTAATTGGTTGTGTTAAAGGGTAAATTGTATTGACATTCAAATCATGCTTATAAACTTTCATTTATTTAATTACGGATCTAACTCTGGCGTATACCTACTAGACTCACTGACTTAAGTGACATAACTGGTATTGGACACTCAAATAAACGACTGTACTAGGAAACTCATCAATTCCTGCTTCTTGAGCATGGATTACTTGTTTAAGTAGGTAGGTATCTTGAGTTGGTACCTAATAACAAAAAACTCGAATATCGTCTTATGAGGCTTAAGGTAAATAAAAACTTTATATGTTTATTTCATATGTACCTAAGGCTAAAAACGTACCTAAAGAGCTATTAATTTCAGTCAGAGGCAGCCACTATAGAATCCATCCACAACTCCATTTTGTATGCGTCAAACGTGAGATTAAACTTCTTTACTTCTCGTACGTAAAAACAAACCAAGTTTATTCTGTATTTGCACAAATAATTATTCCTCTAACAAACGTAGGTGCCAGCTGCAACATATGTACTAAGGCATGAATATAGCATAACAATAGGATACATTAAACTTAGTTCCAAGTTTTCGAGTTGCAGAAAGCACTTTGAAACAGTACCTTCAAACTGCACGTAAGCGCGCAAGTTAGACAGAGCTATAGGTACTTTACTGCTAAAGCCATGATTGGCTTATTTAAAAAATATTTTATTTTACTAAGAACTTTGGCAATTTTCCTTAGGCAGGACGACTGAGTGTGACTATGACTTTGCCTTTTCTTCACGTGTGCAAGAATAACTGTTTACTGCGGGAAACTTAGGAACCGGCTTGTATAAATGCGCCGTCGGCTGGTACTTACTTACATGATAAAATGAATTATTTGGTAAATAAGCTGTAACAAACAAAAGAGGTTTCCAATAAGCCAGTAAGTAAATATAAAAATGATATATCTATCGGTCTGTCATATTGTCGGTCCATCTTGCAATATCTACTCACTTAAAGGGCAGATAGATGAAATCAGAAACTTGTAATCTCATATTAATGGGTTTCAAGCCCCAAGCATCTTGGAGCAATCCTGATAAAGACATGATTAATGATTATGGCTAGTCCTTCCTCGTCTGAAGTTTTGGAATGAGCCCAGTTGATAAGATTAAATGACTATTAAAAAGAAAGAAAAGAAATTAAGAAAGATAAGCAAAGATAATATTCTTAACTACCTACCTAAGTGATTCGTTGACATGGCACATTTTTTTAGATCTGAAAATTATAGATATGAATCAAATTTGTTCTAAAATTTACTCCGGTTTTCTAACTTTTTTGACAGGTAACTGTGGATAGTTTATGTTGTGAATTTATATATTCTAGTTAATAACCTATTTATAGTATTTATACATAAATATCTAGATCTAAATTTAAAATTTCAGTAGTTAAACGCAAGTACATCTAGTTTAAATATTATTTAATGTGTGTGAAGTGCTAATCTAACTCTTAGGCTTTGATTAGAACATGATTTTACGCTGGGCTACAGGGACAGATATATATCTAAAGGAAACTCGATGGAATGACGAAGATGACAAATGGCCGAGGCCTCCTTTTGATTGGAACAGGTGTCTTGCAAAAAGTGTCAACCTTAATTGGGTTCAAGAGGTAATTAATGTAAATATCTATTTAGCTTCCGTACTCTTCCACATTAAAATCATGTCAATAGATTTCAACGGGTACCTATATCTACCTGAATCACACTTTTCCTTAAGTAATATTGACGAATTTTTTGGAGACACGAGCAGTACATAATTTTCTTATCAAGGCACGTAGTTCATTGGTGATCCTGAATGTGAGTGACAGGTTATAGGGCCTTGAGGACCGTTGCAGGATTGCTAGTTGTCTGTGTTTTACAAGATACATTTTGGAGAGTGCACACAGGAATTGCACGATTTAATTCTTCCATCTCTGTTCCACCACCGGACGTTCAGGCGAGGGGAGCGGTTCCATCCTTACGTTGTGAATATTCCATTCATTCGCACTATGCTATATATTCTTCCTCATGCGGACTGCTAAGGAATGGAATTCGCTCCCTTCGTCTGTTTCCCGGAAATATATCATTTGGGTCTTTTCGAGGCAAGAGTGAATAGGCTGTTACTGAACCTGCGTGCTACACCCTGGACCTCATCGACACTTACCATCAGTTGTGTCTGAGGTCAAACGCTGATCAGTCTTTTGTAAATAACATAGGCTCTGGCACGACGTCTCTTAAACTAATAGTCGTGTACTATTAAATACAAATTAAGTGTAGGTACTCAAAGTAAAGTAGTAACTTATATGGAACAAATTATTTCATACCTACTCGTAAACCATTACTGCTTTCTGGTTTGTATTTAAACTTTGGTGAGTCATTGTAATATTTTATATATGAGAATAACGGCTTTAAATAGCTTCGGAAATTACAATTGTGAGCGGGTAGTTTTGTAGGTACTAACCACATGAACATGTAACCAGTATATTTTCACTAAATGTGTAAACTGTTCGTAGTATCGAAGTAGGTAAACTTACCAACTTACTTACAACACACTACTACAAGTAACCATGTGGAAAATGCATGATAGCAAGGTAATAACCCTGCTATAATGTTATGTTAATACACTAGGGGTGAGTAGGAGGGTGGGCTAATCTTAAGCTGAAAACCCACAAAACAACTAAAAAATTGTACTGGGCGCGGAGAAAGATGAATTTGAAAATGAAAGAGGAGGAAACCCTTTCACTAATATGTTAATAACTCTCCGGTGAAGGTTGCAAGTGGTTTTTTAGTATCATTTTCGTGAAAGTAATGAATTTTCATACCATTATTTACTGCTACTTACATTTTCCTTCATAAAAAAATGCGTAATAACAAAACATTTTTGTTTAAATAATACGTATTTATTTCAGCAAGTTAAATGCAGATTTTTCTATTTTTCTTTCGATTTAAATATTGAAGATACCTATTCGCTAGGAGACGTTTCTGCATAATAAAAAAATATACATTAAATGCAGTTTGAAGTTCCTCATATAATCTATGAGTAACGTAGCTGTAAAGTGATAATAGATATACATCATATTGATTTGATTAATTTTGTTATAATTCAGTGACAAGTAATGGCTGTACATCGGATTAATTAAAACTCTTGCCTATTTAGCCACACTGCCACACTGCTTCTGCGTGGACGTATTAATTGAAAATCCTAATACATATTATAATAATTTATATATATACATATATTAGCATGTATATATATATATATACATATATTAGCTGTTATATAATTATATGTAACAACTAATAGAAAATATTGTTAACTATAATTTGGATATATTTTTTTAGTTATTTAACATATAGGAATGGCTAAATTATGACATGCTAAATAAAATAATATACCGAGGGTTTTTTCGCTGTATTCCTCATCAAAAATTTAATTCTTCATATCCTTTTCTACAAAATTATACCACACGATCAGCCTTTAACAGAAAGTATTAACATATTGAATGAGAACGTTTTCCTTCTCCGCACCTACCGGGACATTTTTCGAAGCACACCTAGTACTATATATCTTGTACCTATACTGTGTGTAAGTCTAATACGGGCGAAGAATTAAACCAGGCATAGGATTTACCAGTATAATCATTAAACAAAAGGTTTTTCTTTAATTATACCTATTATAAATATGTAATTATTTTTTGTAAAATTTCTGAGCAGTAATGTACTGCGAACATTACGCGATACGAGCTTTCGATACGAACTGTCAACGAGTGTTTAACTTGAGCGTGTTGCATTACATTGCGGGCCGAATTATTTAAGCAAAAGTGATCTAAATATATTTCTTATGTCCTATTCTACCCTCCGTTAAGAGATTCGCCCGTATAAGAATTACACACTGTATAGGTACATGATAGTACTAGGTGTAAGTACTTCGAAAAATGTCCCGCGACTTTTAGTATAATAAACTTGAGTGGTAAAGCTGAGTGTTAATAAAATCTAAAAAGTAAATTGTAAATAGTATGGAATAGAGCTATAGAATACTCTACGAGCGCTGGTGGCCTAGCGGTGATGACGTGCGACTTGAAAACCGGAGGGCGTAGGTTCAAACCATGGCTCGTACCAATGAGTTTTTCGGATCTTATGTACAAAATATAATTTGATATTTAGGTACCAGTCGCCTTTCGGTATAGGAAAACATCGTAAGGAATCCGGACTAATCCTAATATTTAAGGCCTATTTATTTTATCCTCGGGATTGGAATGTCAGACGGTAGTCAATTTCATAAAACAAGTGCTTACGCAAATTCCTGGAATCAGTTGCTAAGCGGATCTGAGGCTCCCATGAGCCGTAGCAATATGTCGGGACAACGCAAGGAAGATCTATAGTCAGCTTCCAAAAATTGCCCAAAATAAAAAACTATCTCTTCGAGCACAAGTTACGATTTGCATTCCTGCAAACAGAGTTGCAGAACTTACGTATCATATGGTAACAAAGTACGCAACCTAATAACATTTAACTTACGTACCGATAAGCAGTGCCTATAACAAGAGCAGGTTTGCCTTGACCACTCACTATGCTTATGTAACTCATTCATGCCAGAAGGCATGCCAATTGATGAAATAAAAAAATGTCTAGTCTAGTCCTCGACCTACACCGCTCACTGGTGGCTTTAAAACCCGTCTAATTGTATTTAATGTAATGCCAAGAGTATATTTAATATTAAACAAACATTTTTTTACCATAACTTGAAGCTTTGTAATAAACAAATTGTGAGGGAGTCATTATAGCTACTGAATAGGTACCGCCTTAATTCAATAAATTCATTGTGATACTAGTAATATCAAAAAGCAATCAATATTTTGAACAAAGTACTCACAAATATTTATACACGACTCCATTGTTTATGGCGTGTCTGTTTGCTACCTTTAGTATGTAATCAGAATTCCTTAAAATTGGATATGTGGCTGTGATATATGGGTTGTGTCAGAAAAGTAAACATTCGCTTACTAGAAAAGTTGTAGGGCCTTTGTTTGATATGTTTTGTTTTGTTTGATGTGAGCGATCGCCGAATGAGTCAAGAGTACTCAGGGAAAGATGTCGAAGAGACTCTGTTGTCACGCTCGACGCTCGCCCGCCAGTCTGCACTCGCCGCCGGATGCTTCAACACGCGCACGCCCGCCGCCTAGCGGGAAAACTTTACGTGCGGAAAATAGATCGCAACTTGTAATGACTTAGTTTAAAGTATTTGTACGTGGAATTTGTGAAGTGAACGTTCGAGTGACACCATGGAAACTTGGCACTGGATACACGTACGTGTAAACTTTTAGTAAATATTGTTGCATTTGAATGTTGAACGAACGGCGTTAGTTACTGAAATTGCGTTAATGAGTAAGCATAGTTGTGGTGACATTTTCTAATGATGTTTCTCGTGCTACGGTCCGTAGCTATCCGTAGCATTTCCGGGTTACAAAACCATAGGCCATTTGTTCTACAGGCCTTTACCGAATATATGTAGACAGTAATTGTAATAGTAATTGGCGTTCTATATTTGATATTTGACATTAGTTTGTATATTAGTATTCTACATAGGCTTGGTGCTTTAAGATTTCAGGTATGCGTGAGTTTGGGAAAAGTTACAGAAGAATAAAATCAACTCATTACAGAGTGTACATACCTAGTTCACGAACTGCGAAAGCCAACAGTCGTTATTATTTTCACTGAAAATATTGCCACAGTACAATTGGATAATACCACGCATACGAGACAAGAGTATCGGGAATTAAGCTTGAATTTAGAAAATAAATATTTCTAAATACTACAAAAACACTAAAAACAAATGAATACTCACTTTTCAATAGCTGTCACGTCACGGGTATTTATGCTTGGCAGGGCAGATTATTATTACCTACACGATTTAGTAGATCCCTTCCTAATATTTTATCGAACAATTTTGGTGGTATTGGCTGGCCGGCATTAGCCACCGAACCGTTGTCTTTCCATTAGGTTTGGATTGGGGATTATCGCGGTATCCCTTTCCTTTCCTTTAGTCAATTTATTATCTAATGTTCCACGGTCGGAACGCTTTTATTTTATTTGATTTAGAGTGGTTTTATACATCTGTCACATCTATTCAGGTATAGACTGTTTAGTAGTTTACAAAGATTATACAATATTATAATATTAAAGCGCATCGTACTTTGATTAAAATTGTTGCTAGCTTATCAAACCAAGACTATATTCTGTCATAGCATCGATTACCTCAAATAAATATCGGTTTGTATTTTTCACGGACTTAAAAGGAGTAGGTACCTAAGTACCTGATTTTACAGTAAAATATATTTAAGGAGAGGAGGGAGTAAGAGTGACTTAAGAAACACAGTGGCTTTGTTTAGTTGTTTCTTACCTTCAAATGTAGATACAGTGCGTTTTTGTAGCATTAGAAAGAAGTCTAAAGAACGAAGCACGAGGTATTTTATGTAAGAAGCTTTATGTTACACAACTGTCAAAGTATTCAAACAGATACCTATTTAAAAAATCTTACATTATTGTTGTCAAGCCTAAAATGATAGAAATGTTTCATTATTTATATCTAAATATGTTTATTTTGAAGGTATTTATTTATTTATAAACTTATACGGTAGTATAAGTTTTCTTGGTGTTCTTATGTTAATAATTCACTGTAATTTTCTAACATAAATAAAAAAGGGGCCTTACTCTCCGAAGTAAAACACACAATAAAATTTACGGCGAGTTTTTCGTAGTTTATCGATATTAATTATCCCACACGGCCGCTACCAGATGCGCCCACAGCGTCATCACCATACTATATATCGAACGTAAAAGATTTGTAATAATGTTTTATAGATTACATAGGAAGAATACAAAATAACTAATATAAGCCTATTAAAAAAGTTCTCGTTCTGTAAAGGACTTCGTAATACCTAATATTTGTCCCTAGCAGAAAAGGTTGATGACGATTGCTTCTTTTGTTTCCCCTATTTCTGATAAAAAAGACGGACTATATATACTGTTCTATCTATATGTAATTGATTTAAACTAAATACCTACATACGTATTTATTTGCAATCAGTTTATACAATTTTACACCCTATTGTGTCTATATATAGGATTATAGTGGCTAATCTATCATTACATTAGCATGTATCTAGCGCGATGGAGGCAGCGCGGGCGCAGGGCTCATTGTTCGGTGATGCGGGCGATCGCGCCATAAACACGATACCTACCCCGCTCGTTGGGAATACTAATGAATCTAATGATGTTTTATCTTCGATCGCAACTCAAGATTGCAGAATTTATTTAAATACTAACTACATTGTGTCAGTTCTACACAGGGCCGTTTGAGATAAATCAGCTTAAGGGTCAAATTGGAACACCTGGTTTTACCAATTAGTTTCTCGGGTACAGAATAATTGTAAGGCTACCCTCATACATCAGCGAAAGTTCAACGCTGTCTACGTTTTAGGGTTTTTTTACTGGAACCCTTAGTCATGTCGGTCCGTCCGTCTGTATGTTCTCGGCTTTGCATGGTAGTTAGTTGGCAAGAATGAAATTTCATAAAACTGTGATTACGAGTATACAAGCATTTTAATTTTTTTTTTATAAATAATGAAGCAAGGCCAACTACGGAACCCTTCAGTGAGCATCGCTAGAACTTGGTCGCATATTACCTATAAATGACGTGGATCCATTGAATGTAAGCTCAGTGCGCAAAAATAGCCAAAAGTAATTTTCAATATTTTTCTTTAGTTGAACAGTAAAATCAGCTTCAATAAAAATTGACAAGGTATTTACTCCTATACACCCCTACCTACTCTTAAAAGGACCTCACGAATCTAAATAGCGTCAGCTCAATAAGTAGTCCAACTGAATTGCAATAAAGAATGTCTTGCAATAAAAGTAGAATGAGAAACGAGATAATCCGATATAGAATTAATATTTCACTCAATTCGTTGGGACAGTCGTAAACATGAATGAAATTTAATATTTCCTTCATCTAATTTTAAACGCTGATAAAAGATTGCTATACCACAAACCACAAACTTCCATAAGACATGATGAAGAAAACGTTACAGCTTGTATACTTCGAGTAGTTTGACCTACAGAATAAGAACTTGTATAGATATCAAGCGAGTTGGTATTTTATTTTATGTCACTAGCACGCATGCAAATTAAGGTCCCATAGCGATTACGATTACTGTACGTATAATTTCCGAGATCCCTACTTCAATATACTCACCTACACAACGTAGTATGCGTTTCATAGTATTAAAATTCAAACATAATTAATTTCAATAATGTAAAATACCGTATTCATTAACGATTAAGAGGTAGTCTCCGTAATCCAAACCTTTTATTATAGTTTGATATTTAGTTTTATGATTATCCATGTAAGTAAACACAAACAAGTAAAAATTGTCTTAAGTTGTGGTGCGCGCGCGTGCGCACAGGCCATTGACGCTATGACGCCGCGACTCGGCAACTATGTCAATGCCAACCCGCACCACTATCGCGAATACTCTTATCGACCGAATACGGTTATTGGAAAATTACGTCTACTCCTTAAGTCCTTATTTACATTCAAGCAGAGTCTTCCTTTGACTTAATCTCAATGGAATATTCTACTAATAAAGCGTCAATAATTTTATCGGTAGGTACTCGTCAATAGTGTAATAGCGCGTAATGTTGAACTGGCAAACTTCAACTTAATCCTGCTCTTAAGATTTCCGCTGTAAGTTCTGTTAGGAAGATTTCCGTTGATAAAAATAAACTAAATATATCGGTTTTTTAAATTCCCCTTGCGCGATTTAAAAAATAGTGCGTTAATAATTAAAGTTTAAAAGTGATATTTGAATGGATTCAAAAGAATTTGAAACGATGAGAATGTGCTCTTTATTTTGTTCTTTATATCTACGACTTAGAGCGTAAAAAAGAATTTAGCACTCAATATATACTGAAGTACTGAACAATTATCTAAATCACTTTTCAGATTAATTGCCCTTTCAGTACCTTTGATTTGGCCAAGGGTCTGTAGTTGATCGCTAATATTTATTACCAAGAAACCAATTAGTACGCCGCCTCAGACGGATTTCAATATTGGTTGACTAATAGGAAAACCGAGATTTAATTAAAGAGCGACATAATTATTCACAGCTCCGTTTAACATGTTTCATACTTGACGAAGTTATCGGTTAATTAATGTAATATTCTCGTGACATTTAGATTACGTGGGGTTTTAACAAGTTTAGGATCATGCATACATTTAAATATGCTCTTAACTTTCATATGTTTGTTTCCAATTATTCACTACTATGAATGATTATATTTATTTGGGGTACATTTTTAGGGTTCTGTACCCAAAGAGTAAAAACGGGATCCTATTACTAAAACTCCGCTGTTCGTCCGTCTGTGTGTCTGTCCGTCTATCACCAGGCTGTGTCTCATGAATCATGGCCGATGATAGGTAGCCAGTTGATATTTTCACAGATAATGTATTTCTAATGCCGCTATAATAACAAATACTAAAAAAATATAAAATAGATATTAAAGAGTGGGTTCCCAAAACGTCATTTTACAAGCTTTTATTTAACTTGCAATGTATGTAGGTAATGTAGGTATGTTTATCTAGGTGGGATCTTGCAACTCAAAAGCATGTACCAAAAATTTAATTTTTGATAGAAACTTATTTTTGTTGGTTTTTGTTAAATATAAATAACTGCAACATGTAGACGCTTGGAATGTACACAGAAATTAGTAGTATAAACACTCCGAAAAAAAGAGTAATTAAGTGATAATAAAATAAATTAACGAGCCCCCAAGAAACGTGATGTGTTACCATTTTTTCTTCTTGTTGTATAGATAATGCAAACATAATATCCTCTAATACGTACTTACGGTTATGTTACCTACATAACCGTAATAGTACATAATAATTTTATTTTAATACCGAATTAAAACAGTGTAGTGCAATATTTGAGTGAACATGAAACCCTATTTATGTTTCCCGCTGTTTTAACCCGGTCATAGATTCATAAATATCTCCCACTGGGCTATTTTTAACACATTGTACAAAATGCGCCCTCCCGTCTAATGTGGGCCGAGTATCTACAAACAGATTGTCACTCACTTCGCGCGCCATCGCGCTTTCTTACCTGTTTATACACAATTCGTTGGCTTGTTAATATATAAATTAATCAACATAATTATTTTATTATCGAGGGGTTTATTTTCCTAGGTCACAACTACTAGCCGTTCACGCGTGATGCTGTGACATCAGCATCACGCGTGAACGGCTAAACCAATTCACTACAGAATGCGTGTTGCAAATATTATCAAAAATTTAAATCGTTTAAGACATGCTTCGGTTGGACATAACATAATTATATTACTTAATAAAATACCTACCAATATTTTGACTGGCTTGATAATCTTGTATCACGTTTTTTATAACACCCGGTACAGAAGTTAACAATATTTTAATAGATAGGTAGGCCTATTAAAATATTTTTAACGTCACGTTTAATATATTAACAATTTAATGACATTACATATAGCCTATGTTACAAAAAAAAAACAAAGTAAATGAGATTAAAATGAAAATAATATGTATATAAGTCAAAATCTACAGGTATACACAGGTTTTGACGACCGGTCTGGCCTAGTGGGCAGTGACCCTGCCTATGAAGCCGATGGTCCTGGGTTCGATTCCCAGTCAGGGCATTTATTTGTGTGATGAGCACAGATATTTGTTCCTGGGTCATGGGTGTTTTGTATGTATATAAGTATTTATATGTATCTATTTATTATTTATATCGTCGTCTAGTACCTACAACACAAGCATTATTGAGCTTACCGTAGGACTAGGTCGATTTGTGTAAGATTGTCCCTAATAATAATAATTATTATTATTATACACAAAGTCTATTTGGCCAGAGGAGTGGAGAAAAATTGATCTTTCCTTGTTTTTCTGTCGCCTACCTAGATATAATAGTACATTTCGATACTAGTGAAAAAAATTTTTTTTCGACGAGGGTGACAATCACCCGAGTCTTAAAGAAGTTTTTACACGAGTATCGAACCTAATTTTTCATAGCAAGTGAATTTAATAATATAAAGCATAAACATTTTACTATATTTAAATAAGTAGAAAAACCTTATTTATTCAAATTAATATTGGGCATGTATTCATCTTAAATTATTAATATATGATATACCTGCACAGTTCAAAGTCATAAGGAGGATAAATATTTGTTACGACACAAAATCTGGGTATGATTATCCCACAGCTTCATTCGCGCAAACGAGATGCCAACTTTCACAATGTCAAGCAAATTGTAAGTGAGTCGTGCATGCGTAGCCTGTACCCTTACCATGAGTTGTGACATTGACGTTTTCGATAACGAGTATCGAGTTTACTACCTGTGCATCTCGTTCGCACTAACATAATACAAGCGAGATGCACAGACAGTAAACTCGATACTCGTTATCGAAAACGTCAATGTCACAACTCATGGTAAGGGTACTGCACTGTTTACCCGTCACTGACCTAACAAGTTTCGATCTCGATATCACATGTTATACAATCGCGTAACTGGGAACGTACACGAAAAATTTAATACCTGTGACAGTTTAAATATGATTGACTCTTTAATCTCACACATCATGGCATCATATTTATTTATTTATTTATTTATTGAGGAGATAACACAGAAAACATACATAAGATGAACATAACTTAAGTAACACAAACAGCATATTAATATAGTTGCTTCCATATACGTATCTCACTGAGAATACGAAATACCACTTAATACTTAATAAATAATACTAACATGCGATTTATGCCTCCCGCAAATATGACTTGTTGTATCATCTTGTGGGGAAGTGCCATAGTCGCCAAGCTTGGCAGGCAGATTAGCGACCACAGTAGCTGTAGATTAGGTTTCGACGAAGGATGCTGCTCATCCGTCGGTTTTTTTGCCTTTGTCGCCTCTTACGACAAAAGTATCTAGATGGGGTGGTGCTATTCCAGATAGCCGGTACCACACGCCAGAACTCACGCATACACACACTCTATTATTTGAACACTTCCTAAAGCGTTCGGCGAATTGTTGTAACATCATTACAGTAAGTTTTTAGAAACTGAGCGTACGCATATTTCACTCTGATTCTAAAATGGAAACACCAGATTTTGCTGTACCGTAAAACTACCCAACTATTATCAAAAATCTCCCGGCAATGGTCCAAAACTAAGTTGAATATCTTCGTATAGGTGTGAGTATTATTTACATTTCGTAATGTCCGTATCAACATAAACTTAAATGGAACTCGAGCGCAGCGACGCCACCGCGAAAATCGATGTTTGTAACTTAGACAACGGCTGTTCATAAATGAATGAATCAGTGAAGAAAAAACCAAAAATAATATAAGGATTGATACTTACTTAATTACGATTTAAAGGTTTAGAACATAGTTGCACTATTGGACTATGGTTGGGTAGCCTTACGGTACTTCAGGCTTTTACTGTAACGAATAAGGATGAAGTTTATATCCCACAATTGCAACAGAGCGTAGTGGCATTCGAGGCTATTTGTTTCTTAATTTACCTTGACGTAATAGGAAAAGTCGTCATTTATTACTTATTTGTAATTATGACAATTACAAGGAAGTATCCTATTGAAATGGTTTAATTTTTTTTTATACCACAAAGGTGGCAAACAAGCATGCGGCCCGCTTGATGGTAGGCGGTCACCGCAGCCTATGGACGTTTACAATACCAAGAGGCATCATTCATGCGTTGCCGACCCCGTAAAAACCTCTTTACACCCTTTTTGAAGAACCCCATACTGTAGTCCTTTGAAAGCTTTGGTAAATTGACCACAGTTAGTTGTCCTTTTTAAAACATCTTTGTTCATATTTAGGTTAGGGATGGGTCACCCTAAATAAACTTCAATCTACGTTGTTCTTTACTAATTAATGATATGCGACTTACCGTGACCTATTTGTGAAGGCATTAAGCCTAAACACTAGTTATCAAGACTTAAAGATTGCATTAATATAAACGAGTATTTAGTATTACTAACAATAAACTCTATACATATTAGATCAAATGTACCTTTTGTAAAATGAAAGCTAAATCGCTGCCGACCACGCAATAAATTCAAGCTACTTATACGTTCTTCAACAAAGCCTCGATAACGAATAAATCTCGCAAACAATACGAGCACATTGCTGTGTCCATAAAACAGGCTATAAGCGTTAATAGCAAAACGCTGTATGTGACAAAGCCTTAATACCGAAGCGTGTGTTTAAAAGCCCCATGTATCCACACTTGAAGGCACTTTATGAGCAGGCAATATCGGAAAAATGTTGGTCGCACGTGTTGGCTGACAAACGAGTCGCTGGGATGAAGTTTTTTCAATTGTAACTCAGCGCAACCCTTCCTTTTAGGGATTCGGTGGATATATAAGCCACTGTAAGAGGATTAATTTCCGTCATCCTTTTGTCAATATTTCCAACTGAAATTCCCTAACTCAGTCATATCATATTTACTTTGCTTCATTCATTACAATGAGCAGAAGTTTATGTTATTACTGCTGGATATAAAATTGTATTAATATAAGGTCATTTATATCAAATCTGCCTTGATAATTTTTATTTCTTGCTGCAATGGTGTGCTGCGTTTTTGCGCAATGATTTTGACCACAACTCGCCTTCAATATTATCACCAGGCTACCCTGAGCGTGGGTATGAGCACGCTCATAATCATAGTTTCTATGCTCTATAGCCAATATAGATACAACATTTATTCGTGATAAAGGCACAAATATTCGTTTATCAGAATTTAATCTAGCCTACTGAGGCCAGAACATAGGGACATAGCCGCGCCCACTATCCAAAATTTTGAAGGAACATAAATTTTAATTTATTTGTAATGTAGTTTGGGGAATATTAATTGTAGTTGATCAATATACAAGTATTGCGTCAGTATTTGTAGTTCATTTGTTTACGTTTTACTTTTGTTTGCAGTGGAGCTGGTGTTGGTGTTTCCTGATGTGCAGTCCAGCCTCGGGCGAGACATTCACGCTAGGCTACATCACGGGTTCCGAGAGACAGGATGGCGACAATACTTATTGGAGACTGGGACGCGTCATTTCAGGTAAAGAAAAGTTTCCTTTTAATTATGCGAGGATGCCGAAAGTTGAATCTGCTATTCTTTAAAAAATAACAAGCTACATCAATGATATTGGTAGGATATTTATTAACTATTTCATTAGCTATATAAGTAAAAGTACTTATTGTAATGTTATAGTCAGACAAGTACATAATGTAATGTGTTCTGGGAACTTATACTTACATATAATTACAATTAATAATTATATAAAAACTATTTGCATAGTAGGTACCTATATTATGTGGTATTAATATCGTATGGTTCGTTTTCAATGTCAGGATATTTTTAACATTATTACACATTTCTTGTTTTTGTAAATGAACATGACTTTACTTGACTTCCTTCCTGTGCTACTACTTATATAAAACTTAATAATATGACAACACTTTAAGTTGTTAATATATTAATAAAGCGTACAAGTATAAATTAACTTATAAAAAAAATTCTTTTACAATGACGTTGACTTAACTCAATGCAATGTACCTAATGCATAAACTTTGCGGATTATAAGCAAAGGTGATACCAATATTTTTAAATATGTTAACAACGCCCAATATTACGTTACCATTGTTATGAATATTTAAATGTTCTCAAATAACTATCAAAATTTTAACTTAAAGATTTAAACTTTAGAAAATACATTGGTAAAACTGAACAAAAGTTTTGTTTTGCCGATATTTCCCATTTACGTCAAGATTCCGCACCGCTAAAGTTACCGTAGGTGTTGAGGCAACACTTCGCTCCAGTTAAAACTTTCGTGACGGGGATTACTAGAAAACCATTACCAACTAGTTACTCGAACTTCCATCGTTATAATTACAAGCGTTCGTTGCTCAATTAATGTTGTAGCTGTTTATGTTGCTGTTAAATCGATGTGACCTAATGCAATTAATACTTGCCACTTCTTGGCAGCTGATACATGAATCTAACAAACGGCTCACATGCGTCACTTCGTTTGCTTTAAGATCATATTTGCGGCAGTCAACTAATTAGGATATTTTCATACGTTGCTAATATATAGTGTTACTGTGGTTACTGTATATACACATGTATATATCGGCGGCGAGCGTTTAATCCGCCGGTTCGCAATATATCTGTGTAATATTTTGATGCTAATTACATTTAACTAATAGTTAGGATGGTCACGTAGCTTCAGCTGCTCGAAGGGCAAATTGACTAGGTATAAGAGCCCCGCCGCGCGGGGCTCCGTTGACTCAGGGAATGCAAAATTATTATTATTTATTATCCACGTTTTACGATATGTCTAGGCATTAGTCGACCAGTCTGGCCTAGTTGGTAGTGACCCTGCCTATGAAGCTGATGGTCCCGGTTTCGAATCCCAGTCAGGGCATTTATTTGTGTGATGTGCACAGATATTTGTTCCTGAGTCATTGCTATTTTCTATATATTTAAGTATTTATATGTATCTATTTATTATATATATCGTCTTCTAGTACCTACAACACAAGTCTTACAGAGCTTACCGTAGGACTAGGTTGATTTGTGTGTGATTGTCCAGAAAAAAATATTTATTTTTATTTTATTTATTTCATGATTTTGACCGACCGAAGAATGTCTGAAATTCTTGTTTGTTTAACAGGGGCAATATCTATGGCAGTTGATGAGGTGAACGAAAAGCTTCTCGGCCCTATGAATCACTCGTTACGGTTTGAAGTTGCTGAAACGTACGGAGACGAAGAAATTTCCATCAAACAGGTAAACTTTCCTAAACAAACAAACTTCCACGCATTGAATACCAGATGTTTGCCAGTACTTTAACAGCATTTAGTAAGAAAACGAAACTACTGAGTAAACCATAGATCAACCAACTTGTAGGGAAATACTTCATCTTACAACAGGAATTATGAGACCACACAATTAATGAAACATGCAAGAGTTGAAACCGTTCGATATTGAAAACCATTATAAAAAAAACGTAATACAGTGACTAAAATGCATACGTCAAAGAGTCGAAATTTCTTATATAAGCTACTATATCCCAGCACCTATCGGACAGATTATTCGAGAGCTAGTAACTTTTTCTTTCTTCAGTTTACAGTCAAATATGTTTCACTTTACAATCCGTGCTGAATTCGTATTATAAATAAATCGTGATTTTATTGCTAAATTGAGAGCAAACATATATTGAGCAGTCCCATTGTTCTATTACGGTATAGTGAGCCGTTTGATGGCCCATAAAACTGGCGCTTATAATCTCACCATCGGAATATCTTATCTCAATAATAGTACCACTAAATAGGTTATCTAAATATCTATGTCTTGTTTGCCGAAATACGATACTAAGAGTTTCCTATTTATTAACTGACTGCAAAAAAGGATCGTTCTTAGGTTAACCGACTTTGATGTTTCTTATTTTGGGTTTGGATGGAACCTAAGTTCATAGGATGGACTCATTAGGGACTGTCAGTATTCGGTTTTCGGTTGTGAAACGGCATTTGTCCAAAAGGCATATATTGTTACCGCATGCTCTATTTAGAATATAGAACGTTAACGTTTGGTAGAACCTGCCTGCTGAAGACACCACTGACTAGAACACCTGAAAGTTAAATGTAAAGTAAAGTTGTAACAATTATGATTGGCGTAATCTACTAAATAGGAGCGAAAAGCACTACCAGTAAGTAATTTAATGTCACCAGATTATTAAAGTTCAAATGTCGCTCTAGGCTCAATTGTTAAAACCGTAAAGTGGTTTATATGTGGAGATTTTGCTATTACATGAGACCTTATAGATATGTATAATTGTATACACGCCCTCAGGGATAAGTTCGTGATCATAATATTACCGAGGTACTCTACTATAAAAGTGATGTAGAGACATAAAAAATGTAATAAATCTGCCTTTTACTAAGTTCGAGAATATTTCAACGTTCTTGTGTCATGGCCGCGCCGCACCGTTGATGTGGGTGCCTAAATGTGAACACAAACATATTGCGGAATAGTTGAATGCTCAAGTTTAAGTACAAAGTAAAGATCAATACATTCATGCTCTTAATTTTGTTATTGTACGAATAATAGCTATAAAAAATAAATACGTAATAATATATTTGATCATGGCCCTAAACTGGTGGATGTCCAGCTAATTTAATTATATAATTAGAAACGCTGGCGCGTTGCACTCCAGAAATAATTCTACGTCGCGTAATTCAGAATTGCGATGACCTAGGCCTAGTAATCCAGATATCAGCGTAATATAATACTCCTATCTAAAAGTCTAGTAGGTACCTACTTATAAGCAATGTTCCGATATCGAAACCCAGCACGCGTCCGACCCGCTGGATCGCTTCGCTCATTAGTTTAATTCACTTTGCGTAGCTGCGATCTTTTACCCACCGCATTAACAATTAACATTAAGCAGACCGACTCGAGAAATTCCCTTTGAATATAAACCCACATTACATTAATATAAAGGCTTTGAGTATATTTTTTGAAATCCAGTTGCTTACCATTTCAGTATACGAGTATACAACTGCACACAAAGGTTACTTTTCATTTCAACATGTGCCTGAAGTAATTTAATAACCAGCTAATGTGTGTAACTCTCAAATTACCAACTAATGTTTATTAAGTATAAAGTACTATAAAATGCATGCTACGTGTCTATGATAGCGCATTTCGTGGTACAGCGGCGGTTATCTAAACTATGAGAACAATTTTAATTAAACTTTTGAAGTCGTATTTCCTTTTCCCCGAGACTGTTATATGCTAGATAGCATAGATGCCAACGATATTGCCAAGTACTCACTGAAAACTATGTATTAAAAAGAACTAGAAATGGACTTTGTAATGGAAAAACTTTTGCCTCAAGTATTCCCACTAAGCTAAAGTATAGAAATCGAAAGATAATAGTTGATAATATAAAGTCGAGTTTCAGTGTCTGATTCGTCTGCCTCTTTGGTTTCATATTACATTAAATATCATTTTGCCGGATTGTAGGTGACTTTATGTTCTTGTACGTATTTGACCATTTATTAATAGGACCAATAGATTCCTAAGTCTTCTAATCTACGGATATCTATATTGCTTCTGCTGCTTATACAAATGTAATGTCGAGATGAAAAAGTCATAATTGTCAAATAGATTCCGGGTGATTGTCGAGTCGACAATGTCGACCCAATAATTCTGTCCACTTTTTTGGACTTACATTATTGGGATGTGCATTTTAGAGCTGTTCTAAGTGGTTCCCTGAATTATACAATATACAATATGAACTTTAACAGGCGTTTTTTTTTGTTAATTACCTATATCTCTATCCATCCGGGTCGGGCCGCTAGTTTCAAATAAAATGCAGACTAGAACCAATAAAATTATAGGCTCAGAAATATGAAATAGTGAGCTATTATTTTAATCATAGGTTATGAATTTGACTATGCTCACCTATGATTTAAATATAAATAAGTCTTCTACAACCAAAGCTAGGTCGTCGTTCTGCAAAAAATTCTTTGAGAAAACTAAAACAAATGGCTGTGCATAAAAAGTGTCAGGGCCATTTCTCAAAGATGCTTTTCTTGAAGAAAGTAAATCGCTTGTATCGATTTTGTCTCAACAGATGCCTTGAAATTTTTAGACCCTTGGTCATTGATCTTTAAGTAAAAAACCAACTCACAACACATTCATGGTAAACTGATACTTATGTTTAGTATATTTGGACAAATTTACTTTTTTTTTTTAAATATCTATTGGATGTATTCCACAGTTATAAAAACAGTTTTTATGTTTTACTTTTACGTTTTCTTTAATTGTCGCACTGTATATACTTACCAGTTTATTTCTTAACTCTGATATTTAAATCGAAAGAAAAATAGAAAAATGGGTTCGAGTCCCGCTGCGAGTCAATTTTTTCAATTTTTCTCTCGATATAAATATCGAAGATATTTGCTAGCAGACGTTTCTGTTTACATTTATCGTTTATTTAGACGTTTATATTTATTTATTTATGTAAATATATATATATATATATATATATATATGTATTTCTTAACTTGTCAACACATTGTAAGCTTTAAAGATCGACAGCTTGCTTTTATAATCGCTGAACTTAAAGGCGCCCATAGACTGAGGTATCGCTTAACAGCTGGCTGCCCCGCAGCTTTTTTTGTCACCGTCATACTATAAAAATGCAAAATAAAAGGTTTTAATGATACATTTTCCGGTTTGCTTGTTGGAAAATTCTCACAACAATGTTTATTCATTTGTCGCGTCGAGTCGCAGTTCCGTGTCGCTTGCTGCCTACTGAGAACTTCAGGCCAGGCTTTGTACTTCTAATGCTTACAGAGTGCAGGTCAGCATTCCATTTAGTTTTCTGCCACCATTATAGAATGATCCAGGAGATAAGTAACAACTGTGCGCAGTATAAGACGCAATTACAGTGGTTCCTTTTTGGGCAAGCATTTGTCTGCGCTTGAAAAGTCAAGAGAATTACACTGTCTGATGTTGATAGCTACTTAGCTACCCGTTGTGCCGAAAGGGTAACTGACAGAAAACAAATTGTACTTACTTAATGGCTTAAAAGGAAAGCAAATAACCAAGTTGTAATGAAATGGCCGAGCTCGTCATTTCAAATAAGGACGCCATTAACTCTGACTCGTGTTTCAAATTACCAAAATTGTAGAGAACTGGCAAACAATAGAAATTTTCACTTACGTTTTGGTTTATACGGATACATTTTTCTTACGGAAAATTTTCTATAGGTATTGACTTCTGATAAATGCCAATTTCTTATTTAAGAAACAAAGTGATTAAGTCGAAAATTTCATGTAAAATTGTGACGAAAAGTGGTTCAAAAGTTAATACTACTAATTCTAGAACAAATCGCAGATAGTTCAAATTTGCTGCTAGACTTTGTGAACTAGGCAACCATAAAATTGTTTTATGGCGCTTCAACTAAGTTTACTGCCACAAAAGCGCCTCGTAGTCTTTTCAACAGAAGTTAAACCTGCCGGACTATCGGCAGATGCCTCTAGCCAGAGCCATAAATCTCTGCCGCGCCGGTCCCTCTTTTGATGTAACGTAGCACTGGCCATAACCTTTATTTATACGAGTATTGCTAAAGGATGTGAAGTATACTCAAAAGCAGTGTGGGTCACTGTGTATAGAAAATTTCACTGCTCTTGAGTGTATTTGGACGTGATGTACTGCTTCCGCAATAATATTGAAGTATTCCTATTCAGAACCTTACACAGTAGTAGGTACAATTTCTAAAGCGTAAATGTGTATCCGAATAGATAAAAGTTTGCAGGCGTCTGAAGGAACCACAAAAAGTGTATAATATTTTTGAATCTGCCAACGCAATTGTTCCAGAAGCACGAAGACGAAAACACTATTATAATATGTACATTGTGAATCACACAATTTGTGATACCTTTGTTGTTTTAGTAAAATCAATTCTGCGTACGATTATGTGTATTACGAGAAGTCATCATAAATACGGTGATTTAACAATAATACAATTAAATGTAAAACGAATCTTTGTAAAACGCCCTTTTACGTTTAGGTGGCGACACTGTGGGCGAGGAATGTTTCTGCGTTCATCGGGCCTCAGGAGACGTGTGTTCATGAAGCGAGGATGGCTGCTGCTTTTAATTTGCCTATGATCAGTTACGTAAGTCGTAAAATTAAAATTTAACATAAGTAAATAATAATAATAGTAAATAAATAGTAATAATTTTATTTTCATGTTTTATTAAATTTAACTTAGAACAATAAATCCACTTAAATGGGCATGTAGGTATCATGTTTGTAATTGTCACAGCGAAGGTGTCAACAGCCAGCTTTAACTTTATGGAGCAAGCAACTGCTTGTTCATTTTTTTTAAACTTCTGTTCCTGACTCCTCCCGCAAATGTGGTAAGGCAACAAAGGAAAAAACTGATGGATACGCAGCAGCGTCCGTCGAAATCGAATCCACGACTGTCGGCTACTGCTGTCACCGGTAGCAATAGACCTCTTACGGCTAAAATAATGATATTGAACAGTATAATTTGTTTGTAGTATTGCCGCGACGTGACTCTTCCCTGCTCCAACAAGCCAAACAACATGCAAGGATACTCCACGTTTGTGCGCACCAGGCCCTCTGACACCAGCATCTCACGCGCTGTCGTCGACGTTTTAACCCACTTCAACTTTATGCACGTAAGCATTGCCGTTTCTTAGTAAGATGATGAATGAACTGATTATCCTATAATATGACGATTCCGCTGTAATCTCACAGATAATTGTCAAACTTTAAAAAAAACAACTTTATTACGAAAGCCCCTAAATATAAAGGTATTAAAAATATCACCTTACTGACGGTTACTGATAACTAAATAAATACTTCTAAGTTATACAAAATATTTGTATATCATGTAACCATTACAATGGAACGGGAACATTACCTATATAATATGATCATGTTTTGACATAAAATATTAGGAGTGATTACCTAACTTCACTTTCAATGACTAAATACAGCTGTATCCGATACTCAAAAGATCAATAGCGTTTATCGATGTTTAAAATTAGACATGCGATTCAGTATCCGGCTTAACGGCACCTTTTATTGGTGGTCCATTTGGCACAGCGGAATGACTGAAGCATATGTGCCAAGTGGTTCCGTGCCTTATGGTTCGATCCATCGTGTAAGCGTTCCTCTTTGTAATTAGGGTATGTGCAGAAAATGCAATTTGTGGTTCTGTACCCTGAGATAGATAACTTACCAGTAGCGGCTTTGCATTTTCTTCATGCGTCCAAGGAGAGCTGTTGAACTGTGGGAAGGTTAGTTAAGCCGGCGGAAATCGGATTATATGTACGCTTCCATTAATTATTATCATAAAACTCCGATATCGATTAAGATTATTCGTAAAACTTAGGTATTTATTCTATTCTATTTTTGTAATATACCTATATATTATAAGCTTGTGTTGCAATAATTGATGGTTTTTATAACATGCTCTAATAACGCGTAAGAAAAAAAGATCACGCCAAAACGAGCTTAAAGTATGTATAACTATGAATATGTGCAGATGACTAACATGTTGTAACATATTGCAGGTAACCTTTCTTTATTCAAACACACCGAACAAAGACTTCTCGCGACTCGCTCAAGCCATTATCGCTGCAGTTAAGGAGAGGCAAATATCAATTCGGAAAACCGAAGCTTACAGACATTCCTATTATTTAGCAAGTAACTACACGCGCAACCCATTCTTGGAGATCGTTCAGGAAACTTACAAGGATACTAGAAGTTAGTATTCAAAGTTATTTTCTCCAAAAATTGCAGCTTCCTGGTGCGAAGTCGAATAAAATTATAAATGTCTTTTGCAGTCTACGTATTGGTGGGGAATTATCACGACCACGTCGGACTTTTGATGGCTTTGGACGCTATGCAACTTTTAAACTCTGGTGAGTAATCCGAATCACCTTCATAAATATGTTTTTTGCTTAACATGACTTGTTAAAAGCAGATTTACAACCCTTGTATTCGGTACTTTACTCTTTACGCTACAGCATAATTTACTTTTCAAATGCTTATTAGCTTATTAACTATATTCTCTGTGATACTAAAGCCCTCGCTTGTTTATATATTTATTAATGATACCCGATTGTAGAAGATAGTCATATGAAAATATTATGGTTTTATAGTTAGATGCTATTTAAAGGGACAATTTACTAAACACTAAAAAATTTAAAAAGCCACATTGGTAGGTTTATTATGGTTGATTCAAGCTAGATTATGCAGAACAAGACGTTTAATAATCTATTACGTATTTGCGGCTTATTAGCTTTTTTTTTTTTATTGAAAGATAATTACAATAATGGTTACAATTTTTCTTAATGGTATCGTTAAACCGATGTGGTTTGTCTCGATACCACAATTGGCTTCTACCATGATTTGAGCGTATTATTCCAAAATATAACGAGATTCATACGCGCATGCAAAAATCAACGATTTTGCCTCTCGTATTTCCATAAGCATAAAGCCCGATACATTAGTGTAGCAATCCCTTTGTAGCTCGGGTTGCGACGGAACTCCTCGCCTTCGAGGCTTTACGGTCCCATTCATTATCTATAATAGAAAACTACCGGGATCGCTAAGTTATAAAATTCTTCCGCGGACTACATAAACTGTTTGTGTTGCTTCCTTTAGCATCTGGTTTTGCTTCTACATGTTTATGCTCTTATAGGTATATTTATTGCAAAAATATTCCATTTATTAATTCTTTTTTTACATTCAGCACCTTCTTTATTCATCTTTGTGTATAATTATTCATCTTAACTCCATAAATACCAACGATATCTATATCACATATACGGTACCAAAGATTTGGCGCCAAAGAAGGCCCGGTTCCTAAGATCGCCCAACCAATAAATTGTATATTTTTAACCATTCGAATGAATGTCCTTTGGTACTGGGATTTTTCAGGACCGTCTGCTTCATAGGCAGAATACCCACTAGGCCTGACTTGTCGTCAAAAAATGTATGAAAAGTGCATTTCAAATATGTATAAAATACTTGGATAAATCAGAATGCCCTTTCCTTGCCACTTATGAGGCCGCGACAAGCTTTAAGATCTCTTGAAGCGTAGTGGACGTTAGTCTGAGGGACGTGCTCACCATTTTAAGTAAATAGAGCAGTTGGCATCGAACTCTGCGGGAAGGACCCTACCTACCTATACTCTAACTAATATCCATGTATTTGAACACAAAGTAGTCATATTGCGAATTTTCATAATATACCTAATCTTAATCTTAAATTACACATAAAATACTTATGATTGTCTTGTTTGCCATTGCTTGTAACATAGTGTCCTACTAACAGGGAAGGGTACCCAACTGTCTGACTCAGATTTGATTCATATTGATATATGTTACAGAGTAGTCTAAACTAACGGACACGTATTGTTTTAAGCTGCCGAAACTCAACCTGTTGGATTTTCCAACAGGTTGAGATATAAAAAAATACGTGCTCATTATTTTTTCCTGCTTTCAAACATATACTCAAACCAGCTATTAATTAGCAAATTCCTTGAGCACCACTTTTTATAGGGGTTAGAATATGCTTATTGTATTTTTTTTTGTATTTTGAAGGACAATTTTTCCAACAGGTTGAGTTTCGGTAGCTAAAAAAAATACGTGTCGTTATTTTAGACTCCTCTATAACATATATCAAAATAAATCGGAGTCGGACAGTTGGGTACCCTTCCTTGTAAGACCTTTCTGTTTACTAATTTTTCATTTAATTTTATTGATATAATTAGGAACAAATCAAATTATTGTATTAAATATTTTGACTTGCTTTGGGTTTTAACTAGGAAGACATATAGCAATAAAATAAATTACATACATAAGCATAGTAAGTTATTGTTAAGTGTCCTAAATTCACTGGTGTCTGAGGCAGAAATAGATCCCGCGGCGCCTTCAAGATTCACCGCTGACGCCCTGTCCAATTATAATGCTTTTTACACAGGTGAATACGCCGCCATTGGCGTGGATGTGGACATGTACACGAAGGACCGCGCCCGGCAGTACCTCACGGGCCCCCTCAGCGACGAGCACCCTCCTCTTCGTATATTTCGCTCGTTCCTCGCAGTGGTACCCAGCTCACCTTCGCCCACTTACACTAAATTCGCGGCCGAAGTCGACAGAAGGCTCAAGATGCCACCTTTCAACTTCACTAACCCAATTATGGGTCGCGGTGGGAAATTAGTTGTGAGTAAAAAACAATCCATACGGTACTATAATACTATGCTATATACTATAATATACTATATACTACTTATATAATGTCCATACTTACTAATATTATAAATTGGAAAGTAACTCTGTCTGTTACATCTTTACGCTTAATCCGCTGAACTAATTGTGATGAAATTGGTATGGAGAGAGTTTGAAATACGATAAAGGATATTGGATGATTTTTATCCCGCAAGCATACTTTATAGACGGGCATGGTTGACAGACGAAGTCGTGAGGAAAAGCTAGTTACTAGAATAATATTGGAAGGGCATCGCTGATTTCTCTTGAATATGAACCTAATCGGCCCATTTTTAGTTGCCGTAAAATGGGTTGAGTAGGGGTGTCGAGGGCAGTTGGGTCATGAATGGGGAGAGTAGGGATAGCAGATGGGTGAGTAGGTCTTTATAGGCGTAAATATTTTTGTAAAAAACCAAGTTATGGTTATGTTCTTAATCTAAAAGTGACTATGGTACAATTTATCCATGTCACCAGTAGGTCTCTAATTACATGGAGAGGCGGAGTGTCTTACTCTTCTTATTATATTATGTATAAAATTTATTCTCATTGCATATTGATGTAAAACTAAAATTTTATGGAGATTAGAATATCATTTTTGTCCGTACTCGACCCATTTAACGGTACGACATCGAATTATAAGGGTCATTCTATTACCATAAGGATCATCGGATTTAAGTTCGGATTTTACGAAAACTGCCCAATTAATCACTTGGTCCATAATATAGGTATAACATGTGCGATGAAACAAAACTTGTACTCTCATAAGACATTAACTAGTTTGCTAACATGAAAGACGAATTTGTATTTTCGTTTTGTATTTCTACTTACTAACATGCAATCTGGGGTTTGTTTATTCTTCAGAAAGAAGTATTTTCTGAACGTATAGCTGGTAATTATCACCTGCTTTACGACACGTGTAGTACTTTATATTCACCAAGATTGCTCATAAAAAGACAAGGTACTCTACAAACAACTGTTGCTAAATCACAAAACGGAACAATTAAAATGAAGATACTTTTATAAAGTGTGTCTTTTGGAGTTGCAAAATAGAAAAGTGGACCACTGTAAGAGTAATAAATATAATTCATGTCTTCCTTGATACACTTCTAAAAAGTTTATTATTGAACCCGTTTGAAACGCTCATGCAAAACAAGATCTCTCAATAGTACGTAGATATATTGCGTGATCGTAAAACCAACTGAGATTGAGGGCATCGTTGTAAATCGTTATCTGGACATCGGTAAGGCGGTAATCGTACGAACATCATGTTAAACCTTCAATATAAATGCGCCAGACACAACAATAAACAAGTAGGCACTCGTACATGTACTTGCACTCATGCATACATAGGTATGTAAAAAGGTACAGTTTTAACTTACTATTTTGATATCATTCAAGCAAAGATACACAATTTCATTGAAATTTCGCATTTATTTGAGGCCAGTGGCTCGATATCGTATAAGGGCCGGTAAGAGCGTGGCCGCGGCTTTAGGATCGTTATGCGTTATCCCATAACCCATAACGTATTTTATTTTACGCGTATACTTTTTTAACCTCATAAGTGCATCTGTGTCCACGGTGGAAGTAAATAGCATTCATTGCTGTCGATGTCGGTAGTCAGAGATGTCCCAGCACGCTCTCAATTATATGTATACTTTAGATAATTCTAATATTCTCAAATAAGCCTTACCTGCTACTGAATTGATGAGTGGGGACAGGCTGGCTTTGTAGCTATGTAAGAAGATGAAATAGCCCTTTTAATACGCACGTGTGATATCTACGCGGGTGAAATATTGAAGCTAACTATTATTTACTCGTACATTGTGCTGATAACTGTCAAAGTCTACTACGTTCTATAAACTACGTTCTAATGTCAAATTCTTGTTCCACGCACTTATCGCATAAAATATGCTGTTACTCAGTCGGATACAAGGGGAATATCATTCAGTTGGTAACTCCGTGTAACGAATACCCTTAAGTTTCCTGTATGAAGGCCGGGGGATAAAATATTATCGTGCAACTCGTAGATTCTAGGATGGGGAGAGTTCATCTAATGGGGAAAATCCAATTACATGGCCAGTACCTAAACAGCAATAAATTAGAATTTATGTGCGGCTATAGACTGTGAAGTGATTCCTAAAATAACATTTTTTTATGGCCTGACGTTACATTCTGCGTCGAGGCGCACAGGGCGCACTTATTTATTAAACTGTAACTTGGAATGACAGATATTTTCTAAATACAGGTTTAAAACTGCTATTTCATATTTGAAAGATTTCATTAGTTAAATTACCTAGTGCTCGTTAGTTTTCTAGTCTGTTTTCTTAAAACTTACAAATGATTCATGAGAATAAAGAAAGACAGGATGTAAACTAATAGACACTAAGCTTTCCGAGTTCGCTTACTAGCTTAGCGTTTTAAACATTTTTCCACAAAAGAAAATTTTAAGGCCCAAATTAGTCCAAAGGCAACATTAAAGCAAAGCTGAGAAAAAATATAATATAGAGTACCTAAATTCCTAGATATTTTTGAGCTTTTATTCTTAATTCTATGGCCAGTCTCTACTGACAATACAAACACAAGCATGTTTTTAACTCCTTGGGCTTGGTTTGGCGTCGCTGTATTTAAACCATACGCAACAATTTGAGTTTGTGTAAAAATATAACAAATTTCCCCAATATGATGTAAAGGATTACCAGAAATTACAAAGTAAAAAAAATGAAAAAAAAGGAGTAAAAAAAAGGTAGAAATAAAGTAAAGTAATAAAGTAATTAAAATACTCTAACAATTGCGATGCGCTACAGGCAGCTAAATGACAATTTTACTCATCTCAGTCATACCTAATAAATTTCAAAGACTAACTAAAGCTTGTTTTCTAGATCCCAGAGTACGCAGCATGGTTGCATGACGCAGTCTGGGTATACGCGCGTGCGCTGAAGGCAGCGCTGCTCGCTGGCGACAACGTGCGCAATGGCCGCGCTCTCGCCAAGCGGATGCGGAATACCACTTACGAGAGCATCATGGGGTGATCTTACACAGCACTCTTAATTACTTATTTGTAAACGTATACCAAACCTACATTACTTCATTTATGTTTTGTCTTTATCATACTAAAACAATTGTCAAAGTGACGGATAAGGACTCAACATTAGTGAAATAATCTTGGATTGATATATCATACTTAACCATGGAGCGTAGACCTAATAGGAAACGAACAGTTTTCAGTTAAACTTATATATACACTGTACGTTGATTGATAAGGAAATAAAATTAGATACAATTAATAAGTCTTCACTAAAAGTAATGGGTAATTTACCTTGTTATTAATATATATTACCTTCAGCGATAAATGACTATATATTACGTGTGTTTTGAATGAGTTAATCACGTATCTGTTTACAAACAACAGGATTATCTTAATGCACTTCGGGCTACGCACTCTTCACTCCCTACTCTGATGCTACTAGCTTGTAAGCTTTAATTAATTCGCATTTATCTCCGTATTCGCTTAAGTTTTTATCAGATAGGATTTAAATTATTTATGTCTGGAAACAGTAACTGCAACTAAGATAATTCTAAAGAAACAAAGCACGTACAGTAATAACTATTGGAATGATAAGAAAACGCAGTACTATACTATATCTGGGTATATATAGAACGAATGATTTCATAGCTGTACTAATAAGAGATATATATGTTAAAGGATATTTCACCTATGGGGATCAGTCATTTCGTGCTAAACCTTGTGGCAAAGAGCGAAAAACACAAATGAGAGCATTATAATAAGATTGAAAGAAAAGGGCAGGGTAGCAGCTCTCTCCTAAAATATAATTAAGCGTAGTTCATCATCATCATCAGCCTGTATTTAGCCTCCTCTAATACACGTCACTCAACACGGTCCTCGCCCACTCTCATCCAGCTCTCACCATTATTCGTATAGGTTTTGCCAATTAATCGAAGTTATTATAATTAAAATAAGTAGCCTTTACAAACTCTATTAAACCTTTAATTGAAAATAATACACGAAAACGAATTATATCTATATTTATATTTATTTCCTAAGAATTTTTAGATAGTACGATGTGTACCTGAAAATAAAGGGTTGTTCAAAAATTTTCCAACCTTGTAATTTAAACGAATCATCCGTATTTCATAATATCTGTTGTACGTTTTTCTACAAGATTGCAAATAACACTTAGTTCATCTCTAGTAACACTGTCTTAGAATCTTGGGATGGAATATTCTTGCTTATTAGCCCGGGCGATAGCAGCGAAGGACAATGTGTATTTTATACATACAATGTCAGTGTCATTTGACTGTACAGTCTCGTGAAAGCCAAGTCGTGTATTTATAGAGTATACTTACAGTATCAACAGCATCAACTATACTCCAGAGAGAAGCCGTTGTATAGGTACCTACATACATTAATATATTCTTTACCTACCTGTGGCGCGGTGGTTCAATATATTTCTTAGGCATGACGAAGCCAATTTGGCCTTGCCTTTTCTTCCCGAGTCCAAGGAATCAGTTGAACTGTGGGAAGTTATATATTAGGCAGATGGAAATCGGCTTAAGCAATTGTGTTTAGCATCCATGCTAATACCAAATAGTTATCTTCGATGTGCGGGTATGTAACTACTAATAAGTACCAAAAAATACTGTAAGGTACCATTACTTATAACTTTATATAGACAAAACATCCCCAAGTCTAAATACAGAATACAATACATGTACCTACCAGCTTTTATGTATAAACGTCAATTTCCTTGATCAACGTGGCTGAGTTTTATAATGATTGATGACCGTATCTTATTCCGAAATATTTCAATGGGGAAATTGGGGGCCGTTAAAAATTAATCTAAGGGCGCATTCGATATTGGTTCCTTTATATTCCATTTTGTGATTATTTTAAAGTGTTTTAAATGCTACGTTTTTCCTTTACCAGATACTCCATTCACATGGACGAAAGCGGTGATGCAGAGGGTAATTACACTTTGCTGTCAATCGACCCGTCGGAACCTCCTGGCCTCTACCCACTTGCTGTACTGCACAAATCTGCACCGGTAAATAGTTCCATATATTTGCTAGTTCCTTTTGGCGTCGGTGAATGGTTAATATCGACTTATTCTTAGAAATAAAGGGAAAATGGACAAATCAACTGCCTTGGGCGCGACTCTGGAATACATGTGGGATGCCTACCACTCTACCACCTGAGGTACATAGACTTGCCCGATTTCTCCACCATGCCCTTCAATCCGCCTAGTGACACCTACCTTAAATTTGATGACACTTTTTACCGGCATCGAAGAATATATAGGAAGGATATATATAGAAATACGCAGCCATCAAGCAAGCCTCTGTACCTCAGTCGGTACAACGTTGGTCATGTATCCCAGAGTCGCGAGTTCGAATCTCACCCAGGGTAGTGATTTTTTTCAATTTTTCCTTTATTTCTAAAAAATATGGTTTCATTAGCAGACGTTGCCGCTTAAAAAAATCTACTGATTAGACAACAAAACATGTGACTGTAAATCATTGTTATTTCAAAACAGTTCCTAAAAAACTTTATGACTTTATTTTTCTTATATTGACGACCGGTCTGGCCTAGTGGGTAGTGACCCTGCCTATGAAGCCGAAGGTCCTGGGTTCGATTCCCAGTCAGGGCATTTATTTGTGTGATGAGCACAGTTATTTGTTCCTGAGTCATGAGTGTTTTCTATGTATTTAAGTATTTATATGTATCTATCTATTATATATATAGTCGTCTAGTACCTACAACACAAGCCTTTCTGAGCTTACCGTAGGACTAGGTCGATTTGTGTAAGATTGTCCCGAAATATTTATTTATTTATTATTTATATTGTATCACTAAAGCATTTTGATATAGTTATTAGGTTTCCTTGTTTTGCAATGGATTCAAAATACAGCTCTCGCCGTAAATACATCGTTTAGTTTCCGGGTAGGTATGACACAATCTACTATTCCGGTCCATTGCATCGGCCTATTTGGAGTCTGGCAACCTGATTCTGCACAGTATTGCTGTGTTTACCCCTTGTTTATTTCATGTCTCCTTAGTCGACACATTATCTAATTAGAGGCCGGCGCCACACTGATGTACCTATCTGTCGCAAATTCTGGATTAGTTTGTCGTATCATAAGCATAGATTGGTACCTACTGTTGCACTTATAAGTTTTTTGCTCTCTCTCCTTCGTTCCTCAAAAACTTCAGTCATTTGCATTCTTTCATTTCGGTTGTATAATGTTCGGATTAAGTGTAAGTACATATTTAACTCTCGACTGTCAGTAACAGTTTTAAGTAGATCTTGGAATTTAATTAACGGATAAGAAAAGAACGGAAAACGTGCAAAAAGCATGGAGAAAACATAACAAAAAGTTACAATACAATTATTCGTCGTCCCCAAATCCCAGTATCTTCACATTTATTCACATAAATTTACATTTTATATTGAAATCACTGGAACATAATGCGACATAAATTTTTATCTTCTGCATCAAATGATACTCATAAGTGAGCAATAATCTTTCAGATGGTTTCAACGTATTATTTAGGAAACGGAGTGAAAATATAACATTTGAAATAATTGAAAAAGGCATGCGTCATACGTACGCAGTTTTGTTCATTTTAACACTAACAACACCACTTATTGTATTTATGATTACTTACGTCCCATTTACATAATACTGTAATTTTGTCATCTGGACAACAGCCAAATACCAAATGGAGTTATTCACAAAGTAACTGTAGTTTGGACGCATAAGTGCATAAATAGTTTGTAGATGTACGCACAGTACTCCACAATCGGCACACGTTCGCATAGCAAATCAGGACGTGGTTTGAATACGCGGACTTAACGGTTCTGCCAGAAACTTTCTTCAGATCTTGGCGCCAGAGATGCACTCTAGTGCCAACTAACATTTCAAATTAAACTCGTCGTTACATCTTAACATGCGCTTAAATTCGTTTAACTGTTTTGCTTTATAGTTATAACCAAATTAAATGTTTTCGTTGATTATTTACATTATGTTGATTATTATTATTAATTTATTAATTATAAAATATACTGACTATTACTAATGTAATAATCTTATAGCCACGAAAAGGCGGTGCTCAATATTTGTGTTTATGGACAATATTACAGGACATCCTTACACAAATTGACTGAGTCCCATGGTAAGCTCAGGAAGGCTTGTGTTGTGGGTACCTTCTCAGCCAACGATATATATAATATATGTAGAAATACTACAATAAATAGAAAAAATATTTTTAGGTGTAATTGGAACAAAAACTACTTGTCTGTTGTTAAAATAAATAAAGCTCATGACATTGTGAAATACTTTCACATTTGAACAAAACCTATGCTGTGCTATAGTTACATATAAATATACGATAGCGTTAAATTAGTTGTAGAGAAAGAGTTTTAGTAGCACCACGACATTCATACATATTATTTGTTTTAACCTTAATACTTTATACAGGAGGTGAGGTTTTTACGTCCTATGAGCTGGCCTGGCGGTCGCGCTCCCCTTTCTGAGCCTCCTTGCGGTTTCCATGATGAAAAATGTGCTAGTAAGTATTTAAAGTTCATTTTTAGATCTCCATTAAGAATTACATTATATACATACTTACCTACATATTTTACGTTACAATTAAATAGCCTGACTTCAAATACTTGACTCTAACAATTTGAACACTGTCACATGACTAGATCTATATTAAATGTCTATATTAATGACTATACATCTATATTAAACGACGGCGGTTCAAAGGATAGGAGTTAAAGACATAGCAACACTGATTTTAAATGGATCTTTATCAATGTAGGCCGTACTCGGACGATTATTACTTTAAGAAACTTCGGCATTTTTAAAAACGCCTTATTTTATATTTTTTCATAGTTTTTTCGAATGTTGAAGCTTAGGTACCTCTGATATTAATATTTCCAGACTTGCGAATAGTAGTATCTCAAGTACCTACCAATCACTTCCAACGGATACATCATACGGTACACGATTTTTACGTTAACCCTAATGTCAAAAGTATGTTAGCCGCTAAAAGAATCAGCAAGCGGGCTGGAATGCTTCTAATGGATCCATGGCGGCGGTCGTTGCCATTATGTTTGCGGAAAAAACTAATAGGTTTTGGTGGCTGGAGCTGGCATTAAGAGCAAGAGGTTGAGAGCAGAGTAGTAGTCGTATAGTCGTCGTAAAAGCGTCTTAACGACGGTGACAGCGAGTGGAAAGCCATCGCCGGCACGCGACTCCCGCTGGGCGGCCGGGACGTCTGAATGGCTCTAGGTACCTACTGTAACGCATCTACCTCTAGGAAGCACAAGTTCTTAGTTGTTAAAGTTGTTAGGTTTCTAGCTTGCCCTTACGGCGAACTCTATTTTATTGTAAACTAAAATTAGACAAAACCGCAATTGCTACTGTTGAGTTGAATTGTCGCATGTCACATCTAAATAGATAGGTAGGTATAATTTTTACTAGTCCCATTATATTTGATATCACGCGCCCAATATCAAACTAAGACGCACTTATCTTTTGTAATTTTTTGTTTGATTAAGAAAAGTTAAAATTGATATACAATTATTATTTTTATCTAACTGACGAACTAGCAATAATATTCTTTTCCTGGTAACATTTATATTGACATTAGGAATTAAAATTATTTGCCTTTAAATAGCTTAATTCGATTTTACTTGATACGTCCAAAGGTCCATTGGTCCTATATATGGATAAAAATATTTAGGCCCTATCCTATAAAAAGTTTTTACGCACACAATAAAAAGTCGGCCGGGCATCGCCAGCAAGACGTGATTTAATTATTCCGCGCTACGATATCGCGTCCCTGTGTTCCGTGGACTCAAAGACAGATTTCACAGTAACGCCTGTTTGTTCCCGCTCTTCCAATTTTATGGCTCAAGTCACCCTTAGCCCACTTTATATCATCTTGTATCTTGTCGCACACAAATCCTAGCGGATTCTGCTACAAATTGAATCGAAACACTGTACAGAGCTCGCGCTAAACGTTTGCGCGAATAGAGGACCCCACAAACTTGCTAAAAAATCTGTCGAGTTTGTTAGAGGCATCTTTTATTCATGTTCAATAAATCTCTGTCATTTTACTTCGCGTAATGCTGCGACAGTTCCTGCCATTCCCATGTTCGTGGATTAAAAATTAATGATATCTTTACTTGCTAGTTCTTATGCGTACGGATTTCCTGAATACTTATGAGCGTGAATACTTTGGTAAAGTGCGACATTGATGATAAGTGATATCGTTGTGAGTAATGTAGGCTGGCGTACTTAACTTTCGTGCGAGAACATTTCATATTCTCAAACGTGTGCATCTTCGCCTGGAACATTTGTAACATTACTTAAACAAAAGCGAAACGCGATAAAGTCAAACAAAAAGAGTGAAGGCATGCGAGTAGTTCCAAGTTTTAGCCGCATTCAATTTCAAGAGTTATCGACAAATTGCTGAATCTAATATGTTTGATCCTTAGGTTTATTTTGACGCTTTTTCCTGTTACCGGTTGTCGACTTATAGAAAAAGGGTAATTTCATCAACAGGTCGTCAATTTACGAGACTCGCCTCTAAGGGCTTCAAACGTGGCTGTTTTTTTTTATAAGAGACTGACCAGCGTTTGACCTCAGTCGCACCTGATGGTAAGTGACGACGAGGTCGAGGGTGAGCACGCTGGTTCAGTTATTCACTCTTGCTTTGAAAAGACCTATGGATGTATTGATGCGGTTACTAACTTTGCTGACCTTGTCAGGTCACGTTGGCGCTTGGACTCTTGGCGCAGCAGGCGGCGCGCTGGCTCTTCTTGCCCTAGCAGCACTGGCGCTGTACCGTGGCTGGCGCTACGAGCAGGAGCTGGACTCCCTCCTGTGGAAAATCGACTTCAGAGACCTCCACCTGCCCGATAAAGAGCAGCGCACTAACAAACTGAGTAGGTAAAACGAATTTGTAAGTGTTGTTTGCATGCGCTTTCCCGTCTTCGTTCGTTACTGTATTTTATAATTTACCGCAAGTTATGTCTTTGTATAGTCATCATCAAAAATATAGATGATGATATAGGAAATTTGCCGCTTTCTACTTATTTGACGATTTCGCATGGCAGTTGTTTTTGTTTTATATAATTGGAACTTGACGTTAAAACGATGTGGTTTAAAAGTGATCACTGGCCACTTAGTTACTTTTGATGCTGACTGTACCTAATCTAATATTACTTACAGCTTGGTGTAAATTTCCCCCCTCTATGATTTTGATTATTGCTGTTTTTTGTATTAGAAAACCAGGTAATATGCCTCATACTTCTATTATTTTATTGCTTATTGTAATATGTACTAATAAAGTAGTAGCCGAGATTCTTTAGGCCACAGTATGCTACAAATGTCAGTTGAATTGAAATTAAGCGGGGCCATGGCTTCGAGATTTGTTACATAAGTTCAGCTTACTAAAGGCTTTCTTGGAAAGTTCCGGAACTCGGCTGACACATCGGTCCGTCTTGGGTCAAAACGGCTGAATCATGGAACTAGCAATTTATGTTTTCCGGCCAGTATTCACACCAAATGCAATGTTGATTCACAATTATGGGAACAGACAATGATATACACAAGCATAATGATATTCATAACTTAGTTTAGTCTAATGCATGTAATAGAAATAGAAAAATGACCGCATGCGATTAATAATCATGATTCATGACATCATGACACTTAAACATAATTGTAATATACATATACATTATAGTTCTTTAGCCGACTTTTCTGCTTAAGAAAATATTTTAATTATATAGGTACATGACCTCATTACCGACAAATTCATTTTAATATAAGGAAGAGATGTAAAAAAGATGGAAGATGAACAATATTTCCATCAGTTTAGCAGTTGAGGATAATAGCTATCAAAAAACCTAAATATGTAGAAAAAAAAAACACTTATTTTTATAAAAAAAGTAATCGGTTTGTCTTTACTCTGTTACGTACATACCTGACACATGCACTAAGCAAAATTATTAAAAAATAAGAACAAAATAGTTATTTGCAAGTTGGTCAGAGCCTATTTTTTCCAGCAAGATAGCAGCGCAACAGGCAACGGGAATCCGACGGTCATAATTGCCAACAATGAGAAGAACGGCAGTACGGGCGGCGTCCGCTCCAGCCAGGTCTCCCTGAGCTCCAACCCTGACCTGGACTTCCGCTATTCAGCCATCTTTACCGAGGTTGCACTGTACCGTGCCCGCCTGCTTGCCGTTAAGAGAATACGCAGACACCATATCGACATTACCAGGGAAATTAAGAAAGAACTCAAAATTGTGAGTATGAAGCTCTGAGCGGTAAAACCCCCTGTTGTTACTTTTTTTTTCTTTTTCAGTATACCGGGTGTGACCTGTAATAGGAGCAAAAATTTTAGGGATCGCTTCTACACAACGAACGTAACAACATTTGTTCTACAACTTTAAATAATTGGGTAATTTATTACTTGTGATTTTTTCGAACATAGTAAATAGTATTTTCAATGAACAGCATCCAATAGTCTAGTTGACGTTTACTGTCAGCTTACGAACTTCATAGTTTTTGCAATACATTGCTTGCTTGGAAAATCTTATTTTATTAATATTTATTAAACTATTAGTTATTTTCAAAAGTCGTAGAACAAATGTTGCTACGTTTTTGGTGTAGAAACGATGCCTAAAGTTAAAGCTCCTATTACAGGCCACACCCGGTATGCTGGTTGCTGTTGGTTTGAGGTTTGCAATAAGGAGTAATTGTATTGTATCAATACAAGAGAAAATATTTAATAAATTAAGTATAACTATTTTATCGTGTTCTATCTAGAGCTTTAATACCTCTTTCAAAAATATATATACATATAACACAAGACATCCCTACACAAATAGACTGAGACACACGGTAAGCTCAAGAAAGCTTGTGTTCTGGTTACTCAGCCAACGATATACATAATATACAAATACTTAAATACATAGAAAACACCCATAACTCGGGAACAAATATCTGAGGCTCTAGTGTAAGTTACTTTTGACGTAAAAAAACTTCTCGGTCGCGTAAGTGACAATGTTATTTATGTATATGGGTAACTCTACCGCGATGGTAATATAAATATATAACGTTAAAAACTTACGCTCAGGGCTCTGTATCAGGACCGTCGGACTCATAGGCAGGGTCACTACCCACTAGGCCAGACCAGTCGTCAACTCTTAGAGTTAGACAACTGAACCTCTAATATTTAGTCGTCATCTGTACACCGCTTCCGTACTGCCTGTATAAACGAAAGAAAATATAATAAATAAATATCAACGCAACTATAATGTAATTCAAACCCGCTACACTCCATTTATAAAATTTGCAAGCTTCGTGACATCGATATCGTTGAAATCGTTGGGGCCAACCCATTGAACTAGGTAATTGCAACGCATTTCCTTGTCATGGAATTTTTTATTCTGCGAAAAAGGTTTTTTTCCATCTGCCTATTCGTCTGTACTGATGAGCAATTGAAAGCTGTACAAAAAGTATTCGAATGGATTTTGGGTGAAATTATTAAAATGGTAGGTCAAATGGAGAAGTTAAAATATTGGTTAGGTACAAGTATCTGTTTAGTTAGGGACATAGATCATTACAACATAATACCTACATTAATATTATTTACAAATAACTATTTTGGTTTTGGGACTTCACATACAACCTAGTTTTTTCCCATAGTTACACCTACTATTTAGCATATGAAGATTGCTCACTCAATACATTGTACATTTAAAAAGAACCAGTTCTTTAATTATTTAAGTATTCTACCCAAACATATGGGCTTTCTTTTTTTGAAATGTCAGTAAATATATTTATTTAAAAGCATTTAATAATGGTCATAACCATTGTACATGAAATTACATTGCAACTTTTTAATTAAAGTAATAAAACTAATAACAAGGTACAATATATCTACATAAATTATATTGTACAATTGATGAGTTCGCGCGTTCACCTGAAATAACGTCAATAGGGAATGAGTCAACAAAGCAAAAATAGAGCAATTGTTAGACTAAACCCGCCGTTTGGGTAATAACAGGATGACAATTTTGATGAATAATATAACATTTTGTCTTAGGTAACTTGTAATTTATGTCCCCGCATGCTTGTTTACTAGGAAAAATACACATATTTTAGGTACATTACTATACAGGGCGTCCCAAACTTATGGGACATGAAGGGGAAGTACCTTAAATATCGTAGATAGTGTATTTTGCTGAAAGAAGACTTTATGTTATTTTTAAAAGTTCGTAATTTTGCATTCATAGATTCTCTAAAAATTACTTGCTTCGTCTGGGAATCGAACCGACTTAAATGTCAAAAAAAAATCACCCTACTTTTATGATGCCAATCGAAATAATAGCTAAAAAATAATAAGTCTGCTTAAGTAACATTGTATTTTAAAAGAAAGGAATAACGTGAAATTAATCATTTTAATCAAATTAAAAACATACATGAAACTGCCGTAGTCAATTAAGTGGGTATTTTATTGTAAATTAATTGATTCTTGAAATTTGACTCAACCATTTTACGTTGTTCCTTTCTTTTAAAATACAATGTTACTTAAGCAGAGTTATTATTTTTTAGCTATTCTTTCGATTGGCATCATAAAAGTAGAGTGATTTCTTTTTGACATTTAAGTCGGTTCGATTCCCAGACGAAGCAAGTAATCGTTACAAAATCTATGAATGCAGAATTACTAACTATTAAAAATAACATGAAGTCTCCTTTCAGCAAAATACACTATGTACAATATTTAATAGGGCGGATCATTTTTCTGAACTTAAGAAATCCTTTAAGGATGGGTGCGGATTTGGTGCTCTATAGGATGCAAATGACGTAAAAAATATTTAAAAAAAATAACAATAATGAGAAGTGCCTCCACAATGCCATCGAAAAATAAAAAAAACTAACGATTTTTCACACCAGAAGTTATGAAGGAAATAAAAAATTAGAAGCCCAAAAAAATGGTTTTATTTATTTATATTTTACAAAAAGATACAATGTTCAATTATGACAGATTTCAACTTTGAAAACTTTTATAATAGTTTAGGAAAAAAAAGTGAAATATTGCGAAAAATAAACAAAATTATTCCAATTTAAAGTCTTTTTTGCTCTCGAACTGGGGCATAATTTTTCGACTTTTCAAGCGATTTCTTATGTACCCGTCTCTTCTTATTGGACCATATACTGAGGCCGACGCTTCGGTTAACAATTTTCACGCATCTTTCGACGGCTTGAGTGGATGAAATTTTATTTATCTTGGATATCACAACCTCTTCTATCATCTCTGGATTATTCAGCAACTTGTTTATTCCATTCTCATCAAGAAATTTTAGCATCGGCGGGGTTGATATATCTTGAATTGGAACCATATCAATATAATCTTGGGCCGAAAAATTAAATTTGGGCAATTTAAATGTTCTTACTGCAGAAGATGGCTGTGATAGTGCCTTCAACAGTTTTCTTAGAGCCAATATTTTAATATTTTGGCGATCATCAGCCAGCATTGCTAAAATAATATTTTCGGGATGGCCAAAAAATCCATTTCTCTGGATTACAGGATCAATGATGGATTTAAGGGGATGTTGTTTATTTATTGTTATTTATTTACAATGTTGCACTATTGGTATATCTGTTTTTTTCCACTGTTCTTCCACTCTAGCCGCTACAAGTTGACATGATTTAGAGTAGGATTGTCCATTGCTCTGTAGCCACAACAAATGTAATATCACATCCTTATAAGTAGGCAAAACATTATGTGGTAGTTCACGCGAGCTTCCTAGTATTGGACAAGCTGTTAAGCTCCTTCGTATTGACATTATGTTATTTACAACACACACGAATTGTAAAATATACTTAATTTACGAAAAAACTTGTAATGACAAAAGTATCTCGCAATGATAACAACGCGTACTAATACGCAAATCAGAACTCATTGTTTTTGCTATGTATCCTCATCGATATTTATAATAATGCAACAGGTTTTATTTAAAACTAAAAAAATAATAATAATAACAATATCCAATAATATACATGATCCATATAGTACTAAATAGTTAGGTTCCAAAACACCTATTTTAAATGAACTTTTCATTACTTTCAATCTCTTTGTGGAGGCACTTACCAATACTTGATATTTTTTTAATTATTTTTACAAGAATTTCCTCCACAAGAGGCATCAAAATCGCACCCATCGTTTTCGAAAACCTTAAAAAAAATGTTTTCATACATTGAGTGATCCGCCCTAATATTTAAGGTACTTCCCCTTCATGTCCCATAAGTTTGGGACGCCCTGTAGAGTGAGGTTTTAAAATGGGCAATGTTGTACTTAAAGTACTGTGACGTAATGACATACAAAAGATACGTATGAGCTAAACTCTATGCTGGTGAATTATAATAAAATTACTTGACTTACGAAACCTTTACACATTATTACATTTAAAACGTTATTTAAACGAGAATGCGACAGTTTTTCTGCGGGATTATGAGGACATTGTTGATCTCAAATGTTGAAAGTAAAATTTCAAATACCTGTGACTCTAGTGAAAAAGGGTATATGTCAAATTGGCTCAATAAAAAGGGCCAAAAGCCTTATAAAATGGACGGCACTTATAAATTTTTTTGCTGTTATAATTGGTCTTATACCCTTTTTCACTAGGGCCACAGATATATCTACGCCGTTACCTTATACTGCATTAATTTTAATAAATATGATAATAAACTTGTTACTATTTGACTTGACTATTTGCCCTACTCTTGGAACTAGGTATGTTGTGCAGCAAACATATCTCTATTTTTGTAGGACCCTAAAGGACTTAGTGACAAAAGCCCCTTTAAGTACCCTAAAGGAAAAGGGAACTCGTAGTCTCATCTGCTACGATACAAAGGAAATAAGCTTTCTCCGTGACAGCGTATTTGCGAATATGACGTGCAGGCCTTGACTGAGACAAATCACTTTCTCTTACTCTCGTTTGTTTTACCTACAATTTTCCCAACTCACCTACCATGATAGCCTTATAGGAATAAATCATAATATATCTTTATGATGTATAGAAACATTAGCATATTATGCTGTTACTTTAGGCAAATATTTACGTCCTCTGGATTGATGTTGTTCTGTTTGAGTGAAACCTAACATTTTTTATGAGATACGATTTATTTTCATAACTTTGATTTGTACGTGTATTTCATTTCCTATAAGGTACACATAGAAAATGAAATACACGTACAAATCAAAATTATGAAAAACAGAAACAGTCATAATATTTTCTAGAGGATATGCATTCATTCAGTTTACCTTTTGTTTTGTAGTCTCAATTTCATGCCTAAGACTAGTTTAGAAAGGCTGCGCCGCTTGAGTGGGTAGGTAGGTAGATTTTTGAGAAACGTGCACTCGAATTGAAAAAACTTATTTTTATTTCTATCATTTATGTTTCTACCATTACTTCGTTTCTGGTAGAGTTTAAAATGTCATGAGTCGAGTACTCGACGATCAAAAATCGGCCCCCAGACGCTTCGACGAACAGTAAATAATGTCAATTTGCTCAGGTGCTAGTGAGCTCTAAGTAAGGTATACATCTGGTGTAAGTTAGGTGGTATTTACTCGGTTATCCGGTCCAAGTATACCTCTTTGATTTCGGGTAGCGCCTCAAAAATATACGGGTAAAGGCGTACTTTCCGGTCTGCAGCGTGACACTTCACACGTATTCAATCTGATGGATGTGCCGAAGTCAATATGAAAGGGTTTTGACGATATTGTCATATATTTGCACGTACCTAACCCCTTTCTTGAATAAATAATTATTGGAAGAATTTACTTTTTGCATATACCTACTTTAATATTCTACCTACCTGCTTACACAAGTAGTATACAACAATATATAATATCAGAATATTTAGAATTTAGAACAAAACGTTAGTTTATAAAAAAAAGCAGAGGGCCCGACTACAACTAAGTTAACTAATTTAAGACAAGTAATTTGTTTGCTTTTTCCCGTCATTTACCCTTGTTGGTTTGGATGGATCTAGTTAGTAACGTAGGCAGTTAGATAAAGTTTGTTTGTTTTGCAGATGCGAGATCTACAACACGACAACATTAACGGTTTTGTAGGAGCTTGCATAGAACCGCCAAACGTATGCGCGCTGTCGGAATACTGCACACGGGGCAGCCTGAAGGCAAGGAATCCAATAAGCATTCAATTTCTAAGCGTGTAAATAGACTACGAGGAAATATCTGACAGTACTGTTACTTTCACAAGAGTCAGGATAGTATAAATTTATATTTTAAGTATATGAAAATGGATAGGAAAAAGTAGGATAATATGGATTGCTTTTGTGGCAGCTGTAGTCTCTTTTTTACTTCAGAACCTGACTATTGGGTTCGCATATCTCGACATGATCTTTGATCGCATTTTAATTATTTTTATTGCTATTAACGACTATTTGTGCATTACACTTAGGTTTAATTAATTATTTTGTTTGTTTGGTTGTATTATTAGTGTTATTACCCATTTCACTCACTATTAGGTAGTAGAGTTATTCAATTTTCTTTGTACCTTTATTTAAGAAACTTAAATGTGGATTTATTTGCAGGATATACTTGAAAACGAAGATATCAAACTGGACAATATGTTTATCGCATCATTAGTCGGAGATATTATCAGGGTAACTACTACAACACATAAATCATTTTTGTTTCTACTATGCGACCCACTTCTGCCTAAGATGTTAATAAAGTGGTTTGTTTAAACACGTCTAAAATATAACTAAACTAAATTGAGATGTAAAAAATGGGTCATGGCATAACTTCAAAACGATTGGTTAGTTTACTTTATATTTAGGAACAAGATTTTCTTTTTAGTTGATACATAAGTGATTGTATTATACTTATGTACCATAATTACCAACTTATTTATGGCCTAGCGGGTTATGGATGTTAGATAAAATAAAAATAACACACATTTAATTTCGTAGTTCAGATAATGTTGACCGCGGCAAGCATCATTGGATTGCTATTAATGGCTATTCGACTACTTCTACTTGGTTATATACATGTTCTCTATTTTACACATATTTTACAGGGTATGATTTTTATCCACGAGTCGCCACTGCAGTACCATGGCGCGCTGCGGCCGTCCAACTGTTTAGTGGATGCGCGCTGGGTTGTTAAGCTGGCCGATTTCGGGCTCCAAGCTTTCCGTGCTGGGGAACTGCCGCCCACGGAGCCAAATGCAATTCGTTCACACATTGAAGGTAAATGTTTGTATCCGACAATCACCACTGATTTCGGTCACAGGTATATGAAGCACTACCCACCTCCCATGGAAAATAATGATTTCTAATATATATTAAATACCTACACAATTTCAACTCATTTTTTTCCTAATATCTATTAGGCCTTATAAGCTGAAAAAGTTTACGAGGAAATTTTTTTTGGCAAAAATTTCATTTTTGGTAATTACAAGTTTTTATTGCCGACTAGGTATACGTTTTCTACACAATCATCAAAACTTCGTCGAGAGGATTCTAATGAGCTTAAACTCTACGGATTTATTTTTGTATTTTTAGGAGTTGCTATGGCAACCTTCTGGCTCCAGTATCAGATCAGATCAGTAGTACCAATATATTGTAACATAACTATCATAAGTGAGCTTAATTTCAGGTCAATCGGTTTCAATCGGTTAAAGATGTATTTGCCTCAAAATTGAGTTGTAACATTGCACCCGAACATACTACATACATTGCAAGTTAAATAAAAGCTTGTAAAATAAATTAATTTGATTACTTACTTGGTGTCTATTTAGGTACATATCTGGCAGATTCTATTCTATTCAAAAATAAATATGACTGGTTTTAAAACCATGACGTAATGAACCGCCAGGTAACGAAGAGCTCTATTGTCACTTCGTCGCGCGTTATTTTATAATGAGGCCTAGCAGTGCTCTTAAAAATTTCCTACGTTGTATAGGTATACAACGTAGGAAATTTTTACATATGAAGTACTTGTGGTTGTTTTACTACTTACGGCAAAAATTACTTTGTAAAACAACCACAAGTACTTCATATATAGGTACCTACCTATTTATACTTAATTAGGTATCTCAAAAAGTAACAACACACTTCTTGACAAACACGGGTACCTATAATCAGATCGGCAATCAGATTTAGATAGCTAGAGTTTCATCAAAGTCGTATCGTAACTTATTTACCTACGTAGGTACCTACTACTTCGTTTTTCATTTGTTCCTTATTATTTTAAGAATAAACGCATCGTTCATAACTGTTTTACCTAAACCACAACCCGCAAGTACTACTAAAATAAGTGCTCGGCCAGCGTTAATTGAATTACAACTACCTACGTGGATCAAGCAATGAGGTTCAATATGAACTAAAACAAAACCTTGAAAAAATATTCCAAGTTACCCTGGTCTGGCTGGTTGATTGAAATTGAACGGGACTTATCGCGTTAAAACTGTATTGTTACCTAGATTTTTGGCAAAGTTTCGGAAGGACCGTATCCTCTGTGACCACAACTGGACTGAGGAAGCAAGTAACAACGTCTTTTTCAGAAACGTCAGCAAAAATCTGGGTAACAAATACTTTAAGTCTTATTCACTCTTACCTGATACTTTAATAAATCATTTTATTACAGCTCTAGTATACCTGGCGCCAGAGCTCCTCCGCTCCGCCGGCTGGGGCGGCACCACAGCTCTGGAGCCGTGCAGCGGCTCCCCGGCGGCCGACGTGTACGCGTTCGCGCTGGTGCTGTACGAGATGCACACGCGGCGTGGCCCTTCGGCCCCGACGCGCCGCCCGCGCCCTCGCTGCTGCGGCGGCTGGCGCTGGCAGAACCGACGCCTTACAGGTAGGTACGTATGTGCCGAATCTGAAGGACGGAGTGCCAGAGATTTCGAAAAAAAAAATGCTGAGTTTTTTGATATCACTATAAAACTAGCAGAGATTACCTAATTAGACATTTCGTTACCGTAGCACTAGATCATTTGCTCCGTTTTGATTTGTATTTAATAAGCAATGCCCATGCAAAGCAATAAGCGATTAGACGACTGCACCACTTGGGGGTGGCACTTCTTTATTGGTGTTACGTAATTATATGAAATAGTAGGTAAGTAATTATTTTAATCAATAAACAGTGTAATTTGCTTCTAGGTCATTGCAAATTATTTAAACTTAATCAAAGATCAATATACATTTGATTAGTGTGGTACTTGATTTGCAGGCCCCCCGTGGACGTGTTAACGGCTCAGTTTGACTGCTCGCGCGAGTGTTGTGTGGAGTGCTGGGCAGAGGACCCCGCAACTCGACCTGACTTCAAAGCTATAAGGACCAAGCTGAGACCTCTTCGCAAAGGAATGTAAGTGCCTATTACAAGTTGCGTCGTGTTTTGTCATATACTCATCTTAAAACTCCTATAATTTCTGACAAAATAGTACTTGACTAATCCACTGCACTCGTTTTAGGAAACCAAATATATTTGACAATATGATTGCCATGATGGAAAAGTATGCGAACAATTTGGAAGTGTTAGTGGATGAGCGGACCGACCAACTGCAGGAAGAGAAAAAGAAAACGGGTAATTTAGTATTTTTTAAGGGTGTGAACCCAGAAGGAAAATTAAGACTTCCCTATTAATAGTAAGATGTTTTAGTCTGATGCCCTAGTCATTATTTTCGTCGTAAAAGAGGTACCTACATTGCGACGTTTTTATTCAATGATTAACTGTATTTCAGAGGCATTATTAGAAGAAATGCTGCCAGTGCCAGTAGCCGACCAACTAAAACGCGGTCGCCGCGTCATGCCAGAAAGTTACGACTCCGTCACGATTTATTTCAGCGATATTGTAGGGTTTACTGCTATGTCAGCAGAGAGCACGCCCTTACAAGTGAGTCTAAATATTATTGCAGCCTTTTTCTTTTTAACGTTGGGGAAATGCGTTTACGAATACCTACCCGACCAATCTCGACCAACCTATAAGTAAAGGATTGCCTTCTAAATCCAGCATCGGATACTGACTACACCTAGGAGGAATAATGACTGGAGAATGCATCCGCGAGCGCCAGTAAGGGACAAAGATATTTTGGCTTGTGTGGCCCAAAATGAAACAATTCCCTATAGTTTTGCTTTATAGGACATTCTTTATAACAAAATATTAGCTTATTCTGTATTAATTACCACAACTTTGGTTCAAAACCAAAGAAAACTCGAATTGTATTTGTTTGTTCCCCTCCAACTTTGACAGTTCTGGAGGGACCAGTTTGCAGGGGAACAAAAACATGTGGAACTATGACAAGGACGCGGGACGGACGAAAATAGCGCCATCTCTGCCATATCTATGGAAAGTTACATAAGACCATCCCTTTCCATCGTGGTATTATTATTAGCACACGCCGTCTAGGTTAATGGTATGTCTATGGACTACACCTTACAAAGCGGTGCCGCGTGATCGCTGTAAGCAACCATTTAGAATAACTTTTAATGTGTATAGGAACGGTCTGTTCCCCAACTAAGTCATGTATGCATCGTAGCCATTTCCTGGCACCCTTTTCGATACAACCTTTTAGACACCAATGATACGTAGGCGACGACAAATATATCGGCACCGCAGTTTCAACTTAAGTTTTTAAATTTGAGTGACGTGACATCTGAGCGGTTACTTTTTCATTTGACATGGCGTTGAAGAGGTTAAGTTTTTTAGGCTTGAGATACTAGAAGCTGTGACAGTCATGAGCCGTTTATAAACCCGTCTAAATACCACAATAAACCGGTTTTGACTCGCACATTTGTATTAGATAACCTTTAATTTGATTGGTCTCAATGCTTTACCTACTTAATTAGGTCATAGATAAACAAAGTCAATACGTTACTTATATATGCAAACTGTCTAATATGTTTTATTAATACCTGTATTTATTGATAATGCCGTAAATTATGACTTTTACATTTATTTAATAGTTACAAGTCAAATATGTATACACTTATCTACTGTAAATGTACAAATGGGAATAAATAAATGTTTGCACTACGAGTACATTTTATAAGCTATTACTACAGAATTTATTCCACTTCACTTCCTGATTAATTAAATTTTTCCAGGTTGTAGACTTCCTGAACGACCTTTACACTTGTTTCGATTCAATCCTAGAGAACTTCGATGTATACAAAGTAGAAACTATTGGCGACGCGTATATGGTTGTAAGTATTCATGCCCTGATTTAAAAAGAAATAGCAAAATGCATCCTTCATGGTGTCATTAAAATATTTCGGAACCTTATTTTTTAATGTTTGGTCAGGTGTCCGGACTTCCCATACGAAATGGAATAATGCACGCGGGCGAGGTGGCTTCAATGGCGCTGGCGCTTTTGTCGGCCACACAATCCTTCAGAGTTCGGCACAGGCCCGACCACAGGTTGTTACTACGAGTTGGAATACATTCCGGTAAGATTGGTATAGACTATATAGATAAACTGTTCTATCTACATAGCTGGCTTTCACCTAAAGTCATATCTCGCTCCCCTTGCCCTGTTCGCCTCCTAGTAAACCCTCCTAACGACTTATCCCCAGCCTAGCACATTTATTTTTTATTGATTCATGGGTGCTATTTATGTTAAGATTAAAGTATACAGAAATACTTGCGTAAAGGAGAAACAAACATCTGTTTTTTTTTATATGCCATACTTAATTTAAAAATTCGGGATGTAATAAGTACCTATTATGTTTCTAATGATTTTCTTATATTCAGGTCCCGTTTGTGCTGGAGTAGTGGGACTAAAAATGCCTAGATACTGTTTATTTGGAGACACTGTAAACACGGCGAGTCGCTTCGAATCCACCGGCGCACGTACGTATCAACTAATTGCTACTAAATTGGTCCTCCCAACCGGATGTTTTCATTAACACATTTATTTTATTTCAGCGTTGAAAATCCATTGTAGCGCAGCTTGTAAAGCTTTGCTGGATAAACTAGGTGGATATATATTAGAAGAGAGGGGGATAGTAGCTATGAAAGGAAAACGCGATCAAGTGACGTATTGGCTGAAAGGAGAGGAGAATGAGACGGCCGCGGCGCGTGCGCACCGGCGCGCGCAGGCGGAGGGCATGCCGCAACTGGCCGTCGAGAAACGAGGGCAGAGGAGTTCGCTTAAGAACAAGTGTTGGAAGAACCAAGTTGGAGTGTTGCACAGGTCAGGCTATTATACTGATATACTATGACGTCACGACAGTTTAAACTAAACAACACCGAGATTCAGTCAAAGAGGCACATACGAGGACTTCTTTATATTTAAACCCCGGTTCGTACCAACGGTTTTTCGGAACTTATATACGAAATATCATTTGATATTAACCAGTTGTTTTTCGCTGAAGGAAAACATCGTGAGGAAACTCGACTAATCCCAATAAGGCCTAGTTTACACTGGTTGGAAGGTCAAATGGCAGTAGCTTTCGTGAAACTAGTGCTTACATGAACCGTGGCAAAATGCCGGGACCACGCAAGGAAGATGACATACTTATTTATATTTAACGCTAAACATCAGTTTCTAATAGTTTATGTTTTCAGGTGTTGCAGTTTAGAATCTCCAAAGAAATTGCGTTTCGCTTCAGGCAATCTATTAGAATCACATACAGATAGTGTTTTACATCATCGTAGTGATGAATATCTAATGGAGGTAAGGTTAACCAATACTAGTCATTGTACTCGTACCACCTTTAAAGTAGTTTGAAAATTGTCACTTTGCTTAAACATTTGAACACCAAAAACGCCCAATGTTATCGTACGCTGACGTACCTACTACGCCACCGACACTAAACTTAAAGTTGTTATGGTGGACGCTGTCAAAGCAATTGTCCTGCACAAGGTTTATATTCGTTCCTCACTAGTCGAGATATTGGCGTGTAGGTACGTCACATTATGAAGCGAGAATAAAAGCGTTTAAAACGTTAGGGTGATGGCACCAATGTTGGACATCTTAGGCTGACAGGCATCAATGATGGACACGAAGTTCTTAATTCAAACCCATAACGTTATAAATTGAATATGTACCTACAAATGCACAACACTTGACTCCTTTGAAATAAGCACTAATGTTCATGATTGGTTCCTTGTCCATTACTTGCGCCGTCACCCTAATACCGATTATTTTTAGGTGATAAACGACGGTCGTTTGGCACCAGCACAACGTGGGGATCTCTTAGAAGCGCCCAGCCTCCGGCACGAGCAAACGAGCGTCTCCTGTCCCATCATCGAGCACACCGAGAGCTCGCCGCCGCCTATTCCGGCCAACTCTTGCGCCACACTGCCGCACGAGAACCGACGGACCAAGCCCTGCGATATAAAACTAGTCGTCAACGGCTGCTCGTACAATGATAACGAGGCCGGGATACCTCTACTCGCGGACGCGTGACTTACTACATGTACTTATTAATTCCTCGCACTAGTCAATGGGCGCCGCCCTGGCCTATAGCATAGGATGTTAGAGGCTCTTTTTTCTGAATAGCTCTCTACTTTTTAATCGAGAGTAAAATATGGATTTAACGAAGTGTGTAATAGTTGTTAGGCTGTGTCTATTTAGAAGAGAAAAATTGAATGAATGTCAGTTTTCGACTAGACTTTTTTATTATGTGCACAAAAATGTGTGTCAAATGTTTGTTTAAATGTTTATTAGTAATGTTATGAATATGAATTAGGTACATACTTAAGAAAAATAGCGTAAAAGTAATCGAATACCTGGCAAAGCCGAGATAGTAATAGTTTATACTTTAAGCTCAGTGTATGGACGATATTTATAGCGTCAATGTGATCTGTGTCAGTATTAAATTATTAAGAGGCCACGTTCAATAGAAATTATTTAATAACATTAAACTCTTATTTCACATTTCACGGTAACATCGTTTTACTTAGACATATTATTTACAACAGTCGATACGGCTAATATACATACATCTAGGACACCTAAGAATATATAAAGCCTAGAATCCGAGTTTCACGGAACCGACCTCTAAAACGTCAAGACAAATTTCATTTATCATCATATCCATCCGTCTGGCTTTCACCAAAATTGCGTGAAAGGAACCACAGGCACGGCTCGGCCTCTAGGCTTTATAATCGCGATTGGTTCGTCGACGCCGACGCCGACGCCGCGGCCGGCGGTCACACGGCCGACTCGGTGTCCAGCAGCGGCGGGCCGGGCGCGCGACGCAGCGACGGCGTGGACGAGCGGCCGGCGAAGATGCCCAGCAGCCACGAGCGCAGCGCCAGCCGCGGCAGCTTGCGCGCCTCCGCCGCGTCCGCCACGTTCTCCAGCGACCTCCACTTCTTGTAGAACTCGATGTAGCTCGAGTCCTGCACCTTCCGCTTGGCGGGGGCTTGTTGTAGAGGCTGCACTTGCGGAGCAGCGGCGAGTCCTCCGGCGGGTCGGCGAGGATGCCGATGACGGTGCCGTTGAACACGGGGTCGCCGGGCCGGGTGAGCGTGGCCACGGGCTCGGGCTCGGCGTCCAGCGAGCGCGTGGTGTGCTGGCGGCGCAGGCGCGGCGAGCGGCGCTCGGGCAGCACGTCCAGCGAGGCGGCGGGCCGCAGCGCGCGAGTCGGCGGCGGCGAGCGCGAGCCCGCCGGCGACGACGCGATCGAGCTCAGCGCGTTCCTGCGACAAAACCGTTTCGTGTTGAAGCCTTCTATTTGAATGATGCTAAATTTATCGCCTTTAATAACAATTGATCCATGATTTCTGAATTACGTTATGCTCCATGCATGAGCTACACATGTCATATAATAAAATCTAAGCCAGGCAACTCGCACATCTTAAGTGGCAGTAGAGGGCGAGGCACATTGCAAATAGAACCGATGGCTGTGGGGGCGTAAAGGTTCTCGAGTGGCGATCGCGTACCGGAAGGCGCAGCGTGGGCAGACCACCCTATAAGGTGGACTGACGACATAGTAAAGGTTGCGAGAATCCTAGATGCAGGTGCCGCAAAACCGAGTACTGTAGGCCCTTTGTCCAGCAGTAGACGTCCTTCGGCTGATATGACGACGAGGGACCTCGCTTTCCAGCCTCCTGCGGTGTAGTGGTACATACCTGGCCCTGGCGAGCATGTCGGCGGCGCGGCGCGGCGGCGTGGCGGGCGCGGGCGGCGGCGCGGGCGCGGGCAGCGAGCAGCGGGAGCCGGGCGGGGCACCCGCTGCCGCCTGCGGTGTAGTGGTACATACCTGGCCCTGGCGAGCATGTCGGCGGCGCGGCGCGGCGGCGTGGCGGGCGCGGGCGGCGGCGCGGGCGCGGGCAGCGAGCAGCGGGAGCCGGGCGGGGCACCCCGCTGCCGCCTGCGGTGTAGTGGTACATACCTGGCCCTGGCGAGCATGTCGGCGGCGCGGCGCGGCGGCGTGGCGGGCGCGGGCGGCGGCGCGGGCGCGGGCAGCGAGCAGCGGGAGCCGGGCGGGGCACCCCGCTGCCGCCTGCGGTGTAGTGGTACATACCTGGCCCTGGCGAGCATGTCGGCGGCGCGGCGCGGCGGCGTGGCGGGCGCGGGCGGCGGCGCGGGCGCGGGCAGCGAGCAGCGGGAGCCGGGCGGGGCACCCCGCTGCCGCCTGCGGTGTAGTGGTACATACCTGGCCCTGGCGAGCATGTCGGCGGCGGCGCGGCGGCGGCGTGGCGGGCGCGGGCGGCGGCGCGGGCGCGGGCAGCGAGCAGCGGGAGCCGGGCGGGGCACCCGCTGCCGCCTGCGGTGTAGTGGTACATACCTGGCCCTGGCGAGCATGTCGGCGGCGCGGCGCGGCGGCGTGGCGGGCGCGGGCGGCGGCGCGGGCGCGGGCAGCGAGCAGCGGGAGCCGGGCGGGGCACCCCGCTGCCGCCTGCGGTGTAGTGGTACATACCTGGCCCTGGCGAGCATGTCGGCGGCGCGCGGCGCGGCGGCGTGGCGGGCGCGGGCGGCGGCGCGGGCGCGGGCAGCGAGCAGCGGGAGCCGGGCGGGGCACCCGCTGCCGCCTGCGGTGTAGTGGTACATACCTGGCCCTGGCGAGCATGTCGGCGGCGCGGCGCGGCGGCGTGGCGGGCGCGGGCGGCGGCGCGGGCGCGGGCAGCGAGCAGCGGGAGCCGGGCGGGGCACCCCGCTGCCGCCTGCGGTGTAGTGGTACATACCTGGCCCTGGCGAGCATGTCGGCGGCGCGGCGCGGCGGCGTGGCGGGCGCGGGCGGCGGCGCGGGCGCGGGCAGCGAGCAGCGGGAGCCGGGCGGGGCACCCCGCTGCCGCCTGCGGTGTAGTGGTACATACCTGGCCCTGGCGAGCATGTCGGCGGCGCGGCGCGGCGGCGTGGCGGGCGCGGGCGGCGGCGCGGGCGCGGGCAGCGAGCAGCGGGAGCCGGGCGGGGCACCCCGCTGCCGCCTGCGGTGTAGTGGTACATACCTGGCCCTGGCGAGCATGTCGGCGGCGCGGCGCGGCGGCGTGGCGGGCGCGGGCGGCGGCGCGGGCGCGGGCAGCGAGCAGCGGGAGCCGGGCGGGGCACCCCGCTGCCGCCTGCGGTGTAGTGGTACATACCTGGCCCTGGCGAGCATGTCGGCGGCGCGGCGCGGCGGCGTGGCGGGCGCGGGCGGCGGCGCGGGCGCGGGCAGCGAGCAGCGGGAGCCGGGCGGGGCACCCCGCTGCCGCCTGCGGTGTAGTGGTACATACCTGGCCCTGGCGAGCATGTCGGCGGCGCGGCGCGGCGGCGTGGCGGGCGCGGGCGGCGGCGCGGGCGCGGGCAGCGAGCAGCGGGAGCCGGGCGGGCACCCCGCTGCCGCCTGCGGTGTAGTGGTACATACCTGGCCCTGGCGAGCATGTCGGCGGCGCGGCGCGGCGGCGTGGCGGGCGCGGGCGGCGGCGCGGGCGCGGGCAGCGAGCAGCGGGAGCCGCGCGCGCGCACTACGCTGCCACCACTACCGCCGCCTGCAAGCCACAACGACTCGTCAGTACAGATACACAAACTTCCATGCCTTTCACCGACACAGTGACTGGGTCAGAAATAAACAGCGCCTGCCAATTCGACGTAACTTATTTCATTACACCTCGATCGATATAGCTATTTATGCAACGAGTACGGAAAGTGGATGATTTCCGACGAGTGGAATTTTATTTTTAAATTGAATATTACTATTAAATTGAAAACAAAAAGCACTAGTGCCGAAAAGTACTACTTTCCGCATGATATGGCTGAATAGGAAACGCACTTTTCGAGCACATACGAATTAATCGCCGGCGAGAATGCTTTACGTAGCAGAGTACTCTATCATTTATTACAAGCTTTTATGCTCGGGTGAAATCTTGCAACCGAATGAGCTGAAATTTAGCACACTTACGTAAGTTTGGTGAAAATACATACATGAAAATTATATTATGAATCGTTTGGAGTGTTCATTTGCAAATCAGTTAAAGAAATAACGAATAAATTAAGCCAACTTGAACGCTTTAATCGTTCGGCGCGTAACAGTAATATAACAGTATATTACTACGGCCGGGAAATAAGTGGTTCCCAGCCGAATAGAATTTACAACCGAACGAAGAAAGGCCGGATAGTTATGAAGCCAAGAACCTCTTATCACGCCGATGTAATGCCGGAATAATGTCAACATTGCAGTGCATGATTGAGAAAAAAAATATTGCTGTATGAAACTTCAATACAGATCCCGCGCCCTAGACGAAATATTTCCCAGCCTAATATGAAGAACATAATATCAATATTTCATTGTATGGTTGAGAAAATGCCAACCATGCAATGCTCTAACAATACAAATAAATTTTACAAGTCCCTTTCAATCTTAAACTTTGTTTTATAATTTTTTATGCATTACAATATATAGGCGAGTATTAAAAAAATATGTTTTTAAATTTAGCTCTTGAATAGCTTACAAAAACGGATAAAACATATGAGTCTCTAATTTAAAAAATAAATACCTAGTGGACTCATACCCGATAGTGAGGGATGCCGCGAGTCCGCGAGTCTAGGGCTCCGTCGTGGACGACAGAACAGCGGCCGCAAGTCGTCTCCCTCCACGAACCGCTTCTGGATCGCTTTCTCTGTCGTACCCACCAACCAGTACGTTTGTATCTGAAATAAAACGAAAATTCATTGACGTAATCTCGTTTTAACACTTAAAACTTTCGCGCACATAGTAACTATACAGTATAGAACAGGTCTACCGCGATTTAAAATTTGTTTTCATTTCTCATGCTCGGAAAGCGGGTCATTGTTTATCTACTATGCGGGTGGAAAGTGATACGTTTCCACCCTGGGGTCGCAATTTGGCATGTTCCTATTAGTTCTCCCCTTGTGAGCGCTCAGTAGAACAAAGTGGCGAAAATAACCTTATTTACCGACGCCAGCAACAAATACATGAGAATAGTTCTTTCTCTTAAATTGTAGGAATTTATTGTAGCGATTATCATGCATAAAATATATCAATTAATTCAAATATTTATATTATTGGGTTCAAAATTGTAAGTGTCTTGGTTCTATATTACATTAACAAAAAGGAATAAACCTAAAAAGTTATTTTTAACTTTAATATGCGCAGCTAAGCAACGGCAGTAACTTATACAGCCGTTGTTTAGAAATATTACTTTCTTATTAGTCATTATTACATTGAATAGTACCATTCTATTACTTTATACATAAAACAAGCCTTAAATTTTAAAAATAAATGGTCGCGTTTTTCGATAAAACTAAAATGCTGTTTAAGACACCCATTAATCGCCAATAACGCGCGCGATTCTGTGCGTTATGACAATTATGCTGCAAGAAAAAAGTTTGAAGCCGGATTCCGCGCAACTATTGAAAATACTTGAATAGTAAACAAAGTATAATTATATTTTGAAATTAATAATTACGGGTTACTCAAGCGATTCTAAAATGGACCTAACACCTGACGGAATTAGAAATAAAGCTCAAGTTATCATGGAGGAGAGCCTCCTACCGCAAGTTTCAATAGAAAATCTACAACTTGTATGAAATGGCGGTCAGATAAATAAGTGAAATCTTTGTCAGAATGTGTGCTGATTCTTTATATATTTCAATGATTTATCGATACAACTTAAACGTTCAGCTACATGCTTCAACTTAAACAAGCTGATGCGGTAAGATTAGTGTTTTAGTCAGTCAGTTTATTATCTAAGAGACATTTTTTTACTTGCTTCTTGCTCTTATTTTACTTTCCTCGCATTCGAAATGAAAAATAGTATGCTTAACTCGGGTAAAAGTCACCCATTTCCGACTCGCACTATTAGCGCTCTCACTTCGTTCGAGCGCCAAACTACCTCGTCGTCAATGGGTGACTTCCTACCCTTGGTTAACAATCTACTATTATCTTGGGTACCGTTTCGACACGAGTAATCTCATTAGAATTCACCAAATATCGTGTTTACTTATATAAAATATCATTTTATCAGCCTTCTATGGAATAAATCTTGCTAAAACAACTGCATTTTATTATTGTTTCCAATACCATACGTAATTTGACAAGTTTGGCCTAGTCGGTAATGACCCTGCCTATAAAGCCGATGGTCGTGTGTTCAAATCTCAGTAAGGGCATTTATTTGTGTGATGAAACACATACTTGTTCGTGAGTCATGGTTGTTTTATATATGTATTTAAGTATTTGTATATTACATATATCGTTGGCTGAGTAGGTACCCACAAAACAAGCCTTCTTGAGCGTACCGTGGGGCCCAGTCGATCGTACAAGGGCAAACTGGGCAAGAAATCGCAACACATCATATTTGGCTAATTGTATTACAATAACTATACAAATAAGATGCGATGTATTGCATTACTTGGCTGGCCAGACATTACCTCCCCCTTGCCCTTAATAGCGATGGCGCCTCGCGGTTCGACGATGTATCCGCCGATCTTGTCGAGCGCCAGCTTGCAGCTCGGCGAGATGTGTATGCGGAGCGGCTCGCCCGTCGACTCCATGCGCGACGCCGTGTTCACCGTGTCGCCGAACAGGCAGTAGCGCGGCATCGTTAGACCCACCACGCCAGCCACGACGGCTCCTGATGGCACGACGAGATATGTTGCTATTGAATTCACATTTGCAAGCCCTTGCCTTGAGAATGAAACCGAATGTGAGAAACTTAACTTTTATCTTTATATAATAAGATAGCTCAAAAATAATCAATATAAGGTTGTCGAGTAGACTCCCGTGTTGGGACAAAGGCTATGGTTCAAATACCAGTTAAATGAAATAAAAACGTGATTGATATTAATATAACAATAAATCTATACACGTATGCTACAAATATACCTGTGTGTATTCCTATTCTAAGTTTAAGAGTTTCATTTGGTCTATGCGAAATTTTGTGACTTTTGACAGCGTTTAGCAGTTCCAACGCCATCGACGCGATTTCACCGACGTGCTTGTCGTTGTTTCTGATTGGTAGTCCGGATACCTGAAACAATCTACCGTTTAAAACCCTATCGTCGCATAGTACCTACACTTAATCAACAAATGTTAAGGGGTGAAACGTACCACCATGTAAGCGTCGCCTATAGTTTCAACCTTGTAGACGTCGTAGCCTCTTATAATTCTATCAAACACGGTGTAGAGGTCGTTGAGGAAGTTGACGACCTGGAGCGGCGTGCTCTCAGCAGACATGGCGGTGAAGCCGACGATGTCGCTGAAGTAGATCGTCACCGAGTCGAACGACTCAGGCTCCACGCCCTCCCCCGTCGTCAGTCGTCGCGCAACGGACCTGCAACAAACACCCAAACATGTTTTAGTACATTACAGATAAAAACGAAACATATCGCAAAGCGATCTTCAAATGATTCAAGCCAATCCGTGAATAAATCCGTGCGAACAACCTACGAAAAGTGAATTAATTGCAATGTTAGCGTCAACCAATACTACTACATTAGTGTCATCATCTACGTTCACTTGACTAGTAACTATATAAGGCAAGGCCGTTGGGGAGTCTTAAAAGTAACTTGTATTTACTTATATTTACTAAGTAAATCTAAATACCATGCTATTTTACGTAGCTATTTTTAATACAAAATTATCCTAAGTCCTGTTCAGAGAGAAGAAAAACGCCATCACCGAACACGACGCTCGAAAATCCGCCACAAAACCCAAAGCAAGCTCTACTACTACTCAAACTGTGTTAGAACAAGCCAGACCACCTGCCGGGGCAAGGCGTCTGCGAACCGACCAACTACCAGTAGGGAGTTAATTACCTCAAGACATTTTCACGATATTTCTATAATGGATTCAACCTCCACATCTGGAAAAGAACACAAGTACAACAAAGTGAATACATTTACAATTTTATACAATAATGTACCACGGTTTACATCAAGTCCATGTCTTGAGAAGGAAACCTTGGATGTAGCGTTTGTGGTCTAGTTAGAGTAACACTGATAATGATAGGCGGTTTGGCCGACGTCTAAAATTATACTTAAATTTTGTTATCAAGTGTATTTTTTGAACGTAAAAATTGTTGTAGTTATTTTATAATAGTTAACTAGACAGCAGGAAAACGATTTTCAAAACTTTGTGTTCGCAATAACCGAACCCCCTGCAGCGTATTAATAACTTACTTTATAAAAAAAAATTGAATTGTCAACGTATACTCAGAACCTAGTAATAATAGAGCATGGCAACTACATGTGAAGAATCGTAAGTGTTGATGTATGAATCCGTATACAGGAAACTGGACAAAATGTAAACCAGTGTGCACACTAAAGCGGCCGCCAATCATCAACAGGGATTCACACCCCCGCTTCAGCTTGTTGTATTTGCGTTTTCCTTCAATTGTTGCTAACAGCAATTTATTAGTAACTCGTAATGATGGCTTATATCTAACCAGGTAGTTTACATGCACACATTAAATTAACACAATTAGTGAAGCTGGGTTAACATGGTATGGAAGTTGACATTAGAACTTGATGTCGTGGACATTACTGTTTGGTATAATCGTAGGGGATCGGAGAAAATGTATTCTTGTTGTACCTACCCAAAATATATAGAAGTAAAGGTAAAAGGTATTGCGGTACATACTTTGGTAGCATTCTATGTAATAAATCTTCTGTCTTCTGTTTCTCTTCAAACAATAGCCTCGTTCTCTCATTGACTAGTTCTTCTAAATTATTAGCGTACTTTTCCATCATGTCCATCATTTGGTCCATTATATTCCTAGACCTGAGAAATGGATACAAAGTTAATTAATTTTGTTTGTTACACTATTCTTAACTATTTTTAATATAGCTTAGGTTGTTGCCATTAAAAAAAGAACCTCCATATAACTCCAGTTTTTGAGTTGCCCAGGATATGTCTCTGAAGTGTAATAAAGAGAAGTGAGGACTCGGTTTTTTTAATCTCCAGTAACTAAAATGTACACTAACTGGCCACCTTTCAATAACTAGCCACGCCATATTGAAAATTAATTTTGTTTACCTATTTTACTATTAGGTATCCATAATTGAAGCCTATTTAGAAAATGTGTTCTATTTATAGGTAAACAGAATGCATTTTCAATATAATGTACCAGTTATTGAAAGGTGGCCGGCGATTTACCGTATCTCAATTTCTTCGATCCTGCAGCAATTACATGTTTCGGTTTTATCCAAAGATTGACTGCTAGAGAACCCTGTGTGTGTGTGTGTGTGTGTGTGTTTAAGGCATTAAGTTCATCTATTATAAACTTTTTTTTTTTAATTTGTGAAAAAGTTTAAATTAATAAATACACACCCCTTTTATTTTGTATCATTAGTTGTCTTTTATCGATAATTTTTACACTTCTCCATGCGGGATCAATCCAAATAGTGTTTCCATAAAATCCAATTTTATTCGAAGTAGTACGTTAGGGGTAATTTATTTTAAATAGAGTAACTTTTTGTAACAGTTCAATCTAATATGAACCTTAAAATCGAATACTTAGTTTGAAATTCAATTGACACGAATGTAGTTGATAAATCGTACTATGCCTGGTAAAGAATTAAGCACGCATTCGTAGCCTATGTCAATCAACTCGTACATTCTAGCTAGACGAAATATCTCTTACACGATTTTAGAAATGTAGATATAGGCGAGACGTACTTGCCAGACTTCATCTTTTTGAGCCGGTTGCGCAGCGTGACGAAGTCTGGTCTCACAGCTGGTTCCTCCGCCCAGCAGTCCTGCATGGTCTGCAGCACGTAGTCATCAGCTACCCCGAGCAGCGCGCTTGTGTCGGGCCGGAACACCTCCTCGCAATCAACTCGGCCTCGCTTCACGCGCTCTACTATTTCTGTAGGGGCAAGCAATAATATTTATAATTTATTATCCATAGAAGGGTTTCCTTGCGTGATAGAATCAGAAATGAGCAGATACGAAAGAGAACAAAAGACACCTACTTTTCTCTTAGAATTGCAAGACATAAGTGGTAGTGGGCACTGGGCAGGGCACAATGGCGAAAGAACGGATGTCCGAAAGAGCTGAAATTACTCGACAGACGACACGTACTGAAAGATGCAGAGTAGGTCCCCCTCCTCATCAATTTATCCGTATGGGAAATCCTTTAAGAGTGTACTGCTTTTAAAATTTGGGTGGTTTAACCAAACATCTTACCTTACAGTATGGTGGCCCAAGGAATACGTCGCACTTTGGTATTCCGCCCATCGTGTGGTTGGCTATACAAAGCAGCAGCTTCTGAGACATCCACATTCTGAATTTCATTCTTTAAGCCAAAGAAATAGCCTTTAAACTTGTATACCTTTAGGATCTAGGCTGTTGCCAAATGGCCCCTTACGGGCGATGATCTCGTATAATATGATGCCGAACGCATACACGTCGCCCTTCGGCGTGCCGCCCACGGTTCCGTTTGGGTCGTCCAGTTCTCGTAGTAGCTCCGGCGACTTCCACAGCAACCCTGAACATCAGTCTATTTAAAAAGTCTGCAGATCAAATCATTTCGGGTAGAGGTAGAAATATAATACGGCTTGAAACTGTACCACGAAAACCACTCTGCTTGCAAAGACAGATCAGTTTACAAAAGACATCTTGAACAATATTCATACAAAACCCATCTATTGCTGTTTTAGTGACGAGTATTTATACAGTCTGCACAAATGGGCAGGTTCGTTTACTCAATTTATTCATTCTATTATACGAGTCTAAAACAATCTAAAATGTATGTCTGTGATGTATAAATGTATTATGTATAAATTACCTCTATAATATTGATGATCACCCATAAACCCAGCTTCTGCAGAATACCTTAGCTCATGAAGACCAAAATCCGTAACCTGTAAAAAAATTATAATTTACTAAACAGATGAAAAAAAAAGTATTACATAACAATGTGCCACAAGTCAAGTAGTTACCTGTAGCATCCATCTTGAAGTAACTACACAATTCGATGATTTAAGGTTTCCGTGAAACACTAGTGGAGAATTATGGATAAACGTCATACCCTGAAATAAACACATAACAACGATTTCACACAGATATTGGCAATAATAAATAAAAATTCGTAATTATTAAAATTTACACTGCACCTTTATGAGATCATGTACTAACGATGATATGAACATTTGGTCCAATTTTATATCCTCATTTTCAATTATATCCTGAAAAAATATGAGAAAAAAACATTAATAAACGTTAGTATTTTTAGTAACAGTTATACGTGTATAAGACTTTTTTGTAGAGATTCGGCCACTTGGGGTTGATTGCACCACGCACATTCAGCGGACTTAAGGCGCTCTTATAGACGTATTTTAGGTATTTGCGGGGGTGAAGCAGAACGCGGTGGAGGCGCATGCGGGGCGCCACGCCACGCGCGTCGCTCGCGTAGACAGTTGATGGCCTTATTCTGTTCGTAACCGTATTCTGGTTGAAGCAAATTCCAGAGCGTTCCGGAAATTATACAATGCTATTTGTTTTTTTTTTAGAGATCCGTAAAAAGGGTAAAGGGAACCCCACTACTAAAACTTCGATGTCCGTCCTAGGTTGTCACTAGGTTGTATCTGTCTGTCACTAGGTTGTATATCATTTTATTAAACCATCGCCATTCAATTTGTTTCGCTTAGAACTGCTTGCCAAATCATGAAATAATATATTTTTTTAATTCAAGTTTTGGACACGATATTGATAAAATGAACGAACAAATTTGAGGCCAAATTCATTTATTGGAATCCATTAATCCAACTCAAAAGTAGATCTTTTTCAGTTGATCTTTTGGGAATAGAAACATCGGTTGAACTGAACAAACACGTTTTCATACTAAAATAAACCCCAAAATAAAGGTGTTAGCGAAAGAAAGTGCTGTTCAACTTTGGTCATTATACACGCATTTGAAAAATGTTGCCTATGCCCACAAGTTGACCTCCGGCAATCTATTGGAAATTAGTCACAACATTGAAAACATAACTTGAACAGCAAATATATCATTAAATAATAATAAAAACGTATTTTTTAGTAACGTGAATGAAAGAGATACTAATATCTCTTTCAGTCACGTTACTTAAATGAAAACGCCGGCGAAGTGTTGCCACGTTACGGAAAAATACACGATTAAAAAATTTAGATTATAAGACGTTTCGTTCATCTTTTGGGTGCCGGTCACCTTTTGGGGCAACTGCCCTCCCTAGTAATGAAACTTAATTTATAACATTATTACAAGAAGGATTAGGGGCTTCGGTATCCGTTGAGTTTGGAAGTGACGCACTGTCTCTCGGTGTCGGGGTTGTAAGTGCCGTTTCGGGGTTTTTAACCGACTTCAAAAAAAGGAGATAATCAATTCGGTTGTATGTTGTTTTTGTTTGTATGTGTGTTACCTCAGAACTCCGTCGTTTATGGACCGATTTCAAAAATACTTTCGTTGTTTGGAAGCATATACTTCAAGGTTAGTCCCATTGTTACCAGAACTCAGATATCATGATGGGATCCACGAGGAATTAAGAGAACTTTTCAAATTTTAAAGGTACATGTATGCAAAAAAACCGTTAAAATAAACAAGATCACATATACTTGATTAATTTCGACGGGTTCCGCTGTGTACGGGTGGCCGAATTGGTTAAAGCGTCAGCCGCGATAGCTGGAGATGCGGGTTCGAATCCCGTCTCGAACACCGGAGGTCCTCGTCATTTTTTAGGGTTCCGTACCTCAAAAGGAAAAAACGGAACCCTTATAGGATCACTTTGTTGTCCGTCTGTCCGTCCGTCCGTCCGTCCGTCTGTCAAGACCCTTTTTCTCAGGAACGCGTGGAGGTATGAAGCTGAAATTTATATCAATTACTCAGGTCTACAGTCCCTTGAAGCTGTGAAAAAATCAAACTTCTAAGCCAACGCAATCAAAAGATACAGCCGTTTATGCCGCAAATTTTCGACACTTGCAAGGGAATCAAAACCTACAGGGTGCTTCCCGTGAACTCAGAATCTTGAAATTTGGTACGAAGCAACGTCTCATAGCATAGATAAAGGAAAAATTACGAAAACCATAAATTTTTAGTTACATCACATAATATATTTTTTTTTAATAATTTTAAACTTACTACCCATTTCCTCATAAACGCGTAGAGGTATTCAATTGAAATTCATACCAAATACTCAGGTCTATAATACCTTTAAGCTGTAGCAAAATCAAACTTCTATGTCAACGCAATCAAAAGAAACAGCAATTTAAGCTGCATATTTTGAAACTCGCAAGTACTCGCAAGGGAATCAAAACCTAAAGGGTACTTCCAGTCGACCTAGAATCTTGAAATTTGGCATGAAGCAACGTTTTATAGCACACATAAAGGAAAAATTCCGAAAACCTTAAATTTTTAGTTACATTACAAAATATATATTTTTTTAATAAATATAAACTTATTACTTTACCCTAAAAATACCATAGTTATGACTCGATTGTCGTAATGAACGAACTTTGTAAACCTTGCAGGTTTGTACGGAACCCTCGGTGCGCGAGTCCGACTCGCACTTGGCCGGTTTTTTTTTCTTAAGGTATATTTGTTATCTATTTCAACTTTTAATTTAGGGATTTCTGATGAAATATTACGAGTAACCTGATTTGATGTTTGTAGCCGGAATAGGTAACGGAACTTCATGATCAAATAATGTAGGGGGATCCTATTTGGGCTTTATGAAATCGTCATGAGATGCATTTTGGTAACCATGCACGTATTTATGTGTGTCTCACGTTTTGATCTGTCACTACGTCATTCATTCCGTGCAAGTATCAAATGTATATAATATGTAATATTGAAGCTGCCAAATTAAAATAGGTACGAATGCTTTTCAATATTTCATCTACTATTGCGTCGGTCACCATGGCCTAGCGGTTTAGTTATAAGAAATCATAATCCTAACATCAAAATTTATAGAAACTCGTTACTTTTCAAAACCACAAAAAAAACATAGTGAGTTCAAGCCTCTGTACCGCTAATACCGTAGCGAGCAGCGTAAAGCTAATGTGTTCTGATAGCATTTTCGATTTACTAGAAATATATATAAACGGGTCACTCACGTTTCTTAAGGTCGAAAACCGCTCGACATATGTTTCGGTCCAATTCGTGAATCATAATCATGAGCTCTGTGCCGCACCGTCGCTGGCGGCAGCCCTTCGAGAACTTTAAATTTGCCTTTTCGATTTCCCTATAAGAGGGTGTTCGATTCACGACCAAGATTGCGGCCCTGCACAAATCCGCACGCAAGACGCATGTGTTCAGCGGTATTAAAAGGAATTAAAATTATCATTGTTATGTAAACTAGATCCCAACAAAAACATAAATGTGTACAAAAAGGTCATATCTGAAAGAGTCACTGAGTCCGGGCGACTCATGCATGCCGCACGTTTCGCACAATAAGAGTAAGATAAGGACGCCATTAGTATCACGATGACGTCACGCTCTACCTCAGGCAGTGTATGTAGGTATACACCCTACATCCAGCAATCTCTTTTTAGTTTTGACATTGACAAAACCGAATGGTGGTTACTGGTTGTGTTGAAAATGTATTCGAGCGTAGTACCTACGTTAAAGAATTTTTCCCCTCACTAGCTCGTAAAGCGCTTGTTTATCCTTTAATACGAGACGGTAAAAACGCATTTTATCCACTAGTGATTAAAGTAAGTTGACTTCTCATAGCTCTTATTGCTATGGTTTTAAAGTATAAATTCGCGAAGTACAGCTCACTTGCCGCCGCGGCGGCGGCGGCAGCGGCGGTAACTCGCACACGCACCGACTTGAAAATCGAATCAGAACATTCGAAAATCGTACTGGCCACCACAAGCTAACCAAGCTAAAGGCACCTTTTGTAAAAATGTTGAATGTATCTAAACGCAAAGAAAAAGTCAATGCGATTTCAAAACGTTTTGTTTTTCATGTTTCACTTTCCTCGCTGTAGTGAGGGGAAAACATTTGTTACACACGGGTGCAATTGTAATTTAATTTTCGTGTATTGAAACACTTGCTACGCTCAGGATTCTATTTTAAAACCACTCGCTACGCTCAGGATTCTATTTTAAAACCACTCGCTTTGCTCGTGGTTAAACTATAGAATCCATTCGCTTGCTCGAGTTTCAATCCACACTCGCAGTTAAAATACAATTTTGCACCCTTGTATAACAAATAACTATTAAATCGTATGCGAAGTGACTTAAGGTATATTTTCCCTAAATGTTCAGATATTTATGATCACCCTGTCTGTGCAGATAACTTTGACGAGTTGTGTGTTCAGATTTAATTGAAAAACCACTGCTCACATATTTATGGCGAATTGGATGTTCAGATGTTATTGACCTCATTTACTGTAAAGAATTTATTGAAATTTATTGCTGCTCAGAAATATTTGAGTACCTCGGCCGCTCCGATATATCTGATGGCGACTGTACTAGTAACTTTACTGACTTGAAAAGAACTAGAATATAATAAAACTGCAAACTAACTACGTAAAAACGCATGTGAAATCCGCTACGACGCGGCCGGTTGAATGTTCTGGTACGTAGGTTACCGTTTAGGCATTCTAATATTTGTCATATGTCCTCTTAGTTCACTTAATCGTTTCCTCTTTCGCTTAACTTTATTTACACTGCGATTACCCTTATTGCTTCCTGTCTAAAGTAGTATTACCGCGTTAGGAAAATGTGCACACGTCCTACGTTGACAGCGGTCACGAGCGTACTGGCGACTGGGCAATAGTCGGCCGCCGCCGCGCGCTGAACCATTTTATTTTGCCAATAACGAAATCATATGACTGATGTACTCAACTTATTAAAAATCTATGAAGCACAAATCTAAAACTACTTAAAACCTATTATTTAAAGAAAATTTTGTGTCAATATTCATAATAGTTATCGAAATATTTGGTTTAAGGTGTAAAAAAGGAGTTATTTAAAAAAAAAATCTTTCGTGGTTTTTATCAGCAATCGTGTTTCTGTTGAAGCCAAAAACTAGAGAATAGACTGAAATAATTCATATAAAAAATTGCAGATGTAAGTTCCGTGAAAGTATTTTATTAATATTTTCTAAAATTGTAGTTTTCACTATCTAGAGCGCCTTAATAGTAAACAAACTTTTCATGCGAGAAAATGTCTACTCTTACGATGACGTTAACAGATAGACAGATCTGTACCCTTACCATGAGTTGTGACTTTGAGGTTTTCTATAACGAGTATCGAAAACCTCAAATTCGGTATCTCGCTTGTACTATTTTAGTGCGAATAAGATGCACAGATAGTAAACTTGATACTCGTTATCGAAAACCTCAAAGTCACAACTCATGGTAAGGGTACTGGTGCAACCGTCCCTTTGTTGGCACGTCTCGTGTGTGACGCCACGAGTACTCACATACAAGCTCCCCTTGGCGCAGTAGTCGGTGACGAGCAGCACCCGCAGCGGCTCCACCACGGCGCCGATGAACGAGTTGAGGTTGTCGTGCCGCAACTCGCGCAACAACCGCATCTCCTTCATCACGTCACGCGGAATGTCCTGTAATTCAAATCACCATTATAGACAATATTGGGTATAGATCAACTACGGTTCTCGTATGTCTAAACTCTAAAGAAGGTAACAGAGAAAAGAGGAAGCCGCGATTTCTGGTTAAATAAACTGGTTTTCGACAAAAAATGTTCGTAATCTGATATTAAAGACCACCGAGCAATAAGAAAAGTCTAAATTAGATCTGTTGTGAGACTGAAAAATATTAAAGACTCAAAAATATAACGTGCAAAACCATCCAGATGCGATAGGAATATGGTGTATCACGAATTATAATGATTGTAAATGTTTACGCTACAAAGGCTATTCTACATTGCAAGTTAAGAAAAGATTAGGTGCAAATCTTAGGAAAATCATGATCATCACCATAATTACATATAATCGATCAGGATAGAATAGATTCGAACCCCCTTATTCATAAATCTTAGGGAACGTTAAATAGTTGTTTTCCTCTTTGATAATAATAGAAATTTCAAAAAGACTGATAGAGACAGGCGATTATCAACAGCATATTAAATTTATTAGCTTTGAATAGGGTTTACGTATAACGTCATACAATTCTTTATTCCATGTATTCTCTTTGTGAATACATGAAACAGATGCGTTACCAACTGACAAACAAAGTAGTTTAATCCGTTAAAAGTAGAATATTGAACAATGAACACTTATTAGTGGGTGAAGATGTTTAAAAGTTTTCAGCTACTTAGAAGGGGAACTGAGTCGGAATCGAAGGCAAGCGTAACCTAATGTAAATAACATACAGGTATGACTTCCCGTGTAAAAATGTAACATTAATGAGTAAGAAAAATATTCGGTAAGAGAATCCATGCAGTAAATACTTACCATGTCCCTTCGCTATTTCGGGAGCATGAAAATACCCTGTTCATAAATCCTTTACCATATTTTTAACCTACGTATTGATCAACAATTACTTATATATACCGCCTTTGCTATTATAGGCTAGTAATAATTACCTAATGGATTATAACATTAAACAGTTGCCTTTAAATACATTCAAAGTGACACTAAAAGCATGGCTAGTGCAAGAAGCTTTCTGTTCTGTCGCCGAACACATATAATTTTTGAAAGACCTAGATAATACATAAAATTTGCAGCCTTGACTATGACTGTTTCAACTTAGTTTATGTAGTCGTAAGTTTCGATATATTTGCATGCCAGATGGTGGTGAAGTATGTGACATCTTTTGTCCCATATTTCAAGCAAAATAAAGTATTTTTATTTCTATTTGTGCAATTTTGTATCGCAGCTGACTTCTAATTTCACTTGGATAAAATAGTAATAACAGCAGTTACGCAGTCATGCATGTATAGAGAAGTATTTATAATGTACAGTATACGAAACTTCGCACGCATAATATGGTACATGCAATTTTTATATTTCTAAAACACCTTTTTCATTTTTATCTGTCTTTTATAAATTTAACAGGCACGCGATGTTTAAATCTAGCTACGTCATAATCACATCATGTGAAAAATCAATGTCTAGTCTTATAATTAAAGAATGAAATTTGAAATAAGCTTACTTTCTTTTTTGAGAACTTCAACTCCTTAATCCTAACAACATTGCCCCTGTACTGAGCGGTCTCCGCAAATATTTGGGGACAGCAACGGCTCTCGCACGATATACCGCTCGCTAAACTTAACTGAAACAAAACATGTTATGTAGTCACGTCCAGCCATTGTTGAGCCATTTGAAACTAGCCTCGAGAAAAATTAAACTGTGAAATATATTGTTATTTTTTTTTAGAGTCAAAGTAACAAAACACTTGTCTTTTAATTTTACATATTCTCCGACATATAATCAAGCCAGTAATTAACTAGCAGTTTACTTGAAAAAAAAAACTCTACAGAAGTTAGAGGGTTCCGTCAGTTTTCAAAACTAGAATAAAGACTCCCAAGTTGAACAGTTTTTCTGAGTTTAGGCAGCTAAAAAAATAAATGTCTGTTATTTTAGACAACTCTGTAACATATATAAAAAAAAATCAATCAGAGCCAGGCAGTTGCGGCATGGGTGCCTTTCCTTATTAGTCATGTAATGCGAATCAAAGCGTGACACAACGGGAGGTTTCGGTTTTTTTGTCACGTGAGTAAATTACTTCAGTTTGTTTAATGAAAAGATAACATGTGCATTGCAAATAAATTTAAAAAATTAGGTTTCCCAAAGCTAGCGAAACTAATCTGATAAGTGATAAAATATATCTAATGTTACGTCAATATGCTTGTACAGGATAAAGTGACTTATCTCACACACATAGCTAGTTGAAAAACCGATGGTTGGTAAACATGTTTAAGTGAAACTATTTTAATATTTTTTTATCCCATAGTTAGTCCATCCTTTCCAACCAATGTTACATTTTACATTCCATTAAAACTCAATAGTCCTTATACCATGGCGTGGCTGTGAGCGTCCCATGATACAGACAGGGGCGACATCAGCTTAGTGTGCACTTTTACGTTCCAAAAAAAATACGAAAAGGTCTCTGTGTGTTGGCTCGATCCAGCTTTGTAAATATACACCTCGCAAATGACAGGAACACCATTGTTCCATGTACGGGACAGCCATATTATAAGTATCATTGTGGAAGTTCGATTATCGACTACATTTCTTTTATTTTTTAAAGACTATACTATGGAAGTAGTTAACGAAAAGGATCCAAATCCAAAAAAAAAAAATTTGACTCCATTATGGCACAGTTCTAATTAAACTATGTGGAATGGACAGAATTATGTGGATTGAATCTTCTTTCCTAAACTACATCCAATATCAGCTAACAGGTCGACATACCTTACTAGGTGACCAGACTAATCCACTACCATAATATCCATTGATATCCTGGGAATCTATCTTCCAGAGTAGACCCTCTATCTCCTGCTCGATCTTCCACTTGCGGTAAATGCTAATAGTAACGACTAGAGTACAAAACAGGGTGACGGCCAGCGTGCCTGCGACCACTAGGGCGGTGATCTGGGAGTCGTCTTTGGGACATTTCTCGTTGAGGAAGCCGCAGGACGGCTCGTCTTCTGGCTTCACGTTGTCGGGCCAGTCGATTTGGATGCGCGGGTTTGTTTTGTATTCCTGAAAGAAGTTTACAAACCGTTTACACTTACACGACTTTGCACGTACGAAGCCAATATGGCCGTTACAAATTTCAACTCTATTGGCAGTGCGCCAAATTTCAAATGGAAAGATATTCTTCGTCAAGCGGTAAAAAGTTAAAACATAAATAACTTCTATAGAGTTTCTCCCAGAGTTACTTAAATTGGCACCATTGAAAGCTTTGGGGTTACACAATGGTATTGTTTTGTGTTTTTCTTTAACTAGAACAATTAGTGTAATCTTTGTTTATAGTTTGGTTTTGGATACATTTTTCATGAAAAGTTGAATTTTCAACATACTATAGGTAGTGTCCAAATATCTAACAAAACCTAACCTGATCAAACCTATACTATTGCCCCGGTATAAAAACCATAATATTTAAAGCTACCAGCAGCGGTGCGTTATAGAAGCCAGTTCCCGCCGGCTTAACTAACTTTGCCACAGTTTAACAGTTTTCCTCGGGCTCAATAAGAAAAGGAAAGCTAATATATTGACTCCATCTTACCTAAGAAAAAACTTAACTCTTCGCCGCTGGAACCTACATAACGAATATTTTTCCAGTCAAAACATTTGATTATCTCTAACGACCTCTAATAACCATAACCTCGTAACACCCAGTGTACATTACAATGTACACTCCCTTTCAATAGAGTAAAAATCTTTTATAAAAGGTAATAGGGTAGAATTTCTTTTGTTTCATTAGTTTTCGTACAAAAGAAAATTCAACCCAATTCACTACATAGTAAGGTTGGTTTTAACTATTAAATATTTTAGTATGATGGGCGTTACGAGGATAACTTACGGGGAACTCGCGGGTGCTCTGATGGAAGTGTCCGACGGGGACCATGCTGTAGGTGCAGTTGACGTCGTCGTCGCTGAGGTTGCTGGCCGAGCGCGCCTTGAATGCCAGCACCGAGAAGTTGCCCTCCGAGTCGGCGCGCTCGTCTAGGCGGATTGTCATTCCGGACACACCTGCAATCATTTTATCGTCTTCTTAGCCTTGGGGTAGACGTAAAAAAAAATTTTTGGGTTGATTCTCGTAGGTACCAATAACTGAAGAACCTATTATTTCATGTTTATCAGTCTGGACTGGACTCAGAATCAGAATGGACCCCGTTAAGGTATAGTTTAGTTTCTGCTATAAACCATTTAATCCCTAATGAAGAGTTTAACGACAACATACAATATCTTGGAATCTGAGCTTTAGTACCTATGCAATAAGGTTAACAGTTGTGTTATTGAAAATATGAATAACTTTCATCATACGGTGTTAATGACAAGCAATTTGAACACATTCCTTACTTTTATACGGCGTCGACTCGATCATTTTCGATACAATCCGTGAACCGTTTCGAGCGATAGTCATAAGTTTCTCGTACGTCAGATTCTTTTCCTCTTTAATGAGTTTATCCAGCGCCCTAGCGTAAAGTTGAACAGAATCATACAAGTACGCAGCGTATATGGAGACAAACTGAAAGACAAAAATTAAATATTTATGTCATATCTAATTTGTTATAATATACAATGGCGATAACGTTTGTATCGAAAGTGCACAAATTAAATTAGTTTTAGATTAGACACCTCTACAAACAACAGGTAAAGAGATAAACACTTAACAGTTGAAATAGTTTGTCTTATATAAAAAATGGTGTTAATTCTTATGGTTAGTGTTTGGTTTTGCGTGCATCTAAAAATATATAGAGCGCTGTGGCCTAGTGGTAAGAGCGTGCGACTTGCAATCCAGAGGTCGCAGGTTCGAACCCCGGTTTGTAGCAATGAGTTTTTCGGAACTTATGTACGAAATATCATTTGATATTTACCAGTTTCTTTTCAGTGAAGAAAACCATCGTGAGGAAACCGGACTGATCCCAAAAAGGTCGCTTTCGTAAAACTAGTTCCTGCGCGAAATCCTGGGATTAGTTGCCAAGCGGACTCCAGGCTCCCATCAGCCGTGGCAATATGCCAAGACAACGCGAGGAAGATGATGCATCCAATAATTTATAACTAAATCAAACAGGATAATTTACCAAGTTACCTTAGTGTACTTATTTCCAAATATGGACGGCAATCCTAAATCGAACGGTTTCATTGTATTGTACGTCCGCACTTTATTAGTAAACACTTCGTAGGAGCTTTCTGGCTCGGAAGACACCACTACGAGCAGCGATTGCGCGCGCTTTTTGAATTCGCTGGTGAATACGTGTTCGCAGCCCGGCTGCGATCCCCGCTCCTCAGTCTCTGAAAGTAAACATTTGTTATCACAAAGAAACAATCAAATTTGTATTTAGAACACGAGTAACAGTATTTCGCAGCAAAGCCTAAACTACCTCAGAAAGATTGTTTCTTTTCTACGATATTGAAATATTCTTAAATTTTTTCATCGTATCGGCGGTTGCCTTATACTGCGTAGAAAGTTAATCGGAGCATCAAAGTTTTACTGATCATGGATTATCTCTATTAGGTTTGGTGCAGTTTATTGAAGGCTCGCTTCAAGCGAACCATCTCAAGCAACAATGCGGATCCCGACAACGGGTCTTTCGAATTCAACCTTGTGAAAGCCACAGAGGGCCGTTAACACTTACCACTTAAAATGAACCTTCGGACATACCAATAGGTTCACTTTTGTGTGTCATACAAAAAAAAACCATGGCCATCAAAAACCGTGCACACCTCAAGCCAAAAGGCATATCAACAAAATCTATTTGACTAGTCAGCACTAAAGGCAAGGTTACACAACCTTAATAACTACAACAGTGATCACTGAGAGGCATGGGAAGAAAAATATACACTTACTGATTAAATACTTCATAGCTTCTTTAGGCGAATAAGTTATCATATCGACGAATATCACCATATACTGGCCATGAACAAATAACTGCAAAGATTCCATGGCCTGCATCATTTCTATTAACCCCGACGTTGATCCCAAAAACACGTAAACTGAAACATGAGACATATTTTTAAGTAAGTGTGTAACCAACCAAAGCGGTCATCGACGGGCGTTCCCCTCTGTCGAAAACATACCTATGATCATGTATGAGTCGATGTTTATCTGGCATAACATAACTATGTGTACGTTACGTACGAATAGCCATATACATTTGAGGTGCGTAAAAATCCGCACAGCAAATGACACTGCTCTAACAGTTTTAATGTTGCTTCGAGACAGTGAACTAATTATTACATACAGATGTTAGAATCAGCGACGTACGCTATTATTTTTAGACAAAGAATTGAGAAGTAATTCTTGACTGAGTCACATCGCCAATTTGCAAAAAAGATAATAAAGCGAACGCGTCAAAACGTCTGTAATAATGTATTGCTACATTTACATGGAATGCATGTAATTTTGATATTATTGTTTCAACTACTGTTGCAGCAGAGTTCTGAGAAATTGTTATTTTAGTTATTAACTATTTTGGATGGATGATAAATTTCAGTGTAGGTACATACAAAATCGCAGCCTTACTAAAACGCAAATGGCTATTTTAATTGCTCTACCTTCAGTTTAACTTTCGGCACTTCTATATTACAATTATATGCTGCAAAATCCATAATACCCCATCAGTAAGATTTTGTAACCAGGCCACTTCTGGCCTCCATCAGTGAAAAGCTGCCAGATTTATTATCCTGTACGATCTATCGTAGCCACAGCATTCGCAAGAGAAAACTTTCGACTACGTTAACCTATGTGTTTTCTTCATAACAATCTGTCAGGGTGTATGATAGACTTACTTCTAGTTCTATTCTTAGTGTCCTGTATGAACTGGTACCAAAAGCCCGGCGCGCAGCAAGACATTTTCTCTGAGCAGCACTTGAAGCCCTCGATAACCGGCCGCTGGTGGTTCACGGTCATGTTGTTCTTCTTCGCATGATTCTCCAGCGTCAGAGCCACGGTCACCCACGACTCCTCATACACTATGCTGAACTTATTCCAACGGAAGTATCGTAATAGCGCCATTACTGATTTTGTAGCCTAAAAAAAAACTTTATACAAGAACTATACAACAAAAGCATACATTGTAGAGGTTTAAGGAACTAAACTTTCGAACATTCACCTCACGACCACAACGTTGATGAGAATCCTACTAACCTAATCCCAATTTCGATTTCTTAATTCAATTCAATTTATATTATTTGTTTTAAATATCATCTCATTTCAATACTGCTCTAAACATTTTAAATAAGTATATAAATATTGTATTACCTGAGTGTCTGGAGGTTCCAATCTGGCGAAGTTAGGCATAGTGGAGGTTTGGTAATCGGAACATTTCTGAAAAAAATGAAACAAAAAAAATGTATTTTTATTTTTAGTTGATGGAAAAATCAAGCTACATTTTATGTAAACAAATAGAAGATGAATATAGAAACCCAACGTGGTCTGTATTGACTGTTAAATAAATTACTTTTAACCCCATTGTTATATTTTCTTACGGGTTGAATTTCGATAAAATCCTTACATTGTGGAGATTGGAGCTCCATGACTTTTGAAACCATATATGTTTCAAATTCTGTACGCAGTCTATTAGTAACGCAACTGTTTTACAACTTAATAAAAACAAGCCATATCTACGTTTAACATCTGTTAAACTACAGGCCAAAACTGTAATAAAACAGACATTTAATCATGGAGAGTCCAAAACGATACGCATCAAGGATCTTTGGGCGTTTAAACGTTGTTTATAATATATGCTGGTATTTGAATCATGTCCATTGCGTGCGTGAGTAATCGCCTCGTCGTGTCATCTAAACACAACTTACATAAGAGATCATGGGCAAGTTGACGGACTGCGCGACGATGGCCTCCGTGTTGCAGTGGCCCTCGGGGCCGAAGAAGGCGGCGACGCCGGAGCAGCTCATGTGAGTCAGCAGGCGCGTCGCCGTCACCGTGTCGCCACGGGTGTCGTTCCACTCCAGTAGGAGTTCCACGTCCGGCAGAATGGCGGTTTGGTTGTTGATCTGCACATACCCATTACGATTTTCTACAGAAACGGCGACATAAAAAGTTTATTTTTATTGACATTAAGATACTATTTCGTTTAGCTTTGTTATGTAGTTAAATTAAAATCCATACAGCACCGAGTTATTTCTGATTCTAATCAATCACCAATTTGGAGTAATTAATTTGGAAACCTTAACCTCATTTTATGTATCGCAAATTCACTGCAAGTGATTTACTGGGGAATTACGATCCAAACAGCTGAGTTACAGGGTCGTGTAACACAACACTTCGGACGAAATGTAGAAAATAAGTCAATTTAATTCCATCTTTAGCTTCGAATATATAACACAGTAATAAAAATTATGATAAGATAATAAGATATTACTGTGTAATCCGTATTTCCCGCACAGTTTAAAAAATCTACTCACAATCCTTTCTTACCTATATGATACATAACCAGGAGTTTTTACCTATACCTAAAATAAGGCGCTGTTATAACCAGGGACCAAATACCCGTACTATTTCATACAAATGAACCGGTATTCAATTTCAGTATTACAATTGTTATTGCATATTTTTGCATTTAATTCATCTAATCAGATAATGTATTTATTCTACTTAAATATCATTTATAAAGAAAATGGCATATTTACATTTTTAGTAACGTACCGGTAACGAACTCTGGTAACTAATATTTTTAAACAATCATTAAAATACGGACACGACATCTAGAATTGTATTAAGTTGTATTTTTTATGGGTAGGAAGTTTATTTTTATTTTATCTTACATTTTCAATAATTAATACATCAAACGTCAATTAATTCGTTTGGAAATTTCGTGCTCGGATGTTCTGTTTCCAATGAAACAATTTCATAACATAAGTATAAAAAGGGCCCTTCATATTTCGTTGCTCTCAGTTAACTTATTTGGCATCGTTGCTTACAAATATTCCCATGTTTAATGAATTAATTGCTCTTGATTAGGTCAAGTTCGGGATCACCAATAAATCTCGTATCACAACCGTATGCTCTGAAACCGACCTAGAAAAACAAACCCGTACAGTACAGAGCCTGCTTTATTTACGAACGTCGATAGCATTAGCTGAAAGATTTATTTCTGCGACCTACAATATTCCGAGCCACGTCCTCCGCATGTGAAGAATGTTTGACTCCGCATTTTATTTGCTCTGGCTATTTTTAGATACGGAAGTTTAGATATGAATTCGTGTTAAATAAACAAAAACGTCTTTGAAGAGTATTACTTGCAATGCGGTTTGTCAACTTGGAGCGTCAAAAATTTACAAGCTATATATATATGATTTATTTCGTTAAGAATGTTCCTCGCGAATTACAAATGATTTTTACACAGACCTTTAAATTTTGTTATAAATATCGCATATGTAAAACGCGGGTATCAGTAAACCAATTATGTTTACAATACGGCCAATAATGTATCGTTTATCACCGTGGTGTTGTTTATAAACACCTTTCTGCTTCTTGAAAAGTTTCCACGTCAGGTGATATTAAACCTTGTAAACGGCTTGTACTAACCTCTTCGAGGGCCATGGACAAGGCGCCCGAGATGGCGAGCCCCTGCCGGTCGCGGAGCTCGCCCTTGATGGAGGGCAGGTACCCGATAGTGATGTTGTACTTCTTGTGCAGCGCCAGCGCCGGCGCCGCCAGCAGGCTCAGCGCCGCCAGCGCCAGCACAGCGCCGCGCCACATGCCGACGCCTTTACCGCACTAGCCGCAACTGCAACCAACACATTAACTATCAATATACAGCGTGTAAGCCCGTAAATTTTAAAATAATTAAAAAAAACTTTTATTTAACAGTCTCCTCTTGCCAATTTGTTGCTTCATCCTCGTGTAGACTGAACAAAAAATGTTTAGATTCATAGATATCGAATATCAACATCTGTATCCTTAAATTCCTAACTAACACTCATCTTGCTTACAGATACTTAACCGTTATAGTTTCACCATGTCTGTCTGTCTGTGTCTATCCCTGGCTATATGTAATCATTTAATCCTAGAAAGCAGTAATTTAGTATGAATAGAGAAATCAATCACACGCAAAGTGGTCAAATAAATAAATAAATACGTATTTTTTTAGTAGTCACCTCCCCTATAAGTGTGAGTAAGTTAGACATGCATTTGAAATAGAATAAATAAGGTTTGCCTTAAACATTTTTTGATAAAGTAAATATTTTCGAGAATAAAAGCTGTTCTGGAAATTTAAATAAATTAGTTCCCACTCTAACTTTTGAACCGCTAGTTCAAAAAATATGAATATAACCATGAAAGTACAACTTACTAAAACTGTTTTTGAGTTACGGATCGAAAACTGCGGAACCCTACACTGAGCATGGCCCGACATATTCTTGGTCGGTTTTAATGTAGCATACGGTAAATAACGGTGTGATATATATGTGATATAATTAACTAAATGTTTCAGGACATTCTTACACAAATTGTCTGAGCCCCACGGTAAGCTCAAGAAGGCTTGTGTTGTGAGTACTCAACCAACGATATATATAATATACAAATACTTAAACATATATATATATATATATATTAAACATCCATGACTCAGGAACAAATATCTGTGCTCATCACACAAATAAATGCCTTTACTAGGATTTAAACCCAGGACAAAATATCAGCATCACAAGAGTCTTCTCAATATGAGAGTAAATTTTTATGTGTTCACAATAAAAACTAACCATTGAAAAAAAATTGTTGCAGGTTCTATCATTTGTCTGTCAAGTCTACGCAAGAACGTAGCGTTGAAATAGACCTGTCTAAATAAATGTACCTATTTCACTCAGCGCGAAGGTTGTCAAAACATTTCATCTGTATTCGCACATAAACAAAAAATCAAAGGTCAGAAGCATGGTTAAAGAGAGTACAGCGCGGTGATGGTGACAATAAGTGCGTCTATTTCTGTAACTCAATAAAGGGAAGTCTTCCTGCAGTCCACTTTCCGCCCTTAAATGTAGGAATTGCTTCCATGCTGTCAAGTAAGTAATTGGCTCGCAGCCGGACACCGATTAGACCAATTGACATGCCGCTGTTTTGACAACACGCCACTGTCTGCCAGCCTCTACCCACGGAGATGACGACGACAAATGATAACGCCTAATTAAATTCAAGTTACTATGAATATTGAGCTAATTTTGATGTAGCCGTACGTCATGGCAGTTCAAGTCGTAATGATTAAGCCGTTGAAACGTTTTAATGCGTCCCTTATGCGCGAACGTGTTACAAACACAGATACTCTGCCCGAAAGCACCTACATATATAGGCTTCACTATCGCTAAACATTACTGTTGCTAATACTGCGATAAATCAAAATTCTATTCGAAATATTATAAGGTGATAATCCAGTGACGAGGCGGAGCGTATCAAGCTAAGCAATATTCAGGATGCAAGAGTGTAATTCCGATCTCCTATCAGCGCCTGTAATACGAACGCTCAAGTTGGCCAGTATTAGCGATTTTCGCCTACGTCAATTTGCTGTGGGTCTAAGATACACTTGTTCGCATGGGTGTCTTGTGTAGCTTGATATGCAGTAATAAGAATAATCGTCCAGGAGTGCGCGCGGTGTGATCGCTCGCGGCTCAGAGCAGTGCGGCTTTGCCACGACTCGATCTCTCCTTGAGATAGCGCCAGCGATAACGCCGTCAAGTTATTTTTAGAATTAAATAAAAAGGTAACATACTCATAATAAATTACGTGACGCACATCCCAAACATAACTGATAAAACAATAAAAAGCTAGAGCAATCTCGCTTTGTCACTTTCATGTACAAATAGTTACGTTGTCTCGTTAAAAGTACTTGTCATTTTATAATAAATTATGCCAATGTTTTCAACACTCTTTTTTATAACAAATTGTAATTGAATTACCTAATACAAAATTATTAAACGTTTACTATCGTTAGGTTGTCTGCGACAGACATACCCAGCCCACTCCGACTTAAGTTTAGCAGTTATGACACCAGCACTAAACACATTATTTTTTATTTAAGTACTGTATCTTAGGTAAAGCAAAATCAATCTTTTTTTTTATGACATAGGCGGCAAACGAGCAGACGGATTGCCTGGTGTTAAGTAATTACCGCCGCCCATGGGCACTCTCAACACAAGGCGAGTCACAAGCGCGTTGCCGGCCTTAAAGGGGGGGGTGGAGCTCTGGGAACGTTACTCACCATCAGGAACACAACACTACATACCTGAAAGGTGGCAGTGCTATTATGGCTGTGGTCTTCTGTAAGGAGGAGGTACTTCCCCAGTTGGGCTGCCCCAGATTCAAGCGTGATGGTCAACGCTGTGCCCTACCTCTCATTGTTGGACGTAGTTTAAGGACACACCCGGCTCCAAAATTAATCATTATTTAATTAGTACCACGGACCCAATTATTATGGCCAGAAACCACTGGAAGACAAGCAGCGCCTACCCTCGTGGCGATTATGGGTTTAATCCCATAATGCATTTTCCATAGCATTATATAAAAACAACTTAAAGTACCATACTTAATTTTCAAGCTGAAGTCAAAAAGAAAATTCTTCGATAGAAATTTTGAGTGCTACTATTTTCTGTAACTGTTCAAGTGGATTAACGCGACTTCAACGTATGTACTTGGTGACTACGAACGACTATGAACTACGAATATTTATCAAATGAATGTAGAACGCTGGTACATACAATTATAAGTAGGCAGTTCAATCTCAATGATAAATCACCTTGGTCTTCCACAAACCTCATCCATGAGAACGCGGTTGCTGCGCGAACCTGATCGGCGACGGTCGTCACGTACCGTAGAAAAGAGGCATCGTATGCATTTCTGGGGCTACAATTCAAAATTGACCCGGAACAAAGATGTGGATCAAAGTAATCCGGGTCCTTAAACTACAACCAGAAACTACTTAATATCATCAAGATCATTTATCAGTGGTAACGAATCATAGAATTATGATCTAAATTCCAAGCAGCACTTTGGGTTTTCCAAGATGAGCCAAACCCGATAAAAAGTCATATGCACACGAAAGGGTGAAAGATGGTAGTGTCGTTTGTGGCAATGACTAAAAATCACTGAAAACGCCGCATGATACCTACTGCACTGCACCACGCGTATACACTCTTCATATACGAGTACCCTCCGTATTTTCATAACTTGAGGCTTATTGGTATTTTTTACCATCCCAATATTGAATAGTTCAGCACCCTCGAAGGCGCGGTGGACTCGTAAAAATAAGATATTTGGCACTCCAACTTGACAACATTCACTTGGAAAGGCATTTTCAAATGGATTCTTAGAAAAATCATGAAACTAAATAAGTCAATTTCATGATGTCGTATCATTATTTCTAATGACAAAATTTTAAAGGCAACCCTTGTATAAAGTATAGGTACTGTAATGTACCTACTATTCCTCGTAAGGCCCACGGGCCTACCTGTAGTACTTTACTACCTTAATTACTTTAATGAAATTTTAATTTTATAAAATTGGAACAGAGTTTGATTTCATTTGTTTCCTTCGGTTTTGATACAAAAGATTTTTTTTTGTCCTGCACTACAAAGAACGAATTCGAGTAGCATTTTACTTATATGGTGGGCCTTAGGAGGATGTGCAGGTTCATTATAAAAGAAAAATGAGGTAAACAAATATGGCTGAAAGACAACTGAATTTCTATGTAAAAAAAAAACGCATTTGTGACATGACAAAATATTTTCATTTATTAATTTTATTATATAAAATCGTTTTCACTGAATACCTATAGGTAATTATTGCATATTTGAACTAAACAGGAATGTAAGTAACAAATGTATACAATGTCAATGAAACCATGGTTGTTTTAGAAAAGTGCGTAATTGCAAAGCTATGAAGGTAAATGAGTTTGTTTACATTTTTTTTATTTTCTATTGACCCCCAACCCTCAATATAGGTACGGGTAGTGTACTGGGTTGGTCGGGTTGGTCCAACATTCGCCCCTAAATCGTTATCTATACAATATATGTGCAGGAGGGCGATTTTTGAGCACTTGACGCTTAGCTCGAATCGTGACAGTTTAAATTCTCTCGAACATGAAGAAATGGTATTTAAGAAGCATGAATGATGTAAATAAATAATCGTCGAAACTATAGATTTTGTGCAAAAATAATGATAAGAAACTTTTGTGTATGATTATTTTCTTTCACAAAGTTTTATGAATTAGAGTGTACGAAAAAAAAATCGGCCCTGCGGTCGTTTCGCAGGGCAATACTGAGGAGTCTGTCGCGAAACATCATCTGTTTTGAAGAAATCCATAAAAATGGAACCAGCAGCAAGCGGCTTGCCGTTCCTAGTACGTCACACGTGAATAAAAGGATATACCTAATTTAGTGCTTAGAAACCACGTCAAGCTTGCGACGCACGAGTGACCGGTTCTTCAGAATTATTGATAAATTAATCTCGGGAAATGTTGCAAAGGTTATCTCGTTTACGCGTTGAATATGGCGATAGATCCAAAGCGTTTAATTGGTCCCACTGACAAAATTAAACCGGGGAAAGAACGCGCCACTGCAATCATCTAGTCTACCCAAGTAACCGGTTAAATCAGCTATTAGAAGTGGAACATACAACTAGTTTCATTATTGCAGATCGAGCACCTTAAATACATTGTTCATGCTTAACACAAAAATGCATGATTAATTGAGTAATCGGAGTGTTGTAAAAACGAAGCCTCATCATAAAGACATTTTTATAACATGTTCCTAGTAAACCATATTTATACAAATGTGTGCAAAACAACGTACCTATGTTCCTATGTATTTTTTTCTTAATTAAAGCAAAATATTTATGGAACGGCGAAAATAGTGACGACCGAAGAAATTATTATAATTAAAGCTATAACTAAAATCTCTGCTTCACAGCTCGATCTACTCAAATCTGACATAATATAATTTCAACACAAAATTAGGTATATGGCAGTTTTGAGAACAAAGTGCCATCAATTAACGTGACGTGAAAATCGTTAAATTATGTCAGTATTGTCACGATAATTAAGCATGAACTCTGTATGAATATTAATTACATATTTGCTTTTTTGCATTGTATTACTGCTTCTAAATCCATGTATTTATAGACATTTACTAATTAATTATCGTCAACTTTTCTACAAGTCACGCTAATTGGGAACTTTTTTTCTGAAAACTCCCATTTATAATATCCCATAGTTATCTAATCTGCCTAATCCAACTGATATTTTAATACAAACAAATACCAAAAAAATATCTGTGACCGTGGCGCCAATAACGAGGTACCTACTGGCTGGATGTTGCAACGGATTAACTGCGTGTCAAATATGTCAATGTTTTTACAAAATGCCGATGTCGAAGGCTAATATGCGAAGCGGAGAAGTAGGTAAATGTCATAAAGTGGAGCCAAGGATGCAATGCAGAATAAACAAAAAAGGTAATAAAAAGGGGGAGAGTGAGCGATCTGACATGACTGTGGAATGATTTGCCGTCAGCTGTATTTACGGACCGATACGACCCTCATACCTTCAAGAAAAGAGCGTACTCTTATCTTAAAGGCCGGCAACGCGCTTGTTACTCCCCTGGTGTTGCCCATGGGCGACGGTAATTGCTTACCATCAGGCGATCCCTCAGCTCGTTGGCCACCTTTGTCATAAAAATAAGAGTGGTCTTAACTTTCATGTTTGCAAATAAATAATAAAAAATCCATTACGCTTATTTTTGTACGGCCTGGACTTGGTAAGTTGGTATCGTAGTAACGTGTATACGGAATCGGCTACATATACTTATGCTATTGATCTCGTCGAGGCGATGTTTGGCCTGCCACTCCCGACCGCACCCACTCTCAAGATAATAAAAATCGACCACTCCACACCACCGAGCCGCACTGTTCAAGTACACATACGTACATGATTCAACAAAATTCTGTTGGCCTTCTTTGTAAGATTGACTTAAGAAGTTCGAAACACGCACAGGGTCGCAGGAATGAAGTGGGCATTATACCGTATAGCTGCGCTGATTCCATTACTCCTTAAAGTAACTGTGATTTGTCGAAAGTAACGGTATCAAATAATAGTAGATTGTGTCACAAGGGCGCAAAATTACATATATACGGCGAGGGAGTAAATTGAATCCTAAACGAAGGGAAGGCGTCTACAATACTATAAAATTGATGCCTGGGCGTAGTAAGGGATTCAAGTGTTAAGGCCCGAGGTAGAATAAATTATGCTACCGTGTGACACATACCGTGTGACCTACCGCTTTTCACACCAAGAGTAAAGAAAATAAAATACCTATACCTATATCATAGACCGTGTTTTGTAACTTGTTTTAATTATATTTATTTTATAGTGAATATATATCATAAGTGGGAGCGAAACAATTAAGAGTATCGAAACTATATTTCTTTATTATATTTTAAAACTTATGTCTTAATAAAATAAAATCTAATGCGATTGATCAACCTATTCGTCTCTTCTTAACACAAAATTAATTTCACCGTTACAAACTTAACTACCTATGTATGTCAAAAACAAACAAAAACAAAGTACGTAATCGATGTAAAAAGGTTCGAATCGATCATGTTCATACGTTTATATGCCGCAAAAGCAAATGTCCTAGAACAGAAAAGTGCCACTTTGTTCCCTCCTAGCGAGGAAGAAAAGTGCCATATACTACATATACCCACCTCCTCCTGCGGGTATCGTAAAAGGCGACAAAGGAAAAAAACCGTCGGATGGGCAGCAGTGTCCGATGAAACCCAATGTACAGCTACTGCTGTGCCAAGCGCGGCGCAACTACTCCTCAAAACGATACAAGTCATATGTGGTAATGAACAATTTACGGCTGCAATGATGATGATGACTACCTCAATAGGACAAAATATGCTGTTTAAGTAAACCATATAAATACAGTTCAAATAGTTTAAATACCTATGTATTTGGTCACCGAGAATCACATCTCATTACAGCACAGTGACTTGAGAGTGATCGCTTTAAACTCGGTTGTAACATCATTGAGCGCGTATAATGCCGTAAAATTTCATCAAAAAGAATTATTCAATATTATTAGACAAGTTTTCAACCTAAGGCATATATTTCACTAAGAGACCATGGCGGCGCAACCAGTCGCTCGCCACCAACACATTGTATGCAGCTCTATGAAGGGTATCTCACCTGGTGTCCACAATGTGCGACTGGTTGTGCCGCCATGGTGTCCCGGCCTAAGAAAAAGTCCCACCTTCAATAAGCGCCATCCAGCTAGCCTGTAAAACTCGGGGCACGATTATTTCTTAACGCCACAACGTTGCCACTATTCATTCATTTCCTTTGATTTTATTGCAATGTCGTCATATTCTATTTAGTAAACAGACTGTCGGCGTAAGAAACAAATAAACGATCAGCAAAGGCAACTCTTGCGCCTTACTAAATCGTGGCCGTCGCATTACCGTGAAACCTATGACGTCTTAATTAACGGACATAGGTACCTAAAGCCGCTGGCGGATATAACGGATTTGTTCATGGCTGCTTTACTCTGCACTTTAAAATTTTGCCAAGTGCGAGTAGCTTAAACAACCGGACAATATTGTATCTTGTGCCTTACGAAAACTAGTTTAAATATTTCAATTTTATTCGTTCCATTCTCCTTGTTTGACTACGACAATCCGATCTCTGTTTTACGAAAGCTTGTAACTTTTAATACGCTTATACTCGTAAGTACCTCTGATAGATACAGTCACCTATAATAATATCTCACACGAAGCACGGCAAAATATTAGACAGAATCTTAATCGTAATGAGTATAAATGCCTTTTAAATTATAGCGCTTTTTCTGTTGAATGACTAAAGAATCCTATGACGCGGGCCGATTCGGATTTTGAGCACTTAGAGCACGCTTACGAATTCGATCACGATACTATAAAAACGACGATACGTAGAAATCATTTTAGAATTATGAAGCGCAATCCAATGGTTTGGTCCCGAGTTTAATAAATGCTCCGCGCTGGCACACCTGATCACCAGCGACTTCCGACAGTTCCGACTGCTGCGATATGTTCCTTGACTCTTTCTGCTATGGAGCGTTTTGCTTGCCCAATACAAGAACTACCACAACAGAAGTGAATTATTATTTGTATGATGTATTTCAACAATTTATCTATTATAGGTAAATATAAATTGTTTTTTAGTAATGTTCTAATAGCTACCTAAGTTTAAGGTCATTTTATAACATAACCGTAACGGATTGTGTAGTACTCTAAAAGGAGCTCTTTTTTTTACAAAATTATACGATGATTTTATACACGCAAATCTATGGGTTAATAGGGTAAACATGCCGGTTTGCCGGCCACTACCGCTTTTCGGCCACTTTGTACATTTTTTTAAATAATAGCCGTATAAAACGTCTAGGTATGCGTTTTAAATTTCGCGCCAAGCAAAAACGAGCGATATACACGTATCATAGCATAAACGAGTGATATCACTAGAAATTTGGACCATATTGACTATGAATCAAAGCCACCACTGCGATATCAAAATTTGCGGTGCAGGCACGTGCGAAAATTAACAAAAAAAAATATTATGTAGGTACCTACAGTTAGCGTCATAGGCCTAGTCAGTAGCATCACTAGCATCCACCATAAAGTTCGGTACACCATATAAATTCTAAGGTAATTATAATACTACACATTTTTAAAGATACGAACGTTGGAAATATCGAGTAAAAAAAGCTAAAAAGGGGCCGAAAAATAGTTAAAATTTAACCTTTAATTGGCCATAGTGAAAAAAACGGGGGACTACTAAGCTGTTACCGGCCCTAGAACATAATAGACGGCCCATAACTAGTAAAATAATCCTGTTCACGGTAGGTAATCAAATGGGCCGATAACTATAAATAGTAATAAATCAGCTTAAGTAAATTATGTAATTATTTTTATTTTATAGATATTTTTTTTTTTTTTTTATTTCTTTATTATCAAATTGTTCCTAATTAACACTTACAGACAAGCTACACGTATTAATTAAAATAGGAAATTCAGAACAGATCTTAACAGACATTATTACTACACATTATTACAGCATTACACTTAATTACATACATTAATCAATCGGTATGTATTAATCCTATGGCTTCAAGGATACAAGCTCTTTTTCTGGCGTAAATCAGGGGTCCGATAAATGGTGCTCACTGCTCAGAAGGCTGAAATCAAACCAGATGGCAGAGAACCAGTGTTTTGCTTGTTTTTCCTTTTTTTTTTCATAAAGCCATAAGAAAAAAATGAACATTGCAGAAATACAACATTAAGACTAAATTTTGGCCAAAGGTCTACAAGTCTACTGACAAGATCACATGATGGTATATGTAGGTATCAGTTGTGATGCCATACAGCTTGTAGCATTCTTCACTTTTAGATACCTTTAGATACCTAGTCACCAGAGATGACCAATAATAACAATAGGCAATATAATCTTTTTTTATTTAAGCTTTCAATCAATTTGCTTCGTTGTGAGGATCAAATATCAAGTATTGGATCAATTGCGTAAAAGTTAGAAATGAGAGTTAAAATCTGAAAGTCACACTTTCAGCTAAAAATGCTTAAAAAAACGATACTTAACTAGGTGTGACGTCACGTCTAGGTCGTCACCCACTTTAAAGTATTGCAAAATAATTCAATTGTTGTTTTGATCGTAAAATAATGCGTTGCGTTGTATACAGTTGCCATACGTTTAATTTTTCAGAAAAATGTAAGGAATCATATGATAAAATTGTTTTTTTTTTTCGCAAATATTTTTTAATCTTAAAGTTTATCATTTTAGGCTTTATTTATTATCTTTGAGACATTCCAATAGATTTATTTAATGTTTTATTTATTACCATACATTGCTCATATTACGTTTATTTAATATAATTTTGATAGAATTTGTAACATGTGTTGTGATCCATATTCTGCTTCAACCCTCTAGTGACTCTAGCTACAAAGTAAGAGAGAGAATTCAAACATAGGTCCTATGTTTGAATTCTCTCCTATGTTTCAATCCTGACAAAGGCATTTGTTTATGTGTTTATTACAGATATTTCTTCCTGGAAAATGAATGTTTATACAGTAAAAAGAAAATAGTCCATTTATTTTTATCTAATTTCAGATTTGACATTCGAACACTTGGAATGCAAAACCTGTTTTTCTCAAAACTCCACATTTGGCATAATTATTTCTTTCTTGTAATTAGTTATAAATTAGTTTTAAATTATTAGATAATACCAATTAGTCTTAGTAGGTAATTCAAAGAATTATAATAAATATCCTTTTTCCATTTTTTTTTAACCTACCATAAACAAATTGAATATCCATTCATCAACCTAAGCTGTCATAGACATGCTAGAAGTTTTCAGGAGAGGCTGGCATGTTCGTCAAGGTGGTGCAGTGCCTCTTTTGTCAATGTTTACTTTGTTCATATCAGTTTTATTTTACTAGTTTTTGGATATGTTCTAGTTATTCAGTAGAACTTGTTACAAAACTGTTAGCTAATAAGCTAACAATAATGATAAAAATGTGAAATTAATAAGTTTCACATATTATGTCATTTTTGTCAATTTTTTATTGAGATTTTGAGAGCCTTAACTAAACAAATACTAAGGTTTAATTAAGCGACTGTGTGTGGGAACCATCTCAAAACTTAATGTATTAACTACAGTAACTATACATCATTCATTTTAAATTGAGGTCTTTGACTTTAAGATACGCACTGGTTAAGTATTATGTAGCACTAATTTTCAATACTACAGATCCTCTTGCAAAACATTTTATTTTTCTAATGTATTTACATATTGTTCGGTCTGTCTCTGTATATGTTTTATTGACTTAAAAAGTAAAAGTGCCTTTAAGGTTTATTTGAGGAATTCATGTTCGGATTTAATTACATTTTTAGTCTATACTCATGTAGACAATAATAGACAACCAATAGAATGCAATAACATGATACAAGTTATCCTTCAAGTTTATTTTAAGCTTCTAACTTAAATTCATAAGATCGAGATAATATTAAAATTGTATATGATATATATAAATACATATAACATAACATCACATTGGCAACATCTGAACACAAAAGTATACTCACCATAAATTCTAAATGATCTTGTTTGTATGGTTGTTTTGTTCTTCATGAAGCCATATCACTATCATCACAGTCCAAGTTCATTCATTACACTGCACAATTAAAAACCCACACTATATTACATTTTGCAAGAAAAAACTATTTACACTTAAAATCGAGCTCCAATAGCACTGTGGTATTCTAAAAATACTTCAATATGATAAAAGGGTATGAATGTGTTAAATACATAGAGCAAGAGCAACACAATGACAACATATACATGTTGTTTGTGGATCCGGATAATCCATTGCACTACGGCAAGACCTACATCAAACTTTTTGCTCTTGTATGTATTCATTATATGTATGTAAAACAAAAGTGACAATACCATCAAAATAAGTTGTAAAATCAGAAAAACATTTTTTAATTATATTTCTCGCAATACATCTTTAGTTATTAGTTAAGATCCTATATATTAATCGAGATGAGATCTGGTTCGCATTACATTTACGCAAAACGTTAAACAAACCAATTGAACCTGCATAAAATACATACATTGCAACTACGTTGGTGGAAAACTAACACTAGAAAGTCGACACAACATACTCCGTTTACTTCTTCAGGATATCTTGATTAACCGCTGAGTATACACATATTTATGCTTCGAATTTTGAATCTCGATATATTTAGCGTAAAAACAAGGTAACACAGCACTTTCGAGTTCTTTTTATCACAAAATACAAAACAAAGTCACATAACACAGCGCACAATTCGACTTCGTGCGATCCATTGAGATCTGCGACCACAGATAACTATTCTGTAAAACATATATATACGACATACGTCATTTTTTTTAAATACCAAACACAAGCCGTGGTCCGAATCGATTTTTGAGCAAATTTTAGCACGATTTCGGTCGGTCTGAATCAATCTTTCTGGTAAAATCTATATTTGTAAATTTCAGACGATTGTCTCTATCACTCTCATGGCGCCTTAATTGGAGTAAAAGAGAAAGATGTTTGAAATATACGAACTTCGATGTTCGCGGTACCGGGCCAGCACTGTGAGCGGTGTGAGCGTAAACGTAAGTTGGCGCCTGGCTTTTTTTCCTAGAATTAATATGGGTGGAGATGTCATATTGACAGTTCGAAAGGCGATTACGTTTGCCATCCGAATCAAAACGTCATTTTGTAACCTTGTGCGCGTTAAATCTTTCGAACCACTTAAAAGCGCTCTGAGCGCTGTAAGCGAGTGATTCGGACCACGGCTATTAGAACAGCGGCGCTACAGCAAAAAACAATATTCGTAAATTTAGAGCACCTTTCTCTTTTACTCCAACTAAGGTATCATTAGAGTGACAGTGACAATCGTCAGAAATTTTCGATAATCGTTTTTTGCGGTAGCGCCGCAGTATGGTTCTGTGTTGACATACAGGCAATGAAGGATAAAGGTTAGTATACATATTTAGCAGAACTCATTATCTTTTAACTTAATTGAGGGCAAAATGAAGAACGCAGTTAGACAATTTCGAACTAACTGTATCTTTTACTGCAAACAAGTCGTAATTAGTGACACCGTTTGCAAACTTTAACTTTTACTTCTGAAGCGGTACCGCGAATATCGAAGTTCATATATTTCGGGTATCTTTCTCTTTTACTCCTATTAAGGATCGCATGAGAGTGATAGAGACAATCGTCTAAAATACACGAAGATCGTTGTTCGCGGTAGCGCCGCTGTTGTCTATGGTATCTGTCAATGTCATGTAATGTCAATGTAATACTCATATTTCATTCATTCAATTATCATGGCGGTCATTGTGTTGATGTTGTGCGTATTCGTGGATTCAAGATAATCAAGATTCAATCACTAACAAGATCGGCTAGCAGAATTCTCTAATTACCTTTCGTAAAACCTGCAGAAGTTATTCATAAATTTACAAATTATTTACTACAGTTAAAAACCTGTAAGGATTGAACTTGTTTAATATTACGTGTGTACATATACAAGCCTAAAAAATGGGGAAAGGTTTTAATAATTATATGTGTAAAAAGTTTTTCCATCCTGCATCAAGAGATAACTTGAAACGAGTAAGTTATAATAATATAAATTATATTCATGTCTAAAAAATATTCTTACATTTTCAACACATTAATCAATGTTTAACAGTAACCTTGAAATATATTTTCTATTTATTATCATTGTCTGTTCTAGGTATGGATGGCAGAACAGAAAACAGATGCTTACAAGAAAAAACAAGAGGAATTAAAAGTACAATATGAAAGAGAACAAGAATTGCACGAAAATAAGTAAGATACTCATTTACATCATAGCCATCTTCTAAACTCAATAAATGCAGTTATTAAAGTCTTTTAAATAACATTCTTCTTTTCAATATTAAATTTAGATAAACCAACTATTTAAATTACAATTTTTTACTTGTTCCCTGAAGGTCAGTCTAATTTGTTCATATTGGAGACAATTCAGCAAAGATACCACAAGATTAGATGTTCTCTGATATTACTAAATGCTTGATATGTATATTTTTAGGGCTCTGTTGAGCAAAGAAAGTAAAGACAAACTGAGCCTCAACTTTATGTATGAGCCTCCACCGGGTGTCAAAAAGGAGCGTGAAAGAGAAGACAATGAACCAGAATACAAATTTGAATGGCAACGAAAGTACAATGCTCCCAGGGAGAGCTACTGCAAAGGTGACAATGAAATCAGAGATCAGCCATTTGGTATTTTGGTCAGGAATGTGAGATGTATCAAGTGCCACAAATGGGGTCACATTAACACAGGTAAATTACTCCTTACTATTCAACTACAACCTCTCTTAGTTGCACAGCATTACAGAAATTACTTGGTTGAACTATAGTTATTGCTTTGTAGATAATGGTGGGTATGTGTTTCAAGTACACAGTGTTTAAAAATAAAAATATGAGTAAAAAAGTGTTTAAGAGTTTTTACACATGGTTTAAGTTGATGAGAATGCGCGCTAGCAGATTGTTTACGTACAATTGTATATGTATAAATAAGAGTATGTACATCATAATAATAAGTACTTAGTTGTAAGTGAAGCGATGCATTTGCACCACACATAAACCTTAAAAGGTTCCAGTTGGCATCTTAATCTCAGTTTCCTGTAAAAAAAATTATTATGATATAAATAAATAAATAAAAAAGTGCCACATTGTGTGCTAGTTGTAACAAAAGATACCATTTATTTTTACAGATAAAGAATGTTCCATGTACTCTCTGTCTATGAGCGAGGCCCGTGCACTACAAGCTTCTACATCAGCACCTGAAGAGGAGGAGGAAAAGCCTGATGTCCCAACCTTAATGCAGCACATGAGAGACTCTGGCTTAGTGATGAAGCCTGGGGCCTTGCCTCTTGCTGCCACCAGAATTGAAGACAATGATGGCGGTGCTAATCTGACTGAAATGGATTTGATAAGCCAGTTATCTAAAAAGCAAAAGAAGAAATTGTTGAAGTAAGCAAACGTTTTGTTTGATCTCATGAATCTCTGTCATAAGTCACTTTAAGTTAACTGAGTGGTTATCATATATTTTTTGGAATTAACTTATACACTTTAGACCTAACTAATCACTAGCATTGTTGACTTGGCATGTTATGTTGAGTTAATAAGTCTGAGCATTACTATTCACTAAAAAGTTTGTTTTATGCAGTAGCAGTATCAAAATTAAGAATTATATGTATATCCTATCTTACCACCTTTTTATACCGGGTGCGGCCTGTAATAGGATCAAAAATTTTAGGGATCGCTTCTACACCACGAACGTAACAACATTTTGTTCTACAACTTTACATAATTGGGTAATTTAATACTTGTGATTCTTTCGAACAAGCTAAATAGTATTTTCAATGAACAACATCCAATCGTGTAGTTGACGTTTACTGTCAGCCTACAAACTTCATAGTTTTCGCAATACATTGCTTGCTTGGAAAATCTTTTCTTATTAATATGTATTAAACTATTAGTTCTTTTCAAAAGTCGTAGAACAAATGTTGCTACGTTTGTGGTGTAGAAATGATGCCTAAAGCTAAAGCTCCTATTACAGGCCACACCCGGTATTACACTATAATTTTTTACAACTAAATTCTTATTTGGAAAAACAAACACTACTATATTATTATACAACAACAGCAATTTGTATGACTCAGCAATACACCCTTTTTAGATTGTAAAATTATTGCCTAGGTGTTCATCATTTCAGTAAGAGAAAAGTATTTTATTATTTTAGTATTATCATTTATTTTACAATTTGTGACCATGTTTCAGGAAGCTGGAAAAACTTGAGGAGAAGAAACACAAAAAATCAAAGAAGGACAAAAAACACAAAAGGAGGTCAAGAGAAAGAGAGTAAATTTTACTTATAGATTTTAATAATGAATGCCTAGATTTATGTTATACAGCCTTATTCATAAACACTTGTCAAACTTAACATACCATGCATTGGTATTAATTTGCCCCTTGCTGTGTCTTTAAAATTTGTGTTTGTTAGGAAGGGACAGATAATTGTTAAGTTTCATGAATAAGGTCAGCTTTTAATGCAATCTTTGAATGTAAGGATTGTGGGTAACTATTACTATAACCCTAAAATTTATTATAGAATGAGTGTATGAGAGGTATGCAAAAATAGGCATATTTACCGCAGGCCAAATGGGCTATGGCTCAGGGCAGCAGTAAGGGGAGTCTCTTTAAATATGCCTCTGCATAAAAGCAATTACTTATTCTAAAAACAATAATTGTGTTCTAGAAATAAGATCCCTGTTATTGCAAAATATATGCACTTTACTGGTGTTGTTAATGACCCCATGGATACTGTTTTTTTTTTTTTTTTATATCCCTTCTATTATCTACCTAATCGCCAATATTCTTGAATATCTTGGCTGTTCTGATATATTTGATGGCGACTGTACAGTATAAAAGTTGACTGGCATTAACCATGTGATATTATTTTCTGAACGTAGTATTAATCGCCATATATACGAGACAATATACAGTTGACCTCATAATGCCTTTAAAGTAATAGGGATATTAAATAAAATTGCTTATCTCTATACTATAACACTTACATAACAAGAAAATGAATCATTTGGATATTGTTATTATTCATACAAGGTGGCCTGGATGAACGATATTGATGTAGGTGTTCAACATTGCTAATTGCATTAAAAATAGTTATTACACGTTTAACTTTTTACAAAATTAAAAATAGTATCACAGTTCTATGTGATGCAAATAATGCCTAGAACGATCCTACAAAAGCTAGCGTGAAACTTGTACCTGAACATTGTCTCAAAATAGGAACAATATACAAATATTGTATATGTGCATTATATATACTGTATGCACATATACACTCGGCATTTCACGAATTTTACTCTCATTGTATTTTAAGAGTATACATATAGTGTACACCAAACATTTTATTTTATTTATATTTTGCACATAGAAGAGAATATAAGTATATACATATAGGTACATTTCAAATCACTACTATTCTTGAGACATTAGCACACTTACATATACTTATTGTATTGTTTGTTATTCCTCTGTTTGCCACACTGTAGGGTCTAAATAAATCATAAAAGTACCAAGTACAAAATACAACTAGCATAAATTACATTACTAGTTGTATTTCTACATGTTCGACAAATAATTACAAAATTACCCTAATACATTTTACTGAATTTTTAATATTGGCAGAAGCGCAGGCATATATTTTTAATTATATACAAAGTTTTCGTAATCTCTCATATAATTGAAGTGGGAGAAGATTAAATGTTTTGTATAAATTAAAAAACTATACTGACGAATTACTCAGTTTAGTTATTTAATCTTGTCCCAATTCACCTTAGTGTCAGATTGACTTGAATCCTACCTAGCTATTTACAAGAAGTATCGAGTTATACAAACATATAAGGAGTAGTACTAAATCTTTACATAGGTGTTATCATCAATTTCAATTATATCCTCTCTATCATTTCTTTCTTTCCAATGTAAATATAGTACACAACCTATTATAGTTATAATAATGGCAGTCAGTACTAACACACTTTTTAAAATTAGCTTACTTGGAGTGACAAACAACTGAGCTCTCCATTGTGAGGGATCATTTGGAGGAGCAGGGATCACTACTATTTGAGAGTTAGGTATTATTTGAGTCCAACTTTTAGAATATCCTGACAGACCTACATTTAAAGTGTCTACAAAGTTAGGTGTTCTGTCTAGGCCAAATATAGAATATGGCAGCTGCAATGCGTAGTATGCAGACTGTGAGAGTTGAGCACAAGCTCCAGTCCTATAGGTTCCTTCTTGTGACCAAGTATTGTAGCTAATCTTCGGCCCTGGTAAATTAGTACCTGAAAACATACATATAAGAATCAGCATATGTTATCAAAAAAGTAATTTATTAATTCATTTGATGGCTTTACTAATGAGATTACCAAATGTGAGTTTTCTATTATACAGGGTTCCATTTATAATAGGCACTTTTTCGTTAGTTAATCCAGTGACCACAATGACCTTAATAAAATTTGTATCATATTCCAGTTCATTCCTGTATGCATGCATTGTGTACTTTTGAGTTGTAGCATTTTTCTTTGTGTAAATTATATCTAGCACACCATCCATATAAAAGTCATAAAAGGTAGCCATAACAATGTCTGTTCCAAATGTATTGAAAATATCCCATTGTACTTGAAATGTTCTGTAGAATTTACATTCAGCATATGTGCAGGCAACATTGTGAAGGAGGAATGCTCTTGTTGCATTACTATTTACTGGACTGAGGGTCATGAGAATATCAGGGTAACCGTCCATGTTATAGTCCCCACTTCGCATTGTTATTACATCTAAATACAACTCATTACGAGGAGGCACAAACCGCCACACTGTCCCTTTACCATCATTTAAGTCCACTTGCAAGTCATGCCATTGATGATTGTCATAAATCAGGATAGTACTATTGATACACTGTGTGTCATAGCAAACAGGTATAACTAAAAAGAACTCTCCCGAAAGGGCAACATCAAGGAACAGTGTTTGACCATAGATTGTTGGCTGTCCAACAAGGAGCTCAATGCTGTTGTTGAACCTGAATCCATCACTTTCTTTACTCAACCACAACTCAACATCCAATTTGGTAGTCACTAGCAGGTCAGCTGCATTATCATCATTAACATCAAGAAAAGAGTGTGAATGAGGAAGTTTTATAGGTTTGAATAGAGTATCACCCATTGCTACCTCCTTAGGTGTAGTTCTGGTCTTATCAAATACCCAGAATACTCTTTGATTTTGAGTATTAAGACCAAAAAGGTCCAGAGTCATATCTCGATTGTAGTCTATCACAAGGGGCTGCCCAATTGTTATGGCTTTTACTAAAAGAGCATCTGAACAATTTAGGCTTGGCATGCCACCCCATATTATCCTAACTTCGTGAATTTCGGATTTGCTAGTATTTACAGTTTGCGTGGTCAATAGAATATCCATATAGGCGTCACCATCGTAATCTCCAGGCACAACACTTGTCACCAAAATATTACTAAAGTTGCATGAGAATATAGAAGGCCTTAAAAACGGTTCCTTATCATGAGCTAGATAAACTTCTATACTGGAACCATTTTTGATAACAAAGGCGTCGGTCAGTTCGTCTGAATTGAAGTCACCAAATGCAGCAATGATCCCTTCTTTAAATTTACCAAAAGAGTTTTCAGTCATATCACTTATACACAAGCAACAAGTAAACAGAACACTGAACACTAAACATTTTGGCTGTTGAATCATTTTAACAGTCATAATATATTATAACACATATGTGATAAATTGATAATTCTGCCTTCTGTTTAGTAAATTAACAAATTACGTTTACGTTTCATAGCTGTGTACATAACATAACACTATTGTTTTGTCTGTCACTGTCACTGTCATGAGTATCACGTACAAATCTACTGATGATCTACTGTCATTTTTATCTAAAGCTGAGGATACACAACACTTAAACTAAACCTCTCTGCACCATAGATAAAAAATACTTAACTAGAATTAAAATATTCTCTTTGGTTTTGTCTTGTGTGTTCTTATTACTACCAACGTCGAAGTTTGTATATTTTGAGTATCGTTCTCTTTTCTCCAATTAAGGCATCATAAGAGTGACAGAGACAATCGTTCGAATTTTACGAATATCGTTTTTAGCGGTAGCGCCGCAGTATCTCGTCTCGAATGCCTGCGTTTTTAGTTTTTACGACCGCCTCAGCGATATATTGAAACTATTTTATTGCCAAATTGTACTATAAACCATGGCAGATAGTGTACAAGTTTTAAGGCGCAACCGTCCTGGTTCCAAAGCAAAAGTAAGATCTTAACAGGTTTTTTGTTTATTAAGTGTTTTCCATACGATACTATTCACTAGCATCATTTCTTATAGGACTTTTGCCGTTGGCCTGATGAACCATTCGAAGAGATGGACAGCACTTTAGCCGTCCAACAATTCATACAGCAAACAATTCGACGAGATCCGGCCAATCTAGAAGCTATTTTAAAAATGCCTGAGGCGCAAGACGAAGGTGTCTGGAAGTACGAACATTTACGGTAAGTTTCACTTTAAAATATGTAACTATTGATAGCAGGTGAACGTATAAGACTATAACGAAATGGCGGCTAGAAAAAAATTACAACTTAATTAGTGGAAGATTGTAATTTATCTTCACAATGGTCTCACATAACAATGTATGAAATAACCCCTCCCATATCCCCTATAATAGCTTAAGAATTGATTTTCTAGGCAGTTCTGTATGGAGTTAAATGGTCTAGCGGTCCGCTTGCAGAGTGAATGTAAACCAGAGACCTGCACACAAATGACTGCTACTGAGCAGTGGATTTTCCTGTGTGCGGCTCATAAGACCCCTAAGGAGTGCCCTGCAATTGACTATACAAGACATACTCTGGATGGTGCTGCATGCTTGCTGAACAGTAACAAGTATTTTCCTAGCAGGTAAAGTTGTAAATATATAAATTTTTATTCCATGTGCTGCTTGTTTTTATGACCCAAATATTACTATGCACAAGAGAACTGCAAAATGTTACTGGCGGTTGTGGTAGACTGCCATGACTGTTCATTTATGAGAGACTGGTTATCATTACATGCACCAGTGTCTCAAAAATTGAATAATTATGATTATTTATTAATTGTTAGTGTAAAGTATTACAATAAGATTTTAAGTTAGTTTATTATTATTGTGAGCCATCTGAAATAAATAAATATAATAATAAGGCTTGTGTTGTGGGTACTGTGAGCCCATTATATATATATAATATACAAAAACATAGACATAGAAAACACCCATGACTCAGAAATATATACCTGTGCTCATCTGTACTGTAAATTGAACCTAGGAACCACTTTGTATCAGACCTTTCATAGAAATATTGGAGTAAATATTTAAAAAAAAATGTGATAGTAGGTGTATTGTATTGCTTAGTTTTTACTATGTATTTAAGCATAAATATATGTCTAGTTTAACTTTGTCTTGAGAAATAAAACATTCTTAAGTACCTGTCTTTCTATCTTGCAGGGTGAGCATTAAGGAGTCATCAGTGGCAAAATTGGGTTCAGTATGTCGCAGAGTATACAGAATTTTTTCACATGCATATTTCCACCATCGGTCAATTTTTGATGCTTTCGAGAAGGAGACACATTTATGTGAAAGATTTACTTATTTTGTCACAAAATATTCAATTATTTCTAAAGAAATATTGATTTTGCCAAAACTGGAAGGTGAGATGCCTCTGCCTCAAACAGCAGGAGAATCGGAAGCCTGAGATTCAAAAAAATAATTCACTTGTAAAGTGAATTATTTGAACTGGTCACCAAACTGGAACTCATTAAGCTATATGCAGAGAAGAATATGCTACTTGATATTTACAATGTATTGATAAATTATTGTTTCACCTAGTTCTGTAAAATGTCCTTATAGATTCGGCTTGGTAAGTTGTAGCTTACTGCGGCGCTACTGCGAACAACGCTATTCGTAAATTTCGGACGATTGTCTCTGTCACTCTCATAAAACCTTAATTAGAGTAAAAGAGACAGATGCCTGAAATATACGAACTTCGATGTTCGCGGTACTGCTCCTGCTGTTTACATTATTAGGTAGGTCCACACTATGGTTGGTGTGGTTGAGTGGTCTCAAACATGTGCCTAGTATGGCGCACCTACTCTGTCTAATCAATTTTCTCATGAGGTTGCTCAGCCAGTGTGGGGTCAACTAATAATACTAGTATACCTGTGTTAGATTGAATATTGTAATCAATCAATATCTTATGACTTAACTCAAAAGTTTATAAAACCTCAATGGTCACTAGGAAGAATAAGATAAAAATTTGAATAAAGGGATGTATCCAAGTGAATCTGATGTAATCAAATAGAGTAGAATCTCTTATTCCTGTTGTTTATAGATGTGATTGTTTCAGCTGTTTGCACTATTTTAAATTCTTCTGGTCCATATTATCTAAGATTTCCAAGACAGAATCTACTTAATTAAACACAGCATGAACTAACACAAGATAATATTGATCAGAGCATTCTAAGGGCCTACGCTAGCTGACGCGGGCGCCCAACGCGTGTCCATACAAATGTTAATCCGCGCGGCGGGCGGCTGGCGACTTTTTATATGGCACGCGGCGGGCGTCCGCGTCAGCTAGCATAGGCCCTTATCAAATACAAAAATGTTTTGGCACATTACTAGTAGTTTAAAGTTGTATAGTAGAATATTATCCTCCGATTTTATTTTTTAGTACCGCACGGCACAGCATACGATTCCCAGATCAACTAACATGATTTTTATGTCTGTTATTGCTGAGACAAATTAAAAAAGTTTCAAACGTAACCCTTTCTGTACTGCATTTTTAGCACTGAAATGATTAAGATAAGGTGTAATAAGTAGGTATAAAATATTTCTAATAACCTATTTAATTTTAATAAGTCATTTTAAAATTATCTTGTAACCACTTTATCATAACATTACCTATAATAAAATTGTAGTATTTTAGTAAACTCGTTTTAATCCCATGATATTGCAATACTTCTTTTTTCATTTGAAACACCAGCTTTAATGAATAAACATTTTACTTCATACACGGTCACTTTGTAAGTGTCCATTAGGTAGATCTTTATGACATAAAGGGGGTATAAAAACAGTCATAAGCACCCATAACATTATAGTGAGTACAGATAGGTGTAAAAATGGTAACCATATGTAGATCAATTAAGTTCAAGTCTCCTATGGACATTGTGAAATATCAACAAACTGCTCCCCCTCTTATGGTAACACTAAAGCACACAAACATAACTTGTAATCAATCTATATGACCAAGATATTCTTTTTATCTTTATTCAAAGACACAAGTAGCTATAATACAGCTATGCCAAGTACACTCAGTATGTATTGTATCAAAAAAATAAGGCAATCTGATAGGTGCCATACAATTATCTATGAGAAATCTCAATCTAGTTTGTTTATGGCAAATATAATTATTTCTGTCTCTTTTAGTTCTGAAATAAAATGTATACCTAAATGTACCAGGAAACATAGATTTTTATGAACTTGCTTTATTTTATTTATACACAGATTAACTTGTATTAGTTTGATTTTTCTTGTGTTTAAAAGGTTTCTTAGATTTAAAGGATTGGTGCTGCTTTTGAATATTCTGAGTTGGCTCTTTTTGCCAGAATTTTTTTCCTTGCAATGACTGGTATCTGTAAAAAAAAATGCATATACATTTCAGTTCCATACAATAAAATATTAGGCCAATCAACCCATTATCATAAGCTTATAACTCAATAACTACAGTTATGCCATAGTTAAGAACATTCTTCATTTCTTATAAGAAATGTTCTTATTTGGGAATATCTTAAATAGTCAAAAAGAGGAGTGGTTACTTCAAATCACTGACTACACTAGCCTTGGATTAGAATATGGACCATGAATCACGATGGCAACATGGTCATCTTAGTAAACATTTAACAAAAAGTTGGTTTGTTACATTGATAACTTCTGGTGTGTGGTGTGTAGGTAAAGGAGAAGTGTGAAAGATTTATTAGAAGAATTATAATTACTTAAAAATGTTACAAACCCGATTTGAGTAGTGTCAGGAACATTCTCAACTGACAGTAATATGTGAATAACAGGTATTTGCCGTTTTACTACTATTGTTTCCAATCCATCCACTTTTGGTTCCCAAAACTCTTCAACACTGTTGAGTAAAAATAATTAAAGTGAATGCTACAAAGATATTGATAAGGCCCTTAAAATTAAATGTCCAATTTCAAACCAGAATTGTATTAATAAACATAAAAAATATTAAATTACTTAAGCAATGATAATAAGTAGCTGCAAATGAAGTGAAGCAACTTTTAATATATTCATTCCAACAAGGTTTCATACATTGCAGTAATACTCTTATTGATTATTATTGAATGGACGATGGAAATTGTTAATTTTTGGTTCAGTATTCACAGAATTTATAGTAATTGTGTTGTATACATGAAATAAACCTCAATAAGCACGAAAAACTGGTGTGTGATGGGAATGAGCTGTTTAAGTCAACTTTAAATTAGATGAACATACTTTTTATAAGCGAGTTTTGTAACTTGATGCTCGATTGAAAATTGTCTTTTTAAAATTTCGGCGCAAGATATTGCCTTGGGGATCCCCACCCCGGCCCCGGTCCACACCACTGCTGTAGCAGCTTTATCTTCTAAAATACCAGACGCATGTGATAAAAGATTTGCCATTTTACTTCCACCTTTTACCTAAAAAAAGATTAAATGAATGTAACTGGATTCTAAATAACTATCGGTCTTCTTAACTATAATATAACCTATAAACAACGTACTTGCATCCAAAGAAAGTTTTCCGGTAGATTCTTTATAGGTATCTTATCTCGTTGAAGTTCATCTTCAACATTCTTTCCCTTAAAATAATTTTCCATGTTTAATTCAATTCAATTATTATTTTAAGATGTTTACATTTATTTTATTTCACTTTAGTTGACAGTGTCACTAGTGTCAGACTTTCCTGTCAATGTCACTCATGAGTGACTAGGTCCGGGTAATACGCAACCCAACAAATGACAACTCATCAATTGGCGACCACTTTTTTGTACGTGGATTGATAGGTGGAGCATTGTTGCCGCGTAAATAATGTGGCTTCGGATTGCTGCCCCGTAACGCGTTTTTACGGACCGAGAATGCGCTACCCGAGAATTGACGAATCAGCGTCCAATCGGGTGACACAAATTATTAGTCGCGTATTCTCGACCCGTCGGGGTCGCTCAATGTTGGTAATTGAGCGACCCCGGAATGCTCTACCCATCAATTGACGGCCCAACAATCGGCGACCAAGTCTTTTCTAGAATAGTTTCATATTAAAACGTCGGTTTTGGCTGGTTATTCACGGTTAACCTAACACACTCCTCCTCGCTTCGCTCGTCGTCACACCTATCTGGACTCTGTCACATATGATATTTCTGTGGCTTCCAATTGATGGGTCGTTAATTGTTGGGTCGCGCTTTATCAACCCGTATCAAAAATGCACATCCCAACAAATCAAAACCAAGGGACCCGATTGTTGGACGCGGATTGATGGGTCGAGCATTGTTGCCCTGTACAAAACGTGGCTGCGGATTGCTGCACTGTGATGCGTTTGTACGGACCGAGAATGCGCAACCCGAGAATTGACGACCCAATAATCCGAGTACATCATGGTCGCCAATTGATGGGCTGTTCATTCCGGGGTCGAGCATTGATGGTTTGCGTTTTGATGGTCACCCTGTCAGTCACTACACTACTAATGCCCGGAATACAGTTTTTCAAGCCAGTATAGTAGGCTAGTTAGTAAAACTGCCGCCAGTAATTTTATGTAAATGTGCCGCTCAAGTTGTTCGAACGGCTGTTTTTTAGAGCATTTTTTTTGGGGCTGACTGTGAATCTACGTTTATTATACATCGATGTATTAAAACTATCCCGGCTTCAGCACTAGCTTACTACTACTAGCCTGAAAGTTAAGCTAGTTTTGTATACACGAAGATAGAAACACTAGCTTGCTAGCTAACTAGTACTAACTTACTATACTGGCTTGAAAAACTAGCCTCGTGTATTCCGAGCATAAAGTATCTTTGTCCCATACTGGCGTACGCGGATGCGTGCTCCAGTCATTATTCCTCCTAGACTTAAGAGCATAGGGCCTACCGCGAAATTAAAGTTTACAAATTTCGAACGATTACGAGTAATAGAGACATGCCCGAAATCTTTGAACAGCAACAACGTGGCTTGAAGCGGTGAAACGTATGCGGTCGCCAACCCGCCTGTCAAGCTTCGCTATGTCACTGAGCGCCCCATGCTCAGAGATCGCTGCCTGCCTATGTTCTAATTCTGAGGGTTTAAGTGGACGATCGGTCCTCAGACTACATCAGGCCCAGGCCCTCTAAGGGCTGAACGAGTAACTTTTGTTTTGTTTACTTCCTTTATTAATTATTATCTACCAACAGTAAATTAAAAGTCAGGTACCAGGGCCACTACCAATTGAATATTTAATATTCTCCCACCGGGCTCAGCTTTTCCCACAGTAAACATGATCTACCTTTTAATGTAATGTAAACAATAACTCAACATGCAAAGATAAAGGTACAACATTTTTTATTTTGCACAATTTTTAAAATTGTAACTGGCCAAATTTGATTCGAACTCGCAGACTGAGGCATGAGATTTTTTGGTGCGATTATTTTCGTCTTCAGAGTTTTTGAAATCGAGTGCACGACTCTAAAGAACCGTCCTCGTCCTCGTCGTTTCGCTAACGTCAGAAAACGCTCAATTCATAATTTACAATTAGTACTTTGTACTCTTGTGAATAAAATGAAATTTTGCTATCTGTATTTAAAAGTGTAAGAGAGTTAAAACACATTTTTGACGTGGAGTACACGTATTCGAGGGTATAACGCCATCTATATTGGTTAATTAATCGAATCACTAATTTCACTTGGCATCAGTATTAATACAATTAAGGGTCATCAGTCAGTATGTAATGGATATGATTATATGTATTACAGGATTGAGTTTAGTATATTGTCTGTTTTAGCCAGGGCATTCAAATTGCTAGTTGTTAGAGTTAGAGAAACGTACTATTGACCATAATTCAAATATAACCGCATCGTGGTGTGGCTTTACTAATGTTAACGATAACATACTTACGCAGTTCTTGAACAAATATTGGCAAATACTTAGGTATTTGCAATATCGTTATAGGTACGACTAAATATTATAGCTAAGAATTGCCTTAAACGTAAGTAGCAGTGGGCAGGGCACATAGTTCTTTGTTCTGAAATAAATGTATGGTGGGAATGTTTTTCTTAGTTCACTACACCCTTCAAAAACCGACGGATGGGTAGCAGCCTCCACTGAAACCGAATCAATAACTGCGACGACAAACCGCCTATGTCCAGCAGTGGCGATGGCGTCTCACAGCTGAAATGATAATGATGACTACACCCATTACAACGCGTAAAAAAGTCATAATCATCGTTTTAGCAGAATAATTATTCATGTAAATGGTTCAAAACTTCGGGGTGAATTTTCAGTAGGAAATAGGTATTTAATCCGTTTTTATTTGTTTTTCACAAACGACATTTTAGCACGAATGTGCCTCGACGAAATCTCTGATAAAAGGTTCTGAAACTTGCCAACGTTTCCGTTCGTTTAGCGAGTGGGAATACTTGGTCAGAGGCTGTAGCCGTGATGCAGTTTCTCTGCGACTCGTTTAAATGCAGCCAGAATCGTGACAGGCCGGGCCTTTTGTTTGCACAGCGGCATAAATATAGACATTTATACAATCCGCTGGTCACGCGGTTGATGAAGGAGAAACCGCATTACCATCACTCATGAATACGGGAGAACGTGGGATCGAATGGGCCATGACTAATGTAGTGGCAAACGGTAAAGCCCCCTGCTGGACATAGGCCTCCTTCAAGGATTGCCAAAACGACCAGGCCTACTCTGTTTTCCTCCAGCGGGTTCCAACTAGGTCGTTGGAACACCTTGTGGGAGGTCTCACCCACACCGCGTCTTCCGGTAGGTGGTCAGCAATCAAGTAATTTTTGGTCGCATCAGCTATCTTTCTGGCAATGTGCCCTGTTAACTGCCACTTAAGTTTAAGGCAATTCTTAGCTATAATGTAGCCGTAACCTATATAACGATTAGGTATTTGCCAATAGAAACTTGTACGATTTAAATGACAATTTGTTTTTGTTTAAGTTCATGTATGTAAGTATATACTGACGCGATGGCACAGATTTTATTTGCGCAACGAAGAATATACCTAAAGGTTATCATTGCGATATCGTTACGACGGGCAAGTCACGGCTAAGCAATAGTAGTTATCATTATCAAGCAGTGTTAGAGACCCAAGTCACTATAATTTTATGAAAAATTTAAATCTTTCGTTGCTACAATGAATATGATTATCACAGCAGCGTTTCTCGCGTGTCTATGCATAGTAGAAAGTGTTGCTGATAACAAGAGTAACAAAACTGTGTCAGGAATCGACCAGAGAGAAGTGTGTAAGATAAAAAAAGCGTGCGGAGAATGTTTACGTTTGGTACATTGTTCTTGGTGTCAAAAGGAGGAAAAGTGTTTCTCAAAGGAATTAGAACCTGAAAAATGCAGCGCAACAAATGAATATACGGATTACGGATGTAAGTAATAAATAATAATTTAACAAACTGACTGAGTCCCTCTGTAAGCTCAAGAAGGCTTGTATTGTGGGTACTCGGACATCATATAATATACAAATGCTTAAATACAAAAGACAACATCCATGACTCAGGAACAAATACCTGTGGTCATCACACAAATAAATGCCATGCCATGCTGGGATTTGAAGCCAGGACGCCCAGGACCATCGACTTCATAGGCAGTGTCACTAAGCCAGACCTGTCGTCAAAAGACTGAAAATATTAAACTAGCTCAAAAATGCACAAAAACACTTGTACTTATGAGTGTACACATGTAGATTCGGCTGATTTTAGGCTGCATTATCGCTGGTATTTAATTCTCTCGTGTGTTTAGTTTTTATTCCGCAACAGGGACGACTCTATCCTTTAAGGAAAATTCTATATCATGCCGCAATCCGTCAAAATCGAAATTTGTCAATTTCCCTATCTTTTGAAAAGAGAAAGAGAGAGAGAGCGGCCCGCTAAAATACTTTCTGTCGGGGCGCTCAGTACGTGTATATACTTATTAATATTACATGCATATAGTTGTCATAAAAACTATCATTGTAGTTAATGTACCAACCAGAAATTATTTACAGTTAGTCTGCAAGAAAATGCAAACTGTAGCTGTAAGCTGGAAACGGATGCGCCGTCAGTACAGAACTGCCACCCAGAAGGGGTGGATGTGGACGTGACTCCGCCGTGCAGCGGGCGCGGGGCCTGCGTCTGCGGCCGCTGCGTCTGCGAGATCCATCAAAACTCCACTAAGGTAACATACAATCATACTGTATTGTCAAATATATCGAAGCGACCAAGGTACTCAAATATATCTGAGCATGCACTTTATTGCCTTGATAACAGAGGCGTTGTTCGGATATTTGTACCTAATTTAGATCGCCCTGATATATCTGATGGCGACTATACCTACATAGATTACCTCTGTACCTACAGGAATTATGGTTAAGTTACATAGACAAGTGGCTCATGTCTTTGCGCTATTGTGCTTGTGTGGTTTCGCGTCTGTATTACCTATGAAAATTTCACTCAGATAAAATAAACTTCGCCGAACTCCTTCTTCTATACCGCGCTTCTTCTATCGAAGTTCGTATAACTATTTCGCGCATATTTCTCTTTTACTCCAAAATGTTTTTCCATATTTGATGGCGTCTGTAGGTACGTCAAATACCTACTAAACTGGAAGCGCTGGTAGCCTAGTGGTAAGAGCGTGCGACTTGCAATCCGGAGGTCGCAAGTTCAAACCCCGGCTAGTACCAATGGGTTTTTCGGAATCGGAACTTATGTGCGAAATATCATTTGATATTTTCCAGTCGGTTTTCGGTGAAGGAAAACATCGTGAGGAAACCGGACTAATTTCAATAAGGCCTAGTTTACCCTTTGGGTTGCAAGGTCAGATGGCAGTCGCTTTCGTAAAAACTAGTGCCTACGCCAAATCCTGGGATTAGTTACCAAGTGGACCCCAGGCTCCCATGAGCCGTGGCAAATGCCGGGACAACGCAAGGAAGATGATGATTTACGTCAAATACTAGTATTAATAGGTACAGTCAGCGTCATATACAGTCAGTGGCAACCGAAGTGGCCTATTTAGGTATATCGATACAAATGCAAACGATACAAATTATAAGGATGTGTTAAGATAGATTTGGCCATACTGACTGCAACTAACTATATGATACTGACTGTACCTTAATACCTACAGGTATCTACTTAATAATTCTTAGTAGTGAACATTGACCTTTGGAGGACAATAATTTAAATGAAGTATTTTTACAGATAGTGATGGGCGATTACTGCGAATTCGACAACTTTTCCTGTGATGATCCGGGTTGCAACGAAGGTCCCTACTCTCTTACGCAAGCTACCAAAGCCAACGAAAAATCATAATTGTATATGTAACATTATAAAACTATAGCTACATACTGTACAAACGTAGAATTGTGTTCAGTTAATGATTATGCTTAAAACGTACATGTCATTAGAGTTACTGGTTTATAGAAGAAAAGTAAAAAAAATGTGTAACAAATAAATATAAAACCACGACATATTATCATTATTATATTGTCCCACTGTTGGGCAAAGGCCTCCCACTTGCTCCTGCAACCACGACATATTTTTTAAAACACAATACTTAGAACTAAGGAAAATCCATTACCACGACGCATATCCCTAAAGGAGAAAGAATCATATGTTAGAAAAATCGCAGCCATCTCGGAGTCGCGAGCTTGAGTACCAACGTCTCGCCCGAGCCAGTGGATCTTTCCATTTTCCTTTATTTCTTAGCATAAAATCGATGGTGGAAACGGTGGAAATGTCAGGAAAGCTTTCTAATAATTAATAACAATGCTTTCCTGAAACGCGCCACCAAAACAGGCGAGCCATTAGAAGATAAATATACACTATACAGGGTGCAATTTTCTCAAAATCAATTTTTTTGCTAAAATGTCTTTAATGTAAGACATTTTTGTATCACGTAATAAATTGCACCCTGTATAGCTATCAAACGAACTCACAAACATCCTCTTTGTTCCAGTAAACAGTTAAATACCAATTAAGTACCTAAGTCTCAGACTGCTGTTCATACCATAACAGTCGCCGTCCCATATATCAGAGCTGTGGAGGTGGTCACAAATATTTGAAAAACGCCTCTATTATCAAGGCGATTAAGTGCATGTTTAGATATTTGTGACCAACTCCACTGCTCCGATATATCTGATGGAGACGGTAAGCATGGAACTTCAACTTGGTGAACGACTAAATTATTTTATTCTAATAAACTGGTATTTTAACTCCTACTATTCATGAGATATAAAGTAAATTTATCGGCAAACGTGTGTACCGAAATGGGCTAAACCTAAACGGTTTATAATAATCATGATTAATATAACATCCTAATGTTTTATACTTATTATTTTTGGCATTTTAACATTGACATTAACTCTAAAACATTTTACGAAGTTTGTAATACCAAGTTATTTAGTATACACCTACGGGTATACTAAGTAGCTAATGCTATGTGGACCAAACAATTTTTACGTTTTTACACTAACCGCATGGAATGTTCATTGGCAAACACATCTTAATTTTGTTCAATGTACTCTCTGCCACTGCTACGATTAAACCAGTCATGTACCGCCACTGAATGCAGTAAATATCACGTTTAACCAACCAGTTAATGGAACTCCCTGACCAAATAAACGCCTATACAAGGCTGGGAATCTATAAATATTTTAGAGGAATTCGATATTGCCGCGTCTCAGCGACGGAAGTTTTTCAGCTCGGGCTCCAAGAAGCTCAATTAAGGAAGGATGTGAGCGGCGCCTGCGACTGATGGCTCATCGGTCTCGAGTACCCCGTTATGGTTACGAGAAATTAGATTTCAACAAGGCTATTATCTCTTCCGGCGAGACGAGTCTTTTATTTACTATGGAGATCTGTCGAACCCCTATTCTACGAATATTAACGAAATATAAACGCAGAATTTCGATTAGACTACCAAAAATTAACGATATTTATTAAGCCTCTCGAGTATCGATTAAAAAAAAACTTTTACATTGATATTTGAATAACATACTTTTAAAATTTTACATAATATATACTAATATTATACATAATTGCCAAAGTAACTCTCTCTGTCTGTCTGTCACCTCTTCACGCATAAACCGCTGAACCAATTGGGATGAAATTTGGTATATAGAGAGTTTGAGCTACGACTCTAGGAGAAAGGACATAGGTAGCATAATTTTTATCCCGCAACCATATGAAGTCGAGAGTAAATGCTAGTCTTTAATAACATTTTACGCTATTATTTTGGTCTCAACGTACGTAATTCTTGTACGTCCTGTGACGTATACGCCAACATCTCGACCGGTGAAGAACGAATATAAACCTTATCTGCCAGCAGGACAATTGCTTTGACGGCATCCGTGGCAGCTCGACACCTATAGGAGTTCTTGGCCTTCAAATAGTTTATATACCTAAGCATATGCCTAGGTAAGAAGGTATATTTTTTATAAAACTTTACGACGCTCTATTTGCGGTTACGGCAGGACTGGCAAATGAGGACTGAGAGTGCACTAAGCTATCTGCCAGGACCAACATGGGTGAATTGAAAAAATATTGTACCTAAAAATAAAGAACTGCAATTAGTTAATCATTTGATTTATGTTGATAATTAACGATGATAATTGAATTGTATTTATTGTACCTACTTTTATCATTATACTCATATAAGTCATATATGTTTAAAGCATACTGCACCAACACAGTTTCATGCATGCAACATGCATGTAACTTAAATATCAACTGCTTAATTGTCGTAACACAAATGAAATTATTAACTTAAGACTAATTGCAGGTTAAGGGGTCGGGTTTTTTGTAATTCACCCGGTATGTGGGTAGAGACGCGTCATGTTTTTGCATATTTCCTAAACTGGCTTAGTGTTTTACCTGGTTGGTGGTGTAAGATTGGCTTTGGGACAAGCTAATATATATATGTCCCTACTGCTATACTGGTACACCAAATGTATGTACAGTCGACGTCAAAGATATGTTTACGCTTTTGCACCTTATCACGAAGATTAAGATGAAGAAGTGTAAACATATATTTGGCGTCGACTGTACCTAGCGGTGCCAGTAAGAGGTGAATTGAGAATGTATATCTAAGCTATGTACACAAAACCAGGTAGTTAGTTACGACATAATTAACTATGTTTTATTTTGTTTTCGATTAGCGTTGTCGATGAACGATTGACATCTTGAATATGTACTCATGTCAGAGGCAATTTAAATATGTAACAAACTGTTTAGTTCAACATTATATTTCATTATATTTTTAGCGGGTTCGAGTCCCGCTGCGAGTCAAATTTTTCTATTTTTCTTCCGATTTAAATATCGATAATATGCTAGCAGACGTTTCTGCTTAATATAAAAACAAAATAGATAATGTACTTTAACACATGTTTTATAAACGTATGTAAGTTATTGTTAAAAATTTAATACTTTAAGTAAATAAAGTATATGAACAAACGTTAGAAAAGTAATATTTAAAATATATTTAATTTAGTTATTTGTATTTAGCCCAAAAATTAAAGATGCTATTTTTAAATGTACCTATTACGTAAATAGCTACAGGTAGGTATTTCACTTTTCCTTCTCTTACCTTTGTAAATCATTCTAAAAAAAGCTCTATTTGCAAATACCTAAACAATTAAACGACCTAAACAATTATCCTTGGATATCTTTACTAAGCTTATAGATATTTTATTACGTTACTTGAAAAATTCTCGACATGTTTATTTCTTTTATTTTCAAATAATATACAAGCTAAGAACAAATATATATATTTTTTTATGAAATATTTTGATTTGCTTTGATTTTTAAGTAGGAATACTACTATATAAATTAAATGTTGAAATAGATAACATATACTTAAGAAAAACGACGAGGACCTCCGGTGTTCGAGACAGGATTCGAACCCGCATCTCCAGCTATCGCGGCCGACGCCTTAACCAATTTACACGGTGTACGGGTGGCCAAATTGGTTGGCGTCAGCCGCGATAGCTGGAGATGCGGGTTCGAATCCCGTCTCGAACACCGGAGGTCCTCATAGTTTTTTCTTAAGTATATGTTATCTATTTCAACATTTAATATACAAGCTATTATGTATTTATTAGATGTTAATGTCTGTTAATAATCTATGTTTTAGTTTATAGGTAGATATCTCATTACTACCAAAGTGAATCAAAATGCCTATGTTAGTAATACACATTAGGAATATATGTGTTATGGACCAAGTGACTAATTCATAATCTATCAAGCTCGGGCATTATACATAATGTAAAGCTATACCAGACCGTGATCAACTCTTATCAACTAAGTAATTTATCACATTGTTGGATCGTTGAGCAATAATAAATTAATTGTTGAATATATCTACCGCTAAATCCCATGCCTACAGTTGGTGACATTTAGGTCCTCTTTTATTAATTTTGTCTCTCAGGTTCCCACATTTAATAATATTTTTATAAAAGTAAAATATAAAAATATATCTAAAAATAAACGTAACAAATATAAAATCCTGGGCAGAGTACCATTTTGTACCGTTTGGCGTTGAGACGCTAGTCCATGGGGTCCCAACGCGCACAAAATATTTGCAGAAATCGCGAAGCGTCTGGTTGATGTAACTGGTGACCCAAGAACCGGCGGCTTCCCGCACAACGTAACAGCATTGCGATGCAACGAGAAAATGCCGCCAGTACCATGGTACATTGCCTTTTATGCAGTAACTATGTAGTTAAGTTTGAGCACGTCCTTATATCTTAGGTGCTGACCGCCGCGTCTTCGCTTACCTTTTGCTCAAACGCCATCTTGCTGCGTGTAATATTGATCATGCATGTTGGGAAGAGCTCGCTACACAACGGTCATCTTGGCGATCTACCATATACAAGTCAATCAAATCGTTTGAGGATGGGCGTCTCAAGACTTTGGACGTAAAACGTCAACTACGCAAAGATAGACCCAAGCCTTCCTACGTGTATACGTACAACGCGGCCGGTCAACTCTGCTGCCATCCGTGTAACAGAGTTTTTAAAACCAAGTTTGGTCTGGCCAGCCACATAAGATGTCACAAAAGGAAAAATCAATGATCTTAGTTGTTAATGGTCGCCGTCATCGAAATCGATGTGGAGGACTATATATATATATGTAGTTAAGTACTTGTAGTTATCATTATACGATTGTAATTTCTGTAAATAAATATCTAATAGGATCAAATATTTATAAAAAAAAATATATTTTTGAAATGAAACTCAACCATTCACGGCACACAGCCGTCCATCTCCAAGCAAACAGGTCACATTCAGGTGATGATGTTTAGTGTTTAATTTTGGCTTGGTTGCGGTCACGTGTGGTTTATGTTTTTAATTGATAGCTGTTACTATTTTAGAGGTTTGACACAAGCACCGAATTTTTTTGAATAATTATTTTTGGAGTTATTGTGATTTTCGAGAAAAACCCATAGAAACCATAAAAATGCAATATCTTTTCTCAGATGCATTATATGCAAATAAATATAATATGTTCTCATAAAAGAAGTTATTAGCCATAACTCTGCAAAAAAAACTTCATAAAAACACGGTAAATTAAGACACAATTAAGGTTTTTACCAAAAATGAAAACTATTTTTTTGTGGGACAGTGCCTTAATGGCGGCTTTTTTTTTTAACGGGCTAAATTTACACATAATAACTTAGTTGTGTATTAAATGCCAGCTCATAAAAATGAAGGGGTGACGAGATATGAATTTTTAAAAAAATATTCAGGGTTGACACTAACTTTTCTATGGAAATTTAATTATCATGTTCAAGTCATATTCATTGATTCTGCTCATAAATAACATCGTTAATTTTGGTTTATTATATTACTTATATCATTAAATCACTCATAACTTTTTAAAACCAATAGGTCAAAACAAAATCTTCGCAATTTTTTAGGTTTTTAATAGGCATTATTTAGTTTGACTCTTAAAAAATTGTGCTACGCAAAATCAGTACCTACTAACAACCAATGACAGTAATACTGCCCGTACTGCTTTATCAGAATCAAATTGAAAGACCTTTGCCAATATTTTAGGACTCGAAAAATGGCTTCTTGGCGACCTATTAGCGGTATTTTTCAACAATTTGGCTACCAATTACTTCAAAAAATATGGCTGGTGCAATATGACCGTCACGGTTCATAAAATACTAATACATGGTGCGAAAATCATAGACTCTATTTCCTTACCCATTGGAATGCTCTCAGAACAAACCGGTGAATCAAGGAACAAATTCTGGCGTTATGATCGAGAGCACCATACACGAAAATTAGCCCGTAAAACCACTGTACTTGACTTGTATCACCGAGCTTTAGAGTTCTGACCCTCTTTTGTCGACTATGTCAGTTGGCAATAGACAAAAAAAAATAGAAACATTCTGCCATTCCAGAAAAAGTTCTGCAACTTTTAAAACCCACAATGGATCACGTACTTATCCATGACGACCCGCCATCGCAAAAATATTCTAATGATTCTTCTAGTGAATTTGAACGGGATACTGACGATAAGGAAGAAAACAACATCGTGTTATCATCTGAAGAATTGTATACTCTGATGATTAATGATGATTGATCATTAAGCTAAATTTCATCTAAATTAGTTCAGCCGTTCTTGCGTGATCGAGCAACAAACATCCAAAAATACAAGTTCTCACATTTATAATAATTATAATCGTAATATTTTTTGGACGACCCTATTTCTATAGAAATTTCTAAAATACTTAGAAATGCTATATCTCTCTACCCCTTCTATTGTCGCGTGTAATTTTTTAGGACATAATAAACAACAATATTGTTCATATTTATAATGAAGAATAAAATGCGACCGACACAAGAATAAATTAAAAATCAATAAAAAGTGAAAATAAGAAAATCTTAAATAATTCTTATAATACTACAGTTACATTTCCTATTTTTATATACGAATAGATAATGCTATGTTATGTTACATAAGACACTAACAAACATAGAAACATTATAATTTAGGAGAAAAAAAAATAATATTTTTTTCCTTGCGGTCATTGACCTTTCATAAAAAAATGATTTTCTCCAAAAGTATGCAGAAGTTTATCATGGGAATTTTTATCAATTGTTTGTCATATGAAGCTCTTTCGAATAATCACATAAACTACACGTGGCCGCAGCCGGGCCAAAATTACACACTGTGCAGAAGCGCATTGAGGAGTGATAGGACTTAGACGTGTAGGCTTAGTCCGCTGGTAGATTTTTTGACGTTCGTACGTACATTGCAATGTACCTAAATTGAAAAATAAAGATCTTTTATTAGAAAGACAAATATTTTTTTTTGACTCGCAGCGGGATTCGAACCCACAACCACTGGATCACTAGCCCAGTCACTACCAGTTGTGCTATACGAGTACCGCTTAAGACATGTAATTTTTTTTTCTATTTATCCCTCGTCGGTCGTCGTATACGATAAAAATATTCTATTTTTCTTTCGATTTAAATATCAACGATGTTCGCTAGCAGACGTTCTGCATATATTTTTTTTTATAAAGGTTCCTTATTATTGACTCCGGAACCCTAAAAAGTCTACAAGGAAAAAAATCATAATTATGTATGTACAGTCAGCGTCATATAGTTGGTAGCATCCAAAGTACTCAAATAGTTCGGTACACCATACTAATTCTATGGTGTACCGAACTTTTTGCGTACTTTGGATGCTACGAACTATATGACGCTGACTGTACATATAATATAAACAGTTATACAGAACATGAGAAATTAAAATTTTATATTTTGTGTAGATATGTTTATACGTAGCCCGTGCGGTGAAGGTTCATTTTACGACTAAGCGAATTCTTCCTGTTATTGCGTGCATGCTTTATGTTAACTTGTGTGCCAACAGATTTGGCTAAGGCCTTGGTAGGTAGTAGAACTACTAATGGCCAAATAAATAAATAAATTTGTGCTAAAATAATGTACATACCTACATTACCTACTGTACCTAGTTACAAAATAGGCATGGAGTTACTAAACGAAAAAATAAATATAAGTAGGTACTAATTAAAGTAAGAAACAAAGACAATTCAATTAGGTTGTTTTCGGTACTCGTGATTTTCATTCTAGTGGGTAGTGAGAGTGACCCTGCCTATCAAGTCGATGGTCCTGGGTTCAAATCCCAGTAAGGATACTTATTTGTGTGATGAGTACAGATATTTGTTCGTGAGTCATGGGTGTTTTCTATGTATTTAAGTATTTGTATATTATATATATGGTTGGCTGAGTACCCAAACCAAGTACACAGTAAACTTGTGTAAAAATATAATTTTTTGTGTGAAGGTTTTGCATTTGTAAATTGCTAGTGTAGATGTCGACGGTCGATCGTCGTAATATCCGTCATATCATAAAATGCCTAGGCATATCGTGAAAAGTGGAAAATAATTTTCCATTCCAAGAGTCAACGGAGGTTTATTTTTCTGGTCAGTTTGTCCTTTGGGCATTTGAACCAACCTAACGAACCTATAACCTACCATCACATTGTTCCACATTAATTACGATTGGCCGCTGACATAATAGACACCATAACACAACAGCACAATCATCACAAAAGTTACCATTATCATTAAAATCACCACAATACGGATTTAGACAAATTGGCTACAAATTTAGCAAAATAGTTACTCGTACGTATGGTTATTAGGTCGCGAAGCGTCAGGCCGTAAGTGAATTTGTCTGGAGCTCACTAATTGCTGTGGAATACGGCGTCAAACATTCGGTGCCGTGCTTCACCTAAAACGCAGTTTTTAACAAAATCAACTTTGCAACAAATCATTATTTTTATTTGCTTGATTTTGAAATAGTGATACTACTAAGTACTTATATAAATTATAGGTCATCTCTTTATCGTCCGGACATTGTGCCCACCTCCATAGCTCCGATATATCTGATAGCAACTAAGTATTCCAGTAGCCTATAAAACCTCCTCTATGACAGATCATCCCTACATATCCTACTCACCCCATACAGTACGGTTTGCAAGAGTCGGATAACCAGAATAACCGCTAAAAGAGAAAGATGAGAGAAATTTTCGAACTTCGACTTTTACGGTAGGTAGGTTTAGGTAGGTAGGTACTCAAGTTCAGTTAGGAAATTGTACTTACCATATTAATTTACGTAGTTGATTTCAAATGTACTTGTGTGACAATGCTGTCACTAAGGTCAATCGACCATATTTTCAAAAACTTGATCTTCTTTTAATTTTGAAGGTTTAGTGTGTTTCGTTACATATAAGTACATGTAGTTGTTTAAGTACTTTAAACGAGTATGGTGATATTTTATCTATAGGTATGTATACTGTAATAATGATGACTGTTGATACTTATTGTAAAATAATAATAAAAAATAGAATGAAGTATGCCGAGCGCGGCAATGCAAATATCCGTGTGTTTTGATCCCCCGGTTAGCGGCCTAGCGGCGTCACCCACACAACTCGATTAGGAAAGGAGCTGCTAAATTGTTTAAACGAAGATCAACTGGGTATAACTTACTTGCTAGATATGTTTAAGGGCCATGTTCCACTTATAGTTTTATATTAGAGTCATACAGATTGATTGTAACAAAAAAACTTTTTTTCTGTGGTCAATAATTAACAGCTTATATGGGCACAAGTTATGTCTTTGTAGTATAGTTAGTGTTATATAACAGGGGGAGCGGTATATGTTGATAATTCATAGAACCAAAAATTTGGTTTTGAAGCCCTTAACTTTCAGAATGTCGGAGTACCTATTTGATCTGTATGATACATTTTGCCGTTACTTACCTACCTTTACCTACCATGACGTAGCCTAAGTATGTATATGGTAGTGACTATTCGGTTATCGTGCCTAAAAATTAATAATTAAATTTTAGCTTGTATTTAATATTGTTCTCGGTTGCCACGATAATTATTCATGAAATAAAGCAAAAAACGGTACATATCGCGCTTTTGCAGCGTTAGTCTGCCCGGTGACCACGAACACCGCGAGGATTCAAAACGTCAAGATGAAAATTAATTTCATTATACGCGACATAATCAGTATTTAGTTGTTTTATTTGACCTTTTATTGTAGTTATTATTTCTCACTTATTCCGTAGGTGTGATTAGATCGAGTAGGAATGATTAGCACCTTCACCACGGCATCGATCCAATCCGACCCGATGCAAGTATGTGTTTATCTACCCACGAAATTGAACAATACCTACGTCTTTTCTTTTACTGGTTTTTGTCCATTTCGAATACGGAATTTCGATAACCTATGCACGTCATGGCTTAATATTTTCAATTATTTCAGTATTAGGGTTTAAAGAGCACGTAAAAAGTGTCTATAAACCATTTTAGATCGCCAATTAGCTTGAGTTTTTCGATAGGACTGCGAGTATTGTAAGTAGGTATTTTAAAGATATTTAATAAATTGTACTTTAGTTTAAAAGCTAAAAAACTTGTCCTACATTAAACACCTAAACAACATTACAGAGCGGACCACGCCGACCGACTTTCCGCGGTGCCCAAAAACACAGAGGGAGATATTTTCATTTAACTTAGTCGCATGAATAATTTGCTTAGGTACTGCCGGACGTGCTTCGCAGTCACAAGTATGTCAGAGTGGGATGTCGATCGGGACATATAATCTTGTATATAGCACAATGCGAGTAGGAGATCGCACATAATAATGTCGTTGGTATTCGATGCGAGGAAGAATGCGCGTTCCGGACGGCGACGGCCCGGCGTGCCGGCCTGCCGTCGACGCCGCACTTCACTCTATTTATTATTTATGTAATACTTTCTATTAAATTATCCACTAATCAAAGCACCTCAGTCTAAGACTATGTTACCCTTTACCTACATACATACTTAAAAAAAACTATAATCGCTTTGATTTGAGAAGTTTAGCATAGGTAATTAACTAGAACTTAAAAGTAGTAATAAGAAAAAAAATATAATACATGCACAAGTTAAGTTTAATGTAATGTCAATTATTATGTTATATACTTTAGTTAATTACGGTTCCGAAACGTGGTCTTTCACTATGGCCTCATCTCAAAACTGAAAGTCGCTCAACGAGCTATGGAGGTGGAGACGGCTACGCTCGGAGTTTCTCTACTTCAGAAATGAGGCGATCCGTAGAACTAAAGTCACTGACATACCTATCCCAGAAAATGGGCAGGCCACATTGCACGCAGAGAAGATGGCCGATGGGGTCAAAAGTGCTCGAGTGGCGATCACCCACAAGATGGACAGACGACCTTATTAAGATGGATGCTCGCTTTCAACCGGCACAGGTTCAAGGGGGAGGCCATGATCAGCAGTGGACGTATGGCTGAGATGATGATGATGATGATATTTTAGTACCTACATAATTATATACACCTAAATTGGCGTCATGTTAATCATAGTTGCATCTGTACGGTAAATTATACGGCTATTGCTGAACCAAAGATTTCCTTTGGTAGGATTGGTCCTTAAGGCCTAAGGATGGATTTAAGAAGTGGAGCCACCGCGATTTTTGATGTTAGTTTTTTGAGGTTTTGGCAGCTCCTGCTCTGGAGGAAAATAGGGTCTCAATCTTTATAAAGGCATTAATTATGCTACTATTCCAAATTTGGTACCATATTCGTATGGTTTAAGGATGCCAAATTCATTTTAGGACTCATATTTGCACGATAAATATGTTAAACTACGTGAAATAAAATAAAAAAAAAATAACATTAGAGTATTTATAAAAAAAAATCTAATACAAAAAATAAAAAAAATATGGCACAATGATTCCTAGCCCTCGTCTCCCAATACCTCTGGATCCAAATCTAATCATGTTCGATGAGTGCGCGGTCCATTACACTGTAAAAAATATAAAACAATGATTTTGATTACTTACCCAAAAAAGTAGAAACAAACAAGCAAGCGAACTAAAAGCGAAAGTTATTCGAACATAAATTATACATGGGGGATTTCAACGCGAAACTGGGCAAGAGAGACGGCGCAGAGCTGAGAGGGGGGCAATTTGGATACGGACGTCGGAACCACCGGGGCCATCTACTGGCTGGTTTCTTGGAGAAAGAGGGACTCTATATGATGAACTCTTTCTTCAAAAAACGTGAGCACAGAAAATGGACCTGGATGAGTCCGGATGGTGCAACAAAAAACGAGATTGACTTCATCATGTCGACGAAGAAACATATATTATATTCAATGATGTCTCTGTGATCAATACGGTTAAGACTGGTCAGGGGCACATTGAATATAAGTGTTAAGCTAGAAAGTTCGCGACTGATGAAGTCTACACTCCGGCCAGCACCAATCCAAATCCAAAACCCCGAGAGCTTTCAGTTAGAGCTCCGGAACCGTTTCGATTGTCTAGGAAGCGGGGTGGACGAACTCAACGACGGGTTTGTAGAAGCTGTCCACAGCTCCGGATCTAAGTTCTTCAAGGCCCAACGGAGCAGTAGAACTAAAAGGCTCTCTAGCTCTACTCGGAGGCTCATTAAGGAAAGGAGCTAGATGATGAGTTGGTGCGACATTATACAGACAGCTCAATAGACAGATCTCTAAGTCCCTTTGTTAAAGAGGCCATTGAACATAACAAGGGCTCTAAGGTTTTCGCGAAGGACCAGTCTATTGGGCAAAGCCAGCTCGCCAGATTGAAAACTGATGATGGATGATTTCATCCATACCTGAGCTTCTGAATGAGATAGAGCGCTTTTACGGACAGCTTTACACATGCCCCGTAGCCCCGTAGTTGATCTGGCGGAAGACCCTAGAGCCAGACTAACCCGGCACTATACTGAAGATATCCCGGACATCTGCTTGTACGAGATTAGAATGGCTCTTAAACAGCTCAAAAACAGCAAGGCGCCAGGTGAGGACGGAATAACAGCTGAACTTCTGAAGGCGGGTGGTATACCGGTCCTAACGGCCCTTCAGAAGCTGTTCAATTCTGTCCTACTGGAAGGGAGAACACCAAAGGCATGGCACAGAAGTGTGGTAGTGTTGTTCTTCAGAAAAGGCGACAACGCTTTATTGAAGAACTATTGACCCATCTCACTTTTGAGCCATGTCTACAAGCTGTTTTCAAGAGTCATTACGAATCGTCTCGCACTAAAGTTAGATGACTTCCAGCCTCCCGAACAAGCCGGTTTCCGAAGAGGCTTTAGTACCGTAGACCACATACATACGCTACGTCAAGTTATACAGACTGAGGAGTATAACTTGCCCCTCTGTTTGGCGTTGGTGGACTACGAGAAAGCCTTTGATTCGATCGAAACTTGGGCTGTGCTACAATCCCTCCAACGGTGCCAAATGGACTACCGCTATATCGGAGTGCTGTACGAGAACGCCACTATGTCGGTCCGACTTCAGAACCGGAGCTCGAAACCTATTCCACTGCAGCGTGGGGTCAGACAAGGAGATGTTATCTCTCCAAAGCTGTTCACTGCTGCACTGGAGGACGTTTTCAAGACTCTGGACTGGAGGAGGAAAGGCATCAACATCAACGGCGAGTACATCACTCACCTTCGATTTGCCGACGATATCGTAGTCTTGGCTGAGACCATGGAGGATTTGAGCATAATGTTAGATGACCTCAGTAATGCCTCTGAGCGAGTTGGTCTAAGGATGAACATGGACAAGACAAAAATCATGTCGAATGCCCATGTCGTACCAACTCCCATTGTAATCAGAGACGTTACACTCGAAGTTGTAGATGAGTATATATACCTAGGTCAAACTATCCAGTTAGGAAGATCCAACTTCGAGAAGGAGGTCAATCGTCGAATCCGACTCGGCTGGGCAGCGTTCGGGAAGCTACAACACATCTTTTCTTCCAATATCCCGCAGTGTCTCAAGACGAAGGTCTTCGACCAGTGTGTGTTGCCAGTGATGACATATGGTGCTGAAACGTGGTCGCTTACTATGGGCCTCATAAGAAGGCTCAAAGTCACCCAAAGAGCAATGGAGAGGGCTATGTTGGGAGTGTCCCTGCGTGATCGCATCAGGAATGATTTCATCCGCAGTAGAACCAAGGTTACCGATATAGTTCTCCGGATCGCCAAACTTAAGTGGCAGTTGGCGGGGCACATTGCGAGCTGAACCGATGGCCGTCGGGGCGGAAAGGTTCTGGAGTGGCGACCACGAACTGGAAGACGCAGCGTGGGTAGGCCTCCCACAAGGTGGACCGACGACCTAGTTAGAGTCGCGGGATACCGCTGGATGTGGAAGGCGCAGGATCGGTCTTTTTCGGTGGGGGAGGCCTATGTCCAGCAGTACACGTTTTTCGGCTGACATGATGATGATGATGATGATGATGACCTAAATATTATTCCAGAACTGACATTTAGACATTCGATTTAATCGAAAATGATACCAAACTTGACTATATACCTAAACCCTACGCAGTTATTAACCTCTTTGTTAAGGCTAAAAACCCCCCCTCCCCCCACCTGCATGAAAAATTCAGGTGGATCCACTTCGTAAACCTATCTTAGGGATCCAAAGATCAATCCTGCCAAAGGAAATCTTTGGTTCAGCAAAAGCCGTATTCTTCGTTTTTTTGTAGTGTAGCACTTCCACTATCATGTGTGGCGAATAAAATTGTAAATACATTGCAAATAATAATAATTAAATACCCCGTCCCAAATTATTTATTTTATTTATTTCAGCATGTATTAATTAATTAATACGAATACATTTCAGCCGTATGCAGTCCAGTGCTGGACATAGGCCTCCCACAAATATGACTTGTATCATCTTGGGGGGTAGTTGCCATAGTCGCCACGCTTGGCAGGCGGGTTGGCGACCGCAGTAGCTGTAGATTGGGTTTCGACGGACGCTGCTGCCCGTCCGTAGGATGTTTCCCTTTGTCGCCTCTTACGGCACCCGCGGGAGGAGATGGGGTGGTGCTATTCTAGTCAGCCGGCATCACATGGCACGAATTAATTACAAATATGGTGAAAATTCCTATAACGAGAATCGTTCTATGTTAAATTGTGACTTGACCACAGTTTATTACGTCCCGGCTTGGAAAGGAGTAGGCAGGTAAATTGCTACCATTGCTTTAATTTTTTAATGAATATTCAAGCTGACTCATCCATTTGTTAAATAATGCAATTTAGGGTTAAAATAAAAAACCCAATTATTTTACTTTTGTGATTGGTTACTTTTAAAGCAGCTATCATGACCTAATCACGTCTAATATTGGTCGCAAAGTCATTGAGAACTCGAATACGGTGCATTTCAGCGGACAATGAATGAAGTGGCGCTCGAGCGCGTCCGGCCGCCCACCCTCTCACAAGCGCCAGCGATTTTTCACAAAGTCATCCCTTTTACCCTACCAAATATAATCCTGTACATGAACCACGTAGTAACTACTTCTAATCAATATGTAGTTATACTCAGGTTACTTTTACTTTAAGAGATAAGTGTGAAAATGGAATTGCGTTTAGATCGATTATCGCACGCTTTTGACTCCCATAACTCGCGGCAAGCACCCCCCGCGCGCGCCGCCCCGCCCTTCCCAGCCGAGTGCTGACTGAGTTGGTCGCCGAGTCAGCCGGAGGCCTTCGCGGCGCTGACACCGCACTCTCTGCCCGCGAAAAATTATAAAGTTTCGAGATGGATACGGAAGAGTTTAGGGTTCGGGGTAAAGAGATGGTGGATTACATCTGCACGTATATGACGACGCTGCGTAAGCGCCGCGTCACGCCGTCGGTGGAGCCGGGCTACTTGCGCGCCGCGCTGCCGGCGGAGGCCCCGGAGCACCCCGAGGACTGGGACGCCGTCATGGATGACGTGGAGAAGAAGATCATGCCCGGCGTTACGCATTGGCAGCATCCGCGCTTCCATGCCTACTTTCCTTCTGGCAACGCGTACCCGTCTATCTTGGGAGATATGCTCTCTGCGGGCATCGGATGCATTGGATTCTCGTGGGTAAGGTTTTGTTACTATGTTCATAAACCCGAACCCTGGGTCGTATACATTAATACGTGTCCAGAATTAGAGAAAACCTTTGGTTGGGTTTAGCACATACATATAAATATGAGTCAAAATCGAAATTTTGTTCGCAACTGATAACCAAAGTTAACCATTATTAACATAACATAAGTTATTCCAACCCAAAATTTTTGAATGGACACTAAGCCGTATAGTCACCATCTCCTGTTCTACCTTAATAGGTAAGCTGATAACTTAATATTGACGACAGTAAAGACAAAGATAAATTAATACAATGTCTTTAGCCCATAGGTATAGGACTATGAATAATGAATATACATAGGATTAGGCACATACCGTGTGTCGCCGTCATAGGAGCTTTAACTTTGAGGATAGCTTCTGCACCACGAATGTTTGTTTGAACGTTTGTTTCACAACTTAAAAAAAATATTTAATTTATTACTTGTGATTTTTTCGAACAAACTACTAAATAATATTTTCAATGAACAACATTCAATAGTCTAGTTGAGATTTACTGTCAGCCTACAAATTTCATAGTTTTCGCAGTACATTGCGTGCTTGAAAAATCTTCTTTTTTTAATATTAAGTAAACTATAAGTTATTTTCAAAAGTCGTAGAACAAATGTTGCTACGTTGGTGGTGCAGAAGCGATCCCCAAAGTTAAAGCTCCTATGACGGCGACACACGGTATTCAATTACACGGTAATTTTTTTGGGAATTCATATGTTCTAGCTGACTCACTCAGTCGTTTATTGTGTCTACCGTTCTCGTCGTTTCCTGTGCAAAAGTGCCCATAACACTCGCGGCTTTACCGCGCTGGAAAGCTATGGACACCATTGAAGGTTAAATTAAAAAACAATTTGAGTTCGAAATATTTGGTTTAATTAATGAAGTAAATTATTCAATTACAATGTATACCACAGTATGTTACGTAGGATCTATAGTACCTTAATATTTACAACGTTCAGGAATTCAATTTTACGGTTTATTTAACAATATATTTAAAACTCGGAATGTGTACGTGCGATTTTATTTAATTACTTTTTAAACTTTCTTGAACAAATTAAATAAAGTGTTGGACAAGCGGTGACCTTAATACAATACTTAGATTGGCTCGGTTCTTCATTTTGTATGAAATCTAAGACTGTAAGAAATCTCTGTAGAACAACAAATATTCCTGGTACAAATAAATCTGTTTTGAATTAGAATCTGTTTCGAGCGCAGTAGCGACTCGCTGCGCAGGTTGTGAAAATTGCATAAAACATTATCAATTTTGCGTAGAAGTACTTTATCTGATTTTACTAATTGTACTTATCTTAAGCAATATATTCTTCTTTTAAACAAGTCGGTCCTAAGTAGTAGCCATGTCATGTTAAAACAACAAATCAAAACAAAATATTGTGTTGATTCAGAAACCTAAGTGCACCAGCCCCACTTGTATGTACAGTCGACTACAAAGATATGTATACATTTTTGCACCTTATTACAAAGGATTAAGGTGAAAAAATGTATACATATCTTTGTAGTCGACTGTACAACGTTAACACATGCCTACCCTACCCCCTGATTTACCCGGATAAAATAATTAATGAATTACTTGGGCTACCAATTTTCTAAACAGACTGTTTCAGATTGCGCCAACTTTTACTTTTCGGCGAGACAGGTGTCACTTATTTTTTGTTTTAACGTAGGCACTTAAACAATTTTTGAGCATTACTGTTTATTTAACTCTTTTTTTATAATTTAACCCTTTTCGCTAACTAAGCCTAAATATTAAGTACAGGGGTATACTTATAAATGTTTAATCTTGGAAGCAAACAATTGTCAATTGATTTTTGTGTGCTTAAGTAGAAACGACTGCTAAACTTCCCATAATTCCTAGGAAATCAACTAATTCGGGCGAGACTAGAACTCCGGGACTCCAGGATACATTTTGTTGAAGGACATGGAGGAAAAACATGTGTTGCGTTATTTTTCCAACACGGACATGTAATATCTCGGAGTCGCGAGCTTGATTCTCTCCCGGAACCGTTGATTTTTCCACTTATTCCTTATCTCTAAGAATTATGACATTTTATCAATAATACCTAAAAATACATATGTTAAGTAACGTAATAGAATTTGGAAACAAACCATAAGAGGTGTAAGTTAATAACCTCAGCTCTATATACCAAAGCAGTCGACTTTTTATCTTATCCTCCTATTCCTCCTCCTCTTATCCTCATAAAAAACCATCAATGTTTCCTCCCTTTTCTTTAGGGGGAGAGGTCATTTTGAAGACAGATTTGTTATAAAGTGAGGTAATCCGAGGCCTATCACTCACTCATAATATAGTAACCCCTCTCCCTATTTGTCTAGTATCAACCCCTAAATATAGCTTGAGTCCCGACAACGGTATAGTTTTAGATCCCAGAATTAATTAAGTACTTAAAGGGTTGGAGCTTGTGGATGACGAATCGACGCACGTGGAAGCGGATAAACCTAGTTATCTGCTCATATAGAAGTTCCTAGTTCAGAACCAAATAACCAGTGTACAAAATGAAATACTATAAAGTACTAAGTTGTTAAAAACACCTATGTTAATTAAAATTATACGGTCAGAGCTCCCCACTCACGGAATACAGTGTCTACGCCGTAGCACTTGTAGCGACTTAAGTAGAATGGTGATGTAGCAGGACCTATTTTTCATTGTGCAAAAAAAATAGTTGCCAGATTATTACACAATACATATAATATAAGTCTATGTAATTGTGAAAGGGCATACAGGGTATGTTATATGTCCTGTATGTTTTTAACTTTTTACTTTTAACTTACTTAATAGTTGTCAAAGTAGTCCTTAATCTCAAAAAAACTAAACGAAACGTGTATATTGACTGTTTAACGCATATATATTCGCAAATGTGGAATTACCCGATTACAACAAATAAATAATTTTATTCTATACCGATCTACGAGCTTTGAACTACCAAGCATTGTGTATGTCTGATCTGTTAGATGCTCCTTCGAATTCCAAGCAAAAGTTGACTTTTATTACGTACAGTGATTGATCGAAAGGTCGACATCACTCGCTCGAGGGCGGATAATCGCTTCCTATTCCTGCCATCGGTTCATTAAGCCTGGTAAATAAATAAACATGTGGTTAGGTCGGTATTTTTAATGTTTTCTAATATAAGAGCTCCAATGATCCTGTCGGGTATAGTTATAAAATGTCTGTTTGAAACGATTTTGTCATATAAATATTTCTACTTTTTATTGTAAAATGAACATAAATGTAAGTGCAGTCTGGTGTAGAGAAAAGATCTCTGTGTATATCGCCTTCGATTTAGACTGCACATTCTCATACCAACTTTAGGTAGTTTCTTTGTAAAAGAAAAGTTTTTTATGAAAGTAATTATAGTTGGCTCTTTTACGTAAAGTTTAAAATCTTAGTCCACATACAGAGAACCCAAGTACACATGCAGTGAACGACCTTCTGGTTTGTAGTGTGCCGTGTGCGATTTTCCCGATTTAAAAGTTTGCAGTTTTGTGATATTCAGAAACGATAATACTTACAAGTATATCGTCGGTCGCAAGGTCGCTCGGTCAGTGCAAGTGGCAAATGTCTCCATCTGAAAAAAGTCGATTCATGAGTACTTAGCATTTATTATTATGTAATAATTAACTTTGGAGATTACAAATAACGATTTGCCACGTTGTTTATGGAGTTAGAAAAACATGTTTTGTATCATGTCAAAAATTACACGCTGTATATAGTTAGTAGTTTTCAAAGTAGTCAAAATTGTTTAAGGGCTTAATTTCGTATCATATCATAAGTATTTTAACTAAGAAAAACAGCAATAAACATTTAATTACAAAAAAATACAGACCTCTAGGAAGAATATGTTTTAGGCGCGAACATTTTTTTTCTGAATACCTATGTAGAATTTTTGGAAGGGACGATTTTGTATTTAAAAACGATTCAGGACGCTTTGGTGCTAAGCTCACTAAATTACTTATTGTGTACATTGTGTTTTTTTTTTAAAGGCAAATTCAATTACAATTTCATGTTAAGCAACAGGATGCAAATCTAGGCATCCTGCGTAATCAAATCAAAATCTGAATATGCCTCTAGCTGGGCGTGTCATCTGCGTTTGACATTCCCTTTGACCTGCAAGTGTATCCTTACAATGTCTTCCGTAGCTGAGATATTCCACGGCTCAGATCGTAGATATTGATAATGTTAACAGCAACTATTGTTATCACGAGAACGTGACTTTTGAAACTGCCCATTCATGACACCGTGCCCGCAATGACATATTCTACACGTTTCATTAATAAAAACTGACATAATATATGTATATATATTTGCATGACCCTTAATTGAGGCGGCAAACCTGTGATAGTAGTATTTGAGGGTTAACACGAACTGAACTGGGGTGAATAACAAAATATTAAAACGCAAACTAGAGTTATATTTAATAGATTAATTTATGATGGTATTTTTTATGAACGATAAGTATTTTAAGTTACGCGATTATGCATCCTAATAAAAAAGTCACGATCATATTTTCGATACGATCCGTTCATTTTTATACACCATCTTTTCGTGTTTTTCTCGTAAATGTATTGGTTGTGCGGGAGACAGGTGCCGGTTTCAGTATATCATTTTTTTTTTGTTATAATATTTTTAATTATTCGTTTAATTAAGCTCTATAAAGTTGTACTACTTTTCCAACTCGATTACGAAGTCCGCATATTATACATGGCATCCTGCATGCCAACATATTTACAACGAGGGCTTTAGAGCAGGATTTGTGAATTGGATTGAAACTATTTTAGATAGCTTAGCAAAGTAATTCTCGAATAATTTATGTAAGCACAATAATTACATATTTTTTTATAACCTTAATCAGACTGGTGTTGCAGGTAATAGACGACGATAACGCTAAATCTCTCTTCTCTAACTTTATTTAAACAGCTAATTATTTAAAAACAAATTTATTATAAAAGTATTGATACAAATAGAATACTTACTTGTGTATGAAACTGTGTACCAAAATTATCTCGCATACATATCCCTGTGTAGACATATCCCTGTACGTTACATACTTGAAATACGAAAAAAGTTTTGAACGAGAACTGTACAGAAACATCTGAATTGTAAAAAAATATTCTGGATAGCAGATACTTCCTGTTTATTGATTTAAACGCTACTATTGATACTGACAGTACCCGTACCTACCTACTCTGGTAAAGGGTTTTTTTATTTTATTGGGGAATAATACAACAGACGCAGATAATATATTTAAAAATAAGTAGTTACCCACAGCTTATTTTGTAAAACAAATTCATACAATGTGTTGAGTCTTGAACTACGTGCCCATATCGTATGAAGACTTAGGTATATCGACGAATCAAACCCCCAAAAGTGTTTTTGTTTGTAACTTTTTATTATATTGATTTTCGTGTCCGAGTATTGTGAGAAGTATTTTGTGACAATTTATTCCCTAGTTTTTGAGCTGAGAAATAATATTCTTCCTTTATACATGGCGGTCGCTATTTGGACTCATCAGTACTAAAATACGAGGGTTGATCCGTATGCACCACCCCTAACCTCTTTGCTGTTACTCGATTATTAAAACCTTTTTCCTGTAGGTTTATAGACATTTAGAGGTTATTAAAAAAAAAGAAACATTTTTAAATGTCAAACTATTATCGAGCTACAGCGTATTGAAATTGTTGAGTGGTGATTTTTTATGAAAATGGATCCTGTTGAGCAGAGGGCGGTAATAAAATATCTACAAAAAAAGGGTATGACGCCAACACAAATCCATCAAGATATTGTGGCAACTGTAGGGGAGTGTGCAGTATCTTATGACATAGTCAAACGTTGGTGTCGAGAATTTAGGTGCGGAAGATCAAGTTGTGAAAACCAACATGGCGGCGGACCACCTGTAACGGTCACTACAGACGAAAACATTAAAAAAGTTCACGATATGGTATTGCAAGACCGGCGAATACGTATTAGGCAAATTGTTGAAGAGACTGGCTTGTCATATCATGTAGTGCAACAGATACTTACTAAGGAATTGGGTATGAATAAGATCAGTGCAAGATGGGTACCACGAATGTTGACCGTTGATCAGAAAAGACATAGAGTATTGATTTGCAAGCGTCTGTTGGATATGTACCAAGCAAATAAAGATAATTTTCTCCATAGATACGTAACCATGGACGAGTCTTGGGTACATCACTATGATCCCGAAACTAAAGTTCAAAGCAAACAGTGGAAACACAGTGGTTCTCCGCCACCACGTAAATTTAAAGTGGCATCCTCTGCAGGAAAGGTTATGCTGTCTTTATTCTGGGATGCTAAAGGAATAATTCTGACTGATTACTTCAAAAAGGGAGAGACTATTACAGGGGCCTATTATGCAAACTTAATTCTAAAATTGCGAGAGGCTATTAAAGAGAAACGCCGGGGCAAGTTAACAAGTGGCGTACTCTTCCACCAAGATAATGCTCCCAGCCATACGTCCTGTGTTGCTAAGGCTGCCATACACAAAGCAGGCTTCGAATTATTAGATCACCCACCATATTCGCCTGACTTGGCCCCCAGTGATTACAGGCTATTCCCAAAATTAAAGGAATTTTTACGGGGAAAAATATTTTTGGACAATCAAGAGGTGATATCTGTTGTGGAGGAGTGGTTTTCAGAGGTCGGAAAAATTTTTTTCAGGAGGCTATTGAAATGCTGGAGCACCGATGGAGTAAGTGTATGAGTGTTGAGGGAGACTATGTAGAAAAATAAAATATAAAACTCGAATGTAGTTTCATTGTAAAACGGTTAGGGGTGGTGCATACGGATCAACCCTCGTATGATGTGGGGCCGAATTTTGCGGCAGAAAACTTGAATGGGATGACATTTAAAAATGGTTGAGAAATGAGAGAGTGGCAGGAGCAGGAATATCGATGAAAATCGATCGTTACTACTATGTAGAACGTAATAGTAACATATTGTATATCATACGCAATGCATAACTTTAGTTTTACAGCTTAAGAGTTCAGAATTAGGAATTTCGTGATATTATATAATATTTAAATCAGAGTCACTACAGATTAGGCCGTTAAAGAAAATTAATGCCGATTTTAATACTGTCTGATAATTCTATCGCAGTGATATGGGTTTGCGGGCTGCCTTTATTGATCCATTAAAAACAGGAACAAATTACTGGAAATCTATAAGATTATTTTATATCAAATAGATTTGATTGTTACTAACCACAAACACTTAGTAATTTAATTCCATTGTTTCATTGAAACTATTATTAGAAATACATAATAGGAAACTTTAATAAGATGTCAACTGATTAGTAATCTCATTTTACTGCCTCTAATCTGATTCAACACAATCTTAAATACCTTATGTGATTGTACTAACACTAGTGTTTAATTATTCATTATAACTGTTTCAACCTGATCTGATATGAACTTGACACGACTATTAGCAATTCATCTCGCTTGCGCTTTTAAATGAATATTAAGAGTTTTGCGTGGTAAATTGTCCCGAAAACAAATACTTTTCTTTTAAGAATCGGATACAGGAGCAGTACCGCGAACATCGAAGTTCGTATACGGGCATCTTTCTTTTTTACTCTAATGATCTGATAGCTTAGGGGCCTAAATTCTAAATACAATTCAAGCGTAGAATTGAACCAGACATACGATTTACTAATAATTGAATAAGATTTTTAAAATATTATTTATGGATTAACTTTAACAGACACAATTAAGATATTTGCCCGTATTGGATTCACACACTGCATAGTATTATACTTTTATATCTAGTGGAAAAATTAATTATCTACTCAAGTAGCGAATTTAACAACATGGCGTGTAATTACTTCTTGCATTTTTTCCATACAGTAATGTACTGCGAACATTTATTCTATCTGAGCTTTCGAAACTGTCAATATACTGTTTAACTCGAGTGTATCACATCACAAGTGGAATTAATTTGGATGGCTACAATTTAGTTATTCTAAGCAAAAGGCATCTAATTATACTTCTTATGCACTGTATAACAGTACTTATATGCTTACGGCTAAGGGATTTCCTTTAGCCTACATCCCATTATGTTGAGACAAAAGCCTCCTGTGAGGACTGATTTTATTTGAATAGGTGTGTCCGACGAGGCAAATTCGGTGAGGGTGTCGTTTTAATTGAATCGGTTTGATTATTTTTAATTAAACCCGTAACCATAAGATACGGGGATATTTGAATCATAATGGTTAGGTTAAACAGAAGAAAAAAAAACAGAAATATTATGAATTTTTATTCTACAACAAACAGGCTTTTAATTATTATTTCCTTACAAGAAAATTATCAATAAATTTATTGCTTAACTCTACGGACTATTTAAATAAGTATAGATTTTAAATTTCCGTTCTGAATCTTAGAGATTAAGATGTATCACTGGTCGGATTCACCATTTCAGACAAAAAATCTATCTCAAGTCAAACTCTCATTTAAATTTAAATGAACTGTAAAATTATAAAAAAATCTTTTATTTATTACCTATATTTATCACCCTACCTAGTTAATACCTACTTTTGAAGTTTACATAATTTTAAAAGTAACGGTATTTGGTAGAAAATGAAAAAGTAACAGTTGATAGACTCACTAGGATATTCTCTCACGTTTCGTCCATATCACTATAAATTTCCTTAGACAATGAACAAAAATACAATACAGCTCCGTTTATTTTTAAACTACTAAATGAGTAAAGAAAATTGCAGACTGACGTCGGTCATTAACATGTAACCTATGTATAGCGGTGGTATCTTACCGTAAGTATATTCTGTATAATGTTCGATACTAACTGCAACGCATCGATCTGAAGCCACCGACCAGAATATCGATTCGGTCTGTAAACGTTCGCTATGAATAATTTGCGTTTGTTTCAACACATTTTGTACATCTATAGTCTCAGGAACTTGTAAAAGATACATTTATTTACAGTCATATCATATATTGGAATGACAAATTTTTATTTCGCAATTTAAGGACTTAACAATGAGCATTCCTCAAAAAAAAGCCACTTCAAAGTTTTATTATTATACGTAAAATTTATGCTTTGTCTATTCAGAACAGAATCACGAGCTTTTCGAGCATTAGACGATATAAAATAATAGTAAAAAAACATTTAAGAAACAAATCATTTGTGTTTTTTTTAGAGAAATTCTCTAATGCACTTAAATGAATACCAAAATAAACTTCTGTTAGTTATATATAATCGGTTTTAACCCTTACTCTTTGGACCAGAGAAAATTGCCGGTTAGAAAACGGCGACGGGACACATTTTTTTAAGACGGTAGTGACAATAGGTTCAATACCTCTTATAATTAATATTTATGTAATATAAACTTTCGAGAGTCAACGGCGGGAACGAGGTCCGGCATTCTTAGTGCTTGAAACTACCTAGATACATACTCTATGCTCTCCGGAACATGTGTTTATAATATAATTAATCATGTTACTGTTGTGCACTTACGTTCGTTTTTTTTTAAATAAGCGAAGTAAGTGTCTACAATAATATACCTAATTTAAGTTAAATATGAATGTACTTATACAGTGTGGAAAGTTAATTCGGGCCCTGGAGGGAAACTACCTTAAATCCTTGAGCTAGCTCATTTTACTTAAAGGAGACATTTTTTTATTTTCCTAAGGCCCGAGTTAACTTTCCACACTGTATATAAGCATGCGATGCGTCCAGAGTTTACTTTACTATCATTATCAGGCAGTTATTAATCAAATCGATGCAACTATTAATCAATCACCTATTAAAGCAAAGCAGGTCAGCAAATGTAAAGTAAATTGAAGATATGTGTTTATGTGTTACTAGAGCTCCAAGTTCTAAAACTACTGACAAGGGACGGTTATGGTTGTCAATGCTTGTGCGAAAAATTGTGTCATGTATTTCACCGTACCGTCAAAACTACCACGCGGATTTTCGTCAAGGTGTCAATCGATGCAGCTTTATAGCCCTTATGATATAGCCTACTGTTTCTTTTATTCTATTTCTATTTTCTATTTAATCTGCTTTAATGACCTCCACCGATGAACAGCTGCTAAACATCCGCATCTAGTCATAATCATCTAGACATGCCTATGTTAACATACCCACCTGCGCAATATTATTTAATATGCAAAGATATTAGTACCAAAGTAGGAAAATTTCCGAATCAGTTTAATTTTGCCGTGGCTAATGATAATGACTTTAAGTAAAATTAAGGTTCCTTATGATCTCATTCAAACGCAGTAAAGCCACAAAGCGTTGCGTTTTCAAAATGTAACTAATCAAAGGCCTAAATTGATACATTGAAATAAAAATCATCTTTCCTATAGACAATATACCTAGTTAATGGCTTATAGAAATGTGTCTAGTTAAGTGAGGTGTTAAAATCAGATGAAAGGCCCCTCTATTGTGCCATGATCGAACCGTTATATGGCAGCTATGTACATAAAATATCCTGTAGGGAACTTTTATAGTTTATATATTTATAGTTTTATAGTTATAGTTTTTTTTTAATAAATAAATAATATAATATTTATCGCTACATTATAACATTATACAAGACGTTACTTTACATCATCGATATGCTATAAAAACACTTTAAGTAGAACTTAATCATACTACTAATGTGCATGGGATAAATAAAGCAAATTAAATTATAAAATACAACTATACCTTTCAAAGAACTCGCTGTTTGCAGTTTCCTTCCCACTTGCAGCATTTCTAGGTTGGATTTCTATTGACAACTCTGGTATAAGGAACGACTCGGAGCTGGTCTTATGCCTGTGTACAAAATGATTCGTGTCTGGTGTTATTTTAACCTCTGTGAAGTGAACCAGCTGAAATAATTTGCCCGGGCTGTTTAATTAAACCCGACCGATTTTAACCATAGCTTCCTAAGCTTAAATGAAGTAAAGAAAGTGGTACAACATGTAGTCCAAAAACGCAGATTTTTTTAGATAATCACGATTTTAAGAATTTACCAAGTTGAAAAATCTCAAGTGTAACACACCCTAAGAATGTAAAGTAACTTAAAACGTTTCTGCGTAGAAACACTAAAAACTCTGTTCACACCAATGATGCGTCCGTTGCTATGGTTAAATTACAACAAAGCTCGGTTAGCCAATGACCGATCCCGCGAGTTGCACGGACGCTGACGTTGCTATGGTTACATTATAACAAAGGTTGATTAACCATGACCGATCACGGTTTTACCGAAAACTCATGTTGATATGGTTACCTTATAATAGTCCCGTCTTAGGTAGGAACATTAGATGACAGGCCCGGTACCGCGAACAACGAAGTTCGTATATTTCGGGCATCTTTCTCTTTTACTCCGATTAAGGCGCCGTGAGAGTGACAGAGACAATCGTCCGAAATTTACGAATATCGTTCTTCGCGGTAGCGCCGCAGGAGTCATCAATGTCAAACTGTCAGAATTTTCGTGACTAAAGCCCTGAGATCTGTAGAAATGGCGGACTGACCGATAAAAGCCGATTAGTATTACACGACCGGACCGCGGACCGTCCCGGTTCGCGACTGTACCTACATACTTGACATTAGTTGTCATAAAGTAGCAAACAATCCATGACACGTACTCACTTTTCACTGACAGTGCATCGTGTGGTGTCGGAGTGATTCGTTAAGTGTCGTGTTTGCTTACTTACTCTGTTTCTCTATCAGGGATTGGATTTTCTTATTCACACTCTGACCTAAAGATTTGTTCACAATGAAGTGCTAAGCTTAATTTATTTATTTTGTTTGAAAAATAAAAAAATAAAAACTGTAATAGGCCTATAGGCATGTAATAGGCGTAATTAGGCCTATGTTCATAGAACATTATTTACATACCTAGATATTTTTCTAGCAGGAACGGCATTTGCATAGTGCTTGCCAAAATAAAAATATCGACAATCCTGTTATCGATAAGTACATACTACTTCAACGACAAGACGTACACACAGTCTGCCTGCCTAGACGCCGCGTGCCATCGATCTTGAACAAATTGAACGTAATCCGTACACTTTTGATCCAACTTATTTTATTATTTGCAATTAATAGTTCGAAATTGTTCTCTGAAGTATGTAAAATATAAATAAATATATAGTTTTGTTATTTTTAATTACTTTTAACCCTATTACCTTATATTAGTCTTGTTGACCTGTATGACGTTGAAGTGGTACTTATCGATAACAGAGAACTATCGATGTTTTTATTTTGTCAATCACTTACAAGAAACCGTTCGTGCTAGAAAAATATCTAGGTATAATTATTTAATTGTAATATCGTCAGAAATACGTGGTTGAAATCGGTCGGGTTTAAATAGCTCACGGTGTATATATCGTTTGTTCATCGTTAGCTCACGTTTGTTTCTAGCGGTTTAAATCGTTAGAACTCGATTCGATCGTTAGAAAAACAAAATGGAATCTTTTTTCGCCTCAACCCCCCAACATTTTATATATTTTTTTAGTTTAAATCTCAAGATAATCGACAGTAATCATTTGTTCAGGCATTTAAACTATCTTCACACCACCCATGCCACCCTGAAATCAACTAACTAACCGGTGACTATGTACAGGCATCGAATGACGTTATTCTTGAGACAGATGTATGCAGGCCGCAACAGCAAAACGTCTACATCAATCCAAGGCAACATGTAAAATCGACCAATAGATGTTGTCCATACTGTTTTGGTTATCAATCTATCAAACATTATAGTACCTATTATAATTAGTTATATTGTTTGTCTATCCACGTGTGTCGTAAAATTAGTTATCATGTATTTGTAGGATGGGGCCATTAAGGACTGATGAGTATAACAACAGTCATCACCAAATTTATTGCAGTTTGCTAAATCACTTGTCTGGAAGCGCTTGATAGCCTAATATATCCGCATGAATAGCTTTTATGCTAGTTTGACTTCATGTCATCAAAATCGGATGTAATCACCTGGCTCATTCAGATTTGCCAAACAGTAACAAAATCGATATTAGTATTTCTTACGGGGTACCCTCATCTGGCATAAAATTTAATGTCAGATTTCATAATTTAGCATAATTAATCATATGGCAAAATGTGTTGTTTTCTGAGACTGTTAAAGTTATTAGGTTAGTTTGTTTAGTAGGTAATAATCTTGAAAAGTCTATAGTTTCAGAAAAAAACACATGCGGAATAATTAATTATGCCAAAGGATAGGATAGTTTTTGCCAATAAATTTTGTGCATGACAATATTGAACCATCTCTTGCATTTAATGTGTAAGAATGCGAAGCACTAATTTACCCAGTGGAGTAAATGTATTGTCAACACGAATTCGCCATTTTGATGCTCAACTGGAAGTTCCAGTTATGAACTAGGATTGGTATAGAGATGACAGAATAAATATAAAATTTTACAAATACGAATACGCCTGCTGATCATCAATAGGGAGAGAGATAAACGATCTTCTAATTTCGATACGCCATTTATTGCAGCTGTTTGTTCCAGGCCGCCAGCCCAGCTTGCACAGAGTTGGAAATCATTATGCTAGATTGGATGGGTAAGTACATAAAGTCTGTGCACTGATAAAAAGCGTTGAATATGATGCCACTTACACATTCTTCAATTAAGTGTTCTTATGTTCCGGGTTTGTCGTCGTGTCGGGTCGAGGAATACGGACATTACTTTTATTCAAATATAAAAATCTGATATTAGTATTGTTTTCATATTTAAAATCAAATGAATATTTTAATTTACGAATGACGATTGGCGCTATAAGTTCCTTCAGACTGATCAACTACTCTTACGGGAGTTATGAGTAATAGGCTAATACTTCATCGCTACGCCGTAGCTTAGTTCGTAGCAGTGCCATCCATGTAGAATGACATGGCAATAGGGTTCGTAATACCGTAAATATACTAATCATACAAATTGTGCATATAATTCCTGAATTTTCCATACAAAAAATACAGGTACCTATTGCATGCCCTATTTAGCAAGTTGGAGCCAGAATTTTGTGAAATTGATTATTGACTATAATTTTTATTACTTTGTATCGAGGCATCTAGAGACCAAAAATAAAATAAAAAATAGATTTATTATAGTTTTTTTTTAATGTTACACAATCCAGGTTAATAAGTATAATGCTTTGCGAATATGTAGCTTTTTAGTACATGAAAAATTTAATTACATTGTGGGATATTAGACGAAACTCTCACATGTATAGGATAGTCACTCTTTTTTTTAGTTCAACTTTACCACGCTATTATTCACGCCTGCTATATATATAGCTACAACTATGCAGTAGTATTAGGCGCAGCAGGTGTGAATAAGAAACCTCATAAATGGACTATTACAGGCAAAGCGATCGGTCTGCCGCCGGCGTTCCTCGCACTCGAACAAGGGAGCAAAGGAGGGGGCGTTATTGAGGTAAGACCTTACAAATTCGAGAGGCCTTGGCACCTTAATAAATAAATATTTGGAACAATCTTACACAAATCGACACAACGAGCTCAATAAAGCACAACAGGAGTTGTAACAGAGTCACTGCAAGGCTAGAAGGCAGTTTTCATGGTAATTCTTAACCAGTTGCCCTTTTCCACAAATCTACATCATGAACTAGTTTGTACTTTGTAGGTAAGAACTGCCCCAATTCCTCAACGTGAAACATTCATGCTGTGCGTTGCTTTGATCATTGAAGAAAATAGTATTTAAAATGTTTTTGTATGTTTTTTGATTTCTATACTTTGCGAGTTTCTTAAGTTATATAAAGAGCACAGATACTAAATTGGTGACTTCTGTGTACCTACTATGTAATCATAATCAAGGAGTAAAATGTGATGGAAGCGGTTTGGTTACGCATGTGGACAACTATGAGTAAGCTATATAAATTGATAGGCTTAGTAACAGTCATCTTATATGATATGGTCCACGTGTGCACAGGGCTCAGCCAGCGAGTGCGTGCTGGTCTCCATGCTGGCCGCGCGTGCCAACGGTATCAAGCGTCTGAAGCACCAGTTCCCCAACGTGGACGAGGGCCTCCTGCTCTCCAAGCTCATCGCCTATTGCTCCAGGGAGGCCCACTCCTGCGTCGAGAAGGCCGCCATGATCTGCTTTGTCAAATTACGCATTTTACAGCCCGATGAGCATGGCTCGCTCAGGGGCGAGACTCTTAAGCAGGTGAGTGCCTTATTAAAAGTCAATGGTTAGGGTGAAGGGTTATTTCTGGATTTAATTTTGCAAAGTCGACTGACGTACCTATTATTCAGAATCATAAATTAGTAAGTTGCAAAAGTGCTTTACGATTACGACATAATACAAAGTTTAAAAATATGTGTTTCTTTCTAAAAAAACATGAAATTAGAAATGCTCTTTAATGATTGTGTGTACCGGACGAAGGAATATACCATAAAAGTTATCAAGCACACATGTAAAAAATAAGTTAAAATTTTTCATAAAGTCGCAGCATCCTTGTTTTTGAAGCTGTAGTTTAATCGTATCTCCGCCACTTGTCGACTGCCTAATTTCCCGAGAGAACCGCATACTTGGTACCGTTCAGCTTGTTACAGTTCTTTTGCAAATGCAGTTTTTACAACGTTGTTTATCAATATTCAGTTCGGATGAAAATTGGTACATCTCGTAGTCAAAATTCGGAAAAGCGAACTACCTTAGCTATTTACATTGCAATGTAAATACAATCATAAACATCCATGAAAATAACCTTGACCCCTTTATGCAAATACGATTAGTTTTTGTTTGGAAATTTAATTGGGAGATGCGCGGTGCACGGTAAGCAGGCAGGCCAGATAATCGGGCGTTAATTTGAGGGCGCAACCGGCGTCGCATTTAATGACTCGGCCTGGATTCCGGAAATACGTGGGGAGCCGGGCGGTAATGGAGCCGCATTGTGTGCCACTTTCAATACCGCAAATATTGAAATTTCACGATACAGCTCTTGTGGACCACTTTAATGCTTAATGCTTGAAAAGAATAGGACAATGAATTGTCGGTCGGGAGGCGGGAATAAAGGCGCTTAGTTCAATTGCGGGATGTATTTATAGGTTTTTAAGTAGGTAGGTAGTTATGACCACTCAGTGGTACCTATTTTTTACTGTCTACATTTTTTTATATCAAACTAAAACATGCTACAGTTATTAAATAAAATAAAAAATAAAAACACTTTCTGTCCTGCAATGCTAAGCGAGTCTACGGACGTATCTACGAAAGTCTACGTACCTATCTACAATTGGCCTACGGCGTTGTAAAGCTTGGTATCCTGCTATTCCCACTTTAAACATTACTTGAATTGAAATGATTATTAACGACAACAGCACGACAACACGAACAAGATAAGATTTGGATTAAGGCTTTAGTTGTTACCATAATTAATTTAGCCTCTCGTGTCGTTGCCAGGCGATGGAAGAAGACGAAGAGGCCGGTCGAGTACCGTTCTTCGTTTCCTTGACTCTGGGCACGACTTCGTGCTGCTCATACGACAACCTGCCCGAGATCGGGCCAATCGTGCGCAAGTTCCCCTGCGTCTGGTTGCACGTGGACGCGGCCTATGCTGGATCCGCGTTTTTGTGCCAAGAGCACAAGCACCACCTAGCCGGTGTCGAATACGCGGACAGCTTCAACACCAACACTAACAAGCTCATGCTGACCAACTTCGATTGCTCGCTGCTGTGGGTTACCAATAGGTAAAGTGTGGTGAAATTAGGTGAAATAAATGAGCTTTAGCATCAATGCCAAGTCAGAGCTGAAAGAATATATTTTTTACACAAACAGGTACCTGCTGACATCAGCACTGGTAGTGGACCCGCTGTACCTGCAGCACTGTTACGACCACACCGCCATCGACTACCGCCACTGGGGCATCCCGCTGAGCCGGCGCTTCCGTTCGCTCAAGCTGTGGTTCATGCTGCGCAGTTACGGCATCAGTGGCCTGCAGCGTTATGTGCGCCGCCACTGCGAGCTGGCCAAGTACTTCGAGCAGCTTGTTAGGAAGGACGACCGGTTTGAAGTCTGCAATAAAGTCACTGTAAGTTGTCACCGTGCTGCAGCAGTTCCCCTGTACAGAAAGATAGACAAAGCAAAGAAAATAATCGGTCATTTCTTTCCCCTTTTCTTTCCGGTTTAGTTTATGGGATGATATTGCCGGCCGAAACTGCACGTCCTAAAGTTCTTCCGTCCGTCGTATGTACATAATCGAATCGCCCGTAATCGACATCCGATAAAGGGACCTATATAAAATATTTTGGTGCATGTAACAGTTATGGATATTGAAATGTATACTCATATGAATATGTTATGGCCAGTACCTTTCTCGAGTACAGCTACTTATTGAGGCGACATGTGAACACCGACTTTGTTTTCTATTTAAAGCTGGGTCTCGTGTGCTTCCGACTAGTGAGCGGCGGCGAGACTCCAGCAGAACAAGATGAAATCAACAAGAAACTTCTCACCACGATGAATGCGTCCGGAAAAATCCATATGGTGCCCGCGAACGTGCGCGATCGCTTTGTCATCCGATTCTGTGTTGTGGCGCAACACGCTACACGTGAAGACATCGGTAAGTAGTCCACTATGTAGGTACCTACCGAGATTACCATGCAGTACCTTCCACGGACTTGTCCCTAAAATACGACGAGAAACCAACGGCGAATGGACACCAGCGCTCTTTAGGACGGTGGGTCATAACTGCCAATCCCATGCGAACTTGCGATCGCCTGCCAACTATTAGAGCATTAAGTCCCCATGCTGAGAAATCTCTTCCTATGCGGTCTTCGGTGGAGGCCTATGTTCAGTAGTGGACCTCCGCCTTCCATCAGCTGCAATGAAGGCGTTGGTTGAGGGGGTTTCGTTGGCTATATTATGTTTCATCTACTTAGATAGCGCAAATTGGTTATTAGCAACGCCAAATGTGGCCTCGAAATATCATTATTTCAATTCTAGGCGACCATTATAGTAAGATAAAAATCGTGGAAGGTTAACTGATTGTGTTGTTTAGTGCTGCCTAGGTTTGGACTGTATCAGGCACACTTGTATAAAACAACACGTAGGGACGGTATGGAAATGTGATTTATATTTGAGTTACTTAAATAGGTAGATATATGATCTAGTGTTCATCTGCATCATTAAATTTACAGAAACAGCGTGGGATATAATAACGGATTTCGCTACAGAACTTCTCGAAGGACCGGATAAAGAAAGGGTAAGAACTTTTTAAATCAAGGTTCAGAATCTAGAAAAAGAATGTTTAACCGGGAGCTAATGCCGTATTATTTTATGTGCATCAAACTTCTTTGATACACAGTCAGCGTCATATAATTAGTAAGAACCAACGTAGCCAAATACAGACCTTTATTTGTATAGCACTACTAATTATATGACGCTGACTGCACATAAAATAAAGAAAAACGCCATAAATAATTAAAGTGCCTTAAAACTATGTTTGTTTCTTTTAACATACATACTAGTACCTAAGGCATTATTAGAACAAATATAAAATAAAAAACGAATTACTGAAAAATGTAAATAAAATGGGAGCTGCCGATCTAATCCTTAATCACCTCTCCACATATGTCAGCATACAAACTGATACTTGTATAAATATTAATTAGAAATCCTTCGCTATCTCGCAGGATCTCAACGAAGAGCGCGCAAGGCGACACCGCGCAGCGCTCGCGCACAAGCGCTCATTCTTCGTGCGCATGGTCAGCGACCCCAAGATCTACAACCCGGCCATCAACAAGACCCCGCCGCCCGTACCCGCGACCCCCGGCTCCCCGCCCCCCGCGCCCGCGCCGCAGACGCCCGATACGCCCGGCGACGACGGCGTACAGCTTGAGCCGCCTACTCCGTACGTATCTTCTTCGTGCCCAGCAAGAATATTCAAGAGGGCTAACCCACCCACCCGGGTTTGTTCTCTTGAATATTCGTGGGGAAAGACTAAATGCAGCAAGGACGTCTTTCGGCTGGGAGATATCTCAAACAAGTAGTATATACCTTACTATAAAACAAAACAAGTTGCTTCTACTTGAAAACCGTCAGACGCCAAGACTAAAATAAGAACAGTAGGTATTGTATTTATAAATTTGACCTGGTTTCAGAAAACAAGCGTCCTGGATCAGCTGGCCACTGGCGTTCTTCTTCCAGAGCGTGGACCACGACGCTAGCGATTTACCATTAAGGTATGACGAGTAGACGGAGTATCGTTCTGTAAAAATGACCGAACAAACAATTTTCAGTTAAGTACACTCGATACTTAAACAGCAGCGGTTATCTTCTACATAGTGACGGAACCTATAATAATCTCGTAGGTGCTTCATCCTATTGTTTTCATCCTGATTTTGACAAAAAATGTATTTGGGGTTTATTAATTACTTATAATCTTTATCAAGGCTTTTTGAAAATATTTTGTTAATTATTATTTTTGTTTACAAAATGTTGAAATTTTCTTTATTCAGAAATAAATTGGTTCTTTTATTTTGTTTTATTTATTTTGCATATTCCCCTTCTTTTTCCCAAATAAAAATACGGAATTCCCTAGTCAAATGAAATTGAAAATCTTAGTGTAAACTGCCATTTAAATTGATGTGGAGCTTTATAGCATAGCACATATTTAGTATTGGAATAGATGTACTTTACCTAAACAATGTAACTTTCAATGCAGTCTGCTATTTCAGTTCTTACGAGACGAGAGGCAATAAAGTTGATCCTATGATCAAGTCGTTTAAACTTGTCCTGTAACGTACCTAATTAGGTCCTACGTTACAAGATAAGGCCAAGCATTTATTTTCCCAAGCTTTTACTTGCAATGTTTTAATGTCAGGTAAGTTTGACCCACGTTTGACCGCAGAAAACAGACTGCAAATTAGGTAGGTACCTGAGATGTTTTGAGAGCCAGAATAACGGACAAAATATGAAGTTAATGGTGGCAATAATGGCAAAGGTGGCATTTTGACTTTTGTTTCCAATATTTGTAAAGGATTTTCGATTTTGTGGCGACCAATTGACCTAAACCTTGCATAGAATACCATATCTGGTAGTGTAAGACCGCTAACAATGCAATATGAAGATTTATGTGGCCATCGGAACTCTTGAGGCGAAGATTTTTCAAGTTTGGGTTTGTTAAAATCGTCTCGATGTACAAAAGTTGAACTTAAAAAGAAAAGTAGATTCCTACAGTAGAGTCTCTCCTTCTGTGGCCGTAATGTGATGCCGACAGAGAATAGCATAACTCCAGCTCGTCCCACGGGTATCGCAAGAGATGACAAAGGAAAAAACGAACGGATGGGCAGCAGCGTCCATCGAAACCGAATCAACGGCTACTGCGGTTGCCAACACGCCTGCCGAGCGTGCCGGCTATGGCAACACCCCCCAAGATGATTCAAGGCTCTTGTCCAGCAGTAGACATCTTACGGCTGAAATGATGATTACAGTAGGAGATATCATCAGACTTAATAAATCAATAACTGTCAAGCATTCTATTTAGGTATGTATGTACGAAGCGACTGGTCGAATTCCCAACATCCGCAGATTACCTACCTTAGAGCAACCACTATTAAATAAGTAGTAAATAATAAATTTCAATCAAGAATCGGATGTCAAAAGATTATACCTACTTGAATGATTTAAAATAATTAAAAAGTAGGCATTTTAGTTATTAATTGGGTAATCAACATGTGAACAATTGTAACTTGTAACCCTTATGCAGCAGAACGTTTATCGCTAAAACGTGAAACAGGTGAACATGTTTATTATAAACAACTGATTTTGAAGATAAGATATAGTACATTGTGCAACGAGGATGGTAAGTAAGGTATAGTAAACGCGAGTCTATTAGAAGCCCGACGACGAAGTCGTTGGGCTTTTAATGACTCAAGTTTGTTATACACTTACCACCCGTGGTACACACAATGTTTTTCATCACATTTGCGAGGAAATAAAATAAATTCGTTGGTAAAATATTAGTTAGCACTTATGTAGGCTTAAAATCAAAATACACTTTGAAAACTACAATCAGACCTCATCCACTAAAAAAGATTGTCAACAATGTCAACTTTTTTCAAACTCTGTTAATGTTAACAACTGCGTTTTGTTTTCGAATTTGACAGATCATCCTGCCAAATAGTATCCATTATCAAAATCAAATATAAAACAATTATTTTTAATAAATACTAAACATTAAATTGCAGTCAAATTGAATATAAAGATATGTTTTATACATATTAAAAGTTGGTTGTAGAAAACTTTTGAAGATATGAAATACACCTTGGCTGGAAATTGGAAACATCCTCAGTCCGAAGTGAAGTATGAGTTCTATATATTTTTAACACTAAACTTAACAGCCCGTGTGAGGTAAATCGGCTATAACTGCTCTGTACTCTAAAGTAACAACACTATTGACGAGCAAGTGTGATGAAAAGTAATATAAAGTAAGGCTGCTCAATTACTTCAAAATCAGTTGTTTATTATAAACATGAGTTACTTTCAAGATATTCTCCAGTGCATTACCAACTCGAGAGTAGTTATAGTATATTTAACTTTCGCGTAACATATTTGTAACTGGGTTGGGGCCTTCTTTATTTAGGATTAGGTTTGCTGGCGCGCATGTCAACTGTCATTTTATTTATTTATACTTAAATAAGTTAATATAATATGACATTACAGTAATACCAATGCGTCATATAACCACGTACATAATATAACATAATATAAAAAAAACATACGATAAAAACTATCTAGGTTTTGGCAACGTAGCAGTGGGGCTTCGTTGCACAGATAGAAGATAGAACTGGAGTAGAATTCAGTCATGGTTCATGGCTAAGTATGCGTGCAATAGCAAGTGTAAACCATTTTTTGTTTCGCAGGTTCCGTCACCTGGACACGATGGTGCGGCTCAAGAGCCCGGGAGCCCCGGGGCGCCGCGGCTCGTCCCCCGGCGCCTCCCCCGAACGCCGCGCCCCGTCGCCCGCGCATTGACCCCGCTTGCCCCGTGTAAACCAATAAACTACTTGAGCATTCCTCCCATGTTTCATTCACATTAAAAATATATTCACTGTTAGTGTTGTAGACATTGTTATTTTATTACTAACTTTAGAGGATCCCGAATTCCGCTTGATGCCAAGAGCCCAATGTGTGTATGCTAGTGTAACGGATCCTATTTTAGGATCTTTGATAGCTTGATGTGATAATTCGTTAGGAGCGTGGGCACACTAGCCTTTCTATAGTTTCTATCCCGCGTTTTCTCGGCTTTGCTGCCGAAACGCTGCGTTCACGCGTCGCCGTCGTGCCAAGTCAAGCCAAAACGTCAAGTAGCCGCCGCTAGTGCACACACACAATTAGTATGTAGTACCTACAAGTCGCGGCATTTAGATGGTGTTCAGTTGGTACACTAGCGCCATCTACTATCCACAGCCCGCTAGATTTGCTAGTCTCAACTTTTTATAAAGGCGTAGGAGTTGTATTTGCTACGCAGAAACTTACTTGAAAATAAACTTATGTAGATAGGCTTGCTACGATCCCTCAAGGGTTTTTAATCATTTTATTAAGCCCGCTCTACACTCGCTGCGTGAAGGCCCGCGAACGCCCGCGAAAGGCGCGAACCGCGAAAGTAGATGTTGTTCACGCCTTCGCGTTCGCGCTTCAAGCCGTTCCCCGATCAGTGTCGGTTTTTTGACTCGCGACAAAGGTTATGTAAGCGTAGCTTTGCGAGTGTGGAGGCACACAGTTGTGCGGAATCGCTGCGTAAATTCACACCGTGAATTCACGGAGCGACTTCGCGCCGCGAGTGTAGAGCCGGCTTTACACATGAACGGGACTTAACCGCGTATATTAACTTTAAAAATTACCTCCGACGTTTCGAGGACGGAGTTGCCCTCGTGGTCTCGGATTAAGACTGGCTTAAGTTCACATCAACATCTTCTAGCAGCGCGAGTTTTTCGAACTACCCGCACTTGATCTTGTTTATCAACTTGAACGATTTTCGCACTAGGGATGTCACTCGGTCGACACACTACACTAACGATATCGGTATTTTAAACTTGTGGTATTTGACGTTTGCATTTACTAATGACTGGATTCCATGAAATTCTTAAGATCCGTCTATGTGTAATAGGTAATCTAATAATGTGTAAAAACCATGAAACCTTAAATCACTATTTTAATGATTTTGTTAGAAATTAATTTGTTATTGCTACTAAATGCATTTCACGACAATTTAAATATATGAAAATATATAGGAGATTACCTACTCTCTGATCTGGACTATAAAAATCAGTATTAAAACAGGTCTCCTTCAATCTTGAGTACCAATTTCAGCAAATAGGTTTCTTATAGAAAAAAGATAAAACTACCTTAGTCTGTTTGGTGGGAAAATTAATGTATTTAAAAATTGTATGACAAAAATTTACGCAATATTATGTGTTCTGATAAGTCCGTCCCAGGCCGCGGAGTGGAGAGTGTTCTTATCCTTGTTGTCCCACGCCACGCCGCGGACGTAGTTGCTGTGCAGGTGGCGATCGTGGTACAACACTTTCGTGATGCCGTTCTCCACTTTGTCGCATACGGAAACTATTTTATTGTCACAGCACACTGCTATTCTTCCATTTCTGAGGAAAGGAAATTAAAGTTTCGAATAAAGTAAGGTAATAAAATAAGAAATGTAACTAGTATGATTTACGAAAACCAACTTGATTGGCAGAAAGTAAAAAAAAAAATCTTTCCACATGCCAAATCCGCTTAAGGTAATGGCACCAATGTTGGACACTTTTAGCTGACAGGCACCAATAATGGACACTTAGTTCTTATTTCAAAAATCATAAAGTTATAAATTGAATATGTCCCAACAACAGTTAACTCCTTTGAAATAAGCACTAATGTTCATGATTGGTTCCTTGTCCATTACTGGTGCCGTCACCTATTAAATATGCGTTATGCATACCAAATATTCGTTATTTAGTGTTTCATTTACATATTGCCAAAAGATAAAATGATTACTAACTTGGGATGCACAGCAAGTTTGTGCACTGGCGCGGGAAAGTCGCACAGCACGGCTGCATCCTTAGGTTGTCTAACGTCCATCACTCGGAGCACTCCCGCTTCATCCCCATACACCAACTGGTTTTCATCCATCCATTGTAAGCAACGAATGCCACAGTCATTTTTAACTAAGTCTGAAAAATATCAGTAAAATTACGTCTTAAGGTGCAAATGGATATTACGGTAAAATTTCTGTGTCTCCAGATTATTTAGACAACTCACATAAATAAAATAGTCTTACTCACATAAACTAAAACTGTGTCACACAACTCATATACCTGACCATTATTCCATTTCTGGACAAGATTAAAGTTAACAAAAAAAAAGGATTGAATTAAAAAAGCATGAAGTGCAAGTGATAAATTGATAATTAATAGAGTAGGAAATTTAAAAAAAGTGGTAGTTACACTATACTGCTGTACTGCTGTGTGTGTACTGCTATAAAAATGTATACTACATTTGATTTTAAATGAATTATGAAGTTAATACACTGTATAAGTATGTGCAAGTGATTTAATTGTATTATGAACTATGTATAAACATTTACCTAACACTGGCTTATCTATATTGTCATCCCATAGTGTGATGTACATGTCTAAAGATCCGGATGCAAAGCTTGTTGTTGAGTTAGGCCTGGCCGAGACTCCAGACACAGCTGAACAGTGAGCCAAGCTGTAATTCCTAATGCAGATCATGTCAGTGAGATCCCACACCTGAAACATCAAGACATAGGTTATAACACTATTTTTCAATGATATCAGTATTTTGTTTAACACATTCACTGCCACCCCCTCCAAAAATGTATGGAAATGAATGCACATGTGCGTTAGTGGCAGTGAATGCATAAAATGTAATCCCATGATACTGGTTGCGGGAATACATTTAAATAGCCTAATCTAAATATCATAAAAACTCCAGTCTGTATAGATAAAATACAGTTAGTCAGATATATCGGAGCTGTGGAGCTGGTCACAAATATCGGAACATGCACAATAATGCGTTGACAATAGAGGTATTGTGCCGATATTTGTGACCACCTCCACAGCTCCGATATACTGATGGCGCCTGTACTTTTACAGTTAGGATGATCAGATTGATTGCATAAATGTTCTAGAAAATGACTAAGGCAAGAAATTCATGATATTGGTAACTTGGTAAATTATAATTAGTCAAAGAATAATGTTGGTACCTTAATATGTCCATCAGCACCAGCGGTCACATATAGTTTCTCAGGCTCAAGACAGTCTAATGACATTACCATGTTGTCATGCTCGGTGACGGTCATCTCTTCCTTCCATTGCTTCCACTGGTCATCCACATTTATGCTGTAAATGCCTATCGCACCACTGTCCTCACATATTAAAACCTGTAAATAATAAATGTTTCGTTTAAAATATATCAAGAATAAGTTTAAGTTGTTGGTGGGAAATCTTATTTAAAATACATATTTAATAAAATGAGAATAGCTGGACTGATTTAAACAATTTTAAATCAGTATGAGGATATTTAGCCTGTGTGGTCTTAATGCACTAAAACTTTTTAAAGAGCTATCAAAAAGACTGGTTAACTTCACTGGTGACCAAAGAGTTGGAAGCTTTCTCACACAACATATTAGCATTGCTTTACAGTGAGGAAATGCTGCCAGCATCCTTGGAACCATGCCGAAGGGGTCAAACAATTAGTTTAATCTTATTTAATATTAGCATGTAGTTTTATTTCATAGTTAGGGTAGTTTATTTTTTTTATGTTTCTTGTAATATGTATTATGATCAAAGCCATACCTTTGAAGATTTTCCGATAAAGCATCCATCTGCCGTACCAGATTCTAATTGTATATTTCTCATGGACTTGGGGCTAATGTGCTTGGCTTCTGCAATACTCTTGAAGATGGCAGCACCTCCAATCCAGTATCTTCCTGTTAGTTCCGAACAACCAACAAGAACACTGCCATCTGAAAAAAAAACACATTATTGGTTACAAGACACTTAAGTTTTTCCAATAGGAAAAGTTTACAGAATATAGTATACCTGGATGAAGTTTAAGAAAGTCTAGATGTGAAGGAGCTTCATTTCCTGTCGTATCAGTCCTATATACTTCCGCATTGAGGTGTGGTGGTACAATCTGATTACTGGTCTCCATAACGCGGTTACGGTAACTGGGATCCTATAACCTAGCAGGTAAATATTGCAATTTATACTATGCACTTCGCAAACGTTTTATGAGTTTGCCTACCAAACAGAACTGTACGTATACAAACTATATAATGTTTAGAATCAGGGTAAAGTAGTAAAACACTAAAACAATTAAATTAAAATCCGGCAAAATCACACACAACTGACTCTGTTTAGCACATACTTTTCAATTTTGACTTTGACGTTTAAGAGAGCCGTGGTCCGATTCGGTATTTGAGCACATTTACTCCGCGTTTAGCCTATTCGTCGAAACGTTCGACGAAACTTTGCCTACAAAAAACGCGATGCGAGGGATGAGAGCGGCACAGCGGTCATAAATAATCTAAGTGTTCAGTATACCTGAGTTCTTATTTTAAACGTCGCGCTGATAAGGGATATGACAATGAGAATGACATTATTGACATTTGTCAATTTTGTTACCATTTGTCAGTGTCTTCAATAGCAGAGTAAGGCTTATTTTCTAGATTTATCGCAGAATCACGAATATCATTTTGTTCTTATTTCAGTTTGAATAAATTCTAACATTAACATTCGTCCTTTACATCCTATATCTAAGAAAAATACTTGGTTACCTTCTATTACGATTTACACCTTAAAAGAGTAGGTAAGTATTTGCATTTATTTTACGTTTCTATGATATACTACACTACTATAATCCAGATAGACATAAAACATAGACAGACCTAATTGCCTGCATTTTAAAATATGAACTTATTCGGTAATTATTTGTTGACCAAAATACAACAATTCATATTATAGGTTATCCTTGAGTCTATTGAAGTAAACATCAGAGGTATTTATTTACTTCCTACGTATAACATGGCGAGAATGGAGTTGTTGCAAACTGTGACGGGTCACAAGGGGATAGTTTGGAATGTATCCTGGCACCCTCTTGGTAAAATGTTTGCGTCATGTGGAGAAGACAAAACTATCAAACTATGGAATAAGGAAGGGCAAGATTGGGTAATAAAGACAGTTCTTGTGGATGGCCACCAGCGCACCATCAGAGAAGTAGCATGGTCACCCTGCGGGAATTTCCTTGCTTCAGCCAGCTTTGATGCAACAACAGCAATCTGGGATAAGAAGAGTGGTCTGTATGGATGTGTAATCAATCTGAATGTAGTATAGCAGTTTATATACTATTGCAATATCATCCTATTTTCTCAGGTCAGTTTGAATGCAATGCCACACTGGAAGGCCATGAAAATGAAGTAAAAAGTGTGGCATGGTCTCAATCAGGGCAGCTGCTGGCAACCTGTGGGCGAGACAAGTCTGTCTGGGTATGGGAAGTTGCAGGGGATGACGAATATGAATGTGCATCTGTTCTAAATGCCCACAACCAAGATGTCAAGAAAGTTAGTACAGCTACACATAATGAAATCATTAAGTTAAGAGAAGACTTAAATTAAAATTGATTATTTTTGTAGGTGGCATGGCACCCAACACTAGACATCCTGGCTTCTGCATCCTACGACAACACTGTAAAGCTTTACAGGGAGGATCCTGTAGACAATGACTGGTCATGTGTAGCAACCCTGCAGTCACATGAGTCTACCGTGTGGAGCTTAGCCTTTGATAAGACCGGAGAGAGACTGGCCACCTGCAGTGATGACAGAACTGTTAAAATATGGAAGGAATATAAACCTGACAATCAGGAAGGAGTTATGGTTGAAGACAGAGATTCTGTATGGAAATGTGTATGCACACTGTCTGGGTATCACTCAAGATGTGTGTACGACATAGCATGGTGCCACAAGAGTGGATTGATAGCCACAGCTTGTGGTGATGATATAATTAGAATATTTAAGGAGTCGGAGGACTCTGATCCTAATGCTCCCACATTTGATCTGGTGTGCACAAAACTGAATGCCCATGCTCAAGATGTGAATTGTGTTGTGTGGAATCCTGCTGGAAACCAAGAGCTGCTTTCTTGTAGTGATGATGGTGAAATAAGAATATGGAAGATATCTGACTAGTGGCACAAGTGTAGTCTAGATTTAAGATATAATTTGTACTATAGTGTATACATATTACTATTACGTATGTTATCTCAATGTTATTGATCAAAAATTCCTTGACCTTAAAGGTTTTGTATGTTATTATATTGATGAAATGACAGTTATTAGTTTTACTTTTTGTTAACGTCATGATCAAGTTTGTTTTAAACAAACTACTGGAATTTAAATAAAATTACAGAGGATGGGATTTATAGTTTTATTTCAATTTGATAGCTATAGCTACTTATAGTAATAAATCTACACATGTAATTTGAATGAACCCATTTCAAAATTACTGCTAATCTGAAGGTAGATGATTTGAATCCTTATTTTTTTACCTTTACTAATAATTACTAGATTAAATTATATATACTACTAAAAATTATCTAAGTAAACTGTGGACCTTCTAATTGTTTTATGGTCTTCTCTTAAGTTATCTAATTTCATTCATTTTTAGGTCTTATCTGATGGTTGTCAAACTAGGAAAACTTCATATTATTGGCAAACAGACCATATTCAGTAGATTACATTCTGTTTCTGCAACCATCAAAATGTCAATGGGAGAAAAAACTGGAGTAACACTTGGCAAGGTGGTGTCAGTGCTCGAAGATTTTGCACCAAAAAATCTTGCAGAAACCTGGGACAACACTGGTTTACTTGTGGAGCCGTATACACCTAGGTACCTTAATAACTAAAAACTGTTTGATAACTATTTGTGTTTTTATTAATATCAATATCAGAACTCTTCTAATAAAAACATTAGGTAGGTACTTGAAAACATTAACTAGTTAAGGTAATAAAGGACGTAGTAGCTCTAAATAATAGTGTTCAAATAAATTTTCTATTTTAAGTACCTACCTACTTAGTTACGACGCGCAATAGACGGCTTGCTTCTTCCTCTCTAACACATACTCTATTTTTTTCCATCCATCCAAAAAACGGTCTTAAAACACCGCCTTGTTTTGTGCCATATGTACCTACATACTCGTAACTAACATATAATGCTGTTGTACCCTAAAACGAAATATATACATTTATTACGGTTTTCATTACTTTCAGGAATATTACGAAGCTGTTACTAACAAATGACTTGACAGAGGACGTAGCAATTGAAGCCGATAACCAAGGATGCGAAATGATTATCTCATATCATCCTCCTATTTTCGCACCTCTGAAATCGGTAGTGCAAAGGTAAACCTGACTATTTCATCTTTGCTCTTTGCTGTTAGACACAAAGATTGAAAGCAATAAATTACTGATTATTGATAACTGAATCGCATCTTCAGTGCTTTTCCTATGTTGATCCACTCTAGTGGATCACCCTTGTCAAATATAAATGCTAAAACTTAATCTACTGGCTTATAGAGATTGAAATTGTATCTTACCACAGGCACCAGTTGGCCTCAGCACGTGTAGATCTTTCTAGATCTAGAATTTAAAGTTATCGATACATCGGGAACACTACCAGAAAGTTTTCTTAATGCAATGGACTGGAGCGTAGTTGCTATGGCAAAAGTAAAAAAATAAAAAAATAAATAAAGACCAATCTTTTTTATGTTTTTCAGTGCCTGGAAGCAACGTATCGTCGCTTTTCTACTCGAGAAACGCATATCGCTGTACTCTCCTCACACCAGCTGGGACTGCGTGCAAGGCGGCGTCAATGACTGGCTAGCTTCCGCCTTCCTCGTGAAGGAGACAAAACCCATCACGCCTGGAGCTGACCCTAACTTCGGAGCGGGAAGGTAAGGTCATAAATTTCTTAATTTCTCGCTTTAACATGTACCTACTTAGTCAGAACATTGGTAACTTAAATGCTAGGTTCACATTCAAAAATTTCATCGTCTACTTTTAAAATTATGTTTCAATTTTAAATTCTCCGCCCATAGCATAAAGATTAAATTTTTGTGTGAAACCTGCTACTGCTTACCAGTGACGGTTAGTGATTTTTTTTCTTAAGACGGAGCCAAATATGGCTTTGCCTTTTCTTTATGATTTCAAGGAAAACTGTAAAACTCTCGGAAAGTTCGTAAAGCCGGCAGGAATCAGCTTCTATGAACTCGCCATCGCTGTTATCAACTCGCTTTAACAGTTATTTACGTGTATACACACACATAGTATATATCTTAGGTTCACTATATATTCAGTATATTTCTTATCTGACCGCTATTTCAGGTTCATCCGGCTCCAGTCTGAAATCCCTCTATCAGACGCTATCACCAAAGTAAAGCAGTTGACGGGCTTGCCCCACGTTCGCCTCGCTCTAGCTAAAGGCAAGTCGCTGTCAGACGACGTCGGAACCGTCGCGCTGTGCGCTGGCTCGGGCGCCTCGGTGCTCAAAGGAGTGGCTGCCGATCTGTACCTCACAGGTAATTATAAGTATTATAAATTTTATCAAAAGTATGTAAGTTGAACAGCTAGGGTTGTCGCTAAGCGCCTCCCTAAGGCGCATAAAAGGGATATGGTGGAACATTTCGCAGCCAACAAGTGTCTCCTGGCAGCTCTGTTGGCAGCGACGAGCATACTACTATAATCAGTGAAATACCTATTTTTCGCGAGAGGATACCTATGACATATAAGTAGAGTAGTTACAACCGGATACGTACTTGCTTCTTTATCTTTCTAGTAGGTAATAGTAACTTAGGTACACTTTTTCGACGCTCATATGCCAATCTGACGAGCACTGACAATGAATAGGAAAACACAGATTACTTAATTTACAATATACCTAGTTGAAATTTTCGGATTCCTTATCATCATTTTAATTTTATAGCAAAAATGTAACCATTTTTACTACAAACTTTACAAACATAGTATAAGGAAAATAACGCCAGTTCAACATTACGGCTAGTATTCGCATTGCCTAATACCTACTGATCACTGACTATAATATCTCGACGGAGTCGCGAGTTCGAGTTTCGTACGAGGCAGTGTTTCTTATTTTTTTCCTTTATTTCTAAGCATCATGGGTTGGTAAGCAGATGTTTCTACTTATACTTATATGTAAAATTATGTAGGACGATTGATTAGTAGTTGCAGGCACTATGATGTTCCCTTACTCCCCTACACCTAAATGTGTTCAGAAAGTGATTCTAACATCGCATCTTAGAAAATGGAGTGGAGTATTTAAAGATATACATCAATATGTATATTATAAATACATACAAGGGAGTTAAATATTGATAATATTTCTAATCTGTCACTAAAATAGTATTCCTAATTTACTTTTTCTATTTTAAGGTGAAATGCTCCATCACGACGTGCTTGACGCTGCGCAAAAAGGTATTTCGGTTATCTTAACTAACCATTCAGATTCCGAGAGAGGATTCCTATCAGTGTTCTCACCGGAGCTGCAGAAGAGATTGGACAATCATGTGCAAGTGTTTGTTAGCAAGTCTGATAAGGACCCTTTGGTTACTGTATAAGTTTGCCTCTGGCATAGACAAAAGACCTATGTAACATTTGAGTTAAATGGCGCAGCCGCACTTTATAATGTATGTTTTAACTTACATTTGTTTTAATTCGCATTTAGTTTTCAATAAAAGAAACGCTACCATAGTCGTATATTTTATTAATAATTGTTATTTCGTATATTAACCATATGTGAGATCAGTATTATTCGATGTTTAGTTACCACTTAAGTTATAGTAAAATATGCAAGTTCCATTCGTATATACTAATTACAGCAATCTGCTTTTGGCTTTCCTTACGCTAGCATAACTCAGTTCACAATAGCTGGCAAGTCCGTTGCATATGAATTTTCGTCCTCGATCTCTTATGCGCGTGACTCAGTCCGCTTGGGATCTCTCGTTCTGGGAACTGCACTGAAAGACGTTTACATTTTTAGAGGCAGTATTTTATTGTTTTGTTAGTTTGTTGAAAACATGCAAACGGCTTACTTACGCAGGTGATTTTTTTCGGATTTGCCTTGAGTTCTATACTCTTTAGGTGTGTCTTTTATTCTTTCCAAAGAAGTTTTTTTCTTTCTTGACGATCCAGGACCAGTTGCTACTTTAGTTATGGATGTTACTGTCCCGTTCTTATCATCATAATTTATGACGTATTCGTTTCTCTTTGACTTTCTGTCTTTAGAATAGTGCACTTCCCCGTTTCTGTCGCCCGACTTTAGTTGCAACGAGTTGCGATGGCGATCAGCTGAATTCGCGCTAGATCGTTTATGGTTTTCTATATTCTCTTTCTTGGTAGTCGAATGACGACTTGCACTCCTAACGTGCTGTGTTTTACTTGTTTCCTTTGGATTGATATCTCTAGTAGGGCTGTCGGAAACTTCGGCATTCCTGTCGGTCGTATTTTTGTTCCCATTTCTAATTGTTTCATTATGATTTGTAATTGACGAAGATTTCCCGTCTTTGTTTATTTTGTTTTGAGTTGTAATGTATTGTGAATTCCCTGAACGATCACTTGATTGCTGAGTATCTGACAGGGACACGCCGGTCTTTAGGTCTATTCTCTTTTTTCTGGAGGAGTTTGTTTTATTGTTCAAACTATCACAATCTTTTTCAGTTTTACTATTTCTTTCTCGAGAGTTAGATTGATTGCGGATAGTTTCTTTTTGAATGCTATTTGTTTTTTCATGTGTTGTTCGTGACTTCCGATCAAATTCGTATTGATCCGTTTTATGTATTCTTGTATCAGAATTACATACATTTTGATTGGTTTGTTTAAGATCGATGTCAGTTTTGTCATGTCTTTTACGTGATCTTCGATCTGATGAATCTGTTTTGTGAATGATATCTTTGTGACCAGAATCCCTTTTATGTGTCTGACGTGTCAATCGATCAGTTTCTGGTTTAGGCATTATGTCATCTGCATTTTGTGTTGTGTTATTATTACATAGATCTTGGCTAACATTGACATAAGTAGGCACGGAGCCGTCCTCCTCTTCACTTAAATACAATTTAGCTGTAGTTGACGGATGTTTTTCCTTATAGTTAGTTTTTTCTTCCTTTGTTTCATATTTGTTTACTCTGAAACAGAAAAGATCAAGTATTTGAAACAGTCATTATTATATTGATAAATATACCTAGATATTTTTCTAGCAGGAACGGCATTTGTTTTGTGCTTGCCACAATAAAAATATCGACAATCCTGCTATCGATAAGTACATACTACTTCAACTTCAAGATGTACACACAGTCTTATATCGGCTACCTACCTAGACGCCGCGTGTCACCGATCTTGAACAAATTAAATGTAATCCGTATACTTTTGATCCAATTTACGTTTATTTGCAATGAATAGTTCCAAATTGTTTTCTGAAGTAGGTATTTAAATATATATTGACTTTTATTATTGTTAGTTATTTTTAACCCTATTACCCCATATTTGTCTTTGTATTACCTGTATGGAAATTGAAGGGGTACTTATCGATAACAGGACTGTCAATGTTTTTATTTTGTCAATCACTTACAAGAAATCGTTCGTGCTAGAAAAATATCTAGGTATATTGATAAATGATAAATTAAGTAGGTAAGTGACATGTGTTAATTAGTTATTACCTTGCGGAAACATTTTGTTTCGCGTGGTTTCTTCGTCGTTGCGATTTCTCCAAAGAGTGTAATCTATTAGCCTTAGGGGGCTCCGAAATGCTTCGATTTGTTGGTAATGAAGGCTCTTCATATCTTCGTAACCTAGACCGCCTAGTCATATCTTGGGCATTCTCTTTTATCACTACAGAATCCTGTTCCACAATAGGCTTAAGCACAGTTACCCTTTCAGAATCTTTATCGGTATATTTTGTACGAGACCTTGGAGTCGGTATAGGAGCAAAGTTAGTTTTAAGGGGAACATTTTGATATTCAACAGCGTCTTCTGATTCAGCTTCGCTGTGACACACACTGTTAGATACACTATTAGATACTTGTTGAATAAGCCGAACAGACTGAAAAATATTATCAATTGCTTCATTTTGCATTTTGATTCTGTCTCTAATGAACTTAGGCTTGTCATCTGGTAGATTATTTTTATCATTCTGGATACCAAAGTAAGTTAGATCAGATTGCCGAAGTTGACGCGTTTTCGATCTTGCGGGTGTCGGAGACATCTGCAAAGCCTTCAATTTTTCTTTAACAGAATTAAAGGTATCGGTAACTTCGTTGGTTGACGAATATTGTTGGCTAGAATTCTGACTGTTGGAGCTTACACTCTTGATCAGACCTGAAAAAAGAATGTGTCAGATCAAATTAAATAATGCGACTGTGACTTACAATACTCTAAAGTTTTACGAAGTAAACAACTCCAGATCCAATCCAAACCGTGCGAGACTATTGGCGGTCGGAGCCCGGAAAGCCGGTTACTGGCTATATGCAAATGCCTGTATTTTTTTGGATCTGACCTCTATTAGACTAGTGACCGGTTTTATGTCTTGAAGTTTCGGTATGTACGCCACATACGTGCTCTTGCGGCACGGACGTGGACCGACTGACGTCGTTGAACGACACCATGGATTATCTTGCCAAAAAAAGTGCAGGCCGTTTTTATAGACACGCAACGCTTAATGCCATAATCTGTCGGTCTCTTGCTTTTAGATTTAATGTAGTAAGTAGTTAAGTACTCATAGTTATTATAAAAATTGTATTTATTGTAAATAAAGATAGGTATTTATGAATAAATTAAATAAAAAAATCATACATTTGAGCAACAAATTAGGAATACATAAAGATTATTTTGGGTACCTGCATTAATTGGCCTGGATGTAAAAGTTTTTAGAGGGCTGCTTATGTCAGTTTCGCTAGCCATGCTAGAAGTTGTTTCATTGCTGCACCTTCTTTCTTGCAGTTGCCTATTGATTAATGAAACAGCGGTTGGAACGCCTGAGGTGATATTGTTTATGCTGGGCTTGCTAGCACTTGGAAGGTCGTCAGCGAGCCCAAGAGCCATGTTCTCCCCTAGAAGATATGGCTTGGGCTTGGGAATTTTATTTTTGAGAATACTTTTTGTAGCTGCTGTATTCTCATCGTTTTCAACTACCTCACTAGTGTTATGGTGTAATAAATCAATCATGGTATCATCAGTTGTTTTCTTTTCTAGTAACAGAGTAGTCGGTCTCTCGGGTTTATTCATTGGCACGAAAGCACTTTTTTTTCTTCTAAAATCATTCGTAGGGGGCGGTTTTTCATCCGTTGCAATAATATTAACTCTTCCAGATTCAGCCGCAAAGTGTAATTCAGTTTTGCAAAATTCAACTTTCTTTCGCCTTCTCTCGGCTTCTTCATTCGCCTGAGCTTTTCTGTGCTGATAAGCTTCTTCGGTTTCAAGGGTGATGGGCACTGTAATTGACACTTTTCCTGCAGACTGCAGTGTAATACTGCTTTCACTTGGTTCTTCTATAACTACATTGTGACCTCTATTGTTAGATATATATTGATTGCTTTTGTTAAACGAAGTTTGCCTGTTTTTGTTGAGCCAGTCTTTGAATGAATTTTCAGGAGGATTATGTTTCCTGTCCTGTTTCTCGTAATCTGCGTGGTCATTTACTATTTCAGTTGACTTACAAATACCACTGTCTGTGGACGACTCCATAGCCAGTGTGTCGTTACAGTGCGAAATGGTTTCATTTAGCGGAGCTGTTTCTTCAAAGCTGTAACTTTTGCGTCTATTGTTCCAATCGTTACTGCCATTAAGTAATGATTTGTATTTAAGGGTGCTCAGAGATACGGGATCATCTAGTAGTGGAGAGGCTCGACTGCTTAGTCTCATTGTCGAGATGTCACTATTCTCTGAATCATACGAATATTTTCTGAACACACTCTTGTGGTGCGCTTTAGGGTCGAGATCGATGATACTAGCATTGTCAGTGGACGAAGATTCTTCACTTGGCATTCTTATGGAGCTTTTGCCTGTGGAACTTTTCCATTTTGAGGGTTGGGAAATTTCTGTGTCATCTGGTTCTGTCACTTTGTAATTCTCTGTTTCTGGCGTATCTACCAATTCTAAGGGGGTTGATGATATTTCCAGCGGAAGCGATGGCAATGATGGTAACGAAGGCGTATCTCCAAACGGTCTGCTGGTTAGCGAAGGAGACAGTAGCCTGGTGCCGGAAGATATTACCTGAAATCAACAACAAAGTTATTTAAAACTCCATTAAAATACTTACATTTAAGTAGTATAGGTACTTCAAAAGAATGAAACAATTGAATAAGTTCCGTAATAGAAAAAGTCAGTATGTATGTATGTAGATAAATCTGGTCGTTGACTCTATGATTTGAATAGCAAGTACTTTTTTAAATTGTAGAGTATTAAGTATGAGACGTATTATCATAAGGAGCATTTTTTTTGTTACGTTCGTTCTTTGGTACTGTCTCTCTCGTCATCCTGATTAATTCATATACGAGTAGGTACAGTCACCGACTTTAATTGTTGAGCCACTTACGGTTCAAGCTATTTTCTTTTGTTTAATACGAACTCTATGACATGTCCAATGTAAGGTGAACCGTAAATGGCTCAACAATTAAAGTCCCTGACCGTACATAATGAGTTTTAAAAGTAAGTAGTTTTTTCGTCATTGGTTTTATGGATTGTTACATATATGACACCACTTACAACTATGGGCATTGACCGACTCACAAGAATGCTCTCGGTATTTTAGTCTCTAGCTAGACCCTAAATATCTATATGTATGACATAATCCAGACAATCTCCAGGTTGCCCCCAAATAATGCTGGCTTTGACTTTTAGATTTTATCTATTCAGATCCACGTTTACAATACACTGCTTATGTACGAGTAAGAGTGACGTAATCGAACCAAATAGTCGAACGAAGAACAACATTTAAAATATTCAAATACGTTACCGGCCTATACATCACTTGCCTGATTTTTGTATGAACATTCATGCAGTAAATGATATTTACTGTATGATCTATACTTTATATTCTACTTGTATCTTTATATACAAATATGGGTATCTAATTAATGAAAGAAGTCATTGAATGAACAACAAAAACAGGAAATTATGTACCTGAAATTCTTTACAGTCTTTCAACGAGCGTTTCGGGTGAGAATATGGATGTGAATTGGATACACTTGATTGTTTTTATTTGTAGATTTTTTTTTACTAAATAAATTGCTCCTTTCAAGTAAGTTTTGTCTCAAATGTAACATGTGTCGCTATTGTGATGATGGAAGGATACTTACTCTCCGGGAAGAGTGCACCATGTAGGAGGTGGCTGCGCCCGGGCCCGCGGTGGAGTGGTACGCAGCCCGCATCACGCGCATGCGCGCGCCGGGCGCACTGGCGTGCAGCACTTCCATGGCACGCGCAACCTGCCGCGTCACGCCGCCTTCTGTCACCTGGAACCGACAAGTTCAGTTCAGAGTAAGTAAAGGTACCAAGCCGTATAAAGCGATATTACACACATTTCTATTGCCTACGCAGCAGGAGGTCCTGGGTTGGAATCCTGGCATGGGTATTCATTTCGCGAATGGTTCCTTGGTTATGAGTGTTATGACGTTATGTAAGCACTTGTGTGTTTGAGTAAATACACATAATATGTGCAACACTATCTACCTTCTTTCCTACAACGGAAGCCTTAGTGAGCTTATGGACATAATCGATTTGATAAATATTGTTCCAAAAAAAATTTTGGCTGACCATTTTTTTACCAGCGGCATTACTGTTATCTATATATATAAATCTCAAAGTCCTGACTGACTGACTGACTGACTGACTGACTCACTTAAATCAACGCACAGCCCAAACCGCTGGGTCTAAAGTTTCCAAACTCGGCACACAGGTTCCTTATAAGGTCTAGGGGTGCACTAAGAAAGGATTTTTAAAAATTCACCCTCTAAGGGGGTGAAATGGGGGTCCAAAGTTTGTATGGGGATTTATGATTAGTTACACCAATTAATTTGAAACTTCACAATAGTATTCCTAACGACAAATGAGTAAACACGTGTTTCAGCATTTTTGAGAATTCAACCCCTAATAGGAGAAAATGGGGTTTAAAAAGTCTGAAAAACGACATGTGTATGTTTCCTATGGTTAATCGGGTCGCTGTTGACAAAAACAACAACGGTTTTAAAATATGTGCACTAAAAAAGTATTTTTCAAAAAGAGGGTAAGTATATAAAAAAAGAATAGGAGGATAGATAGATAAAAGGATAGATTGGTCATACTAGCACCTCAAGGGACAACCAAAAATGTAGTGTATAAGGAGGTACTATAGGTACAGGAGGATCAAGCCCACATAGCGGATGAATGTATTGTTATGTTGTGTGTGTGTGTGTATGTTATTTTAACTTGATATGCCTTTTCAAAGTAATTTTGGGATTTTGAAAAATCCTTTCAGTAGTGTGTGTGTGTAGCCCATTTATAGATAAAGGCTATATATCATAAGCGAAGACCAAAAGTAACTATTCTACGCGGACGAAGTCGCGGGCAGAAGCTAGTTATATATATAAGTACTTACTGTTCTTGTCTTGTAATTTTTACAAGTAATAAAAAGATCGTGACATTTCACTGTAGCGCAATATAAAAGTAATAACCATAAGCATTTCCTTATTTATGTGAGTATACTTTAAATGGTTTATTTTAAAGGCTAGTTGTATTGAAGCAATAGTGCACTTGTTAACATTAAAGGACTTTTAGAAAAAGACGAAAAAATACTAAAATGTCACTGACTTGTAACGTGTCCCGTGTCTTAAAACTAATATAAACAGACGATAAAATCAGATAAATTATAAATAAAACATTGACGACAGGTCTGGCCTAGTGGGTATTAACCCTGTCTATGGAACCCGGTCCTGTGTTCAAATCCCATTTATTTGTGTGATGAGCATCACAGGTATTTTATCCTGAGTCATAGTCAGGGTGATTTCAATGGATTTAAGTATTTGTATATTATATATATCGTTAGCCCACAACACAAGCCTTCTTGGCAATCAATTTTGGTTAGGATGTCCCGTACTTAACTAACTAATAATAAAACTAAACTACTCAATTGAAATAAACATAATTAAAAATATGTGTAGGTATAACTTAAAATCCGGCGTAAAGTCGTTCCCTTATAGGCATATTGCCTGCTTGTTTTAAATTAGGTGTTTTTACTTAACTAATTTATTTGTGTTTAGGTTTTTAAAGTAGCAAAGGGGTCATTAGTAATTACAAATGACATATACCTACATGTTATTATAAAAAATAAGCTTCTATAAATATCAAAATAAACTATTACATTTGTAGGTAACTTCCGGAAATATCTACCTACGCGGCTAAAGCTAACTTGGAGATAAAAAACCTAAAACATAAACACTTAGCTGGTTTCTAGGTCGCTACTGAAAAGAGTCACGACTTTACGAGTGTAATTTATGCTTGCGTTAATTTATGTATCTCGGCAAGCCGATCACCGTGTCACAAGCATTGAAATCTACAATATTATTACAAAAAAACTACGAGTACCTGATCTATGAGGTAGACAGTTTAGGTGTTCACTTATGTTATGATGATAGAAGCTTATTCTTTTACTTATGTAGAATATATTCATCTACATAAACGTATTTATCGATTACTTACCAAAAGCAGTAGTTTTAAATGTGTTGTATTGTAGATAACTTGATAAAATAAGACATAAGTATCTCTTTGTGTTTAACAATTGAAATGGGACAAAAATATTTCAATTTGTAAAAATCGGTCAAGACCATGCTCCCTGTTTTCCGAATTCCGAAGTATCGTAAATCGTAACACAAAAACGGTTTCACATTCGGTTCGGTTTAATATTTTTTGGACTTCATGTTCAAAGTTAGACGTTATATATTTTTTTTTTAATTTACAAAACGATTATTTCCGAAACATCACATAATTAAAAATTGTTTAATTCAAAATCCAATCCTTGTTTTAATACCTATCTAAAGGCGTCGACACCTCACCCTTTAGGGTTGTTACTCTAAAATAGTATTTTCAATTTTTTTATTTAACCACTTTGTCATACCATATTAATAATCTACTAACAACGTTTACCGAGCATAACCGGGGACAGACAGACGATATGGCGAAACTATACCTAAGGGTTGCTTGACTAAGGCAGACACGGGATGGCAGATATTTTTTGGTGTGTTGTTTCATACGCTACTATTGATGCTGACTGTACGTGTCTATGTATGTTGCTAACCTTATTATAGTGCCATTCACGATTTTACGAGAGTGAAGCACTGGTCTAGTGGACTACGACTAAGAGCGTACGACTTGCAACCCGCCGCAGGCTCAACATTCAACAACAACCGCGGCTTGTGGGTGATTATTCTCTCTACTCTGTTTTCTGTAGAAATGCTCACACAGTTTGGTGTTATTTTTGGTTTACTGGTAGGCAGCTGGGCTGGCTAAAGGACAACCAAAACCTAAGTAATACAAGACAGGCACTTCTACAGAAATCTGGACAGAGTAATAAGAGCGGTTCAAATGCCCGAAGAATCCACCATTGTACCAATAAGCTTTTCGGAACTTATGTACGAGATATCATTCGATATTAACCAATCGCTTTTAAGTGAATGATAACATCGCGAGGAAACCGAATCCCAATAAGGCTTAGATTGGAAGTTTAGATGGCGCGTGGCGGTCGATTTCGTTAAATCAAAATCCTGGGATTAGTAGCCAAGTGGGCGCCGGACTCCCAAAAGCTGTGGTAAAATGCCGAGAGAAGACGAGGAAGATGATTCACAATTACAAAGCAACGGTGCAGTTAAAAGTACTGTAAATATAAATATGAACGTGCTGAATAAAATCTAAAACTACCACAATTCCAATAGCTTTTGCGCGGTTACAAGTAAGTTCTCATATGAAATATTCATGACCGCGCTTTATGATGAGCTCAACTGTTATTATAACTGTCGACCAACACTGCGCCGCTTGGTGTACACGTTGTTCGACCGCACTCTCGGGAGCATGCAGTTAGTCCACGGTAGTCGCTGTTACAAGCCACGGGCCGCATTCAGATTATTTTAGATATTAAGAGACAACTAGACCACATATTCAGTCCTACTATTTGAGGGGGAGTGAAAAATAAGCGCTGTAGGAGTTAGTAGGCGACCTGGTCGAAATCGTAAATCAGTAAAATATAAATTAAATTAATAAAATAATTCTTTAAATTATTCGATAACGAGCGGCCTATTTCATATACTGGTATTACTGGTCTTTATTTATATACTAGCTGTCCCGACGAACTTTGTACCGCCTGAAAGTCTATAAATAGGGTATTTTTGATTGATCGTTTTTTTTCTTTTAAGCCTACTATTAAACTTTTGGCCAAGACGATCACAACGAACCCAAAATCGTCCAAATCGGTTCAGCCGTTTTCGAGTTATAAAAGCCGGAAGTAATACAACTTTCTTTTATTAATAGAGATTGTTTTATATATATATTTATATGTATTATTTTTTAACCATATAGTTTTTGTCGATAAATGATTTAAGCAGCGTCTATTTTAAGCTTATTGGCAGTACACGACCTTAAAGTTTAAGGCCAATTCTGGCCATACTAAATGAATACAATAAGCTCAATATGGCTTTTGTTGTACTTCTTTCTTAATAAATACATGCTTATTGCTCATCGATTATATGCGTAACCGATAATTGAGCATTCGGGTTAAAGCCGTAAACAAACTTCTAAGAAATATCTACTCAGATGGAATAACTTGAAAATTGCCAAATTAAAATGTTTTACTTTTCCTCGTGTTACGTCCGATACCCAAGCTATATTAGTTTATGTATATTACAATCACGTCCTAGAAAATGTTTCGAACGAAAGGGTTAACGCATAAGTCAAAATAAGGCAATTTAGTCCCACAAGATTAAATTGATTTTATGAGGGGTATGTACAGTCAGCATCACATAGTTGGTAATATCCAAACTACTCATATAGTTTGGTAGGTACACCATAGAATTTATATGGTGTACCAAACTTGATACCAAACAATTTGACCACTTTGAATGCTACCAACTATATGACGCTGACTGTAACTAGCATAAAATAACCTCCGTATACCGAAATATAGAGCCGACTTTTCATCTCACCCATAGGCCCTCTTTACCTTACTTATATGTTTGAAATACTTTTCATTGGTATAAGTAGGTGTGGACTTGCACAATGGTGTGTTAGCAGATAAAACATATCTAATCGGAACAATTGTTGTAAAACCTGCTCAGAGTTACCAGTACGAGCACAGACGGCCTTCGGTGGCAATGGCAAGTATATTTATTTGCCGTAGTGACGTGATCGCCGATGCGGGGGCGAAATGAAATTGCGAGTCGAGTGATTGCGATCCCTTCGATGAACGTCTTACTCTGCAGCTCACAGTGGTGACACATTTCCCGTTGATTTACTTGTAAAGTAATAAATTAATAATCTAATGTTTTCAAATCGAAAATCACTTTTGATGCCTTTCCGAAAGTGTAAGGAAAAAATCATCCTAAAGAAACTCGGTACCTTAAAGAAAATAGTTTTTGATAAATTAGTTACTGTGGGTTGGAAGGAAGATATTTGAATAGATTAATTTACTATAGATAAAGATATACCTCTAACTAGTAGGTATTGTTATTTTTATCTATAGATAAAAAAATATAAACTCCTCCTTTTTTTATGTAGGTATTTCCTTGTATTATATTGATTCTCGCAAATTATTATTAATCAGCGATTGATTTCCGGTTCGGTAGGTACATTTACTACCATAGATATTGTCATTAGAGGAGAAAAGTAAAAAAAGATCTACAAAACGCGTCCTCGGTGGATAAATGTTTATTTTTTTGCGGTTTTAAGGCAGGCTTAATCAATGGAATTATTTGGGTACCTAGCTAATCTGCTCAGTCACTGGAAAGTACCTAATAGTTCTAAGCTGCAACTAGTTACTGCTGGTACACAGATGTATTTATCCCTAGTGCAAGTTCTTCGTGTCAATGTCCTTGATTACGCCATTGACATTGGTGTTACGAAATTAGTGTCTAATAGGATTCGATTTCCTTTGTGTAATGACTCACAGGTCATCTGCCTGACGTGGAAACTAGCAAACCGTTAGTTAGATATTCGTCATATTTACATGTTTTCCATTCTGACGACATTTGTACGCAATAAAACGGAAAAGCAAGCATGCTTATTTCGCGCCTGGTTATTAAGGAATAAAGCCTCTATAAAACTATAACTATTAATAAATTGAGTGTGGGCATAAATCTGTAAGATTACCTTCAGGTTAATGTCGGAACTAATATGATGGTTGATAGTTAAATGATCGTTAAACGACATTAGACTGCGGGTAATAATGACGATACGTAAAAATAACACGGTACGGATGGTCTGGCGCAGCCTCGGCCCGGCCTTTGCGCCGGCGCAGGATTTCCGGCAGCCTGCGCACGAGCCCCAAGCAAAAACCTCATCTAACTTCACTAAGCATTTACTCTCGACTCGTCTCTACTTGACCTCGGGAACTGAGCTAACTTATTCTTCTCTAAGATCACACTTATACTGGTTCATCTAAGCCGAATCCTGGTAAGCATTCGGAATTGACAGCACTATAAGAAAATTATGCCTCCCAGATGTGGACTACTGATACCTACTTTAGTACTACTTAATTTCCTCTCCTTGACGTGATCGCTCATCTTCATAATGATTATTAGGTAGCTGAGTGACAATGAATCGCTTTAAGCCTCATATTTTGTTGTATGTTTGTGTGTGTGAGCAGGATTGAATTAAAAGGAACAAGAACGAAGGACGCGCCTGTATTTATTCTTTGTTTTTGTTAACAGGCTCGCACCGCGCGGTTTCAAGCTTTGTCATATTATTTAGTATGCCAACACCGTCTCATACATGTTGTCAATACAAATAAAGACCAAATACCTACATATGTTAATAAGAATTCTACATCAAACAATGTTTCACAAATCAGTGAAAGGTGTTGCTTTGTGTAATTGCCATGACCACAATAATCTGTAGCGGCAAACAAAAGGAGGCTAATTTGTGTCACTCGCAAAATATAGCAAGAGAGATTCATTTAACGCTAATAACCTAAACTTTCTTAACGTAATTTGAGTATTCTTCCAAGTACTATAGTTTCCAATAAAAACTTGATTTAAATTTGTAACACTTTGATTAATATGCATTCAAGTAAATATAGCATATTTATTTAATCGAAAGATAAATGTAACATATTAATACCTAATAACAAAAATAAAAATAAATTATACTAATTAAAAATAAAATAAAATGAATAATTACTGCTAAACCAACTATAAAAAGAATACCTCATCTAGCAAAGTCCATCAAAGCATATTAACATTTTGATAACATTTTTTTTTTCATTCTACAATCACCAAATGAAAAGACATCAACGCAATCTCAGATTAAGTTCGCAATGGTTGTCTGTATCTTGCACAGGCCTCGATCTACTTGTACTGTCAAACCCTATCTATACGGTTATCGACAAATGATCTAATTAAGCGACAAGACCAAGACCTTGTGGAGCCATGACCCGCCGGCTGCCAGTCTCGTGCCAATAAATTGAAATGGCCAAGAGTGGTATGCATGGCAGATTATATTTGTAAGTACAGTGAACGTCAAAGATATGTTTATTCTTTTGCACCTTATTACGAAGGATTAAGGTGAAAAAGTGTAAACATATATTTGACGTCGACTGTATCTGTAGCTGTAGATTATAATCTGAGCCCTGAGTGTAAGTTTTTAAGAGGAAACGGTAGTATGCAATTTTCCATACAAACGCTCTCGACTGTTTCCTCCCTGGTTTTTAACCCTAGAGCAGTGATTTTTTCAGCACAGATTGATATCATCGATATCTGTGTCGGTATGTTTCGTTTTTTTGGATTTTTTAGTTTTTTTAAGATTTAGAGCTATGTAAACATTGCTAAAAACGGCTCACTCAACTATCTCGCAAACATTCACTTATTATTCAAATAATATAGCATAAAACACAAAAAGCAAAACGTACCGACACAGAATAACTCTTCATCATTCTGTTCCAAAAATTTTATTCAGATTGGTTAAGTTTTGGAGGAGGAAAACGTCGAGAGCCAAACCTCGATTTTTGAGATTTTTACGCGGGATTTTTCGCCTGAGCTGCAGTTGTCCCTATCGCACTGTTTTTGGAGGGGTAGGCAATCTACTAAATATGTACACAGTCAAATAGTCATGAGCAATAGTCGACATTGAATGTCGATGATCTAGTGATGTAATGGGTTATCGATAAACCGAATTTTGGTACAGTTAATGCCATCGGAATAACTATTCTGAAGAACAGTAACAAGTAAATGTTACTGAAGTAACAATGTCAATTGTATTGCATGTAGTAGTGAGAAATCTATAAAATATACTATACTAGCTTTTCCCCGCGGCTTCACACGCGCAAAAGAATACCTGTAACAGTTGACATTTGACTCCTTCTCCATACAAACTTTTAACCCCCGTTTTTGACCCCTTAGGGATGAATTTTAAAAACGTTAATATGTCGTTTCTTGTATTTAAATAACGAGTGTTTACACAAAATTTCAAGTCTCTTGCTTAAAATTATACAATCCCTATACAAACTTTCAACCCCCTTTTTACTCCCTCAATGGTGTAATTTCCAAAAATCCCTTCTAAGTGAGTCCTTGCGATACATAAACTACCTATTATGAATAAATCAGATATCTACGTTAAGCGGTTTGAGCAGGGCGTCGATCAGTCAGTCAGGACTAACGTTTATATACAGGGTGTCTCATTCAGATCGGTCAGCATGGGGAAATCTGGAACTACCTATAAGACATACAAAGATTTGTACTTAGGAACCATGTCATCGATTTTAGGGACAAGAAAAACTGCAAACATAGATTTAAAAAAAACTTGTACTCTGTTCGAGAATCGAACCAGGTTGTTTTGGAAAATAAAACTTTAAATGATTTCCGTTTGGATAAATGGAATGTGTAGATTATAGACAGCAAAAGTTACCATAAAACATGATATCTCAAATGAATAAAATGCATTGTAATCCAATATCTTTTAATTTTAATTTTAACAACTGGTGTCTATTCCAAAACTGAACACATTTTTTTTTATCCATCTATGCAGTTTTTCTTGTCCCTAAAATCGATGTTCTTATAGTTCCAGATTTCCCCATACTGACCGTTCTGAATGAGAACCACTGTATATATATAGATGCTAATACGAGCAGATCCAATAACTCGACAGTAAGTAGGTACAATAAAAAATCAAACATAAAATGCATTTTCTCATTGAACAATTATTATAGGTAAATTATTTGCATATATCGTTATATATATCGTTGGCTGAGTACTCATACAAAACACAGGCCTTTTTGAGCTTACCGTGGGGTTCAGTCAATTTGTGTAAGAATGTCCAGTAATATTTATTTATTGAAACATTATTATTTACTCGATCAGAACCCCTCATGCTGCTTATAACAGACTATGGGGGAGGCCCATGTCATAGTAGCGGACAGGTTTACTATTTGTAAGTTTTTTTTTAAATTAGTTAATTATATGTATACAGAATGTCTCATTTTGATCGGGCAGTATGGGGAAATCTGGAACTATAAGACATACAAAGATTTGTTCTTAGGAACCATGTCATCGATTTTAGGGACAAGAAAACAGCATAAATGGATTTAAAAAAAATGTGTTCAGTTTTGGAAGCGACCCCAGAATGTTAAAAATAAAATTAAAAGATAAATTACAAAGCATTTTATTCATTTGAGACATCATGTTTCATCGTAACTTTTGCTGCCTATAACCAATACAATCCATATCCAAAATTTAGATTTTTTTTTTTCCAAAATAACCTGGTTCGATTCTCGAACAGAGTACAAGTTTTGTTTTTTTATCTATGTATGCAGTTTTTCTTGTCCCTAAAATCGATGACATGGTTCCTAAGAACAAATCTTTGTATGTCTTATAGGTAGTTCCAGACTTCCCCATACTGACCGATCTGAATGAGACACCCTGTATAATGCTATAAATTTTATCTTTGGAGCGCTGGTAGCCTAGCGGTAAGAGAGTGCGACTTGCAATCCGGAGGTCGCAAGTTCAAATTGTACAGGCATTTTGCCACGGCTCATGAGAGCCTGGGGTCCACTTGGTAACTAATCCCAGGATTTGGCGTAGATATTAGTATTACGAAAGCGACTGCCATCTGACCTTCCAACCCAGAGGGTAAACTAGGCCTTATTGGGAATAGTCCGGTTTCCTTACGATGTTTTTCTTCACCGAAAAGTGACTGGTAAAATATCAAATGATATTTCGTACATAAACTCCGAAAAACTCATTGGTACAAGCCAAGTTTCGAACCTGCTACCTCCGGATTGCCAGTCGCACGCTCTTACCGCTAGGCCACCAAGCGCTTTTTTATGAGATGATGGTCATAGACAAATGTCTCAATAGCTTTAGAAATTATATGAAGAAGCATTTTCCTGGTATTCCATCATCAAACCCTGACATGGTACTAATGGGAGGTTCGAAGCAACAGGCTGCTATACGCCTGCCCGATAGGCTCGCGGGCTAAATGTACAGTAACACCGGGTGGTGTTACTTTTGCATTATGAAATTTAGTACTTAAATAATTCCAATCCCATACGGAAAACTATTATTGCATATAGGTATATAATTATCTCTATCAATTGGCAACATCAGCCCGCAAAGCGAATAAAACATACCCAAGTGTTAAAGAGTCGGTACCTACTTACTCAAGTAACTACGAAAGGTTTTGATAATGTTGCAGCTTGTAATGTTAAAGTATAGATTTAAAATTTAATTGCATAAAGTTAAATCTCGAGTATCAATAAACGGAATCGTGGTCAAAATTAAAACAAACAATATTTTCGCGTCGTGTGCCGGTATGAATAGAATAGCGAGTGGCTTAGTGGCTTGTTGCGGCCGAAGTGCGCGGGCTCAGTCTGTGTGCGTGAGCCACACACACAGGCACGATGGGGCCGCGGGGCACTTCGCGCGCCAGCGCGACAGATATAGTCGTTCAAAAATCTCAAATCTGAGAAAGGGCTTCGGTACTGTTACCTCTTAATGTTACTTTACGCCACGAACGCGTTTGCGTTTCCCTTATAAATAACATTATCTCTTACGCGTTCGTAAACTTTTTTTTGCGTCAAAAAGAAACTTACACTAGAGCCTCTGTAGGCGAAAAACGTTAAAATTATACTAGCGGTGGTCCTTAATATTTGTTAAATCGCTAGATGGCGTAGATAAGAGTTTATTGGGTTCGAAGCAAGTACCCTTGGTGTACAAAAGTACCATGCCAATTGTTCACGAAATTCGGTCACCATAAAACTTATTTCAAATAGGTGGCGTAATATAAAGGTAGGTATTTCAATTAAATTTTACTGAGATTGGTTGGTTGAGATTCGTTGTACCTATTAATCTTATTATTTAGGTTACCTAAATGAAGTTTTGTTACGATACGGATTGCGCGTAATTTTAACGTTATTTGTAACTTGAAATTGCTATCAACAAAATTTGCCATGTATAGGTAGAACACAAGGGCGGATCCAGCTTTGGCGCCAGGAGGGGGTCACATAGTCGTGCTCAAGGCCTCAAGTCAAGAACTTATAATTTAATTTTGATAACAATAGATATACGTAAAAAGTGGGTATTTTATTAATGTACGTAAGTACTGTAGGTACTTAAAAATATTTATTATTTATTGTACACTTGAAAAACTTAACACATAATTACTTGTACATATATACACGTACATATTGCCATCTTCTCTTAAAGACATCCAGAGAAGCACCAGGGATCGGAAACTCGGGAGCTATACTATAACTAGCAAAATTCCGAAAAAAGCTAAGCAAGTATAGAGTAGGCTTCTTAAAAATAATATTTTTTATTATTTAAATCCCAGTACTTTTTTGGAAAAAGAATTATGGTATAGTTTCGGCCAAATAGTCTAGTTTTTCTTATCAGAACATGATGCCCGTTATCCTCTGGTGAAAGTCCTCTAAAGTACTGGTGATCCGTTTAGGATCACCAGTACTTTTGTCACACTTTGTTTGTGCTTAATGCATAAAGTATACCTATAGGAACAACTAAAATAGTCTATTTAAATACTTTAAGTTAAGAGGTGAATAGTAAATACTTTAAGAGGTGGGACAACAAGGGTTTCCAACAAACAAAATAGAAACAGACAAGATACGGGTCTATATAAGAAAGCATAAATTAAATACTCCTATTTGAATGTCGCATACCAATTATCCGCAAAATTATAAATCCGCATAATTATAAATCCGCATAATCTAAATTTCTATAAAATTAATACGCATAATGTTAATGCGCATAATATTAATATTCATAACAATAACAAAGCATAAATTTAATCATCCTAACGTTAATTTTCATACTCATGATAAATTCCAAATAAATTCTCAGAGACGCCTACTCTCTAAAGTCGATACTATCTATATAACTAAGTGAATTAGGTATAATTTGACTCTAGCTCGTTGTGGTCGCAGTTCTAACCTAACCTAACCAAAAGCTTCTTATATTAGACAGGCGTTATTCGCTAATTAACTTATTAAAAAATTAAATATTATGTTATGTATGTAAATTAAAGTTACGCTACATAATGTTATGACAATGTAAATTATGTAGATTTATTATTATGCAGAGTATATATTATGCAATTTCATCGTTAGGCTAATCAAACGTTATGCGCATTTTAGTTATGCCAAGCAAGTCTGTTATGCGGATTTATGTTAGGACAATTAGATTATGTCAATTAAGGGACACCCACAAAATGTACATATATTTAAATTACAAAATCAATTTTTCACCTCACTCGCTCGGAAAACCCTAGTTTATAGCGCGAAATCTGCGTGGAAAAGCTTATTTTATTCGCTAGCGTGGAAAAGTCATTCGAATTTCGAAGCCGATTGTTGTAATTCTCTGTGGTGCAAATAACTTTTTTTTTTAAATAAAACTCCTTCAACGCGTGACTGACGCCGCTACCGCGAAAAACGATATTCGTAAATTTCGGACTAACGTCTCTGTCACTCTCATCGGAGTAAAAGAGAAAGATGCTAGCAATATACGAACTTCGATGTTCGCGGTACCTACCGAGCCTGAGTTCATATTAACCATAGATAATAACCAATCAGAAACATGATTTGATTACAGATTTTTAACTTCGTTATTTTTACCTACACTTTATTATATGTCAAATAGGTTTTATTATAAATACTAATATTTTATGTCAAATTGGTTATATTGTAAATACTAATAGTATTTCTGTTATAGTATTTATGTAATTTACATATTTTGGCTAATTAATCCATTAAATAAAACACAATTATATTGTTTATTTGATTAAGAAATTGACATGTACTTAATATTGTAATATCTGAACGCAACCGAAAAAAAAGAAAAATTTAAAAAGTTTTAAGTTATCACAATTCACGTAATCGCTTTGTCGGATTTGTCCTGTACTGAGCTCTTTGAACTCAATGTTTGAACTATAAAAATGTGTGGTTCTAGCAGCGATGCCGATATGATTTCCCTGAACAATCGCGTGATATGTTTCTTTTATTGTTTATCTTGCCTCTCGAATTTTCCTCGCTGTAGTGAGGTGAAAAGATGTGTGTTCCGCATGGATGCAAAATTATTTGGCGTCTCGTGTCTTGAAAGCCTCGCTACGCTCAGGAATCTATCTTTGAACCATTCGCTTCGCTCATGGTTCAATCATAGCTTCCTTCGCTTGCTCTGCTTTCAATTTCAACACTAACGCCAAATAACCACTTTGCAGCCTTGCATAACAAATAACTATTTCTTTTACGTCTTCTCCCGAAACGCGTTATTACGTCATTTACGTCAATGGGTACGTTTTTATGAACGTGGAGAAGTGCCAGTCCGGTTAGGCGATCTTCAACCATTGATGATCTTAGCCACGATTTAATTCTGCGCAACGTAGAGAAGGATCTTTCTGCTGTCGCTACACTGACCGGTAGTGTAGCCATAATACATAAAAATGTTCTTATATTAGGATACAAATCGATGTCACAATTTAAAATAATATCAGAAATCGACTGCGGTATGTCCTGGCTTCGCTGCCACTTCACCATCCACAGCCGATATTCATTTACAATGACAGAAACTGGAGTGTTATCTAGTAATAATGTATAGTCGGTAGCTAGTTGTTTCACAGTTTCAATGTCTTGATTATTAATTATGAGATGTTGAAGTTTAGTCTTTCCGATTCCAATTGAGGTTAGGTCTAGTATACGTAGTCGACAAGCGAGCGCAAGTGTCACACGGTGGCACACATGTGACCTCGGATGAAACGTGGCGGGTAAAATTCAAATTTTCGATGCGTTCGTTCCCAAACGTTTGCCATTATACAAAGTTATTATATTACATTAAATTAATTAAATATTGAAGGTTACGTAAAATCTTTATGGTGACAAAAAATATGAATAAAATCATTATGTTCAATTAGTGGTCCACGGTCCACCTAAGTCCTGGAACCAGCCCAGGGGGGGGTCATGACCCCCATGACCCCCCCCCTGGATCCGCCGTTGGTAGAACAGCGCAAAAACTACATTTTATTACGAAATACTTTTAAAGAAACTAGTTTTTGCTATTTGTTTTTCTTACATCAATACTGCAAAAAAGTTTCGTTCATCATCAACATGGAAGGACGTTCACTGCTGGACATAGGCCTCCCCCAATGCGACCCACAGTGACCGGTTTTGCGCTACCCGCATCCAGTGGACTCCCGCGATCATTACCATAATCTAATCTTAAGTTGCAGTCGGTGGGACACATTACACGTAACCGATGACCTTTGGGGCGAAAAGGTTCTCAAGTGGCAGCCACATACCGAAAGGTGCAGTGTGGGCAGACCCACCACAAGCTGGACCAACGACACCTTTATTATATTGCGTTAAAAAAATTGTCAGTTAGATATACCTATGTTTAAACTTATGTAACCCAGCCTGCAAAAAATACATCGGATACAAATTATGATACGGTAGAGCTAATCTAAATTGCAAATCGTCGCTAGAGCAACGTTGATGTGTATAGGTAGGTAAGTATGATTTAGCTTTTCTTAGAGCAAATTGACACGTCTGAGAATACCTCTAATACCAGATGTCGTACACGTATACTTAACTATTTAAATCAATACACGCCTACTATTCACCTGCCGGTTGTAAAAAAACCACTAGTCCTCCTCCACAAAACAAATATGAAGGATTGTTTATTTTATTCGTTCAATAATGTCTTCATTCACCAGCAATGAAGTTTAATGGTAAAAATGCTTTGATATACATATATACCTATATGATAAGTATGTATATGGATAAATATATTAATAAAAATACTGGTTTAACCAAATGTCTGATTACATTTTCAAGTAGGTACATCATCTATGTAGTTTATCGATAAAATAATCAATGTAGGTAATACTGTACTTAGACCACACTTAGGGGTTTCCTGTTGATAATGCAAAATTATTCTGTTGTACATTTGAGTGTCGCGTTTGCACTAGTCGTTACGACAAAATGTTTTGTGTTAGTTAACTACTGCCCATTGTTCAGGAGAGAGACACTTTCCAATTTAATGTCATTCGGATGTCGGTACCTATTATAGTTTCTATTCTGACTTTGTTCGTAATGCAACTATAAAAGGTGTATTTACAAACAATGATCAGTACTTCATGTCAATACAATTAGAACCGGAAAGCAGATTAGCAGCAGTTAGTGGCAAACACAAACAAAATTATGTTACTAATGAATAATGATGCGTGTTTATACCTAACCGTAACAAAAAGCTTATTTAAATTCCTTTTATTTCAGGGTAAGCTTATTTGGAAGTTAAGTCGTGAACTTTAAGTTTACGTTTGTTACTTTTTATCAACAGTCATAGATAATATAAGAGTTACGTCCTTGTTTATGTAGTTACACTATAAAAAACCTATCAGATTCCGGTCTAGTTTAAGGAAACTCACTTGCGTAACGCGTATGTTGAAGACGACATAATAGTAGTGTATTGAGATGCGCTACAAGTTCTAATTTATTGTACAGGAAGTTGTCTCATAGAATAGACAACGCGATCGGTAGCTTCCTCACATCCGTCGACTTTCTCCGTTCGATAATCGCTATGGGGACGGATACGATCTCCATTGTGTTACTCGAAATATGGCGCACTATCTCACGGGTCTTGCGACTAGCCATGTGTTGCGTTATTTTTATAGCTGTCACGTAACTCATGTCACAGACCCGGTACACTTACGGGATCATTGCCGGTTTTATAATGAACTGTTCAAATTTATTATACCTACGCTTTTACAGCTTGAATGGGTTATGAGATAGATCTGTCTAACCTAAAGGTTAGGCTCGGACTTCGCGTCTTTTTTGTTGACATAATAAAACTTACGGATTTGAAAGCCTATTTTTTTTATATTAGCGTAAACGGCGCCTCCCGTTATTGTAACACTATGCGGTAAAAACATAAGGCCCGGTACCGCGAACGTCGAAGTTCGTATATTACGGGCATCTTTCTCTTTTACCCCAATAAAGACATATGAGAGTGACAGAGACAAACGTCCGAAATTTACGAATATCGTTTTTGGTGGTAGCCCCTAAGTAACCAGGTCTCCTATTTACTATTTATTAGGTTAGTGTTGGCTAGTGGTATTAAGTATCGAGCTAACGAGTTGCCGAATTTGGAATTTCCTACATACTAAATTTATGTATTATCTTCGGTTTCCTGACCAATAAAAGGTTGTATGAGAATTTTCAGAAAAAGTGTACTCACTCAATTAGCGTGACAAGTAAAAATTAAATAAGTGGGTATGTCCGTTATGTAACGATAATTAAGCATAAAAATAAATAAATATATATAAATACTTAGATTTGGTGGTCGTTTCTCAAACTACAAGTAATATTACAATGCAAAAAAAGGCAAAAATTTAAGGAGTAACTATATGCTTAAGTATCGAAAGAATCTGACATAGGTATTCATTTAACCTAGGTATACCAGCCAGTTGTAGTAAACTACGAAAAGCTGTCTATATGCGGTAAATGTAGCTCATCACATATATATTTATCTTCCATAAAAATGCAGAAAAAAAACGAGACGGATCGTGCCGGACAGGTCTGCGAATCCTCGCTATTACGAAGTTTGGACCTTAAAGTAACGGTACACTAGTTCCAATTAGGTTTTGAGGCAATAGCCTAGCTATGTAGCTCAGGCAATCGCGTCATTCCGAGTTTTAAATACCGTATAAGGAAAGACAACTTTACACTTTTGGCAATGACCGCTTCTTAATCGAAATGCCATAAGTATAACCGGTAAGAAATATAGCTATAGCGTGTAGCCATATCTCCTGTATCATCATCACCTCTCATTCGCATTCTCATCAGCGTTTATTTAGCACATGTAGATATAATTAACAACTTCCATATTTGGTGATTAATTGATGTCTACGGAATGTCAGGTGTAGCTATAGCTGAATAGTTTAAGTTCTTACCTAAGCGTTTATAAGATTTTTTTTAGTACGACAGGGTTTAGTATTTGTTATGTAAACTTGTTCAAGGAAGTAATTGATAAGCTTTAGTAGGGCTAGGGTGGTTTAAGCTTGATTGAACGGCGGGTAGACGAGGCGGTCTCACCTTCCCATATTCGGCGGCTCCAGCCCACTCCCGCCGCCATTGACCTGCCACTTCCATTTCAGTGAGACTTGCTCTCGATCGCTGCAGCTACAGTCGGGAGCCTTGCTCGTTCGTTGCGCGTACGTCTGCGCGCCGCGCTGGCTTGAAGCCTACTGGCGCGTACACAGCGCCGAAGCCTTCCGCAGCCCACATAATGTTGTTTCAAGATCGTTATTGGCAAAAACGATACCGATTCGGTGTCAACGCCCACGGCGGACTTAAATCTGCCGCCCAGACTACCGGCCCACACGTAGCGTTATTCTTATCCTGTTGCTCTACAAGGATTTTCTTTACTATATGTATAGCTATTCAGTGATTGTGAAAACTATGTTTCGAATTTGATTGGCAAGTTAGTACAAGGGCTGTTGTTATCTCTGAGGTCAAGTATTCATATTTGAGACAAAGGACCTAATTTTTATCTTTGGTCAATGAAAGATTTTTTTGAAAAACTTTTATTATACTCATATAAAAAATATTCTTTAACATATATGTGGGTAATGTATGTGGGTGATTTGCGTTATTTTGTAAAATTCAAAATACATTAATGTGCCTGACCAGTGTACCTTATGTACCTACCTATAGTGTAAAGACAACAGTAATGCAAAACATGAATAAAAAAAATATTAAATTGTATTTATTTAAGAAAGCAACATAACATTTACACACAACAACAGAGTTAAAAGATTGCAATTAATAATGATTATGGAATTTTTTACAAATACATACAGAAATTGAATTAAGTGCTTAAAAACTTATATAAATAATTAATTATTAATATCACAGTTGGCTTGCAGGTAATTAATATAATGGCTTAATTCATCATGTTTACACTTCCTAAGCTCATTTATTTGAAGTAGAGCATCATTCTTATCCCTATTTCTTGAATTAACACATCTTGTAAAAAATGCAAGTAAAACTTCAGAAGTTTGGTTAGTTAAACAAAAATTGTAAAACAGCTTCTGTTCGCAGCTGAAATTTCCATGCAAACCTGCATTAAAATATCTGTAGAATAGCTGCTGTTGATTTTCCACCATGCCTTCAATGTCCGACCATTCTTGAGTGGTGAGCCCAAACAACATGCCAACAATGGGCCCTCTTAACACACATACCGTGTGGCCAGCTCTATCACCTATTTTTATAGTAGCGGCTGAATAAACTTTGCCTCTGTACCGATTTATTTTAACTGATTCCAAGTAAAAGTCTGTCAATAATCCCCAACTCTCACTATGCAATTTTAACCGTTTGGCTCCTGACAATTTGATGGGTGATACAGTTTCAAGATATGTCTTGCCATATTTGGACTTCTCTGCATTCACTTGATTGGTCATTCATTCCACATTAGTTGTACTTAAATGTTACCAATGTACCAAGCTACTCTGAAATGAAAACGCAGGTTTTTTAAAAACATATTCACCAGTTATTACAGTACAGTAACTAAGTTGCTGACAGAACTGTAGGTAAATAGATATTTAAGAATATAAAATTGTATTAGCCCTTGTTAGTATGTATATTAGTGTTCATATAACCTTGTAATAAAATAACCTTTTATTTTACTTACATATACAAAATTATAACACTATAAGGCTTAACACCCTTAATACTTTTTATTTATTATTTTAAACAATTATCTTTGCTGATTTAAGCGAACAGATTCCAAAATTTTAAACTAAGTAAGCTAACTCAAAGAGTAAAGTAATATATAGGAGTCAACTCCAACATTCAAATTTTGAATATCTGTCAAATCAATTGTTAAATCTAGAGGAAAAGTGCGTTCCACTTGTTTCATTTTTACGTTTTTTGTTAATGCGAACCAAACAGGAATCAAAGAATATTTGCATTTTAAGATCGTTATTCAGTATAGTAATTATAGATGTGAATAAAAAAGAGTATTGTTCTTCGTCCTGAAGAAACTATAATTATGTACATTTCGCACACTTTTCGAACATTAAGATTTATCGTGAACGCATTTTGAATTTGACAAGATTGGCGACCGATCAAAGTTAGTATGTATATCAGATCGAATAAAAGATTTGTACACAAAAACACAGTGATTGATCAAAATTTTGCATCCTTGCAAATTCAATATGAATGTATTGTAATAGAAAAGATGACTACTGTGTATAACAAAAGTGCGTAATGTAAATTCCTAGTCAGATTTTAGTCGTAATTAAATTAGTATCAAAAGTATCTGAGTGCCTTGATTTGACATTTGTTTGACATTGACGTAAACATAAGATAATAAGGTTAGAATTAGAGATGTGTAATGTTATGCAAGATATTGCTTCTAACTTTATTACTAATAATTTGAAATGCGAATAGGCTGGATCCATAAATTAGTGAACAAATGGCCTGGGAAACAAACCTTAGGCATGTATAGATTTTTACCTGTATTCTTTCTTTTGGGTGCCTCTTTAGAATTTTCAATGATCAACTGGAGAGTCGGAGAAGTGAATTTTTACAATACGTTTAAAAAAAGACAAGCGCACGATATTGTTGAAGATAAAATCAAGAAGTATTCGTCATTATAAAATGCCGGCGGGAGTGACTTGGGGCCAGTACATTGCCTTCACTGCCGCTGCAGCATTCTCAATGCTCGCAGGCTCGCAGTTAGTTCACCAGTACTACAAACCCTTGAAAGATCTTAATGACTATATAAATAAGGAGCTGATAAACCTGCCACCCAATGTACAAGAAAAAATTAGGCAAGAATTGCAAGAGGAAGGTGTTCTTAAGTAAACACATACCTACTACTTAGACAATGAAGTTGAGTGAGCATTTTATCTGTATAATAATATATTAATAGTTATAAATCCACTAGTTTAATTTCTAGTTCTAAGGTAAACTTTTAGATGCCATGATTCCTTAGACCAAAATGATTTATCTCATGACTTAGAGATAGCTGAAGATGCGGGTTTGTTTTTCTTAATTATGATGATGATGATGATGAAATCCTCTTATCCCTCATCGGGGACATAGGGCCCTAAGAATCAACTTCCACTTGGCTCGAACCTAATATGTCATCTATTTCAATTTTTAGTAGTTTTACTATTTAAAAATCAAAACAAGGCAATATATTTCTTAAAAAAATAATTTATTTTTTCTTGCTTTCAACATGATTTAGATAGTATACAAATTCCTTATACTTACCAATAACATAAATTCTGAAGAGGTCAACTTGAGCATGTAGAAAATGGGAAACCCTTTTAGTGGATAACAATGCCAGCTTAGTAAAAAAATTAGACACAATACATTTAATTACAAAAGTTTTATTTTGAATTTGGTTTTTTCTTATTTCACAAATATTTACAGTCAAATTACAATCACTAATTGTACATATCTCATTTAAAATAAATAATCTTATAATTAATATACATAGTGAAATATATCTAAGCGACTTCCAATTTGAAATCATTTTGTACCTTAATTAACAATAATAATAAAAAAATCTTTATAAAACAGTTTAACAGAATTGTTAGGTATTTCATATAAAAGTCAATGTCTACAGTAATATTAAGTAGACATGCGTAAAAATATAAAACAATATAAAAATATTGTGAAAAGTCCAGTTACTATTTAAAAATGACATCAATGACATGACACCTTATTTGTTCATAATTCACTTTTCAAACTTAATGATATGTTACATACAAATGACACAATTAATATCAGGACTACATACATGTACAGCCAAACAAGCCTGACTGTCCATGATATGAGGCACACATTTAGATAAAAACAAATAAATAATATCTACTTAATGTAGATGTTTTGTGAGAATATCTTGTATCACATCTTTATTTCATCCATTGGATCGATAACAAAACTGATAAAATTAAATTTCGCAACCAAGAACCCCCCTGACAGGCACACCGCTCTTGGACAGTAGCGGATTACATGGGGAAACCCATGTGTAGCGAAAATATAGCGCCGCGTAAAGCCCGGTTTCGAAAATGTTAATTAAAGCCCGACTTTAGGTACATAAATTCTGCAATTAATATGGATTGACAAAATTCCTTTTCTAAAAGTGTGCTTAAGATTTATTGTCAACACTTTCTAGCTAGACTATCTGGGCCTCAAATCAGGATGAACTAAACAGAATAAAGCTTGCAATGTAATAGCCACACCGCGACGAAAAATTGTTCAAAAGTAGTTAAAATTTAACAGCGTATGTTATAAAAACAGCTGATGAACACATGGGTAATTTCATTCTGGCTTAACCTTTACCACGCCAAAGACCGGCACTGCAGGTCCAACGCCAAATACATGACATATATGTCACGAATCCCAGAGCAAAATAGACGTACATGCAAATGCATAAAGTTCAACTTCAGTATTGACATTTCGGTACCGTGGCGTATGAGCGGTCTAAGCTTTCGCGTTTGACATGGCGTTGAAAAGGTTAATATATCACGCAGTTAAGGGTCACCTCCAGGTAAGTCAGGTCACCTCGCGGCGTTGGCGATAGTGCGGCGTATCCAATCTATATGGGATGTGACAGAGTCGTATATCCGCGGACGGCCGAGCCCGATCTTGGTGCAGGCGATCCGCCACCCGCTCACCCCCAGCAACGACCAGTGTTTGCTCTGCTTGTCAAAGCACATCATAGAGCTTCCTGCATATTCTTCTTCCTGTAAGAAGGAAAAACGATTGTTTTTGACTATTGTTAAAACGTAAAGTAGGTAAGTCAGATTTTTTAAGGCAAGTCTGATTGGTATGAAAGTAACATGGGAAACAACGACAATTGAAACTCTGAATCTATTATAAACAATACATCTGTGGGAACAGGATTCCTATGTTAAATTAGGTTGTATCGCTCACCTTGTAGAATATTAAGGTACCTTGAGGATATATCACGAGGATAACCTTTTCAATAAAACCACTTCCTGCCCACTTATTAGTTTACGGTTCACTTTTCATTGGACATTTTTAGGATAAGTATTTTACATTCAAATTTACTTGAACCGTAAAATATAATTGGCGTGTGGCCTGACTATAGAATAGCACTACCCCATCTCCTCCCGCCAGTTTCGTAACAGGTGACAAAAGGAACAAACTGACGGATGGGCAGCACCGTCCGTTGCAACCCAATCTACAGCTGCCAAGCGTGGCGACTATGGCATCTACCACTCAAGATAATACAAGTTATATTTGGGGGAGGCCTAAATCCAGCAGTGGACAATTTACGGCTGAAGTGTAAAATATAATAGGGAGATAATAACGCTCCATTTCCTCGACTTTACAAAGCTCTATAATTGTCCGTACGTCGCAGTCGTCTTGGTTGTACAGCGGCTCGGCGCAGATGCCGTTGACGGTTGCGATGCTCGCGTTCTCGCAGTTGTGCATGGGGCTCGGGACAACCTGGATGCGCTGCACTTGGTCTCGGTTGCGCGTCCAACCCAGCGTGTTGCACACTGCAACAGTAAACAAATATTATGTAAGTAAAAAGGATAAACAGGTTTGACAAGTTTCATTTTCTAGTAAGGAGTTACGACTTGAGTCGACTCCGAAGTCGTGTGACTGGAAAAACGGGAGCACTTGAAACTATTTATGTAGTAGGTAGGTACTTATAATAGTTGGAGCTGTCATATTACAGGTTATCCTTACATAAATTGACTGAACCCTACGGTAAGCTCAAGGAGGCTTGTGTTGTGGGTACTCAGCCGAAGGTATATATACCTATGTATAATATACAAATACTTAAACACACAGAAAACACCTATGACTCGGGATCTGTGCTCATCACATAAATAAATGCCCTTAATGAGCTTTGGACCACGGATGCACTATGCCAGACCTGTCGTCAACTGTGCCATAGGTCTCACCGATCTGTTCACAAAAAATCCAAAGTCTACGGGAAAGTCCACTCAAAGAAGTAACGATTTCGATGCTAGGTCATCATCTCCCTCGCGTTGTCCCGGCATTTGCCACGGCTCATGGGAGCCTGGGGTCCGCTTGGCAACTAATCCCAGGATTTGGGGTAGGCGCTTTCACGAAAGCGATTGCCATCTGACCTTCCAACCCAGAGGGGGTAAACTAGGCCTTATTGAGATTAGTCCCGTTTCCTCACGATGTTTTCCTTCACCAAAAAACGACAACGTACATAAATTCCGAAAAAATCATTGGTACGAGCCCGGGGTTGAACTTGCGCCCTCCGGATCGCAAGTCGCACGCTCTTACCGCTAGGCTACTAGCGCTCCGCTTTCGATGCTAGGTATAATAGGTATATATCTAAATGGCAAGTCACCTTCATAGTCTCCCGGGTTGAGCCCGTCCACAGGCAGGCACGCCGGCCGCACGAAGTCGGTCATCTCCACGGGCTCCTCGAGCCTCACCAGCGCCAGCATGCTGCCTTCCACCGGCGAGCGCACCATGCCCACCACCCGCCGCTCCTGCTGCCACGGCGTCGTGCTCTGTATCCGGACCGTGCCTAGTCGAGCCGTCCACTCTGCTTTAGGTTGACCCTGAAATCAAGTGGAGTCATAGCGTAAATAATTAAAAAAATTTTAGGGACAATCTTACAGAAATTGACCCAGTAGGTAATAGTAGTCCTACCTAAGCTCAATAAGGTTTGTATTATACCTAGATATTAGATGAGGTATAAATATAACGACCATAAGCTAAGAACAAATATTCGTGATAAACAGCCAAATATACCCTTACCAGGATTCGAAACAGGAACCTCCTACTCCATAGGCAGGGTTACTTACCGATTAGGCCGTTAAATAAGAATGTATAAGACCGTAATTGTATGTCAAAGAACATGGACTCACCAGTAAGATACCGAAAGCGCTAGGCAAACAATTACATAGCATATAATAGAGGAGGAACATACCATAGAGCTACTGAAGGCTCTCCCATGGCTCTCCTACCAGTCCTACTAATGTAGGTACTTACAAGTACAGGTAGCCAAAGGAACCCATGTCAACATTATGTTACGTTTTGAAATAAAGAGGTGTTGGGCTTTGTCACATTTGGCATAAAGGCTTCCTATATTATATTCTCACTTGAAAACAAGAAGCCGTGGTGATGAGCCAGGCGGGGTGCACCAGCGCCGCGTCGCAGGCGTGCACGTGCGAGCGCAGCAGCGCCGCGTGCCACGGCCAGTCGCCGGGCTGCGCCGACCGCAGCAGCCCGTCCACGCCCGCCGTCGCCTGCGCCACCCGCGCCGACGGCAGCCCGCACTCTGCAACATTACTCCTACAATGTAAACTACTCGCGCCAAAGATGGCTCTGTTACTCAAATAGCCCACCTTCAAAATTTTATAATTGCAACCGTTCGTTGGTGTTCGAATTAATTTAAATTTGAAGGTCATGTGCCTACCAAACAAAGGCGTACATCTTCGTTATATTCGACTGTCGGGAAGTACCTATGTAGGTACCTACCTATTTAAATCGTTAAAGTGTGTATAAATAATTACAATGTTGTGGAAAACTGGTGACCCGATGCTACCTGAGACCATCATTAGGCGAAAACAATAGGAGAAGTGATAACAACAGACTCAACAGGTACCCTGAAGCTGAATCTTTAGCATTTGGTACAGCGTAAAACTGATATGTAAATATGGTGATGTGGTTCAAGTAACCAAAAATACTTACCCAATTGATCACAAACAACTCTAATAACTTTCTTTTCTGGACATTCGCTTTTTAAAAATGAGATCTCGGCTGCGAATGGATCTACTATTTCTACGTATTCGGATTCAGGTTTTTCGTCATTCAAGTCGTCAGGATCTGCTTCGACGTCTAGAACTGCTTCAGCGCTCACTACACCTCTGAAATAGAAACGTTATGTTCATAAATTAAACATTAACACGGCTCTACTCACGTTTATTTAGTCACTTGCACGACAAAAAACGTGAGTAGAGCCGTTTTAATGTTTAATTTATCAGATATGTCTCACGAAAGTTTAAAAAAAGTTATGTTCATAAGTTTAAAGAGCACGACAGAAAACTAACTGCTGCATGATTACGTATCGAATGTTCTGGCATTTGATACAAAGCCAGATAATTGTTCCCTGTTAGAGCTTACTTGAAAGTGAGGGACTTGCAGAGCGAAGCGCCCACGCTGGCGAGCGCGCGGCGGTCATGCTCGTAGGGCGCCGCGCACACCTTGCCGGCGCGGCCGCGCTCCGCCCACAGCGCGTAGCCGCCGCGGCTGCGCACCGCGCCCAGCGTGCTCTCGCGGGTCTGTCGCCGCCAGCCCGCCAGCGAGCGAGACACCCACACTGAAAGGTACAACAGTTTTACTCTGAAAATAATGTCGCCCTATTTAGGCTCGCTCAAGTCAGCATTCATTCCGGTTGGATCGTCAGGAACCGCGCTGCATATTCTCCATTAAACGGTGCGTCTGCAGTCTATATAGGTAAAAATATGCTCTCACTTCATTATGTGGAGCCGGTGTATAATGAGTTGGAGTGCAAAGTAACTACTAACCACCTATCTACCCACTTTGAGTTTAAGGCTCCCACTTATTAGTGGCTGACTCCAGCAATGATGGCCCAAACGGCCAGGGCCAGCGCGCCAAAAATTAATTGAAACCTTTGCCCAAGAGTGGGGCACAATGAGCTTAATAATAATAATACACTAACAGCATCCAGCCTCATCGCTGTTGTCGGGACAGTCGGGCGTGCCGTCGCAGCGCAGATGGCGCGGCAGGCAGCGCGGGTGCAGCGCGCAGCGCAGCGCGCCGCCGCCCGCCGCCGCGCAGTGCGCGCAGCCGCGCTCGTCCGCCGCGTCCGCGCAGTCGGGCACGCCGTCGCACGAGCGCCGCGACAGCGCCAGTCGCTGCAGGCCGCCGCGACATTCTGCCAACACAGTGACGACTACTGTTAACATGACTATCGTTGGTATTGTTGTTCCAGATATACAAGTTTGGAAGACACGGGTGTAATGAATCTCTCTCGTACCGAGTTAATTCGAGGGTTAGTCCGAAAAACCGACGCCGAGATTGGTCTCAAGATCTCATTTGTGAAGCCGTTGAGATCTTAACAAAGTAGTTAAAACTGTATATTTTTTAGGATACGCGATCTAATTCAAGCACTATCCTAAAGTATACCATCCATTTAGGGTACTGTTTAAAATCATACCCGGTTCAGGGGCGCAAGACCCAGGGCCGAAATAGTCTGGGAACCGCGAGCAGTCGAAGTGCGGCCGCAGACGGTCGGGCAGCCGCGCGCCGCAGCCGGCATGAAAGGCGCGGCAGTACGCGCGGCATGGCGGCACTAGTCGAGAGGCAGTGCAGCGCGGCTGAAGCATTTGGCACACGAAGTCCTGAAACCAGTGAAGATAAAATATAGTAGTCAATATTAAAGCAAGCGAGGCACTGCCTATTACATACACTTTTAATCACCTTACTAGCTTGGAAAGCCCTTATTCTTTAAAAACAGAGATCAAAACTGCATTTTATTCGTAAGAAAGAAAAGGGATTTCATAAGGTTTTTGGAGTGTTCTTTTAGCGTTAACTGGATGGATGTAGGTACTTTTCTATGATAATTTTGAATGAAATATATGATTAACACCGTTTGGAATAAAATTGTGATGTTTTCGCGTTTTTAAGGTAGCGAAAATATGAAATAGCTATACCAATTTCGTGAATTATATTTTTCTTACATTATTTGATATTTGCAAATTATTCAAATATAAGTAACTAATACAAATGTTATCGAAAGACGAGAGCCATACGCATTCTCACGCGCATATTTAATACCTATTTAAGTAGCTAATTGTTTAACTTCGCGCCATTTTTAAAGAAATTCGGCTTTCTTACGTAAGTATCTGTCTGTGAAATTAAGAAAAAATTGAATGTTTCACACTTCCGATCAAATCAGCTTCACAGTTCAACGCAATGATCGTGACGAAAACGTGGTTACGTGATAGTCGCCTAGAATTCCCTCCGTGGAGCCACTGCGAAGCAGTCACATTACCAAAGTATTCCAATATACCACAAAAAGCGAATAACATTACTCGCGAGACTTTTAATGTTTCACCTGAAATCGTGTGCCAATGGCCTTAATCTAGGTCACTTGTTATGCTGTTTCGGTATCTAGTTACCCAAGTATGATCTTAATCTCAGGTTACCTTTGCTTTTCAGTCCGTTACTTATACGTATACTATTTCTTTCAGACTGAAACTTCGCTACAATAAGTTGTTCTGAATTGAAACCTAACCAACAAGTTTTTAAATCTAGGTTTTTTTACCTGAGCTAAATGAGAGCACTCTGCATCCAATAGTTCTCTGAAGGCGACTACATCTCTCAGCAAGGCGTCCTTATTCTGATGCCCCACAAGATTCGGATACGTGGTTGCGTTGTACGGCAAAGAAGAGCACAGAGAGAGTGTGATGGGGGCACACTCTCGCAGCTCCTCGACTGTCTCTGCAGTGACTGCTTCCGTGGTGGGCGCATCTACTGGAGTTGCGTCCGTTTCTTGCAACGCTTGAGAAGATATCACTGTGCTTTCCTGAAATATACAGATATAAATAGTTTCCTCTTAAAATAGTTATTTGTTATACAAGGGTGCAAAATTGTATTTTAACTGCGAGTGTGGGATTGAAACTCGAGCAAGCGAATGGATCCTATAGTTAAACCACGAGCAAAGCGAGTGGTTTTAAAATAGAATCCTGAGCGTAGCGAGTGTTTCAATACACGAGAAGTAAATTACAATTGCACCCGTGTGTAACACAAAACTTTTCCCCTCACTACAGCGAGGAAAGTGAAACATGCAAAAAAAACGTTTTGAAATCGCATTGACTTTTTCTTTGGGTTTAGATACATTCAACATTTTTACAAAAGGTGCCTTTAGCTTAGGTTAGCTTGTGGTGGCCAGTACGATTTTCGAATGTTCTACTTCGATGTTTAACTCGGTGCGTTAGCGAGGCTTGCCCGCGCTCGCCGCCGCCGCGGGGGCAAGTGAGCTGTACTTCGCGAATTTAGACTTTAAAACCATAGCAATGAGAAGTCAACTTACTTTAATCACTAGTGGATAAAATGCGTTTTTACCCTCTCGTGTTAAAGAATAAACAAGCGATTTACGAGCTAGTGAGAGGAAAACTTTATTAAATAGGCTTAATTTTACGTACTTAGATTAACACTTCGCCCACATGAAAACACTGATAGCTGGCTTTATATTGTATGATGATTGGAACCCCTAAAACATGTATTTTATAGCTTCTTAAAACTCTACAGTTTTAATGTACATAATGGTAAACATAAAACCACGACCAGTCACGAAAAGCTCGCTAAGTATTCTAATGTAATTGCTTCTAATGTAACGCATGACTAGACAACCTTTTACTTGCAGGAGCTTATTATTAGTATGTAGGTCTGTACTTTATAATGGCTACGGTAGGTCTAGAACTCATAAATGTTGCACATATATACAATTTAATTTTCAGGCGCTATTACTATAATGTACTTAATAGCAAAGTAGACACGCAATACGCAAATAAAAATGGTTCGCCTACCTATCTGGGATATTCAAAAACACTTCAAAAATTAAGACCCATTAAAAAGGTTACAAGCATAAAGCTGATGTAGGCGCATAATATTTTTTTTTAAGTTACGTCTCCTCATTAACAGATTCTACGGATTAGTTTATAGTATTTTATGCAATAGTTGTATAAGAGGGTTCAAAAAAGTCGAGTGGCGTGTGTAACAATTTGAGGCGAAGCCGAAAATTGTTAATAAAGACGCCATGAGACTTTTTTGCCCTACTTATACAACGTTGCATACGTTACTTTTTCTACGACTAGGGATTAAATAAAACACAAAAATAAACTCATTTTAAGAAAATTTTGTTTTATTATTTGTGAAAATGGAGATGAAAATTGTGGATGGTGTTGTTCGATATATTTATATTGGGATGTGTGGTGGATGTGGTTGAGCCATTATGGTTTATGTGGATGTCCGAATTCTGTTCTATTAATTGTGATATAGTTATTGGTGTAGTTGCAGGATCTGGGATAGTATTGTTGGTAGTGTTTAAAAAATCTGGTTCTGGAGTAAATGTTGGGGAGCATTGCTGGACCGGTATGCAAGTGGATTGTGACATAGGAGGTGTAGTTTTTTCTATTGAATTCATTATTGTATTTGACATTTTTTTTTTGTTTGCAATAGAGTTATCTATGTAAGATTCTGCCACCGTTGTGGACTTCCATCCGCCATGCCGCTTCAAAGATGTCACATCACCACCAGCATCTACCAATAATGTTGCTGACGTTCTTCTAAAACAGTGCCCTGTATAGAGCACTGGATTTAGGAGACCAAGATAAGAAGCAACATTTTTCCCCAACTGGCCAAATGTGTTTATACCTATGTTTTGAGCAAAACATTTTCCATTGGCATACCGCACAAAAAAGTTTAGATTGTTGCAGTAATCCGGACGAAGAATCATGTACTTTTTACAGATATGATAATATTTCCCTGTGACTGTAAAAGTGCGATCGATTCTGTTCTTGGTGTTCATTATATGAACTACTAGGGTTTCTTGGGCATCAATTATATTGTTATTTTTTATATCATGTAACTCTTTCCTGCGACAAGCCCCCATTATTCCAAAAATTACAGCAACCTGTAACAAAACAGGAATTAGGGTTTTAGAAATACTTACAATGAATCCAAGTATGTAGTAATCAATCATACATACAATATTTGCATACACAAAATACCTTAACAGCAACATTTACAAAATACCAGTGAAATGACAACAGCTGTAATGTATCTACCTTGTTAAAGAGATGGTTCTGATCTGGTGCTTCCTCAATGAATTTTTTTAATTCCTCAGGTGAAAATGTTTTTGCTTTTTTCCCTTTAAAACCTTCTGATTTTCGTTTTAATAAAGCCAGTAACTTGGCGTATTTAGAGATGTCGGTCTGGTGGTATATATTAAGCGTGGACTTTAGTTTCGAATATTCCACCCACAGTGAAGACGGCTTGAATTGTTCGCAGAGATTTTTAAAGTAAGCCAGTAGCACATTCTCTGAGAATGACGTAGTCTTGTGTTCTTGTCTCCACGCCATGAACTTTTCATACGATTTATCGTACATACGCCGCGATTTTGCAGGCAACAAGTTTTCAGTAACTGATTGTGCCGCCGCCGATATTTCTTCTGGTGTCGAAAGAAAGTTGTCGTCATCCATTATTAAATAATTATTGTCCGCACCAAACTCTAATAACACAGAATACTAAATAATGCCACAACTATTCTAAGAATGCTAAATGTAAACAAATTTAACTACACCAATAATACAGCTGATACAGAATAAGAAAAGGCGGCAAATGTTATAATTAGTGACAAATGACAGTCGACAGAACATAATCATAGACACTGTAATGTACTTACTTGCGTTTTTCCTTATGTTGGCAACAAATATTCGTTTTGTTTTTGTTTCAAAACTATATGAATTCAGTAGTTTGTTATGTTGGCAATTTTGAATTTCATTGTAAATTTAGTGTTTTTTTTTGTTGGTTTTACAGGGCACCCCTGTTAGCAGTAGTATCTTCTAAGTAGTCTGTGGTTAGCAGTTGCATTTATATCACATAAACACTCTAGGGTCTTTATGAAGTATAGACTAAATAGACTTTAAGAAATTGTATAAGACTTGCTTTTATATTCGTTTGCGGGACCATATAATTGACAGATAAAAGTACCGGAGTAGAAAAAATTGTTAACGGCCTCCTAGCCTAGCCGGTGTTGGTCCTGCCAACGTGCAACGTAGCAGGAGACTATTGGGGTATCGCTTCCTGGCTAGTGCAATTATCACAAATATTTGTCGTTGGTTTACGGACGTTACGGACGTACTTATTTCTCGATTATAGTATTTATAGTATATAGTCGCGCGCCGTCTAGTACAGTAAAGTGTAAAAATACGTTCACTGCCAAAGTTTCAAAAGTACCAACTCTATTGTACAGTAAATAAGGTTGTAGGACGTATTTATGAAAGGATTCTTTTGGTACGCATTTTTGCACTTGACTGTATTTACAACATAAACCTTAAATTTACTGTGGTTCTAGTTGGATTTGTGTAATACTGTCCCAAATTATATAACATCTGTGCTTCTATATTAAGCAGAAATGTCTGCTAGCAAATTTTATCGATATTTAAATCGAAAGAAAAATATAAATTTATAAAGGGGTAGCACATTGTTATCGATGAATTCTCAGTCAAATTTTGAGACTTCGATGCCGTAAAAAGGGTTCAATACTCTTTCGATAGATGTCGCTACACGTCACCCGTAATGACATATACCAATAAAATAGAAAAATTTGACGTGCCCAAGCAGTACTCGTATATAGTACAATTGGTAGTGCACTGGGCTAGTGATCCAGTGGTTGTGCAATTTTTTCAATTTTTCTTTGGTTTTAAATAACGATAACATCGGTGGTCCTCACCTCGATGTGCAGCGTGTCCGGCAGCACGGTGACGTCGAAGTGACCGCTGGGCGCGCTCAGCTCGCGCGCCAGCACCGCGGCCACCTCGCCCGTGCTCACCGCCGTGAACACCGGCTCGAACGACACCTCGAAGTGCACGCGAGTGCCATCCTCCGCGCTGACAACAATCATATTACCAGTGATGACACAGAATATCATGTTGATTTAAAAAATCCTACTAACACTAATACCTACTTTAATTAAGCTCTCATTTTATTTCAGAGTGCGATAACTTGTTATTTTGTCCTCCTTTCTTGTTGAACGGAACATCACACGATGTGGTATTTTTGCATTTATGCGTCGTTTGATGGCAATCAATTATGTATTCTGGTTGTAGACGTAGAGCAACAATAATACAAAAGCGAAATAGGCAATGTTTCTATGCATCGTGTTAGCAGGAAATCGAACTCTTTACTTTGGGTACTAGTGGTACTATACGGTTGTACGGCTGACTTAGTTAACTTCGGCGACGGATAAGTGGACTTATAGAATAAAAATATGCATTGCTTAATTAATTGAAGCGTACGGTAACGAAGTTGCAAGACTTTTTTCTTAAGAAAAAAATAATTTAAACAGAAAGAAATCGGTAGGAATATAAAACTTCAGAGCTGGATTATTTCTTGTAGGCATACCGGTACCGGTAGCCGTTTTGCCTCTAACCTTCATCCTTACGTTGTGAATATTCCATTCATTCGCACGAAGCGATTCGCTTCTACCTTCCTAATGCGGACTGCTAAGGAATGGAATTCGCTCCCTTCGTCTGTATTCCCGGTAAGATATAATTTGGGTCTTTTCAAGGCAAGAGTGAATAGGCTGTTACTGAACCAGCGTGCTACACCCTCGACCTCGTCGTCACTTTCCATCAGGTGCGACTGAGGTTAAACGCTGGTCAGTCTTTTATAAAAAAAAAAAAAAAGTAGAGTGTGGGTAGAGTGTCAGGGGTAACTTGTTCCGGTAAAATGAGGAAGGCGAGTAAAATGCTATAATGACTCAACTCAAAAGAAATCACGTGAAAAATGATTTGCTAAGAAAACTGTTCCAATCGATGCACAAAATTCATAAATAGTGTTTTACGGGAATCGGTAATTTATCCTTATTCTTCTTTACATTAGCTATGTATCAAAGAAGGTATCTAAACCCTTCATTTTTATGTAAAGGATCGGAAGATCGAAACCTAATGTAATAGAGTAATATTAAATATTAATGAAACATTTAAATTTCCCTTAACATGAATCTTGTATTCATTTACATAAGCATTTGTCCGAAGCAATAATTAGGAAAGCATTTGCTGAGAACAATATAGGTACGTACACGGACATGGAACTTAAATAGGTACCTGTAAACGGAAAATCAGTATAGGAACTGTCGTAGCGTTACGTAAACTCTTGCAATTACTCATTTCGTTTATGAACCATAAACTGTTTAAAGCACTATAAGTACTCGCCTAATTGCTGTAACAATCATGATATAACATAATAACATATCATTATACAATATAAGTATAATAATGACATTATTACCGACATTCTGTAGCTTTCCCTAGTGAGTATATCTAGGTAAAATGCTTGAATTTACTTCCTATTTACTCACAAAAACAAAATAGGTATCTAAAGATCAAAATATCACCAGTGACTACCTCGCTCGCAGTCTTTTTTACATGGTATTAAGAAATTAAAATACATTATCACAACAAAATATAAAATGTATGGAAATACCGGTTATTTTTCTATAAGTTCACCGGTATTCAAAGACAGCATTGTTATGTTTGCAATAGGGAGGCCTATTGCAAATTTAGCACCGTTTCACCGTTTATTCTCATTTCACCCAAGGTGTCTCGTAACAAACCGCGACACGGATAAGCAATTTCTCATTTTCCGTGTGGTTTCATTTGTTTTAGAATTCAAGCCACGTAAAGAAAAGTCTGCGTGACCCGCGCGAACGCTTTGTAGATCGACCTTCACTGGATTTCGACGACGTGCCATACATAGAAAGCACAAAGCTTAGAAACACCACGTATTAAACTTTCTCATGTCAATATAACAATACACATGTCGGCTGATTACGCAGGCTACATAATGCCCATAATCGTAGCGCACCGCATTACCACTAATGAAAGCTAGCCCTCTCACACGCGATCACAGACAGATCTTTTGTACCTTTGTAAGTGGCCATAAATGGTGCAATTGCTCTTTTGAGCAATACCGACCTCTAGACAGTTACTGGTACTAGGTTAGGTACCTACTTAACATTCTAATAGGAAACGATAACATTAATTCAAGAAAATGGCAATATATATAGTTGTACGAATTTTCTATAAACGTAAAGTCCTGACTGACTTCAATTAACGCCCAGCCCAAACCATTTTACATAAAAAACTAAAATGTTCGCAACTGGCTTTTTATATGTATAACGTAGGCAACCAAGAATGGATTTTTAGAAATTCGACTCCTAATGGGGTAAATACAGTTACGAAATGTTTTTTTTTACACCTAGATATTACTTTTAAATAGCTACAAAAATAAATTAATAACTCAATTAATATCTAAATTAACAGCCCATATATACAAAGGCATTGGTGCGTGAAATCAGAGTTCCCGCGCGCGCTAAATAATGTAATAAAAACTGTAGATTCTGAGCAACTGCAATTACCAAGCATTTTTAATTCAGCGGTAGCTATAACTCTTAATACTACTTCTTACTTTTAGTACCTATCATATTAAATACAAGTTCACAAACATTATTCAGTTGAACTATTTTTATTAAAACTACAAGTCCTATCTTGTAAGGAACCCACGACCATGTAGTTAGTTAGCCAGGAGAATGAGATAAGACGATTAGAAGTTTTGGTTGAGGTCGAGGTCGTTCGTAGTAATTATCTTTCAAATATGCAATTATAACCAAATTAACGGTTGCGTGTAAGCATATACGTGACATGACTAACACCAACACTGAGGCAGGTCAATTAAGTGAGAGAAAATATTTAAACCATTAATTAACATTGTCTAATAACCACAGCAATATTAAATAAGCGCAGTAATAACGTTTCTTTAGAAAACTTCGCGGTTATTAAGCACTGTTTCAAGTTAATACGTGCTTTTGCTTGTTTACGATTTACAACAGTGTAGCACGCTCCGACCTCGCTGAGATCACAAGAAAGTGAACTTTCTCTATAACCCACCATATCGATGTTGGTGCATTGGAAACGATCGAGTGCCGACTACCGACGCTAACACCTTGTTATGTAAGACCTTATTACAATAATAACAAACAAGAAGTTTTTCCTGAATCCGTTCACCGGAAAATTAATCAGTCACTATTAGCTCACGCCCTTTATTGTGGCAGTGACAAAACAAATCTGATTTCGCTGCAAGTGGGTTCGTCAAGACACGACCGTAATTTTACAGCGCTGGTGGCAAATAGAGGTTTGTGAAACTTGTGAAATTATAGCTGGGTTTAGTTTTGTGACATGTATCTATTGCTACGTTCTAAAATTGGTCAACGTCCATTACAAATTCAATCAATTCCGATCAAATGTAAGTAAAAGTAATGTTTTGGTGAACGTACTAATTTGTAATTTTTGTGTATAATTATGTGCATTCAAAATATTTTCACACCTACTAATTTAATATATTAACGATATAATATTATCATGTCATAAGGTAGCCACTTCTCATGGTCTTTTATGTCACCGTAAACCAGGGATGGCATACCGGTATTATTTTCATACAATTTAGCCGGTAGGTATTCAATTTTGCATTCTATTCAAATAATCAGATAACGTCCAATCCAATCCAAATCCGTACCTACCATTTAAGATGACCAAAAAAATAAATTATAAAATATCAACAATATTACGATTATTGATAAAACCGGTAACGATCCTAACCTCGTTATCTAACTACCCATGTTACATTTAGTAGGTAGTACATGTTTTTAATTACCTGTCCAACGCGAGTACGTCCGCGGACACGAAACAGGAGCGTAGTTCAGAATTCCGGTAAAGATCGTGAAGGGCCTGCCGCATGGTCCCCTCCCGCGTGTGATTGCCCTTGGGCTCCCCCTCCTCCCAGCTCGCCACAAACGAGCCTCGGAATGTCTGCCGGTTTAGAGGATCGCCAAACAGGTACATGTCTGTAAAGAACACAGTTACTATACTCGTGTGTATATTTAGCAGTGTAATAACATTTTAATTCTACTACGTATGTACCCTCGCACCGTAGCACCTTATCTGGTCCTGCTATTAAACAGAACCATTACGCTTAATGACTGTGTGTTTAACTGTTCGCTGACGCGAAAGTCACATTATTTTGCTAATTACCGTAACTGTAGCATTTAATTTTACTTATATTTAATCGTGATGAAAACATCATTCATATATAACAATCGTCCACTTGTCGCAAGGCCATTCGCACTAAGCGAGTAACCGGCCTTTGCATACGAGCGGTGACGGGCTCTCTGTAATTGCATTCTGATAGTTTAGCGAACAATAACGTCTCTTCTTCTCATCTTCGATTATGTGTCCGTTTACAGATCATAAGATTACATTTATACTGGCTTAGTGAGGCGATCATTTGGTAAACGTTTGGGATAAAAGCTCCGCCTGCGCTGGTAAATGTCGCCGCCTCCGCCTTGATGTACACTACGATTCACTGTTTACTAACAATGCCGTATAGTTGCAGAAACATTTATCAAATACGCCTAAGCTGACTAATGATTATAATATTTATATTTGCTCATGTCATGACAATGACTTATGATAGTTATGTTATGATATTTGAGAATTTGCACAACTACAGACTGACTTCAAAACATATTATACCATATACATATATTATATATATGATAAATATGTAATAACCAAAATGTCGTTACCGTATTGCACGAAGTACATCTGCATACAATTTATCAAATACGCATGTAAGAGAGCTAAAGGTAAGCTAATAGTTTTCCTCACTGTGCTTCACAGTTAGTTATATCACTTGCTTTTAAAATAAAAATATTGGAGTATTAAGTGTGTTCTGATAATGGAGATATCCGTGAACTATGTTATAAATAAAACGTCTACTAGGCTCTAGTAGTACAACCTGGTACAAACCTAATGTTAATTGAAGAATGTTATTTGTATATTATACAATCGTCTGTATGAGCAGTAAAAGACTGTTGATAGAAAATAACGGAAGACCACGGAAAACATTCAAAACTTTGTCTAATAAATATTTTATTTTCTAAAGAACACGCAGAATAGGTACCTGTCTACCTACGTTCGACAAGGAAAAGTTGTTTTAGATCTAGGACAAATTGGGTTAATGATCGTCATAAGTAGAGGCGGAAACGTAGATTTTATGTAACCCTATATGTAGATATCATGAGAGTGGATATCAATATTTCTTGATCAAATACGCCAATAAACGGCGCGCCAAGCGTCATCCAAATATTAAGTAACGACCCGTCGCTAAATTACGTAATCAATCATTTAAACACGATGAGAAACGAAAAAGTTTGGCATAACATTTAAACCAGCCATAATACTTGCCTGTGTTTTCTAAACTAAAAGATTGTTTTTATCATCGTGAACTACTTAACTGCAATCTTGTTAGGTACCTACATACCTTAACAATGTATATTTAATTATGTAGATAGTTCCAACAAACTTGCTAGAGATGCACACTTATGATAAATTGCATGAAACGAAAATAATATGTTGTTAATGTCTAAGTATAGGCATGGCTATAAACTATGATCGATCGTGACATACTGGTTAATAAATAGTTATAGATACAACTTCTTTTGGTAAATTAATAAGAAAATAAGAGTTTATTATAACTTTGATAACTTCTTTAATAAGAAAACAAGAGTTTGTTATAACTTTGATATGAAATAAATATGTTTTTACTGTGGTGCACTTTTCTCGTTCCGCAACGTAAACAAAGAATTGTAAAATTGACGAGACGATATAATTTATTACTTTGCCTATTCATGGGAACCGTGAAATACACTGTCTAGTAAAAAAGCAGTTTATAATATCAGTAAACCGTACACGCACCGGAATGCAAATGTCAACACGTAGGTAATTAGATACATTATATACAAAATTGATACCAACGGCCGAGATAGACGGCGACAGCAGCTAGCAGGAGCAGCACCAGCAAGGCGGCGAGCGCGGCGCAGCAGCCGCGGCACGGGCGGCTGAGCTTGCGGCGGGTGAAGCGGATGTCGCTGCTCACCGACATCGTCGACTCCGGTGGCCGGTGCGCGCGGCAGCGGCGGGGCGCCGTCCAGCCGTACCCCAACTGAGCGAATTAACACAAGGTCAATTATATAAGCTTACACATTTTATTAAAAAACACGGTTTCTTTAGTTATTCGCGCGACTTGTTTTGTAGAGCATAATTAAATATGTAAATACTAGCACTGCGCTTCGCCGGCACATCACGGATTTATTCTTACAATGATAAGAAAGTTTAAATACAATTAGCTATCAGTGGCGATGCGTCCATAAATATAGGCTGTTTCCCGCCGGCTTTCCTGCAGTTCAACAGTTCTCCTTGGGCTTACGAGGAAAAGGCAAAGCTATACCTAATGGCTCGATCTTGCCTAATATACAAATTGACCGGCGGCCACAGAGGCGCTACCGCCAAACACGATATTCGTGAATTTCGGTCATCTTTCTCTTTTACCCCAATTAAGACGTCTTGTGAGTGACAGAGACAATCGTCCGAAATTTACGAATATCGTTTTTGGCGGTAGCCCCTCTGATAGCAACTCAACTTTAGGATTTATACAGGTATAACCATACAAAAATCTTTATTTTTATTTTTAAACTAATATTGCAATGTTACAATGCCAAAATGTAGGTAAGATAAAAATCGGAGCGTAGGGTAACCCCATACCTACACGTCTAATATTTACTCGAGAATGGGATAGGTAGGACTAGAAAACATGACTTCATTATTTAATTATTAATGTTATTTTATACCGTTCCGGTTATGACCAATTTTTTTTTATTCAAATTATTTATATCACATCAAAGAGTATAATTTCTTGCTCAACTCACAAACAAGTGTACAATTAACTATGTTCATGACGGATTGCTTCAAAATCGTGACATCTGTAGCCAATTAACAGACAATTGAGCCAGATTTGGAACGATTCTACTGCTAGAACTAATTTTCTACCTGCCAGTCATTCAGCTTAATGCGATACGAATATGAGATTGAATGAAACACTTCATCTTCTTCTGTTATACAGACAATAAAACTTAATACATATCTAGAATATGTAACGTGCGCAAAGAGTAATAATATTTAGGACGCATGATATAACTATTGGACCCGGATTTGGACCCGGGTATGTCCTAAAACTACGACCAAGATCACCGGGGGATGGGCAGCAGCATCCCTAGAGTGCGGTGGAAGCACTGCGATCGCCAACCCGCATGCCAAGCGTGGCGATTATGGCATATACCCCCCTCATGACTAACACCCAAAAGCCATGGCCCCGAGTCCCCGGCGGCCCCCGGTACCCTGGTTATGCCGGTAGCGGCCAGGGTACAAAAGGGGTCAGGGGTGCTAAGAATCCCCGGGCGGGATCCTGCTACCGACGACTCTTGGCCCTGGCAACATACAACACGCGTACACTGCGGACCGAGGAAAAGATAGTGGAACTGGAGGAAGGGTTGAGCAGGTTGCATTGGCATATAGTAGGGTTATCTGAAGTTCGAAGAGAGGGGGAGGACACGATAACCCTGAAGTCCGGCAACTTGCTCTACTTCCGGGAGGGCGACCACCAGTCCCAAGGTGGTGTCGGGTTCATCGTCCACAAGTCCCTCGCAAACAACGTGGTGAAGTTCGAGAGTGTGTCGTCCAGGGTGGCGTACCTGATACTCAGAGTATCCAAGAGATACTCGTTGAAGGTCATCCAGGTATACGCGCCGACTTCGACACATTCCGACGACGAGGTGGAGGCTATGTATGAGGACATTTCAAGCTCCAAAACCTACTTCACCGTTGTTATGGGGGATTTCAACGCGAAACTTGGCAAGAGAGACGGTGCTGAGCTGAGAGTGGGGCAATTTGGATACGGACGTCGGAACCATCGGGGCCAACTTCTGGCTGGTTTCTTGGAGAAAGAGGGACTCTATATGATGAACTCTTTCTTCAAGAAACGTGAGCACAGAAAATGGACCTGGATGAGTCCCGATGGTGCAACAAAAAACGAGATAGACTTCATCATGTCGACGAAGAAACATATATATTCAATGATTTCTCTGTGATCAATACGGTTAAAACCGGTAGTGATCACCGTCTGGTTAGGGGCACATTGAATATAAGTGTTAAGCTAGAACGTTCGCGACTGATGAAGTCTACACTCCGGCCAGCACCAATCCAAATCCAAAACCCCGAGAGCTTTCAGTTAGAGCTCCGGAACCGTTTCGATTGTCTAGGAAGCGAGGTGGACGAACTCAACGACGGGTTTGTAGAAGCTGTCCACAGCTCCGGGTCTAAGTTCTTTAAGGCCCAACGGAGCAGTAGAACTAAAAGGCTCTCTAGCTCTACTCGGAAACTCATTAAGGAAAGGAGCGGGATGATCCTGCAATCTTCAGTTGATGCGACATTATACCGGCAGCTCAATAGACAGATCTCTAAGTCCCTTACCCGTGATATGCGCCAATTTAATACTGATCGTATTAAAGAGGCCATTGAGCAGAACAAGGGCTCGAAGGTTTTTGCGAAGGACCTGTCTATTGGGCAAAGCCAGCTCACCAGGTTGAAAACTGATGATGGTAGGATCGTTTCATCCAGACCGGAGCTTCTGAGTGAAATAGAGCGCTTTTACGGACAGCTTTACACATCAACTAGCAGACCCGTAGTTGATCTGGCGGAAGACCCAAGAGCCAGACTAACCCGGCACTATACTGAAGATATCCCGGACATCTGCTTGTACGAGATTAGAATGGCTCTTACACAGCTAAAAAACAACAAGGCGCCAGGTGAGGACGGAATAACAGCCGAACTTCTGAAGGCGGGTGGTACACCGGTCCTAATGGCCCTTCAGAAGCTGTTCAATTCTGTCCTACTGGAAGGGAGAACGCCAAAGGCATGGAACAGAAGTGTGGTGGTGTTGTTTTTCAAAAAAGGCGACAACGCTTTATTGAAGAACTATCGACCCATCTCACTTTTGAGCCATGTCTACAAGCTGTTTTCAAGAGTCATTACGAATCGTCTCGCACGCAAGTTAGATGACTTCCAGCCTCCCGAACAAGCCGGTTTCCGAAGAGGCTTTAGTACCGTAGACCACATACATACGCTACGTCAAGTTATACAGAGGACTACGAGAAAGCCTTTGATTCGATCGAAACTTGGGCTGTGCTACAATCCCTCCAACGGTGCCAAGTGGACTACCGCTATATCGAAGTGCTGAAGTGTCTGTACGAGAACGCCACCATGTCAGTCCGAGTTCAGAACCAGAGCTCGAAACCTATTCCACTGCAGCGTGGGGTCAGACAAGGAGACGTTATCTCTCCAAAGCTGTTTACTGCTGCACTGGAGGACGTTTTCAAGACTTTGGACTGGAGGAGGAAAGGCATCAACATTAACGGCGAGTACATCACTCACCTTCGATTTGCCGACGACATTGTAGTCTTGGCTGAGACCATGGAGGATTTGAGCACAATGCTAGATGACCTCAGTAATGCCTCTGAGCGAGTTGGTCTAAGGATGAACATGGACAAGACAAAAATCATGTCGAATGCCCATGTCGTACCAACTCCCATTGTAATCAGAGACGTTACACTCGAAGTTGTAGATGAGTATATATACCTAGGACAAACTATCCAGCTAGGAAGATCCAACTTCGAGAAAGAGGTCAATCGTCGAATCCGACTCGGCTGGGCAGCGTTCGGGAAGCTACAACACATCTTTTCTTCCAATATCCCGCAGTGTCTCAAAACAAAGGTCTTCGACCAGTGAAACGTGGTCGCTCACTATGGGCCTCATAAGCAGGCTCAAAGTCACCCAAAGAGCAATGGAGAGGGCTATGTTGGGAGTGTCTCTGCGTGATCGCATCAGGAATGATTTTATCCGCAGTAGAACCAAAGTCACCGATATAGCCCTCCGAATCGCCAAACTTAAGTGGCAGTGGGCAGGGCACATTGCACGCAGAACCGATGGCCGGTGGGGCGGAAAGGTTCTGGAGTGGCGACCACGAACTGGAAGACGCAGCGTAGGTAGGCCTCCCACAAGATGGACCGACGACCTAGTTAGAGTCGCGGGAAACCGGTGGATGTGGAAGGCGCAGGATCGGTCTTCTTGGGTGGTTCTGGGGGAGGCCTATGTCCAGCAGTGGACGTCTTTCGGCTGACATGATGATGATGATGATGATGATATAACTATATAAGTTGGGTCAGGATTTTAATACGTACAGAGATGCACCTGCTAATGGTGAATGCCGTGAACTCATTTCCCGTATTTAGTAAGCCTCTGACATTACCTAACCTACGGCTACAAACTAACTCGCTTTTGTTTTGGGTTAATTGTTTTACCCACGTTTTGGATTCTCTTTCAAATGTTGCAAGCACTTCAAAGAGTTAAGACTAACTGATTATGTTATAATTACTTGCAGAGTTGGTATTAGATGTGGGCTTACATTTGTCATTAAATGAAATGAATACAGTTAGTTTTAACGTCAAATTACATTCATTCCAATGTACAGTAACATCGACAAATAGGAGAATAAAATGTCTTTACGCAGAGGAATGTAGGTAAGTTAGATTGTTTCTGTAAGAGGCTCGCGGTTTGGCCCTGCGGTTCGCTCAAACCGGCTAGCTGCAAAATAATAAAATATAATATAATTTAATTTTTCAAATTTTCAGGTATATAGATTAAAACTTCCACTATCTAAACAGCATCCTATTTTTTAAATTATATACCTCTCGACTCACTAAAAATACTTGATATATATACAAGAATAAGAGGCTATTTTAGTCACGTTGTAGAAGAAACTAATGTTTTAGATTTTTAGATATTATATTTTTTACTTACCTATTATTATATTTCCGATATTAACGATATTCTCAAAAAGCAAAAATATACAGGACACCAATCACAACTTTGTTGCCTTTGGGGTCGAGACGACTGGTCGATGTCACCGGCGACAAAAGAGCTGGCAGCTTCCTCGCTCAACGCATAAGCATTGCAGCTCAGCGAGGAAATGCTGCCAGTATCCAATTTGAAATTGTCATTTTTAGTTTTTAAGTTGTGTTACTTTGACAGTTTATAAATATGTATAGGTAAGTGACATACACAGTTGATCATCATCATCATGTTCCTCGAGTTGTTCCGGCATTTGCCACGGCTCAATGGGAGCCTGGGGTCCGCTTGGCAACTAATCCCTGGATTTGGTGTAGGCACTAGTTTTCCGAAAGCGACTGTCATCTGACCCTCCAAACCTAAGAGTAAACTATTAACTAGGCATTACCGGAATTAGTCCGGTTTCCTCACGATGTTTTCCTTCACCGAAAAGCGAGCCGGGGTTTGAACTAGCGACCTCCGGATTGCAAGTCGCACGCTCTTACCGCTAGGCTACCAGCGCTCTCTATACACAGTTGACATAGAATTGTTTTAATAAACTTGATATTACTCGTAATGTATAGTGTCTTTTTGCATTTTCTCTGCTCTTATTATTCGACGCCCATTTTGTAGGGTACTATATGTCCTACTGATTGATTTGTAAAAATGCTTTAAAAGATTAACGATCTTTTCCCCTCACTAGCTCGTAAAGCGCTTGTTTATCCTTTAATACGAGAGGGTAAAAACGCATTTTATCCACTAGTGATTAAAGTATGTTGACTTCTCATAGCTCGTATTGCTATGGTTTTAAAGTCTAAATTCACGAAGTACAGCTTATTTGCCCCCGCGGCGGCGGCGGCGGGCGCGGGCGAGCCTCGCACACGCACCGAGTTGAAAATCGAAGTAGAACATTCGAAAATCGTACTGGCTACCACAAGCTAACCAAGCTAAAGGCACCTTTTGTAAAAATGTTGAATGTATCCAAACGCAAAGAAAAAGTCAATGCGATTTCAAAACGTTTTTTTGCGTGTTTCCCTTTGCTCGCTGTAGTGAGGGAAAAGTTTTGTGTCACACACGGGTGCAATTGTAATTTACTTCTCGTGTATTTAAACATTCGCTACGCTCAGGATTCTATTTTAAAACCACTCGCTTTGCTCGTGGTTAAACTATAGAATCCATTCGCTTGCTCGAGTTTCAATCCCACACTCGCAGTTAAAATACAATTTTGCACCCTTGTATAACAAATAACTATTGTACATTCTCATTTTGCGCAGTAAAGGTTAAATAAAGAAGGACTAGTACATCATGCAATCATTGTCCACTGCGCAAACTGGTTCAAATGATAAAAAAACTAATACGAAATGGCATGAGTTGCAACAAGGGGAATGTAACATTACAAGAACGCTACCATTATCCTCAAGTTGGAAGTAATTGAATGTCAGATCAGATAATGTTAAAATGGCCGGTTGTGTAAGGCGCTAATACGCTTCCAGCTTATTGTTGAAAATAAATTATGCTCTTTCAACGTGGAAGTCATGTTTTAACACGTTCAGCTCCGACGACACAACGTCTGTGATCTTATTAAACCTTCTCCAATGCTAGTGACACAACGTATGTGATCAAAAATTATTGTGTTTAAAAAGATAGTCCTCCTATGCCGGTGACACGTAAGTGTGTTAAGATAAATTAACTACCCAATGCCGGCGACACAACAGTTGTGTTAAAAACGTTCGTATTCATGTACCACTGGCATAGGAGTAAGAACTTGACTTATGACAGCGGCATAGGAATAAAAAATCGTATACTGCCAGTGGCATGCTCTGAGTGATGGAGGTAATTTCTACCGGCATATTGTAAGCGTTTAGTAAAACAGTACCGGAGGCGAACGTGTTAAAATGTATGATTGATTGTCTTTGTTCTTAGATCTCATTACTAAAAAGTAACAATCTTACAATGTATTACCTGAAATGACAAAGATATAATGGCTTAATTTTTTTTGATTAAAATCAGATATGTACTTAGATATTGAGATATTTTTACGCCTGTTTTTCGTTCCGTATCTTTCGGTGACCAATATGTAGATACTGAAATACCATAATGTTGAAAAGAGGTAAATTATACAATTAGGCACCTGAAATATTAATTTTGTACAGTCGCCATCAGATATAGAGCTGTGTAGGTGGTCACAAATATCGGAAAATGCACTTTATCGCCTTGACAATAGAGGCGTTGTTCCGATATTTGAGACCACCTCCACAGCTCCGATATATCTGATGGCGACTGTACTTACCTACCTACACAATATTACCAATACATAGCTATTGTTGTAACTTTATTTTTTTACTTTTCGTTATATTACACAATACATATTAGGATGATATCTGTATTCAAATAATCTGTATATATATAGGTACTATATTAAAATAATTTTAATCTAACCAAATCATTGTCACCCTATTCCTTTTGACATAGGTACGCAGTATGGGAAGCGACAAGACGTCACATTGAGTAGGGTGACCAAATTGTATCCAAATTTTTTTTTATTAGCTTCACCTATGCATTTTATATCATGCCATGTTTTCTTGCTCCGCGACCCCAAAATCAGAGTGTAGGTACTTACTTAATATATCGAATGAGATTTGTTTAATGATACTACGCATTTATTTGTTATGAGTAGAAAACAGGACAAAAGTTTTTAATTGATATAACTATGTTTTCTTAATGGCAAAGGCATTAAGAGGCGAATGACGTCAGTTGCACAACATTGCATGCTTTAATCTTGGAAGATTCGAAGCTCGCGGCGAGCTTGCAAAACTCGTCTTTTGTAATACGATACAAAGATTTCCATTAGGTGCGTACACATATACATAAATATGTATAAACTCTTCGTTTCGATACATTGTATTATTCAAATAAAATTGCTCTATAAAACATTAAACATTAGTTAAACTAAATAAGCAATAAATATGTAACCTTCTATAATCGCAAAAGCGTGACACTCTGACATATAAGTGGCATTTAAACAGTATGCCAAACAAAGAGACTATTTTGAAGTATTTTCGTTCGAGCCTCAGCCTCACCTCTCTCGAGCAAGGCCGTCCTAACTGCGGAGCTCTCGGCGACGCCTTTGTAGGTATAGCTTTCGGTTTCGACCTTTCAAAATAGGTAAATATGAGCTAACGTAGTTATTCTGCTATCTCAGTTTGAGTACAGGTGAAACTAATCGCTTGACCATATTCAGAGAATTTGTAAAAGATAAACAAGAGACATACAACTCTAAGTATGTTTAATTTTTGTTAACATTCATAAGTTATTGTTTAACTTTTAAACAAAAACTTGTGACAAAACATACGGTATTGAAGGTACTTTGCATATTATTCTCTAGTGTCATTTTAAAACTCATGAGCCAGTTCCGTGAATCGGAACACATTCCCAATGACATACGGTTATGGTAATAAAGTGATAAATCAGCTTTCCATGATTTAGAAATCATCGAAGTTGGACACTTGAAACGTGATTGGAGGAAGTGGAACAGTTAATTTAGGAAATGCAAGTTTAAATGCTGAGAACGTAGTGCGGCGTTTGCGAATGCAGCGGCGTGCACTTGTCGCGACCTACATCCCAGCACGTTCGGCGGCCACGCAGCAACGATAGAATACCCGCCGTTAGTCTGCGCATTACATTTACTCGTACATTACATACATAACACATGTATAATGTAATTAGAGACACCACGCAAATATGGTCGTTTCTATCCCATAGAGTAAGTAGTAGAGTCAATACCACAGTCGCGACCAAAATGTTAACCAATGCTTTGAAATTTATCCTTGAAAAATACTTAGTCATGTCACTACAGTTTGAATACATTCTGATCAGGAGTAATCATCTATATATAAGGTATATCGTTGATATGCACGTTCTAGTGTAGCGGTTAAGTGATCTGCAGCGAGCGCAACAAAGACTGCGCTGTTCACACCTCCAGCTAGTTTCTATCATGATCTCCAGCTCTAACAATGCGGTCGATATCACTTTCGATCTAAACCCACCTAATTGGAAGCAATCACCATTTCTGTGCCCGCTCATTTGTGTAAATATTGCCCTAGGTATCAGGTATAACAGAGTAAACATTATGCGCCTACCCACTTTTCTCGAAAGTACGTTTTAAGCTCGATCAAACATGGACCTAACCGTAATCGTTTTGGGAATGCAAATTTCTACCAATTTTTGCTGCGATTGTTGGTTTCAAATTAAATTTTATGAGTAAAAGTTACCTAGCCTCGTAACAATACAATTACGGAAAGTGACTCGAATGAACAGCGACCGAACTGCCGGCAAAGAAAGCAACAAACTGACAATTAAAACTGGAAGTAAGTCGCCCGTGAAAGTGGATAGGTAATTCGTCAACCGGTAATACCGCGATCACTGATTACTGCATCAATCTATCAGCTTAATGCACGATACCATCGCATCCAATGCATTTCTAAGTGTCGCCCGCACGAATATAACTGTTATATACATAGTTGTGTGTGCCTAATAATTTAATAATCTGCGTTTAATAACCGTGTCATTGTACCTCTACCTAGTAACCTAATACATACCTGCTGTGTAAATTATATATAGGTACAATACATTTTTTATCTATACGCTCAGATTGTAAAGCTAACCCCTTACTTCATGTCATATATAAAAAGAATTAGTATACATCTGAATTATAATTACCTAATAGCCATCAACAGAGTTGAAAATTAACATATAGGGCTGCGCATGCAGTAAACAGTTAAGTACCAACAAGATAAGTTTATGTTAAAGAACATATAGGTATATGTAAATCAGATGTAAATAGTGTAAGCGAATTCTGAAATAAACGGTTTTTATATGTATATTAGGTCCCTACATATGACTTTGAGGTTTTTTTGAACTAAATGTTTGACAAAACGCCAATTTCATAGGTAAAATGACCTAATGACGCAATAGAATCGTATTAGATATACATCGAACAAAGTTACCGAAGAGCTAAATAATTTATAGTTAGGTCCCTTCATAGCTAAGTTTTAGTAGAAACGTAGAAAAGTAACATTTCAAAACGATATTCACGATGGTGTTGGTACATTCTTACTCATAAGCTACATTAAACACAACTGTCGCAAGCGGTTTTAAATAAACATATATATTAACTCGATATGCCAAATCAGTATGTTGCTCTAACTTTCTTTTAAAAGACCTACATTTGACATCTCGTACTTGCACACACGAGACTAACTTTTTAATGATTCATGCTTATTGCATATCTTAGGTAGGTACTTGCACATACGAGTATGACAAAACTGCCGCTGACGTCACTCGACGATAAATAATCGAGAGCAACATAGAGCCATAGAGGGTTCCTCTTTGAATCCTATCATTGTTAACCGGTCCAGCTGGACGTGCAGTCGGGCTATGTTCAGTGTAGTATCCGTTCCGTAAATCAAAAATTACGTATATAAATGCTCCTTCAATGTCTTTATTAAGCTGTATTGTTGTATAGTTTTTCTATTTTTTCTATTTTTTGGACCTGCGGTTCAAACCCGACAGTTTTTTTTTTATATGTGGCTCAATCAACTAATTCTTTGTACCTCGTTGCCATGTTTACATTCCTCTGGGTCACTTTTCAAACCACACAGTTTAATTGTATCTAAACACAAAACATACATATTTGTGGTAGCGATATGTTCCTTCCGTAATGGGTCACCTACCAAGCGTGTTAGTAGAACGCGGTTAGTATCGTGAATTTAAGCTTCGAGGCGTAAACTACAAAACTCGAGTCGCGAATTCTGAGTCTCGAAGCCTCGAACCTTAAAGCCTCGACCGTATAAGCCTCAACTTAATAAGTTCGCGTTGCTTTTTACGAACACAGAAACTTCGAGGCCTAAGTCTCAAGCTTTAAAATCTCACATAAGGCACACTCCCTTTCTTTACTTACTACCTTTCTAGCGACACCTCATACTGTAGGACTGAACCGAAAAAAGTACCCTAATATTTTTTCCTTTATTAATTTAAAATGATTAAAATGTTTTTTTTTTATTTGACCTCTTTGTGCGTGTGATTGAGTTGCATATTTCTACCAAATTACAGCTCTCTAAATCTAACAGTAACTGAGCTTAGCCGGAGACAGACAGACATGGCGAAACGGTAATAGTTCATAGGAGACTACGGAACCCTAAAAATGGTACAATACGTTCTCATATATATACCTACGATCAGCTTAGTTACTTCAAAATCTTTATCTACGAAAAAACTTAAGGAATTTCAAAGTACTTATGCTATTTATATATTATAACTTGCCAATTCACATCTACGTGGACTACATTTCACGTCCGCATTAATTGAATATTTATAATATTGTGTATTAACAACATTTAGCATGGTCAACGAGTGAAACGGATCTGTTGCTTTGTAGGCAATGTAACCACATGTAACCGAATCGTGCTATTGCGGTTACTATTACTGGTGTCGTGACTATTTCAAAATCGAACAGAGTGACAGTTAGATTAGAACAGAATTGTATTATGTTGTTTGGTGCTGCATGTCGACATGAATTTCGTTTTTGTTGAAAGTGTAAGTTTTGTTTCCATGGAGGAAAGTTACCTAAATTACTGACATATTTAGTCAGATTAGTCGGTAGGTATCTTACTTTATTATGTTTATCCAAGGAAGATTTAAAAAAACAGGTAATAATAGGCGTTTACAAAACATATAGGTATTTGCCGAATATGTCAGTTTTCAATCCTCACTTAAATAAACATATTATAAAGAGATTAACTTTAGTCCAGCTGCCTTGGAATGTACCAGTTAAGTATCATTTGACAATTGAAATGTCATTAAATATGTTTCAGTGACACCGGCGTCTGAATGAACCAAACTTAAGCTATAAACTTGTAGAGTATCCTATTTGTAGGTACAGTCAGCAGTAGAAGTAGCTAAGCATTTGAGGTGTTCAAAATGAGGTCAACACGTCTCTATTGTCAAGGGAATAAGAGCGCGTGTAGGTCATTTTGAACACTTCAAACGCTTAGCAACTTTTGCTGCTGACTGTACTTAACTCAAAGATTTTAGAAGTTCAACTTGTCCATAACCTAGGTAATATCAGAGTTCTTAAGTACTAGGTAATAAGATAATAATCATTCCAAACTTAAGTATTCTATAAAAACCTATTACAGACGTGAGTAAACTAGTAAAGTATAATTGGTACCATGTGAAAGGTAGGTTTATAACTTCCTTGATCTGGTATTTTATGATTCTAACGTGGGTAGGTTTTACTGGTTTTAGATTGGAAGTTTTATAAATATGTGTACTTAGCAGTTATCAGTAACTATCTCGGATTAAAGTATTGTCCGGCGGTTCTATAATTTTAGCTAGTCGTGACTTTAGAAAACTTGCTTCATGTCGTGAACTTTAAATGTTCACCTTGCTGGAAATTGTTTTGTGATTACAAATTTAATCGCAAGAGATTAAGAAATATTAAAATAATACTACATTAAATAAAATGGCGTTATTGCAAACAGTACCCAAATTTTAATGTTTTAAGTCCGCCTATCCTATTGCGAAGTACGGACAACCAATAGAATCCTGGTGTGACCCTACACCGAGCATGGCCCGACAATGGTGTAGGCCGGTTTTTTATTAGTGAGAGCAAGATGCACCTAGTGAGTGAAAGATGTTATAGTGATTAATTAAAGTCTATGAAGCGAGCTACCGATTTTCCCACGTAGATATATTGTAGAAAGTATGAACGTCAATAACAGCACTACATGTAGGTACTACTATTTGTTTATTAATATGACCATGCGTGAAAGAAACTGGTGGTTGAATCAGCTGAATGGCGTCCGAGGTCCGAGAGTCGGAAGAGCGCTGACCCGGATCGGATCATAGCTGTCTTGCCGTTAACATCCACTGACACACTTCGGGCGCACGCAGCTGATTTAGCAATTCACCGAAAATGTAAAAAAATATCGATTCGTTTTAAATCTGGTAGATGAAAGTCTCATGACTTTCCAGTCTAGCTCATGCCAGCAGAAAATGCGATGCGTATTAGTCATAGAACAATCGATTTAATTTAAGCGTAGGTTTCAGTCGTTAAAGATGTTCTTGGAACCTTTGAGACTTATTAGGTACGTTTTAGTTAAACAGTATATACGAACATGATGCCCGTGGCCTATTCCTATTCAAATCAAACTCCTACTCTAAAGTTTTACACATTAGAGGATATTCTACAATAGGCTGCCTACGTACCAATCTATCATAGATTATTAATTGGGTACTTACGTGCGTACTCAGTGTCATATAATGACCTTATACTTAAATTTAGTAAGTGTAAATGTACTTGCACCTACAGTGGTACTTGTAGCTACGTATAGAGGTAGCTACCTCTACATAACTACTACATTATATTTTAAAATAAACCTCAAATTTGTTTACTGGATCCTGTACATACAGCAAGACTTAACTATACAACGATGGACCTTATTACCAAAGGCATAAGTCCGCCGATGGACAGTTAACATTGTGATGATGGTACCTACGCGTATATCAATCAAGGCGAATCAAATGAACATGTTGGTTATAATGAGGCACATGTGTATTCATTCATTAAAAAATAGCCACCGATAGGAACCTACGCTACTTACATCTTAACAGTCAGCATAATTATTTATCTACACTAAATCGTGACAGTGCCTAAATAGAACAATCATTAATTAAATATCGTTTTTACCAATATAGCCCTCCAGATCGCTTAACTTAAGTGGCAGTGGGTGGGGCACATTGCGCATGAACCGATGGACTTTGGGGCGTAAAGGTTCTCGAGTGGTGACCACGTGGAAGGCGCAGCGTGGGTATACTCCCCATAATAGCTAATGATTATATTTAAATGTTTTATTAAATGTATTTATGGCTGACTGTGTGGAAAATAGACTATACCTATACCTACCTAAATATTTTAAGTTTAGTTCAGTCTATAAATAATTATAGTAGCTACAGCACTTCCTGCTAAAAAACATGTCAGATAAGATCAGAAACCGATCTATACCTACTATAATGTTACCAATTTGTTTATGTAGACTTGTCACGAAGCAAAATAAATTCCGGGTGTCGGCATTGCATTGACTAGTCTCTACGAGTAGAGGTAGTGAGAGGCAAACGCAAAAACTGTAAGGACAGAAAACATACTTCCACTCAACTAGTTACGGGTATAATTATCCACCTTCCAAACATGTAGTTAAAAGCACGAAGTTTAATAAGACCAGCCTCGCATACATAGCTAAGTAAACCCGTCGACACGGTTAGGTAAATATTCTCATAAAAGCGTTTTGCATTTTTACATTAACTTATTTGCTGAGCGTAGGTATGCAACGGTCCATTATTTACTGCTCATGTAGGGCAGCAGTTCCTACATACCTAATGATTTACTTGTCTTCCATGTACATGTTTGCAAACTTTTGCACCTACCTACAACATTTTGTACGAATGTCAATGACCCAGGTTCGAGTTGGAACCTTTAGGCGGGGGATCCCAATATTTCCACCTGCTGTTTTAGTTTGGAATATCGAGACAGCTGTTGCTGTGCGTTTGTGTTTACTACATATATACATAGTAGATAGGTGAACCATCCCGTATTCTAACTTAATGGGTGACAAAACATAACATATCATTCTCACAAGCTTTTAACTATTGACCAAAGGAGAGACTAAAATAAAGGAATAAAATATTTTTGATACTAAAAAAGTTAAATTATTATTGTATTGTTAGTTAGTTAAATTACTAATAATGTGAAAATGAATAATAAAGTGGAGTACTTAGGTATACCACCTCCGAGGAAAAAAACTGTAAGAACTTACTTCTTTAATGAAATTGTACTTAGCCGGAACTATGATAGTAAAGGTAATATATTGCGAACTCTATATTTACGGATAAAATCTAAAATAGAGTTTTCATCGATTTTAACAATTAGTCAATTAAGTATGTAGTTACTTAGGTATATTGTTTATGATAAAATGTGGTTGCATGGTCATCTTACAAATTAAATCAATGTTGAAATAAATGATTAACGTTCTCTGGTGCTGCGTAAGTACAAAGTTTTTTTACGGTGGGAATGAAAGGAAATAGTTTTTGCAGGGATACATGGAAAGGGTTGAGTTGGCCGGGCCGAGGTGCCTGCTAATATAGACACGGTATACTTCATCATTATATCCTACTAATTACTAGGCATCGCCGTGGTTCATGTTTATGTGTAGGTGTGTAGAGTTCAGTTTATTTTTTATTTAAAGGATTCCTGGTAGGTACTTAGATGCGGTCTATTATTTTTAGCATGCTAGCTTTGACAAAAAATGCTAAGGAATATTGGGAGAAAACTTACTTTACACGTTTTAGAGTAACTTCGAAAATGAAAAACACGTGAAATTTACAAATTTTCGTACTTACTTACCCTAGATTACTCGAGTAGATGTACATGTATACATATATAATATATTACATAGTAAATAGATAATACAATCGTATATACTAATTTTATAGCGGAATATCCAATCCAATAAGTACAATATATTTTTAAAGGTTAGCTGTTTAAATTGATGCAGTTTCATGTAAAACAACTAGTCTGCTTTGCCTTAAGGTTGACTGGTAGAGAATACCTCTTGGCATTAAGTTCGCCTTTTGTAATTAAAGATTTTTCTTTTGTGGAATAAAGTTTAAATAAATAAATGGATGAAATATTTTTATCAGACGATACTATTTTGTAGACCTCGTCAATCTGCTTACGACGAAGCTACATACACTTTTTGGAAGTCATGACTCAAAACATCTGCTACTTCCTACTTAGCTTGCTCTACCTACATGCTAAAGAGAAAAGGTACCAACCAACCGTTAATGACTGAAATACTCATGCATATAAAGATCTATCAATTGTATTCATAACAATACTGTGAATCACGCGTGCCTGTTTTAATTAACACCAAGACAATGATAGAAACCATCGAATCTCACCTCCGACTCCCATGCGTTTTTCGTGGACCGCGGCTTCTCCTTCATGTTTCCAGAGAACGTCATCCCGATCCTTTGTCCGGGCGCTGCACGTTCACTCTGCGACCCTTCGGGAAAAGGAGCGCTTCATTCACTGTCCACAGTTTAACGGCACACTTATTGGCACTGTCGCTTTCTGTTATCTTTTCGCGGGATCGTCGGGTGTAATGTAAACATTGCGCGGCAGCGAGCGAGCGCGCGTGTTTAGGTTCGGGCGCGCGGCGCGGACTGGCGGCCGACGGACCCGACGAAGCCGGTAACGGGCACGGACTACAGTTAACTTTCTCTCGTCTCGACCCGGCCGCGCGTCCATAACACAGGCGCCATCGAAAGTGCTACCACAGCCTCACGGGTCAAAGCCTTCGTAGCATTTCTTGAAACAATACCCTTTGAATGCGATATACTTAATGATTATTCATTTAACCGGTTCCTATTTAATTTATTGAAGCTCTCTTTTTTATTGCGGCTATGTAGGGGGGAGTCCGCTATATTGTATCGCCGGTTAAATCGTATCATGTCAGGCACCAAACAATGCTCGTTCGGTATGAAATTAAAGCTATACCCGTGTATCTTTAGGTATTTAAATAAAAGTACCTAAACAAACAATCCTCACTGGCTTCAGGAGTCATTTCAGAGTAGAGTTTGATTACATTTATTTGAATACCTAAATATACAGACTAGGTTGTGAAAGAGACCATTTGTATATAAATTCTGATATAAGTTCTTAACTACAAAACTTGTAATCTAGGGAAATAAACAAATGGAATTGCCTGTAATATAAATACAAATACTTTAGCAATTGTAAGATTTCACTGCAGCTGGCTATAGGTACAGCCTTGGACAAAAGTATTGAGCACACACTTTTTTTCTTTTAACTCTAAAAACCATCTCTTTCTAAATGCAGTTAAACAATTTTCTTATATTTCAAACCTTAATATATGTACAGTCAAGTGCAAAAATACGTACCGTAAGAATCCTTTCATAAATACGTCCTACAACCTTATTTACTGTACAATAGAGTTGCTCGGTACATATTTTTGAAACTTTGGCAGTGAACTAATTTTTACACTTGACTGTACACAACAAGAGAATATCAGTTAATAATACTTAAAAGTATGTATTAAATAAAAAAACTAAAAGCACCTAAAATTCTGATGTACAATGAAGTGACTTATTGCAATTTTTATGCAATCACCAGTCACCGCAACGACCAATTCCTATCAAGTTTAAATTAATAAATAACAGGTCGATCAGAAAAGACGCAAACACTACAGTAAAATTAAAAGTTGAAATAGATAACATATACTTAAGAAAAAACGACGAGGACCTCCGGTGTTCGAGACGGGATTCGAACCTGCATCTCCAGCTATCGCAGCTGACGTCTTAACCAATTTGGCCACCCGTACACAACGTACGGGTGTACTCGTTTTTTCTTAAGTATATGTTATCTATTTCAACTTATAATTTATATAGTAGTATTACTACTTAAAAATCAAAGCAAATCAAAATATTTCATAAAAAATTGTTTGATTTGTTCTTAGTTTTACTACATTAAAATATCAAGTTTCCATATAAAAAGCATGGGTGCTCAATACTTCTGGCCAAGTCTGTATTTTGATATCTATATTTTCAAGTAGGGTTTGGAGATAAAACAAACACAATCGAGTATAAAACTTAATGTATAATCATGGTATTTACAGACTTACCTTATATAAAACAAGTAATTATGGCTATTATAAAATATACTTATTACAACATGTCATTAATAATTTACACAATATTCAAATAAAAGCAACAGTAAACTGATTACTGGTGGTAGCAATTTATGTATCGTAATAGTAGCACAGAAGAGACGCGCGATACCGTTGGAAAAAAGAGATTCCGTAATTTACATCATAATTAAAATTATATACAGACATGTTCTCATTGGTACTTCTCCATCTGTATTCAAATATTTTTGTTGCTGATATTACAATCGTATCATAATTCTCGTAACAAGATTAACATATTCTTACGTTTACCACAAATTTAAATTTCCATTATAAAAAAGAATAAACACGTGCATAAAAGACTTGAATAAGGTATGACATCAAAAATGCAAACTATACGTTTTGCTTTTCATAAACACCCCTGTATACTAAGTATAAAAATAAATTCTCTAGCTACAACATAATTGTTGCCGAGAACGCCTTGTCAAATGTAAATTTATACACATAAATCTCATTATGGAATACTATCGTTAGCCATGACAATTGTTCGGTGTACACACATATTGCTAACACATAGCACCTTCGAGGTTAACATGTAAGAGAATGTCATAAAACTGTAACAACAATCATTATAAGACATTAATTTGGCAAGTGCCTAGGATGAATTTGCGTGAGTTATGAACAATCTAGGTAACTTCGTATCTAAATAAATATTTCGAACATTATTTTCATACTTATATTACGCACGATTTAGTGTATTGACCTGTTGACATTCTCCCCATAACACCAAGAAAAGAAAGTGTTTGAATAAAATCGAGCGAATACTACAGATAAAAAAGTTGTATCACAATATTTTGGTAAGTAACTATTTTTACTCAAGGTAAACAATCTAAATATCAACTATGATCGTGATTGGTACATACTCAACACAAAGATATCTATGAAGCGGCTAAATTGAAGTGACATCGCTGTACGTTACCTTCGTTTGTATATCCTAACTAAACTACGCACATGACGACTTGATCGTCATTTTCGTTCCGACAACCCCGTGAATAGCACGCGATGTATCTTCGATATAACAGCTAATATACTCACTTCCCCAACACTCACTTGAGACATCCACAGTCGCACGTCATATTGCAATAACATATATACATAATTATAATGGCAATACATAAGCTAGTTAAAAGAATTTAGTTGAGCCTTAGATCTTTGGAAATCTGAATGTCTTCTTATTAATACAATATCGATTAACGCCTACATTTTATTCGCAAATATAACAAAACGTTTTAGAAAAATAAGTAGTCATTTTGGCTTCCAATTGTATCTATAATGGAATGGTCTTAATGTTAACCACCATTTACAACTTTTGTAGCTCTCTATTATAATATTGCATAAAGTACTGTGATTACGAAATCGCTTAACATGAGAGAATTATAATTAAATGATTTATAGTACTTAATACGTAAAGTTGTGTTAATGACCATGTTATGGTTGGTATATTAAGAGTGACCGCAGCGACAGACGCAGCCGACCTAAATAGTGCAGGCTTGCGTCGCATGACCGCAGCGGAGGTCGCGGCCGGGCACTCGCCGGTTCTGGCACAGCAGTTACTGACCATTCATGAGCCTTATCCCCATGCAATACGGTCCCAGGACAGTCAACTGACTGCGCGTTTTGTGTTGGTAACCTACCGTGCGATCTACTTTGTTAATAGGTTTCAGCACAAGTAAATGATTGACTTTAGTATAAAGCACGTCACAAAATGGCACCGCTACTAAACATTGCGATATAAAATGATTTTAATACAATCTCTAATCATGATTTTATACATACCTACTAAGAAATAATGAATAATTAATAACATGATCTGAACACTAAAATTGTAAAGATTTCACATATCCATATACAAAACTGATATTATTATTGCTCTCTATATTATCAATTTTAGACGATACAAACGTTATCGAGGAAATGAAACAGTACTTAAAATTACAACGTACCGCTGATACAGTACTAAACGATAAAAATGTAATCTCAGAAGGCGTATTTAATATTAATTAATTTAACATCTACAACTTTATAAGAGCTTATTCGATCAATTTACTTAAGTCCTTTACGCAATACTTCGTTTAACGTTGAATACATAACGCTCGTCCTAATTAGAGCGCCAGGATGTTTACCAAGTTGTTCCCGCTGATTTTTGCCTGTGCTACCAATCGTCTATGATAAGAAATTTGTCAGCTCGCGCCCTCTAAGCTAGGACAACTCTTTTGAGCTATGATGAACCTTGACAGTACGCTGTCTGTGCGTTTTGTAATCACGGTGCATTTCCCTGTACTAAAATATGTCTCCGCATTACTACTTATTCTTAATTTTCCCAAGGGTGAAGGATTGTTGTATTTACTAAGCTATAAAACCATTTGTAACAATGGAAATAAACTTTAGTTGGTATATTAGCTGCGTCGTTTTTTGGTAAGGAATGCTCGAAGAATTTGATATGAATATATGAAAAATACAACTAAATACGTTTTGAAGTTACGTTATTTTGCAGTATTGGCATCTACGTTCTAATTAGTTTATTGTTACATTACACAGCATCTGGAAGCACTTCTCAATCTCTCGAAAGTTTAAATCAATTGTGAAATCCAAAGTATGAAACCCACGTTAGATTATATTTTATTTGTCGACAATAGTATACCAACATAACATGTGCAGTCGTGACCGTGACGAAACAAGTCATTTTTCCCATTCAACTGCCTACAAATACAACTTCAGATTTGATGGTACTTAAAACGTGCTTTGACAATTTAATATTAATCATACAATCTATCTAAACAATTTTTTTTTAATAGGATAGGTACAAATTTTGCAGTCGCTTTTTATGAAGTGATATTAAATCTATAAATATCTATACTAAACCCGGATATATAATTGGCCTAGCATATATAATATTTTCATCAATAGGGAATATTACGCAAAGCTGTTCGTAGGTGACTCCACTAGTACAAGAGCAATGGCATGACGCATTATGTCATACCCATCGTTTTTTGAAGCATCAGCATTTTGGCTGTTGGCTCGGTAGGATAGCTGAATATCTGACTGATGACTGACTGACTGATGTCAATTTCAATAAATGTTACAGTATTTGTCTTGTTACAGGCTTAAATCAAAGAGAATATAGCACTACGTCAAGAGCTTAAACTTGTTGCTAGCTGTGCTAGGGCTGTACTCTGAAAGCAGATCATTGCAGTAATACTCCCTATTTTTAAAGTTGTTTTTATCGACAGTAGTATTTAAAATATAATTTTGTTATAAAATCGGGTCACGACTGTACATTTCCATGCGACATTTGGTACACGGCGCCGTAGGTCCTGATGTGTTTAACAGTGTAATGCAACAACCTGACTACGATCAAGTCGTAGGCGATATCACATTGCCTTTTTAAATAAACTACCAGGATAGAACAGTTTACATTAGTGGCAGTATCTCCTAGCCAAATATAAAAATTGCTTTTCAACAACAATAAGACACGCGACAAAAGTTAAATTTAAGATGTACGCTCTCAATAAAGCTATAATTTTCAAATTAAAGATAGATTTTATTGTGACCATAAAAATATATGTGAAATAAATATGAATTAAATCGAATCTAGCTTAATGACTACGGAGCTAATAGCTAGCAATATAAGAAAAATCACAAATCTACATATGATGGATACGTTTCACATTTCAATATAATCCATTTAAAAATCTCACCATTCACCGAGCTTCAAGCACATAATCTCCATCATAATAATCAGTATCACTAACCTTTCTCGAAGGTCAATTCAAAGAATGTATAGGTACGCTTAGAATACAACTTAACATAAAACGATACCATTAAAGTAATAAACTTGTACTCGGCAATAACTAGGATATTACAATAAAAAGTCAATTAAAACAAGATTGCACTCACGGTACGCATGTACAAAACGTAAATTTAGAATGGCGGCATAACGCAACTTTAGAATAATCAACACTTTACCGATGCCGTCCGGTGTCCGGAGTCCGGCGCCCGGCGGCTGCACGGGGCCGGGGCTCGCGCACGGCTCCCGGCGTGTCCGGTCGTGCACGTCTCAGCCGCGGCGGCGCGGGGAGATCCGTGCACAGCCGTCATGGTCTGTGGAACCTGCACACAAATAAATTTATTAGTCAAATCACACTTAACCTTTTGGCCGCCTACAATATTCTAAGGGCCTACGCTAGCTGACGCGGACGGCCGCCGCGTGCCCATATAAATTTTTATCCGCGCGGCGGGCGGCGGATGACTTCTATATAGGCACGCGGCGGGCATCCGCGTCAGCTAGCGTAGGCCCTAAGTATAATTACCAATTATTATAAGGAACGAAAAATGTGAGTTTGAAAAACTATTTAGAACACAGTAGTGTTCAATACAAGAGCATAGTTATTGTCACAAATTGAATATTTTCGAATAGGCGTGTCGGGCTATAAATGTCAGCTATAGAGTACCTTGTGAGATGTTTGCTATCCTCGTGGACCGCCATCTCGGAGCTCTTGAACTCGTTGAGCTCGCGGCGGATGGCGGCCTTGTCGCGCGGCGTGAGGCGCGTCCACGGCTTGTCGGCGCGCCGGTCGTAGTCGTGCGCCTGGCGAGAACAAAACCTTCATAACTAGATACTAAAATGACATTCAGGTTAGGATTGGTCTATCCTGAATCTGCTTATAAAAGGACTGATGACTGTACTCATAAATAGTGAGAACAATTCGGTCCGTGGCAAACGTTTGCAAGCTATAGGTAGTTTCACGATAGTTGAAGTTACGCCCACAACAACATCTCATGTTATGATAGGGAGATTTACATCAATACCCAAGACGACAGGTAAAAACTAATAAAAAAAAAAATATAGATTCAGAACGTTAACAATCTATTTAACGAAGTACTCTTTCATATATTATATTGTAATACATAAATACAACAACCTCGAGTGTCACAACTGACTGTTAGTATTACAAAGACATAAGGTCTACTATTGGTCACGCAAATATAATCATATGTTTTCTTACCTGTGTGACCTCAATGTAGTCGCTGAAACGTATAATCTTCTTCTCCTTGAGCTCGTCGACGGTCGGCCGAAAGCTAAGTTTGCGAAGAAGATACCGTTTCTTTTCTTCTTTCTGTTTCTTTTCCTCAGCAGGTGATTGACCTGCAAAAAAATTGTTACAATTAATATAAATACATCATTCTCAAAGTGTGTTTCGCTAATCCCTCGGAGTCTTTAAGACCCGTAAGTATAGTATAGTTCATAATTATGTCTTTATAGAATTTTAACCTTTGTTTCAAGGGGTAATCCCGGGCTATATAATGAAGATATGTATACATATACATGAACTCTAGTATACCATAAAGTCCACAACATCGGGACTTATTACATGTAAATTATGTACAGTACTGTAGATAGTAGTAAATTTTATGAACACGAGAAAAAATTACAACTATAGAAGGTTGTAGATAAAAATATGCATTGTAAGTTCTTAACTTTCTTAGCCAAGATCTTACTATATCAGATGATTAAGTAAGTATAAACTTATAACACGGTCGTAATCTTATAATTCTTGATTTGGTTATTGACATACGATCATTTTTTAACACACATCTTTGAAATTTTAATAAAAGGAGTTTGTCAACAATAAAGATTGGGAACCACTTTTCTAAATGAACAAAAACTATAAGTCAGAAATGGTTTTAAATCGAGACGGTCACACTAGATTGAGATGACTGAGTTAGTAGAGCGTAGCGGGACATATTGTAATAATGGGAAATAAGCCAACGGTACGATGTGACGTCACCGTTCTAATTATTTACCACTCAAATGTATGAGTGCCCTTATGCTTCATTAAAAAAGACAATTTTTTTTTGTAGAAATCTTAGTTTATTTATACCGGGAACTGCTCAGACATGTCCTGCTATATATACTAAGCCGTGATATTCAGCGTCAACAAACTAAAATGGCCATATACCGTGTGATGCAGTCTGACTAGAATAGCACCACCCCATCTCCTGCGGGTGTTACGACACGACTAAGGGAAAAAACCCACCGACGGGCAGCAGCGTCCGTCGAAACGCAATCCACAGCTACTGCGGTCGCCAACCCGCCTGCCAAGTGTAGCGACTAGCGACTATGGCAACTACCCCCAAGATGATACAAGTCATATTTGTGGGAGGCAGTGGACTGCACACGGCTGAAATGTATGTATGTAAACTAAAATGTAGTGTAAGGACATATAAAAGAAAGGCAGTTTTAAACGCCCATTCCGCAAATACGGTACGCTAGATGTGATGTCCAACTCTGATTTTGACGACCGGTCTGGCCTAGTGGGTAGTGACCCTGCCTATGAAGCCGATGGTCCTGGGTTCGATTCCCAGTCAGGGCATTTATTTGTGTGATAAGCACAGATATTTGTTCCTGAGTCCTGGGTGTTTTCTATGTATATAAGTATTTATATGTATCTATCTATTATATATATCGTCGTCTAGTACCTACAACACAAGCCTTACTGGCTTACCGTAGGATTAGGTCGATTTGTGTAAGATTGTCCCAAAATATTTATTAATTTATGATAATAATAGTAGTGATAGTAGCATGTAATAAAGATGAGCTGTGCTTACTTTTGAGTATGTTCCTCTCGACGAGCTCCTCGGCGGTGGGGCGCATGGACAGGCGGCGGATGAGGCGCGCGCCGATGGCCTCCCACGACTCCTGCCGCTCGTGCTCGCTCTGCACCACCAGGATGTTCCTGAGACCGAACACGCACTTCATCAAGGTGCACGCTACTAAGTAAATACTTCGTACGCGGTCCACTGTCTTAGCTACCAATCAACTCTATTACTGTCAGGTTCGCGACACGAGTTAGCGCTGAGCACTTTTAGTTGCTTCGAGTGCCAAATATACAACAACTGTGTAAGTTTAATATATTATGATGTAATCCCGTACAATAAGATGGATCCGCTTGGATTGCGTTCGCGCACTGGCGAGCGATATAAAATTTGCGAAGCTCCACGCTGGGAATGTTTTCATAACGTCCGATTAACGCTAAATCTTGGCTGCGACCCAAATATCGTAGTTCAGGGTAACCTTAATTAAATAAGCTGTTATATCCGTCTATAATTACGCTTCATAATATATCTGTTTAAGTGAAATATGGTTCTTAATTTTATCACAAAGTGTCCTATATTTGAGCGGCGGCCTCGTATAGCGACAGTATTAGGTTTATAGTGCCGCTCCGGCATTGATAAATGCCAGTGCCAAGAGCGCGTCATCAAAGAAACTGAACAGGAAGAAATAAAAGTTTGATAACAATGAGCGGGGCTGACGATACATATGAAAATAAATACTTCCCGGTATAATCATCATACGTCTTTGTATAATGAAAATATTGAAGAAGAAAACGAAAAAACATAGAACGTAATGACACACTTACAGCACCATACCGACATATAACTCTTCAATATCTAACTTAAAGTAAATTAGATGAATCACAAAAAAAGAGTTAAAAAAATAAGAAATATATATTGGTTGGTACAGATGCCATAACGCTTTTTTTTTGGTTTCATTTAGAGCCCTTATTGATTCGTTTATTTCTAATTAAATATTTCACAAGAATCATATTAGTACATTACGACTACCTTGGAATTGTTTTATGGATTGCGAAAGGATTCACGGAATAACATGTAATAGCAATGTACTAATGGTGCCATCTACATTTTTAAGCCTTTAAGCTCGATAAACCTTTTTCTAGTCTAAAATGCTGGCGATAAAACAACGGTTTCTGCTCTCGCAGCGAAAAAAACCGACATCTCAAAACTTTCCGATCAGCAATCTGCTACATTACTATTGGCCCTACCTGCTGATTGGCGAGTAGCGCCGCATCGCGACTAGTTTTAGTTGGAAGCAGACCTGTTGATGAGCTCCTGGCGGTCGGGGCGCAGCGCCAGCTTGATGTTGAGGCTCTCCTTGCGCGCGAGCTTGGCGGCCACGCGGTCCGAGTCGCTGGCGTGCTCCTCGCGGTACTCGCCCGCGCCCTCCCACGGCCGCGCGTTCTCCTTGTTCTCCATCGCGTTGCCCACCCGCACCGGCCGACTGCTGCCGAACGAACAATACCAACTCATTACTACCATGCTAATTATTGGTTTTTGAGAGACTCTAGAGAGGTCAGTAAAGTAAGTACATTAAAAGCTTGGGTGGCTAAAGAAACAGACTACCACTAATATCCGTTTTACAAGTACATTCAGTACGTAGTCAAAGGCATAACTATATATACATTTTACACCTTCATATAATAGTTTAAGGTGTGTATGCCTTTCACTGTAAAATATTCAACTAATTTCTCTTGTCACTTCCGAAACTGCATGTAATTGAAACAATTAAGAAAACTTATCAAGTTTATTTTACTTGACCTGATCACCAATACTAAAATATGTATTGCCTGATTATTTATAGACCAAGCCTACCAAGCTAAATTTTTGCTTGTAAGTTGGTATCGTATTAATAATTAGGTAAAACCATGGAATTGGTTATAAATTATCATTTTAAATGCGCAGTGTTATGAATAAACAGGAACGAGTGGTCGGAAGTCGCGGGCGCCCATGACGTCATAACAATAAAGTATCCCGGCTCCACGCTAATGCGATAATTTACCGCATGGCGCGTTTTCATGCCTCTCGGTTTTATATTTACGATGCCATTCGAGTTCCACGAGTTGCTCGTGGCCTTAGCATTGGAAGTATCGGGTACATATAAGTACGACGGAATAGATATCTTCAAATACCATGCATACATTGTATATGAATGTCGTGACAAGTGTTCATTTGTAACAACTTCTACGAATATTTAAATGTTTAGTTTACTACGAGAAAATACAATCTATAGTTTCAAAAGCATATATGCTGTAAGCAATTTACACTGAACAATAATTTAAAAACAATAAAATCACACACAATTACGTACACTTGTATGTACGTAATACGGACCCGTTATATGTTAGAATGGGAGGACAATCATAATCTCTAATTGTAACTAATAGCTTTAGTCTAACTTATCGATATTATTGGACAGACGACTACTAATGAATGTATCCAATTTTTCACCATGATAAATTATCTTCATAATTAACTTGTGAAAATTTGTATAAAAATAAATACTAAATGTATGAAGGAGACATATACATGCAACACATAACATAACCATGACAGAAATGTAGGGTATTGATACCATCCATGAAATATACACTAACACCGATTACGTGATGTCGACAACGCTATACAATCGTCATCGTCTCGTATCAGCGATTAATCGATAACATCCACGAGAGAGTGATTATTGTAATTAGTAGATAGTGCACAACACTTGCGCGTGAATTGTTATAAGAGGTCTAGTGAGGGTCGTGCGGAGTCAGCATTCGTCACGACTAAGGATGTACATGATAGTGAAATGAGGTACAATTCAACATTTTTTTGACAGCTCGTAATATCACTAATGGTGACACAACCTTTGACATCATTGTGTGATTGGACCAAACTATAATAACGGCAAATCCAAGTTGCGATAGGTTTAATCTGAGCTTTCAATAAGAGGAAGAGATTTTTTTAATTACGTTGTCACGCTTTATAATAACTATTAAATCAAATTACTGAATCTGTCTGTCAAATTGACAAAGACTATTCAGTAAGTGCATGATTATTCAATAGTAAAATTTGTCATTGGTACATTATCACAAGCTGTCATTAAAACTAATCGAATTCCCACCTCGAGGACGTGTATTGCACGATGCATAGTCAAACAAAGGACCTCAGAATAAAAGCTTCATACAACCGAAGACAGATTCCACTATAAGCATGTGCCCCTCGGAGTGACATTCGTTCTTCATTTGTCACAAATACCGATGAGCAGTATTGTGCTCAAGTACAATCTCTCAGCGTTGTTGAACCATCGTGGAGACAGGTAACTGACCACTGGTAAGCGTTGCAACAGGGAGTAACAGTTTACCACTGGTCATTTATGTATCTCGCTGGTCTGTGTCCTCTGTGGAACAGCGAAGCGACCGTCCTAGGGCCTGTGGGCGGGTGCCGACAACATTGACATAAAGTGGACAATTACCAGAATCTGGCCCTCGGCTTCGGCGGCGGCCGTCTGTTGCCGGAGCATGGTGGAAACAAACAAGTTTACAATCACGCCCAATATCATTTACAAGTTTTAGTAAGTTCATAACATGTCTGTAGTAGTAGTAAATTTAGTCACATTGATTTGTAGTAGTAGTGAAGTATTTAAACGCAAATCTAACTCGATTAATAAAAGTCACCAGCGATAATATGAGAAGTAAGTTTATTAGGTCCCTACCTATGGAATTGGCATTTAATCAAACAGGACGTTCAACAAAAAGATAATTTCATAGCTAATTTGTAACTAAAAATACAGATGAATATCAAAAATAGACAGCCATCCACAGCATCGTTGGGTTATTATTTGGATCCAAACGCTACCTGAGGCTTTATTGTAAATGTATATAGGTCGCTTATTATATAGCCGCAAGTTGAATAATTGCCAAAAAATACGGAACTCTTGTGAAACACGTTACGTTACTTCATATACTACTCCCAAATACATGTTTAATTAATATATACAAATGTTTAATATATTGGGACCACTGGTTACATTAATAACACTAGATTGACAAATATACTGACTTGAAGCTAGCGTGGTGGTGGTCCTGCCTCGGCGCGAGCGGAGTGGCGAGCGGCGCGCCGGCGTCGACGGTGCGTTTCTTGAGCGCCGACTTGAGCGGCACGGCGTTGAAGCTAGGCTCCTTCGGCGGGATCTCCTCCACGCGCGACGTGTCCGTCGCTGGTAGCTGCTCCTCTTCCGAGTCCTGATCGTCCTCGTCTTCAGCTAAAATTTGTATGTTCGTTTTGATAATAATCTATCTATCTGCTTAAGAGTTTCTATAACGGCTTGCGCGGCTTGTGGCGCAGCAGGGCGCCACGCTCACAAAACGCGCTTATGTGCCCAAGTCTAAAGAAATTCCACACAAACAATGAGTTTAGGAAATTTCGTAATAAAATATAAATACTTGAGCTAGCAGTATCAAGCATATGGCAACATTTTCGGATCTCAATTAAACGTTAATGTAGTTAAAGATTAAATGATTATTGGCATAGACATTACAATTCGCGTGGACGGAATTGGCTTAAATTCAACGCGTCATATAATTAAGATGTCTAGACTAGTATTAGAGTGAAATGTTGAATGTAAAAAAGGCAGTAATGAACTAAATTAAACCAACTAGCTAACATCTGCAGCTGCGATAAGTCTTCTCGTGATGTGACGAAACGAAACAAAATAAAATAATCCTAGTCAATTGCGTCAATCAATCGGTAATCCTTGACATTGACGGGGACTTGATTGCCCTCTCTCTCGGATGACGAACACGTATGTACTTGTTTATTACAATAAAATTGTTCCTGGCGGAATTACGAATAGAAATGTCATTTTGTGTCGAAAGTTAAACCTCGAGTTTTAAGCATTTAACACTGGCTTTTTGTTAAAGCTGTCATCATCGAACTGATTATAGGTGCCTCGCTCGCCAGCGCGACAAATATATTCGCTAATGCGATCTGAGGCCTTCTTTATTACCGCCCGTGTACATAGTTTTACGTCTTAATCTGGGTGTAAAGTAAGATTTTCCGTCGCGCCCTAGGGCGGTAAATCTCACTTACCGCCCAGTGTGACGTAAAAACCATTTCATGTTAAACACTTACAATCGTCACGTGCATGTTGCTGGTGCTGGTGCTGATGGTGGTGGCGCGTGGGGCTGGGCGAGCTGAACATGGGCGGTGGCGGGATGGGTCCGATCTCCGACAGTGCGATCGGTGGCTCCGGCAGCTCGGATAGCATCAGCTGCTCGTCGCCGCCGGGTTCCCCGTAACCTCCTACTGGAATGAAAGAGTTAATTATAGACTTAACACAAATACAATAGCACACTTGAACAAAAGAATTGTTTCACCTAAAGAAACCATTTAGTAATATAATATATGAGAGGTAGGGCACAGCGAAGTACCATCACGCTTGACTCTGGAGAAGCCCTACTGGGGAAGTGCCTCCTCCTTACAGAAGACCACAACCGTAACAGCACTGCTACCTTTCAGGTATATAGTGTTGTGTTCCTGATAGTGAGTAAGGTTCCCAGAGCTCCAACCCCCCTAAAAGGCCGGCAACGCGCTTGTGACTCCCCTGGTGTTACGGGTGCCCATGGGCGACGGTAATTGCTTACAATCAGGCAATCCGTCTGCACGTTTGCCACCTATGTCATAAAAAAAAAACTTTCGTGTTGTTATACATTAGAGGTCGATAGGTACATGATTTGATACCCGGTTGGCTCTACCGGACACGCCGTCTGACTTTATATTACCTTGTTACATTTTTAGCTAAAGCCCTTTTTTACTACACGTTCACTCCGCTGCTTCTAAACCCACGAGCTGGAGCGAAAGCGTTTTTTCTTAAAATGAAAAGGTCAGCAGCCCATAGACATATTTGGAGTCGTTAGGCAAATTGTACGGAGCATAGCGTCTAGTGTTAAAGAAGGTCTGTTTACTTTTTAGCTTGTTCAAGTACTGAAGAGATTTATTTATGACTAATACGCGACATGTTTAGTTCGTTTCAATTATGCAATTTTCCACTAAAATCCATAATTATGCAGAACTAATACAGTTCACATGGCACATTAAATTGTGGGTGAATTCCAACAATGATTTTATTGCACTATTGAGAGAGTTTATCGCCGCCTTGGTCCTTTAAAAGCTTGTTAGTACGACTACTACTACTACAACGTACTACCAAAGGTTGACGTTGTTCGGAATGCAGTATCAGAATTCCATCCCGTTAGTGTGGCACATAAATAATCTAGTTGCGGTGCTATGAATCACATTTACGGCAATGTAGCTACAATATTGTAAATAGGTACTCTATTTTAAAAATAGCAGCCAGTTATATCATTCAATGTATAAAGTTATTTACATCTTTTCCGTACACGGGACAGTAGTGTTCCGGACATTTGGGAGACGTATGCGGAGCCGGATCGAGCCAACGCGCAGAGGCCCTTTCGACAATTTAATGATACACTAAGCGGTTGTTGTTTTTTTTATACAAAACTGACCAGCGTTTGACCTCAGTCACACCTAATGGTAACACCGACGAGGCCGAATGTGTAGCACGCTGATTCAGCAACAATCTATTCACTCTTAGCTTCACAAGACCCAAATTACTTATACATATCTTTCCGGGAATACAGACGAAGGGAGCTACTTCCATTCCTTAGCTGTCCGCGTTAGGAAGGTAGTAGTGAATCGCTTCGTGCTAATGAATGGAATATTCATAACGTATGGATGAAACCGCCACCCTCGCCTGGACGTCAGGTGGTGGAGAAAGGACATGGCGGAATTTAATCGTGTAATTCCTGTGCAGACTCTCGAAAATGTAACCTGTTAAACACATACAAACTAGCACCCTCCGACGACGGTCGATGAAGGTCGGTCAGGTATACTAAAACTATATACATATATTATAAAACAATAACTTGCGAATATGTTAGGAAAGTTTCGCTGGTTCTATTGCTACTGACTGAATACCGCGATTATATGTGTAGTACTTAGGGTAAATAAATATATTTTAAAACAATAAGGGCTTGGAAATTAGTGTTTTCGTATATGCTATGACGAATGTTGTAACGTACAATCCCAGCAAGTAGGTACGTGTTACGCCACGATTTTTGGCTAACAATGAGCGTAGGTACGAGCACATCCGTCTGCCCAGATTGGTGAATCACATAAACATTGTCTGGCAATTATTAGATAATTGCTCTTTTTGTTGCCGCATTGAGTAACCGTTTTCACAGAGACATTTCAAATAAAATATAACAATATCAGAATATGAATGTGGGAGACAAGACCTAAAAAGCAGGGATCGAATATCGGTATTTAATTAATTTCGGTATCTCTGTTGTTATTACAATTGTTATTTCATTTTATTCTGCTAATCAGGTAAAGTATTCTCGTTGCATAAATACCATTTTAAAATATACTTAATAGAAAAACTACGATTTAATGACAATATTTTGTAATAGGTACCGGTAACGATCCCAGTTTTTTTAAGATTTGACAAGGATAACTAATCAAACAACCAATCAACTCTATATTTATCTATGTATGGTGATCAAAAAATAAACTTAACAAAGGTGCACTTTTCGCGCTTACAAAAACTAATTATAGGCGCACAGAAATTGTTCGAATGTGCTTAGCCTAACCGACCGCCGCTGTGGGATGGGATGATAAAATTTCCCAGTGACTAACCAAACAGTTGTAGTACCTACCTACATAGAGCGTTCAACTTTTAAGCTAATCCCGATCTTTCTTAAAAGATAGACCGAATGAATCCAAATGTCGTCTACTCATCCAGCATAATGGATTCCTCAAAGCGGCCACTAACCCGTTAACAGCACACTCTGCCTTGCAACATATTCACAACTCCTTATATCCTTCATCGTGGTCGTGGTATGACGTCGGATTTGGTCATTCCATAAAGGTTTTAAAGCTATTAATATAATAACCAAACATTAGTGAAACATTCGATTCGACAAGATGTACTGACCTACGTCTCCTTGATAACATATCCGCCGCGGGTGCTTGCCTGCTGTCAAGGAGTTCGGACGCTCGGGCCTCATTAGCTCGCCGCCATTTTCCAATTTGTCTTTCTTTGGTTCTGTAAAAAAGAAACAAGTATTGTAGAACAAGAAACGTTATTACTTATTATATTTTGCATGTTGATTTAAACATTTCAATGAAAGTTAACAAGGAATAAACCTGCATAACAAATGAAGGGATCCAATGTATTTATATCTAAATTGCTTCTTACAAACCGAATCGTAAACTTTTGTATCGTTACTTTATCACCATCGTAACTAGAGAATCGTAGAATACAAAAGATCGATTTACGACGTTTTTATGTTTATGCTCTGTGATTTTCGCTAAAAGCGCGTTTTTACGGTCCATTGCGGGGTTATAGTATACGGGCAATCACAGTCAGGGGTTAAGGGCGAGCTAGACCGCGCAAGGAAAGCTCGCAGTACAGATATAATATAATAGAAAACATAAATGAATTAACAATAATAAATAAAATGTCATACTCTTATGTCCTAAGATAATAAGCGTTCACTAAAATTCATTCCACCTTCCAATCAATGGTTATGTTTTTTTTTATGCGGCATGGAAATCCATAGCATAGGCGGTACCTAATTTTAAAGCCTTTTCAGAAATAACTGTTTCCAATTGCCAAATGTCTATAGTATGGTAAACCAAATTTGTAAGTAGCACGCCATGAAAATAACGCAGATGAAAAAGTAAATCTATAAATTTGATTTATAAACCTACATTCGATAAAAGCAGGCCCATTGAAATGAGGTCTTATGCAGCGACCACTTATTCCGCAGTATCAAAAGCGAGGTAAAATGACATGAAGGCGGATAATGTGGGTATGGTCGTGCTAATAATAGGAGACGGGCGCGCTGCGCGCCGCCGGCACGCGTTTCCATTCATCGCGGCGCCCACCGCGCGTCCTTGGCCGCGCTATGGGAACGCTATTGACGCATCCCGCGACACTAAATTAAATAGCGAGAAACTAGTAAACATCAATGTCAGTGTCAATTTTGTAGGTTTTCTTGTAAGGATCATCAAGTCCCCTAGAAACCTATGAAAATGTATTCTATTCCACATTCCACTACTCTTTGTAGGTATTTTAATGTTGCCAAATTTCACAAGTTTCTAATATGTGGACGGTAGACGATAAGGGAACAAGTTTTTTTTGTTAAAACAATGCTAAAGTAAAAGCTGCGGAAAAAGTCAGAATATGCTATTTTTATGAAATGTGCATAAAAAAATATCTGCATTTGAGAAACTAACACTGTGATAGCTTCCTTTAAGGAGCATATTCACTTAGGTATCTAAACTAAATCGCGGGATCTTTAAACCTCTTAATGCATACAAACAATTTTATTTTATTCTATTCATAAAAACATATACATAAGCTTACAAAAGGGCATATATACTGAACTTAATTTAACTAAAGTAACTGTCATAAAACTAAACAAAAAGTATATTAAACTATAATTATAATTATTGTTAATGCTGTGTTTAACATAATATAATGTATGAGTCATTGTTACTTGAAATAAATACATTTTATTTTTATTTTTTATTTTATTTATAAGCCTTTCTCTATCCATCTAAGTACGTACTTGTAAAATACGCCAGCACTGTCAGCGAATACAGTCGAATTAGAATATGAACAGTTTTCTGTAATCCTTGCTTGCTCAGGAGATGATTGACGCCATACGCGACTCAAAATTAGCGCGCACAACAAATTTTGCGCCGACGTCGTCGCCAACGCGAAAAAACTATGATTGATTAAATAATTATATTTGGTACCCACACGATCCATCATACGCGCCGCCTTGGCCTACTTAGTGAGAATATTTAGTAAACACAGCTTTGTTATTAAGATTTGATAGTGACTGATATATTTTTGCGCAAGCTTTTGCCACTTGTAATCAGATGGCAAAGTTCCAATTGTACGTAATGTAACAAAAAAATCCCTAAACACCATACAATACGAATAAGCAAAGTTAAATAAAATAACACAACATGAAAAGAGTTATTCTTTTAAAGTAGCGAAAAGGAAACGAGCAATAAAAAATATGTGTAACTTGAACCGAATGTCTTAAAATCGGCAGTACCTATAAAATTATAGTAAGATTTTTTTCAGTGTCCACTGAAATAAAATAACTACTAATGAAGGCTGTTACCGAAAAAAAAAAGATTTTATTGAAAACTGAATCGATACTCTTAAATAAATCCATGGCATGGCAGCGAGTAAAATACAATAAGTTTATATAATTGATGTTTTAATTTAATGGGGAAACCGAGAGAGTTATTCAATTTCGAAATCAATTATAGTTACCAAAACATCCCTAAAATAATTATAAACGCCGTAGCTACGAAGTCATTATTACTTCTCGCCATATAAAATTCAATTAGTGATCAAAGGACGAAGAGTCCAAAATAAACAACTGGAAATGAGCGGCTGTTTTTTTTACGCCGTTCAACATCAATAGGGCCGGAGGCCTGTTGACATACAATAACTCTCAATCTTGGTAAGCGTTAAGTTCTACAAGGACGCCGGTGTTTATTCAACAGGCTGGGGGGAGTGGGGGTTGGTGCGCGAGCGCGCTAAGTTGTTCGCACGCGTGGGCTCAGCGCCGATCGATCCGCCGCCCTTGGCCGAGCACCCTGACAGTTCCGAGGACGTTCGCTGCAATCTTACGTAACCACAACACCCCATCCCGCACGTGCGACTTTTGAAGGACCTCTGGGGTATCAAGGTTTTTCGCCTTCCGCAATGCCGAGGACGCTGTATGTTTTTTGGCTAGCACAATGTTTACTATGATAATAAAACGTAGTTTGTTGACTCTTAGGCGTGAAAGATAATAACGATTTGTTTAGGTACCAGAAACGCAGTTTTAGTCGTAATAATTACATAATTTTAGTTTGACGGTGAGTCGAAGAATGATGGGTGATGTAATTAGGCAGAAATGCGGACGGCGCGTAGGACCTGTCGCCCGTAGTCTAGTAATAGACGCAATGTCAAGAGTACGCTAGGTGGAACATTTTCCACACACATTCCTTGAGTCGCGAACGTGAACCACAGAACGTGACAGTTGTTCTCACAGTTACCGGGGTTATCATCTCAAAAACCAAAATGTACATCCTCGGTAACGTAACCAATAATGTAGCCAATTATTTTGGTTCGTCAGAAACTATGCTTTAGCGAATGGTAATTCGCAGGGGCTCGTTAAAAATATCTTCCGTGGCAAACGTTGAAAACATCAATGACGTGACATTTCGAGCATGTCGTATTTTTAATAATCACACTTATTTAATGACGAAAACAGTATTCTGGAATCGTTGATACTGCATTTGGAATTTTGCCACAAATAACTAAACAAGTGTTCAGCTCCCGTTATATGTACTAGACCTACGAAATAAGAAATGATAAAGCAGAGATATCTCACAAGAAATATCCTATTAAGAATTCCATGCCACTAACAGCGTCTCAAGGGAAATTAACGATCATGTAAGTGATCATATATGTATGATGCTGTTACTCACAAATGGCAGTTTAACAATAAGTACTAAATTGTCATAATTACATAATGTTATACATACACATTGTACCAAATACCAATATAAACAGGCCAATATTTTATCAAAAATGTATGTGAATGTTTCAGGCGAAAGATAAATTGGTTTAATGAATTAAATTGGGTCGCGTTAACACGAAACCGAAAGATTCTTTCACGAGAATGACGTGGACGAGTAACATTCGTGACATAGACACTGGCACGTGGGCGGGCGACGATGGCCGGTAAACTACTCGTATAGACATTACATATTTTTATGTAACGTCCATGTTGATTAAACTAAAAAAAAAAAAAAAATGTTTCATATGTTATTTTACAGTACAAAATGTGCTACTTTACCCCACTAGTGCGGAAAGTAGCGCATTAATTAACTATGTCAAAAATTTTAAAGGCCCTATGTACCATACACGTTGTACAATACATGTGCGAATAGGTAATTCGCAACTCGTCTCGTTTAAAACACTCCCTTCGGTCGTGTTTTAACTTATCGCTACTCGTTGTGAATTTCCTATTTTTCGCACTTGTATCGTAATGTACTATTAATGGCATCATCTATATCTTCCTCGTGTTGTCTCGGCATTTGCCACAGCTCATGGGAGCGTAGTGTCCCCTTGGCAACTAATCCCAGGATTTGGAGTAGGCAATAGTTTTACGAAAGCGACGACATTCCAACCGAGAAGGTAAACTAAAACTTATTGGGATTAGTCCGGTTTCATCACCGAAAAGCAACTGGCAAATATGAAATGATATTTCGTACATAAGTTCCGAAAAACTCATTGGTACGAGTTGGGGTTTGAACCTGCGACATCTGGATTGCAAGTCGCACGCTCTTACCAGCGCGCTTAAATAAGTTATTTTAATGTAATAACAATAAGCAGATGTTTCGGTGGACAGCAGCGCAATTGGTGTTACGCGAAATACTCGTAAATGAATATGCAGATGCAGATATAGTGGACTTTTAGACTACGCCTCTCCGCCGCGAAAAAAGATAAACGCCACAAAAAATGCTTTTGAATTCTGAAAATAACGATGTCAGCAATGTTAGTAGAATCAAAGTACATTTAAAATCAAAACAATACGTACTACCATTTAAAAATAGCGCTCTAGCCCTGTGTACTTACGTGACGTGAGTCAGTACCACGTCGCAACATCTAATTTTAAAATGACCGATATTTTATAAGAACTATAACTCGGTACATACCAACCCAATTGTTCGAAAATTGAAATGCGCAATATTAAGAAAATACGTCAGTGCCAAACAAGTCAAGTGTTTCAAACCAAATATTAATAGATATACCAAGCAGTAAATAACGTAGAATTGTGTCTAAATGTGATTCAATGAAGATAGCAAAGTCCTAACTTTCCCAACTCCACTTGACAGTTGGCAATTGTAACGAGGAAATAAATTGAGTTATTTTCTTCTTGCTAGATATCTTTTAACAGTTGTGAAAATAATTGAGTGACAGCTGTTTCAGTCCCATAGTTAATTCCTTTTTCTCGACAAATAAGAGATTCAACGAGAAATTTGTTGAAAAATGTAATTCAATGTAATTACTAAACAAGTCTTAAATTATTTATTAATACATCATGTTTTTATCTATATCTTATACCTAAATATTCCACAAAAAAAAATGCCATACAATATTAAAATTTAGTTCAACGCATATTTTGATCAAAAGTTAATTATAAGTTATAACAAACGGTTCCTTAATATTTTGGATGTGTTTTAGCAGGAAAAGATATAACTTCCTAAATTATGCAACGTTTGGAAATCATTACAGTCCCATCAGGTACACTTTTTTTACTTCTCCAAAAATTTCAGTATATCGTTTCAAAGAAAAAATAGTAAGCATCCAATTTTTGCGATCAGCCGGCGCGGAAGACAAGCCCAGCGGCAGGTCAAGGGCGCTACGGCCGCGGCCGTCACTCGCTGCCAGAGGAAGCGGGCCTTTTCACTCAGCTCCAAGCATTCCAGCCTTCCCGGCCACTTTCATGAAGGACAAACGAGCGTGGAATGGGACGCGGCCTTCGGCGCGGAATTTCGCCGTGTTGATGTGTTTTGGATTGTGAAATTGCGAATGTAACCTACCTAACATATTGTTATGGCATGTTTGCTCCTATTTTAATAAACGACTGTTTTACAAGCTAACATGCTCAATAAAATAAGATTTAACAAGTATATATTAAAATTAAGCTTGCGTAAATATGTCCAGGTTAATCGAATTCCGTGGATTATTTATTATTAACAGTAACACTTCAACACGAATTATCGGACCAACTAACAGAACAAAGTACCCAACGCTGGAAACAATCCAAATGTGCAGGCTTAGCTGTGTAACTACATATATAGTTATTTTAACATTTTTATCAGGCTGCTCTTTGAAGTACCTAATTTGTACCTAATTAAATACTTTTACTTAGTTCGTATGTATACCCATTGATATAAAAAACATTGTAATTTCAAACGGGGCGACGGTTTTAGGATCTCACCCTTACTGAAATCCAGTTATTAGTAACTGCAGGCGTTAAGTTTCAAAATACCGATATTGTTAGTGTAGTGTGTCGACCGAGTGACATCCTGTGCGGGTAGTTCGAAAAACTCGCGCGGCAAGAAGAAGTTGATTTCAACTTCAGCCAGTCAGCAGTCTCCGAGACCACGAGAATAATGTCAGTCTCGACACGTCGGAGGCAATTTATTATTATAATATACGCGGTTAAGTCCCGTTTATTTGTAATACTTTATGGGTAAAATAAAAACCGTGAAAATTAAACTTTCATCAGTATAATTTGTACCTATCTAGTAAAGACAAACGCATTGCTTCAGGAAAATAACAAGATAATTCGTATTTTTTTTTATTTCACTAAATTGTATAATTTGCAGATTCTCACTGAGAAATTAGTTAGCTGCTCTAGTTCACGGAATGTGGTGATTGACATTCTGGAGAGCGATTAAATGGCGTAGTTTGCACGATGCCGCACTCTCGACACATAGTTGTGCGAGGCCACGCGACGGCGCCTTCAACTGTTATTTATCGGCGTAGGTATACGTACGCCGGTTTGCTATGCTCATAGCACACTGTAAGTCAACGCAGGCGCACCAGTATACAAAACACTACGACTGATTAGAAGAAATAGTACCTATTTTCGGTATTGGGTAGAGTCATTTATAGGTTTAGCCTGATTCATCGCCTTGCTCGAGCTTGGAATCGGAATAAAACTCCTGAACTGCAACATTTTAAATCTTAAACTTCGAAAATCATCCCTTTTTACAAGCTTTTATTTAACTTGCAATATAAATATATAAGTATGTTTGGGTGAAATCTTACAACTCAATTTTGAAGCAGGTATTTTTAACTGATAGAGCTGAAATTTAGCACACTTATGTAAGTTTGGTGACAATGCAATATTATGGTTTCACTCGCAACTCCTAAAATAAACATTACCCGTGGTGTTTAGCCTCGTTACAATCATCTCGATCAGTAGTTGATGATTGTGCAAAAAGGTCAGCCATAAAAACTTTTAACAAAAATGGCATCTTAGACAGAAACTTATTTAATACATATGTATACCTGACTATGTCATGTTTTCCTGTCCATTGGTGACACTAAGTCAAAAAATACTAAGTATGATCTTGTGATCTGTGACGAGCTGGTAATTACTAAGCGAAGTAAGATTTTTACTTATAATAGTTGTCTTAAGTTTGTGTACTGCGGGGAATAACGCCATTAGGAGCACGCCGTCTTAAGTCTTAACAAACGTTCGTCTTTATTTTTACTTTTTTTTTTCATTAATAATTAAGTGAAAAATGAAACTACTAGCTGTTAGGCTTAACAAAACTGACAGATAAGTGAACAATTACAAAATAGTGGCTAGTGGCTTTTGTTTTAGAAAGTTAAGAAAGGACGTTACGTTACAGCAATGGATAACAGGCGTGAGGTGTTGCGTTTTTTACAATAAAACTGTGTTTTTAAGTTTTTAGGTGATTTTGTTGATATCCGCATTTTCGCAGCATTTCTGGCGTCATCATCACGCAACCCTCAACACTTGCGGAAACAAAACTATCTTGAGATCCAACCGTATGAATTGTATAGAAACAATATTGGATGTTATAGAAACAATAAAACGCTAGTTACCCGCTTCTATATAATAAAATATTTACTACAATGAAATCAAATTCTATTATTGTCCAAGTTCAAATGTTCAAGGTTTTGTTCACGTCATATATTAAACCATTAAAAAGTCACAGTGTTTGATTAAAACAAAAATCAATTTCCATGTAGCCATTTACTTCACGGCTTGTCTGAGTACAAATAGTGTTTTTGTTGAATTGTGTAGAGCCGTTAATGCTGATATACAATAGAATCAAATATTAGGCTTTAAAACCCTTAACTTTCACAACGACCACAAAAAATTGGCGAACCTAATTGGTCTGTATGACCTATAAGCCTCATGTTGTATGTAGCTGATCAACATGTCCAATAGATTAATATGCTGCAAAATAAGTAGGTAATTGAATTTTTGTCTCACGTTTCCTCTAAATGTGAACAAATACAATAGCATTATAATTCACAAGTCTTGTGGGTTTTGTTTACATTTCTTCCAACTAGTTTTTCATTTTCAACCATCAGGCAAGTTGAGTGCTTTCATATACGTAAGTAATATTTATAAATTATAAATATTATAATGTACTTGACTTCAATCTATTTATCTACTTAAAGAGCTGCTAATAAAGATCGAGGAATGGAAGATGTGGACAGAGGACTTTGCTCAGCAGTGGATAGTATAGGTTCAGAATTATTACTAAGTTTTTATTTTTCAATAATACTTAACATTTTGTTAGATTAAACACGGTACTCATAGAACAAAGCACCCTTAGCAAAAGTCTTGGTGATAGGTCGGAATAAAATTAAGCAAACACAATATGTTGTTGAAGCCCTACATTTTCCCAGTTAAAAACCTTCTTAGAAACAACAACCCTTCTCGATCTTAACGTGGGGCAATGTTGAATTCCTAAAAATATATATTTTTAAACTGACACGACTATTGAAGAATGACGTTCCTAATTTAAATCTTATAAAATATGCGTAAATTGTTTTAAGGAGACATATCAATCATTAATAAGTTATACACACTTCTCATTATCATAAATTGTATTTCTAATATTTTTGTTGTCAAAAATTACGACATAGATTCAATTTAATATTGCTCCGTATCCTTCGCATACTTTTACCCGCACGACACACAATATTAGAGAAGTTTTAAGTTTGATCACGCTGAAACTTTCATGAAATACTTGAAAAGCAAGTTGCGTTGTGATTTACGATATGAAATATTACTTTGGATCTAGAAGCATTTCTATAAATTCAGAAAAATCATTCCGGTTATTTATTTTATAACATTATTGACCAAGAGAATGTCTTATATAAGAGCTGTCACGACAAAAGACGCTCAAGTACCGTTGTAGTGTTGATGAGAGCGTGACATTGACATTGCCGGCGTGTCGGCCGGCGACCGTCCGGCAAGCGTGCGATAACAGCTCGTCAACACTGCTTGTTGCTGCTGACAGAAGCTTACGTAGCATGCCAATGTTAGATTAAAGCAGAGATGAGTGATAGCGCCGACAGTTTCAGTCAGCTGGTGAGGTGATAAGGCTGATGGCTGTTATCAATACCGTTGCGAGTAAAGAGCGCGAGGTTCGCGCATTGCCTCGGGACGGGCGACTTGCGGCGCATGTAGTAGTGGTCGTGGCGCTGCGGCGGCGGCGGAGGCACGAAGGGCGGCGGCGGCGGCAGGCGCGCGGGCCTCCGCCTCGCGCCGCCCGCGAAGGCGTCCATGGCGGCGAGCGTGCCGACGTCGCTCATCGTCGCGGCGTCGCGGCGCGCTCGCGGCTGGAAGACTGAGCCGAACGCTGCGGCCGCGCGATCGTTACCCTGCCGCCCCCGCCCTCGCACCGGCACCGCGCGCGCCCTTCGATCGCCGCCCGCCCTCAGCGCTGCCGGCCGCCCGCCCACGCGCTGACTTGCTTTGTTGTGAATTTTTAATTTATCGCCATTCATTTAGTGCTGGAGAAAGAACGGATAGCACGAAATCGTGAGGTTCATTGACCGGATTAAATTAATCAGAATCTTGAAAAAGTAAACGATTACATTGAACAAATTGCTTGTATTCTTTCACATCAACATGAATGTTTAATGATAACATTGGAATTTTTGAATTTTAAATTCAGTAAAAAATATGATACATATTAATTTAACTACGTGGCTGACATAATTACTTATTGGCTTATTTTATGTAGTTTTTTTTCTGGAATTAATACTCTTCACGGAAGGTAACCGTTGAATATGGAGGCTAACATTTGCAACTGCAGCATTTGCATCTTTGTTAGTCATTGCATGAAGCTAAATTACAACTCATCATCTTCCTATACTGTTTCTACAGGAATGGATACTGAGGTATGCTCCCCTAAGTATCCAGTATCCTCAGTATAGCAGCATAGACACTAGTTTATATGAAAGCTACTGCCAACCATCTCAAAGGGAAAACTATTTTATAAAGTAAGGCAAAGACATGGCATATTAAATAAAAAATAAGTTATATAATAACATTTATAACCTACATCACCTTGGTTCTGATTTAATGACAAAAAAAAAACGTTTACTCCCACGTAGGATCAGTGCACTCGGTGATAGCGAGGGATTTGCACACAAACGTCATAAAGCGTTCGCAAAACTAAGAACAACAAAATAAATATGTATGGTTTAAAATACCTATTTTTATTAACGTCATACAAGAAACTAAAGTTTTGTTTAAAATGTTTTTTTTTTTATACCGGTGGCTTGATGGTAAGCAGTCACCCTGTGGAAACGCGCATACGCGCGTTTACTAGGTAGGTACGGCTCATTAAGAATTATAAATAACAAGTTACCTACATAACAATTTAAATATATATAATAAAAAATAACTGTAATTCTCACTTCGAGCTTCGTCAGTAATTAATTGCCTAGTACTACATTTCACATTAAAATACAATGAAGTAAATGAGATAAACGTGGGCGAAAAAACGTGCTAAAATTGCAGACTCTCGCTTAATATTAGCGCAGTATCAGAGACAGCGTTACCACTGGTCGGCATTTATCGGACCTGACAAGTTTTACTATGCTTATGAATCGGGATCTACCAACATGTGTTTCAGAAAAACAAGCCCTAAGTTAACGTGTCAAGATTCAAATGCAAAGGACGGGGGCACATTCTACGAACAGATTTTAATTAAATATTATGGCGACGCTGCTGTCAATCTCATGGAGAACCCTCAATCTTTTCATAGAAGTAAATCTCAACTGTTGCCCTTAACAGTGATGATTTACGGCTTCGAAACGTGGTCTTTCACTATCGGATCCTCTCAAAGCTGAAAGTCACTCAACGAGCTTTGGAGAGGCTTGGAGCTTTGGAGCTTTATGCTCTCGAATCAGAAATGAGGAGATCCGTAGGCGAACTAAAGTCACCGACATAGCCCACCAGGTTAGCAAGCTGTAGTGGCAATGGGCAGGCCACAATGCGCGCAGAGGATGGCCGCTGGGGTCGAAAGGTGCTCGAGTGGAGACCACGGACTAGCAAGCGCAGCGTAGGACGTCCACTCACAAGATGGACAGACGACCTCATTAAGGTCTCCGGAAGACGCTGGATGTAGGTCGCCTCCAACCGGTACATGTGGAGGTCCAAGGGGGAGGCCTATGTTCAGCAGTGGGACGTCTTGTGGCTGAGATGATGATGATGAAATCGCAACTGTAACGATAACGTTACTAGACGATTTGTGTGCAACCGAACCGACTCTTCCAAGATTTTACAACAACTTTACAAAATAGTATCTGCGAACCCTGCAAAGTTCAGTTACGCTTATTCAGCCATATGCAGCACGGCTGTGACGTCAGTTATCACAAATGTATCGCACATGGATTACTTCTTTATTATTCATGGCGAGCGGGTTGGCTAACGTTGAACTCGATGCGGCTAGAGAGTAGGTACCTACTATAGTTGCAATATTAATGTTTAATCCACGTCATGAATGAAAATTGCTTTCAAAAGTTTGGAGTTAGAGTTGAATGTGGGTCTCAAACAATTCGAAATAGTAAGCAAAATAGTCCATAAAGTATTTACGGTTTATAAGTAAATGTCCGCAATCATGAAGCGAGACACTTTTTTAGTCTCGTGTGCAGATATAAACTAAGCTTTCGTAGATTAAGCACCAATACGTTATACGTAAATTCCGGTAAAGTGCAAAAGTTAAATTCTGTCATATCTCGTAAATTTCGATTCAGATTCTTTTTTTTTTCATTCTTTCCCTTTATGCGATCTCCGCCTATCTCTCCATCTGCTGCACCGACCTTAATATCCAAAAACATGTAGATAACATTACTTCATACAAATTAAGTGATATCAGAACAAGTCTTCATCACAACTCAGTCAAGCAGATTATAACCACGTCACAATTCTCTTCGTACGGCTAACAAACAGAATTCGGAATTAAGAACAGAATAGCAAAGTAAAGGCCTATTTCTGACGATTGTTCTATTCAATCCCAGTTAATACATTATTTACATTGCGCAATACTTATGAATATCGACAGAGAATTCCCAAATCCTTAAATCTATTCATATGGTATACGTGCGGGTGTTTGATTTGAAGATATATCGCGATCCAATTTGAATAATGGCTTTATGCACGCTATTTATCGTGGCTTCATTGGGAAAAGAGGTTTTATTGTTAGATATGTTACATACCTATAATATTTATATAATTAAAATATATATTATGTTCAACTCCGCCAAGTGTTATCTCTGCCAATCCTTTAGTCGTGCAGGCGCTTGTATTCTTGCTCAACACATGCTGAGATTAAAGCTGCTGAGATTAATTTAATCGTGTCTTCAGGATAAAAGACTTCGGTGTCGTTTTTTAAACTAATCATATCATCGTCGTCATATCATGTTTCGCTGGAAGCTAGTCTTATCGATAAGTTTTGTGGCTCGCAACCTTCGTGATTTTCATACAAAATCAAGGTAAATTCCTCAACCATTCCAAACAATTTCAGTTATATTACTAGAAAATGTAGAGAAAGTATTTTTAATCTAAGTAAAATATTTGACAAAAAATGTAAAGAGAAAAATCTTATGCTTTTAGTCAGAGCCAGGACATTTAATTAGTACTTATTTATGGAGTTACAAAAATGCACTAATGTTCACGATTGAATTTTCACCATGTTTAAAAAACCAATGAGAGATACCTACACATTCTGTATCCTAGGAAGTATCTGCATAGAACATTCGTTGACGGTGAGACGCTGTTTCAATTTGTTTGTTGACCACTTTGATTCAGATCTTGTGCGAGGAATCAGACTGTCCAGAGCTTGTGGTCGAATCCAAACGACGAAGAGCAAGGCGAGGCGATTTATCGGCAATCCCGCGCACACGCGCCCTTTTACCACCTGATTGCGACTGGTTTTACGTGGCGATGGGCGATAGTGTGCTCTGAATGTTTGAGAAACTGCGAATAGTGGGATGATGGAAACATGGCTCACTGTGCCATTATACCTATATATGAGCCTTATGCGTTTCATAAAAAATAATTTCATGTCACATTGGTTTTTAACTTTAATCTCGTGTACAAAACATATTTATCAATAAATAATTCTTTCTCTATTCGGAATATTGAAGGAAAAACTAAAATAAAATACACAATTACGCGTTTTGTTGAATTCACTGGAAACATTTATAAATATTTTATTTTGATTCTGTAATCTCGGTCATTTAAGATCCTGACATAAAATCGTTTTCATATATTTTATACAAATTCATTAATGAATTATTTGATGCCAATCACGATAAGCTTATAGGCCCTCAAGCCCCTCAACCAAAGTGATGACCAAAGCCATAAAGATTGGGGCAGGCCAATAAAATTCTGCGTTGATGTTACTATATCGATTAAGAAAAGACATTTTGAATGTTGACTTCATTAATATATTTTTTGCCTTTTAACTATTATTGAAAAGTTATTTTAATTATCATGGTTTTCATATATAAGGTACTTAATTATTGAGTTATTTGCCCGATAATGCATTTCATTTAGTGCATGATGAATGGCAAACTACCTATAGTGTGATATTTTATTATCGTGCTTTAACGTGAATAATTGGACTCGCTACTACCTGAATCGTTACTCGCATTGTACTAATTTACTATTGCAGGAATAAAATTAGATTCACACGGTTAAATCACAACAAAAATTAAGATGAGATCAAATAGAGCTATAGCGAACCCGTGTGGTACTGTAGCTTTTTTGATTTATATTTCCGTACCATGCAATTCATATATACAATATGTAACATGATGGCAATGAGTTGATAGCTTTTCGATTATCAGAAAGCATAAGTACTTTAGATTACGGTACGACTACATAATATATAAATCACTTAACTAGAAATCCTGAAATCTGACAAAGTAAACCGCTGCAGTGCATATGAATCGTAGGCGCCAGGCAGTTGAGTTACCTTTCCTCGCGTCGATAACTTTAAATGAACGTTGTTAAGTTTGCACAACTCCAAACAGCTCATGTTAGCGTGAATCACATCCGCCGTGTTTATGTCGTTCAGACGTTTACTACACCTGTGATTTACTCTTTCAGTACAAGTACTGAAAGAGTACTATACAAGTATAGTTACCCGTAACTACAGGTTATCTAACCTGTTTCGTATATTTGATAATTCGATTTTACGGGCGAAAAATGTAAGTTTTTATAGATAATTACAGACAGTTGCTCATGCTCCCGGGGGTGCCTCTCCACGCTATACTGTGACAAATCGGCCAAGCTAAGCTTCGAAGCAATGTGTTACTCGTAGTTGTCTATAAACTTAGCTCAACACTGCTCTGGTGAAAACGTGACGCTTTTGACTTTGCTCCCCGCAGATCGACTTATCCCGAGCGCAAGTGTATGAAATGAAACGTCATTCTCAATACAAGTTTAGGACACGGTTACTCACCTCTCAGGCAGGCACAGCCCATGATGTAGCCCATCATAGAGACCCTCGGCGCCGGCGGCGGTGGCGGCAGGCGCCGGCCGCGGGCGGCGCGCGCGACACGGCGCCCGCACTAACCGCCGCCTCTGACTCCGTGCCCGCAACCCGACTCGCCCGCGCCCAGCGCTCGTGTACGGCACAACCACGCACTCATTTTTAACTGATATTGATTTGTTTTTAATTTAAGCTGTCACGGCAACAAAAATCGATAACGTATTAATTCATTGATTCCATGGCGGACTTGAGGCAACCCGCCGCTCGCGACCGAGAGGTGAAGTGGCCGCAACCAGCAAAGGTCGAATGTTTCCAAGAGGCATGTATAAATGGATAAATGAGGTATCTTTGAGAGAGAGAAAATTGTATTGTTGTATAGATTCATTATTGGAATCAAGAAATCAAGTTACTATTGGACCGCGAAATGAATGTCATATACAAAAGTATCTTAAAACTCGTCTCTAAACTAATACAATAATCATGACAACAAAGTATGAAGTAGCTATAATTTTCAAAACATAACTGTATTTTATAAGTAGGTACCATTTTTAGGGTTCCGTACAAAACAATAAAAAACGGAATCCTTATGGGATCACTCGTGCGTCTGTCTGGCCGTCCGCGTCCGTCGGTTACTGCCAATTTTCTCGAAATCTACTAGACCAAATCAGGTGGAATTTGGTAGGAGGGTGTATCTAATCCTGTGACCCAAACAGAAGTGCAAAGTAAATAATATTTTTTAAATAAGGGTGATTTTCGAGGTACAAATAAGGAACTGTGTCATATATCATGGAATGGCTCATTGTGAGGATCTCAAATATATTTTCTGTTATTATTGTAATATAAATAGTTTAGTTTTATAGTTTTATTCATAAAAACGACGAAAAAAGCTTTGGTACCTACTGCATATATTTATGAACTCGACTTGCCAAACGGCACTGGCTGATTTTTTATCATAGGTTTTTCTTCGACTCGATACGTTGTTGTACAACGTTATGATCTGTATATCGCAACCTAAAGATTAACCGACGTCGGGACACAGTGTGATCAGTTTAAAACTTGCGAATTTAGTTACAATCGTCTGGTCCCTGAGGTTATGCATTTACACGACAGGCGCATGCGCCAGCGACATCTAACGACTCATAATCTATTACATACATATAAATCTATCTAATCTCATAATTCTATTACATATATATAAGCACCGTAAAGAAATGTCATCCCAGGATTTCAGTAATATTTTCAGCAATACTATTTTGAACATAATATTATACAAAAGGCGTATGCGTCTACACTTTTAATGATAGGTAAAATGAAGGAAATATGAGAAAGAGAATAATTAAAAGTACATCCGTTATCTAACTTGACAATCTTGATACATATCATATCATGCTAGTACTCTATTTATCAGTTCGTAAGATTAAGATGCTACAAATTGTATAAGTTGCGATATGAGAATTATATTAATATAGATAACAATACGTTATTAATTAGCAATCGTGTTCTTCCTATGTGAAGACGTTTCTTTTTGACGATTAACTAATAAAATTTAGTTACAAGCACAATCACTAACACATCTCATAATCGGTTCACCTAGAAAAAGTAAACAGACGAATTGAGTACCTCCCTTTTTTGAAGTTAGTTTATAAGTCGCTTTTCAATTGCTAGATTTAAGAGGAAAGATCTTACAAAATATATATCTACATATTTTCTTGCAAAATTTTTTTTGATATAGTATAATGTTTAGTTTTGTCTTTTAACAATTTTTTGTTGTAAATTCTTTAGAAAATAATATTCTTAAAACCCGAAAGCCGTTTGGATCTATATTGCTAACAATTTTAATAATATTACAAAACCAATCCAAACACATAAAACGGTTTAGGTATATTTGACAACTAACAAGATTATATTCCTATTTAACCTTGTCTACGTACCGTGTACAAACTCATCACATCAAAGTTACATTAATACCATTCAATTAACTCAATGAAGAAGTAATTTTGTAAGTTTTAACGTAGGTACCTACTTTAACTAATAAATAAACATCAATATGGACAATACATCAATAAAGTAAGATTTATTAGTTCCTTGCTCACGTTGGGGAACCTAGCAACCGATTATTATTGCACGCAGTCGATATTGTAACGCAGATACCACCAATCACACGCATGATTTCACTAATTGTTCCTGCCTAGCATAGAAAAGACTAGTTTTACGATTGACGACCAATTAATAAAACTAGCAATATTTATTAGACATGATTATTGTTTTAATTAAATCACAAATATGATTCCATAATGTTTAAAATTAAATGTATCTACTAAAAGAATAAGCGAATAAAACCTGCAGTTATCGTATCTTAGATGTATTTAAACGTTAATAGTGACAAATTTTAGTATTATTAATTTGGGATCGTGTCGGGTTGCATATCTATAGGTATAATCTTGTTTTTCATAACTCATAATTTGGCAATAATGCGTGAAATGTCTTTGGCAAACTGTGGGAATTATCTGATAGTTCTGAATTTTTTTAATACATTTAGGTTAGGTTTGTTTTATATAATAAATTAACTATGAAAAGATTACATCGACAGTGGAAATTTCAAATGTCGTAAGTCGCATATAAAAGTATGTCCCTTACGACATTTGAAATTTCCACCGTCGACATGGTCGGATAAAATCGCATGCCAAATGATGAGAGAAATCGAGATAATGCAACCCAATTAATATAACTTTGGTAGTCAACGTGTCACAAGTATTTCGAGTTAAGAAGCCATTGACAGAATGACAAATTATTTTAGACATTGTGGGACAATATGGCACCTGCGTCATACATGAGACAAAGACACCTCATGGGGAATGAAATGCTATTAATACAAAGGCAAGCCACTATATAAGTACATTAACATACTAAAGGTACTTTTGAAAAAGCACATTTATAATTCATTTAACCAGACCCCTAATCCCTCGAGAAATAATTGCAAAACAAATATGCGTGATTATGATTATTTATCTAAAGTTAAAGACAATGAGCATTCCCCGTGGCGGCTGGCAGGGCAGGTGATTATAGTCTTCACATGTATGCGAAGACATCTTTACCGAAGCAATAATGTTGAACTTTTTATTCAAAATTGTTAAGCATGTTAAGGTAATAATTAGAAAGTGGGTTAACGCTGTTAATCCATATCCCTTGGTGACAGTTTGGCATTATTACTAATATTAAAAGTAAGCACAGCGGTGTCAGGTGATTATGGCCGTCGTGGGACGTTGCCGGTGCAGTGGCCGCGGTCGCGTGCTGGCGTGCCGGCAACGATCGATACCGTCCGCAAAGTTCTCGATTCGATACATACAGCCCGCTTAATGACAAATGCACATAGAAATTACACCCAGAAAATTTAGATACAACCTATATTACAAATCTCCCGAGGAACTGACAATAACGGAGGAAAAGTTTGCCTGGTTAAACACACTAATAATTACAAAGCCGCTGTTTATTAGAGCACAATGGTTTGTCTTAAAAAGTTACATTTGTACGAGTTTTTTCGGGTAGTGAGCACAGCGGGAATATCCCATTACGTAGAATGAGTCAATACCGTGTCATCTGCCGGGGAGTTTCGGCGCGAAGTGTGGCGTCTATGGAGGATGTCATGAAAGATTAGCCGGTGATTTGACAGGTAGGGTATGTCGTGGGTAGATAAAATGAGGTTAGGGCGGCTCGCGCTCGGTGCTGGTTGCGGCAGGTCGGTCGCGGGGCCGGCGGGCGCGGGCGCGGGCGGGCGAGCACTGAGGCGCGCGCCGCCGTCCGCGCCAACGTACCCCCGCTCACCCCCGGCCACTGAAAGCCAGATCTAGACTTTCACGAGCACTCGAGTGGCAAAGTCTAGCGCACGTCCTAACATATAACTTCCATAAAACCTGCTTCATTTCGATGCTTCCATTGTGTACGACTGTTCCCGGGTTCAGTCATGAATAAACCGCTGATATTGCCGTAACACTTATAAAGGTGTCACCGTTTTGTAAACTTTTGAAGTAGCTACTCAGATAAAAAAGTTACTAACACTGATGAGAGTTTATGCAGTTTATAAATACACAATGTCATTGTCATCTATTTATAACACATTGTTCTAACTTTTACATCGTAAAGAAGTTCACATCGCTGGCTAAAGCGCACTTTTTCAGCATCTGCAGCATGATTATTAAACGCTTATTGAGTGTTAACCACACGTATAGTGACGTCATGAATGGCTTTACTGTTGCATCCCAAGTGATCGGTTAGAGGTGAATGCTCGCGCGACGTCCTGTCAGGACTCAATGTGGAAAGACTGTCAGTAATTTACCTGTGAGGTAGTCATATTCGAAGACAAATCTAACAAGGACAATTGTCCTTCGTTAATACTAATCTATGATACTTAATTGCACTTGTACCGTTTATTGATATTTGCTTATCAAGTTCGTTCAAGCTCGTGCATTAAGTTTCGTTTAGTGATAGAGTACCTTCTGTTACCTACTCTGGACTTTAGCTACGATGTCGCTAATTCCCGACAAAGCCTAGCCACTAATCAATGCGCATCCAACATTTGCTACTTAATAATCACTAGCACTAACCTAGTTGAGAGCTTATTTGCAAGGCATGAGTTGAAATTACTACAGCCTTTTTAATTAGGAAAGCTTTGGGACTAATTAGTACTGTTAATTCAATTAATGTAAACGACACGGTTAGCATGGTCATGGCAAATCGAGCTTCACGGTGAATAATTTTACCCAGATAGAATTAATTTTTACTAAAGTCGGTGAGCGGAATAAATGAAGAGTATCCCTTTTTAACTGTCAAATTTACACGACGAACATTTACAGCTTAACGGGTGAAATGGGAGGGAATTAAGTCCTAGGTACAGTCGCCATCAGATATATAGGAGCTGTGGAGGTGGTCACAAATATCGGAACAACGTCCCTAACTAATATCAAGGCGATAAAGTGCATGCTTCTATATTTTTGAATGCCTTGGCTGCTCCGATATATTTTATGGCGACTGGCGGATTCATAAGATTCTCCGTTTGAACTATTTAATTTTATTTAATTATTAAACTATGACAATGGCATTTAAATTAACCAAATTAGGAATGGTATACTCTTTTTGAAATGTTCTAGCTATACTATTGTCTTCGGTTGCTGCGATAGTTATCCATGAAATAAAACATCTCAAAAGGATTATATCGCGTATAGGTGAAAAACTTAGCTTAAGGACCTGGTGTGTGTAATAGTGTCGTGTCTGTACACGCATGTTAGTTTTCTATATTCAAATTTTGACGAAAGCTCCATATTAATTCTCTGCATAACTATATAGACATGGTCCTTTACGTAAGTTCTTCAGCGATAAACTTAAATTTCAACCAGACGTTTCGTCAGCGTTTAATAATTTATATGTGGGTGGTAGGTTTGCATATTGTACCTAAGTTTGGAAGCAAGTTAATATTTTCCTCAATCCGCATGATGACCACGAACGCTGCTAAAGGGTTGAAAATGTCGGGATGAAGTTTAAATGAGTATACGTACGTATAGTATATAATCCGTTTCAGTTGTTTTATTTCATGTTCTACCTATGTTAAATTCATATAATTACCAAACTGCTAAATTGCATAAGGCAATAATATTACTGTTAATTATACTTTAATAAATGTTGTTGGTTTCGCAGAGCTTCTAGTTTTAAACTTACGGTTGCAGGGTACGAATCCTTATGCCCGAAATATCATTCGAAAAGATACATCAATCATAAGGCGCAAAAATATATAAGTGTTATACAAAAGTTCTAAGTATTCAGAAATATCTTGTAACTAATCCCAAACCCTTCCACAAAAATACCATATATCCTGAGTTTGTGTATTCTAAAGAGGTTAATTATCAAAGAATGTTCTTACATAGTACGGCAACACAAAAACAACTAGATACTATACGAAATGTTTAGAATCATTGGATGACAAACAATGGTATCGGTGATGAAACACGAGTACCTACCCACGGCGTACTATCTATTGCGCGTTATTATTGAATGAGATATGACTAAACGTGGTTCTAATAGTTAATATGCACGTAACAAAATCTACTAAGTGATAAATATCATTTAAAAAGAGACGTCATTTGAAGAGAGAGTAGGACTCGCACGCCGTTAGTTAGAAAAATTACCTATGTCAAAATAATTATGGGGTCCCGAACATTCCATTAACGAACAAATAAATTATACTGAGACAAACACATTGTACTGTGTACCTACTCGCCATACAATCATATGTATAAAACGTTGTTAGTTTACTAACTACGTACCTTTAGGTATAAACCCAGAAAAGTAATTACCTATTATGAAAAATTTTACGGTTTTCGGTTTATTTTTTAATATTTATGCTTAATGCTGGTAATACAAGTTATATAAACATTCGAATTATCTTACTGTTATACCATTTAGTTAATTTGTTTTTCAGACTTAACCTTAGAGTGAAAATAAAAATATCTGGATGATCGCCGTTAGAGTATCCCGTTTATTTTTCTAAATATTTAGAGTTATAGCGGTAATAGTAACAAGTTAAACATCTTATAAATTGCATGTTGATTGTGCATATATCTACTTTCTACTTATTACTGTAAGTGCTAGAGTAAGGAAAGCAAAAAAACGTGGAATATGTTTTTGTTTACAATTACAATGATAACTTTTTATTTACTATTAGTAGTTATACCAGCTAAAGTAACACATATATTTTACACCATTGTATACTACTAGTATTATTAAAGATAGCATTTTTTATGAATATAACAAATTAATAAAGATGTTTATTTCCTTATATCTTTTAAGTACTTACCTGAGGCAGATTTTGTTGTAATTCAAATGAACACGTCAATACACAAACCTACCCATACATTAGTCAAAATTAAATTACGTAGGTACCTACTTAATTAGTACCGTTTAACGTATCACGTCATTCAATAGAAATTACCCGCGTTCCGTTATTTATTTTTTCTTGCCGTCTCTTTTTTGCCGAATTCCAGTAGAACTAAGCCTTTAAATTAGAGATGCTTGTGTAAGAATGTTTTTAAGATTTAACTGTTTAAATGTGACAGGCAGTTATGAGTGACGACATAATATTATGTAATGGGGAAAACGGCAAACATCACGTGTAAGACGTGTAAGTATCATTGGTAGATTTGTGGTTTCCCTATGTCTTGAATTTTGCGATTTGTCCGTCTGTATATATATCTGTACTGTAATAGTACAGTGAAGTGCAAAAATACGTACCGAAAGAATCCTTTCATAAATACGTCCTACAACCTTACAATAGAATTGCTCGGTTCATTTTTTTTAAACTTTGGCAGTGAACGAATTTTTACACTTGACTGTACATGTTAATTGATACGAGTAGTAGTTCCGTGTCAGTAGCGCAGTATGTTTAATTGTAAAAGTAGGTAGTTTTACGATTAGATAAGAATACTAGTAGTAAGTACTTATATTATGATAATAAAATGACCCAATGTGTGTCCTATCTTGCCATGATGTCAAGATTTTAAATTTACTCTAACTTTTAGCCCAGGCTCAATGAAGCTTAAATTAAGCGCGACACAATCAAAATTGATAACGACATTGACACTTAACGAAAATTAGAGGGCTTATATAGCTGCTCCCGGTACGTTCCTTGACATGTCGGAGCATCTGCCACCTTGTAGCCCTGATCAGGTACGAGTATATCTTTTTATTAACACATCCATCCCCATCTACGCACGCTTAATATTACTAGTAAGCTGGTACCACTGATCAGTCCAATACAGTAAAAATTTGCGCTACCATCGAGCGTGGCTCATCAGAACGTCATAATCGCCACAGATATCGGGTGCGGTTTCAGAACGAACACATATTTCTTTGAATGCTACGACTTCTCTAATTATGGTTGTCCATCGTTTTATTGTATACTGTATAGTCAGCTACTCGTAGCAGGGCCTAATCTGGTGTCAAAGTTATCTAGAGTTAAATTGCCCAACAAGTATTCATATAGCTCCACATAGGCTAGCTTCCAGTGACGGTGTGTTTATACATGCCGATTCCCGCCGGCTTCCCTAACTTACTGCAGTTCAACGGTTTTCCTTGGGCTCATGAAGAAAAGGCTAAGCCATATCGGCTCCGTCTTGCCTAAGATAAAAATGAACGCGGCGCCACTACTAGCTTCTCTCTTTCTATTGCAGATAAAGCATGCGTGACTGACCTATGTTATTGTTGTGTATGGAGTGGTGCGCGGCGGCGGCGGCGAGCGCGCTGGCGAGCGCGGCCTGCTGATGCTGCAGCTGCGACGCGAGCTGCGCCTGCAGCGCGGCGTGCGCGTTGCTGATGCCGCGGTCCATGGCGGTCTGCTCGGCGCGCGCCGTGTCCTCGTATGTGGGGGAGTCTTCATCTAGACAAACAGATAACGTCAGGGGCCCATTTCATATATAAATATTTTTAAAACAATTCTACATATTCGAGTCCTACAGTAAGCTCAATTAGGCTTGTGTTGTAGGGAAATATAGAAATACATTAACTTCAATATGTTGTCCATCATTATCCATGTCCATTGATAACCCAGGGGCACATGAATTGAGGCTTCGTAGACAGGGTCACTACCGACTAGGCCGTTAAATAAATAATGAATTTTAATTGAATGATGACCTACCCTACACTCTGGGAATACCTTAATGCTATATGTATATATGTAGTAGATAAATTGAAACAAATTGTTAATACATATATATATATATCTTAAGCATGTTGGAAGAGCATTATACTAGTCACCGTGTTAGTTTAGTCAGAATTGTGACCACTATTGGTTTTAAAGACTCTCGTACTGACTCAACCTACTGAAATGGTAGGAGTTGTTGACAATACAGTGGTATACTCCACTTGGTAGGTATTTAAACTAATATTCTGCATATCGACTATAATAATAACAAAATGTTTTAAATGTAGGTACCTACCTCGCTAGGGCTAACTAGCGAGGTAGGTACCTACAATCTACATTCTGTATTTTTTTAACTCGCGGGTTTGGCAAAGGTCTAAACCGATTTTTTTACCAATGTCATCCTATCGATTCTACAATACAAGAAAGAAAATTATTAATTTCCGACTATATTTATATGAGAAATTATCAAACATTAGATTAGTTTATCTTGTAGTTAGAAGGTTTTATAAGGTCTCAGTATTTTTGTTCAATGGGGTGTCTTTCAAAGTATGGCGTGCAGTCACGGTCGTAATAATTGACAAACATGCCCGTTCATAATTTGGTGCGTGAGTGCGTTTAATCAATTACCTACTTTAAACGAATTCATGTTTTCAAGAAAAACAATGTCTCGCGAAACATGCGTTTGTAAGTACCAGAAACCATGCATGTCGCACTTTAGAAAATGTAGGAAGTGATGTAAAAGAGTAAAAGTGTCGAATGACATAAGAAGCGTTTACACGCAAATATCTTTGACAGCAAAGGTGTGTATATATGCGCGACGATGCACGAAACACTAAAGTGTATGACAGACAAACTTGCAAGTGTTAGTAGTATCTTTCACAAATTCACATCATAAATGATTTGATCACTTCCACTTTGATCCTTCTCAATTGAACGTTTCTACGTTAATTGATAAATGCTAGTACATGTAAGATAGGGTAAGAGGTTTTTTCGCTCAATTTCAATTAGGTGGGTCATACAGATTGATAAAAACAAAAGTCGTATTTTCTGTCGGCAATAGTTGACGGCTTCTGTGATTATAAGTTATGTTCTTGTGTTATAGTGTTACGTAAGAGGGGGAGCGGTATATGTTGATATTTATAGAATAAATATTTAGCTTTAAAACCCTTAACTTTCACTATGTCCACAGGAACATATCACAGTTTAGATGCATCCTTATTTTTAGGCGGGGCCGTACCTAGCTTAGGTCTGTAATTATTTTTTTTTAACTTTTATTACTTTCGTTACAAAAATTACTAATTAAGAAACCTTAACAGTTTTGCTGCATCTTCATCCTCAAAAATTCGTTAAAACTGTTAGTAAATGATATTTTGCTCTCTAATTTCGATTATTCCTTGGGTATATTTACAACGACAATTTCCTAGCTTTGATATTTTAAAATGAGTGACCGATCAATTTTGGAATGCTATACCTACTAATGATAAAATTCGTTTGATCAATGATAAAATTAATAAGTACCTACCTATCTATAAAAATGTTGTACTGCACTTGGCGAGTGTGATTTCTTATTTTTTGAAAACATTTCTTTAAGATTTGAAAGCGTACTTATCAGTATTTCTAGAATTAACTATGATTTATCTTACTAGCTTCAGGCACTGGTGCGATAGGACTCTCCGGTAGAAGGATCCCTTTCTGCACCAACTCATCTCTATTTGCTCGGACGGATATCTTCCTTTCTAAAGCTGCAAAGAAGAAAATATACTATTAATAACATTTAAAAATGCGCAGAAGGTAGCTAAGACTAAGGGCACTTTATACTTCAAGCTAAATTTTGAATGTTAACAGGGAAGTGACCAGTGATCGGAATTGGTAGTGCCCTATGGCGGGACTTCGGTGCGTAAGCTTAGTATGGATATAGTTTTTAACCCCGGGATATGATGAAAAAAAAATTAGATTATATTCATGAAAATTTTAAAATCGTACGTCACGGGAACGTAATGCGTTACGCCTTAACAGATTTTCTTCAAGTTGGCATGGTTAAAAATTGCCGTATATTGATTTGCTATTTCAAGTCCAATGTTCATTTAATATAGTGGTTTTGATGTTTCGTATTTATTTTATGAATTATGATTGTTTTATTGTTATCGGTAACTGTTAAACGAAAGTAATTTTAAATGAATTATGTATAGTGTAATTTTTTTTTTAAGTTTGGTTCTTGAAAAAAAAAAAAAATAATATGTTACTTATGTACAATTTTTTAGGTTATTCACCCGAAACGGCACTACCAATTCCGATCACTAGAAAACATATTTTCTTAATCTTTTTTTACACGATTTGTTAACTCTAAAACTAAAGCCCAGAATTTCAGTAGATACGCGATAAAAGATTACGTCTCTAAAACGATTTTGCAATAATTTGATTTCCCAGGGTTTCAAACGTCTACCCAAGGGCAAGGTGGTAGCTTGGACTTGTCTTATAGGTTCCAAGGTATACCTTGTTAGAAAGCAAATCCTACATTAAGTTGACTGTTACGAATAGTCTGCCACACTAGTGGCGTTCTTACACCAGACCTCAAGCTATTTAATGTACACTATTGTAATGTCGCATTTAGTAATACAAATACCACAATATCAACTTACTTCTAGAGGCTGCTTCAAACTTCTCCGACTTCTTTTTCCGTTTCCACTTCCACGGTTTGAAAAGCCTACCGAGGGCCGACAATTTGGACTTGGTCCTCTCCACCGGCGGCGTTCGCGCGCCCGACCCCAGGCTGTTGGTGCGCACTGATGTGCCATTTTGCTTTTTGGCTGCAATTAATAAAATGCATTCTTTTAATCCAGTTATAATAAAATAACGCAAATATAAAGGTACCTATATACTTAGCATAAAAATGCAGATATAACTAATGATCAACGTTCATTGGCGATTTTAAGATACAAATTAATTACGTTTTATGAATGCATTTCTGCGTTTTGCGATTTAAATCATTATATTTTAGATACCACAACAGACTATCAGATCTTATCCATTGAAGCAATACAGACAATGGCATAATTAGGTAATGAGTATCCGTGGAGCCGTAATTCATTTGGTTATATAAAATCAAATTAACTATAAGAACTCGCTACCAAAGTATATTTAACCCTTAATACTACTTGTATTTAGTTAAAGTAAGATTGAATTTGAATATTTAACTACTGCATGGCATTGACTGTCACATGTGCGTAATTAGGTGGAACTTATCTACGTGTAAGTACTTCAATTAATTACTATACTGAATGAAGATCAATGAAGTCTAAACTTAGAGGTAAACGCATGATATGTAATAGAAGCAGAACGAAATTTTATCGACCAAACTACTCCAACATGCTTGAAATGAGCGCTGGCCTTGCATAGGAACTCGCAGAGTCAATATTGGTTTCGTACATAACTACATGACTTGAAGCTACAATGATAGCGAAGCTATAAGTTAGTAACTTACATTGACTATTACTGTTTATTAATGTATCGCAAATAACGAAACATCGATGTCTTTAACAATAAAAAAAACTAAGAGATGGCGCACGTCAACACATAATGGCTACACCTACACCGCCAACATACAATGTACCTCCTCATACATAGCTACATTGACAGAATAAATGGCCCCATTATGTCGAGAGTCTATTGTCAAAGGCTGTCTGTACCCATCACAATAACAACGACAACACACAAGAGAGAAAATTTTAACATTACAACTACATATCTGCAGGTTGGGGACGTTGATGTATTATACAAATCTATCAGTAGGTATAATGAGTACGAATCTAAGTATACATTTGAATGTGTAGTTGTTTGTTAAGAGCGCTGGTCGGCTAAGAGCGTGCGACTTGCAATCCGGAGGTCGCAGGTTCGAACCCCGCCTTGTACCAATGAGTTTTTCGGAACTTATGTAGGTACAAAATAATCATTTGATATTTACCACTCGTTTTTAAGTAAAGGACAACATCGTGAGGAAACGGGACTAATACCAATAAGGCCTAGTTTACCCTCTGTGTTGAAAGGTTAGATGGCAGTCGCTTTCGTAAAACTAGTGCCTACGCCAAATCCTGGGATTAGTTGCCAAACGGACCCCAGGCTCCCATGAGCCGTGGCAAAAATGTCGGGAGAACGCGAGGAAGATGATGAGTTGTTTGTTAAAAGCACAACACAAAATCACAGATGGAACAGGATAAACCGACGAAAGTTTAAGGACTGCCAGGTCATGCATAAAACAAAACTCGGTTCAATTACTTATTTAATATTCAAGAAGCATCTTCAACCTCATACCGAAACAACGTTTATTGCACAGTTTTCATTCCAACCGAGATATTTCTTGGAGTCTTTATTTTACACAGAATTTGTGTTTTAGTTCTTGGTTATCACTAACATTTACAATTTAAGGAAATATTGATTTTATTTATTTTATCCCCTTAGGAAATTTGACTCTCATCATAACCGCCAATAAAAAGGGGTAAGTGTATTTACGGTGCCTTTCCATCAAATTTCAAATAAAACAAGAAAGGTAGAGAGTATACGCCCACAACGAGGGAAGCACTTCCATATTTGGGAGCATTCCAGTTTTTTACCTGCATAAAATGCCCGGATGGTTTGAGACAGGTATAAGAGACGCTTGAACGCGTGGATATCAAACAACCGTATGTAATGTACTAGGACGATACAATGATAAATCTTCGACTCATCGTTTGAACTTAAACGACAATTGATAGACACTGCAGCGTTCAATTAATAGAAAGTATCCATCCACGTCATCATTGGTGCTCATTGTAGGACTGAATGAAAACCAGATGTTTAAGTAAACAAAGGAATAGGCATGGCACAAAGCAGGTATATTCTCTAATATGTGACACAGAACTTTTTAATTTCATTTTATTTCTACAAATATTAGTTTTATGGCAGATTTCAACATAGTATAATGTAGAGCTTTTTTTAACTACATTTGTGAGCCAGTAACTAGTACTTTGCAGTAATAAAAAGCCTGCAACGTTAAATGAAATCATTATCAGGGCATCGTATAAAACCACAGCTATGGCAGACCGCAGATACCCGTTATATTGAATTTATTAAATTGATATTTTTTTCATCCATATAGGTAATAATATAAATGGCATCGAATATAGGGACGGTATCGTGACAACCGATGGAGTTATGAAATAGTTTATTTAAATTCAAACAGAAATAGTTATTTCCTCAACCGTACAATTACAATGAATTGATATGTGACATTATCTACGAAAAGGGACCTTATTGTCGATGGCGCTTATGTCGTTGTTCAAGTCGATACAATACAAACGCAACGCGATTCGACGTAAGTGCCATCGACAATAAGGTCCCTTTTCCTAGATAATGACACATATTAGGTTTTATTAGGCTGGGAAGTATCACGGCTAAACAATAAGTCTGTAATGAAATTGCATACATAGTTGCAGGCCTAAGCCAGGAAGTGGCATTTTTAAATATCTATTTTACATATATTTGGAACACAACTTCATGGCATTCAGCCATCAATTAAATCTAATTTGGCTAAAAAAAATCCTTAACTGTCACAATATCCACAGGAAAGACGCGAACCGAATTGATATGTATGACCCAAAATGACATCGTTGTTAATCGTGTTTAACGATCATTGAAACGATTAAGTAAAACGGCTTCAAATAAATATATATATATATAATTTATTTTTATTATTTTTATTATGCAGAAATGTCTGCTAGCGAATATCTTCGATGTTTAAATCGAAAGAAAAATAGAAAAATTTGACTCAAAGCGGGACCCACAACCACTGGATCACTAGCCCAGTGCACTACCAATTGTGCTATCCGAGTAGGTACTTCAAATAGATTTCGCGATAAATTTTTAGATACCTATTATTAGAAACGTATCACGCATATTTAATTTCCAATATCGACATGATTATTATCGATACGGTTATCATCGACTCTAGATAGCCACCTAACCTAGTTCGAATTAGAATCGTAGTAATACCAAGTTGAAGGTCTGTGATGCGTTGGACGCAGATTACGGTACCAAAACCCCGTAATTGCGTAGATAAGAAATGAGTCATGCAGATGTCTCGCACCGGCCCATGCAAGCTTGATCGATGAGGCAGCACCGACAGCTCACTAAACATATTCTAGTATAACTTGGCCTTAAGATTTGTAATTACAAGGTTTACCTCGGATCTAAAATGTAAAAACCGCTGATCATTAGTAAATCTTATCCCAATGTCATAATGCTTACAAATAGTTTGATAACGGTGCTGATATTACATATTACTTATTTGTCAATGCGAAAGCACCTACTTACTGCCCTTGACAGTAATTGACAGCGCACAACACTGTTAGGTACTTATATTAATACAATAGCTGTGCCCCGCGGTGGTTGGTTAGAGAAAAAACCTAGCCTATGTGTTAATCCAGGGTGTCGGCTAACTCCATACCAAATTTTATTAAAATCACTCCAGCCGTTTATATGTGAAGAAGTAACAAACATACACACTCACAAACTTTCGCCTTTATAATATTAGTGTAGATAATTATTTTAGGACAATCTTACACTAATCGATCTACAGTAAGAATAAGCCTTGTGTAGTATGTACTAGGGCCTAGTAACTAGGCGATCATATATGTAATAGAAATAAATAAATATGTATCTCCATATAATAAAGTCATCAAGTGTAACTTGCGCTACAACAGCTAAATATGCCTGTCCGGAGAGCACTATTACACTGGTTCTTCCAACTCTATTATGAACACCGTCCTCGACAAACCGCTATTCATGTGCCATCACGACTCAATAGACGTATTGTGCGAATGTACAACCAAAATATTCTAAACGATTAACGAGATCCTTATCGTCACAAGCTTGTTCCAGTTTAGCTTTGGGTAGCGTTCCGGGAGCGTTGACATTCGCTCGACGTCTTTTTAGGGTTCTGCAGCAAAGGTAGCAAAAACGGAACCCTTAATTTCGTCATCTCCGTCTGTCCTTAAATAGTAAATTGTTTGTTTTGAATATTATTGGCTAACTAAGAACAAATCAAATTATTTTTCTTACCCTGTGTAATTTTTTTTATTAAGCATGTCATCTATTTTCAAATTATTGGCTTTCAAATTATTATTCATTGTTACGGAACCCTTAACAAAGCGGTTTTTTTTAAGTTATGCTAACACGCAAGCTTACTGGACTACGCAGTAACTATACATAGACATTACGGAGTAGATGTTACCTACATTTACTCTACTACCTACCTACCTCAGTAAAATATCCTGATTTAATGCGAATTCCCCAACCCGCTGAGAGTTAGAACACGCAAGTTGTAAATTGTATCCAGGCTTTATATGTGACATTTTCCGACTAAATGCTCCTAATTGTCGGTAGTCGACTGAGGTAAGGAGGTGCCTTTTAATTGAAATCGGCACATACTATTCATACATAGCAAAACACGTTCACAGTCACGAATTTATACTTTCAGGGGGAGCAAGAACAATGTAATAGATTGAAAAAAACTTTTCCTAAATTTAAGAACACCCATTATGACCACTTCATAGGTATGTGTATGATTACAGGTTAATAATGACTCGTTTCCCAGTTAAAAAAACTTAACTTTCCTTCCCTTCTGAGGTAAATCAAATAGTAAGGAACAACAGTGAAGAATGCGTTGTATGTGCAATATGATTCATAGTAAGGTACTATATTGCGTAACAACGACTATTTAAACTGTGTAATTATTATTAGTATGCTCCTCTTGTAGCGTGTGAGCACGTCGTAGTCATGGGTACACACAGAACCAATACGACACCTGCTTTAAAGCAAACAAGCAATATAGGCATGTATTCATTTTATAAAATAAATACGATCATTTCAGCACAGCGGTATAATTTTCTCGATTGCTAATTATTTGTTATGCCAGTAAAGACTTATAACCACTGACTACGTTGCCTTTTTCAGACAAAAACGCAAATACTTATAAAGGTTACATAAAAAACGTTCTTAATACTTTTAATTAATACAGTCAATCCATAACAAGCAAAAGGTCGACGACTCCTTTGAGATTTCCGAATTGGCTAAGGCAAGGAGTCACAAAAACCGTATTGTCATAAATGGGTATTGAACACAACCAATCACCGATATGAGATCACCATGTGAATAATACGAGATAATAATATAATGCACACAACAAAAAAACCTACGCTATGTAACCTACTTGTTTAAAAAAAAAATTTGTATATTCTCTTTAAGTTAGAAAAACGGTATTTTCTTATTTTTGACATACGTAGTTAATACACTTTTACACTTAAAATGACTACCGAGAGTACCCAGACATGTTTTGTTCTAAATAATCAATGATTTTAATCGACGTTATCACCCTCCAAACCTATTTCTTTTTATCCAAATATTTTTGACGGCAAATAAGAGACAAAGAAAATTTACAATTTCAAATTTAGTACAGAATATCCGCTAAAAGTTGACATCAAAATCATAGCACTAGCAAGAATAATAAATCAGAAATAACGAGAGTCCAAACAAGACCTTTCGCATGAAGACGACCGCTAATTGGACAGTAAATGACAGTTTTTCTTCTACCTGTTTACCTTAACATATCCTCCAAAAGGGAGACAAACATTAGTACAAATAATTGATATGGTTCATCTGTTACCTGACCTCTTTACTTTGCCAAATGCACCTAGCAGGTTTCAATGTTAATTTAGTTCGATATGGTATCGGACTATCGGCATGTGATAAATGCCTAATTTCTATCGCAGGAAGATACTTGAAGCATGCAATTTCTTAAAGAACATGTGCAATTTATTGACGTTATTTATTTGACGTCAAAGATGAAATTCATATTTTGGTGGCAATTGGTGGCGAGTTACGGACACAATAAGAATACACGTTTTGAGTTCAGAATCGACTTCTTCATAATTTGAGGCACTTAATAACTTAAAGAACATCTCACGTCACTGCTGGTTTGATGGTACCTACTAAAACTTAAAACAATGGCAACAAATTTCCAACATTGATATTAATGCAATAAGTCGAAAACCGTGCAACTTTTACTGAGGTCATGTAGGCCCAGTACCCCTTGAACATGGTATTTCTGGGACATTCTGTATTATAGGCTTCTCCCAAATATGACTTGTATCATCTCCCAAATATTAGTTGGTAGGCGGGATAGCGACCGCAGTGGCTGTTAATTTGGTTGGGTTATCCTGTATCTGTATCTGTATCCCTCGATATATTAGCTCGGGGGTATATCCCTTACCCAGTTTTGTTAGTATTAACTAACATAAAATTTTGCGAAGTCACTTATCAAACAGTTTTATTTTATGATAAAAGAACTATATTTTGATAATGATAATATTGATAATATAGGTAATTATGACTTAATTTGCTCATGAATTTACGTTCTATTTTCGCAACACGATAAGATGAAAATACAAGATAGTGAAAGTACGGTGTCTGGAGCTTCACATAAAACAAGCTGTAAGTTATGAATGGTGGAAAACCGTATTTTCACTTTCGCGTAGTTAGCTGGTATGGTGTTGACGTGGGAACACGTACGAGACTAATGGAAAATTAAAATAGGCACAGTTTACCAACATCTTATCCTTCGTTGGAATTATAGTGTTGTTTTTCAACAACTACTTTCACCTACCTCATATAGTTTTAAACAACGTGTCACTGACTGTATTTAATCATAGGGAACGGAATCAATCATCGAAATCACGCGGAATTATCACCTTGAACTTTTGTCGTTATACATGGTTCAATATTTCGTTTAAAAATGAGCAATTAAATTAAAGTAGAATAGCTATATACATGAGATAATGTGTGAATGTGATTGCATTTTTGGCATCTTTCCTGTGGACATTGTGAAAGTTATGCGTTTTAAAGCCAAATTTTTGATTCCAGAAATATCAATGTAAACCGCTCCCCCTCTTACGTAACACTATGCCACAAAAACAGAAATTGAAGTCATAGACCACAGAAAAGACGATTTTTGTTCTGATCAATCTGTATGACTCTCATATATTTATCTGATCATTTCAAAATGTTCGTATTCGTCATGCAGCAAATGTACAAACAGTAATAGCAAAGACCTTTATCTACAATTTGACCTTAGCATAAGCAGCTTTTAGCATGACCGTCGAGTCAAACCTAAGGTCGATCAGTTATCCGCATTAACTATATTTGGTGTTCTAGAAACAGATGGCAGTGTAATGTGGTTACAGAAATTATATCTACGAAGTCATGGATTAGCCGGGTCCTACAATATATTGTTGATTTTATCTCTTGATATGTTTAAAGCAGGAAAAAAATATACATATATACAACGATACAACATAGAAGTCTACAGAAGAACACTATAGAAGTTATCACCAGAAAGTGCAAAATTTCTGGGCTGTAATTTCAAATAACGCTACAATTTACTTTATTAAATAACTAAATTTTGGATTCATTAGGTCTACTCAGCATCACGCTATTAAAAAAAAAATGACGTCATTATTAATGTACTGTCTCAATTATATGACGATCCATACAAAATGTTACCGTAAAAAGTTATGTGTGGTCATACATAATTACATACGTACACGTGGAGTTGAGAACCTCCTCCGTTTTCCTCGTAGGTTTATAAAAGCGTCACCAAACTACTAGCAGCGACAGTAATAAAACACAATATACATGCAAATTACATCTCTCGATCTGGACTCCTCTCCTTCGTGTACCTAGAAGACGTAAAAATTGACATCCCCAAAGAGCAAATTTTTTTTATTTAAATATTTTTAACTTCGTTGTCTGTTAGCATGTGGGTGACGCGAGTGTTTTCAAAATATGTATTTTGGATATTTTAATTCAGTTATCTTCACACTATATTGTATTAGGTCAATAACATTGCATTATTTTGTTTTTATCTCTCCATGTTGTATTGACAAACTTTTCAGTTATCACTTATCACCATGTCTATGCTAATCGGTATAGTATAAGCCCGTTGAGGAACTGGAATCCCTGAACTTGCTGTCTGGTCTAATTAATAATTATGTACGAAGTATGCCCTGTTCAGAAGAAATAATATTATCCAAGCTCCGTTATATTTAGGCCTGAAATACACTTTTAACTTTTACTTGTGCGTTAAAGTTAAAAGATGTGGCAAAATGTTACTTTATTATTCTATGAAACTCGGTCTTATGGTCGATATAACGGTTAGGTTAGATGCATACAATAATGTTCATTATTGTCACGCAATGCTAAGGTTCACTTTGCGGTCACGTCATGTGGTTCGCATCTGACAGGTGACAGACGGCCTGCATAAATTATCAAAACATTTGCTCGAATGTGAACTCATTCTTAGTTTAACGTGACCCCGAAGTAGGTAACCGCTAACAGTAACCGTAGTCCTGGTTTATACTGGATCGTCTGAGGCGAATTGCATTATCAGTATCAATTTTACAACCTAATTCGGCGACACCACTCCTTCGGGGTCTGCATTTCATTATAATTCTGCTACGAAAAAAGTACCTTTGTTAATAATCACGTTATGCTGATGAACTCAACATTGCCAAACAAAAATGTACGCACCGATTCAGCAACGTTTACGTCAGGTAATGGTTCTTTTTAGAATATCGTCGGATTCCAATATTGGTCGTTTTAGCGAGTTTTGATTCAGTAATAGTAACATCGAGTAAAAGAATGACATTTCTATACACTTTCAATAAAATATTAAAAGAAAACCTAATTAAATACCACCTGCATAAGATGTATTAAACAGGTTTACTAACTAACAAAAATATACTACTACTAAACTAAACATACTAACTAAATACCTTTCTACCTATGTGTTATCAGAAATAAACAGTTACAGAGTAATTATTATCTATACGTTGTACTTAATACATAAAAATGTAGTATACCTACAATGCTACATCTTTTCACATGGTAATTTTGCTCTACACAATACCAAATTCTTGAAAGTCGTTATCTAAAGTAGGCAGCTATTATTGAGTAATGAGACACAAAGCAGATAACATTGTTTACACTTTTAGCCCACTATGATATAGAAATAGGTACCTAGTTAATATATTCCTTGTACTGAAAATGTAGAGACAACGATAACAACAGGGTAACGATACCGATAAATTCTATACCATTGCTTTTAACGTATCGACGTCGAAGATCAGGATCGCCCCATCTTCTATCAGATGATAATAATTCTTAATTTTAAGGAGTTAAATATGCAGGTCAAACCGTTTATATCTACAAAACTATTAGGCACCGAGCAACTATAGAGTCCTAATTCATTAGCATGTGACGTTAGTGCGCCAAGCGCACATCGCGTATGTTACATTGTTGGAGGCCAAATGTCATGCATGAGCCTTTGGTTTCGCAAAGCTATTGTTAGGAATGTGACTAGGCACGTAAGGGAAGGGGACTGACCGGCAACAGCAGCGACTTCCTTCGCCCCGACGTGCAAGAAGTCCGTAAGGGACAGGGAGCTGGCGATCAGCTGCCTGCGTTCTTGGAAGTCGAGCTGGTCGAGGCTGCCAGCCCTACCGCCGAGCACCACCGGGGCCGGCGCGCTAAGCGACATGTCAACTGTGCGCGGCCATATCCGTACACATCCTTCAGTGTCACAACCACAACACTAACACAACAAAGCGCGCGGGAACAATCACGAGGCTTTCATGCCTGCGTCGCGAGGGACGCACATCGGCGGACTGGCGTGCGGGCCGCGTCGCGGGGCAGAGTGGGGCCTGGTGGGGCCCCGCCTCGCGCTCCTGCATGTTGCAATGCATCGCCTGTTTGACTGTTCGGCGCCGGCCTGCGGCGAGCCTCCTTCGTCACGTGAATGCACCGGCTAAGCCGGTGTTTTCGTTTTGCTTCATTTGTGCGCTCGGGAACCAATATTTATGGTGGACATGGTAATAAAGTATAATATAGGTATATTGCAGTAGTAATTTATAAATACGTCGTAACTTTAATGGTGACATTTGCGGTTACGGTTTACATACATTTTAGACATTTTGTTGTCGCTAGTAGCTCCAGTACCTACTTTAAATCGATTAAATTCGCTACAGGACAGGTAACCGGCGCGCCCGTCAGACGGGCGACCTGACTGTGCATGTGCACGCTTGAATAGTGCACCCAGAGACAACAAGGTAATAAAGACTAACCCTCCCTACTCACCATAAAAATACAATACAACTATTTTTAAAAATAACGTGACGATATAGATACGTTACAATACGAACATTACAATATGTATTTACTTGTTGTACCTACCAACGAAATCAACGTAGATTAAACGCACTTAACTCCATAACACATTCTCTACTAGTCAACCTACCAGTCAAATCAGATTTTGGGCGGCAGAGATTTGTCAGATTGTCGGCGAGGCTACAATTTTGAAAGGTAGGTACTTAAAGCTCCACTAAGGACAGAAAGCTATTTTTATTTTCTCTGAATCAACTTACAAGGGTCCGAAACTAAGCAAAAGTATCAGTTAATAATAACAACGTGGATCGAGTGATACCTTTTTAAGTACCATGAAATAGGAATTTACAGTCTTTGTAATGTCCTTGTCTGTGGTTCACCGCACCCCGCTTGGGCAGGTGTACATTATTAAATACAGCCCCACAGAACAAGAATCCCGCGTTATTTGACTGCACGAATGCAATCCCCTCAGGTAAGACACGCTGCAGCAAAACAGTGTTGTACCTACGTGACGAACGTTGTACGTAGGTATTTACAAAAGTACATATAAGAACTAGCGATTCATGAGAAATGGTGGCATTTGGAAAGTACAGTACATGATTTGGTAGGCAGTACAATTTTTCTAAAAAAACTACTGGTACCAATCTAGCTCGATAATTTAAAATTTGGGTCTAAGTCAGGTTAAAAAAAATTTTGGTCTTAGACCAGAGTCATGTATTTTATTGTTCTAGAATAAATGGTAGGAGTATCTCTACTAATTCTACTATTCGCTTTATCTACTATTAGCTATAAGCTTTACGTATTCCAACATTCCATAATCACGAATACGAATACGATACTTAACTATTAGTTTCATAATGATCGGCATTTTCGAACATTTTAAGTTTACAAACGAAGTTTTTGTTGATAAAAACTTCATACATAGGTAACTATTTAAAAACAAATCCTTCAGAGATTTCTGAGCATAGGTCCTAATAATAAGTATGACACTAAAAAGCAGTATGACACTAAAAATTAACAAATGAATTCTAAACAAATCCACCTATATATTTCGTGTATAAGAGACTTGTGACTGTTATCATCCCTACGCATTTTGTGATTTATTCAAAATGTAAATTGTACTAGGATGCGGACAAAACTCAGTCCTTCCGAATTTAAATTACATATTGCTAGTTAAAAAAAAAATGCTAGTTAAATTTCTAAATAAAACAAAAATATAATATGATTGCAGATTGTGGGTACTTGCGTAGTATACTTTCGTTTTTATATTAATACGCATAAAAATCAGAGCAGTGACTGCGACGTGTCGGAACTATGACACCGTGAAGATGTTCTAAAAAGGCATAAATAACTACAGCCAATCTACCGCTTTCTACATTTGCAAACTATTTTACAATGTCAAAATAAACAACGATTTATAGGTCAAGTCAAGTGAACAAATGCAGCTATGTTTACGATGTTTATAAAGATTAGAATGGAACTTGCAACAAGCTGATAAAATGCCTTCGCTACAAGAGCGCGTTAATTCAGGAATTCACTTACAGAATATTTGGTTTTTATCTAGAATTCCGGAGTCGCTTCTGGTATCGTCATCAATGGGCCGGTGTCTCGTTTTAGATGTGACGACTAGGTCATCCATGTCACACACTCAACTGTTGACACAACACGGTGTGAGCACTCAGCCACACATTTCAACCATAACATTAAACTATTGTAATGTCCGATTAGAATGAAACGTGAATTATAACTAAGGTATTACAACCAGAACAGTCTCGATAGATTAGATAGTGAATGATAAAACTTCAGCACCGCTTATCAAATTGTTTTCTGTACAATGCCTGAGTTCCGTTAGTTTGTTTAGCAATCACCTCTTAAAAAATACAAGGGCAAAGTGACAATGGACGAAACTTTAATTTGTCAATCTAGGCCAATTAGGTTCCTCGCTGGAATTTAGACCTCATTAACGGTTGCGTCTGTAAATAAATACAATATTATAGCACTGTTTAATAAAGCGTACCTAAGCAAATTACCTTAACTTTTTCTTCTATTCATATGAATGTCAAGTTCGTGACTTCTTCGTATAACTTTGGGTGGGTAATGCCAGAATATTAGTCATGACATATTCATGTCTGTGTGTGTACAACATTCCAACGTATTTTGTAGCTAATTAGTTATCAGCAGGGTGGTTTTTAACCGCAAGGTTATTTTGTCACTTCTGTGAACTGTAAAGCAAAGCGTTCATAGCTTAGTAATACGTTGTTTGTTTCTCAGTGACTTGCCTGTTCGCTATTCGTTCCAACAAAAAATTCAAAATTGGAACAATTAGGTATAATGTTGAAGCTAGATTTAACCTTTTGATCGCCAACTGGCGTCTGGACGCCATGACGTAAATAAGAATGATACTGTAACACCTAACACCGCCGCGATTTGCAGCCTTTGGCGTTCAAAAAGTTAATATATTATGCCTACTTCAATAATGTGTTTAATAAGGAGAACTGTCGATAACTACCTAAGCAATGCGGTTTTGCCTGACAGCCTATCTGTGATGTGGTAATCTTTATCGATTACAATAGATTTAGGGAGAGATGGCTATCATTTAAAATCGGTCGTAAATTTTATATTTTAAGTGCATAAAAGTATTCAAGATAGTCTGCCGTTAAGCCATTATACATATAATATTTTTATTGTATATTTAATATTACTCAATACCAATTTTACACTCGCATTATACGAACTTTAACTTAAATTTAACCTTTGAATTTCCTTTTTTCTTATTTATATAATAAGTATTAAGACGTTAGTTATCGAGAAACTTAAATAATGATAAATATGAGATACCTAATACGATAACTAAGTACATAATATCATAATATGTTTAAAAAAATGTACGTTTACGTGTATACACAAGGCATGTAAGAGAAAGTAACTGTATGAACAAAGCAAAACAACAAACAAAAAGGATAACGGAAGATAAATAGAAAGTTTTACTAAATACCTAAGTCAGTTAAAAATAAATTTTCTCATAATTGAATAGCTTCAAGAAAAGTGGCTTAGACCCTTATTTATTTCGCTAGTAAAAATGTCACTAAGCAAGGTCTAATAAAATGCTCGAACGACCATGCACCGCGTTAACTAGGTTGGATGAGTCGCCTGCCACTGTGTGTTAAGCGTGCAGCCTTTATTTATAAATAGGCAGTATATTGCCCTAGAAAATAATCCAACCATAATTTCCAAGCTCAAAGCTTGCGTAGCGTGTAACATACGCGACCAAGCCTAAATTCAAGGGTTATGCCTACGACCAAGCCTGTGATATATAAACAAATTGTGAATAATACGAGCCGTCAAACAAAAATACAAATGTAAACGAACCACCTATTTGTAAATTCATGACGCTTGGACGTAGTAGAGACGATTCATTCTCAACGTAGTCCACTGCCTGTAAACACAGATACGCTATAATATTGATTTGCAAAGCTCTGGGGGCTACCCGACCAACTGACGCCAATAGTAATCGAATTATCAGACTATAAGGAGTTAGAGAGAATATAAGCGTCCTCATTCAAATGTTAGTTTTAATCAAAAGACAAGAAATCATAATGGATATTAGATATACATGACCTGTGGTTTTGTCAAAAACATAATCACAACATTTTAAAAGCGACCATAATAACATGACGATAACACAAGAGTCGCGAAATGAAAATGCAGTGAAATGACTCGTTCATGCGTGAACCTAATCACTAGATCTAAGACCACAACGACAACAACACGTATGAGATACGGAGGATACGCTCACCTCTAGTGTAAATGGGGAAATCGCCGTCGGAGCGGCTGTGAGTGAGCATGGGTCCGTAGCACCGCCAAGGCGGTCGGTCGCGCGGCGCCCGCGGGCCCTCCACGGCGCCGCTCACCTACACCAGGCCATCAGCATCAGCGGCACGGAGCCTACATCCACGAACACCCGCGACGTGGCGTCTAGCTCACGCAGCTAGCGGCGACTCGCCGAACGCGGCGCCACAGAGGCGAGGACGACGGAGGCTGCGCGGCGCATCTCGCGCACCCCTCTCGCTTAAACGCAACCTATCCGCGCGTATTATCCTCCGACCAACCTATACTGACATCTCTATCTCTATCTACACTACTTAATCTCGTATATCTTCTTAAACTGAGCTGATTCGCAGCGGTTAATATGTACAACCCTAGTTTTATCTCATTTACGGTTGGGCACGAACTGCGTACATATTACTGTTATTGAATAAACTTCTATTTTATATATGAACTATATTTATTCATTGTTTTGTTAATATACGACAGTGTTTATATTATTTGGAATATATCTTTACGGGCACAAAAAAAACTTACTAACGGATTTGTCTCCGCTTCGCATTGACCGGTGAACTGTAAAGCCAGAGTAGAATTCAAGGGTAAATAAGAAATACTTTGGGCGAATAATCGATCTATTTAGGTCACATGATTATAGTTATATTATTAAATATTTACAAAATAATAAATTTGTACTTTATTTATTAAGAACACCTTTGCTAGAAGGCCGTTGCATGATGGCAGTAGGTACCTACATTGATAGCCCGTGTATGATTAGGCAAAAAAAAAAAAAAACAAACGGAGACATGTAGAGGTACAATCCAGAAACTGATGCTGTAAGGGTGCGAAAGTATTCAATTGAACTAAGGGAGTAACATAGTAGAATGTTAAATAGAGACCTTTTTACTAATATGAACTTTGCAGTTTTGTATGCTTCGGTAACCATCATCACTGAACACAAATACATATATGGCTCATGATTATGCTCCTCGTTACGAAGTGAAACATGTCGAGCAATATTCGACTTATAAAAGTGAGTTACCCGCTTTTATACAATTAACATGTTTCAATCTCACGATAGTTTTGTGTTTAAAACAAATACATATGTATAAAGCATAAGTAAATGGTATATTCAAAGCTTTTCATATACTTAGCTTCTAGTTACCGTCGTTGTCGTTGGATCACTTGGATCGAGTGAAGTGTTAGTCGCATTTCGAGAAAAACCAGACTATATCTAATCAAAATCGTAAATAGAATCCATATAAACAGGACACAAAGTGTTCCAATGTACTAAATCCCACGTACGCTGCTTTTCCATAGATACTATCGTATGTAATGCAATTTTAAATAATAGGCAGGGTCACCCACTAGTCGATACCACAACTAAAAGACTATAATAAAGCTGCAATTAACATGTATATTTGTAAATATAAATCCCACCGACAACTTGGCAATATACCTCCGGTGTTTAATGAGCTTTTCCACCCTGTCTACGTCCTAATAACTGCAATTTAATGTGAACCTTATTGTCAATTTACAAATTATGTGGCATAAGTCGTAACACTCATAACTCTTCGTCGTCGAAGTTCGTACGTCGCATACTCGGCTGGGTTGAAAAGGTTGAAAGCTGTTAGTGCACAGAAGAGCGGCAAATTAAATTTTAACTAAGGCTGTAAGTATTTTTTTTAATCTTAAATATTTTTGAAAGGTTCTAGGTATACTCACTTAAATCACCATTGGCAGTCGCAGAATCAAAGGGTATGGACAAATGCCGTCCTTCCTTGCCAACTGGGGGAACACCCAGGTTTGTTTTGTCACCGCTGTCACCTATGCCAAAATTAAAATTGTGTTCTAAGATTAGTAGTTCAATAATTTTCGCAGAAAAAATAATTAATAAAAGCTAAAAGACCTAAAAATTTATTTATTCATGTCAAAAATACATTTTACCGGCTAACTTAAGACTAACTTAAGCCTAGTCAAACAGTCCCTCTCGAATCGTCTCTGGTGCAAAGGTACCCATTACACTAGCCGCGTTACCACGCTGAATAGCGACGGACAACCTTTGCACCAGAAACGAACCCGCGCGGGCGTCAGACCCCCTCTCTCCGATTCGACGTCCCACTTCCCTAATGAAGGCAATAGCCTCTGACGCCCAGCACCCAGTAGTCTCGAATGCAAGGGGTACATAAAGTAATTAGTGCCCAGAGCCAAATACTTTTCGCGCTTTTTGACTGCCGCAAAATCCGCAGCGGCCCCAGCCGCTCGCACTGTTCGACCGAGGTGCGAGGCGGCGAACGTACTGACGCACGTGGCGTACCAAAGCAGACACTTCAAGCTAAAAGTATATTTCTCATATACTATCATACTTTTGTATATACCTAAATGTAATTTAGCAATAAGTATGTTTCCATTTGTGTAAAATGTTATTGTGAAAAATGATTCACGATCAGTTTTTACACATGAAAAATATGTATTTAACACAAGCAGTTTTAATTAAGGTACCGAAAGAAGTCTCTTCAATATTTTTTAAGTGCTGTACTTGAAACATTTTTTTTTCATGCTGTAACAAGTTGATGATAAATATTGAAACAGGTACATAAAAAAAAAAAAACAAATTCAGGACAAGTTTTATCTTGCACGCACAATTTGTGAACAATATAGCAGCAATGCTACTACTCTATAGAAAATTGTCAAAGTTTTATATAACAACATTAATAATGATGAAGAGTATGAAGACCCTTTGACTGTCTGGGTTATTGACAGTAAACTGACTTTGAAGCCATGATATGACTCAGTATAATACTGGACAGTACATGTCTGAGATACAACTTTCTGCTCTACATGATTTACTTGCTCATAAGTTAAAAACGAGGTTTTACTATAAAGCCCAAAATACTGATAGGTTGTTCAATGTAATAGGGATATGTTAGTTTGAATATGGTGTTTATACAAAAAATAAAACTAAAAGTACATCTGGTGTACCACATTAGCCAAATCTCCTGATTGTCATGTGTATATTCCATCTTTTAAACCTACAAATTGGTTCCTGTCCATGTGTAAAACGAAATCTCTGGAGATTCGGAAAAGACTGTAAACTGGGCTACAGAGACCAGAAGGTAATCAAGTAATAAAAAAAAGTGTTTAGATACTTCATCATTTATAATATAACATCCCACATAGGGTTATCAATATAAGATACAAAATCAGAGTAATCCATGTGATCATGCATGCTCCCTGCAAGTCGATTAGTAACTGGTAATGTTCTGTTGTGGTTTAAAATATATAAGTCCTCATAAAGTTTTCTCCAGTTATCTGAATTGGTGGTAAGCTGATCACTGAAGTCTCTTTTACACAATTCATGCCACAGAGTCTGATTATCTATTAAATAATTTAACCTTTTACATAGCATTGATAATTGAATAATATCATTAACAGGGAGATACAACATTATTTTTAAAAACACTTCTTCTGGTACACCCATCAAACTAGCACTTGAATATCCTAATTGAGTAAGAATAATGCTTTTCACTGTAGATAATATTTTGTTTTTAAAAATGGTTGACAGATGTTTTAAGTCCCGGAAAATCATTGGAATCTTTGATGCCTGTGTTGAAACAACATATCGACTAACAGGCAAACAAACCGAATATGTGTCAGAGTTTTTAATCAAGACATTAAGAAGTACCATTGCCCCCAAAGGGCTCATTATAACTTTGAGAGGAAATGTCGCCATGCCAGGCATAGAAAATACTGCTTGATAAATAGCCGAATTATTCTTCCACTTCGCCAACTGCTCGGCGTCAAGGGAATCCACATCGTGCAATAGCTCTGAGTCACTATTTACTGGTAGAAATCCATTTTCAATCATTAAAACTACAATCAATATAAACATATAATCTTTTTGTGCGGATTCATGCGATGCATTCTGCGACTGTATTCTGGATATAATTTTCTCTAGCAACGGCGATATATTTTCTGTCGTGCTTTCTTCTAAAGTGCAGTTCATTTTTTGTTCAAATGTGCAGTAGTTGGTTCATAATTCTTCTTTAGGTACAATAATTTAATTTATTAGTTCGTCGTCTTGTTTCTTAACATACAGAACAAAAATACCACAAGTCATTAAGTGACATCTGTCAAAACCTCGATTGTGAAGTGTACGTTCGGAAACGTCCAAATGTTTACTAAACCTACGTTCGCAAATGTTGACCTAGTTTCCAACGAAATGAATAGGGATGACTAATTGGAAAATACTAAATAATATCAAATATGATTTATTTGTATTATACACGAATTCCATAACGTATTCGCAACGATTCGTTAGAAAATTATTAAATTCATAATAGAATGTCCCGAAAATATTTATATTTATATTTATTATTTATATATTATCCTTGATTTGTAACTAGCTAAGCCATACCAATTATAAGCTTTCAGTATAAAGGTGCTACCACACTGCTGCTTAAAAAACAATCTGCGTTCTTATGGCACGGTCCCTGCACCACTAGTCAAAGTATAATACAAAGACAAAGATTTTTTAAGCAGAGGTGGGGTCACAACTTATTCCAGCTGGTATAAAATTAAAATTTCAATATATAATGAACTCTTGACCAGTTAAATAATGCACATATCGACAGTGGAAACTTTTATATCCGACTTACGACATTTGAAATTTCCAGTCGATATAGTTATAGAGATTATTGTGGAATCCACTTGTGTCACCTGTTACTTTGTCATCATCATGGAAAATTATCATATCTAACAGTCTTTTTCTGCCAACTGCCAAAAAGTTTATTTCTTAATATAAATAAATAAAGGGTAGATCTTCTAACAACCAAGTAAGAGTAACATTTTTTTTATACACAATGGTGGCAAACAAGTATATGGCCTGTCTGATGGTAAGCAGTTATCATAGCCTATGGAAACCTGCAACTCTAGAGGATTCACATGCATGTTGCCTACCCTTTAACATACACAAATATGTTAAATATAACATTTTAAATAATTGTATTAATACATTTCAACTAAAAGGACCCACATTTTAGTGAGTCTCCAGAACAGCTGTTATTTAAAACATAGTATTAACCAATTTAAATTTGTCTTTCAGAGTTCAAATATTTTGGCACTGTCACAAATGCTTTTACAGTATAAATAACCATGTTTGCTTGCATATGTAATTGTACAGTGTTCTTTTTTTTAGGCTTTAGGCCTCACTGCAGAACCAAGTGTCAAAAAACTATTACAAACAAAAAATTAAAATACAGTTCAAGTGCTGCACCTCCAATTAAAACATACTCTGTATATTTCTCCTTTGTCTATGGCAGATTTTTAATCTTCTACTATTGCGAAAGAATGAGTGCTGTCTCTTAACGCATTCACTGCCACCAACGCACATGTGCATTCATTTCCATACATTTTTGGAGGGGGTGGCAGCAAATGTGTTAAATACTAGAGTTAAGTACATGAGAACCATTATTATTTATTCCCTAGAAAAAATACATATAAGCACATATAGTTATACAAATACATACAAGGGTGTTAAATCTCTAAATTTGTGACTCTACCCTGATTAGACACAATAATCAGTGCTGACCATATGTAACACATATATAAAATATTGTCAGCTGAATGTCAGACCTACCAAAATTGTTTGCATTCAGTATCTTCATACAAAACATTTACATGCATTAATTATTAGAAATGAAATAAAATTGTTTTTGTTCAAGTTTGTTATTTTATGGTATAAAGCAGGCACAGGTTGATTTACTAATGCATGTTGGATTATTAAGTACAACTGTATGCTATTTTTGCATGCTAACTATGTCAAGAGCACATACAATACTTTTTTTTAACATACTTTTCAACCAGAATTTAATAAAATCACAATTATCTGTTAATAAATAGCAACACTAATTAAATAAAATAAAAAACAATCTAATATGGAAATGAGTTACACTCCATCGAAGATTAAGCATGAAATGTTGTTTTGATGTGATGCACCTCATAAGAGAATAATCAAGGAAATTTCTTATAATTAATATTGACATAATATATTAGTACTAAGTGGTAAAATAGTACATAGATTGATTCACTTAAAATTATAAACTAAAGCCACTCACTACTTTAATAAGAAATCAGCCTAATAACGATAAACATGTAGGAGTAAGAATAATCACTGATGACTTAATCTGACTGGACAAATTAGGTTAGAATTTTTTTAAATATGAATAGTAAAAAGAATAATACTAGATGCAACATTTATCTTACCAATATTTCCACCGCTGCCTTGTTTCTTGTTGTTTTTTAAATATCCATCCAAATCAAGATTAGTCGAACTTTTGTCGCTGTCACTAGCCATTGAAAGGTTTCACTTTAGTAACTAAATATTGTTTAAATGTTAAACTGCATAAGTACATTTTATACACAATTGTTCAAAGTCAATCAAAATGTATGAAAAATAAGAAAAAGTATTCAATAAAAATAATAAAAACACATTAAATACATGTTTACACCCTCACTCAACGTTCAACAATCGTATCGTATCGTTTAAGTACGTTCAAATTTCAATTACAGCAAAACAAATATTCCAACTTGATTCCAACAAGTATATTATATTATAAGTAATTTAATATTCTTTGATTTAAAAAAAACTGAAACATTTATAAATTTTTCACAAATACTTTTGTAAAAAAACTAAAAATTATACAAAATATGATTTAAAGAAAGGCATACATTTTTCAATTAAACAAACCACAGAGAAATATACTGAATGTAAATCAAATTTAAAAGAAAGAAAGATAAGAAAATGGTTGAATTCAAAGCAGGGGTAAAACTTTTTAATTAAGGTAATTGAATGAAATTATGTTAATGTTGACATTAACTTATTCAGCCGTTAATTATTTTGAAAGTAGTTACAGCAGCTTATAAGCGAAATTAAAGTTATTTTTAGCTTAATTACACAGATTAAATGGGAAAATAAACTTTCAATTTGAATGTCTATAACGTAGACAATAATAAGAGTAAAGAGATACTATAAAAATAAAATGTGTCAATTTCATAGACATATACCATGTAACTAGACGGGGCCTGGTAGTAATAATACCACGATAGAAAGAGATGGTCTTATGTGACTTTCCATAGGTATGGCAGAGACAACGCTATTTTCGTCCGTCCTTTCCTTATTTAATTTTTTTGTTCCCCTTCAAACTTAACACATTCGCTGCCACCCCCTCCATAAATGTATGGAAATGAACGCACATGTGCGTCGGTGGCAGTGAATGCGTTAACCCAGAACAGCCAAAGTTGGAGGGATACAAACAAACACAAAAGATTTTTTGTGTTTTCAACCGAAGTTGCGGTTTTAATACAGAATAAGCTAATATTTTTGTTATAAAGAGTGTCCTGTAAAGCAAAACTATAGTGAATTGTTACATTTTGGGCTGCATAAGCCAAAATATCATTGTCCCTTACTGGCGCTCGCGGATTCTCCAGTCATTATTCCTCCTAGGTCAATTTAAATCGAAAAACGGCACCACCACGAATATTGAAAATATAAAATTGACTTTATACCTCATGGTTTGCTTGTTATTCGATTGATAGAAAGAAATTGACCAATGGTATATTCCGTACTAGAAATGACCATCTTAGGAAGTGCCATACACGATTAGTAAGCCATCGATAATTAATCCCTATAGGATAGGATTGACCTAATTTAGACGCGCTCCAAAGCTTTCATAAGAACTTAACACAAATTAAAGACCATAGTGCACTGACAAAGAAATATACATAATTAATTATTATTTATTATACATCGATACCATAATGCCATTAAAAAATACCCAAATCTGAAGTTTCCTTCGTTGACATTCTTTCGCACTAACTTATTTTAATTCGTGCATGTAAGAATTTTCAGAAAGATAAAGAACATTGGATGATTTTATGATGAACATAGTAGCGCCATCTACTAATGATAACATTTCTCTCTATGTTTCTCTCAGCTATATAGATACAATAGAAATAAACGTATCGAATGGTCATTGACTCGTGTGTGACTTCAGCAGTTTCATTCATTCAATTTTGTCTACTCCACACTTTTCGGTTCTCTCACTCACATTGTGACAGAAGTTGTATTTCTTTTGCATTGTAAACTTGAATTAAGATTTAATTAACTGTTTCAATCACATTGTATTCAGTATTATTACACTATAATCTGTTCAGAGTTATTTCTTTGTTATTTTTTCACGACGGAGCATTCGCTGATGTGATATTATAGAAATGTCATCATATATGGCAGGTGTTTTTGATTTGGATTTAGATGTGGATCCTAATACAGTAAATGTTGGAGATTCAGACGACGATGATATTATTGAAGTCGATGAGGTATACATGCAATTTATACTTTTAAACAAAGCCCTTGTAATGCTAACCTATAAACATGACCAAGTAAATTCTCAATTACAACTCAAGGATAAATTTCGTCGTAATTTAAAAGCAACACTTTTATGAATGAAATACAGTTTACTGATCTTCGGCAATATGTATTTGTCTTAATTGTTATCTAATTTATGAAAAACAGTAAAATCAATTCGATTGTGTCTTAATTAACTCTCCTTGTTTTGAATGCAGGTTGATTACGAGCCCGAATTACACGTGAATAGCATCGTCGAGTAAGTAAAATTCAATCATAATGTTTCGCTATTTATTTAATTTGTAGTTCATATAGCAATTACCTAATTATGACTAAAAACACTTTGTAATAAAAAATAATGGTTGCAGTCAAGAAGGTTCTGAGACAATTCAACTATCTGAAGACAATGTGAACCCAGGGCAATGCAAACGCCTCGGTCCTCAAGATTTTGAACTGCGAAAAGTTTTGGGAAAGGGTGGATATGGAAAAGTATTCCAAGTTCGTAAGATAACAGGAACTGATGGTGGTGCTCACTTTGCTATGAAAGTGCTCAAAAAGGCTTCCATAGTTCGAAATCAGAAAGATACTGCACATACAAAAGCCGAGAGAAATATTTTGGAAGCTGTAAAGGTACTCATATATATGAAATTATTTATTATAATACAGAAGAAAAAACTAGTTTAAAATGTTGTAATATTTCAGTCAGTATGATAGTTAATTAACCGTGTGTTGTTTATTTGATATCAGAACAATGGCAATAAAAATAGTATTAATTAGTACATTTGGTGGACTGTTGCTTTTATGGATACATTTAACATTATTTTAGGTATGTCTTTCACAAAACATATTTCAATTTATTTACTTTATTAGAGAAATAGCTCTACAAACATTTCCATTAGACTTATCAAGACTTGTTTTCGCATTTTTGTGTGATTGTTTAATTTCCAGGCAAAGGTACAGTCAGCAGTAGAAATTACACATTTTGTAATCAATTCAAACAGGCATTACTTTGTGGGAGTCCATATTATGAAAAAAATAATATAACTTAGCTATTCCACTGCTGGATTACATGGTAGTCAATTAATGCTTCTGTTAAGGTGATACCAGACGCTTCACTTTTTGTTCATTTTCATCTTTCACTTGAAATGAAACATCTGCACACTGAGTGAAACAAAAATGCCGAATGAATCGAACATTGTTGATTGGTTCACTAATAAATTAATTCTTCAATTCTGAACATAGATAATGTTTAGTTGAATGATCACACACTATACTTATACCAAAACACACAACTTCATTTGACACCATTTGTACAGAAGATAGCGGTGAATGTTCATTTGTATATCATTCTAGGTAGGGAAGGGAGGGTAGGAATATTAATAACAATAAGTTAGTAAGTATAATTTGTTACCATGTAATATTTGTAATCAAACAGTGGAATAGCAAAGCTATATTATTTTTGTTAATACTTATTTTCGTCTGCTGCTGATTGTACTAAAAACCATCAAAGGAAATAAATGGACTAATGTTTATAACCCTATAATATTATTCCTTTTTGTAATCACTATATTTACCTCCATGTTTATCTTTTAGCACCCATTTATAGTGGAACTAGTATATGCTTTCCAAACAGGTGGTAAGCTATACTTAATCTTAGAATACTTAAGTGGTGGTGAGCTGTTCATGCACCTTGAGAGAGAGGGTATATTCCTAGAGGATACAGCTTGGTTAGTATATTACAATTTTCTCAAGTTTATAGAGTAATCTTATGTCTTTATTGCCCCAATTTGTCAATCCAAGCAGTCATGGAAATACTAAACCCTAAAATTGTTTGGATTCCCAGATTGGCTATGCAAATTATTTAGGGTAATCAAAATGTCATTTTAGTTTACTGATATACAAACACTTAAAATTATAAACTACCTTACCAAAAACAAATAAGATTTAAGTTATGATTAATGTTTATTCTATGTATTTTATTGGGTATGTTTATTTCTCTGCCTACTGTACAGCATAATTAAAATTTGATATTATAGACTTGACATGCTGTAGAGATAACTTGTTCAAACAGACTGCATTATACTAGCCAAATTATCATTTAAATAAAACAAGACTACATATATGTATTAGTAACAGTTTCTAAGAACTTCCTCTCATTATAAAATAAAAAAACTCATAAAAAAATGCTCACTTGTAATTTATTTACAATTCGCATAAATACTAACAAAATTAATTCTTTTACAGCTTTTATTTATCAGAAATTATATTGGCACTGGAACATTTACATAGTTTAGGCATAATTTATCGTGATTTGAAACCAGAAAATGTCCTTTTGGACGCCCAAGGCCATGTTAAACTTACAGATTTTGGATTATGTAAAGAACATATTCAAGAAGGAATTGTTACACACACATTCTGTGGTACCATTGAGTATATGTAAGTATACGTTTTGTAAATAACTTAGTTTTTGTAGCTTCATTGGGATTATAAGAAACTACTTAGAGTATATAGAAGTATTTTATGTCGACACTACAGTAAATAACTATTCATGTTAAAGAAGAAATCACTTTTTGAATTAATTCACTTATTTGATACCCATCTCTTAGTATAATATGTGTGTTAGATTTCACAGCAAAAGGTTTTGTACCACATATAAAATGTATTATTAAACACTAGCGCGGGTAGTTTGCTTTTGCAAACTTTCTAAACTGTGATATGAACAAAAGTTAACGTAATTATTTTATATTTAAGGGCACCAGAGATATTGACTAGAAGTGGTCACGGAAAAGCAGTTGATTGGTGGAGTCTTGGTGCACTGATGTATGACATGCTCATTGGACAGGTAAGTGCTTGATGATACCAACGGACGGGGATCTTTCTATATCGTTACACGTTGACAAGCTGCTCGTGTTTTAAGAAATAGATAAATGTAAAAAATAGTTTTGTTTTGTAGTGTATTTAAAATTTCAATATTACACAGAAAATAGGAGGGTCTTCCTTCAATGGCAAGGTGAGCTGTAAAAATTAGAAGCAAAAAATCAGAATACAAAATTGAGCAATCTGATCAAAGTTACTAACAGTGGCAGCGGATCTAAGGCTAAGTCTCAGGCAAGACTGAGCCAATACGGATTTGCCTTTCTTCATGATTTCTTCATGAACTTAAGGAAAGATTGTGGGAAAGTTAGTTATTGTTAAGCCGGCGGGAAGCGACTATGCACGCGCCGCCACTGGTATCTAACCTTCTGAGTCTTCTTAACCTTTTGTTTTGAATTAGGATTTATAATGTCTACTATATAACTATGTCTTAATCGTTTGCCATAGGCGGCACAGAGGGCTCGTGGAAATCATTAGGAGCGACAGTAGTGTGCAGTGCATATCTTTCGGCTGACGATAATGATGTCTAATTTAGTCAAAGTTAAAATTATTTTATGTATTTTATCGTTTATATTAGGTTCTAATGGAGACAAGCTAAATACTTGTCTTAGGGTTCTAGTATTCGGAAGGCTAACATACTTCTGCTTTCAGCCCCCATTCACCGGCGACAATCGTACCAAGACTATAGAGAAAATTCTAAAGGGCAAACTGATGCTGCCAGCCTACCTCACACAAGACGCTCGCGAGCTCATCCGCCGCCTCATGAAGAGGTCGGAGACGCAGCGCCTGGGCGCGGCGGGGGCGCAGGCCGTGCGCGGGCACGCCTTCTTCAAGCATGTTAATTGGGAAGACGTCGTCTCTCGCAGACTAGAACCCCCGATTAAACCGAGACTGGTACTTTTTTTCTACAATAATATTATTTTCACCTCACTAGCTCGAAAAGGACAGTTTTATTCTTTAAAAACATATAGCAAAGTTGCATTTTAGTCACAAGTGTGCAAAGTAATGTTATACAAATTGATTATTCTACTAAACGATATTTTTTATGAGCTGGTTAGATATTATTTTATTTAATGAAAAGTGGTGGATGCCAATAATTTTCAAAACATTTTAAATTTTAGAGTTAATTTTTTACTCGCGGTAGTGAGGGGAAAAATTGTGTTTCACTCGGTAGCAAAGTGTGTTCTCCTCTCGTGCTTTGAAACTCTCCCAATGTTCAAGATTCCACTCTTTTTGGAATATTACGCTAGCTCGGGTCTCAATATATTATTGAGACCCGAGAAGGTAAACACTAACTTTGCCCCCTTGTATAACAAATAATTTTCTATTCGCCGAATATCATGTTCAAATCAAGACTGTTGATCTAACAATAACCGCAAGCTTTTTAATTGAGTTACTGAAGAATCTATATGTAATATACTGAAGTGAAAATGAGTAGTACAAGTCATGTGTTTTATCTTATCTTACAATCTCAATTTATCAACCCTATGATCGTACCATGAGTTAGGACGTTTTACGCTTAGTTATCTGTCTAAATTTAATTCGAACCGTATTCAAATGACAAATATTCGTTCTCCCCACCATTTACGTATCATTATACGTTCGTTATACGTATATAGTCATTTTCCCAAAAATGCTCTTCGAGCTAGTCAGAGCCCAGAGTGTAAGTTTTTAACGTAACTTTACCATCGCGTTAGTATTTCCCATATAAATAACATCATCACTTACGGTTTTTTTTACGTTAAAAGAAACTTACACTAGAGCCTCAGATGAAAATGTCTGTATTTTCAGACTGGTGAGGACGACGTGTCCCAATTCGACACCCGTTTCACACTGCAGACGCCTATCGACTCGCCAGATGAGTCAACACTGAGCGAAAGTGCCAACCTCATGTTCCAGGTTAGTGTTTATGGGTTCTGTTTGTCAAAAACATGTAAAACTTAAGTTGAAGAAAACTATTATAAGATAATTGAATGGGTGTCTTCAATCCGTGTTAAACGTCTTTTTATTTTTAATACGAGAAATACATTTGTAGGCATTTTTATTTTAACACCTTCGTTGAGGCAATTAGTTATGCTACCGCCACACATTCGCGCGAGTAGCGAGGCGAATGGCGAGGCGAAACGCGAACACGCATGTGTACGCGGACGTCTTGCTATTCATCTCGTCCCTCGCAGTTTCGTCGAACGTTTCGACGAATAGCGAGGCGAGTGACGAGCCGGCATGTCTAAACGCGGAGTTACGAGTAATGTCGTCGTCGTCGTCGTAAATGCATAGTTACTAGTTTGGTCAATTGATTCCATGAATGAATGATAATAAATTAAAGAGTACGAAATATATTAATATTACATAGTGTATCTTAGTAACATTGTCGGTATCTAAATAGAAATAGTTTTTTTTTGTGTTTCATAACCAGAACTAGGAATCCGTGGGGCAAATTATGTCACTAAATTAAGGGTTTGCTTGTAAAAATATGTTTTTATTAAAAGTAAAGAAATAATAATTCAATACTCTTCTTCGTATTTAAAGACAACTTTATATAATATTCATCCCAGATTTATTTTTCGTGGGACATTCATGTGGGACATCTACTATGGTTAAAGTAAACGACCAGAATTTGTTTCATATTTTCGGGCGTCAAGCTTGTGTGCATAAAACCCACAGTGTTGGGGACGATCACTAGTATACAGAACGAACACAGATAATTTAATTTGTCGATATAGGAAGTCCCTATCTGTCAACAAACTTTGCCCCACAGATTCCTATGTCTGTTTATAACGATCGCAATCTTGCTTGATTCGGGAACTGATTACAAGGTTTTTTTTTTATATGTATGCAGTTTTTCTTGTCCCTAAAATGATGACACGGTTCCTGAGAACAGATGTTCGTGTGTCTTATCACGTTCACTGTCGGTGCTCCCAATGTGGGGCCACGGCTAGCCTCTATTACAAAACCATAAGGTTCATACATGTTACTCGTGTACGCCTAGGGCTTCACGTACGTGGCGCCGTCTGTGATGGACGAGATCCACAAGCCGCGCGTGATCACGGCCCGCTCGCCGCGCCGCCCGCGCCCGCACCACCACGCCGCCTTCGCCGTGCCGCTCGCCTCCACCGCCCACTCGCACGCGCACCAGCAGGAGGACCTCATGGATGTACAAGGTCTACCTATATAGTGAGTACGCCGGAGCAATACACGTAGCTAAATTGTTAAGGATCTGGCAGACCTAGTGCATAAAGGACTGGGTTGTTGTTATGTATCGTTCATATCGCCATTTTCCTTAGGTTTTTTGACGACCGGTCTGGCCTTGTGGGTTGTGACTCTGCCTATGAAGCCGATGGTCCTGGGTTCGAATCCCAGTCGGGGCATATCATTTGTGTGTTGAGCACAGGTATTTGTTCCTGTCATGGGTGTTTTCTATGTATTTAAGTATTTATATGTATCTATCTATTATATATATCGTCGTCTAGTACCTACAACACAAGCCTTATGAGCTTACCGTAGGACTAGGTCGATTTGTGTAAGATTGTCCCGAAACATTTATTTATTTATTTTCCGTTGTTGTACTCACTGTCCGGTTACCCCCTGCGGTTGCGGCTGGTCGCATAGTGCGTTGATTGTCGCGGTGTCATATATTTTAGCCGTAGTGCGGTTAGCCACATGCGGCTAACTGGACAGTGCGTACATAGCCTTACAAATACTATTTAATGATTGCGGTTTAATTGTTTGATATATAGGAAATATTTAACGTCCTGCCATCTCCCTTTATGCCCTAGATCTGACAAAGCCTTTCTACTTTACTTTTTCTTATATCAATTATAAGTATTAATAACCCCGACTGTTGTGCCGATTTTTATGATTTCTTTAGTAAACAGTTGCTAAGTCATACAGATCAATTAGGTTCGCGTCTTTCCTGTGGACATTGTGAACGTTAAGCGTTCAAAAGCCATATTTTTGATTCTATGGAATATAAACATAAACATAACTACATAGTAATCATAAGCCGTGAATTATTGACCACAGAAAAGACGATTTTTGTTTTAATCAATCGGTATGACCCTGCTATTATTGAAATGAATATATTCAACAATATTGATAGTATATTAAATTGTGCTTTTCGGTTATGGAGTAATTTGACTTACAAATTACAATCAAAAATAATTTTAAAGCAATCTAAAAGGATTGTCTTTTGCCTGATAGTACAGTCAGCGTCATATAATTAGTTGCAGTCAGTTTGGTCAAATAATATATATCAATACACATTCTTACTGCTATATAAAAAAAGATCTGTGTCAATACATTTGGCCATACTGACCTAATCCTAATAAATATGCTGTTTCTGAACCATTTTCACATACTTTACATTGAATTCTTATACCTTTTTGGAAGGTTCTAGGAGTTTTAACCGATGCCATTGTTGTCTTGTACCTATACTTAATTGATAATAAACGTAATGATGAATATTAACAATATAATACAAGGTGCTGCATTAAGTGTTACAATAAGAAAGTCACTGCAAAATGTAAAATCTTGTGACAGGCAGTTAAAACGCCCAAGGCCTGCCTGAGGTCAGGAATGAAAGTTATATATCGTAATTATTAGTTTAGTACTTATTTTTAGTTTATATTTGTATTGCCCTCTTATGCTGACACAGACAACGTAACAGTCAGTCTTCTATTTGTTATTAAAAATTCCTTTCGAACTGGGAACTTATATATTGCAACGCGTGACAAGTGTGTTAACTCTTTGATCGCTAAAAATTTCTGATCATTTCGACGAACAATTTTTCCCTAATAAACTAAAACTTCCAAGTAAACTAATAAATTATTGTTTAATATCTAAAATAGAAATTAGTTTTTCCTTGTATTCCAACTTTATTATTTATTTTTCTAGTAAGTAATGAATATTAGATTATGCAATGATTTTATATCATAATCAGAGATCGGACAAATTTGCGACGTTGCTCGCACTAATGTGGACATGACTTTAAAATTAATCATAGAAGTAATCATTTAATTCATTTCTTACTTGACATATAATTTGATTCTTGTTCAATAAATACAAAAAATTGTTAAAGTATAGATTTTTTAAACAAAATAAACAGTATTTTGTCCAAATTCCACTGCTTTACATCAAAAATATACTTAAGTTCTGAAAAACTTCGCTCGAAATCCACTGATGTTAATGGGGCAAACTTAAGTAATTTAAGAAGAATATCCACAGAGGTTTTCTACCTGTAAAACTAAAAAACGTCTTCGTCGAAATAGACACGAAATAAAATTCATAGCAGGATATTTATAATCGTGTCAGTTTAACATCGTAAATCTTCTTTTTCTTCTGACGAAAATGCTAACTACATTAAATAACATATTCATAAAAAATATAAGAAATTAAAATTTTATTTCAAAAATAATAAATTGAATAACATTTTGATTAATTTTGGAGTCAGGTCCATATTAGTGCGAGCAATGTCGCAAATTTGTCCGATCTCTGATCATAATTCATAATTAACATGAGCAAAAGTTATGTTTTGCCATTTATCTTGGGAAAATGGCACTCAAAGGGTTGAATTCACTTGGAGTCACGTGATATAAATAGCAATTATTTTAAGATTTAGATAAGTTTTCTTACCTGCATTATCGTTATACTAATCTAAAAAAAGCACTGTATTGATTGATGCAATAGCTACACAAAGCTTCCAAAGGTTCGTGTCTTATAATTATAATAGTGGGTTTCAAACATTCTCCGCTATAACTCTATTATTTATTTTAAAATTACAGCAAGTGATGAGAATGGCGAATAAGAGAATCTTCGGAATCCCAGATTGTAGCACTGTTAGGTACAATTTACGTTGATATTTAAATTAAGTATGCAAGGAAGTCTTCAACTGTCTTGTGCTGGTTGATGAATATGTATTAGTGCTCTTTAAAACGATCCAGCGCTGATACTGTACCAGGTCAGACGTTCAGCGCGAGGATGATTAGAAATAAGTACAATGTGTCCCTCTGTAGGACCAGGGTAGCAGCGCAATAACAAGGTTTCTCGATTACCGCCCATGTTATAGTAACAGATCTAAAAAATGTATTTTCTTAACACTAAAGGGTCCTACATTATCTGGTTCCTTAAAATATATTTAATTTTATAAAAAAATATTACGGGGCAGATTATAGAATTTATACTTAATTAACAGTATCTTGATTATGCATAATAATTTTTGTGTTAAATGTGTGATTGAATATCGTTTAATATGTATACGTGTACTAATCGAGGGCTTTTGTTTGCAGGCCTAGAATAATTCACATTAGTTGACCATTTATACTAAGGATGATGAATTAAACTACAAAGATGCCCATGTAATACTGTCGGTGGAAATAATGGTACTGTTTTATACTATTATTAATGGACATTTTATACAAGTTACCGTTTAGTCTAATATTTGGGTAGAATAATCACGTATATTAAAATGTTCTAACTCCGACTATATGACTAAAATAATAATTTACAATATAACTTGTTACCATGCTTCATGAATTGAAATAAAGGTCATTTTTTATTTTGTAATTGGAATTTTATTACGAATTTTCGTATCATAAAACCTGTTAAGATAAAAAACAATTTTACATGAAAATAGAAAAAAAAAACAAATCTCTTAAAGATATATCACAAGTGTACATTAAATTGATAACATTTATAGCCACTAAATGGTTCGTAACTATTTATAAAAGATAAATCAACAGGATTGTCACATGCAACAACAGTAACAAGATCATGACAAATCTTTGTCCCTTACAACAAATGATGGATGACGCAGTTTACATTTCACAGTTGAATTTGAAAATTTCCTCATCGTGCTCTGCAAAAATCGTTAACTTAATATCCTAGAAACAAAAGATTATGTTACATAAATTAGAAATAATTTGATTCCTTGGGAAATGGCGCTCTCTTTTGAAATTTTAACCGATTCAGTGTGGATGGCATGACAGGAGAGTCGTCAATGTTTTTAGCGTGTGGCATATGCCACGAGAGGAGTGTCATCACATTCTATGGATTAAGGCACGCCTGCCTCTGTGAAATATTTTTTTGCCGCCACAGACAAGTTTTTTAAAATGGAATTGGTTAACAAACTATTTGCAAACTACCAAGCAAACAATTATGCAATTAATTTAAATACTGTTACACTTTGTCAATAAATATTGCATGTGTACATAAGCTTTTATTTAAGTGTTACAGTTTTATACCACATTGTTATACCAGTAACCGCATATCCATGCAGCTGTCACAAATAAGGTATATATGACTCTCATTCACTTCAAAAACAGTAGTGAAGAGAACTTGGTTATTACATAGAGCTCCATGTGCTTCAATACAATTGTCCAGGGATTTCTTAATTTCTATCAAAGACATAAGTGTTTGAATTTTGAATTTGCATAGGAAGCAAGTCAAATAACCAGAATCAAGTTTTAAATTGTCTTTTTGACAAACTGGGCATATGACATTGTCTTCTTGTTCCATTGTAGACCAGTCCACATTTTCAGCTTGTGATTTTTCATGTTCTTGAAGCCACCTGCATAATATTCAAGAATGTTAATAAGTAAGGATAAAACTCAACAGACAATATTGGCCTTTTCATTTGAAACCACAAACAAGTATATGTAGGACATATTTCACACTACTCAAAAGCTGATAAATTTATTTTACCAAATATCATGAAGAGGTACACTAGTTTTGCTATTTCTGTATACAGAAAGTATATGTAATTATGTTAAATGGGAGTTGGTGGGTAGAAATTAAACATTTTTGATACTTTTGTTCTTCATAAGTTAATCCTAATAGGCTCCATGCCAAGTTTCAGCCTTCTCAGCTTTCTCAAGTGCATGAACACATTTTTCATATTAATTTACAACTTTGAAAGACAAAGATAAAGTAAATGTGGGTATGCTTCATGTTTTACTCTAAATAAAGAAGGGTATATTATCAAACAACCTAATTACTGGCAATAAAAACTAACCACTGTAATTCCTCTTGAACCAATTCATTCCTTATTTCTTCCATTATTTCATTTTCTTCGTCAGTTATTGTTGTTTCCGTAGAAAAGTTAAACATGCTTTTATAGATATCAGTAAGTGTCTCCCTTAAGTCAGTTTCGGTACCACGAAGCCTGTTTAAAAGCATATTTCGACAATTTTGAACTTTATCTTTATAAGTCTGAAACGAAAAATAAATACAACGTTGGTTATATGAATGATAGTTCTTTATAAATAACAATAAACTAATACACACCTTCCTCATCTTTTCTTTGAGTTCAATTGGAGAATGCTTGTTTTTTAAAGTAATGTGTCGATATGACGGAGATCTTGCGCTTGGAGAATTCATGCTTATTTAGCAAATTTAAACAATGTAGAAAAAATATATATATAAATTGGCGGGACTGCAGCAAGTTAGCAAAAGCAAAGTAGGTACAACAGCATTAGCAGCAATGAGTAAAGAATCCTAAGGAGGTGAAATACCTACAAGAAAAACGTGCCGGCCTGGAACAATAAATGGCGTCTTGACAGTTATTCTAGTGCTGCCCTAATGTTACAAATTTAATCGATGAATCAAAAACTTGCTACGACGTTTAAAGACTTGTATTTATGTATGTGCATTTAGTTTAAAGTTTTTATTTATATTCGACTTATAAAACGTGAGTTACCCCCTTCTATACAAATATATTTATCTCACGATATTTTTGTGTTTAAAAAAATATTAAAAACTAAGCTTAAAGTCCTATCTTTTAGAGGACAACCAGGAGTTAAGATGATATGTAAAAAATAGTTTAAATTAGTTAGTATTAAGTTATATTTATGTTTTATATAAAAACTGTAACCCGAGGTTACTATGATCAATTTTAGAGTTTGACATCTCTTTTTGGCGATCCTAATAAACTCAAAAATATGAAAAAAATTATAATAGGTAATCGGTTTTTTCTCGTTTTTATCTTCGCAGGAAAAGAAATAGCACTGTTTTTCAGAAAAATTAAAACGTTACATTAGATCAAAGTTACATTGAAAATGGGGTTACTTTGAAACCACTGCTTTTTACTCTCATTATGTAACATAAACCATAAAAATAGAAACACAACAATCGGTTCAGTACTTTTTAAGTTATTTATATTTTTATTACGTGGGGTTACTTTGATCACATATAGAATGAAACAAATTAGTGATTACTTAAATAGCTTTATTAGATTCTTTACTAAAAAAGTAAAGTACGTAGGTATCTTCCTATACTTGATGTTTGATCTTATCTGGTGCGTGATGGTTGTAATGATGGCACTGCATCATCTCGCAATCGAATAACACCCAGGGTTTTATTGAATGAATCTTCATGGAAATGCAAGGAGCAGATAAAAATATCTGTCAAATTAGGCCGGATATTTTCTGTACCGATTGCTTCCAACCACTTCTTCGTTTTAAAGTCGCTTTTTGGTAGGCTGAAAAGATAAAAAAAAATGTTAAGATGCAGTTTTAAATGAATTTACAAAACCTTTCCTTGCTTGTAACTTGTATATTATATCTTAAAATGATCAACATTCATCTTTCAGTACATCCGTTTGTGGCGAGAGCTTGGAATTTATTGCTTCTTTTAGACCAATACAATAAGGAATAGGTTAAAAACTATAATATACATATGAACAGAAATTTAAAAAGTTAAGGAATTGCCGACTTAAATAAGAGATCGATATTTATAGAACAACACTAGCCATCTACTGATCGACATATTAGATGTAAAAATATCCATAAATTAGCTAAAGATTACATTAATACGTAACACATCTTAATCTTTACATTAATAATATTGCAATTTGTACTTTAAACACTCAATAATGTTGATAGTAACCAATATTTCAATAAATAAATGTTACATACCGGTGCAATGATAAAGATCCTTGGTTTTTGGTTTTTGTTAACCACAGCCCACTACACTACACTTTGGCATTATTATAAAATGTTTCTTCACTTCATTTTAAAGTTTTTTCACAGCAAAATTCCGTAAAACGCGAGATATCATTTATTTTTTAAAACAACCACGGTGTTTTGACAGTTCAGTTACTATTAACTGAGTGGAACATAAAATGGCTCCCTGCCGCATTTAGGCATTTAGACGTCCGACAATGACAAGTGTTGCCAAATTTGAAACCCACCGGCGTATTGTTGTCTCTTTTAAATAACTGAAAATAAAGCTTTAGAAAAAAGAGACAACTATATTTTTCAGAATTCTATGTCGAAATGCATGATATCTGCATAACTGATTGAATATATAGAACAATATGCCAAGTCCATAGATTCCTTGGTCATAGATTAGCAGTGAAGTGAAATTGTCATGACAGCATTGACATTGACACTGACTAACAATGTTACTAGTGAAAAAAAAAATGTAGGGTGTGTGCACATATTGAGTATAAGATTCAAATGCCTCGAGTTGTATTGATTTTAGTATATCAACTTAATAGGGTTATTTCCACCTACAAAACTTGGAGTGCAATTGTATCTCAATACATTTTATTGCATTTGAGCCAAATCAAAACATTTTTGGAAGTTGTGATGACGGTATTACTACTAAGTACTATTATTTAACGTTGCGCCATGGAAAACGAATTATTTTAGTGTACTATTTTTAGGCATTTCGATTAATCATTTCGTTCCAGCCTTCCAGGTTTAGATTTAGATTCCAGGATATTTTTTTATTTACAACAAAATGTATGCAGTGAGTTCACATTTCATATCCTCTATGTGCATTTGTCTAGGATAATAAAGTAAATCATTGAGTAAATATATTCTTTGATACACCAGCTCATGAGCTCAGTGCTCAGCAAGTCATCACTACCACCATATATTACACACTTGCTTTATATGCTTACCCTTATACACATTTTACTCCTCGCAACATTTTCTAGTAAGAAAATCTAAATTGGCAACACATTGTTATTTGCCTGTCAGTCAGATGGAAAAAACAATGTGAATTTGTGAGTGAGTGATAAGTAAAAATATGTCTAAATTTACTATAAAACTTTTAAGTTGATAGGACCTCATGAAGAGAATTAATGAACAAAAAAACGCGTTCATAACAGGAGTAATGAACGATAACGGGGGCACAATGCCACACATAGGGAAGATGCAGGCGCGAACAGGGAAGGAGACAATTCATTCTGGTCATTTTATGGTGTCGCACTTTGAAGCTGAGGCCCAAGATGATTTCGATGATTTAGCCGTGCCCGTACCTGACGAAGAACAAAATGTTCAAAAAGTGTCCGTGGTAGCAACGTATACGGTTCCAGGGTCCAAAGAGCCTCCCTCGTTGTTTGATAAAGAAGATAGTAAACAACATCAACAGCTCTCCATTGAGATATCCCTTACAAAGCTGTTTAAATGTATGACTTTGGCCTACAGGTATGATAACATTAATCTAAGCATAACATTTCCAACAATTACATATACATTCCAATTAGAATATCTTACATTCTATTAAAGTTTGCTTTAAAGTTATTTTTGTAGGAATGTCCTTGATGAACATTTAACATTGATCTTATAGTACTATTTTACGAGTTACTTTTAGAGAGTAAATTGTTAAGTATTGAATAGTAAAAAACATATTAGTAAAAAAATAGGGAAGCAAGTATACTTCTATTGGTTATAAGCTTGCAAAGATAACAAGAGTTTATCATAGTTTGCACCAAAGACACAGGTCACATCGCTCAGATAACTGCTTTGATATATTTATGTACTACCAACAAGTTTATAAATAAATGGAGTTCCTATAAATCGTTTAGCACTGATTACAGAATATCTTTACATAGTAATGTTCTTAACATTATGTTATCACTTAAGAAACAATTTATCTAATGTTTTTTATGAATGTGTTATAGGCAATTATAACCTCTATTAATTATTGTCTTTAGGTGTACCTTGTCTTGTATGACTCTTAAGTAGTTCCTTAATAATTTTAGTTATTTATTAATTATACATAAGATGATAAAGTTACAATATTACCTAATACCTAAAGTTAGTTTCATGATGAGTTTTAGAAGACCATAAATACTACCAGTATGTAATGTAAAGATGATAGATTTTAGCATATACAATTTTCATACTATAAGTTGGCAAATTATCAATTTATGTTGGACATTGTAATATTCATAGACATTTGACACAAAACTAGATAAAATGTTTAAATTTTTCAGAAGATTAACTGTATATTTAATTTTTGCCCCTTTGATAACTTCTGCCAGAACAAACTAGCGTCAATTGTTATGCAATTATTTCTGATAAGAAAATATAGATTAACTGACTGAATTTATACAAAAAGAATTCAATAAGAGTCATGTATTTTTCTTTACATAACTTTTTAGTAAGATAGGTACAATTTATTTACATATCAATATTTAAGGGTTATTGTTTTTTTAATTCTTGTACACATCCCAGGTTGCGTAGGTAGGGGGCCATCCACATAATCAATATTGTCATAGCAATAAGGGGGTTATGCTTACTATGACAATACATATTAATTGGGTAGTTCAATAATGTGACGCAGGATTTAATAACTCAAAATTTAGTTTAACAAAATATGTGTTAATATGTGTAAAATAATCATTAATAATTAATTGACAAATGAATATCCATGTGGTAAATAAAGTAATTGTGCTGGCAATTTGCTTTTCCACCTGTATTTGAACTGGTAGGGGCTAGATAAGATAAATGTCTAGCTCCTTATCAATGCTGCTATTTGTATAAGCTTAAGATCACTTATTGATAGCATTTCTGATAACAGCCTTCATATTTAATCTTCCAGCTTTAAATTACTACATTACAGTTTACTCTGAAGGACTGCACATTTGCAACTAACCTTTCCAATTTTATTCTATATAATGTGTGTTTTAAATTTCTATCAAGTTAAAATGTATCTTACAACTGGTAGAACATTTATAGGGAACTCATTTAAGAGTATGGACTTAAACATTTATTTGTGACGGGCAGACAAATATAAAGTTCAGCAGAGCATGGTATGTTTCATTGTTATAACATTTTTTTTTCAATTTTTTACCAGACAAAAACTAACTTCACCTAAATGGAATCGTTTCAAAGGTATAAAACTTCGGTGGAAGGACAAGATCAGATTGAACAACGTTATATGGAGATGTTGGCATATGCAGTGTGAGTATTCACTTGCTTATTATGGTATAATTTAATATCCAATGTCATCAAGTCTATCATGCATATTCTATAGAAATTTTGTCTCAATCATTACACACTACATTTACACACCAAAGAGAAAAACTCAGTGTGCAACTAGTGTCTGTGCATCATTAACACAAGCCTGCACTTGTGCTAATGATGCATAGATTTTATAACAGGTGTGGTTTGGAGTCTAAGTTAAATATGTCGCAATGTTTTACTGCAAGCTGAAATAAATGTAATGCAAAATATGCATTGTATATGTGGTCATTACATATCTAAAGTGAATGATTGACAATTCATTTACAGTAAAACATAGAGCACCCTTAAGAGTAAGATATTATCTTTAGATTTCTATATACAAACCTGTCATTTGGGTTGTTCAACTTTTTCATGATCTGCTTACAAGCTTGAGTATCTTAGCTTAAGTCACCAGCATCTCAGAAAAGTAATCATTTAGAATATTTATATGAATAGTGTATATAGTACTAGAAATTAATACAAAAACTATAAACAACAGACAAAATCATAAGCCTTCGTGATATTTAAAATTCATAGTTATCAAAAGGTTCTCATTGACTCATAACCATTGCAACAAGATAAAAAAAAATGGTTATTGTCCCAACGACGAACTATTGGCAGTTTATCTTTAGGTCAAATTATGTAGCGCCAGCGTCAATCTCGGCTATTGCGCTGCGAGGTTTATCTCAAACCACTGTTGATATCGCCTGGGATCAACCAATCCAACATAGTTAGCCATTCAAATATCTACCATACTGTACATGCAAGAAGATTCAAATTGTCACAACAGTTTTTTTTTTATATACCATCAATTATAAATAACATGTGGCTCAATCAACTATTCTTTGTCCCCTGTTGCCATGGGTACGTTCCCCTGGGTCACTCTTCACACAGTTTAATTGCATCGAAGTAAAAACATGGGTATTTGTAGAAACTATACATATGTCCTTTCCATAATGGTTCACCTACCAAGCGCATCACACAGTACACAGGGCCACATTTGTTGTAACAAACTATGCTTCAGTTGTCCCCTGGCTGATGGGACAGAATAACAACAACAAATAGTTGATTCACTCATGTAATATAGGTACCTTAAGGAACATACTCATGACAAAATTTGATAAATAAATTTTGGTTGATGCTTCAATAGTAGGCTTTATGATTAATTGGATATTTATGTTTACAGTTATTAAGAAACAAAATACTCTGGTGTGCCAGTTTGCGTCACCGCTGGATGTCGATACTCACGTGAAGCCAGAGGTAAAATAGTTAATACTGTTATATGTAACTATCACCGGAAATAAATAAATTACCAATTATTAATAACGGCAATTTTTAAATACTTTAAAGTACATCCATTCAAATTAAACTTAAGGTGGTAAGGCAACCGGAATCAGGGGCCTGGTTGTACGCACTTCGGTCCCCACATCTGGGACCGACCATCTCATCTCTCCTGCACTAGCGGGACAGCGGGCTCGGCTCCTAAAACTACTAGGCTAAAACACGCAAAGTACGCCAACTTGGAATCGGCGTACGAGTTTGTTTCTGTGGCCGTAGAAACGGCGGGGCCATGGTGTTCTTAGGCTAGGATTCTGATCGACGACTTGAGGCGGCTTTTTGTTAGTTTTAGTTAGCTGTACGTGTACTTATATTTTAATTAGCATACTTTTAACATGATATTGTATTGATAAAAAAACTACAAATTTAATAGTTCAAATTTTTGGCTAAGAATGACTCGCAAATAGAGACGGATATATTTATTTATCACTAATAATTTACCCCGCTTGCCAGGCGTGGCGTTTATGGCATGTTCTCCCCAAAATCATATTTGGAGAAGGCTTATGTCCATCATTGGACGTCTTTGATGATAAAATAATTTACATGTGGGTATTCCACGAGATGAGATCACAGGACTCGGTAGTAGATTGAATTGTTTTATTTGAACGTAACTTTTTTTTTAGACAACAATTTTAGAGGGGAAATACTGGAAACGCAGAGCTGAAGCAGTTATAGCAGAATATAAAAAATGGCGAATGTTTCATATAATGCGTCTCCTGGGGAAAGGAGACACCTCCGTCCAGGATGCGGTAAGGAATTATTAAAATATTACGTAAATAATTGTTGTAGCCATATTTTTTTTGGACTTTTATTGAAATGGTATTGATTCTATTGGTATTGATTTTGTAGTTAGTTATTTTATTGGTACCTACTTACCTATGTATACCTAACGTAATCTATCCTATACCTATACCTTAACAAAAATTTTAATTGTTTTGAATTAGATGGCATTCCTTTATTTAGTTCAATATTAAAATAAAACTGGAATTATAGTTTTAAATTTTCAACACGTGATTCAAACACTGTCTATATTTCTTGTACAAACAGCAGCATCCTTTGTCCAACAGTAAACTTTATATCGTTGCAATACAGTTTACAAATAGCCAGTTAATCCTTTAACGGGCACAAAGGGGGTCAAAAATTACGCATAACTGATAAATTACTTTAAAATAAAATTCACACCATCGTGGGAAATATAGAGGGTGGTCAAACCCGATCCCGACCCGATAAATCGACATAATATTTCATTGAAGTAACAATCTTACGCAATTCAGTACTAAATTAAAAATCCAATTTACTCGACTTATCGGGTTTGACCACCATTACCACCAAACCCTCGATATGTTCCTTTGCGCTTAAAACAATGCAGGGGTTAAACAAGTTATTTAGACTTTTGCACACCGGAATCCAAGGCTTGTTTATTCAATTAAAATTGTTATTTACCATCAGCAGTTATATTTTTGACTGCATTTTAACGTTGCCGTTGTTCTGTAGTGAAAGTAAAACTTGCAGATATCGGACATGGACACGGTGGAGTCGTTCTCGCAGTGCAGCGACTTCGCGGCCAACATGCTCACGGACGAGGACTACCTGACCTTCATGAGTGACACGCTCTTCTCCACTATATCCAGCCATCAGCCGTTCGCGTTCCCGGACCCGAGGGAGATTGGTAATTTCATGTCTAGTTTGGATATGGATAGAGAGTTAGTTATAACTTTATACCAGAAAACCATACTGTCTTTTTCATACGCTACTATTGTCACCACAAAAGGATGACTATCCTCGTACTTATACAAGTACAAATCAAATTCGAGTTTTGAAGTCTCTGAAACAAGAGAAGGTTTTAAATTCAAACACTCTAAAATTTCCTCGGCTTTACGAAGCTATACTATTGCAATTTTACACCTAAACAGCGCGACTTGCATTGTCGATCTCTAGAATCTATTGTTGCACGTCTCCTGTTATCGTTATGTACAAACTTATTTAAAGGCGATAATACTTCGTTTCCTATAAACAATTGTCGGTGGGGTAATATAATAATGTAACAACTTCCACATCTGCTTAACTTACACGAGTAGTAGCGTTCTGCGAAGAGTGCTGGTATGCGTCAATTAAAATAGCTTTAAGTAGTTTTGACGTCAGTACGAAACATACGATCGAGGGTTTCGTGGTCAAATCCGATAAATCGATATAATATTTCATTGAAGTAACAATCTAACGTAATTCACGTACCTATAGTTCTAAATACAAAATCCCATTTACTCGACTTATTGGGTTTGACCACGAAACCCTCACGATGTACGAGGATACAAATAGATTGCTTTTGCTACAATAATCACAACCCTTTTCATAGCTTTTCCGTCGTCATTTGATTATATTTGATCATATTTGATTATTGTTTCAGCAAGAGGCGCCAGTTTAGCAGATTTCATTCAGCCCAGTTTAGGACCACTCCAACCTAATCTTGACGATTTTATGGACACGTTGGAGCCTCTCCAAGGTACGTAAAGATGAATATTTTGGATTCTATGTAGTGAAAAATCCGGTCTGGTATCCCTTTAAGAGTTTTAAGGGGTTAACAAAACCGTTAATCAGAGCCGCTGCTCAATAGAGAATATTCATGCATTTTTTTACTGTCTATAACCGAAAAAACAGTAGCAAATAAAAAATATCTTACAAAACCTGTACAAACGACCAGTTGACAGTAGACACCGGGTAGCACGGTGACTTCACGTTTTGTTTCGCTATTAGTGTTGCGTTTTGGAAACATAATAATTTGTAAAACTAATAATGATATATATTTCTTTAGCATTAAATTACTCATACAGTTTTTAGTTTATACGGATAGCACGTCACATATCCAATTTCTGATACTAAGTAATCACTATTTCACTAGGTTTTCGATAGCTTCCTTGAAATGGTGTCCCTTACAATTTGTTTCATTTTTGTGATTCTAGTAATAAAAATAACATCATTATTTCAAATTATGTTTAGGATGCCGACGAGCCGCGGCAGCTTATGATCTAAAATATCTTATTGCACCGCAATAAAGTCTGTATTTGTTTGCTAAATATGTTAAGGTTTACTTGAAGTCTAAACAGTTATGCCCCCGTTGTAATTTACAAAACATGCTAATTTAACTACCTACTACTACTATTAGTAGAACATGATAAAACAATACTTAACCCAAAAATTTCTATAAATTTTCCATGCACAACGGGACAGAATAACAAGATAAAAGTTGATCCTCTCTACTACTAAAGAATTTTACATAGTTTTACATGTTCACGAAAGTTTGCTGTTACATTTTGACTTGCAATAATTTGTGAGATTATCGATATTAAAATCGAAAGAAAAATTTGACTCGAAGCGGGACTCGAACCCACAACCACTGGATCACTAGCCCAGTGCACTACCAATTGTGCTATCCGAGTACCGCTTAGACCTGTCAATTTTTTCTATCTTATCCTTCGTGGTATACGTCATCACGTGTAGTCACATCTACCGTCAGGGTATTGAACACTTAACGGCATCGAAGTCTCAATTTACATTGAGAATTCATCGATAACAATGTGCTACCCCATTCTAAATTATTTTTTATTATGCAGAGACGTCTGCTAGCGAATATCTTCGATATTAAAATCGAATCGCGTTGCGTTTGTAATCAAGACGATACAATACAAACGCAACGCGATTCGACGTAAGTGCCATCGACAATAAGGTCCCTTTTCCTTGATAATGACACATTTATGCTAATATTTAACGAACCAAGACAAAATTGTATTAATAGTTGGTCGGATTAACCGGTAGGATTTGCAGATTTACTCTCAACCCCGCGGCTGCCGCCCGTGCCCGAGGAACCAGCGCTTCCAGCCGAAGACAACATGTTCCGAAACAACATGTCCGTGGACTCATATGGGCACGGTTACGACTTGTCCGTCTCACACGCCGCCGCTACCATGCCCACCAGTCAGATGACCATTCACGGTAAACTATACCTTTGGATCTAAGCTAACGCATTCCGAAATAGCAAGTCTGTGGATTAATATTGGCATGGCTATATTGACCTGCCCGCTTCACACGCCGCCGCTACCATGCCCGCCAGTCAGATGACCATTAACGGTAAACTATACCTTTGTATCTTAATAAGCCACCGCATTCCGAAATAGCAAGTCCGTGGGTTAATATTGGCATGGCTATATTGACCTGCCCGCTTCACACGCCGCCGCTACCATGTCTACCAGTGGGATGGACATTCACGTTAAACTTACTACCACGGAACCTTTGTAACTAAGACACCGCATTAAGAAATAGCTAGCCTGTAGGCTCGTGTGGGTAAGACCTACCCGTCCTGAAGACCGGCGCTGCCAATGCTCCTATATATTCTAATACTCTGTAACAAGAACGTCACGTCCCAAAAAGCACATGGCTGCTTCTATGGTTTCGCCGTGGATACCGAGGACATCGTCACGGTATTTTGTTGCATAACACGTGACGTGACATGCAATGTAACTACCAGTGAACCATAACTACCCACCTATGTCGAATTATGAGCATGGCTATGCCCTATTATTTGCCCAATAGCAAACATCAATTCTTGACTTAACATTTCTCGAAATTTAGCTTTTGAATCTTTCAAAAATACAGTCGAAGTCAAAGTTTCACTTTTGTATCTTACTCCTTGCAAGCGCATCTTGGACTAGCAAGCGCAGCGTAGGGCGTTCACTCACAAGATGGACAGGTCGCCGAAAGACGCTGGATGCAAGTCGCTTCCAACCGGTACATGTGGAGGTTCAAGTGGGAAGCCTATGTTCAGCAGTGGACGTCTGATATGTTGATGATCTTACTCCTCTGTAACAAGGACCAATAATTTGTGTAAAAAATAAATAGTCAACAGTAATTTCTGTTTTAGGTTCGCCCAATAATACTCAAATGATGTCGATGTCCGATCAAACGATAAAGAACGAACACATGCAGCTGTACAACAACAACAGGCTGTACGCGCAGCCGGAGCTGCCGGGCAGCATGGCGCAGGAGGTGATGCCGTACCCGTACGAGCAGGGCTCCCCGCAGACGGGCCAGCTGCAGAACAACGTGTTCGACTCCAAACGCGTGCAGTACACTTCCAAAGTTATATCACAACCGGATCCCGCCTACAAGTATAATGCAGGTATGTATTGTGTGAAAATTAAATGATTAAATGATTTTCTCGCGTTTGTCCCAGCGTTTTGCCACGACTCGATTGAGTCTAATCCCAAACTGTAGCGTTTAGACTGCTCTCTGACCCAAGCTAAAGGTAAAATTCTGCCTTATTGGGTTTCGGTATCCTCACAGTGTTTTCTTTTACCTAAAGGTGAATAGAACCTTGAAATGCTTAACTTTTTTTATATTTCTAAATGAAGTATCTAAGTCTATATTTGTCTAAAATACCTAATGGGAGTTTGGACCATATTACATGAATTAAAACAATCCTTGTGCAAAGGTCGCTATTCAACGTGGTAACGCAGTTAGTGTAATGGGCACCTTTGCGCCAGGAGCAACTCGCGGGGGCTTATTTGACTAGACTTATTAGTATAAGTTGATTGTTATTTACTTTTTTAATTTTTATGTACAGAAATTGAATGCAATAAAATTAATTCTTTTGAATTTGTAGCATAAAATAATACTATATATAGTTTTAACAAGTTTAATTGTTAGACCTTATTGAGGACGCCTGCATAGCAACAGTTTGTACGTACTGACCGGTTTATGTCATTTTTTTTCGATAGTGCCACCTTCCCAGACGGCACCAGAAACAGTGTCACTACTACAGCAACCAGTGCAAAATCAAAAGTACGCGTCCACCATCGTCATACAAGGCCGAAGCGGTTACACGCGAGAGAAACCGCGGCCGAGGCTAGCCATGTACTCGAGTCAGCTACCCAATAATCAATATACTAATTACGGGCAACAGAGCCCCAACTCGCAGGCCGTCGATAGGTCGCAGGCCAGGCCCCAGCAGATGCACTACTTACAGCCGAACCCCGTGGAGCCCTACAAAGCGAAGGCGTCGAGCGCTGTTAGTGCGCGCTCGTTTAAGATGCCTTCACCGCCACTGCCAAATTCTTCGCAACAGGTGAGCTAGTTAATAATGATGGTTTCAAGGTAATTATTTCAGAACACGGATCAAAAATGTTACTTGAATTTGAGTTCAAAAGTGTAGGCGATAAATTCCTATGGACGAAGTTTCAGATTTCATTTAAGTAATTAGCAAAATGCCTTGACTGAATATAACTAGGTTACGTCGATCGCGGGACGGAACAAGGATCAATACCGCTCGCACAGCTTACCGCTGGGCGCGCAGCTCAATGCGGACTGGACCGTGAGCCCGCCCGCGCCCGCGCCCGCTGCCGCCCCGCTCCCGCCGCCGCTCCCGCGCCCGCCCTCGCGCCCGCGCCTGGCCACACGCACGAGGCCGCGGCTGCCGCTGCGCAGAGACACAACGCTAGGGTGAGTTTGCATTGCATTTTGGTTCCTAAACTCTTAAATAGTGATGGATATGAAACTCTTTGAACGCATTCTTATCTCAAAAATAGAACGAGGTCGTAAATTCAACTTATTTATTTATTTAACACGTTCACGTTCTCCATACAAAATTTATTGATTTCCTCATACGTCCAAGCAAAAGCACTAAGAAACGTCCAGGGGCCTATTGCATTGAAACTTATAGTATTAGCGGAAGTCCCTTTCCAATTCCTTTTATTAGAAAGATTGTTAATAAAAATAAAATATTTCGGGACAATCTGACACAAATCGACCTATTCCTACGGTAAGCTTGAGGCTTGTGTTGTAGGTACTAGACGACGATATGTATAATAGATAGATACATATAAATACTTAAATACATAGAAAACACCCATGACTCAGGAACACATATTTGTGCTCATTACACAAATAAATGCCCTGACTGGGAATCGAACCCAGGACCATCGGCTTCATAGGCAGGGTCACTACCCACTAGGCCAGACCGGTCGTCATCAGTACAAGGAAAGTTTGGTGATATGGCGTCCAGAGTGTGAGCTCATGTGTAATTTTAATAAACGATAATAATAATCTACTATGAATTGGAGCGCTGGTAGCCTAGCGGTAAGAGCGTGCGACTTGCAATCCGGAGGTCGCAAGTTCAAACCCCGGCTCGTACCAATGAGTTTTTCGGAACTTATGTACCTTGTAACTTGTGAACTTATGCGGTCATTCGCTTTTCGGTGAAGGAAAACATCGTGAGGAAACCAGACTAATCCCAATAAAGCCTAGTTAACCCTCTGGGTTGGAGGGTCAGATGGCAGTCCCTTTGGTAAAACTAGTGCCTACGCTAAATCCTGGGATTAGCTACTAAGCGCTCCCAAGAGCCGTGGCAAATGCCGGGGCAACGCGAGGAAGATGATGAATGATAATCAGAGATCGGACAAATTTGCGACATTGCTCGTAATAATCTGGACATGACTTTAAAATTAGACATATGTAACCATTTAATCAATTTCTTACTTGACATATAATTTGATTCCTGGTCAATAAATACAAAAGTTTGTGAATAAAAAGGTTTTAATAACAAAAACTGTATTTTGTCCAAATTCCACTTCTTTTCACATCAAATATATTTAAGTTCCGAAACACTCCGCTCGCAATACACTGATGTTAATGAGGCAAAATTAAGTAATTTAATAGGGATATCCACGAAGGCTTTGTACCTATAAAACTAAAAAACGTCTTCGTCAGAAATACAAATCATAAAATATTTATAATCATGTCAGTTTAACATCGGAACTTATTTTTCTTCTTACGAAAATGCTAACACATTAAATTACATTTTCATAAATAATATAAGACACAAGAATTTTATTTCATAAATAATTAATTGAATAACATTTAGATTAATTTTGGAGTCATGTCCACATTACTGCGAGGAATGACGCAAATTCGTCCGATCTCTGATGATAATCTAGTACGTAAATTGTGTCACAACGAAGTCGACCGTCTGCGACAGGCCCGCGAAGTGAACCCGAGCCCGCTGCGCATCCGCTCGCGCTCGTCGTCCACCGTGCTGGAGGCGCCGGGCGCGCGCCGGCCGCCGCCGCTGTGCAGCGTGGCCTCCGAGCCCGCGCTGCCGCAGGCCAGCGTCATGCTGGCGCAGCTGCTGAGCGCGCAACACTGTCAGTACCTGTGCGCGTGCGTCTAGTGGCTACCGGTGGCGACGGGTCAATTGTTTCCTTAGGCGAGACATGACCTCTGTCATATAGCTTTGCCTTTTCTTTGTGAACCCGAGGAAAGTTGTTGACTTGCAGGAGAGTTAGTAAAGCCGGCGGGAATCGGCTTGTATGGACGCACCGCCGCTGGTGGCCACACACTGGAGCAAGGGGTACACTGTTACACCCGAACCGTAATAGAGCAGTCTAAGCAATATATATCACCTTCCAATGCTCACCACATGAGAGACATTTCAATTAAATCTGTTTTCAATAATATAGTACTAGATGATACCCGCGGCGAACCGCATGGTTAGAGGAATATGTAACATGTTGAGTCTTCCCGTGGGAATGAGATGTATTCCCGCTGGAAAAAGTAGCCTATCTACTCTCCAACCCCGTCACATCTCCACTTAAAAATCACGTCAATTCGTCGCTCCGTTTTGCCGTGAAAGACGAACAAACAAACGGACACACTTTCGCATTTATAATATTAGTAATAGTATGGATATACATAAAGTATAATTTCTTCTGTTTCAAGATCGGACGAAATAAAGATTAAATTTTATTGATGTAGTTGTTAGTGGACACAGTAGGTCGTGAACATTAAGACGACAAAATGACTTTATTTCCGTTGCTTACCTACACCGTTTATAACACTAATTCGACCAAGAGCTTGTTTAGACCAAGGGAATACTTCATAAAAGGCCAAAGATACATGGCGGCTATCAACTGTTCATATGTGTCGATTGACTTCAAACTCGAGTAAATCCATTCTGCTTTAGGGCGTTATCACACTTGAGCGATTTGCAAGCGTTTTCTATACAAAACTCGTACGCGGCGAACTCGCTGCGTATTCGCCTCCATACAAAACTCGCTCGCAAATCGCAAGTGTGATATCAGCCTACACGTTGATTATCTAAAAAAATTATAATAATCTGAAAGCTAATCAACCTTAGAGCAGAATCGATTTACTTGAGTTTGAAGTTAAAGGACACATATGAAGACGTTGTATATATTTTACCCAGAGGCTAACAGCAACGGTATCATGATATCTCTATAGCCTCTTGAGGCCGAACATACAAGTAAAATGCTACTCGGATTCGTTCTTTATAGTGTAGGAAATAAAGTATAATTTATTTTGTGTCAAAATCGAAGAAAACAAATAAAACTCAAATCTGTTCCAATTAAAAAGAAAAAACAAATTTCTTTAAAGTAATTAGTACTACATGTAGGCCTGTGGGTCTCAGGAGGATAGAGTTCCAGTTACCCTATAAAGCAGTATTTTTTACCAAAACAGACTGCACTTACTGAATATGTGGTTAAAATGCAACTTTGTCCACAGCTCAAAGTGTGTACAAAGTAAACAGCACCGGCGACGAAGGCGAGCCGAAGTCCCCGCACCGGCGCGGGCAGCCGTCGCCCATCGGCAGCGACGTCATGTCGCCCCACCAGGTCAGTGGCTACAGCTGTAGCTGCGTGTCGGCACTCGCACAAGAATAGTGGATTGTACAAAAAGTGCATAAAACGCTCCTTTTTTAAGCGAGGATGGATATAAAGTCTTGTGACAAGTGGGTTTTAAGGACGAGTTGTACACTTTACTTTTCAATTCGATTGCGAGAAAATGAAGCAATTCTAACTTGTTAATGTTATTTTGTAATATTTAATATTTATTGCCGTGACAATTATTCATGAAATAAACAGATTATGCCAGGATGACCACCAACGGTAGAAATGGGTTCAAAACGTCGGGATGTAATTTAAATTCATTATACGCGATATAATCCGGTTTTAGTCGTTTTTCGTGTTCATGAATATTTAAAGTGTTGACTAAATAGTTGTAACACGTGGATCATGGTGCTCGTGCCAGACCGGCGGGTATAAGGCAAGTTTTGTACTCTCACTAGAGTAGTAATTAAGGGTCTGAAGTGATGATTTATGCAGTATGCACGACTGAAAGTACATCCTTACGAACATGAGAAGTGAACACGTAGTGTGAACGATCGCAATAACTGACTGTTAATCTTGCCAGCGATATTTCTGGCGAGAATAGTCGGCACCTATTTTGTAGCGTTGTATCCCATGCAGTTCAGTGACCTCAATCTTAAGGTCGAAGCGACTTCGACCTGTGAGAGAATTAGCGATAGATAATCTCGCGCAAAAAAATCTAAATAAAAAAAGATTGTTATAGAGATCGTTGACAGTTTCGCTGTTTTTTCTAAAAAGAATACGGACGCAAAGACTAGCCCCTCACTGTTGGGTTGTGGCGAGGACAACCGTCACCCATCGGCAGCTCCATTGACGTCATGTCCTTGCTCCAGAGCAGTGACCCCAATTATTCGTAATCTCAATAAACCCCCGGTTATCATACCGGAGTATTAAGATAGCTTCAAGGTTCGACTTATCTAGTTTCATGCGTATCAATTTTTATTCAGCTTAATGTTTTAGTACTCATAATTTACTTCATTGAAAATTGAATTTATTGTCCTAGTGATAAGGTTTATATTTCTGTAATTAACAAAGGGTCTTCTCAGAATCATTAAAAGTTATGTTCCGCTAATAAAAAAAATCCTCCACCCCTATCGGACTTGATATCAAGTAAGCTTTTAATAAAATATTCTATATCTCGTATTTATTGTCATTGTTCCTCTAGACGGAATATGGACCCGGGTATGTCCTTAAACTACGTCTAACAATGAGAGGTAGGGCACAGCGATGACCATCACGCTTGAATCTGGGGCAGCCCAACTGGGGAAGTACCTCCTCCTTACAGAAGACCACAGCCATAATAGCACTGCTACCTTTCAGGTATGTAGTGTTGTGTTCCTGATGGTGAGTAAGGTTCCCAGAGCTCCAACCCCCCTTAAAGGCCGGCAACGCGCTTGTGACTCCCCTGAAGTTGCGGGTGCCCATGGGCGACGGTAATTGCTTATCACCAGGCAATCCGTCTGCTCGTTTGCCGCCTATGTCATAAAAGATAAAAAAACTTAACGCAGACAGTTGATGATGTAAATTAGATATGTTAAGGACTTCCTTAAATATATCAATGACCTACTTATCTCACGTGTTGATATTAACGCTCTTGAGCACAAACAAATATCTTACACGTGGCGGTGGCACAACTTACAGCCTTCGAATTCTGACATGCGCGAATTCGGCCCAGATATAAATATGTTTACTTTGACCTGTGACATCAATTGTAATGACGAATGGGCATCTGATTAATAATGGAAGAATACAGTAAGTATTTAGGTTGAATTGTAAACTGTATTTCTTATCTCTCCACGTAATTTGAGCGGATTGTACAAAAGTATAGAATAGGAGCCTTCACTCAATCTTTCCAAAAAAATATCTGCCATTTTTTGAGCGGGACGAGATAGCAGACATAAAAGAAACTGGGTACACGTGCAAAACTTTATCTTATCCACGCATACAAAAGTAATACAGTAACACAGATTTAAATTGTCCCACTACTACAAAGGAAACTAATAAAAGTATATATGATGCTTACATAGTTCTTAGCAATAAATGTAGGTCTAATTTTAGCATACTTTGGTCGCTATATAAGCATCATAAGACAGTATACACAGTAGTCCTTATTTACCTTCAGTATAATGACAGGTAAACCGTCAAAATCGTTTTTTTTTTGTCAATTTCGAACACGAACATGTTTAAATCGATTTTTTAATCGATTTTGTCCAGTTGGCATTATAACGTTTAGTATAACAATAATGAAAATTAAAGCAAATAATTAATATTCCATCTCGGTATAAATTTGATTGATTATTTAAAATAGGTTTTACACCCAAAACCAATGCATGTAGGCGTTTTAGCGGAGCTCGTCTCATCACAAGCCGAGAGCGATTACTAGATTACGAACAATCGTTTATTGAAAATAGTTTATTTAAGTGAATATTTTCCACATTATGTACACTTTTCCTGTTCTATATGCTCCAAGACTGAAATTTTGTCGGCTGTTTTATGGCAGTAACGACTGATTACAAACTATTAACAAGTTAACTTATCCAAAATGGCATGTATACAAAGATCCACGTTTGATTGTTTTCGTTTACCCGCAGAGCCTCTCCCCGCCCGTGTCGCCGGACGGCGAGCGGGACGGCTCGCCGCGCGAGGCCCGCCGCACGCACATGCACGCCGAGCAAAAGCGACGCTACAACATCAAGACTGGCTTTGACACGCTGCAGGCGCTCATACCGCATCTAAATGCCAATCCCGCCGCTAAGGTAACACCTGAGACCTAACTATCAAAACAGCGACTAAGTGGTTGCCATGCGTGGCGTTGAGTATATCTAGCATAGCATAATTATAAGAGGCGCTTTGACGCGCTACAGGCGTTCATACCGCACGTAAATGCCAATCCCGCCGCTAAAGTAACACCTGACACTATCCCATCCCATCTATCAAATCAGTGACCAAGTAGTTGCCACGCGAAGCGTTTCCCCTATCTTGTTCATGTATGACAAAATTTGGGCTATAAAGATGCATAAGCATTTGAACAGCTCGCTTTGAGCTCCGAGCTGCTTGCGAACAAAACTTTTGCCCGTTTTGTGCTCGGATGGGGAAACTCGCTGTCCTCCTGTTAACATCTATCGCTATCACGTCGCTTATAATAGCGAGGGAGTGGTTTGTAAATGTAAATTTCATTATTATTGTTTTTGCAGATAAGCAAAGCTGCCATGCTACAAAAAGGAGCAGAGTACATCAAACAATTGAAAGCTGAAAGGAACCAAATCAAGGAGGAAATGGAAAATTTACGACAACAAATTGAATGTTTAAACAATTCCATATCGTGAGTTATCATTACTTTATATATAAATGATAGTAACGACTAATAACCTAATGACACAGGAAATTATATACCTAAATTGTGTATCAACATCGTATACTATTTTATGTTTTGTCTATTTCTGTTTACCATGTTTTACTGAGATGTGATTATTTGGATGTTTTCTTAAGTAGGTGTTTGCGCATGTTTGTTTTACAACATTATATTGTGAGAAAAACATGACGTAATTGTGTTGATATAGGGATTTATGTTTTAGGATGAGTTGTTATTTGATAGGGAGATAATAAATGTGAAGAGTTAGTCAAGATAGAGATAAAACATTCACATATGCACGACAGAATATTTTTTTAGTGTTAAGTCATTATCAAATCCTAATAAATAAAGTTGACAAGAAATTAACGAATATCTCAAGTTTATATTTAGATATCTTAAAGAATAATAAATAATAACACATAAGATTCCAATCACGATTCAGCATATTATAAGATGCTAGTCTTGTTTAAGATTTTTTTTTTTAATATTAATCCGTCAGACATTTTGTGACAATATCAAACTCAATTTCTGTTATAGACAAGATTTTCTGACGGGCTTGTTAACGATACAAAATTACGTCATAGTTATGTGTAATTTCATAATTAGCAATTCGAGCGGAAAGTGCAATAGTCAGACTGCCTCTCATTTCTGACTTGTGTAAGTTTTACGTTATCGGTAATATTGTAGGATAATGCCGAATCACGGCACAGTAAAAGGCTACGTCCGGCTTGCTTCGGCTACTGGCAGGCGGCTTGCTTGGCGCCTAGAGCCTTCGCGCCTTGCCACAAAAAATCAACACGTTTGTTTACTTGGGCACACGTTAAGCCAAGCGCGCAGTGCGGCCGGTCGCAAACATTCAAGGACGATTGTTTTACTAAGCTAGTCGCTAGATGGCTGTAGGCACCAAGCAAGCCTGCCAGTGTAGTGTAAGCCAGGTTGTGGTGCGCAGGAACTGCCACTCGCTGCTGCCGGCCACGGGCGCGCCGGTGTCCCGCGCGCGCGCCGGCCGCCTGCGCGAGATGTTCGCGCGCCACGTGGCCACGCGCACCATGCACACCTGGAAGTACTGGCTGGTATCCTTTTTCAAACGCCCGGAAGTCCCTTTTTTTCTCACTTATATTAAAAACTAGATGACCTGTTGAACTGCGTAACACCCGTAACTTCTCTTTTTATCTTATTATATCTATGGTTATAAATTGGAATGTTAATGATTGAGAGGTAGGACCAATTTGTATGGGAATAAAGAATCACTGTTTTCTAATTATCATCACAATATTTTCGTGTTTTTACACAGCCTAAACCTTCTGCGGTCTAATACAAACATTTCAATACCATAATTATTACCTAAATTGGTTCAGCGATTGTGGAGTAACTAACAAACGCATTTCATTTTTATATATATAGAAGAGAGATTCGCTAATATCATTAGTTACTAATTATTATGCTACAGACGTGCTACAAGTTTGTATCTGTGGTTTAGAGTCGACGAATCTTGAAGAAATTAAGCGGTAGGTTCGTTTTTACAAGATTTCTGTACTTCCCTTTTATTTCGTTTTGACGGTCAGTTACTAGGTAAATCGCTGCTACCCGAAAATGATCCATAATGAAAATGAGCTCTTATTTTCACATACATAATAATATCATGCATTTTAAATGCACAGACAAACTGAAAATCATAGGAATAAATTGATATTATTATTTATCCATCACATACACTCCCTCATTACATTGTACACTTCTTTTCAAAGAAGTGAAGTTAAAAAAATATATAAAAGGAAATAAACTAGCATTTCTATTGTTTCATTATTTTACAAAAACACGACACGGGTGGACATCACGAGGTTAACGGCGGTTTTCCTCTGTTTGACTAACACCGTACAGATGTAATGCAAAACTATTTTCCGTCAGAACTCGTATCTCGATCGACATAGGACGGCAGCCAAACTGTCAAATCAATTACTTTATTAAATGAGTGACATTTTCATACCTATTCATATTGAACTTTATTGTTTAAAGTCACGTGTTATTTTTGACCCTGACATTTGTCACTAAATAATATTAATGGATATGAAAATGTTGCTCAATTAATACGATCATTCATTGACAGTTCGGGTGTCATCGTATTTCGATAAAGATCCGAGATTTCCCGGAAGGAAAATAATTTGTCACTGCACGTTCGTTATATGTCGCTTCAGGAGCGCGCTCCAGCGATATTACCTCAAACATATCGTGAGGTGACAACCAAAACTCACTAATTACTACCACAGTTTAATAGCCAAATGAATCATATTAGTATCCAGATAAGGTTGATATTTGTTTAATTACTTTTAGTAGTTTTTAGTAGTTTCGGTTGTCACCTGACGATATTGGCAGATAGAAACTATACCATCTTAAGCTAGCTTATACAAAGATCGTTAATTGAGTGTGTTAGTGTATGATTTCCTAAGCGCGTGTACAGTTTAGCGTGGTGTGCGCGGCGCTGGTGGACTCGTTCAGCGCGTGCGTGTCGTGCGGCAGCGGCGCCGACCTCGTGCGCACCACGCTGCTGTGGGCCGAGCAGCACTGCTCGCTCGTCGAGATGCGCCCGGGTAAATATTATGTGGCTCAGTCCACTATTATCTATTTACCTAGTTGCCATGGTTACGGTTTTATAAACTAATCTTTAACCGATTCAGTGCGGACGGCACGACAGGCGAGTCATCAATGTTTTTAACGTGTGGCGTATGACACGAGAGGAGTGTCATTACATTCTATGGAGTAAGGCACGCCGGTCGCATCATGAAATAGTTGTTCGCCGCCACAGACAAAAGTTTTTGAAAATGGAAGACGCAATGAATCGGTTAATAAACCTCGACTCTAGATATCGCATCGAAATTCTCTAAAGATACGTGTACATTTTTGTATTAGTTATATGGCTTTTTCATATTGGGCCATCTACCAAGCATGTTAGCACCACTTGTTATAACACTTGTAACATTTCTTCTATACTATAACAATATGTATACTGTTGTCTAATCTATAGGGCAGTCAGAATGTTAATTTGTAAATCATTTCTCAAAAGTTTCCTTTGAACTTCGATAGTTTGACAGGACTGTCAATTTTAAGTGGGCACAGATAAATGCACGCGACCGTACAGTCGAGTCGCCATCAGATATATCGGAGCTGTGGAGGTAGTCACAAATATCTGAATAACCTTCAAGAAAAGAGCGTATAGGGATCTTAAAGGCCGGCAACGTACTTGTGACTCCTCTGGTGTTGCGAGTGTCCATGGGCGGCGGTAGTTGCTTACCAATAGGCAATCCGTCTGCTCGTTTGCCTCCTATATCATAAAAAAAAACGCCTTGTCAAGGCGATACAGTGCATGTTCCATGTTATGACCACCTCCACAGCTCCAATGTATCTGAAGTACACCGCCGAGTCCGCCGAGCGAATGTATTCAACTGCTCGCTCGCCTGTGACGTGTTTTGCATTAAATGAATTAGTAATCAAGTTATCGCTCGCTGAGTGTAATCGGTTGATGAAGTGTTTTCATTTATCGCAAGAACCCCTGATAGCTGAACTTTTCAGAACAGCAACAAATACTTATATTAAAACGCAGCGTCACTAACGAGTATTGGTGATTCTTTGCATCGATTAATAACATTATGTATTTATTTTTGTTTGTTAGAATTAAGGCCGATTTTTCAAGCGTCAGATAAGCCTTATTCGGCGAATAACTCTGTGGGTATCTGTCAGATATGTGCTTAGACAATTGAAAAATGGGCCCTTAAAAGGCTAATTACCTCTTTGTTTAATATGATAGGTTATTACAGCAAAATGTGCCTCATAAAATACCTCGTATAATATTCTGTGGAGTTTTTAATTAATTTTTAAACAGCTTAATTTACGCTAACTCAACTATTCAAAGCATAACAATTCGCAATCTGACTTAGACGTATCAATGAGAGTTGCCTGTCTAAATCGATATAATACAAATAACGAGTCACAATACGAATAAATACATAACTCGTATTTCGTGTTCCAGCTGTCCTAAACTCCCTTCGCGTGTTGTGCACCACGACCGACATCCTGTCCACGCCGGAGCGCCTGCCCGACGAGGCGCGCGCGCTGCGGCGGCCGGCAGCGCGGGCGTCAAGACGGAGCCCACATAACACACCACTGTGGAGGTCCGACGTTTACTTGCTGACCACTTCACTTGCGTACCGAGGTATTCGTGCCATTTCACTGCCAACGAGAGAGTAAACACGGAAGGTTTCGGATCAACGTTCAATTACTTTCATGTATCATTTTTATTCACATTCAATTGAACTCTTGAGGAGATACAAATGATGAATAGTTGTTTTCTTGTTGGCAGTAGAAAGTGCATGCGTTTTCATTGAAAAATATGAAAACAATATAGATTTTGGTAAGCGGAAGTGAGGTGTAATCTTGATATTTTGTTATGGAATTGTTACGCGAATTTTAAGTTGTAAGACTTTCCATAATGCGAGTTCACTTTTTGAATTTAATGTACCTGATGAATCTGTTATACTTATTTCGATACAAGTCGAATTATTTCTGTTAATGATGATGCTTCTGTAAAAAACGCGCTATCCAATCAAATTATATTCTATATATTTCTTATACTTGTTTGTTTATCGCTCTACTATTCTCTATTGAAAATGCATATCACGGCAACCAAGTTCTCCGAACACGTGTTTACTCTCAGCACAATTTTTTTTGTAGCCTCTCGTTCAAAATCAGGTGACAAGTATATATAGTATTCATTGAACAATATTAGTGTCCTCGCATTGCGAAAATCTCGTGACTGTATGTTCGCCGGCTATTTATTTCTCAGCTTATTCAATATCGATGTACCTACTCTCTGAACTCTGACAGCAAATATACACCATTTGTTTCAAATACTAAAAACCTATAGTTTTGCTAGTGTTCTATACTCTGTGAATGTAAATAGTTTGTGTTAGATTGTTGTCTTGGAGTAAGTGTAATATTTCAATAGTGGTCACACGGTATCTCACGCAAACCCAATTTTACCAAACAGGAATACGAGTGTCCTTGAACCAATACGTCAACCTTATGTTTGTAAAATAAGTTCTCTCGTTTGGTCGATTAGTTCAATTGTTGAAATCACATAATTTTATCACTTCCGTTGAAACAGTATAGGGAATTATACTAACCTTTGGCCGGCGAAATTTGTAATTTTTCATAGTTATGTTGTATGGTGTTGTTTTAGGCATATAATGTACAAATACCTCATGAAATAATTTGTATCCCTTGCTACTTGTTAAAATAAAAAATGGACAAAGTGCTCGAAGCAAGATTAGGTACCAAGGATGATAGAACAGTAGGCTAGAGAATGTCTACAAAGTCGCGTTCTTTTAATATTTAAGCTATCCAAATTGATTCAAAGAAAAATCTTCTTTTCTGTGGTCAATAGTTAACAGCTTGTGTGATTCCACGTTACGTTTTTGTGGTATAGTGTCACATGAGAGGGGAACGGTTTATGCTGATATTTCATAGATTCTAATATTTGGCTTTAAAACTTTCACAATGTCCACAAAAAAGACGGCTTGTGGCGTAGTGCCTTCTGTAAACTTGTGTCGATTTATCTTGACAAAGAGAAATTTTCTTAAAACCGAGACATACTGCGATTAAAGCGCAATGGATGGCTCTAATGTGTGGTTGCCTGGTTACACAGTCGAACTCGATTTTGCACAGACATCATCATCCATGATTTCCATGATTTGTTGGTACCAATTAAAAAAAACTATTTGTGATAATGTAAAAAATCTGTTTTAATTGCTAATATCTTATACTTACGTATTAAATAGTAAGAGGTATTTGCACACAACGTTATGTTGGTGATTGGCAAATGTTCAAATATGCAAAATGTTGGTGTGCACTTGCGATTAAATGAATATTGTACAACGCACAAAATGAGTGAAGCGTGGTGCCGCCAGTAGATTAGGTTTCGTGTAAAGCCTATCATTAAGGTACTTAAATTTTAAAATTCGGGGACGGTAATTGGCGCTAAGTAGAAATTCTTTCTGAGAATATTTTCAATTGTCATTTCCAATAATTAACAAAATTATACTTACAATTAGTTAAAAAATAACTTTTCTGGCAGCTCAAGTTTTGCGATGATGAGATCAATTTTACAAAAGATATTGCCACAATTTAAATATGCTCGAATAATTTAAAATTTGGAGCGTAAATATATAAGTAGGTATATATTTCATAGAATTATATGGCGTAAATCTAGTGCCTTTTTCTATCTGGCATGTGGCACCAAGGGTGACGTTTTTCATGTTTTTACCAAAGAAGTAGTTTTCAGCTATGTATAATAATGATATAATAACAAGCACACGACGTACCTATCAGACATTGTAAACTACCCGTCCCGCCCGGCGAGCCGTGAATGCCAATACTTATAGTACTATAAGTGAAAATGAATTTAATGATGTCGAGATTTATTTAGAGTATATTTACGTAAGTGCCTACTTTAAGTAAATATTTTTATATGGATTGTGTGGTGACACAAATGTTTTATATTTATTATATAAATCGGTGCCAACGTAAATATTGTTGTAATTTGTTATGTAGTGATATAATTTTATGATGTATCGTTGTCTCTGAAGGCGCCCGCGCCGCGCCGCGAGCTTTAACGAGGAATGTGCAATGTTGTTCTATTGGAATACAGTTTGAAAACAAAACCAAAACACGTCTTCATTATTTATTCTGCTCCTCTCGTACTCCGACTACTCACTGCGTTCGAGTATTACTTATCATTATTTACAAAACAATACTATTTGGTACAAACTTTACATTTATATAAAAATGCTATCACTCTATAAAATAAAATAATCATCCTTCATTTCTTAATAAATATAGATACAGTTGAACTATAAACATTGAATACACTATAGGTACCTATAATATAAGGCTACCTATCCTACTCAAGTTATAAATATAACAATAAATAGATGCTGACACATAAATTGCGAGTACCTATCTTATTGTATCTTAATAAACATGTCATTTTATCTAAAAAACGGATTACAACTGATATGATACATCATTGTATTGTATTGTGTAGGTACAAGAAACTCACTTATCCTCCTAAGGGCACAATACCAGAAAAATGACAGTTCAATTTGTATTTAATTGTGTAGGAAATAAAAAAAAAATCTTTTGTTTCACAGTCGTAGGACACAAGAAAATGCAAGTCAGTAACAATGCATTCAGGTAATTGTTATTACATGTAGTAGGCCGTTGCGCTTGAGGAGGCCATAAAGACCAGATAAATGTGGACAAATGAAATGGTAAACTCTTTACCAGTTGTCAATAATAAGAGCAAGTCTATTTCGGTTTGCAATAGATTGCACGTAGACGTAACGTAGACGTTAAAACACAAATGATTCTGAATTAATTGAGTCTGAACTCCATAGTCATTCATTCATACTTTACATATAAATAAATAATTAAATTGCAGAACATTCTTACACAAATTGAGTTAAATTGACTGAGCCCCACGGTAAGCTCAAGAATGCTCGTGTTGTGGATACTCAGCCAACAATATATGTATATAATATACAAATACTTAAATACATAGAAAACACCCACGACTCAGGAACATATCTGTGCTCATCACATAAATAAATATCCATATTGGGATTTGAACACAGGATCGTCGGCTTCATAGGCTGGGTCGTTACCCACTAGGCCAGACCTATCTTCAGATACCTACTACCTACCGTACCTACTTTTCAATACTTTTTTTCAGTCCTCCGGCGAGTACAGGTAATCTAGAACCGGAGTCAGTCAAACACAAATGCAGCTGTATGCTGCATCAGCGTTGTTGCCACAGAGGTAGGTGCCAAACGATATATTGAGTTAGCTCAGAACCAGGGTCCTGCATGAGACCCTGCGCGGTGCCCGGTGTACTGCTAGTTACGGCTCATATAGAAATGTATCGGCTCTGACTCACTTGGCGACGCTTTGGCCACGTCGCTAATTTGGAAGCGTAGCCACGTTTACGGCTCCCCGGTTTACGTGGCGACTGGATGCTCTGGCAGCCTGGCTGCGCATAAGCTGCACCTCACTCACTCAGTCTCCAACCGGCCGTCATTTAGGACGCTCGCTTAATAATATAATCGCTAAATAAATCTTTTTTCTTCGTATTCTTCTTCGACGAATATAATAAATAAGTGCGATGTCCTCTACGTCGTCGTCGAACTGAGTGAAGAGTAGCCAGGGCTACTCTGTTTGGCGACCTTTGAATGCCAGGGGTAGCCATGCTCGCGTCGCCGGCGACGTCACCGTGGCACCCCGTGGCACCGGGGAGGCAGAGCCCTTAGGCGTGCGGCTGCGCGAGCATGGCGGCGAGGCGCGAGGCGGGCCGCGCCAGCAGCGCCGGCAGCGCGCCCTGCTCGGCGGCGCGGCCCGCGTCCAGCACCACGCCGCGGTCGTAGCCGCGCACCGACGACACCCGGTGCTGGAACGCAAGGTTTATTAACATTTGCAGAATAACAGACAGGTTATTCTCAGCATCAAAATACGATGGAAAGTAGGATCTTAGGGTTCATACAATTGTATATTTTCGAATGGTAGATAAAATTATTTTCCCGATAATGTATATTTTCATTTTTATCGTCATCAGTGGTAGTAGGTATCAGTGGCGGTGCATCCATTTTTTTCTTAGCCAAGGCTGAGCCAAAAGGGCTTTGTCTTTGTCTTTATGAGCCTAAGGTCAAACTGACCAAAACTGTCAAATTGTGAGAAGAGTAGTTAAGCTGGTGGAAATTGACTTGTATAGAAAAGCCCGACAAGCCCGGCCATTTTTTTTATTAAGTCGATTATTGGCGTGAGGGTTTACTTATCCAAGTATTTTATTTGGAATGTCGCTTCTACAGCCACGTGTAAATCTTACTCAGACATTACGATGAAGTATGACTCTTACCGCAACTGTCATGATAGTGGTATCGGGCACGGCGCTGGCTATGCTCGCCAGCAGGCTTCGCTCCGCCGGCGCGTCCAGCGCAGCGCCGGGTTCGTCAAGCAACAACGCGCTGGCCAGCCGGGCGTGCAGCAGGGCCCTGGCGGCACTAACGCGCGCCGCTCGCCCGTCGCTCCAACCGCATCGAGTCTTCCCTACACAACACTCTGGAACAATAAGTTACCAATTAAAACAAAAAAAAAAACTGGCATAAGCGTTTCACTTTAGTTGAAAAAAGCAGAAGTAAGTTATTACGGTTTTAAGGTGTGCGGAATTTCAAAATACGGGAATGATATCTGCTGCTACAAACCTCTCATGCCTGGATCGCGGGTGTTGGACCAGTAAGACAAGGTCATTAAGTGTAGGTGAGTACGAGTTTCAAAGTTTAGCTGCTCGTATTTTAAGATAGTCTTACCTAAGCCAGCTGGTTGAGACGTAACGAAGTCAAAAAGCCCGACCGCTCTGATGCTGTGCCATATTTCCTCGTCTGTGTGTACGGCCAGTGGATCCAGATTCTCTCGTAATGTCCCGGAAAACATGATGGCCTCCTGTGGTCAAAGGCAAAAATTGGCAAATTACAATGTTGATCACATAAATACGGCTTTCTACTACTCTTCCTCAAAAGGTAAAAGTTTAGCCCCATATAGGGATTGTTGAGCTACTAGCATAATTATGTTCGTAATTGTAGGAGACATATATCACTTGACATCAGTTAATACGAACGAAATACACGCCTAAATTACGAAGAAGTAAGTGGTAGGTATTGGTGAATATATTACGAACAATCTCTGTACGTGAACAGGTGACTGTTAATAAATATCTATTAGATATTTAAAATGAAAGAAAAATAGAAAATTATTGGCTCACAGCGGGACTCGAACCCACAACCACTGGACGAGTCAAAAAAAAAAATATTTTTCTTTCTTTATTTAAATATCGAAAATATTCGCTAGAAGACGTAAAAAATAAATCTCTATTAGGTTAGGTACAAACCTAAACCACACTAGGGTGATGGCAGCAATGTTGGACTCTAAGCTGACAGGCACCAATGATGGACGTTTAATTCAAAAACCATAAGGTTATACATTGAATATGTACGAACTGTTGAAATAACCACTAATGTTCATGATTGGTTCCTTGTCCATTATACTGGCGCCGTCACACTAACGGCCCGGTCACGACTTTGTGCGAATTGCGGCGCGGCAAGCGTTATTATCTGTTCATTGCGTGTGATACCAACTAACCGCAATGCATTGCGCGTCTTAACCGCGCAACGTAGGTACAGATAAAACGCTTGCCGCGCAGCAAGTCGCGCATTGTCGTGGCCGGGCCGTTAGTATTGCTGTCTTCAAGACTTACCTGCGGCAGAACAACGATCCGATGGCGGAGCGTGCGCAGCGGCACGCGCATGGCGTCGACCCCGTCGATGAGGACGCGGCCGCTCGTGATAGTGGTCCCGCCCACGCAGGACAGGAGCAGCGTGGACTTCCCGCTACCACTGCGGCCGCATATCGCTACCTGGACGTTTGTAAGCATATCTACATATTGTTTTCACCTCACTAGCTCGGAAAGAACTTTTTGTTCTTTAAAAACAGATAGCAAAGTTGCATTTTATTCACAAGAGTGCAAAGTAATTTCATACAAATTGTTTTTTAATAATCGAATGTTTTTTTGTTATTATCTAGTCAGATGTTCTTTTATTCAATGTTTTTGAGGTGAAAAATTGTGTGTCGGTAGCAAACAAAGCTAGCTACTCGGTAGCAAAGTGTGTTCCCCTCTCGTGCTTTGAGACCAAAAATGCTCAAAAATCCTAGCTAGCTCGGGTCTCAATAATAGCACGAGATGGTAAACACTAACTTTGCTCCCTTGTATAACAAATAACTATTAAATATCAATATAGTGATATGAGATATTTTGAAATGACTAATTATGATTAGCGCCATGTAACTTAATTTTTTTGGTACGTACCTTTTGTCCAGGGTTTACAACAATGTTAATATCGTGCAGAATTGGAAGCGCGCCCGGCTCTTGACCTTGGACGGTCACGTTTTCGAACTCAATCTTCCCATCCCGTTTCCAACCTGACGGTATTGGACCTTAAACAAATTTAAGTTTATTATTTTATCTACGAAGTTTTACCTTTTACTTTCTTTATTGCTCAAATATTTATTGACTTGACTTGTTTCAATGAGTCAACTCACAGTCTTCCCTGTAATCTTCTTGAGGGACGGCAGTGTGCGCACGGACGCGTTCCACGGCAGCTAGTTGGAGGTCCAAGTCTGCCCGGCACTTAGCCAGATGAGCCAGGAAGGCGGGCAGCAGCAGGGAGTAGGCGCCCGCCAGCCCTGCCGCCACCGCGCTGCCGCCGTACAAGGCTACTCCGAGCGACACGCACACTGCGGCCGCCCCTACAAGATCCTGAAAAATAAAATCTCTAGCATTCCAAAAGTTTTTTTTATACAAGACTGACTAGCGTTTGACCTCAGTCGCACTTGATGGTAAGTGACAACGAGGTCGAGGGTGTAGCACGCTGGTTCAGTAACAGCCTATTCACTCTTGCCTTGAAAAGACCCAAATTATCTTTATCCTTAGACCCAAATTACTTTATTATAAATTATCTTTCCGGAAATACAAACGAACGGAGCGAATTCCATTCCTAATTAAGCTTCCTATCTATTTAGACACCACACTTAGTATTTTTAGTAGTCCTAAAAAATGTGCACAAAAATTGGAAATTATCATACTTTTATATCCTATATGGTAGAGCGTACTTTTCTGCCAATAATACACAGACAGCAGCCACAGACGCAGTAGACGCTAACATTATAAATATTAGATAGTGGCTTATTGTATTGTCTGTTTTCATCATATGTCTACATGTAATATGGCGATTTCACTTTTAAAGTTTGAAAAACATTGGAAATTCTAAACAACATTGTCCCCAAAATTTTTAACCATTTAATTCCGCAGATAGCTCTAGCTGTAATCTTTGAGAAAAGGTTAATTACAAGCGTGAGTCCCAGCCAGCGAATAGCTGAATTGTGTAGCAGAAGGGCGTTATGGTTGCGGTCGAGCCGCTTGAGGAAGGCGGCGCGCAGGCGCGGCTGCAGGCGGCCCGCGCGCACCGTGCCCGCGCCGGCCGCCGTCTGCGCCGCCAGCGACACCACGCCTGCCGCGCTGTACGCTTCGCTGCGCTGGAGTTCTCTGAAATAACCATGCTAATAACATAACTGTACCGGCAGAACAGACATGAATAAATTATAACAACTAAACAGATAAAAACATAATTTCACGCCATTTCATTTGTTTTTATTTTTTATAGATTTTAGTACAACCAGATCCAATTCAATTCAATTTATAAAGCGGTAAGGCGGCATATGAAGTTGCGGTCTCGGGGACACAGCTGGTTGATGATGTATTTGGTTAAAGAATTAATAATAATAATAGTCCCTTAGGGCATTACGGACGGACTACATGCTACCCCAAAATTTATATGGGAACTGTACGAAGACTGCACGAACACTGCAGCGTTTCAGTAGAAATTACGGCCCTTATATAAGTTTCCAAAGATCTTAATATAAGTTACCTTGCGTTGTGCAAGTACACCGACTGTAGACCCAGATAAATGAGGCACGCCGGCAGTAGCGCGAGCAGCGTCCACGGCGCTGTGACCGCGTTGACGAGCAGTGCAGCCCCGCACAATAATGCCAACTGCGCCCATCGGCTCACGGCGATGGGCAATTTCTAAAAAAAAATGAGATTCACTCATAGACATAGATACCATTTAACTAGACAGTGTGGTAATAATAATACTACTATAGAAAGGGGTGGTCTTATGTAACTTTCCATAGGTATGGCAGAGATGGCGCTACTTTCGTCCGTCTTTGTTAGTCTCACATATCTTTGTTCAAACTGAACCCTTCAAAGTTGGAGGGGTACAAACAGATTCTTGTGTTCTCAACCGAAGTTGCGGTAATTAATACAGAATAAGCTAATATTTTTGTTATAAAGAGTGTCTTGTAAAGCAAAACTATTGTGGATTGTTACATTTTGGGCTGCAAAAGCCAAAATCTTTGTCCCTTACTGGCGCTCCCTTACTCCTCCTAGGGTTAATTTCGATACATTAAATTTCCAGAGGCTCTAGTGTAAGTTACTTTTGACGTAAAGAAACGTGTCGAACGCGTGATAATGTTATTTATATGGGAAACACTAACGTGATGGTAAAGTAATATTACGTTAAAAACTGACACTCGGGGCTCAGTACGCTGTCAATTATATATTAACGTAATATTTGACATATCAAACGCACGTCATACCTTGTCTATGACCGCGATGTCGGCGCCGAATCGCATGAGCGCGGCGCCGGGCGCCTGCTGCAGCGGCGGCTGGCGCAGCGCGGCGCGCAGCAGGCGCTCGTGCAGCGTGCGGCGCGCGCGGGCGCCGGCCAGCGCGCACGCCGCCTGCGCGCCGCCCGCGCACCACAGCCCCGCGCAGCACACCAGCGCGTACGTGCGCACGGACTTCCACATCTGCCGACATAGGTTACAGTCGTGCGAGGGCATCGTATTCTGAGTTTCTACCAGAGGCGAGCGAGTATGTGTAGCGAGGAACCCGTTTTAAGAACCAACGGAATCACAGTATTTACCGAAGTTAGAGAAATGAAGTAATTCTATTGGCTTCTCTTTCAATATCCGTGTATATACTATATATTCCGCTTCATTCAAGAATTATTTTTAACATATTGTATATATTTCTTTTATAATTATTTTGATTCTTACATACATGTCTTACACTCGTAAACAGTCGTTAGTTTTTAAAAGTAGGCAGCAAGTAATAGTCGCTGTACCTGTTCTTCCGTAAAAGACTCCTGCGCGTTCCCCGCGGCGGTGTACCCGAGCCAGCAGTCGGCGGCGACAGCGAAGCCCTGCGCCGCCGCCGCGGCCGCCCAGTACACCGCGCCCCACCAGCCGCACGCGCGGGCGTAGCCCCATGAGACAGTACACTATAACCAGATAAGAACCAAATTATAAATTCATACTATATTGTAGAGGTAAGTAGGTTATTGGTTATAGTTTAAGTAATCTAACCTTTTTACCTTGTAAGAATTGGTAGGTACTTGTTTTGTTTCATTGAATCTTTACAAGGCCCATAAATCGAAGTATTTGCATTAGATTTCGTTTTTATTTCATTCTCATTTTCGTACTAGGTTAGTTAAAAGAAATTAGACACAGGCATAAATTAAGGAACATAACACATTAATACAGAACATATAATTGAATAGTAGGTACATTACTTTTTTCACGCCGATGTATGTAGGTACAAAGCGCTTATCTTAAACATACATAAGTAAAAAGTATTGTGTCTCATCTGTGACATGGAAATTAAAAAAGACCCACTTCAATTTCATTGCAGACCCTAGCCGCGGCCGAGATTTTATACATCCCAGCCCTAATAATTATAAATGTATAATGAACATACTATTGTCAATATTTCATTCCATGGTCAAAAGAGTAAATTGCCGACCTCGTTAACAGTTTCCTCGTCTTTGTTGGCAGCAGGCTTGTCGGGCAATGCCAATGTGACATCGACCCCGTTAGTCCCAGTCGAGAGGCAGGACGTTTCCAGAGCCGTTTCGTTTGCGGTCCCTGTACCGAGATATGCTGTAAGTGATTTCAGTTTCTTCATCGTTTTAATATATTTATATACCTAATTAAGTAGTTTTATAAATACCGTTTGCGTGGGTCTCTTCAGGTGCACTTTCTGAATCGGAACTTATTAACCGACGAAGAGTTCGCGGTGTCCATCTGAAACCAGCATTTGAAAGAATTTGTCACGCATCTATAAGATCAATTAAGCTCTAAACATTGGTGCATTAGATCTGACCTGCCGAGAGTCCGGTGCGGCCGGGGCCTCCTCAGCAACCGCCGCAATAGACTAGCCTCGCGCCGCAACCCCGCACTAGACTCGTCCGCGCTAACAGCTCGGCGTACGTCTCTTCGCCACCTATTACCAAATAAATGTATGACATTTCTTGGAGGTCATCATCATCATCACAGCCATAAGACATCCACTGCTGGACATAGGCCTTCCCCTTGGACCTCCACATGTACCGGTTGGAAGCGACCTGCATCCAGCGTCTTGAGGCGACCTTAATGAAGTCGTCTGTCCATCTTGTAGGTGGACGTCCTATACACTGCGCTTGCTAGTCCGTGGTCTCCACTCGAGCACTTTTCGACTTCTTCTGCCGTCTTCTCTGCGTGCAATGTGGCCTGCCCATTGCCACTTTAGCTTGTTAACCCGGTGGGCTATGTCGTCGGTAACTTTAGTTCGCCTACGGATCTCCTCATTTCAGATCCCTGAGTGTAAGTTTTTAACGTAACATTACGCCACGAACGCGTTTACGTTTCACATATAAATAACATTATCACTTACGCGTTGGTAAACGTTTTTTTACGTCAAAAGAAACTTACACTAGAGTCTCTGAGTCGATCATGTAGAGAAACTCCGAGCATAGCTCCCTAACTTGGAGGTAAACTAAATTTATTTCATTGATTAAATTAAATGTCGATTTGTAAGCTATTTTTCACTGCTTACCAGTATAAACCGTCATAACGAAGAGTTTATCATACCTGCTGTCAGGTCCAGAGGAGTAGGGTCAGAACCGGTGTCACTTTTTTTGACGTTCATAATTATAGTGTGCATAAATTAAAAAGAATAAACATCTTTCATCATCATTGTTACGAGAATGTCAGGAGTGTGTCAAGTCAAGATCATTTTGAACACCTGGTCCCGACCTAATTGCAGCCATACGTCATGCTTCCTATAGTCCAACCGGCATAACGAATGGTGTATAGCATAATATCGAGGGTAATGAAGTATTACTTGTAATTATGCATCGACGGAGGGGGCGACGAGAACTGCCGCGAGAGCGCCGGGCGCTGCCGGACCGCGGCCCGGCGCCAGCTGCCGCCGGCGCATGTGGGCACCTCGGCCAGGAGGTGCGCCCCCGCCGCTTCGCTGATGCCTGCCTGCCGAATCAATCACAGAGGTGAGGACACAGGCGTAATAAGATCGTGGCTATTCATCATCATCATCATATCATCATCATCATTTTGACGACCGGTCTGGCCTAGTGGGTAGTGACCCTGCCTATGAATCCGATGGTCCTGGGTTCGATTCCCAGTCAGGGCATTTATTTGTGATGAGTACAAATATTTGTTCCTGAGTCATGGGTGTTTTCTATGTATTTAAGTATTTATATGTATCTATCAATTATATATATCGTCGTCTAGTACCTACAACACAAGCCTTTTGAGCATACCGTAGGACTGATGTGTCAAATTGTCCTGAAATATTTATTTATTTATTTATATTTATATCAGCCCTTTATTGGCCACTGCTGAGCATAGGCTTCTCTTCTAGTACGCCACTTGTCCCGGTCCTGAGCCAATCTCATCCAACAGTGACCCGCAATCTTCCAAATGTCGTCGACCCAACGTGCCAACGGACGCCAGGGGCTTCTTTCATTCGAAAGCGGCCACCACTCCGTTAACATTCTAGTCCACCTGCCATCACTCTGCCTAGTAACATGCCCTGCCCAATTCCATTTTAGATGTGGCTATTACTTATAGTTATAATGTTTTGATACAAATAGGCACCTATAATAGTACTGCGCCTCTATTGATGTGGCGTAATATGTAGGTGGCCTCTAAATATAGTCTGGGAAGACTTGATTTGACCTTCGCATATTGTAGATTTTTAGTGATATAATGTGATTTATTTTAATGGCAAGCACCCAATGCTTAAATGAAAACCCTAAGGTACTGACAATATAGGCGTTCCACGATGTAGGTACTTAAACGAGAAAATACGTTTCACAATTACGAACGATTTTACAAAAAAACACAAAAATAATCCTAATAGTTATTTGTTATACAAGGGTGCAAAATTGTATTTTAACTGCGAGTGTGGGATTGAAACTCGAGCAAGCGAATGGATTCTATAGTTTAACCACGAGCAAAGCGAGTGGTTTTAAAATAGAATCCTGAGCGTAGCGAGTGTTTCAATACACGAGAATTAAATTACAATTGCACCCGTGTGTAACACAAATCTTTTCCCCTCACTACAGCGAGGAAAGTGAAACATGCAAAAAAACGTTTTGAAATCGCATTAACTTCTTCTTTGCGTTTAGATACATTCAACATTTTTACAAAAGGCGCCTTTAGCTTGGTTAGCTTGTGGTGGCCAGTACGATTTTCGAGTGTTCTAATTCGATTTTCTACTCGGTGCGTGTGCGAGTTACCGCCGCCGCCGCGGGGGCAAGTGAATTGTACTTCGCGAATTTAGACTTTAAAACCATAGCAGTAAGAGCTATGAGAAGTCAACTTACTTTAATCACTAGTGGATAAAATGCGTTTTTACCCTCTCGTATTAAAGGATAAACAAGCGCTTTACGAGCTAGTGACGACCGGTCTGGCCTAGTGGGTAGTGACCCTGCCTATGAAACCGATGGTCCTGGGTTCGATTCCCAGTCAGGGCATTTATTTGTGTGATGTTCACAGATATTCGTTCCTGAGTCATGGGTGTTTTCTATGTATTTAAGTATTTATAATTTATATGTATCTATTATATATATCGTCGTCTAGTACCTACAACACGAGCCTTACTGTGCTTACTGTGCGTACTAGGTCGATTTGTGTAAGATTGTCCCGAAATATTTATTAATATTTATTTATTTTATTTATTAGTGAGGGGAAAAGATAATTTCTGTATAAGGACGACGCCTTGCGTAGCAATCCAATAAATAATGTTTTAAATTGTTTTTCACTTATGGTAATTTTTTTTAAAACCAATTTGCAATTCTGTCGATACTTTACGTAATAACTACATAAATTGTTATTGTAAGACGACTCCAGCATTATCTTTATTGATCCGTAACAATATTACTATGCTTACAATAGAAGTCGGCCGATGAAAACGTTCTGAACTGTGCCCGAAGGTGACATCAAGTCATACTGCCTACCTATATGTATGACGTTAACGGACAAAACAATCTATTGTTCCACACATGACTCATTTCTCATTTAGTCTATTCAAATCATTACATTATTCTGTTTTAAGTATGATATTTCGTATTAAACTGTATACTTGTACTACTTGTAGGTACCTAATTATCTATTACAACCAGCCAATTCATAGTAGGTAGGTAGGTATACGAATATTAACTACGAATAAGTTATACGCAAAATTGTAAAAGAATTCTACTTAAATTATATAAAATAGGGACCTATCGAATAATAGTAATAATAACGGAATAGGTTTCTCTTTCTAATCATACTGATTTAAACTTTCACGAGTTTCCAAATTATTACAAATAAACACAGGTATTTTTTAAAGTTAATGAATATACACGTTCTAGTCCCGTTTATTTGTAATAAGCAAGTCCCGGATTTTTCACGGCAAAACAAAACACTATCGTAATCTAGCCAGTGATTGAAATATGATTATATCGTTATCGATTATTATTAGGTACCTACATAGGTATAAAAATAACATGACCATATTTTAACATTGTTGACAATTTACAGCGTAAAAACAACGTTTATACTTTTTTTTATTAAAAAACCGGCCAAGTGCGAGTCGGACTCGCGCACCGAGGGTTCCGTACAAACCTGCAAGGTTTACAAAGTTTATATTTATTAAAAAATATATATTTTGTAATGTAACTAAAAATTTAAGGTTTTCGGAATTTTTCCTTTATGTGTGCTATAAAACGTTGCTTCATGCCAAATTTCAAGATTCTAGGTCGACTGGAAGTACCCTTTAGGTTTTGATTCCCTTGCAGTACTTGCGAGTTTCAAAATATGCAGCTTAAATTGCTGTTTCTTTTGATTGCGTTGACATAGAAGTTTGATTTTGCTACAGCTTAAAGGTATTATAGACCTGAGTATTTGGTATGAATTTCAATTTAATACCTCTACGCGTTTATGAGGAAATGGGTAGTAAGTTTAAAATTATTAAAAAAAAATATATTATGTGATGTAACTAAAAATTTATGGTTTTCGTAATTTTTCCTTTATCTATGCTATAAGACGTTGCTTCGTACCAAATTTCAAGATTCTGAGTTCACGGGAAGCACCCTGTAGGTTTTGATTCCCTTGCAAGTGTCGAAAATTTGCGGCATAAACGGCTGTATCTTTTGATTGCGTTGGCTTAGAAGTTTGATTTTTTCACAGCTTCAAGGGACAGTAGACCTGAGTAATTGATATAAATTTCAGCTTCATACCTCCACGCGTTCCTGAGAAAAAGGGTCTTGACAGACGGACGGACGGACAGACGGACAACAAAGTGATCCTATAAGGGTTCCGTTTTTTCCTTTTGAGGTACGGAACCCTAAAAACTAGAAGTAAAAAAAAAAGAAATAATTGACTATAAAATTTAAAGTCTAATTTCTAAAGTCTAAGTTCTAGTGACTTTAAAATTTAAAGTCTATTTTTTTTTAATTTAAAAGTTACACCTAATGTAATGACATTTAAAGTTTAAATGTCATTACATTAGGTGTAAACATAAATTGCGTCTAGATATTATTTATATCCTATGTCGCTTTGTAACCGACTTGTTTGATATGCGTATTAATAGTCTTATGGAGTAATAATATTAAAGTTAATAAAAATGAGAAGAAATTGCATCTGTTTCTCATACATAATTTCATACACACTTCACGTAATTTTTTTATTATTTTTTTATTTTATTGGTGTAATTTTTTCTTCTACACAATTATCGAAATCGATAAAAATAATGTTTCTATCACTGGCTAGATTACGATAGTGTTTTGTTTTGCCGTGAAAAATCCGGGCTCTGGTAATAAGGTTCCAAATCATTTCGTACCCTACCTGCCTAGGTTATTTTACTTCCTTGTCAATGATCCTGTAGGTATTATATTCAATATTACTTATCACCAACAACCAACAAAGATAGACCGAGAGTTCACAATAATTGTCAGTAGCTTACCCCCACTGTAGTATCGTCCGACATACTCCGACTGAACCTGGCACGGCTGAGCGCCCGCACGAGCCGCGTCCGCTCCCGCGCCGTGCCGCCCGGGGGCCCGGCGCCTCCGCGCGCGGCCGCCGCTCGCGCCTCCCCGGCCAGTCGCGCCCAGCGCGATATCGCTGTGTCGTTATCAGTAAGCCGCCCAAAACTAGCTACACGACCGTCCTCCATCACTATAATCTGAAACACATCGTAGATTATGTAATGCAATCTACGAAGTGTGTAGTGCATTAAATATATATTTAAAATACACCAAACTTTTGTATAGATAAATCAGCGAGAGTTAGTCCGTTTTCTATTGGGAATCGGAGCTTGTATGGAGAGGTATACAATTTTGAGTAAAGCAATGCCATTTGGTACGAATGTTATACAAGTCCAACTGAGCCCAAAACGCCCGGTAGCCAGTCTCAATTCCGCGACAGGTTTCAAAGTACAAAGCTCCCGGCGCTCAGAAAAAAAAATCTGGCGGATTAGTTTGGACGTTTAAGTCAAGTTTGGTGTCGTTATAAGGTTACTAGATGCCCAATTCATTCCCCATACTAGTTTTTAGGAATCCTTAACAAAATATGACGCAATGCTTGAAATAATAAACTTTTAGGAGTAACGAAATACAAAAATAATCCTCATATTTTCATATTTTTGAAACTTGGTTTATAAAAAATACCATCCGAAAGCGCATTTAATGGAAATTCTAAAACTATTTAAAATGAATATAAATTTGACTATTTTCAGTGTGAAATAAAATAAAATAATGAAAGTGCTGCGACGTTCGTCAGCGCACTGTAAGGGACGCCTGGAACCAGCCTTAATTTAGTTAGTAATTCACGAAACAATGACGTCATATTAAAAAAACAGTAACCGTACATGTAAAGTAAATTGTCCCTTCTGGACCATTTTGCCTAATTTATTAGAGCGCGAGTGAGTCACTGATCCATATATTAAGATGAGAAGTTAACTTGATTCTATTTTCGCTTTCAAAGGTACATGAAAGCGCCTAAACCTATAACTATTGTTATGCTTTGGTCATTACTTCGTAATTAAATTAAATTATATTGGCGATTATTTTGTGTTCGAACTTTGGCCTCGTAACATCGTGACATTAACCGTGTCGCATTGGACAATAAATGTTTCTTAAATTAAATACGTATTTACTTAAGATTAGCCCCTATCCTAACGTTTTTGGGTGATTATTCGGGCGTTTGAACCGTTCTTATTACTCTGTCCAGATTTCTGTAGAAGTGCCTGCATTATAAGTATATTAAGTAGGTTTTGGTTGTCATTTAGCCAGCCCAGCTGTCTACCAGTAAACCAAAAATAACACCAAACTGTGTGATCATTTCTACAGAAATTTGGACAGAGTAATAAGAGCGGTTCAAACGCCCGAATAATCACCCTTTTATTTATAGGTCGGTATTGATAGTATGCTTATCAAGCTTTAATTAAAGTAAATTAATCTTACTTAATTTGCCGCGTGATGCCGGCTGACTAGAATAGCACCACCCCATCTCTTCCCGCGGGTGTCGTAAGGGGCGACAAAGGGAAAAACCCTACGGACGGGCAGCAGCGTCCGTCGAAACCCAACCTACAGCTACTGCGGTCACCAACCCGCCTGCCAAGAGTGGCGACTATGGCAATTACCCCCAAGATGATACAAGTCATACTTGTGGGAGGCCTATGTCCAGCAGTGGACTGCATACGGCTGAAATGTGTGGGTGTGTAATTTACGTAAGTTAAATTATTAGTAATCTCACTTGAATCTCACCGACCGTAGCGGCGGATTTGAAGTTTGTACAGATAGGATGTTTGAGGAGACTATGTAGTTATACATATGACTGACCAGATCAGCATAATGCAGCAGCTCAAGCCGGTTAGTAGCCAGAAGCACGGAAGTCCCTCCCCTCGCAGCCGGCACCAGAGCCCGCGCGACCAGATGCCTCGCCAGCGCTGCGTCCAACGCGCCCAGCGGCTCATCCAGCACCAGCAGCCTGGCCCCGGAGTAGAGCGCACGGGCCACGCTCACACGAACACGCTGCCCTCCTGATAGAGGCGAACCCTGGCTGCCTAATTGAGTCGCGTCCCCTTCTGTAAAACAAACCGATATTTAAATCATTCGATTATAATGTAAATGTAGAGAGGAACCATCAGATCAATGGGTAAGTACAAGCGCAAGAAGTAGAGGTACATTGCTTTCCTACCGGGCAGTAGTTGCAAGTCCGGCACCAGGCCGGTGGCGCGTAGGATCCGCGAGTACTTGCTGTGGCACCAGGCGCTGTCCATCACGATGTTGTTTCGCACCGACCCCTCCAGCAGCCACGGCGGCTGTCCCGCAAACCATGTTGAACAATTCCTAAAGATCCCAACCGTCTTAATTTAATAGTCATTAAAATTTAGAACGGTTGAAGTTAAAACTTTCTAACAAATATATACTTAAAAACAATTTGTTATATAGTCCAGTTTGTAGCAGGAATGTGAATAGAATAGAATAGAATATATTTATTGCTTTCATGTTGTTACAGAAGTTCTTATGGCTAAGTACTCGTACAACTAAGAACAACAGAAGACCCATTGTGTTAGAATTATTTCTTCAAATACAATTCGTATTTATACGTTTCGCCTAATTCATGAGTTAAAGCTAAGATACCTATAGGTAACAGCATTATCATAAAATCAAATTCCAGATTCTTCTTTTAGGTTTTTTTATTTATTTATTACAATTAAAACATCAGTGCAACGTCCTCAATTCGTCTTTCTTATAAAAAATATCTAGTAGGTACCGTGCGATGATGCTCATAAAAAGTTTGATGGCATAAAAACAATATTAACCTTATACGTAATATACGTATTGTAAAACATAAATCCCAGCGAAGTGACCTTCAAGGAATCGTATTGATCTTAAAGGTGTACCAGTCATATTCGATTGCTTTGTCTACTGAATGCATATAAAATTGTAGGGAACTAGGGAAGGCTGTAATTAATTATCACTTAACATTTACCCGCTTCTATAGACTTCGCCTCGTTCGAAGTACATTTCTCCTAGGACACAGGAGAGAAAAGATGTTTTCCCTGATCCACTAGCACCAACCACCATTATCAGTTTCCCTGCAAAAAGAAAATGGGATATGTAAAAAAGGATTTAGCTACCAACGTTTTGCAGTCCATCAAGCCTTAAATTTTATTACCGGTAGGAATATCTAAACTGTCAACTTCTATGACAATGTCATTCTTTGGTCCCCAACTGAATCCTGCGTCTCTGAACCTAATTAAAATTTCTTGTCGATTTTCTGACACATTGAACATGTCCTCGTCCGAAAACTGGTCGCTACTCAGATCATCGGCCTCGTCCTTGACAGGAATTTCCGTTAAACTATCATCCGGTTTAACATCAACAAATGCGTCATTAAATGTATCTCTCGATTTCTTTTGACAAGTCGCTTCATTATCTTCTTCTCGGATGTTTTTGGATTCTGGAAGATCTAAATACCGCTTTATCCTGTTAGTGCTGACCTAAAAACGTTATGAACACCTTTATTAACTCGTAGTGCAAGTGCATTTAAAGTGGCCCCAACAAAATTAGATGAGAAAACATTGATGTCGTCTTACCATCGCCTGAATGACCATGAGCACAGTCACCGGTAAGATAAGTAGCGGAACGGACAGCTGGTTGAACAGGGCTAAGCCAGTGAAAATATTGATTGCCGTAAACGTATTACTGTCATCTAAATAGTAGTATACTGTGAAGGTAATCATTGTCACCAATATCGTAGAAACTTGGGTGGTAAAAGCTGAAATCCAATTAGGAAATTTATGTGCAAGTACGCTTTATAACATAATTAATTCTACTTGTATGTAGTAAGTAAACTCGACTGCATACATACTCGTATAACTATTTATCTTTAACCATTGAAATAAGGTATAAAATTGTATATTTAGGGGCTCGAGTCGAGTACAGCCCACACAGCGATACGAGTAACTACATAACAAACACTCTTAATTTACCTACTACAACATGGTACATACAGTTAATTCCAAAATTGACACTTAACACACTTGAAAAAACAATTAAAATCAATAAACAACGGAAAACAGTTTTACGTACTCAGAGAGCTCCAATATATTGATTCCTTATTCAGAAACTTCAGTTCCAATTCCCTTAAGTTAAGAATCTTTTCGTTAAAGAGATCCTCCCATACGTATAGTTTGATCACATGCATCCCTTGTAATATCTCCGCCAACTTCGTCATCCTATGGTCAGTACATCGCCCGATATCTTTAGAATTGTCAAAGATTTTCTTCCCTAAGTAGAATTGCAAAGGAGTAATAAACAAAATGCTAGATGCTGAACCAATAATTGCACTTACTCCCAGTTTTGTATACAATAAGTATAAAATTACAGCTACCTGAAATGTTGAGGAATGTTAATATTCATACTAATTTTATACATAGGTACCCGTATTTTTAAATATGATTAACTTAGATTGTTATTCCAGGGAGGCAATTATTGAGATTCGTGCACTCGAATTCAAAAAACTTTGAAATCGAGTGACGTGTTGTTGAGTGAGTCACGAATATAATTGCACACAATATTTCTCACCATTATTTTTGCACAAAATGTATAATTTCAATGTCAAAATGTATTGAATAATAATATGGATGAAATTACAATACCTTGAGCGGTATCGCCCAAGTGTAATGACAGATCCAGACGCAGGACATGACATTGTAAGTGTCCTGCGAGACCAAATTGGTAAGGTATCCGGCGTGGGTGTTGGACTCGGGCGGGCTCAGCAGGGGGGCTTCCTCGCCAGCCGTGTCGGGCGCCGACCACGGCGCCAGCCGCATGCACTTGTCATACACCATGCCCTGTACCGTCAATTCAAAACTGAGATCTAAAACACGCCCTTAAATTTAGCATATTCCTCGTTTTAGTCATGAAATACTACTTTATGAGAATCTTAATGTTTTGTGGTATCACTCGTCGATACAAATATTGTCATTATACCGCCATGTCATAGCGGCATCAATAAATAGTAAACGCACGATGCTAATTCGTATATTTTTTACTAATATAGGTATATATTTCTCTACAGTTTGCAGGGATAGTTTTTGTCGCATTCCAATTGCTTAACGTGCAGAAAATATGTTATTCTTATTTACACGTGAAGTAATTTAAGAATGGAAGACACTGGTGCGTCGTTTCATAAACTAACATTGATGCTAATTGTCTTATTGATAACGTGAACAGTCATGAAACCGCCTAACAACCAAAGGGAATGGTCTAATTCAAAGGACATACGTACTTGTAAAGCCGTCTTTAGCCGAGTCCCTTCCACAGTTACTAAATGCGTCGAGTTTTGAGATAGCAAGCCCTGGCTTATCAGTGCTAATGTCATTATGAGGAGCATTATATATCCATTACTCAAAAATTCGTCCACGGTCACTGGAGCGTCTAAGTTGTATTCTTGTCTCGTATTTTGAATGTATCTAATGACCACGGCTAGACCCAGAGGCGGTACTACGCCTATTAAATCACTGAACAATTTAAGAACTCCGGCTATATAAAAGTTTGGCCACACCATACGGATGTAGCACGTCCATATACTGGAAGGGATGCTTTCCATTTTAGTTTTCTGAAATAAAGGTAAAAGAATAACAATATTTACACCGAAATCACAGGTACAAATGAAGCCACGAAAAGCGAGTTATTAGCTGACCTTATGTTTGTCATGAATCTTCTTAAGCTTATCATAATGTGTCACTGATCGTTCGCCCTCCGGGAGTTCACCTAAATCTTCCTCTTCTAGCGGTGACTCATATCCCTTGTACAAAAGCGAATTGAGCCAATAAAACGATATCTTTGAATAAAAGTGGCTATCGTTATGCAAATAACTGATGTCGCTTAAAATATCGGACGAAGATTTTTGAGCATTCTGAAATCGTTTTGTTACCTGAAACATTAATAATTAGGTAATTATAGCTTTAGGTATGCTTAGGACTTAAGAGCACATATCACATCTCTGGGTAGGATCTCAATAAGGTATGTTATAAAAGACAAAACAAATGAATAAGAAGTAAAAGGTGTATTATTAAAAAGATGAAGGCTAATTGATGACTGAATAATGGAGAAGTATATTGAAAGGATTTTCTAGCGAAGATGTTGGCGCCAGTCGAGTGTGTCGCCAGACGGCGGCTGCCCGTCCGACACCCCTGTTTGACTCCGAGCATTAACATTCAAAGTATAATAAAAAAAATTGTAGTGAAATATTTAGTGTCCAGTTGAGTAGAGAATAATAAAGCGTTGACATCTAAACAGTTTATTTTTGAATTATGGTATAATTTATACGCTCACATCGTCATAACTTTCATCACTATTATCGCTATAATAAAATACTAACATTTATTTTATTGTCTACTGTGCGCTGCTTGGTACTACTTTTAATAAATTACTACCTACAGCTTTGAAAGAGCAGATATAGGTATTTACGTAATTTTAGTGCATATCTATAAACTTCTGCTTATCTACAGATTTAGAAGGATTTTCTGTAGGTATACAGCGTGTATTTTTAAAATATTACCTCCAATTTTAATTTTATTGTAGACTGTCCACATATACAGAAACAGGAACTAACTGGTATGGTTATGTTTAAAACTACATACATATTTTGCCAACCGTGTCCTATTATAACAATACCGTACTTATAGTGCTACATCAAAATTTCAAAAATTACTTACAAGTAGGTTTGTGTAATTATGCATAAAATGTTAATAACGCATCAACTAACAACCTCGTTCCTTAGCATGACTCGGGACTATCCTAACTAGATAAGCGACATAACATAATTCTATTTAATGGGATGAGAGAGTTCCTGTACGTGTCAGGCATTATAAGTAAGTGCATAGCCTAGTCTAAGCTGGCTAATCGCCGTAGTAAGCTGACGAGACGACTAGGGCGCCGTTGAGCGTATGATACAAATTAATAACATTAATGTTGAACATTGTGCTGAGATCAGTATAGTCTGGAGTTCAGCGACACAGTCAAATTGAAAAACAGCGAGTTATTACAATATTTGTATTTTAGTTCATCTTACGAGTGCAGTGCAATTTATGCAAAAAAAATGCCCTAGAACTTGTGCCCGAAAGCTCCATGTTTTTTTTGCAAATATGGTTACTTTCTAGTCAAGAACTTTTGGGGGTGTTGTTAAGAAGAAACGGTATTTAATTCTTCTCGCGAGGCGCCCAGTGGGGCTGGGGCGTCGATTGTAGCCGTTCAACTGAGTTTTTCCGTTCCATTTGGTAGCATATATTTGGTTAAGTGGTAATAAATGTTTCATATGGTTCAATTATAGTGTAATCAAATCAAATCAAAATGTATTTTATTAAGGACGCAGTACTATTCGTTCTTATTGAAAGAAAACAAAAAAGTTCTATGTAAATAGAGATTATCATTAGATAGTTATATTGACCTGTCCTGACATACGGAATCGAGACATGGACACTCACGATAGGTCTAGTCCACAAACTCGCCCATCGACCTATGGGCACTATCCATAGATCGCTAGGCGAGTACGCTAGGAGTTTATTTTAAGGATCGAATCCGGAACGAGGAGATCCAACGGAGAACAGGAGTCATAAACGGCCAAAGGCTAGGTTGAGCGACGACATCCGCGGGGTGGCTGCAAGCGTTGGAACAGAGTGGATTTCAATGTTAGGTCATTGTAAATAGAGGCGACAGAAGGATGTCATCAATTGGTTATTCGCGAGTCATATCTTCATCTACATTGTTTTGTCTCGTTAATTATAAGCTGGAAAGAATTTGAGCATAATTTTTAATGTTTATCTTGAGCGAGCACGCGTAAAGCGTAACGTGGCCGTGGGTAGTGGTGCAGTGTTTGTTTTAATCACAGACTTCATCGGACGGCACCAGACTTGGCGCATATTCAGAAACGACAATTTAATTCCACCCTCTTTACGTACAACACAATTCTCACTCGCACACTTGTGGCTGCAGTTTGAAGCAAGAGAGAGGGCAACCAATATATTCTTGATATACTTTAGATAGGTCCCAATCTCGTATTAGGAATTAAACCTATAGTGGCAATTATATGACGGGAAATAACATTGAAGCAAACGGCCATGATATTATATAATATTATTTAATAATGATACGTTTTTGCTCGTAAAAACTATGCACAGCATACGTTTTTCAGGCGAGCACCCAAATATTGTAATAAACACCTTAGCGGGATTGACCCCTTTAAGTCTCTGAGTCATATCAAAAAAAAAAAAATGAATTGATAATAAATTTATTTTTTGAAGTCGGTTAACAAGTGTGTTTTTCTTCTTTTGTTTGCATTGTTATTTGAGTACCTATTATTTTACTTTTTATGTTTTAATCATAGTGCTACAATAATATTTACTGTATGTTTCTACTCTGGGCCTAATGCTTATGCTTATGCTTGTTTCACCTATTTTGTGAATCATACTTTATGAACCTCCAGGTCTTTTTGTTACAACAATTTAATTGTTGTGCGTACTATGCAAGTATGCACTTTTGAACTTATGTACTTATATGACTGTATGTGTTCAAAATAAATAAATAAATAAAAAATATATATATATTCAAAGTTCTAAACCTGATATTCTACTTATGGCAATGTAGGTAGGAGGCGATTTAATGTACCTACAAACATATTAGATTTACGTTTAGCGAATAGACTCTTCCCTTATAAACAAATCTCATAATTCTTAATTTTTAGTTTGAATAGAATTCACGGTCCGCTCGGATTCCTAATCCTGTGAACGCATTTTTTTATAAAGTTATCACAATCATACCCGAGTCACTCTTACATACCTCTTGTAGGACTTGCCTTATTTATTTTAAACATAGACGGAACTATTCCGAATATACGAGTAGGTACAAGAATAACACGTCTATAAAACCATAGGCATACTAACCACACGCGAGTGTAACAAGTGGTGGGCAAATGTACTTTTCATGTGCAAATTAATTGTGGTAGGGTGTTTTTAGGTCAATGGCGATGGGTCCCGGCGCTCGTATTTGTGTCGCCGCGTTTAAAAAGCCGCATAGACATTCCTCAGCGCTACAGCTAAAATGATATGCCAACACGCATTATAATTCTCATCAAGCTATGATAATGCCGTTCCACTTTCCGTTTACATATCGCATACCTGTTGATTGGAATCTTAAAAGCGGGCTAATGAGTACCTTCACGTTTGATAAGTTTTGTTCACATGATTTATTTATTAGGTACCCATGAATTATGTTTGTCTCTTCTTTGTAATACATTGCAAAAATGATTATACATATCGACGGTGGAAATCTCAAATGTCGTAAGGGACATACTTTTATATGCGACTTACGACATTTGAAATTTCCACTGTCGATATGTATCATCTGTCATCTCTGTATCAACAAGACAAATGACAACAATAGTTATTTGTTATAGTACAAGTTAGCAAAGTTGGTGTTTATCTTCTCGTGCTAATATTGAGACCCGAGCTAGCGAAATATTCCAAAATTGAACAACGAGCGTACCGAGTGGTTCAAACTGTGAAATCTTGAGCATGGGGAGGGTCTCCAGGCACGAGAGGGGAACACACTTTGCTACCGAGTGCAACACATAATTTTTCACCTCACTACCGCGAGGAAAAAAATGACTCTAAAACATTATAAATGTGACCGAAATTATTGATATTCATCATTTATCATTCAAAAACATGAGTTCAAAGAACATCTAATATAGGTAAACAGAATTAATTTTCAGTATGAAGGCAAGGAAGAATCTTAGCAGTAAGTAGGTACGTACCTCGTCATAAAAACATACGCAGTCGACTCCTGCCATAATAATCGCCATAAGCAAGGTGACTGCATGTATATATATCTCTATTTGGTTTGGTGCGAGCTTCGTCTCAAGTTGTTGCCATATAATAGCCGCAGTGGAGACAGCGGTGAGCAGCCAGTAGATAGCCAGATAAAGTAAGGAGGCTGCTGAGCGCCGGGTCCAGAGCGCCACGTGCAGGGCTGCGGCGAAGTGAAATGAGGAGTTTGCGTCATAAATATACCTAATAGAACATTTGTGTTCTATTACGTATAAAACTTCGAACACAAATTTATTTTACAATTGCTCGAAAGCTATAAAAGTGTAATAAATATATGAATGAAGGACGTCAAACATACCTACACATTGCAATAGGCAAGGCGAATATAAGTGGCTCTGCTTGTACTTAGGCCTACGAAACTTATGGAAAAACGTGACGTTACATATCAAAAGGTACCTTATGGCGGTTGGCGCTTACGTTGCGAAGCAGCACATTAGTACTGAAGCGTCATTAACAATAGCGTAAGCACCAACTGCCTTAAGGTACCTTAACACGTAACAAATTGTTTCAAATCAGGTAAGGTCAAATTTCAATGAGCTGCTAGATTTTGCTATCAATTATTATTAAAAAAAAAACAAGTAGTTTATGTAGGGATCTTCATCTGAGATGAAGCATAATAGAGCAAAAACAATATGGTAGAATTATTTACGTCACACTGGGCGGTAAGAGAGATTTACCGCCCTAGGGCGCGACGGAAAATTTCACTTTACACCCAGGTGAAGACATAAAATTATGTACACACCACAGGCGGTAATAAAGAAGGCCTCAGATCGCTTGTTTATGGCGCAACAAATACCCGCGATCTGAGCCATCCTTTGTTGTACCGCCCTGGGTACGTAATATACTATTATATTTCTCTAACCCGCAGCTGAAAGCCAGGCTAACGGTGCCAGGAGAGCGGCAGTGAGCGGCACCACGCGGCCCGGCCTCAGCCCCGAGGCCGCAGCTCCGAGGATCATGGCCGCGGCCAGCACCAGGCTTGCTGCGCCCCGCACGTTCTGGGCTCGCCATCTCTTGGGGGTCCTGGTGGTAAGTAACACCCGTTATGAAACGCTAATTAGCCTGAAAGTCGAAGAGCAAAACGACGCTCTATGGCAAGCATGCTGAGGATGCAACTACCGACTGGTCTGGCCTAGTGGGTAGTGAAGCCTATGAAGCCGACGGTCCTGGGTTCAAATCCCAGCCAGGGCATTTATTTGTGTGATGAGCACAGACATTTTGTTTCTGAGTCATGGGTGATTTCTATGTATTTAAGTATTTATATGTATCTATCTATTATATATATCGTCGTCTAGTACTTACAACACAAGCCCTACTGAGCTTACCGTAGGACTAGGTCGATTTGTATAAGATCGTCCCGAAAAATATTTATTTTATTTAAAACTAAGTGTAAGTACTTGTTCCATCTACAAGCCGAGTACTAGGCTTTGCACGCGAATCTCCTAGCATCCTTTCGGATTGGCGACTAATGGATAAATTGGGATGGGGAGTGTCTAACCTGTGTTGTGTTGGCTTTGCGCAACAACATATGAGCGCGGCAGAGATGGTTGCGCAATAGAGGTGCAGCGCATGCAGCGCGGCGGAGAGCGCGCGGGCCGCGCAGGCGCCGTCGCCTCGCTCGCATACTGCCTCCATACCGCCAGCCTGACAGAACAACACGGCTTACATATATGTGGCTATAGAAAATTGGCAGGAATATAGTAAGTCCTGAAAATTCACGTAGATATATGGAGCCTACGGAAGAAGTCAGCAATTAAGAAAACATTACGAATGATACGATCCTGGATATGTACGGATACCTATTACGGATGTTGTGCGTGTTTTAATATAATCATATTCATCAAATTGTAATAACACCATTCGCCATTTTAATGATGTTCTTCAACTTTGGCACTCGTGAAGTACGCACATGAATTCATGGCACCGACGTAACGTACCTAATCTTAAGCATGGTATGTACATAATGTACATCGCCCCACTATTCGTTTTCTTACTTGCTAGATTTGCTTATTAGTGCGTAGATTTATTAATATCCAAACAGCGAGTAGTTTGCCTTAATTTAATTTTCAGAGTTAAAATCGGTGCGACGAGTCGATTTTTACGAATGTCCTTTTACAGTGGTAAAAAGACCTTTTTAAAAATAAAACCTTGAAATATTAGACTATAGACGATTCAGCTACGTTTTTTTGCCGACCACTTATAATATAATTAATATATAGGTACTTATATCAAAAATGAACATTGTATTAATCTGTAAGTAGGTACTTATAAATAAAAATTAATTCCTATTTTTCTTGGTCACGCGTGAACGATTGCACAGATTTCGCAAAAAACTTTTTTTTTAATTTTCTTATTGTCGGGAGAAAGTTCTTAATAAAAAAATAAAAAATGCACAGAAAATTTGTAAATGTAAGAATACCTAACCACCGTATTAAATTATTTCTAATGTTACCTTAAATTGTTCAATTAAAACTTTTATAATGTAATCTTATGGCATTATGTAACGATAAAACATAATGACAGAATGCGTGCTGCAAATATCGGCTAAGAGGATGTAAAAAAAATGAATATGGCTTAAAATAGATGCTTCGGTAAATTCGGTATACTCAGTTATTACAAAGAAGAATATTAATAAAATACCTAGGTACATACAACATTATTAATATAATAATATTATTCCTTACAAAGAGGATGTTAAAAGAATGATATCTGAGTGCACGTGACGGTTAATTCATAGTTAAGCCAACGTCTGTCGGGTCCGCTTGTTTTATAAATTATAATAGATTGAATATGAAACACCGTCGCGGTTTATACTATGAAGACAAACGCCCAATTAGTCAAGCTTCTTTCTTATTATTGACAAGAATAAGTTGTTCATCTTTAAACGCATATGTTACTCATTTTAGAATAACGTAATTTGAGGTTATAATTATTTCGTGTCACGATGTGTCCTAATGAATTGTAGAATATTGATATCTAATAGACAGTCAACGTCAAATAATAACAAATAAATAAATGATTGTGATTCTTGTGATTAGTTAGTAGCAACCAATGAATCCAAATATGTTGATTGGTACAGGTATTTATAGTCAAGATGTGCCACTATATACGTATTTGCATATTTATACCTAAATGATGCTGGCTGGGTCTTCGTATATGGGTGCAATGTAAATAATTATTTTAGGTACAGTCAAGGAAAAATTTATCGACACGGAAAAAGTTCCAGAATATGTATACATGTGCTTTAATATTGAGACAATAAGGTGCATGTATACATATTTTGGCACTTTGTTCGCATCGATATCTCTGACCATGATTGTACATATTCATCTTTCTCTACTATTCAGTCTTTTGGTGAAAACCGCATTAAAATCCGATGCGAAGTTTAAAGGACCTAAGACTATACAGCGTTTCATACAAAGTATTGATGTGATTATAACTATATTGATGTTGTGTTTGGATGATCGTATTTTCTTTAACTGCCAGGTAAGCGAAGGTACTAGGTATATTAACATGTTAATTAACTTATTATTCGTTTGTAAATTACTTTGAAATAAATGAGAAGTTTCTCATTCTTATTTTAGCGATGGAGTGAAATTGAGTCAAGTAAGCAAATAATAAAAATCATAAAACCATGTAGTTTTTTAAAGTAAATAAGCCTGTACACTTATGACTGTACCTAATAATCCTACAACCGGTTCCAAATATGCACTCTATTCGTATGATGACGTGAGTTTGGTCTCTATAAGTATTTATAGACGCTATCTCGTCACACTGGTTAATTGATTGGAACCGAAATAAGTCGGTCAACAATCTTGCCAAATGGTTATTTGGGCGCCGATTTATGACACGAATTATATCGTGTATTGTCTAATCTTTGTTATTATCATCTTCCCTTTTGTATCGGTTTCAGCGTTTGTACCCGATTTCGCCTTAGTTAACAAGCCTAAGGAAAACCTAGTCCTTATTATGTTTTCTCACATCTTTGCTTCACTGAAACCGTTTTGTATGAATGAGACGAACATTTTGTATGTATGTATATCAATTGCGAGAAACAGAGCGGCATCGGCAGGAAAAGAGTTTTATTTCCGACGTTTGGGTGAAAAGTCGAACACCATAATGTATATAATATACTTAAAGTGTCAATGTGGGGAAATTCTGGTTTCAATTCCTGTTTAAAAATATACTGTTAATTTGTTAAGAATTGAAGGCATTGAAGCAGAAAAAAAGACTAAGTTATATTCATTAGCTAGTTCTATGTTGTCATGTTGTCAATCTTTTTTATGATGATACACGTAAACTTTGAGGTTTACGTACTTTACGGCCTTATCCAGACATACGCTGCTCTTGCCTTAAAAATGTATTATGTGTTAAATACAACTTTATACCTAGGTACCTCTACTACCTTATACCTTAAAACCGATGTGGTGTTGTAAAATAGTACTTATTGCTTATCCCGATCAAACTTCACTTCAGATAAAGATATCTTCGACCAATGCCAATAGGTATTTCGTCGTTTAATAACGTTCACGTTATATTATATCGTCTACACAAGTTTGACCGTGGGGTGACCGGCCTTAGAATTGTCCCCCACCATATCTTCCCGTGGTTGCAGTAAGAGCCTGCTAAGGGAATACACCGGGAGATGGGCAGCAGCATCTCCTAAAATAAAATACCAGTTAAATAAAAAAACTGCGCGCGCCAACCCGCCTGCCAAGCGTGGCGCGTATGGCAAACCCCCCCCAATGAAAAGTCAAAATAAGCCACGGCCCCGAGGTTCCGGCGACCTCCGGTGCTCTGGCTATTGTGGTAGCGGTCAGAGCATTCGCGGGGTCAGGGGTGCTAAGAATCTCCGGAATAGATCCGGCTACCCACCCCGACGACCACTGGCCCTGGTAACACACAACATACGCACTATGAGGACTGACGAAAAGATCTGCGAGCTGGAAGAGGAACTGAGCAGGTTACACTGGGACATTGTAGGGTTATCTGAAGTCCGTAGAGAGGGGGAGGACACCATAATCCTGAAGTCTGGTAACTTGCTCTACCACCGGGAGGGCGGCTAACAGTCCCAAGGTGGTGTCGGGTTTCTCGTTCACAAGTCCCTTGTAAACAACATAATAGCCATCGACAGTGTGTCGAGCAGGGTGGTATACCTAATACTCAGAATATCCAAAAGATATTCGCTGAAGGTTATTCAGGTATACGCACCGACCTCGTCACACTCCGATGAGGAAGTGGATGCTATGTATGAGGACGTAAGTAGGGCCATACATACTTCGAAAACCTACTTCACTGTTGTTATGGGGGACTTCAACGCTAAGCTGGGCAAGAGAAGCGGTGATGAGCTGAGAGTGGGGCAATTTGGGTATGGGCAGCGGAACCCTAGGGGCCAGAGGCTGGCCGACTTTCTGGAGAAAGAGGAACTCTTCATGATGAACTCTTTCTTCCAGAAGCCGCCTCACAGGAAATGGACATGGATGAGTCCGGACGGTTCCACGAGAAATGAGATAGACTTCATCATGACCGACAGGAGACGGATATTCAGTGATGTCTCTGTGATCAACAAGGTAAAGACCGGTAGTGATCACCGAATCGTAAGAGCGTCACTGAATATCAATGTTAGACTTGAAAGGTCCAGCCTGATGAAGTCTACGCTCCGACCTACTCGAGCCCATATTCAAAACCCCGAGAGCTTTCAACTTGAGCTCTGTAATCGCTTTGCCTGCCTAGAGAACTTAGCTTCAGTGGACGAGATCAACAACGGGCTAGTGGAAACTGTCCACACAGTAGGGTCTAAGTTTTTAGACCCCGCCGTAAGGATAGACCTCAGAAACTAACCGAGCGAACCTTAAACCTCATGGCTGAACGACGCTCTCTACAGCTGCAGTCTCCCGATGACGCGGAGTCATTTAGGCAGCTCAATAGACGTATATCTAAGTCCTTGCGACATGATTTGCGTCTCTTTAATACTAACCGTATTAAAGAGACTATTGAGCGAAACCAAGGCTCCAAAGTGTTCGTAAAGGATAAGTCTATTGGGCAAAGCCAGCTGACAAAGCTGAAACGGGAAGATGGCAGCATAGCGTCGACCAAAGCAGAGGTTTTAGGCGAGATTGAGAGGTTCTATGGACAGTTATACACTTCGGTTGCAAAGCCCGTTGACAGCTTGGTAGGAGATCCAAGAGCCAAGCTGTCCCGACATTATACCGAACATATCCCGGACATCAGTCTGTACGAGATTAGGATGGCCCTAAAACAGCTTAAGAACTACAAGGCGCCGGGCGAAGACGGAATCACTTCAGAGCTTCTGAGAGCGGGTGGAATACCGGTACTTAAAATCCTCCAGAAGCTCTTTAGCTCCGTTTTGTCCGAGGGCAAAACGCCTGAAACATGGAACAGAGGCGAGGTGGTGCTGTTCTTCAAAAAAGGTGACAATAGCCTATTAAAGAACTACAGACCCATCACGCTTCTGAGCCATGTCTATAAGCTGTTTTCAAGGGTTATCACGAATCGTCTCGAACACAGACTCGATGACTTCCAGCCTCCCGAACAAGCCGGTTTCCGAAAAGGCTATAGTACCATAGACCACATCCATACGCTGCGGCAAGTTATACAGAAGACCGAAGAGTATAACTTGCCATTATGCCTAGCGTTTGTGGACTATGAGAAAGCCTTCGATTCGGTGGAAACATGGGCGGTGCTTGAGTCTCTTCAGCGATGCCATATTGACTATCGGTACATCGAAGTGTTGAAGTGTTTGTATAGTAACGCCACTATGTCAGTCCGAGTACAGGAGCAGAGCACGAAGGCGATTCCATTGCGAAGAGGCGTAAGGCAGGGAGACGTGATCTCTCCGAAACTGTTTACTGCCGTAATGGAAGACGCCTTCAAGCTCCTGGAATGGCAAGGGCGTGGCATCAACATCAACGGCGAATACATCACTCACCTTCGATTTGCCGACGATATCGTAGTCATGGCAAAGTCGATGGAGGAACTCAGCATGATGCTCGATGACCTCAACCGAGTTTCACAACGGGTGGGCTTGAAAATGAACATGGACAAGACGAAAATAATGTCAAATGCCAATGTTGTGCCCACCCCAGTCTTTGTTGGGAACTCGGTACTCGAAGTTGTTGACTCGTATATCTACCTAGGACAAGTAGTCCAATTAGGTAGGTCCAACTTCGAGAAAGAGGTAAACCGCCGAATCCAACTCGGTTGGGCAGCGTTCGGGAAACTACGTAATGTCTTTTCGTCCGACATACCTCAGTGCCTCAAGACGAAAGTCTTTAACCAATGTGTGTTACCAGTGATGACTTACGGCTCCGAAACGTGGTCTTTCACTATCGGCCTCATCTCAAGGCTCAAAGTCGCTCAACGAGCTATGGAGAGAGCTATGCTCGGAGTTTCACTACGAGATCGACTCAGAAATGAGGAGATCCGTAGGCGAACTAAAGTCACCGACATAGCCCACCGGGTTAGCAAGCTGAAGTGGCAATGGGCAGGCCACATTGCACGCAGAGAAGATGGCAGATGGGGTCGAAAAGTGCTCGAGTGGAGACCACGGAATAGCAAGCGCAGCGTAGGACGTCCACCCACAAGATGGGCAGACGACCTCATTAAAGTCGCCGGAAGACGCTGGATGCAGGTTGCTTCCAACCGGTACTTGTGGAGATCCAAGGAGGAGGCCTATGTTCAGCAGTGAACGTCTTATGGCTGAGATGATGATGATGATGACACAAGTTTGAAAAACCTTTTAGGTAAAGTTATGGCTAGCCACGGGCTGTCTGCTAAGTTACATTATACCTATTTACGATCATCCGTACCTTGGGATTGTGTACCATTACATCTATTCTGCAAAAGTAAATCAGAGAAAACCGGACGAAAGGATAGCTTATATTACGAGTAGAATGCATATTACTAAAACAGTATGTAACCAAGGATATATTTTCTTAGGAATCTGTTTTACAGCGAATTACTGTTAGATTCATTTTCGTTCGATATACGATCAAACAATGACTAATCAAATTTTTTAACTTTCAATACAGACTCAACTCATCAATCATACTTATAAATATTTTTTTGTTTTTTTAGGGTCGGCTACCTATGCTATGCTATGATAACCCGTGTTTTGCGGAAAAGTGGATGGTGAGTTATCGTTACGCGTGAGGCTATGTTCGGTCACGGAAACAGCAATGTGACCAATGAGCAATGACTAACACTGGAAATGGTCACAGTTCACAGTACACCGCAAGGGAAACCGCTAAAGAATGCATAGTACCGTAATATTACTATTTTTTCTCATGTTAGGGTAATTCCGAGGTACTTGTATCGTTGACTGACAGGGTGACAGGGTGTTGTGTACCTATTTGTTCAGTTTTGTCGAAATCTTGACCACATCTTAGCTCTTACGCGTACACGAAGCAAATTGAACAATATATAGCAACGCCTAATAGCCAACAATTGCCGATATCATTTATATTGGTCATCACCTTGCAATCCAGGCAATCCTGAACTAATATGACTTTGCCTTTTATTCATGGGCCCAAGGGAAACTGTTGCATTCTGGTAAAGTTAGTAAACCCGACGGGAATATACTTTTTAAATGTTTGCCCCTAAATTAACAATTTGTCTGAAAAACGTGATATTGTAACCGATGTAGGTAGGCCTGATAAATGAAATAAATATTCCAGGAGCCATTACGTTATTTAATTACCTAATTATATCTCATAAATAAAACAAGTAATAAAATAACGGATTAAACATAATCATGTTGTACATTGACTTGTAATTAGATCTCGACGTTTCGAACACTCTGCAGTGTCCAATACTCGTTTAATATATTATTTTGATAATCTTAATGACGAACTACCTAAGTATAACTTTATTTTATTATCTCAGTTACTCACATTAAAATAGGCACGTAATTGTCTAATATTATACGTTTTACATTATTAGGTAACGTATAGTTTATCTTTTAAAAAAAATAAACTTTATACGTATTTGTCCCTGGCCATTTGGCCTGTGTTCCATTCGATTATCACCGCATGATTTTATGTAAACATTGTCATGTTAGATTTATAATAATATTTTAAATATTTACATAATTCCCACTGCGTTACCACTAGCTCCTGCATATTAGGTTAGTTTTTATTAAATAGGTTATTCTGACGAAACATTTTCGTAATTAAATAAATCTATACTTGAATAAATTTGTATCCATAATAATACTTAAATCGCTATTTCATATAGCTTGATAATTTAGGTATTGAAAGTCACAAATTAGTTCTGTCGCTAAATTAGTAGATGTACGTAACATAGATTTAGTTCCTTAATTAAATGAAGAATACAGAATTATCAGATTGAAATTAGGTATAGTAATAAAACGTTAGTAGTTACAAAAACTTACTGAGCGCTAAACTGCACATGTATAGGTACCTGCTAATTTTGAAATTAACATATTTTATTTATATTATAATTGTGACTTTGAATGTGTAAGTTTAGGCGCGTGATAATTATGAGTTTTAGGAATTAAGAAATATCGTTTGATCTTTGATTCAATGAACGAAGGGAACCGCTCAGGAGTCGCTGCTCTCCAACAGCCAGCCACAATCTGCCCTGCGTTAATTCATGGCACTAGATATAGAATCTATAACAACGACTTAATTAGGATTTACTTCAAATTTTACAAATAGATAGTTTACAGAGGCTTCTGTGTAAGTTTCTTTTGACGTAAAATAACGTCTCGAACGCGTAAGTGATAATGTTATTTATATGGGTAAGGTAACTCTAACGCGATGGTGACGTTTTGTTACGTTAAAAACTTACACGCAGGGCTCAGATATGCTAGAACCTTCGCAGTAAACCGATGAGAGGACGGCTAGCAGCGTGGACAACGTTGCCGCGCCCATTTTAACAGGAAGGCACTGCAATGCATACTAAATTCCGTTGTCAATCACTTTGCATACAGTTTTGGGGCCTGTGAATAGTTAAATACATCATAAACGCTTAGCCAATCAAACATGCAAACGAATCTACTTGACGGCGTCTTGAATTATACAGACAATTAATCCTGAATTTCCTAATACTAAAATTACTTGAGTACTATATTTGCATGTAATATCGGTAAAGTACTCTAGCCGAACCTGATCCCAACAGCGGTTGGATGCAAAATGTGCCCAGAGACTCTAGTGTTTTTTTTTTTTTTTTATGACATAGGCGGCAAACGAGCAGACGGATTGCCTGGTGTTAAGCAATTACCGTGGCCCATGGGCACTCGCAACACCAGGGGAGTCACAAGCGCGTTGCCGGCCTTTAAGGGGGGTTGGAGCTCTGGGAACCTTACTCACCATCAGGAACACAACACTACATACCTGAAAAGTGGCAGTGCTATTATGGCTGTGGTCTTCTGTAAGGAGGAGGTACTTCCCCAGTTGGGCTGCCCCAGATTCAAGCGTGATGGTCAACGCTGTGCCCTACCTCTCATTGTTGGACGTAGTTTAAGGACATACCCGGGTCCAAAAGTAAGTAAGTTTCTTTTGACGTAAAATAACGTCTCGAACGCGAAGTGATAATGTAAGTGATAATGTTATTTATATGGGTAACTAACGCGATGGTGATGTTTTGTTACGTTAAAAACTTACACTCAGGGCTCAGGTGTAGAAATGTAAACATATCTTTAACGTCGAGGAACAAAAATGTATAACATTTTTATAATGTTTTATGAAACATTACGGCTTTACTGACGTTTATTTAGTAACTAATATGATTTGCCGAGTTGTGCCGGCTGAGAATAGCACCATCCCATCTCCTCCCGCGGTTTTCGTAAGATTCGTCAAGGGGAAAAAGAACGGACGAGTAGCAGCGTCCATCAAGTACAATCAACGGCTACTGCGGTCGCCAACCCGCCTGCCAAGCATGGCGACTATGGCAGTTCCCTCGCTATGACTACTATGTCCAGCAGTGGACGTACGTATATTACGGCTGAAATGATAATAATGACGGACAAAAGTTAAAATACCCGCAACATCCTATTATATATCCTACATACTACAGATAACTAACGTATGCGGAATGAAATTTGTAGAATGTTTATAAAATAAAAACAATGTTTAAATGTAAATATAAAGTTATGCAATATTGTCTTCGGTTGCCGCGATAATTACTCATGAAACAAAACAACTAAAACGGATTAAATCGCGTATACTAAATATCGCGATAGATCTAATAATTTAGAGCCTGGATAGTTTTTGATCGAAATTATTAACACATAAAAACGCCTTTTTAGCTTGGGCCAATAAACATGGCCGATCGGGCGAAGTTGTGGTACGTAGGCGGATTTTAATCTTTTGGTACATATGAGATTCCTCCTTCATTTTAGCCAGGGTCTTTTTTGAGTAATCACTGACCAAAATACAACATTAGGTCGTCTGTGATGGTTTCATAAAATCACGTACAATCGGCAAACAAACCTGCATGTATCGTTTAGCACTGTCGAAGGGATGATAATCCATACTAATATTATAAATGCTAAAGTAACTCTGTCTGTGAGAGAGTTTGAGCTACGGTAAAGGACATAGGATAATTATTATCCCGTAACCATACTTTAAAGACGGGCATGGCTGGCCGATGAAGTCACAAGGAAAAGCTAGTAGGTATCTATAATATACACCTTCGGCTCTCCCATTTCTGTGAAATGTTTAACAATCCTCAACTTCGGCCAATCTGGATGCGTGTCGAGAAAATGACACGCGTTTTTTCGACGCACATCTTCGAGATTAGCCATTTTTTTTTACAAAAATACAACAGAAAACAAAAGATATACTGTATAAGTTTTAAATATCGAATCATGTACTTACTCTTAGTTTTGTATAAAAACTTTGTGCAATTTCATTCCTTATTATAATTAAACACATTGATTTGAACGATGATTTATCTTATAATTAACGACTATGTTAAAATTAAATATGTTGCTTTCTTGCTTGAAAGCAGGACAATGAGGCCGACAATTGCAGACAAGAATCCGATCTTCCTGTCGTTAACTTGGCAGGTATCTTATCATGGTTTGATTCAATAGTGGGAAAATCAGTTGCGCTCGGAGCTCTCTCCGGAAACAGGCTAACTGTAAACCATCCACATATGACTAATACCGAATGGATGACCAAATAACAACGTCTTGTAATCATGTATTCAAACTAGATTTTTGGAAAATTACTGAATAGGATCTTCATTTTCACTTATCCCTTTCTTCAAATTGATGTACCTAATGTTGATGAATTAGCAGCACGTACTCAAGTGGCAGCTGATAATTATCCTGTTATTTATTAAGTACCTACAGGTTACGCTTTGCTGGTTGCTAGTTCTCTAACTGTTTTTTCCAGTGTTTTATTATAGGTAGTTGTTCTAATATATCATTCATGTTTTATTTACTATATGTATTATAACATATATCTAATTGTGTGTATGATAGAAATCATAAAATAACAGTTGTTTTTAACATAAGTAGCATACTTTTGACAGTCCCAACTCCTATTACATTAATATTTTTCTTCGCGGAGATGTTGTTATCACAACCAAAACAAACTCACCTAAATCTAAACTAGTTTTAACAACAGTACCGGAACTTTCCAACTCACTGCACTCTCATTATTGTAAATCGTTTAATTTCATACGGATGTCGATGTTAAATGTGTACATTCAAAGCATTGTGCTGTTTGTTTTTGTTCGTCGGTGGGTAAAACGCGGCGGAGGCACATTTATACTCGCGGCGCCGGTTGCTGAGTGACTGAGTGGAGTGGCGGCCAGCGCGTGCATGCGTGCGAGGGACCGCCGCGTCACGGCGACTCCGCGTCGCCGACGAGCGTGGAAGCGGTGACCGACCTAGCAGCGCAGCCAACGATGTAGTTCAATATAACTGGTTGTTTTTCTAGTGCACTTTCATGCATAATGTAGCCAACGCAGGTAGGTAGATGCGCGAAGTTGCATGCTCTTCCCAACGGCGATTAAATATTTTTACACCCGCAATTATTTTTTATTTAACTTTGCAAGTACAAATTTGTTGAAAAAACAAATCGTTTTCCTTTATTTGTCATGTAACTGGAACTGAGCGGAATTTAATAACGCAGGAAATCAAAACAAACACTGGTTTGTTTTGCCAATGACGCAATCATGTCAGTATACTGAAACAGATGCTTGCCATTGATATAGATTCTTGACCCAAAACTCGATCACAATGATCGCGCTGTCGGTAGCATGTGTTACGGGTAAATGTGTGATTATGTTGGTCAGCTGTGTCGTGTAAGCCAATGTCATGGCGCGGCAGGTTTTTGTCCGTGGTCGGTGAAGGGCATGCGGCGCGGGCGCAGGTTTTCCGCCTATTGACCCGCATTCTTGGGCTCTACTAGCTTTTCTCCAACTCTCGGTTAATTTTCGAAATTGTCGAGAATATGTTAGGGTAGGTGGCCAGCCTTAGTTTTTGTAGTTTTAGAGGACGATGTAAGCATGAAATACAAATTGTGTAAGCATGAAAAAAAAAAACAAGCCATTAGTGATCAGATGGCAGGGCATTATGATGAGATAATTTTACCTAGTGTTGGTGGAAAATTATATTAAAGACAGACCGATATAAAAACTTAACTCAGTTTTCAGTGGACATTTCTACTAGAAAGATGCGTAAATCTCAGTATGATTCTTTACTCAGGGATTATTAAAACAACTTTTAAATAAAATAAAAATAGATTTAATACTAATATCTACAAGGTTTCAAAATAAAATGAAAAGTAGGTAATGTTCATTGTTTTACGGCTTAGTTGCCTTCTATCTTAAGCCTTACTAACCCCAGTGCCCTATACCTAACAGAAGCAACAGCGAACTGTCAGAACCCAATTGTGGATGTGGACAAATTCATTGATTTCTGCTTGCGATGGAAACTCAATTTTGATAGCACCAGAATTAGATCAACTACAACAAAGCGCCCAACTTTATACTTCGACTCCCAAAGAATACAGTTTGGGCTAGAACTCGAGGTCCCAGCCTGAAGTCTCGTCCGGGGGTAGTTTCTCCTTGGGATATTTCTCGAAGTTGGAGAGGTCGGTGGCGCTCGCGACGTGTTGTACGAGCGGGGCCTTCAGCTTGCGCTCGCGGAGCGCCTCCCAGTCGAACCCGAGGAACCATCTGGGGAAAAGATATCGTCGTCTACAGTTCTCTCTCCGTGCCTGAGAGAACATGTTTTCCCTGCCTCTTTTCTACTTAGCAACAAGCACTTGTGTAAACTTTTATGAGAATATTTTCATGTAACTTGCCATTCACCACCACATTCTTATAAGGGTTATTGTGCTACATTTTGTAACAGATAACTATCACATTCATATATCTGTCTCAAGACAGCAAGTGCCATGGAAGCTGATAAGCCTTCAGGATAAATCTGCGAGATGCCAAGAACTTTCCATGAGTAAATTTGCAATTTCAAATTCGCAAACTACTCGTCAGTGCATTGTTATGTCTACCTGACCAATCAGTTCTACACTTTACATTAAAACGATCAAGGTTTTAACAAATATCAAGTGGGTATTTGACACATGCATGAAAAAGGCAAAACATGAAACAACTTGCGCATTACATGATTATACAAATAAATTGATTTACGAATCTATCAGAGCTTAAAAAAGAAATACTTGGCAAAAGGCATACTTGTGATTCTTAACGTCCATCATCTTCTTCAAGTATCCAAGCCTCTCGGCGGGCACGGCGCGGCACAGCTTGCGCACGAGTAGCTGCGCGGACTTGGGCACGCGCGGGTGGAAGGGCACGGCGTCGATGCCGTGCAGGATCAGCGTATAGGTTTTCATGTGGTCGCTACCGGCCGCTCGGAACGGCGGCTTGCCTACCAGCAACTCGTAGATGAAGACGCCTAGCGCCCAGCAGTCTACGGCGCGGTCGTGGCCCTGACAAGTAACACAATTAGCCACAGCTATAAATTATAATCCTTGGCTTTCAATTTAAGTAACCAGGAATCTTGCTTTCGGTTAAGGTTTTATAGATTTCTAAGATGGTGACTAAAGGTAGTCGTGTGTAGTGTAAGTGTATTTGATACAGTGCAATACCATTGTGCTGCCATTGACTCTCTGGAGCACTCGGGTCCGTGTCCGCGTTATTGTTATTATCATTTTGAGCATACATCCTCTAGTCTAATGAGCTGGCTGGGCAAAGGTTCCTACAAATCTAACACTGAATTCTCTCTCTACCTGTAAAATATTTTGCGATGACTTAAGTATTTTTGACACTGACGAGTTTATCTTACCTTATTTAACACGATCTCTGGAGCAACATATTCAGGTGTACCGGCGAAAGTATAAGTCTTGACATTTGGGTCAAGTTGTTTCGCAAATCCGAAGTCAACCTAAAAATAATAGCCACAATTAACAATAATGAAAATGTTAGCGTAGCGATCTTAGGCTGGTTATATATATTTTCTCGTTAACGAAACTAGCGCACGAATCAGGAATCAATGTTCCATAATAAAAACCTCGTATCACTTACTAATTTAATATATCCAAGTCTATCGAGCATTAGGTTCTCGGGCTTCAAGTCCCGATATACGATGTCCTTTGAGTGCAGATACTGGAATGCCTCGACGACACAAGCCGCCATGAACCGTGCCGTGGCTTCGGGGAAAAATCGCTGCTTCTGCAGGATGGTCCACACTTCACCGCCTAGGATCGGCTCCATGAGGAAGTAGATGTATTTGTTGTCTTTGAATGTGCGGTATAGTCTACAAGGTACAAAATAACATTTTTTTTAGCTAGACACTCCGTTAGGTAGCATTTCATTTGTATTCTTACTAATTGCTTCTAAAATAGCATGGAGTGACCTTCATTATAGCTCTTAAAATTTAATAATCCATGGTCTCTAAAATAATGTCGTACGTCCTAGTACCTACATATGCACATACAATTCCTCAGATTTTGGCTATGAGCCAAGTAATAAACAATGTCTGGAAATTTTCATTGCAATGCGACATCTAAGGAAATACCCACGTCCTGTCTACTAGTAAAGTGCTTTCATTTACTTAGTTGTAAATCCATATCTCTATATTTCAGTGACCAAATTTTGGCAAATGATTTTATTGAATTTAGCAGCATTTAATTTTGCTATCCTAAACATAATATTACATATTATTAAGATTTTAGCAAAAATATCTGTTATTTTTCATTGTAACGTTCGACCTATGTCCAGCCACTGAACATGCCTACTAGACTTCGTATAGAATATACTAGACTATTAATCGCAGCCAATGTATGGTCAACCAATTTGATTTCTAGACCACTTCGAACCTTGTCACAGTGAGTTTAATATGAAATCTTTTGCGTCTTTCATATAGATTTTCACTGTGACAAGGAACCAAGTGGCCTATAAATCAAATTTGGTTGACGTACCTACGGCCATAAAGCACTGGTTAGGTACCTGCAAATGAAGGGGCTGTTGCAGACCATCATAATGTTCTTCTCGTTGTAGGCGTGCACCTGCTGCTGCTGTTGCACCATGTCCACCTTCTTCAGACACTTGAGCGCGAACGTGAGCTTCGGGTCGCGTTTGTACTGTACCAGTTCCACGCGCCCGAACCCGCCCACCCCCATCGTGCCAACGATCTCCAGATCTTTTAGCTCCACATATTCAAATTCTGTCAGAGAAAAATATGTGAGACCTAGGAGGATATAACCAATATGGAGTAGCCATTAACAGGCGTTCCCCTCTGCCAAAATTACTCGGCCGCCGGTCATAATGCTAGTGTTTGATAATTTTGTCGTGTGCGCGTGTAGTGACGCAGTAGTGTTAACATTATTTATCTACGTACATATCATAAGTGCTCTAAAATGCGTCCAGAAACCGTAGGCAATGACCAGCATTACTAACCATCAGAAATGAATGGAGATGTAATGTTAACATTACCTACTGAAATCAGTAGGTTATGAGTTCAAATTTAGAACAGCTGTCAAATTCAAGTGGGGTGTCTATTCTAGTATCTATAGGTATTAAAACAGTCATTGACACAAAACGCCAATTCGTTATGTTTTTTTTAATATAAATCGAATGACATTTGAACTCGAGTGACAATAGGAAGTTCATTCGCTTGTCTATGGTTTAAAAAAATATTTGACTGAGATACGAAATACGCACCGCCGCCATTCCAAGCTGTCATTTGTTTTGTTCGTTGACGTTTTAATATTTACAAGTAACACTAGTAATAAGTCATTTCCCTACAGTTCCTGAACCCATCTTAAAACACTTATGATATGTGTGTAGATAAAGTAGTGTATGTAACTATACATAATTAGGCATTACAACAATCGTGTGATATTATTATGAAACTCGCCTTCGGCTCGTTTCATAAACCCACACTCTTGTTGTAATGCCCTTCATTATGCACAGATACATAAACCACTATTATGTGTGTTACTCCTGTAGGTACCTACATGACACATGTTGAATTTTATTGTTATAATACTTAATTATATGAATAGAAAATCACTCATGTATTTATAATAAGAACGTCCAAACTAAAAAGGTACATTTAAATTATGATAATCACGGTCAAAATAGGACGAATTTCTTGTTGTGGCGTCATAAAACCAAAATTGCATTTATTTAGATGGGTTTGGGCGTTTCGATCGTTGCCCCGGAACGGGAAACTTTGACTCCCATTTTTGACCATTTTAATTACTTTTACATAATTGGGCCGATACAGGCATTTGATCCTCATAAAAAACAGGAACGATTGACAACATTTACAAATATTTATCAAGTAGTCAATTATATTAACCCGTTAATTAAAAGATACCAACAATAAAATTGTACGGACATAATCCAACGGAAAAAGTCTAATTAACAAGTACGTGATTTAGTACGAAACATCAAACCAGTTTCCTTAATTAACAATGCAATTATGCATTTTTGTGGGTATCCGTCGATTCTGTTTCCGATGATATTATATTGTCTTTAATCAGGGATCGAATACCGGTATTATTTTCATTCAAATTAACCGGTATTCATTTCGGTATCTCGGTTGTTATTGCATATTTTTACATTTTATTTTGTTAATCAGAAAAAGTATTCTCCTTACCTAAATACCATTTCAAAATGTAATGGATTTTTTTTTAACGAAAATATTTAGGTTTTTAGTAATACCGGTAACGATCCCTGTCTTTAATAATCCTACTACCTAATTAGCACAGAAAAATGGTATGTGAATATAGATGCATTTACACCATACCTACCGAAACAAAAACGACTTACAGTCACGGCTGAAAGTACATCTAATGGGACAAAAATTACCACGGCGTAGGTAGACTTGATTACATATTTTAAAAATAAATGAGTAGAAACGGGTAAATAATATTAAATTGAAATGAATTAAATAGTGTTTCGCTCAGTAACGAGGAGCATAATCATGAGCCTAAATACAATTAATATATTTGAGTCTTACGATAGTTTTGTGTTTCAAATTAAATATAGGTATTTACTATTTATACTTTGTGCCATGTGGTGCCGGCTAAATAGAATAGCACCACCCTATTTCTTCCCGCAAGTAAGAGACGACAAAGGGAAAATACATTGCAGATTGGCAGCAGAGTTAATCGAAACCCAATCTACAGATACTGCGGTCACCAACCTGCCTGCCAAGCGTGGCGACTATGACTATACATAAGATGATACATTTCATACTTGGGGGAGGCCTATGTCCAGCAGTGGACGACATACGGCTTAAATTATGCTTTATACTTTCACATCTGGCTACAGAATTATTTTATACGTGTTTTTGTTAAGGTTCTTCTTGCCTTGTTTTCGCAGTGTTGTTGAAATTGTTCGTAAACATTGTCAATGTCAAGCATTTAATTATTTTCATGCATGTTTTGAAATAACAAATGTAAAATGTCTAGTTTGAAAATGAGTAGGTAATAAACAAACATAAATACGTAGATAAATCTAATAATTACCGCTTTTAACTTGAGATGACTTTCTTTGCTCCAGTGGAGGTGGCACGGAGTGCCTTATATTTTTCAATTCGTCCAAGTTGCCGAGGAGTTCTGTGAAAGGTCTGTGGAACAGTAAAAAATATTAAGTTGGTTGTATGATAAATTGATGATTGCCGAGTATTTTCCCTAAACTGCGACTAGAAACCACCGGAAGACGGGCAGTAGCGAACCTTTAGAGCGGTGGAACATAGTGCGTACCTACATTCCTGCCTGCCAAGGATTATATATGGCACTTAATCTCCTAGAGATCACTGCCTGTAGTGTCCCGCAGTGAAAATCCTTGGCTGATACATATGATGATTGATGTTATAGTAGAGCAGGCGATGCCTATTTAACTAAATTCTTTAGGTAGGTATAAAATGTTAGAATTGTGCTACATAAACGCAAATATCTTGTTTAGAGCTAGCCTCATAAAATAGTTTTTTCACCTCAGCAGCACGAACATGTCTACTTTCCTCACTCCAGAGAGTGAGGAAAGTGCGACTTTCCTCACTTTCAGAGAGTGAGGAAAGTTGCTACTTTCGTCACTCCAGGGAGTGAGACAAAGTAGCTTTTTAATTGACGACCGGTCTGGCCTAGTAGGTAATGACCCTGCCTAAGAAGCCGGTGGTCCCGGGTTCGAATCCCAGTCAGGCCATTTATTTGTGCGATGAGCACAGATATTTGTTCCTAAGTCATGGGTGTTTTCTATGTATTTAAGTGTTTATAGGTATCTATTTATTATAATAGGACATAATGGACTCCCTTAACACCACTACCACGTTCGGACCATTGAAATGTACATATATTTTAAAATGAAAAATATTTAAACAAAATATTAATTAATGAAGCCAGTGCAGTTGCAGATAAAACACTTAAATGAATGTGGTTAATTTGATGTTAATTTTTTTACAAGATTTGATTTAACTTGATGTATGAATTTTGTATATTTAACCGGATGGAATCTTGCAACTCAATTTTGAAGCAGACATCTTTAACCGATTGAGCTGAAATTTAGCACACAAATTTATGTAATTTCGGTTACAATGCAATATTATGGTACCACTGATCTGATCTGATGCTGGAGTCAGAAGGTAGCAAAAGCAACTCCTAAAATACACAAGATAAACTCGTGGTGTTTTAGGCTCATTAGAATCCTTTCGAAGAGTAGATGACGATTGTGAAAAAAAGTACAGTCAGCAATAAAGGCTTGTACTAAAAATGTCATTTTTGGCAACTTATTTAACCTTTAATATGTTCTCACTACTGAGGTGAAAAGTTGTATGTGTCACACTAGAGTAAAGTTATTTTACATCTCGTGTTTTTGAGTGCCTCGCTACGCTCAAGATTCTAACACTAGAATCACTCGCTACGCTCGTGATTCAATTATAGAATCTTTCGCTTGCTCGGGACTCAAAATAAACACTCGCAAGAAAAAACAACTTTCCTCTCTTGTTGCACAAATAACTATTGTTTCCGTGCCAGTTTTGACACACTCATTTCGACTTCCGCACAAATTCTTTCTATCTTTCTTGCACTTTTTCTTAATTATATACCTTCGTTTATCTTATCAGTTTTCCAGAGTTTCTTTTACGATGCAAATCTATGAGTGTGGGTTATATGCAACATGATAACTCGTGGATAACGTCTGGAAACTAACTACGAGTAACTGGAAAGTTAGTAAAGCTGCCGGGAATTGGCTTCCACCGCCGCTGGTCCCTACCAAGCCACTATATATTATGTAAGGATTGTCGAAAAATTTACAGTCCTTTCATAGTGAGTCTGATGGATAGTGTACACAAACGATAGGCGCTTCTATGTACATATATATAAAACCTAACATGGTCGGCGCTGAAGGCCAAAGCCAGTACGAGAATGGTAGGTCACCCGCGCTCCAGTGTGAGGCATTCGACGCCGGGGGGCTCCGCGGTGACGGTGGCGAGGCGCCGGTCCTCGTGCAGCAGCGCCTGCTCGCCGAAGTAGTCCCCGCGGCGCAGGGTGCCCACACGCCGGTCCGGACCCTCGCCCTCGCGCTTCGTCACCGTCACGGTGCCACCGCGTATGATGTAGAACTTGTCACCCCGTTCGCCTTGTCGCACCACCGCCGTGCCAGCCGAGAAGAATTCCTTGAATAGACACGAACTTTCTTATAGTCATATGTCGCATCGTAATGACTACGTTACAAGAGATAAATGTTTTCCGGGTTACCGAAAGTTTACAGCTCATCCATAAACTACCAGAGACAACAAATAGTCCATGTTAAACAGGATTCATGATGATAATTTTAGTTCCTTCCGGCGTAATGCTTTGAATAGAGATTCGCTCCTTTTAAGGAAGATTTATACCCTTTTAAGGAAGTCGGAGATCTTGGCGAGCTCGATGGGGTGTATGCCCTGCAGCAGCGGCACGGAGGCCAGGAAGCGCATGTTGTACTCCTGCTCGCGCCGCCCGCTGCCCACCATGATCTTTTGGAACACGCGACGCTCCAGCGTCCATACTTTGGCTTCTGTTATACCTGGGTAAAAATATTAACTAAAAATATTTGCAATTATTTTCGTACACATGCATTTTGTACAGTCTTTACATGTGGAAAAAGGTTTTTGTTAACGTTAAGTTTTATATTATCTACTTTTTTTAGTAGATTCAGCGTCTTTTTACCCTCTTTGAGTTGAAGCGTATCAATTAGATTAGCTAGAATATTGTAGGTACATACATAAAGTAAGTACTTGTTATTCATACTATTCATAACAAACTTATCACTTACATCGTATCGACGCAAATCGCTTAGCTTTATACAAGATAGCGAGTTCTCCGAACGCTTCACCGGGGCCGAAATTCTTCACTACCTGACCGCCTTTTAGGACCTCAAACTGGCCTTCGGCAGACACATATAAGTGACTCCCAGACTGGCCTTCACGGATAATCAGGCTTACAGCTTGGAATACTTGTGGGCTCATAGCTTCCACCACCATCAGTAATAGTTCTTCGTCCATTAAATTCTTTAGGAAGTCGTTGGCCATTATTGCCTTTCTTATTTGCTCAGCAGATCTGTAGAACAGAAGATTGATTACATATAACCGTGCTGCTGCCGACTAGTCCAGTTTGTGTTATCGTCTAGGAATGTAATTCATGATATTCTTTTTAAAGATATGACAAATCTGACATCACATGATTGAAACCTTTTATATTAATTGCAAGTAAGAGAGACCATAAGAGTAAGAAAGTAAGCTGTTTGTTGACAAATGACAGAGAGTTACAGAAGGGGAAATATGCTTTGATGTATAAAAATATACTCAAACAAGCTAGCAAAATTCATCATCTACATAGATATATAATTCTATATTCATTGTGTATATAAAGGAAGGATTCCATTTCAAAAAGGAAAAAGGGTGTGACTACTTATACTTACTTTTCATCCTTTTCATATTTCATGTACTGTAGGTCTACACTGGCGCGCGACGTGTCGAGCGGCGCGTGCGGCGCGATGATTCCTCTCTTGCGCCGCGCCGCCGGCTCTGCTTGCGCCGGCCTTGTTATGAAATCCGATACAGTTTTTAAGTCTGTGCTACTATTGCTTCTACTATTCATTTCGAAATCTGAATCTCGGCTAAAGTTGGTTCTCACACTTTGTATGCTCATGTAACTGGTGGTGGACATCTTGGCAGACGGCCCGGGCTCGGGGGTCTGCTGTTGTCGAATCTCATCCTGTTGTGGTGGATGCTCCGCGATGCCATTTGGGACATTACCATTAGCCACTTGCACGTCGACATTGTCAGTTAATTTCTGGAAAATAATTAATTATTGGCGTTTTAACTATACTATTATGTTGGTAAGAACAAACCTAACCACCATTTTTTAGTTAATTTAAGAGTTTTGACCGGGATTGCAGTGTAGGTATTTACGAGACATTCAGCGGTAGGTAGGTACCCAAGCTTATTGACTAATTTAAAAGGTGAGGCCAGAGTGTACTGGCTACATACGACCCAAGTTTTTTGAATCTCCATCAAAATTAGAATAACCTATCCGCGCCGCACGTGTCCTCCATATAGTAGGTGCCTATCTATTAGGATCAAAATATCAAGCGCATGGAATAACATGCCCTGAGTTTTTTTGTGATGTATTGGAGTATATTTATATTTAGGTCTTTATTCTCTATTTTCTATTAAGGAGGTGGACAAAGGCAAGTAAGATTAACTACGTAGTAACTGCGAATTTATTAGAATCATGAACGAGCATAAATCTATAATCTTCGTATATCTAAGAATCATTGGTAGATAGGTAGAGACCTACCTACGTACCTAAAATGAATCATTAAATGCACGTCCCATTGTGCATTGATGCGTATATTGCCCATGTTAAGCGACAGTAGGTATGAATACTTTAATATATAAATAAACTTTTAACAAAAAATAAACCCGACTTCAAATATGTACTAATAAGCAACAAACAATTGTTTTCTTTATTACTTGATAAGTTCTTTTGGACTATTTAGAACAAATAAATTTCTTAGGACAATTATATACAATTATTTTTGGTTTTGGTGTCGGTGCCAGTCACTCGATCGTCGATGTCGATCTAAATATTTCAGCGCCACCCAGGAAACCCAAGGAATTTTGTATGACCACCTATGGTCTTCTTCATCAGTTCTTCTTCAGCAAATGCTTTTTTCTGATTGCAAATGCTTAACTTGTCACCGTAAATACTAAAACCGCTATACATGTTTTTCGTTCATCGCTATACACCTTTAAATTTTGAAGAGTTCTATTTATTCCTCATGGATCTCCTCATTAGATTGATGGATTGTGGTAACAATGGGACCAACCTTGAAGTATATGCTTTCAAACAACGAAAGAATTTTTCCATAAATCGATCCATAAACGACGGAGTTCTGAGGTAACACACATAAAAAACAACATGTAATATAACAAATAAATTGAAACATATCAATTTATCACGACTGCCTTTATATGCTTTGTTGAAGAGTCCCGTTCTGGACATCATCAGCAGTTCCATCTCATCAAATGACACTGTTCTGAATGAAAAATGCTTCAGTTGTTGATAAAATACAAAAATCACCATATGTGTGCCTTTAAGATTTGAGGAGTTCCCTCGATTCCTCAGGATCCCATGAACAGATTCCGTCTTAGTGCCAAAGGGGCCAATTTGGAGTTATACCCCTTCGATTAAAAAAAAAATTTCAAAATCGGTTCATGGTTCTCGGAGATATCGAGTAACATACATAAAAAAAAAGTTCGAATTGATAACCTCCTCTTTTTTTGAAGTCGGTTAATAAAAATGGATATAAATCGGTATTTGATTCATACTTACATTAGTATCTATCTGTGGATCTTAGTACCTAAATCTAGTAATAGTAGTAATCTTGTATTTGGATCTTAGATAATAATTAGTTTTTATGTATACGTAGTTAGGTACAAACATTTTGCAATAGGAACCTACTTCAACATGCTTCAGCGCAGAGTCTGGAGAATCTTAGTTATTCCCAACAAAGAACAGTGTTTACCATTTGGCAGTGGTCAAAACAATCACAATCTGACGCTTAACGTAACTCCATATTAATGGATTTGGTACGAATAGCTTCTTACTGCAGTGATTTTTAACGCTGTTATCTGAGTTTTACGTAATTTTATCAATAATAGATTTTATTTAAAGAATTTAGATTAGACAACATACTCCTCTATTCATACCGGCAATAGTGACGTGAGAGGATATAAAGTATAAATCATCATCATCATCATCTCACGTCCACTGCTGAACATAGATCTCCCCCGTGGACCTCCACATGTACCGGTTGGAAGAGACCTGCATCCAGCGTCTTCCGGCGACCTTAATGAGGTGGTCTGTCCATCTTGTGGGTGGATGTCCTACGCTGTGCTTGCTAGTCCGTGCGGTCTCCACTCGAGCACCTTATTTCGAACCCATCGGCCATCTTCTCTGCGTGCAATGTGGCCTGCCCATTGCCACTTCAGCTTGCTAACCCGGTGGGCTATGTCGGTGACTTTAGTACGCTTACGGATCTCCTCATTTCTCAGAGAAACTCCGAGCATAACCCATATGTATTTAATATATATATTGTCGTCTAGCCTACAACTCAAGCCTTACTAAGCTTACTGTGGGACTAGGTCGATGTGTGTAAGATTGTCCCGAAATATTTATTTATTTATGTTAGGTAGGATACATTTGGTCAAAAGATAACAGTCAAAGGACTGGGAGGCAATTTTACAACGTCGACTATTCGATTCAAATTCAAATTATTTATTCTAAATAAGTTGACAGTACCTAATTACACCAAAACACTTATATGCTAATAAAATATACAATAAAAGTAAAAATAATAATGACAAAATAAATTATCATATACAAAATAAATAAGTAATCCTAGGACAATCTTTTCGTAAATTTTATGCAAAATACACCAATACTATCAGTAAATGCAGCTGCATTTTCGACTCTCACAAGCCAACAACATAGAAATTGTAGGTATAAAAATTATACGTACATTTCGTTCAAAAATAATGGTTATTAACTTTTATGTAAACTTGTAAGTTCAGTTTTTGAATTCGAGTGCACGACTCGCAATAATCGGCCTTTCAGAGCCCTGAGTGTAAGTTTTTAACGTAACTTTACGTCACGAACGCGTTTACGTTTCCCATATAAATAACATTATCACTTACGCGTTCGTAAACGTTTTTTTTACGTCAAAAGAAACTTACACTAGAGCCTCTGTACCCTCACCATGAATTGTGACATTAAGGTTTTCGATAATGAGTATCGAGTTTACTATCTGTGCATCTCGCTTGTACTATTTTAGTGCGAACGAGATGCACAGATAGTAAACTCGATACTCGTTATCGAAAACATCAAAGTCACAACTCATGGTACGGGCCGGCCCGTACCTAGTGTCCTACAGTTAGCACCAGTACCCGGGTACTGGTGCTAACTGTAGGACACTGACTGACTGAGTAATTAAAAAATACATCTGAAATATTTATGGAAATAGTACCTACCTAAGTCATAAATATGTATATCTAGGTATTTATACTTTTAGGTACAGAACCTCAAAACCAAATAAAAACCGGCTAAGTGCGAGTCGGATTCGCGTACCAAGGGTCCCGTACCATTTTATATAAATAAATATTACACGATCGTTATACGACATAACCACGGTAAGCTCAAGAAGGCTTGTATTGTGGGTACTCAGCCAGCGATACATATAATATATCTGTCTGTCTTGACTTGACCAACAACTGTCAAGTCCCCTTTCTCGGTAGCTCGTGGTAGTATCGAGTTGACTTAACATGATAATTCATAATATACCTACACAAGTATACGGTAGCTGTAATAAATGCTTATTAGGGAATCAAAATGTATAAGGTACATTCACGTTGACTTAGAGAAATATAAATAATGGATTTAATTAAGTGTCTCTACAAAGTTCCTCTGATTCTGGCAAACGCACCAGCGCCATCTATCACGTTTAATAGCAGTAGGTCTCAGTTTTGCACCCACTAGTTCTATGGAGATGTCGTGTTGTCAAAATTATTCAATATGATTCATTCCAAATACACAAATAACACGAACAATAGAAAAATAGACCCAACAAAAACGAAAGTAGATTAATTAATATCATCGTCTGACTACTACGAACGAATATGTAAATTATTGTTTAATTAAAATTAGAAGCCCTCTATTTTTCATTTCCAATTTTCCAATACGAGGAATGTAAAATTAGAGCAAGAAGGAAGTAAAAAAAAGTCGGCATCAGCTTGTTTAAATTCATCAAATTTACGTTATGTTTTAGATGGTTTGCAGCATTGGAGTTGAAGGTATAAGTTGTATCATAAACCAAAACCAGCACACTTTCTGACAAAGATTTCACTTATTTCTCAAACCGCCACTTCATAAAAAGTTACCTATATACAGCTTGTATTTGCAAAAATCCAGATATCTGTTGGTCAATATAAAGTCACACACATGCCTATAATACGTAGGTGTCTGTCGATGAATCACAAGTGTCGAGAAAGTATACCGCGTGTCTCCGACATTGGGGCTATATAAGGATCGATTTTACTCATAAAACTGAGCTAAATATTTAGTCTAACTAGTAGTCGAATGAGGGTTATTTTAATGATATTTTCTTCATACAAACGAAATACTATTTTCAATGTATGACATCCATTGAACCAAATGACATCGTCTGTCACACTTCAAAAACTGATGATTTTGCAATACATTGCTTGCTCAATGTATTGCAAAACCTTATGGTTTGGGCTGTTTTTTTTTACAAATTCAGAAGTTTGGGGGATAAAGCTGCTGTCGCGTCCGTGGGCTTTAGCTCTAGATACCCACACGTGTCCCCTGGGTAGCGCCAAATGACCAGCACTCTCTGGTGGTAGGCTTTATAGCCGCGGCTTGTCACCACCCTCCTGCCTAAGCCATGTCGCTAAATGATCTCCGGATCGTGTTCCGACATGAAGGCAGTTGTAGCCATTTTGGGAAGGCGGGTCTGAACGGTATTGCTTTGCTTGCTAGCCGGTTTCAGTGCCATCAATTTGTTGCACCGGATGCCTGGTCGCGGAGGGTAGCGGGATCCGAAGCACGGTTCTCCGCTGGCCGACCGCAGGTAGTTGGGGGCCCAAGTAGGGACTTAGCTAACCCCGAAAGGCTGCCCCGCCAACTGTGAAAAATCCCGGAGGCGCGCTGTAGTGCCGGCTTGCGACCGGAGAGAGGACCCGACAGCCGTCTTCGGGGGGGTTCGGGCGTCCCCGCAGTCTCCAGATCAGGCTTCCAGCGTGTAGCAGACTGTTTGTGTGCTGCTGGGCGAGCAGCTTAGCATCTGTTCAACTGCCGCCTTCCAAGCCTATTCACATTATTTTAATGGCAAAAAACAAAAATAAGAGCAAGTGTTTTTTTCAGCGGAAGCACGTCCTCTCACTCAAAGTGCACCTCTCGAACATCCGAGGCTTGCACTCCAATCTCGTGCCAGTCCACCACCATCTTGAGACTGAGAAGCCTCACTTGCTCTGCCTCACCGAGACGCAGATCGGATGTCCTATTGACGCGTCGTACCTGCACTACCCGGGATATGCCCTAGAGCACACTTTTGTGCAGAAGGCTGGTGTGTGCGTGTTTGTTCGCGATGACATCTGCTATCGGCGTCTCCGTAACCTTGAGGGGCCTAACCTTTCCAGTTTATGGCTACTGGTGGACCTCGGTGTTGAGCAAATTGTTTACGCCGTGGTTTACCGATCACACAGCGGTGACCAGGAGACAACCAGGCTCTTTGAGCAACTTAGTGATGCGGCGGGTGTGGCTCTGCAACGGTACCCGAGTGCGCAATTGGTTTTTCTGGGGGACTTTAATGCTCATCACGAAGAGTGGCTGTGCCCATACCAGTTCACTGACCACGCAGGGAGAGAGGCGCGCAAGTTTGCGTTATCGCTGGATCTCTCTCAGCTGGTCGACCAACCAACCCGCATTCCGGATGTTGCGAGTCACACGCCTAATTGCCTGGACCTTCTGCTGACAACCGATCCGGACAGATATAACGTGTCAGTGTCATCCCCATTGGGAACTTCTGACCACTGTCTGGTGAAATCTGTGTCGCACCACTCACCTCCCGTCCTTAGCCCGAAGGGCTCGCGCCGTGTGTGGCGATACAAGTCAGCAGATTGGGACGAGATGCGGCATTTCTTTGCATCCTATCCTTGGCAGCCAACTTGTTTCAATAGCGATGATCCGTCGAGCTGTGCGGCAGCCGTTACTGACGTGTTGCGGCGGGGTATGGAGTATTACATCCCCTACTCTGACGTAGCTGTTGGTGGCGCAGCTCGCCCGTGGTTTAATGCAGAGTGTGCTCAAGCGGAAGCGCTAAAGCACGAAGCGTATTTATCATGGGTCGATGCTCGCAGCTGCAAAGCTCCGGATGTATGTATTAAGAAACAGTTATTTAACAAAGCTGCCAAGTTCTGCAAGAAGGTCATGCAGAAAGCTCGATTCCTCCATGTTCGTCGTCTAGGGGCCAAACTTGCCGCATATCCATCTGGGAGCAAAGCGTTTTGGTCACTCGCGAAATCGGTTGAGTTGAATTTCTGTCGTCCATCACTACCTCCGCTGCTGAAACCAGACGGTTCACTGGCCCACACTGCGGAAGAGAAAGCGAACTTGTTTGCCTCTCTATTTGCGGAAAATTCACATTTAGACGCTGGTAGTGCCGTACCTCCCTCTTTGCCCCGCTGCGAAGTATCAATGGCTGAGGTGCGTATTCACCAAAGGGAAGTACTGAAGTCACTACGCTGTCTAGATGTGAATAAGGCTAGTGGTCCCGACGGAATTCCAGCAATCGTTTTAAAAATGTGTGCCCCTGAGTTGTCTCCTGTTTTGACGCGCCTGTATCGACTTTCCCTAAAGATGAGAAAAGTTCCCGAAGCGTGGAAGCTTGCTAACGTGCAGCCTGTGCCTAAAAAGGGTAGCCGTGCTGACCCCTCGAATTATCGTCCCATCGCAATCACTTCCATACTCTGCAAGATTATGGAACGTGTTTTGAACAACAAGCTCCTTGCGTACCTTGAAGGTAACGATCTCCTCAGCGACCGGCAATACGGCTTCCGCCGAAATCGGTCTACTGGGGACCTACTTGTGTACGCTACCCACATTTGGAGCGAGGCCATCGAGAAGCGCGGCGAAGCCCTCGCTGTGTCTCTCGACATTTCCAAGGCCTTCGATAGGGTTTGGCATGACTGCCTCCTTGGCAAGCTCTCTGCGTACGGAATCTCCGCTGGTTTCTGCTCTTGGATTTCCGATTTTCTGAGGCAGCGATCTATTAGGGTCGTAGTGGATGGTTGCACATCAGATCGCATGGCAATAAATGCCGGAGTGCCTCAGGGTTCGGTTCTTTCAGCCACCCTCTTTTTGCTGCATATAAACGATCTGCTTAAACCCGGTATCTTTGGGTATGCAGACGACAGTACGGTGACTGAGAGATATTTTTCTGAGGCCCAAACTACCGGTGGAGAGACTGAGTCCTTTAGGAAAGCTTTGGTTGAGCGAACGAACCAGACCTTGCAGGCCGTTGATGAGTGGGGCGAAGCTAACTTGGTTAGGTTTAACGCCTCCAAAACACAGGCGTGTTTATTCACCGCTAAAAGGAGTCTTTTTAACTTGACTCCTGCTTTCCAGAATGTGTCCTTAACAATTACAGACCACCTCGAGCTGCTTGGGGTTAAATTTACCACTAAGCTGAACTTCGGCGCCACTATTGAGGCCAAAGCGAAATCCGCTGCTAAAAAACTAGGAGTCTTACATAGGGTGAAGCGGTACTTCATGCCGGAACAGCTCCTAACACTTTACCAAGCGCAGGTTCGGTCGTGTATGGAGTACTGTTGCCACCTTTGGGACGGGTCTGCCAAGTATCAGTTGGCCGCTTTGGATTCAATAGAACGCCGAGCTCGCAGACTCATTAGCGATCCTAAATTAGTGAGTGTAAGGTTGCAGAGCCTTGAGCATCGCCGCAAGGTTGCTAGTTTGTCTGTGTTTTACAGGATACATTTTGGAGAGTGTGCTCAGGAATTGCACGATTTAATTCCGCCATCTCCGTTCCATCACCGGACGTCCAGGCGAGGGGAGCAGTTTCATCCTTACGTTGTGAATATTCCATTCATTCGCACGAAGCGATTCGCTTCTACCTTCCTAATGCGGACTGCTAAGGAATGGAATTCGCTCCCTTCGTCTGTATTCCCGGCAAGATATAATTTGGGTCTCTTCAAGTCAAGAGTGAATAGGCTGTTACTGAACCAGCGTGCTACACCTTCGACCTCGTCGTCACTTACCATCAGGTGCGACTGAAGTCAAACGTTGGTCAGTCTTGCATAAAAAAAAAAAAAAAAAAAAATTTCAGTAGTTGTACTAAAAGTAGGTAGCTCATATTTATGAGCAAAACCGATTCTTACATTTAAAGCCCCAATGTCGGAGACATGCGGTATGAATGATATGACGTTATTAGTCACAACATATTACACTAAATAAAACAAACGATATATATGTACAAAGATAACCAATGGAACAGCAGACCCTATAAGGGCTGTTAATACGTTGGATTTGTATTTGTATGGAAAACGTCATATGTGTTTCTGTTTACATTGACCACCAATTTTATTTGGCAAAACTGTGCTTAAGTTAGTAAATTATGTTCAGTTATTATAAGAAGTTTGAAATCTTTATCCATTTTAATTCATTTGACGTAGTAAATTTTCTCATTGCTGGTACCTAATTGTTTTACGCTAATTAAATTACATGTAATAAGTCACACATCAACACAGATCTCCCCAGCATAAAAGTATTTCAAACCAGCAGGGTACCTAAAATCGCACAAACGCAAAACAATTATAAAAACATAATTATAAAAACCGAGGTTTCGTTTCACTACTTAGTTTCACAGAACAATTAACATATCTCTTGACATGAAAATTAAATTACAATTAATATTCACTTCATACCTACCACCTGTGTAAAGTTAGTGAAAGATAACAAATTAAAACCTATGTCACAAAGGATGTAAGCAACACTGGTAAAGTGAATTAGACTTACGATAGTCCCACGTCGAACGTCGGGTTCGGCCGGGGCCGCGTTGCCGAGGTTGAATCCGCCTTTAGACGACCACCGGAACGGAGGACACAGCACCATGTTTGCAATATCAAGTTTGTTACGGTGAGTACATTACATCGTGGAGTGAGGCGGTCCTCGCACTGCGCGACCGACCGACCGGCGCACGGGCAAACCCTTATCACGACTAGATTATCTCGGCGAACCGATTGTTTTAATTATTATATATGTACTAAGGAATGATTAGGTATTATTATCAAAGAGCCTTGCATTTTATCAGCCCTAATAATATCAAGTATCAGTCAGAGGGAATTATAATTCTAGTATTTATATTTTAGCGTTCATAGTACAGTAAAGAAACATCCATATATTATATTACATCTACGGCATCAGCTACTGGGCTACTATTATGGGCCTTCCCCATAGACCGGTATAAGCAGCATGAGAGGATTAATAATCGCCACTCTGTGTCCAGCGGGTTGGGTTATATTATAACATGTAATGAATGTAATTTATATGTCACGTAACTGCATAAACAAATTATAAAATAATATATGTAGTAAGATTAGAGTAAGATAGACTGATGTCTAGTGATCACTTGTGAGTAGGGTTTCGGTAATGTGATACAACTTGTGTCTCACAGGTGTGTGGAAAAACGTTCTTAATAGTTAGATTCGCCAACAAAACGTGTTACCTCACATCCCTTAAGACTCCCAGCTTCTAGAATCCGCTGCAACTGCACTTGTATTCATGCTCTTGTTGAGGTCTCAATATGTATACACGACATGTAAACATCAACATTCCTCCCTCAATTAAATCTAGCGTCACAAAGCGGCGGTAGGGCAAAGGTAGGCGGCTATCTACTGTAGATGATGGATGGCTTTTAACGATGACACCTTTTTGGGAAGTAGGTACTTATTTGAGAATGCTATTTACGATTATAGTAAAATAGATATTGTAGGTACCTATGTACCAAAATGTGTTGAGCGGACCATGGAGTCGCTCTCACTTTCTGCTAGCTTAGCAGTTGCGTATGGTAATTATGTATATGGTAAGCGAAATGAGGTATATTATTCCGCTAAATATTTTTCAAATTCATTCTCATTGACAACCTTGGCAGATGTTTTCTTGAGATATTTTGGGTTGATTTATAAATAAAAATCATAATTCATACTATAATTTATTGATAACGTAAATGAGTATACAATGCCAAAGGCTTAAAATTATTCACTTCATTCAATATTTCACAATTGAAAAAAATATTTACAATAAAAGAGAAAAATCAGCTTGCAATCTATTTAAAATTGCCACACGGGAAACGAAAATCTAATTATTTATTTTATCACAAATCTTATGAGGGAGCTCGCTGTGCACTCGGCTCGAGTAATCAAAACACCTTGTCAATATGTAGTACTGTGCAGCAATAAAACGTGCGATGAATCTACAAAATGTGCCAAACGGAAGACATTTATTATGTAACAAATCTATTGTAGGTTAGTTAATTTTAAAACATTTACGTTTAACATTAGGTATACGTACAACATACAGATACGGAAATTGAGCACGTTACTAGTATCTCAAATACTGGTCGTAGGGCGCGGGGCGCAGGCGCGGCCGGCGCCGGCAGCGCACACGTCGCCCTGCCTTTAGGCAACTACTTACGAAAAATATAATTGGCTGCGAGCTCGCTCCCGTGTGGCCTGCGAGGGCAATGTCCGCCACTCGTGCGACTGAGCGCACGCCACACGCCAGCGTAGCTCGCGCGTCCTCTCTAACTTAATGATTGACGATCAGTGTGCGCCGCGTCCACCTGTTCCCTCGTTTAATAATCGAATTTAATGAACTCGTAGACGTGCCGACCTCGGTACGTGTCCGGGTGCTGCGGGCAAGTCCACGATTTCAATCTTACATGTACATCAGACATTTGGATACGTAGGCGTTATTACTAACCCTGCTAATAGAAATCTGAGTACGCTACTACTTAACTGTTCAGCGTCGACGAGTGCAATTGACGAACAAGTGATACTTATAACTCTGGCTACGTTAACAATATTGGCCCGCAGGCAGAAATCATTCGTACAACATGCAGCGGTCGCCCGCCGATAACATTATTTACAAAGCACGTTAGAGATGCGCCCGCGCCCGGTCGCTTCAAACGGGTACGTACGTGTAAACTCATAGTATATATCAGTATTTCACTTCAAATATAAAACTCAAAGAACTCGATAAATTAGGTGTTCTAAAAGGTACGTATACATTATTATTGGTAAAGTATGTAAATTCGTGAGTGTGTGAGTATAAGGGCGCGGGCGCAACTGTGTGTGCTCACAGTAACAGTAGTCATACTCGCCGCTGATGCGATGCTGTTAGCAGTCACCGACGCTCGCTAACAACACTACTGATATGACCTTATTATGCACAATATAACAATTCGTTTTAGATCTAGTAACTACGTAATCGAAGCCATCGATATAATTTTGTGCACAGCATACGGAAACGAGAACAGTTTGAAACTTCAATTCAACATCTCATAAAAACTGAGAAACAAATCGCGTTACAAAATACATATCATCCTTAATATAATGATCATACTTTATATTTATACATTGTTCATGATGCTTTTTTTTTTCTTTTTCTTATTGTAGCACACTAACCATTTTGTCAGATATGTTATTTAAATTCAGATTTTCTCCACGTAATAACAATTTGGCTTAGATTACGAAACTTTTATATAAAACTAAGGACTTCTGTGATTTTCTAATAAGATCTCAAAAATCATCTTAAAATTTGTGAAAAAAATAAAGGTAACGAGGCGAGTTGTGGACGCGTATCATAGAAGATAATAAATATTACCACCAGAGATAAAAAAATAGTGAGTAATATAATATAGTAGCAATAATTTGTTCGTTACAGGTAAAATAAAAAGAGTGCGCTCGCCCAGAACACGCCCCGTTAGCTCCAGACACTAGACCAACATGTTTGTGACATCACTATGTCTACATCAAAAAAATATAAAAATCATCCTGACGAATCACATGTACTTGTTCCTGTACTTTACATAAAAAATTGCATTAAAACAATCAGTTACATTCAAAATCTACGACCCTCCTAAAATTAGTTACGCATACACGCATGAGTATTCAGCAGTAAAGCACAAAAAATTGTTCGAAGCTGCAACATGACTACAGTTATACATCCTAATGATTAATTAACTAATAATTGTAAATAGCCAGTAGCGCTAAAAGAGAGAATGTAAAATAACCGGCATTCGGAAATATGACACAATATCGCTTAACCAATAAAGTAGTAGAACCAATAAACAATATACTTAAAACGCGGTAGTAGGTAGGTACACAAAACTGGATTCTTAATTATCACATGAAACCTTTACAAAAGCACCTTTAACTATAATAATTACAAGGTAGATTGTGCGCGAAGGACTAGACCTCTAAGACCAAGCTTGTCATGGTTGTTGCCGGCTAACCGCTCGCGGACGTGTTGTCGAGCTTGCGACGAGGGCGAGTCGACGCCCTATACTTAAAGTGGCTAATAATTAAAGCTATCTTCGCAGACGCAACTGCGCTTTATGGCTCTCCAAGGAGGCGTACCTTCAGCGGCAACAGTGTCCTATATTATTTGATATGTTACTAATTCAATATGTAGTTTGAAGAAAATGACAAAATAATCATCATCGCTTTAGCTTAGAAAAAGTTAACTAAAATCATTCATGGCAGTAGTAATTCGATTTTAGTATTTACATTGAAACAGTCGACTAAAACAGGCTTAAAATATAATTTAAAAAATTAAAATCAGATCTAATACAGCAGTTTGTGAGGTTAAAATAGTAATCTAGACGACAAAGTACATACATATACATGCCAACTCATTACGAATAAATGTGTCTTGGCTGGGAACGCCAGTTTTACACCTGCAAGCGGGTATCTGCTCGGGTAAGGCTAGGTTTCTGCTCGAAGGTGCAAAACGTGGGCCTTGTGAGTGATGCCGTGATTTTGCAGACTTTGTAAGTTTTTCTAACTGAAAGACTACCAAATCTATTGAGTGGAAATGATTGACACGAATGCTCTAATACGAATGAATCGATGGGTTTTTGTGCTTTGGTATAAAGTTTGAGCGAATTCGTAGATGTTACATTACTTTACAATCCTAATATAAACATTCGATCTAAAATTTACGTCGTCTAAAAGGGTTGGACCCGAACGCGTGTTTGATCAGTAAAATAAAGAGAAAACGGATTAAAATATTAAAATAGCGTTGTCAAAATTAGAAACCGTTAATGAAAATATCGTGTGAACTAATTTACAAGAGAGAAATCTCAATGATATGTAAGAGCTCGATGGAGCTCCCTTCTTTTCTTACACTACATATAAGCGTTATGCCTACGATTACGATTCAATAAAATGCTATCATTTAAAACTAGCGATCGATAGTTAAATTTGTGAATAAACAGGCTGGGAAAGTAAACATTGACCGCAGTTTGCTAAGCTGCGCGCAGCGCGCCCGAAACGTAGAGGCTCCGCGGCCGGCGGCGGCGGGCTCCCGACGTAAGCTCAAAGCGGCACGTTTACAACGGGGGGTATGGGGCACTTACACCGAGAATCTCTACCACTATCCGAAATAAAGTAAAACATCAAAAAAGTACATAGGTAACTTTAGAAAAGTATGTTGCACATAAACAACCGAGTAAATGGCACCGCATTAATATTTGCACCACGAAACGTTTCAAAACAGTTCTAAAATTATTAGTTTTGTGCCTGTACCTACTTATAAAATACCTAGTTTTGAGTTCCTAAAGTAAAATATACTATTACGTAATTGATAAAAAGATCGACGTTCGGTGCCTTTAAAAACAAGTTTCTTTCAAATATTCAGTACAATACTAAAATGTTACCTAAATTAGGTAGCTGTAAAAAGGAGTTCCTACCTATATTAACAGTTTTCAAGAAATGAGTACGATTTTATCCAGCCAAATGTTTTAGTAAAACTAACAAGTCGAAATGGGATTAGGTTTCAATATTTACAAATTTCCTATGATATGCAAGTGCAAAGCTCACTAAATATCGTTATTACATGAAATATTTTTCTATTGTCAATTACAATATTAAATGTAACAGCTACACTAAATCATAGCGTACATTATTTACCCACTTAGGCAGGTTCTCACCTGCTGAGCGATAGAGTGAAATAGGTTTCTCACAAAATATCAGAAACTTCGAATGCATCATTTTAGCTGCTCGCACTTGTATATGCATTACACGAAAACAATAGCTGAACTTAATAAACTATTTGTGTTAGAAAGTTTAATAATGACTTTGGTATCTTGAGTCCGCCCGAGCGGCGGACGACTACGTTACCCAAGCTTGCTTGTACAGTAACCGATCGGCTAGGACTATTACTGTTTCCTTAAAATATAATAAAATTATGTTTGTACCTTTACAAAGAGAGTCCATTGTCATGTTATAGAGCAAAGGAAACGAAGGTAGATCCATATTCGAGTAAAAATAGCAATTTGTTCCACTGGCTTAATACGGCGCAAACCTGTTGTAGCCGCTTCGGTATACCGCCGTCTGGAAACAACCACAATGCAATATTAAAACGTGAAATCTAAAATGACAGACTACCGTACTTTGTTTATAAACTTAGCAATACTGACCCCGTAACCCGTCACTGGGCCGATGCTGTGGCCGAGGTAAGGGTCTGCATATTCTCTGCCATATCTGAAAAAATAATAATAATATTTTACTTAAATTTAGTAGAAAGGGCCGCTTCGTCCGGCTTCGCATACGCCTCCCAAATGTCGGAAACACTATTAATCCGTGTACGGGAAAGTCATTTTCCTGACATAAGCTTTAGAACTAATATGACAAGGTAAACAATGAATTGTATATACAAATATAAGGAAACTAAAAGCGAAGTGTACTCACGTGGCCGCGAGGGGCGTGAGCGCAGTGGGCTGCGGCGTGGCGCTGACGGCGGCGGCGGCGGCGGCGCGCGCGGCCGCGCCGTAGTTGGCGGCGGCGGCGGCGGCGGCCGCGTGCTGCGCCGACGTCAGCGGCGACTTGAGCAGCGGCGCGGCTGCGGCGGCCGCTGCTGCTGCCGCCTGCACGTACGAGAGCGACGTTCAAATAACTCAAGAAGAATGTGTAACACGTAAAAATACTGTAACATGACGTTACATTTCGTCGATCTGTTATATAGAGCGACCCATTTGTTGTATGACGGTATCTGCATGTCATGGAATTTGCATACAGCTAATTCAGTATTCTGGATAGTCCTCGATCAGATAATATTCCACGCGATGCGGATTTCTCCCCTTCGTGTTCTTGACGAAATGATTGTCGAGTAGTGATCGCGATAACAGAGGCAATTAATGATTATAAAATAATGACTGTATGCTTCCGCTGCGAAATATAAACTATCCCAGTTAAGTTATTTACATTCGCATTTCGCAGGTGACTGCTTTTTTTTGACAACCTACATGATTGATGTAAATAACTATAGTATTTATTATAGTATATACATGTTAACAATGAGCCCACAAAAAGGCAAGTAGAAATCGTATGTTTAAATTTACATAACGCAATGTGTAAACCGCGGTTTGATTGACTGAATATTACATTTGGAATAAATATAATACTTTACCATATCAATTGCTCGAAGATCACTCACCAGTCACTGTATCGGGTTGTATAACTTAAAAGCTCTTAGCTTACATGAGCCATAAAAAAAGCCATAACGATGCATAATAACAAAGCACGTAAAACCATTTGTAACACAATACGTGGTAAATTACGAATGTGAGTGAAATCTAGCCATGCAACTTTCGATTTATAATCTAATGATAAATAAATTATTTTCTGCAGCAATGAGTTTCAAGGTGCAGGATAATTCCCATTAGTTAGCTCCAGCCGGCGGTGGACCGTACACCTACCATGATTTGGTACACACCGTCAACTGTGGTAGCCGCTGGGAATAACCCACGTTGTTGAGCTAACGATATTATGTCCCACAGCAATTCTCCATCAGAACCAAAATTAGGTACGTTATGAAGCTTGGAGAATCATGTGTGGCAAAATATTACGTTAACTGCGATGGAAAGGTTGTTGCAGAAAATGTAGCAAGGTAATGAAACAAATGGACATGCACTATTGATTGAAACAGGAACAATATAATAAAGAGAAAACTATCCAAAGTTTAGCTATCACTAACATTCTTTACAAGTGCTACGTGGTGATGGTTAGTATATTTCGATAGCAGCAATTACGACTTTGTGGGCTCAATGTTCTACTCGGAGCATGATCAAAATTAGCCTCTGTTTGAGTCAATCCACAGCTGCAGCAAACGCTCAAAACTAAATCACCCACCACAATACCAAAGGAACAAGGATAACTCAACAGCAGCCATCGTCTCGGTTACCACAAACACAATGTGCACCCTGTATATATTACGGTGGATTACCAACCAATAGGACCATACGAATAAAAAGGAGCAAATAAAATCCCAGCACTCACTCCACAATGATTTACATCTGACTTATACTAGCGTGGTGGTAACATGAATCGGGAAGCGATAGAGATACAGATATTGTCGCATATCGATCAAATTGAGCTAGAGGCGTGATGTTTACCTCGGCTGCCGGCTTCGCGGCCTGTAACAACACACGTATAGGTTCACACAACCTGCCACTCGGTCCGACTGTCGCGAACGCGCCAGGGAGGCCCTCCAGACAACAGATATATGGTGAGATAATAATGTTTCATGTATGTCAATATGAAAGCCATGCAAATATTGTGTACCTGGAGTCTGTAGTTGGAGTCAGCCGTCGCGGCTGCAGCTAAGAACGGGTCGTAATATACGCTGGAAATTGAAATAAAACCATTATTAACCCGTTATACATTCATTAGTACATAACAGCGTCCTTTCCAACAGCGTTGGTAGGAAATAAAACTATGCTACGTTCATGATATATTTAATTCAGTTAGGTCTTCGTTTACTGCAGGCCTAAGCGAATATACATTTGGAAAATAATTATAATTTCCAATTAACATTTCATATCAATTCTAGTCAGCTTTTGAAAGTAAAACAATGATTAAAATTAATATTTACTGATATAGAAGAGTTTTGCAAAGACTACCACAAAATAAAAACTACTTACAACATCCATAAAATGAGAATCCATTTAAGAAAATAAAGAAACAACTACTTTTGAAAGTGTGTGAATCAAAATTGTGAAGAGTCTACAGTTCATAACAGTGCGCTAAGCAAACGTTCCAGTTAGTCGTTAGTTACACTTCGATTGAACGTAAAACACTAACTAGTGAAAGGGTTATTTGTAACAGTTATTGTAAACAGTCATACCAGATGGAGGGAAGATAGGACGGAGCGGGACGCAGGGATATTGGGCAGTCAGTGGTGGTGTTTGGGACGGATTGGCCGGGATAGATTTGAGGTCCTGTCATTATAAAGAGTTTATATTATCGAATGACCAAGGAATTTACTTCCATTGCGACTTTTAGACGATTTTATTTAAAATTATATTTATACATTTTTTATAGTTAGGAACTTGATTGCTTTCTTATAAGCCCTATTAATCCTAAAAGAAAGGAGGGCCCATTACAAATTCCAAATAAAAAATGTGTATACAACTACAACACTAAATAAATTCACCCTCATATCATCATTAGGTATCAGTAACCTTAAGACGAAACTTGAATAGTTTAACTCAGTACCTGAACAATTTTATTCCTATTTTTATAAAGGTTCAATCAAACCAAAGAGTCTAACAAATTCATTAATCATTATAAAAAAAATACAGACAGTAAATATTTTCATTTTCTATGAATAACCAAATGATTATTATAAGGACCATGAAAGTTAAAGGGAAACCAGGTACGAGGTGATCAGGTAAGCGGTGCTATAGAGGCTGCGGCGGTGGCGGTGCTGTGTGGGTGAGTACTCACTGTGCGTACGCAGCGTGCAAGGGCGACGCGTAGGCGGCGCGGGGCAGGACGGCGTGCGGGAGGGACTGGTCGAGGCCGGCGCGGGGCTCGCGGCGCAGCACGGCGCGCGGCACGGCTACATGCAACACACAGACTACGGTGCAGGGCATGCGTTACCTGCGACGCTGCGCGGCGCGCGGCGCCAGCACCAGCGGCGGCGCGGGCGCGGCCGCCGGCGCCGCGCCCAGCCACGGCCACGACACGCCGGACACCCGCAGCCCTGCGCACACACGCGCGCAGACCATTACGCACCACCACAGCGCATAACGCTACATACTTACGGGCTTTACTGTGCCATCGAACTACATCTACGCGCGATACTTTAGAGCTGAAGTCCCGTCGGAAGTCATTAGTGAATGCATTACCGTAAATGTCGCTCTCGGGTAAACTACATACCTAATCCCGAAATATTTATGCTTGAATTTCACAATTCCTATTTTTATATATTCAATACCTAATCAAATACCTAAAAATCTAGGCACACATAGGTCCTTATTTGAAAAATGTTGAATACAAAAACTAACGATTCTTCAAAATTTCGAACTACCTCTACTTTATTTATTTATTATGCTAAAACGTCTGCTAGCGAATATCATTTCACACAGCGAATAGCGAATATCACATCACATTTAAATCAAAAGAAAAATAGAAAAATTTTGAGTCGCAGCGGTACTTGTTGAGGTAGAGTGATCGGAGTTTCCCGATTCTAAAAATTCGAATGCAATAAGCAAAAAAAGGATATTTATATCTTAAAACTTAACATAACACGCGTTGTCTCTTCGAAATAATAATCTTTACAAGCATCAATGACTTTAAATTTTAGCAGTCGTTCGTACGGTTAATTTCGCAAATCTAACCTAGCCTACTTTACTATACGCAATCAAAAACTGAAATCTTTATTATAGAATCATAAATTACGGTGTGTCGAAATTTCGTCCCTTATTACTACAATTCCCCAGTCGGTCAATTATTCTACATTCAATTTTTTTTCGGAAAATCCTTTTTAGGAAACTTGTTATTCGATATAAGTAAAAACCTAAAGAATGATTAGATTTTTAACACCCTGAATTAATAAATCGGTTTTTTTCTAATTTCGTTGATTAAAAGTAGGTATACAAATTATGCATTATAAAAATTAATTGTACAGAACTCACGTTTTATAAGTCGATTATTGCTCGACATATTACGTCCGTGTTTTTGTGTTTAAAATTATGAAAAATCAGAAATAAGAAATTCTTATACAGATATTCATTCCGTTGGGACGTTCGCGTCGCTCTCATGTCAAAGTTCAGCTAGCAAGTAGCTGCAGTCAGTAGTCCCAAATAATGAGAATTGACATATTTTTACCGAAAAATCTAATTGGCCGCAAAAAAGTTACAGGCCACTTGTGAAAATTTTAAGGTACATATTTCCTTCGAATTCTACAGTGTTACTGTAAGACCGTTGCAAAAAGGCAAAAAATGTAGCTGACGTTTGCGATGTGGTGGTTGCGTTATACCTACATTCTTTCTCGCGATCGAATTCCTCCGGAACCAACGTCGTTCTTTCGGTTAATCGATATTTGGTTTAATTTCATTCGAGTGCAGTTTAAGAAAGCCAGTACGACATTATCCGACCATTAATCACAAATTATAAACAAAATCTAAAATTACTAAGTTTGCTATACTAGAATGCAATTCTAATTACAAGGCTAGTATATCGAATACCCTTCTCTCGGCTTGGCCGCAGTCGGGTAATGTTGGATATAATTGATTATTCACATAAAGGAGCCGGACCATGCCACATTACAGCTCGCCAGAGCTCACACACGCGGTCCGCGGGGCCGCGGTTGCGAATATGACATAAGAATGCAGCCGTTGACTTTCTGCTCTAAAGAAGCATGGCCTTGATAATAACTTTACAAATGACGTAAATTCAATTCGTGACATACAAGATTGCATCGAGCATTAGAACTAATCAACCACATAGTCCCACCACATAAAGTAAAGAAATCATGCTCGAATGAATGTTATAATAAAATGTAGACGCGGAAGCATTTTTATCGTCGTGTGAGAGGTGTCACTGTGTGTAAGAGCTTACCTTCGGGCCATTGGACGCACACTGAAACAAATTTAGAATATGTCACTAAATGTTAACAATTATCTATTACTTGTGCAATGCTAATTCTAAGATCATAGATTTTCATTCACACTACATTATTCATATAGGCATCAGGTCAGGTCAAGAGAACAGTGACGATCATTCCAGTAAATATTAAATTAGTCAACTAATATATTAATAGCTACCTACATATGTACCGTCATTTATAGAGATGATTAACGTTAAACTAACAAGCTGTCTAATTGGTGGTGTAACCCGCCGCAGACGAGTGTTAATTAGTCGCGGACAAGTGACACCGCCGCCGGAGACGGCCTTCGACAGCCATGTAAATGTAACTCGTAATGTATTATCGTGTGAAGATAGCGCGATCGAGAGCGTTATTTAGGTTAGGAATGCAGTTGAGCAACGTGTGTATTAATAAACAAAGAGTAAAAGTCCCTAGTGTAGAGTGCACGGGTTGCGCTGGCCGGTTCATTGCGCAGCATTGAGGAGCGGGCCAGGCCCAGACCGTCTCCGGCTGACAGTGGACTCGATCTCTAAATAGCATTCACCTAATTGCATTCAGACAACGGCACAAGCCAACATATATACGTATAAAGATACAATAACAACACCGATCTTTACAATTCCAGCTCTCTCACCCAAAGTGGGAACTGATCCATTTCTAGCCTGAATCACTGGATGGATCAAAAGAGGAAAATCTCAGGGTGGATTATGTCCAGCAGGTTTTATGGAATAAATGTCCTAGACTAGGGACTTCTTTCCTATATTTTGATACTGTACATAGTTATAAAACTGTCATAAGGAAGTAAAATTTATCAACATGACGCCATCGTTGAGAAGTCTTTAGGACAATTTTTACATGAGAAAAAAAAGCTGTCTGATTATCGTATTCGTGCAGATTTCCCCACATTTTTTGGCGTGGCAACCCGTTTAAGGCAAAAAATTAGAAATTTTGTATAGTAGTACTTGAAAGGCCTCCCCTTTTGCCATTATTAGGTCTCCCCCTCTGTCCAGCAGTGGACGTCTCTGGCTGATGATGGTGATAAGAAAGAAGATTCGATTGTAAGATTTAACGGACTATTTCTCACTTACCGTTTGGTACTGTGGGAGGTTTCTTTGTCTGAACTCTTGCCGTCGCATTATTAACCTGGTTTGGAAATTTAACACTAGATCAGACTGGGTTTCTTGTGAAAAAAATTGGCGTAATCCTATATTGGCTGATTTCGTCAGTAAATAAAAGCGGAGAATAGATTGTAATAAAAATAATAAAACATTGACAAAGAACGAGTTCAGAGATCATATGTTTTCGACATAGCGAAAGTATAAATAAACAAAGACATTCATTATTTAATTGCTTGTGGTATTCGAAACCACTAAGCGTTTTGAATCACACATGGTTTAGATAGATATTTACTGGTACATGGAATTGGGATTCGAACCCAATACAAATATTCATAAACGCCACAACAATATATTACGTACAATTGGAATTTAGACTAAGGATTTAGTATTCTGTAAAATCAGCCAATGTTGTGTCAAATGTATCGATAAGTTAAATTGTATTTACAGCTCACAATAGGAGTTTAAATTATTTTGACAATGTATACGAATTTGTATCAATAATAAACCGATAACAACCGAGACATTTGACACTGCAGTGTGAGAAAAAGGAAAACCGGGAGGTGTCAGAAAGTTTTCGTCGGGGGTTCAGTTAAAGGGAGTTCCGTGAACAACAATATTTAATGCCATTCAGTCGCCGAAATTATTGTTAGTGCTTCGGATTACTTTTAGAATGTATAGAAAGTACTGAACTAAAATTTTAACTTGTAGTCTTACCTCTGTGGCATTGGGACGAACGGTTCGTTCTACAGACAGTTCTCTGTGAGAGTCTCTCTTTCGATCGGCATATTAAATGACCGTCTAGAGAGTAAAGGGATAAAATAAATAAGGTTTGTTTGTGGATTAGAGTCGGGCATACTTAGTGCTAAGGCGGGCCGCCGGGCCCGGGCTGCACGCTAGCATGACAGTAACTACAGAGCAGACGAGCGGCGGTGGCGGGGGCGGGCGGTGGCGGGCGTGGCCAGGGAGCGGGTAAGTTACAGTGCTACGGTACGGATGGTATTCATTGAGTCATGCACACCTCTATCTTTCTGCCCTCAACCACGGTGCCGTGAAGACGCTCTCGTGCTCGCTCCGCATCACCACTATTTGCGAATGTTACAAAACCGAATCCCTGCATGCAAGACAGACAAAACATGCATTAAAAACAGCGTCGCTCAAAAAACAACGTGCAACAAAAATTAACATTTATGCATTGCATATTCTTTATTTAAATATTCTAGTGAAAAAATCGAGAGGATATTAATTGATTTTATTACGTTGATACTTTGAGCGTATTCTAGCTTAATGGGTACACATAAGCATTTGGATTAAAGTAAATTAATATGTCGCTCGACCTAGTAGTCTGTACTATTAGAAGGAATGTTTGTATCACAGTGTTCGAATAGTATTCAAAGTTCACACATTTAGAAACCTCAGAACGAGTCTTAAGTAAAAAAGTTTCTACTTTATGACACAACGATCAACTTGTGTGGGATGTTAGCTGCAATTTGTTCTATTTTTACTTTCATCTACCCGACCCGTATGCTTGATAATGCGTTTTAGTATCTTGGATCGGGGTTGGTGACTGATAGGTATCATATATATTACTAACATTAACAATGTCTATTGGCTACACTATAACGATATCATTAGTGTGCATGTTTGTACAGTGCCGAAAGTCTAATACATCAAAGTTATAAGCAATGAAACCTATGCTTTGGCTTCATTTATGTTATGGTTTAGGTCCATTCAAAAATCATTATCACTGTAAAAAGACTAACAGCAAAAACGGCATTCATATCTTAACCTATAAAGTATTACAATAGGTAACCATTAAATATCTGTATCAAACAGTCGTGCTGAGACAAGTAAGCTACTGTCCAAAAAACGGTGATAATCCATAGATACAAAAAGCAGCTAGCACAGCACACGGTACAGTGGAAGAGACGAGTTGTGAAAGTGACAAACAAGTTGCTGATTGTACGAAACGCTTACACTTATAAAAGCAATGACAGCTCTATTATTACCATTCTGAGTGCAAGTATTTATAATAGTAAAAATATTTTGGGCAGAGAGAAAGAGAATGTCGGTGGCGAGAGATGGCGTCTGGCAGTCGCCATTCCGCGACGCGGACGCGGCCGTGCTACAACACGCGCTAGGCAAGCTCTCATTGTGATGACAGACAATACTCGATCGTACAGACCAAGAAGACACAAATGACATTCGAGATAAAGCCAAACTAAGTGATGCACCCTAGATAAGTAGTACTAGGAAACACGGAATACTAACGTTATCGATTGACTAAGACAATAATCAGGACCAGCGAAATATACATGCCCAATACTAATGAATACATCATGTTCCCTGGTTAGGAAGCGTGTAATGGAGCTGTTCATATTATTTAAAGAGGACAAAAATATTAAGATCACTATCAATCTAATAGACAGGATTAAATTCAGAATGAGTCTATCATCCAAACTACACTTGTAAAGTCATGTTGACCTAAGAAAGCCATTCAGGACTATGTGCTATGATTTCGGAACTAGGTTCACAGTCAGTATGTACACACGAGAGAAATGCGAGTGCAGTTGGGACGATAACGTAATATTAGTGATGAATAATAGAGCTGTCCTGAAAATATGACTCAGAAAATCAGCTGTTAAAGTGACGATGCATCATTCTCTAATACTGCATATCCCAATGTGAGGCTTTGAAGAAAAAATAAATTTGGAGCTATTATTTGTAAGAAGTAAATACTTTGTTTATGAGCGAGCATGGACTACTTTAGGGGCGGTCACCAAACTGACACAAGGAAAGCAGTAAACACGAAAAAGCGGTCAATCCAATCAATTATTATAAAAAAATCATTTAGATATCACGTGTTTTACTTTTAGAGGGAATTTAAATTTACAGTGAGTTGTTTTTTGAGTATCAATGAATAAGAATAAAACATTTCCTATCAGCAAAATTATGCCAAGGACATATTTTAGGAAGTTATTATAGTTGAAGTAAACGTTAGTCGTTAGCAGATTCAATTTCGTTATGCAAAGTCGCGCTGGAGAATATGTCAGTGGCATAAATTGTTCATAGTATTCAGATATATTATCAAGATCATAGATATTGTAATAATATTAATTCAATGGAAATTTACAATGCAATTAGAATACTGCACCAAACATTAAAACCAAGAATATGCTATGAGATAGATAGTCTTAAACACGATGTATTAATATTGATCTAAGCCCATTTGCCTTTAGATTTGTTAACCCAAAACTTAATTGTATGTAATCGAAAATTATATATCATAGGCATGATAAATAATTTGTTAAGAAAGGGGGAATCTTTAAACGTTACATGTACTTAGTTACAAACTTTTGTTTGGGCAGCAATATTTTAAAAAGAAATATTATTCATGTATCTTCAAGTTTTTGCAAATACATACATATGTTAATGACAGTATCATATTGAATAAAATTGTTAAACTGTGAGGATACATAAATTCAAATGTTTGTTTCCCAGTTTTTTTTTCAAAAATATTGCTTTTAATTACAGATTTTTCTCAAATATTAGTGATGAAATGATATCAATTGATAATACTAACAATTGAATGAATTAAATGTACTCGTATTTGAATGTCAACATTTATTGAAAAAAAAAACTAGAAACGTTTTGACGGTAGGTCAATCCTAGCAACTTTGAGTTTGGGAGGAGGTAACATTAAATGGCAATTGTTTGGAATTTTGGTACAATATAGGTTTGGAAAATATTTTTAGACCGCAATAATCTCACAGAACATTCAAAGTTGCTTAGTGATAATTTTGACCCAATTAGAGAGAACTATTGGAATGCAACGATACGTTTGGGTTTTCACAACTATTTGTTATTAACCAATATTGACACTATTTTATTAAAATTGATAGTCTTGGTTAACCTGAGCACTAAACTCATTAATAAAACGATAGTTTCGTACGTTATTACATAATAACGCATACACTTAAAAATTGAGCCGTGATTCGGAAAAAAAAAGAAAGAAATATTTTGTTCCGAAACAACAAATTCTTCAAATGAAAGAGTTCGTTTGTTTACCTTGTGTTATATTCTTCAGCAAGGGGTAGGTATTTTTCCACTACCAATCACTGTATATATTACAATCTTTGACAAAATATGCCTGAAGTAATTTGTAGTATAAATTAAATTACAAACTTCTACAAACACGCTTCATCCCAATATTTCAGTCTGTTAAATATCGGAAACTAATCCGTACTCAGAGAACGCGGATTTATGTATACTTAACGTGATTCGCATTCTGAGAGTACTCATAGTTTCAAGTAGAGTTACCAAATGGAAGTAGCCACACTGAAATTGTCATCGTGATGATATAATTTCAGAGGGCCACTTCAAGTATTTTTGTTCTGTATACAACATATTCTTACCTTGGAACCTCTTTCGTTGAAGATAATTTCTACATCAAGTATTGTGCCATATTGCTGAAATGTAAAACGTTGTAAATTAAAATCCGGATACATCATATCTACAAATAAAACAAATGTTTCGTTCATGCCGTGCGTTCGCTAGTGTATTGAAGGGCGACAGGTGTGCAGTACGTACCCCGAACATATTTCTGAGATCAGGGTCTCTAAATCTGAAGGGTATGTTGGATACGTGTAATCGCTTGGGCTGGGAGGCTTGGGAGACTGGGACGAGCTTGTCGGGCGACGCGGCGGTGGCGCCGGCGGCGACGGCGGCGCTGGCGGCAGCGGCTGCTGCGTGAGCTGCCGCCGCTTGTTGTGCCACCGCTACGGCCGCGGCCGCTTGCTGTGCCACCACAGCTGCTACACTCACTGGTGTGCTCTCTTCTGCTGAATCACCGTCGCTTTGCTGTAAACAAGGAAAACAGGTTTACAAAATAAAGCTTTTTTTTATATTTTATATTAAGACATGACCTGTATATAAAATATAAACTACGGTGGGGGTAAAACAATAAGTGACATTAATTATAAAACGAAAGAGAGAGAGTAATAATCTTGTTTTGTCAAGCTGCTTAGATTTAATGCTGATTGAAAAACTTACTGAGCTGCTATTTTGGTTGTCTATAGAGTTCGGTGGGTGCGGTTGAGGCGGCGGTTGTGGTGAAAAGTTGGCTGGCGGTAGCGGCGCGGGTGGTGGTGGGCCCTCGCTCTTGACGAGCGGCGGCTGGGGTGGGTTGGCGGCGCTCGCGTCTGATTTCACCGCTAGCGCATCGCCGTTGGCGGCAAACTGTGCCGCCGCGGCCGCAGCCGCCGCCGCCGCAGGGAACGGGTTCGCCATGCCCGTCCCCACCATGTGCTGGAATACATACAAGAGACAACATTATTTGACTGAAGGCTTGATTTTTTTTAATTGGGTACTTGATTATATCTTTCAATGCTTGTATCAAATGATTCAATAATGGATTTGTAGGTTCAATCATGAACATTTGGCATTTTGCTGATAGATGCGGATAAATCATGCCGGAGCGTGAGCAAATATTATTTCCGAATTTTATTTACAGGTAGATACATGCACATTGCATAACCAACAAACAGCATGTTCTGAATAAGAAAGAATGGTGTGCGATTTACATGAATATCGTTAACGAAAAAAGCCCAGAAGTTTTTTATATGATGCGTCTTAATAAATAAATGATCTAAAATATCTCTGACGACGAACGTAACGCTCGTTGAACTAGCTTCTAGTGATAAAAAATAAGTAGGCTTCATAAAATATAAGAGTTAGTCTTAAATTATGAGTGACAGTGCAATAAAGATCAACATAAAAGTGAAGAATTTAGATCAAGTTTGACGATCTTCATAGGTCGGACGTAGATTTATTAAAGGATTTATAGTCATCTTTATCTCAGGGACATGGTCGACACATAATTATGTCGCAATAAATACATGTGTCCATTATTAGGTGACGTTTCTGGGCTGTGAACCGAAATATTGACACGGCACACTGGTGCCAACGCAGTCGAACCAACGCCGGAGCCGGGCCTAACAGCCATCAGTCCGGGGACCGTGCGAGGCCTAGCGCACAGATCATTTGCAAACCCTTTTAACGAAAAGCGCTACTACCTTTCGTTAATTTAGCAGTTTAACACACGGTTTCCCAACAATAACTTAAAATTATTTATGGATAAATCGATAGAACAAAGGCGGCTTCTACTACGTAGACAGAATTGCTTTTATTTAACGTCCTAACGCCCGCAGGGGCGAAATTAAATTCTGAGTGAAGTCGCCGGACACCCTCCCGCTTTGTTACTGCCGAATTTAAGCAATATTGGAACGTGGATACCGCCACCCTTTTCGTGAAATAGATGGCTAAGCTAAGTGTTTGCTAATTAGTTTATCATAATAATGAAGATTAAAGCGAACCCGATCACGAATATCGAAACTCGGGTTCGGGTATTGTTCAAATATAGATATTGTTATTTTTACAAAATAACGATAGATAGATAGAATATTCTTTATTGGTTCACCTCAGTAAAAATATACAAAACGAAATAAACAGTTGATATGGTGATTGATTTATGTACAGGTAGACAACAGGCGGTCTTATAGCCAAAAAAATTATATATCAAATAAGTAGTAAAATATATACCAAAAGTTTATATTTATATTAAGCAAGTGAAGAGACCTAATATAAACGTTTATATTAAGTCTCTTCACTTGCTTGTAGCATGGCTGGTTTTGATATTATTGAAGTAGTGCTATTTCAATATATTAAATACATTTCAATTTTTCGTTTCAAACAGCTAAAAGCTTTTATATATCGCAATTATGTCACAAATTTATACATTTGTGATTTGAAAAGATCAACGCTCTGTAAATTTATATGTAATTAATTTATTAAAATATTTAATGGCGAAATAAAAGCCGTGTTATATTTTTAATATTGGCTGTTTATCGATTTGGCTCGGGCCTTTGTATTTATATTACGCCAAAGAAACTTAGCGCACCTACATGTAATATTTGTTACGATTTAATCATTGCGTACTTTATAGTTATAAGTATTTGAAGTGAATAAGAAGTAAACGATCATAATATTTATGCTGTTTTGACATTATTTATGCTTGTTTGTCCTCTTTTTGGCGAGGCCCGAATTTCCCGGTTCTTGCAGACGGCACCGATTCTGCATTCCCTAGTAGCGACACATGTAGTTATACTATAGACATACCTAGTATAAGTACATGTGTCGCTACATGGCGCCGTACCGGATACGACAAAATTAGGAAGTGGTTATTGAGCACAATTGCTTAGTCTACTCACTAACAGCACGCACGACGCGCTTGACTGGCAGTCAGAGCCCGTGCTCCTAGCTAACGTATGGGACACAGGACGCTATTCTTTTTAGTTATTATATCCAAGATATACTAATGATACGAATACCTACTAATGTTTATAGCGAACATAGAATAAAGGTCGGTTCACTCACTCGCTAACGCTGACGCTGCAGCTAGCATTTCTTAAGTGAACATAAGACAAAATCAATTATAAATGTTGTGATGATATTTGTAACTAAATTGTCTTCGAAAGTGCTTGTGCTAGGCCTACTTGAATTAAAAAAAGGCATCGGGCTTTGCTTAATCAATATATCTCCTATAGCTTTAAATAAAACAATAAATAAATTGTTAATAAATAGCGCCTTCATCGTCAGAATACAATATACATTGTGACGTTAAGATGCAAGTTTGATTAAAGCCGGGAATTGTGAAGGGATAGTCGAGTTTAGTGCCCCTTAACGTCGGTGTCGTCGAGACCACGAGATTATGTTATGGTTCCCATCTTAAATGAGCGCTGCAGGATGCCTGCTCTAGATTAATCCTTTATCTCATATCGAACAACATTTCAAGATTACAAGTAGTTTTGTCTAACAATTTATCGCCATTAAACAAAATGAATTCGCTCCACTAAATGGTTATATTATATGAACATTGTGATACTTCGTCCAACTATATCCCGTCTGACAGTTTCTAAGTAAATACATAATATGCTCAAAATAACCGCGTCTAGTTGATCCAACATAAAAAAAAAAACAAAAACAAAACAATTGAATTTGTTTTATTTAGAGTTACCGCGACTGTTACTGTCGTTTTATTTTATTGTCGGCCTCAATTACCAGACTGAAATGAGCCCATCCGAATTCTTTAGCCATTATACGAACCTAAATACATAGAAGAGTATAATTAATCATAATGATAATGGATTTTGCTCTTATTTTTATAGTCTTTAATATGACTAGTAACAAACTTCATATTGCGTACATATAATACGCATTATTCAGGATACCAAGGAATTGTAACTTCCACCATCAGTTCACTCATATTTTTGCGAACCTGTAATATTCAAGGATTTAGTGAGGATACTTCTTATTAGTTAAGGAGTTACATACTTTCCATTATCAGCTTAGCCCTATGGGACAAAGTACTTGATGCAAATACTTGATCAGTGAAAACACATTGTAAGTCCTATAAAATTTGAGAGTTGCCCTTGATTTTATGGGATTTTTCCCCATTGTTGGAATATACTAGGAAGTATACACTTCTAAATATATCGGGACGGGCCCGGCGCCTTCGAGTAATTGGGGAACAATAGCTTATACAGCAAATGGTAAAAAAATCTTCGGACAACTTGAGAACGTCCTTCTGATTTGAAATCAGTTATTAACTAATAAGTGATTATCATTCCGAAGCGCTACTTAACTCAATCAAAAATTGTAATGCGTGAAGAAAGTTCCTTATTTATTCTTAGTGTATAGCTGCAAAAATTCTATCATATTCTATTCTTAGGAAATGTAGGACAGTTACAATGTATCGATACAGTGAATGGAGGGTGGGAGAGGTGAGACAGCTTTTAAAGATATTATTAATCGCATCCCAACAAAGTGGGTCTCCTTGCCCGTCGCTCCTGCAGCTATCCTTTATGGTCTCCCCCTTTCTAAATGGTGTATTTTATTTCTTACGTCTTTATATACTTTGTACACAATACTTGTATTGTTAATGGTATTTTACATAGCTTCGGGTTTCATTCATATTTTTTTACGTTAATACTTTCTCTTATTGTTAATAAATCCGGTCATAAAAAGGCGAAAATGTAATAAACGCGATCAAATAATGAAAGGTGTAAAAGCAGATAATACTCGCTTAGGACATAACTTTCATGGGACTATAAATACAAGTATTAAGATGGTGTACTACTTTATCAGGCGAGAGGAAGTAGGTAGTACCTATAACGAGTGGATGTATTATACATGCAGAAGAGTCACCCAAGGCAAAGAGAGGCTATAGTGTGGTGTCAGCGCTACCGTGTAAGGGCCCTCCACTTTTGTTAGTTCTAATTGTCCATCGCGAGTCGCGCCGCTGGGCAAGGGCGACTAGACGTTTTAAAATCATGTTTGTGTTTGCATAGCACAGCGCTCCCTAAGATCTTGCGCTATTTATGGTACCATAACCAGACAATAGCAGTGACTCACATGCGTATTCCATGAAGCTCTGCGTACGTGTTCAGAATACAGAAAATTAACCGGGATTCAAAAGTTCTGCCTATAAATTAATAAGCATGTCTTACTCTATGCCTGGTTGAGAAATGTTTTACTATTTGTAAATATTTAACTTTATCATAATTAAGATATTCATTGTAGCAAGGGAATGCGCCCAACCTTCAGCGATGTTATTTAGTTTAAATTAGTTTTACGTTGTTTTTATTATATTTATGTTCCTTTTTCATTTATGATGTATGTTTCTGAATAAAATTTAAGTTACATTAGGTGTTCACCTTAAATCCAATAATACCTGAGCGAAACAAAAAATTAACATCGGTTACTGATACAAGATTGACGCTGACTAGGCCAACAGTAAAGTCAAATGAGCATTAACATTTTATGTAGCTTGAATCGTAATACTAGTGGCAAACACTTTGTGAAAACTACCATACCCATTACATGTGGCGTACCACCGTCCAGTCATATCCGGCGAGCGCCATCGCGTAAACAAACGGACTTTTTATAGACCAGAGAGTCTGCGATTCGTCTTGCATCCAAACGTCTGACTGCTTAAGAGGAATGTGTTCTGTCCAATGCCCAACAGAACCAGATATCCGTAAATTTCGAAGATTTACACTATGCAGCATAGCCTTAACTAACGACGACGTGTGTTCGGCAACACATGGAAGCGTTGTTTTATTTATAGAGTGCATGAATTTAGCTTCGCACAAGACCTTTGTGTAACCCTGGTGTGCACTTAACCAAGCACCCAACTGCGTAGGTTTATACATATAATATAATGCGTTATGGAGGATATTATATGATAGAATTAATGTTTTACTGCGCCATGAAACTAAACTCCCATCACAGGCAACGGCCGTATAGGTTACTGTCCAATATTGCTATTCACTAAATTAACTTTGCCATTTTATGCGACCAGGTATCTGTGTTGAATTCAAACTCAGTGACGCCAAATTGCTTGTTCTGGAATGGCGATTAGCTAATTCACATTCCAGAATCGTACCTATAAGAGATATCCAACGTGTACAACCTGCGAAATAGGTGTACAATCTAATTTAACGAAATTCAATACCTTCACTTACCCTGATCACTTTTGTGAAGACATGGGGTAGGTAATTGGGTATAGTGCAGGTGGATTTCATAGATAAATGAGAAAAGAAGCTGGGTTTATAGTTCAGAATGTTTTGGCCGTATTCGTTCCGTTTAATAGAATCATGTATGTACATATCTATTACTATTAGGTGAATTTGTACGAGTATACGCGTTTGTAAATTACCCAGAAGTTGAAGCATTTGCTACCTATTTATATCTATAATTCAATAACCCAGCAAACCCAAAAAAATACTTAAATAAGCATTATAATTTAAACTAAACATTAAATCAAATATCATAAGATAACGAAATAAATAGGTACTAGATAACAGGGCTAAAAAATTATAAGACCTTAACGCAATCTACAAGTATGACTGACATTCATTCGCTAGCTGGCTAATTTAAATGTGTATCCTCAATATTGGTTTAAAGAACTGTACCAAAATTTCAAGAGCAAAATACAGCAAGCACGTGCAAATCGTGTTTCTCTGTATGTAACAAACAGTCCCACAGCAGCGGTTTGTTACCCAAACCCTAGCATGTTACGTTTCACAATTAGGTAATTATATCAAGATCAATTGTAAGTAATTGAAGGCGACACGAGTCTCTGGATTTAGTGGCGTGCGTCAGCGTCATAGTGCCCATATTAAACCAGCTGCTTTTATGAACAGTTATGAATACATAGAGGGTGTGGATTGTCTTTTCAAAAAGTCTAGCTATGGCTTGGAAATAAGCCATCGAGCAAGACTCAACGGAAATGTTAAAAGTATATGACCTCAAATTGAGAAAACAATTAATTGAGATTTGAATTCAACTTATTTTATTAGCTTATTTTCGAAAAATAATCTTATGTATCCCAAAATGTATGTATTGTATTGTATAATTATGTTTCTTTATAAACATAAAACAGATTAAATAGAAGCAGTATTTCTAAGTACGAAAGAAGCTACTTGTAATCTACGCACAACTACTACAGCACTACAACTTTTAAAACGAGAGTTTTTCATTAAGATCTGTTATTATAAAAGGCTCAGGCATGAGGCTCGAGTCCAGTTGAGACGAAAACATTGATGCCTAATGAGAAAAGTTGAATAGCGAAGCCGAACCAGTCGAGTTGTTGAAACGCGCTTCATAACGTACAATTTCCAAGTACTAGAACCTCTAAAATAGGAATCCATCTTAAATGTAAATCTTTCACAATTACATACTTATATGTAATAATAAATTGTATATGTACGTGATAGAAGCTGGGGTCAGCGTCGAGAGACCTTGCGCTCCCAGAGATAACAGCTATAGACAAGTTCAACGACTATTAGTGAACAAAATACACAAGTCTTAGCCCTGGTTTATCGGAAGTCTATTTAAAATAGTTTTGTGTATGTTGGAGAACGTAGCGAGGTAGGTTCAAGTATTCTATAGAAAATTCAACTGGACTCCATCAGTCGCTCACAAACTGGCTTTAGAAAATATTACAATTTGGAAGTTACTACGATATAGTACCTATAAAGTAACAAATATTACAAGTATGAAGATACACCAATTTAGTAGAAAATATTTATCCCCATCATTATGTGTGTACCGGTTTACATGTGTCGCTGCTTATGATATTATTATACCTAGATATTTTTCTAGCAGGAACGGCATTTGTTTTGTGCTTGCCACAATAAAAATATCGACAATCCTGCTATCGATAAGTACATACTACTTCAACTTCAAGATGTACACACAGTCTTATATCGGCTACCTACCTAGACGCCGCGTGTCACCGATCTTGAACAAATTAAACGTAATCCGTATACTTTTGATCCAATTTACGTTTATAATTTGCAATGAATAGTTCCAAATTGTTTTCTGAAGTAGGTATTTAAATATAAATAAATTGACTTTTATTATTGTTAGTTATTTTTAACCCTATTACCCCATATTTGTCTTTGTATTACCTGTATGGAAATTGAAGGGGTACTTATCGATAACAGGACTGTCGATGTTTTTATTTTGTCAATCACTTACAAGAAATCGTTCGTGCTAGAAAAATATCTAGGTATAGATATTATTCATATATTTCCGAACGAAAAGTTAGGTGGTTATGTCAGGAGCAAGCAGGTGGAAAGGGTGGCTAAGCTTAAGTCACTAAAGGATCACTTTAGTGCTTTTTATTTCGTATAACAGAAACCCTTTATGCGAAGAGTATTAGTAGCATACTTTCAAATACTTTTCAAGTCCTTTTGAAAGGTGCTTTCACAAGGGAATGGAATTTGCAATATAAAACTTTGGATAGCCACTTTTGTCTCGTTAAACTGTATTATGAAATCTATACTATTAGGTTTTTTTTTATATATATAATACCATATACGTAGTGATTGCAGTATGTTACAGATAAATGTTTCTTATTAATTACATGCTATTTATTATGATATAACAAAAACAAAGGGGAAATGTTAAAAATAATATTATAGCGTAACTCGAATCCGGAATGCGGTTCTCAACAGCGCAATGTTAGATTAATGACATAGGACGGAGCTACGGGAGTGCGTAGGTGCAGGCCCCCGGCTCATCCCCCGGCGCGCCCGCCCGAGCCCTCCCTCGTCACCGAACAGTGAACAGATGCTGGATTTTGTAAACAAGAACACAAACCCGTCAAGCAGCGATAATAAAACTTACGCCCTATCGAGCAGACGCAAACGGAACAATAAATCTGTCTAAACATTTTCTTTAAAAGACCCAGCTAATTTTCATTATAACCAACAAATTTAAATGTAACTGGTGACCGAAGAGCTGGCGGCTTCCTCGCACAACGTATCAGCATTGCGTTACAACGAGGAAATGCCGCGAGCATCCTTGGTACAATGCCTCAAGGGCCTTTTTTAAATTTTATACTGTACCTTGTTAAGTACTTGTAGTTATCATAATACGATTGTAATTTCTGTAAATAAATGTATTTATAACCAAACTGCCGTTTTGTCAAGAATTATCGCGTACGAATAAACTCCAAAAAATTTACAATTTCATACCAAAGACCAATTAAGAGTCCTCGGAGCGTAGTATTCTGTATCATCTTTCGTGTTTGGCATTCTAAGCAAAGTTACTTACACGAGAACTTGGTTTCGTGTTACAAAATCGAATGCCGAAAAAACACGTACGATATTGCATTGAAAGCAGAATTGAAATACCCCACTCAGAACGAGATGGAGTTATTTAATTTTTTACAATTCGCGCTGGCGCACGAGGGATTTGTTAGGCCGGATTTATTCAACTCGAACACGAAACTCTTAGTTTCAGCTGGATTTTTGTGGAAACATTATTTTATATTTTAATATTCAACAGTCTGCAACGGTGGTACGTGACCGGGGGAGTATTTACAGTGCTTAGCGAAGCGGGCAGCCTCAGCGCCACCGGCGGGAAGGCATCAGGCACCCTCGTCGACTACTACGATTTTGCATATGGATGATCCAAATATTCGCAGCAATATGCTATCCTTACTATTAACTTTGTTCTTTTGCTGTAATTACGTTCATTTGTTAGAAAACAGTAAAGTAGACCTAGATACAAATTTCAAACTTTAAAATTATATATTTTTATTTTTATACATAAACAGCAGCTTTTATTATTAACACTATCGCTTAAAATTATTTGTGTAAGAATTATCCTATATTAATATTTATTTATTTATCATATTGAAAATAAACATTTAGGTTTTTCTTGTTATCTTGATATAGCTGCAAACTAGATATAAAGTTGTTAGAAAACGGCGTTTTGTGCTACGTCAAAATAAAAAAGCGGTTTTTATCTGTATTTATTCTCAAACTAGGCAAATCAAACAACATATTAGGTATGTTAAAGGACATTTAAGTTCAAAGAAATAAAACCATAGATGGACATCGCGGTCTCATCTCTTCTGCTCAATACACAATACCTATAATTGTATGTAAATTAGACGGAAACAAGTTAATTGCATCAACTGTTAAATAAACAGTAAACAAGGCACTGATTCCCGTAAACTTATCTGTTTTCCTTTGCCTGTTTGATCAAAATTCTTAATTAAAAACTTTTCATCTCAGACAACATACCCTTAAACTTTTTGTGAATAATTTAATCAACTAATAATTATAATGAAAATAATAAGGACGCTAACTTTACGATGGTCTGTCTAAAATATTATTGAGAAACACAAACACAAATACACACAGGATGACAGGTCTGACCTAATAGGTAACCCTGCATATGTATTAGCTGACGGCCCAGGGTCCCCAGTTCGGTCTGAACAGTAGACGAACACAAATACATAATCCATCCTTTAAAGATTGTACCTATTAATATAGTTGCAACCGACATATGCAACGAAGTAAGGTGCTAAAGCTGATCAAGACGATTGCTTGATTGGTTAACTATTTTTACGCTTCCTTGGAAACGCTTATTACTACTTATTACGTCGCCATGCCTCCGAGCACTCAGAAAGCTCATTTCACCCAGCTTTGACTGTTCATCTAGAGCAAACATTAGAACAATACAAATGTTAACGAAATGTACCCGCCTCCGTAGATGACAAAGCTACAAAAATAATTATATTTAATACATTACTCGTGACGTACAACTTATCGCAAATATCATATTCGGAAGCTTGAGTAATTGTTGCGATTGCGGAAACGAATGAAATAACAAACTGGGTAATATGTAGTAGATATGTCCTATTAGGTATATAATATAAGGTAGTCCCAGTGGAGTGTGACCAAAATTTCCTGGCTGCAACCGCGGTTCACTTCGTTGGGCGTCCATTTCCCTATCATCACTCGAAATAAGAAGAAACGGAGAGGCATCATAGTCAATTTCCGAATTGGTAATAGTAGCTATACTAGTAATTGTTATAGATCATATTATTTTGTTGTTTGAATAAGATTCCTATAAATGAATTCCAAATATGAGATAAACTTAATAGTACATTACTACAGAGACCGGGAGTAAGGGGTTGCCGGCCGAGTATATGTAGACTGGGTATGGTTATGGTATGGGTATGGATTATGTAGACGAAGTTGTTACAAGGATGTCGTCCTTGTAACAACTTCGTTATGCAGAGGTATGTATAGTGCTTTTTTCAAACATGCAATACAATTGTTAGGATAAAACTCTAAGAATTAAATAATTCAAAATTTACCAAATATTGATTATTGTTTTTAATAGGCGTAGTGGCAGAATGTCACCGAACTAACCAGCAAAAAGAGAGACCGGCAATATTAACCTTAACGACCTCTCGTGACTCTCGTCTAGCCAAACAGTCTATTATATGGAACATAATGTCGACATTGTAGTGCATGTTTAAGAAAATTAACTTATTTTAATACAAAGTGTACACACAATTGCGTAATAAATACATCAGAAAAACACAGCTAATTTTTATTAATACTTGTGCAGTAAATATTTTGTGCACGTCTTTGCGTAACGGTTTATGTCGGAAATAGGAATATGTATTACTGTAGCACTTAAACGTTCGGATGATAGATGGATTTGTCTTATACGAAGAACCTGATGTAGTTATAATGTAAATGTAAAATTGGCTGTCAGCGAGGTAGCTACTGTGCTGACGAATATAAACGATTCTTCGTCTTAATAAAATAACACACATTGTCCACCGGAAGGAAGAATTTGTTTTAATCAGTCTGTACGACGGCGCTTTATTTTTGCAACTGGGACCAAATATAATTATTTTATTGAATATTTCGGTATTATGGTGTCTTAAGTACCCACATGACATCTATTTCAATGTATAGTTTTTCATCCTTGGATATTTTAATAGGTACGTAATGCAATATTTACCTATAATGCAACTCATGTTCCATAGGTTATTGATTTGTGTAATTCGTTGAACGACGGCAATGCTGGGGCGGCGGGCGGAGCCGCGAATTATTGATGATCGAATCCAAGTCGTTTGAGCGAGGTGTCGGACCCCGCCGTCACCGAACCCGACCCGACAATACAATACTTTTAAATTTACCCCTATAGGTTCTTAGAATACAAATAAACCACTGGAGCGGAGCTGTTTAGAATTTGATGAGCATTTGTTAGCAAAAATGCTAAAATAAATAAGCCTTATGAACATTTTGTGTTAAAAAATACAGCTTTCGTCATAGTTCGCGTAGAGAGAAATTAAGTTTATTTATTCTATTGATCTATCTCGCAAGTCTCGTAAAATTTAAACATAAAATGACATATAAATAGGTAAACATAAATCTAGGTAAGCAAACAGAAGCAAATTGATCAAAGGGAACGACTATTATCGAAAGGAATATTGGCTCGAGATTGACAAATGGAGTAAGAATCTTGCGAGGGGCTGTCAAGCGGGCAGCGCCGGCCGGAAGGGAGCTATTCCAGCTAGTTACGACCGAGCACTAAACGCCTCTATTGTCGCACACATGTCGGTTTCAGTGTACACACTTACATGTGGCTCTTTATTACTCCAGTGTAATAAAAGCTGGCTGCTACCCATGAATACTCAGGCTACTTTTTCCAATCAGTTATGAGTGACAAAATGTATCATGATCATGAGTTTCATTTAATAAAAAACGTAAATCGCAGCTACCACAATTTTCTTTTTAAGCTACAATATTATTAACTACTTATTACTTAAACCCAGCTTAAACCACATTATTGACATCATACTCAACGATCTCCTTCTACTCATTCGGAATTTAAACTCTAAGAGTCGCTAATTTTGTGGGCAGTGTTACTGTCACTACTCACAGGCTGCTATCATTTCGTCGATTTGTCATGTCATTATAGAATTAGTATTCTAAAATTAAATATTACAAGACTTTCTTACACAAATTGACTAAGCCCCACGATAAGCTCAAAAAGGCACTTGTGGGTACTTACTCAGCCAACGATATATATATATATATATACGCGTCCACAAAAATACTAGATCCAAAGACTAGGTCCAAGAGTATTTACGAGTACGAGAATAGGTGACTCCATTTACTCATAGCGTAAGCAAATGATTCCCGTAATTGCGATTAAATAACGACTAAAAACTTAGTATGAAAGGAAGAAAGAGAAAAATACATTTATGTACAGTTCGTACTAATGGGACTAAATCGTGCAAGTACAAAGCAATTATTAGTTAAAAGGATAAATGTTCAAAACAACATATTAGTCCTTTAGGCGAATAGTTAATCAGATTAATAACTGCCCAGTAAAATTATTGACGTCTTCTAAAAAAAGTTGTCGGCGGTACAAAAAAAACTGCGACGCCAAAATATTTGAAACGGATTTAGTTATAGCCGCCTAATCAACTGGATGATCCATGGAAGCCGTGACCCAGCGCAGCCCACTTTAAACGGCTCCACGATTCGTAGCAAAATATCGAACACATTCCCTGGACGTTTACCGGGAAATGGGATCCAGTTTCAGAGCCCTGAGTGTAAGTTTTTAACGTAACTTTACGTCACGAACGCGTTTGCGTTTCCCATATAAATAACATTATCACTTACGCGTTCGTAAACGTTTTTTTTTACCAGTAAATTACACTAGAGCCTCTGGTCGCTATTTCTTTAGTAAATAATAATATTAATTTAAAACAATCATTCATATAAAGTTCACTACATATAAGCTGACATTGTTCTAGTTTGAATAATACGTTACCTACTTGTTACCCACATATTGAACTATTTCCTAATATATTAAAATAAACTGTAAAAAGTAGCAATGAAGATTTGCTAGATATTCAACGGTTTTAGTGCGGCGGGACGTGCAGCCCTTCACCTTTGAGTATAAAAGCACATTCGTCCAAGAACCCCCGGATTTAAAAAATCCCTTTAGGGGTAGAACAAACAAGACCGGTGCGGTGGGGTGACAGATTCGATTTTTATATGTACATGTACATAATTTATCACTCCAGTTTGACACCGGTTTTGTTGGGTAGTATATTATTGTCACACAGTGCTATGTAGCATGGTTTGTTAGTACCAACAGTGGAGTGAGGTTTATTTTTCTGTTGATTTAAATATTTATTTATAAATTTTCAGGTAAACGAACCAAATGCTATAATTGATTTGACTGAGCTAGTGTAGTTGTACAGAGACTAGACTGAGGTTTTTTTTTTTTATGACATAGGCGGCGAACGAGCAGACGGATTGCCTGGTGGTAAGCAATTATCGTCGCCCATGGGCACCCGCAACAACACCAGATGAGTCACAAACGCGTTGCCGGCCGTTAAGGGGGGTTGGAGCTCTGGGAACCTTACTCACCATCAGGAACACAGCAATACATAACTGTAAGGTAGCAGTGCTATTATGGCTATGGTCTTCTGTAAGGAGGAGGTACTTCCCCAGTTGAGCTGCCCCAGATTCAAGCGTGATGGTCATCGCTGTGCTGTGTGAGGTTCTGTATTGTTATTTTTTAGGTATGTACGGTGTGAAGCAATACATATTTAACAAGTGGACTTGTGTTTCCTTTAGTTTTTTTACATATCTAGGTATATGAAACTAGTCGGGCATACCTCGTCATAAAAGTTTACGGTTACGTTATAGTTAAAGATTTTGGTAATCGATGTAATTTTTGAACACATTAGCACATAACATTAGATATAGGTATTTAATTAATAAAAAGTGATGTTAGAATTATCTTCAATACAATAGTAGGTTAATTTGATGATTCTAGTTTGGAGACTAATGAGATAATATATTAAAATAACGCTTATCGACAAGCACGTGTAATTAAGTTTTAATATGATTGTTTTTGTAATTTCAATGTTTTATCTACGACCGGTTTAAGAAAAAGTCATTTCAGATTTTGTTTGTGATACCTACATAAGGTATCTTCAGTACAAAACTCAATAAATCATGACATATATAGATGATACCAATAAAATTGTTACAAACAAAAGTGCTACTACGTCAAAGCTCCCTTTGCGTATAAAAGTAGTACTTTACGGCTTTTTTTATTTGCATACCACACTCGTAGATTAACTGGAAAAGGATTTATTTAATGCGAGACTATAATTACAATTAAGCACTACCTAGGTAGGTATATGCAGCGAAATTCTCACGCAGATTTATGGTAAGCATAAAAACTAGAGTGCATCGCGAGTCAACATGCACTCGAGCCGCGGAAGCGATCTCATTGAAACTGCGCCCTGTAGAACATTTTATAGGTCGCCGCCATCGTTAATTAACGCGATTTCTTTTCCCAGAGCTCAGTTCCTTTTGCATATGTACTACGAGCATGTTATAGACACTGACAATGTATCAGGGTCTGGTTGAACATAATCTACGTAGCAATGTACCTATAGTATTATGGGATCATACGTCTAAAATACTTTCCGGAATACTGTCCGTTTTTATATCATACATAAAAACGTGGCAGGTCTTTGTCAAAATTGCAAACCTAGATGACATTATTGTTTGTAAATATCTTCTGTAACGAACATTTAGTTATATCAACGACATATTATTAACTAGAGTTCAATGATAAGAAACTTCGTGACATTGTGAACTCGTCGATGTTCGTCTGTCAGTAAATAAATACTAGTGTATTTTCTCTGCGGGCTACAAGTTGACAAGCGTTCATTACCTTTGCGGTTCAGTACAAATCAATTTTAACGAACTTTACACTCTCGGCCGATCATTATAAATAATAAGGAAAGCACCATCACAGGCATCACAGTTAGTTCATAAACACGCAATTAACATTAAATACTAATAATTTTAAGAACAATGTAAAGCTGCCGCAAGTCTACTTTAATGTAATAACCCAAACTGCGAAGCAATTAAAGTTTAAGAAAAAGATTCATTTAGGTTTAATTCATTTAACGAATATTGCAATAAGTGAAACAAAAGCCACCGCGGGTAGGTAATGCCATTAATTAAACTTAACTACTTAGCTAAGCGTTTCTCTTGTTGGAACGCAGAATTTCTCATGCGAATGGTCACGCTACATATTATGTATGGAAAGCAGCTAGCACTGTGTACATGTATATTACCTACTAATAATTATAATTCGCAAATGTATAAGTCTCACGCATATTGTTAAAGAATAACATACCCTTTACCCACTCTTTGTGCATTGCAGAATTACTAAGTAAAAGATGCTGCCTTGAAATCAAAATGGTATGTCTCTGCTTAATACAAAATAAAACGGTTTAAACCTTTTGAAATATTTAAGTAAGTAATTATTTCCCTCTTGTATATGGACTGACATATATTGACGTCTCGATTATGTATGAACACTTAACGCTAATAATACCCACCTCAATAGTTAATATAGGTACATTACGTAGATATTACTATAAATTAGAAAGATATAGATAGATCATATCTGTATAATAATAGTTTTATCAATGCTAGTTTGTTAATTGATTTTAATAGCTATTTAGCGGTAGCGGTTAAAATACTTAAACTAACGCAAAGAGTTTCCACTGACTGACAAGATACGTGCAATTCGGCGCCGTGATTTGAATGCATTTCGTGAGAGTATGACGGTTCTATTAATAAAGCGTCATTGAACGTAAGTGACGTGAAGTAGTTTTTCAGCAGCCAATTTATTTTTGAGCATAATACAACCAATCTAGATAAGCATCCTCCTTTACGGACATTCGAAACCCGACAAATGGATTATACATAGCTTTTCGTAAATTATTGTTTTATCTATTACAGACTGTCTATTGGGTTATTAACTGCCAATCCTTTCTGGTTGGGAAATGAATTACGAAGATTAATTTGTTTACGTGTTGGTTCTTGACATAATTAGGTTAAGACGTAAATTGAATTTTGAAACGGGCATCGTACATCGTTGTCGGTTCTGGTCGGTAATCCTGGGTGACAGGGACCGGCGCACGGCGGCCCTGGACCATCACCTACGGGAAATATTGATCTTATTTGAGCTTGATTAACTCAGACGTTGTCGACGAACTAATAATACCGAAACTCTGGCTCGTAGCCAGGCGAGGCCTTAATGGTACTTCGATCCACGACTCTCAAAGGTGACGCGCTATAATGTTGATTTGTTTGATTTCACACTGATAAGTTATTCAGAGGCAGGTAAATTCCCCAACTCCCCTAAAAATGCACGGCCAGAACAAATGAACATCCCGTCTACACTGCCCGGCGATAACTACCCGTAGTTACAAAAGCAAAGTTAGGCACAAAAAGCTTTAATAAAACAATTAATCCGTCACTAGAACTGATATCAAATAGTCTAGTTCAACGTTTCGTCATTTTAATAACGTTATATTCTTGTTTACTTCAAGAAATAAAGCCAGTTGTTTTGAGGTTTAGTTATAAATAAATCAACATATCAAGTGACTTTTTTAATTATATAAATTTGTGAGCAAGATTCGCCACAGACCGGATCTATTTTAGCCGCTCTTTGTTGCAGGTATTAAAGTTTATAAAGCACCCTCGGGCATAGCGAGCAAAGACCGTTGTATGGCGATAAATCATTCGGGTCATTTTTTTTTAAACACATAGAATACATTATTTTATCGCTTTTTCACTTTTGTTCGTATCGCATTTTTCCGATAAATATTAATTGAGATCATTTTTTTGACTAAATGTTCGTCTAGTCTAAATTAGATATAATGTGTTCATTATAAACTCATACCAGTCTTACGCGTATAGTGACCAAACAATGTGTTTCCCATAGTTTGTAAATGATTATAATAATTAGTGTGATTTACTCCAGTTTTCATGCAAGCTATCAGTATTTTGTCTAAAAACTTAATAAAGAATGAAAAAACTACAATTGCACTTTTAACGTAAAAAAAAAACGCAATAAAGAAAAGTAGAAACAAAGAATACAATTTTTAATTAGAAAGTTATTAAAATTAAAGCTATCACGTGCGAATAATTTTGGATTAGTTGACGCTCAGGTCATGCTGATGAGAACACATAATTATGAAGTTTGTACCGACGGACGGAACTTTTAATGAACCTAAGCAACTAAACTAACATGCCTTAAACAATAAGATTCCCAGATGAAACAAAACTGTGAATTTGTAGTGGTTTAAAGTGCTAAACGATTTTAACATAAACAGTCAATTACATTTGCAGGCACCCGGCATGTGGTGTCTGAGATTATAGTAACGTCGGATTAATGAATCTTATTTTAATGATTATACATTGCATTCACATGCTCAGTGCTAAATTATCAAATAGTAAATACCAGTAGGGTTGTGGTCCCCGTATCGATGACATTGCCGTTACTCACCTGAAAGCAAATAGCACCAGGTCAACGCTGTTGTCAACAGTACCTACTGCTTAGACCTTACAGTTTGTCATACGTTAACTTTGTTGTAAGTGAAACGGTTTGCCAAATATATACACGTAGCGTCTAGCATAAATATACCCTGCAAACTCCAATGTTAATCACACTAACACAAACAAATTTTATTGTGTCATTCGTGTAATGTGATTGGACGTAGATATCGCAGTTGAGCGTAGAAGAGATCTAGTTACTGATATGATTGGGCATGAAACGATATTGTCAGTGAAATTGACATAACATGTATGTTAAACACGACGCCGAGACAAATGATGCACTTTCGTAGTGTGCATTACGTGGTTACTAGTTATCGAGTCGAACGGGTGAGGCGTCGCTGCCCGCAAACCGAGCAACTCTGGCACAAGCCCAAATAATTTTCATACTCCTCTCGGGACCGGGATAAGTTGCCCTATTCACCTGAATCGGAATACATTTACATTCTACAGCGATCGTAATTTGCAGCGTATCCGCCCTATCCCATAACGAGGTTATACGAGGACGACGTCAAATCTTTTACGCCGATTACCTACCTACTGTAAATTTTGTGTCCGGATATCGTTCAATGGTTTTACTGACTTCAAGCTTGAGATGTATTATATTAAATGTAATAAACCTTTCATGCTTTAATTTAGAATTTATAAATCCTGATTTGGATTTTTTAGTAGGTATATGACGAAAAACCACCAACTCACACGACTTTTTATGCATACAAATTTAAACACATACCCGTTTTACCCCCTTCGTGGTTCAATTAAAACAAACATGTATGGTGTACGCTAAAAAATGTAGCTATATGAGATTTGAAGATATTATATTATGTCCTGTTTGTGTAATGGAAATAATAATTATTATATGAATTTATGAATAACTTTTTTCTAGGTATACTAGTAATAAATAGTGCCTACTATGTTTTACTCATTATTATACAAGAATACCTATGTATTTTGTTTCTTTTAAGAAGTCAAAAATAAAATAATCCTACACAATTAATAACCTTTTTGCTCTAAAGCGACAAACTCTGTCAAATTGTTATCTAAAACTTATATTTATTTACACAGATTAGGTTTAGGTACCTTTTATATAGGCTAATATTCCATACTGAGCGCGACAGACGAGCGCAATAAGTTATCACAAGTCGATCCAATTACACGGGCATTGCTCGCGGATTGAATGAAGTGAAACAATAATTATAGTAAACGGCGCTCATGGCGCGGAGCCCGCGCCGCGCGCCGTAGGTACAAACAGGTATTTATTTACCACCAACTAAACTGGTTCGCCTTCAAATGCCAGATGCAATACATAGGTTTCACTCCTAAATTAATTGACGAAATATATACGTATAGAAATTCGGCAAACCTCTGTGACTATCTCGTCAGTCTCTTACATTAGACAGACCGTGTTCTCACGAGAGTAGATACCCGCGTAGTTATCAATCACACTCTGACATTGGAAACAAACAAAGTAATAATGAGTTAATAACTTCATCATACATTCTTTAAGTGCGTAATTAAATTCAATTAAGCGAATAAACAGTTATTTATTATCGTTAACAAATGGGCCCATTTGGATCATTAGGTAAAACAACAGTCACAAAGGGTCGTTTCCATATGACAGGATAAGCAGAACATGGGAATAAAAGTTCATTCTAGGTCCATAAGCGTGGAAACATTGGGAACGCTTCCTTTCACCGGTCCGCTTTGAAGCGGTCTGTGGGCGCAATCAGCGCACGCTAACAGCTTGCTGCCAGCACACATGGAGTGGCCCCGCGGCAGCCGCGGGGAGGCCGCCCGCGTATCATTAATTGATGTGACCGTACGTACATCAATACAGAATAAAACGCATATCATAGCCATACGATACAAGAAAGTACGAAAAATGGTATAATGGGCAGAAATATGCTACATTTTCGTCTTTTAATAACACCCTACATTTATAAAGCGTAGAAATAAATAATGTGATGAGAATAGAACAGATTAATAGGTACAATACGACCTTCACATCTAGTAACTATACAGACAACACGCGAGGCAGAAAAGTTAAACAATAGAACGACCGGAAGGTCTTTAATTTCTATCTATACAATGCAATGTTACCCACTAGTACGACATAGCAATTGGACTGTGCATCGGCAAACACCGAACGCGCCAATAGTGTAATTGGAAGATAGTAAATAAGAAGCAAACAAATGGAACATAAATTTCTCTTGAATTGACAAGATACAGGAGGAACAAACATCAAGGCAGAAACATCATTTTTATTCAATTGTATTGTTACGGAATAATAATGTTACGGGAAAACAGTAAATCGGATAATCAGTCCTATCAGCTCAAGATAAGCAGTAACCAATCTTGTCATGTCTTTATGTTATGTTATTTTACCATCGCCAAATTGCCAGCATCGTTACAATTAAACTTTTTGAATACTTACACATGTCGGACAAAAAATAACAAATCTAGATCTTAAACTATTTTCAGGACCCTCTTTAGCAACAGCTCTCATATGAACTATCCGAGAGGTTAGTAGTAGTTGGCAGGTGAATCGAGTGGCTTGACTATCACGTAAACAGGCCTTTTTGTGCTCGAGCTCGATTTGAGAACAGATAAAGCTAGTGCCAACTTCGTTCTACCGACGGTAAGCTATTCAATTCAGGATTCACTTGTAATATAAAACGTAGTTGAGATTTGGAAGTTAATAAATGACAAAAGCTTTTAAAACAGTTGAGTTTATTGCGAGGTTTTAGGCTTTTGTAACCGTTTGTGGCTTATAATAATTATGTCTGACTATTTTAAGAAGTGAGACTTGTAGCATAAACAGAAAAAGCTTTTGTTGCTTGCTCAGCATCATAAGATGATCATAGTAAGGAAATTGCCGATTGTGTTCTATCTGCGTATGTTGCGGAAATTGATCTTCTTCGATCGAAAGTGGGCCGGATCAGGAGTATACAGCACGATTTTTAAAGTTACAAGACAAGTTGACACCGTAATAAATCTCTCATTTAACTCGTATTGCCATTGGGAAACGTCTCGTATACGCAGTCAGGTCGCCGACATTCCTCGCATCCAACTCGATATCTGCGACTGTTTGTTGGACGGTGGCCAATTTGTGTCCAAAACAGATTTTTGTAAAGATTATCAAGCATCTGAAACAGATCTTACTCATCATGTACGTACGTTTATAAATTAATTGATAGTTACGGTTCATTGACCGCATGAATTAACGCGTGTTGTTATTTGGTGTTCTAACAAGGCTTAGAAGTTAATATAATGACGACTTGCTGGTACCTAGCACAAACCACGAGATAATGAACAGTAAACCGCGAAAATGTCTAGGTAAATAAGTAGATAAATCGTTGGTTAGTAGGATGAACTGAACACTTTTGATAATAATAGTATTTCAGTACAAACAATCAAGAGTTAAACTTTAGGTCGTAAGATAAACCATGGTGCAAATACCGTTATCTACCCATTTACTGCGTAATAAGCAGTTTTGATTTTGCATCATGGAAACCGTAGCCTTTGTTTCACGATTTCATTTAACTACGCCGCACACTCAGCAAAATGGAACCCAACTCTACCAATGGCAGGAACCAAGTCTAACAGTGGCGGTTTTTATAATTATAACGAAATAGTATATCAATCTAGAGGTATATAATAGTGTGTCCATTTGTAGTCGACATGCTAGTTAGAAGCATCAGACGTACCGCCGATATTTTTGATAACGACTTTACATATCGTATCGCCGGTAGGTACTACACGCGTGACGATACTAAATGACAAGCCCGGGTGTAAATAGCTCGCCGTCCTAATTAAGTGGGCCTGATAATAAGATCTTGACTTACCACAATGGATTCTACACATACAAATAAACGATCACTCGAGTTTTCGATCATCGCGTCTTAGTTAAATTTAGCTTCGGCGCCACTACGTTGTACGTATGTCTGTGTTTTACATACATTGCAATAACAACAATATTGCGTTAGAAACCACTCGCATAATGTTCGTGTTTCCGTTATTAATACTTATGTATTAAAGAAAACATAATTAAGATCTAAGATTCCAGAATACAAAATTGCTACTCGATATTTTCCCACCTTTCTTCTCAAATAATTGATAAATGTACATCCATCATCGTGCGCAGTGCGAGACAAATGGACGCTTACTTGTCGGAGACAGGCGGCTAGTCAAACTCCCGGAAAATGGGTGGCGCCCGCCTTTCAACTGTTTCAAAAATCGATATGATCATGTTCTTTATTATAATTAAAAAGACCGGCTTATGGCAATAGTATCTCACTAACACGGTTGAAGTTGTTATCTATCCCAGTTCCATCCCAGTTTTAAATGACCTACACTGTGAAAGAATGGGTCACCAATGTCCAAAAATTTTTTATGCCCCGACAGGCTGTATAATCCGTTCGTATCCGTATTAGAGCGGGCGGAGCGTGTGGAGAGAAGGTAGCCTGGGGAAAATGCTAATACTGGAATACTTCTACTGAGTTTTATTTTATGATTCCAGCCAAATTGGTTGTGATGATCTCAACGGAATCTGAGTGGTTCCTAAACGTTTGGTAGGTAAAAAATACCTGGGTCTAGTAAGGACTATGGTATAACTGAAATTAATATTTACAAGTGAGCCTGTAAGAAATTGCGAATAGATAAACCGGGTAAAAATAAATCTATGGATTCATTAAATAGAGGTAAAGTCCCAAGCCTTAACTTGTAAAACAACCCATACGAATATTTCCATTTCAAATCAGTAACAAATAGACTCGTTAGCGAACGTCGCATCGGTCACTTTAATGGGTAGAAATTTAAATTGTGCCGTAAAATGCATGCGTTAACTGAAAGTGTAATTCACTGTATTCAAGCGAGTGAAAGCTCGCTATTCTGAAATGAATAATTACTCGCCGTACAGCTGGTTGCCTGGGCGTAGGGGTTGTAAATAAATCCAGGGAACATCCCTAACACAATACAGAAGAGTAAATAAAATCGGCAAAGTAATTAGGTACTGGCAGTTTATCTACATGCCGTCGAGTCGAAATTAGAATTAGAAACCAATTTGTGGATACAGCCATTGTTTGTTATTTTGTTGGTGCTAGGTAGGGAGTTACTAATTGCATTTTTATCTAATCTCTTAAGGGTCTGATTTGTATGTTTGATGTAAACAAATATCTAACAAACATCTGGATGGGAAGCACTGCAACGACCCAGGAGGCAACTCAGTCTAAAATGTAACTGGAAAAGTACAAAGGTTTTACTGAGATGGACTTGTTTTTCTTGACTTTATATACTTTTGAGAAGATTTCAAAATTATAATATATTTGCCTAAATAGAACGTGTTTAAGTCTTAGGCACACAATTTTGCATACATTAATGGTTAACTGAATCAAATATATGTATATCCTGATCACTATAGCAGGGTTATGTTTTAAATGTAAGTTCGTGTGACCCACAGTATTACAGACTTCACAGTTTCATTTGGAGATCATATTTATTTTTACCATAATAGATAGCATATGTTAACCGGCTGTTATCTAAACGTGAGAAATTTTAAACATACGTGAGAAGGTTTTTTTAAGTGACGAAGCGAAGATTTTAACGCAGCGTTAATTAGGTATTTAGTTTATGTCTTGTTTTTTAAGGCCTCTGCCTCGAAAGCAAAAATGGAATCTTTATAGAAAATGTAACTTAGGTCAAACCTGGCTGTTATGGCGGCCTCAACCCCTTAATACTTGTATGATTGACGAAATAGGAGTATAATTTGTCCCAATTCATCTTGTCGTCCTTCGCCCCGAGTATCCCGACCAATTCACGAGAGAAATAAGACCTCGGCTAACGAAAGCTTAAGAAAGTAAACTCAATAAAGCAGCAACACCACACGTAATATCAAATACAGGATGTTTCCTACTTTGGGTGTATTGTTTGACGGATTGAGGTCATCTATCTAGTTGATCCGATTTGCAACAATTTAGTACCATAGCCCTTAGGAATATATTTTTTTTTTATGACATAGACGGCTAACGAGCAGATGGATTGCCTGGTGGTAAGCAATTACCGTCGCTCATGGGCACCCGTAACACCAGAGGAGTCACAAGCGCGTTGCCGGCCTTTAAGGGGGGTTGGAGCTCTGGGAACCTTACTCACCATCAGGAACACAACACTGCATACTTGAAAGGTAGCAGTGCTATTATGGCTGTGGTCTTCTGTAAGGACGAGGTACTTCCCCAGTTGGGCTGCCCCAGATTCAAGCGTGATGGTCATCGCTGTGCCCTACCTCTCATTGTTGGACGTAGTTTAAGGACATACCCGGGTCCAAATATGTCAATTTTGGAAACAACCTGTATGTTACATGTTACCTATTATGACTAATAGTGGTACTACGTAATTACGACTATTATTTACTTTGCTGTGTTTTCGTTAGGAAATATAAGAGTGTTTAGTTGTAAACATATAATATTTTGACTTACCTACACGCCTTATCGCTTATATAAGATTAAAAGCGCGCTTAGTAAATCCCGTCGGCGTAGTAAGCGAAACCACTAACGAACGCCCTTTCATATTTATGATTGCTGGATTATTATAACATATAGTATGTACACGCGTAAAGTTTATTCGTGATAGGATTAATACTTGGTATTCATCACTGCTTCTGGTTTCGTAAGACGCCGGTGTTTTACAAATACTTATGCCGAGGTTATCCCTAGGGACTACAGTAAGAAATTCTTCAAAAAATGAGTGTATAGGTTTTTAAAGAGTAGGCAACGCGCATGTGAATCATCTGGAGTTGCAGGCATCCATAGGCTACGCTAACTGCTTATCATCAGGCGGGCCGTATGCTTGTTTGCCCTCGTCGTGGTATTTAAAATAAATAAAAAATTTGCACGTTAGCTATTGATCGTAAAGTTTATCTGCCAGAATATAAAGCAATAATATATAAATACAGCAGTTTATCAAAATTTTATATAAAAAAATATATTATTGTTAATAACTTTTTTCGAACTTAATGTTAGTAATTTTGATTATAACTAAAATAATAAACTGTAAGTGTTTAAAAATATGAGGAAGACTAAGGTTTTTTTAGGAGAATATAAACAAAATTGAAATAAAAGATGTTAACAAACAGCTAAACTCATATAACTACTACTTTGACAGAGACGAGTGTAATAAGTTACAAAGCTACAAAAAGGGTGAACAAGATAAGTCGATTTTCCGCTCTCCCGGTTACTCGAAAACGAGCGAAATAAGTAACTCATTAACAGCTTCAACAAGGATGGCTGTGTTACTTAAGAACATTTAAATTAATTTGTAACTTTCACGAGGCGTGTACAACAATGGAAACCGCCATTAAAAGCGGTAGGGATCCAGCCAGCGAATTAGAGGGAAACCTGGAGGCTTTGTGGCATACAGGAATTTGAAGACGTTAATGCATACGCAACTTTGAGTTGGATAACTTACTAAGCGATAACTAAGTTCCTAGCATGTCTCCTAACACGAAGATTCTTTTAACTTCGGCCAAACTGAACTAGTAAGCCTGACGGCCCGGCCACGACATTGCGCGAATTGCGGAGCGGCAAGCGTTTTATCTGATCCCATGCGTGTGATCCCAAGTAACCGCAGTGCATTGCGCGTCTCGACCGCGCAACGAACAGATAAAACGCTTACCGCGCCGCAAGTCGCGCATTGTCGTGCCCGGGCCGTGAGATGTACATCATTATCATTAGCATGAATGATAGTTCAAATTATATAACTTCAAATAACACGAAAACATTTTTTAAGCGGAGTTAAATCATGCTTCGGTTTGCATTCGTAAGTGCCTAAAATAGAGATCTAACACCATTTGTTTAATAGGTATAACAATAGAGGATACTCTGAGAAGCCGGACAAAATTATCTCGAGCTTAGAGAGGCCAACTCGATTTAACCTTACTTAACTAGGTTTAACGTTTACCCGCCCATATTGTCTACACTGTCGGTACCTAACAACATCATATAACTGGTGTTTATTTAATGTCTAAAGATACAGCAAGGATGAAAAAAAAAAAAAAAACATTATCGATTCAAATAATATCATATCAGACGAAGGATCCACGACAGAAATATGCGAAAAGAATGCCGCAATTTCGTTATCAGGATTTTTCTGAAGCATGGTTTAGCAATAAACGTTTATATGACATACCTTTCTGAAAAGTTTGAGGTATAAAATAACATTATCATAATATATAGCATAAGAATACCATTAGCCATGGTGAAGGCGTTTAGGTACAACTAAAATAGGTTCCTTTCCTAGTAAATTCCTTCTAATCCTTTCTGCTCCTGAATTGCCTCCAGGTAATTTTAACCTCTAGGATCGGAAATTATTCTTTTTATTTTACGCAATCTTGTCAATGATTAGCAGGCATGTGAATTAAAGATTAAATTTAAAAATGCCCACATTTCCGTTCGATGACCGGTCTGGCCAAGTGGGTAGTGACCATGCCTATGAAGCCGATGGCCCTAAGTGCGATTCCAAGTCGGGGCATTTATTTGTGTGATGAGCACAGCTATTTGTTCCTGAGTCATGGGTGTTTTCTATGTATTTAAGTATTTATATGTATCGTTGTCTAGTTCCTACAACACAAGCCTTACCTACTGAGCTTACCGTAGGACTAGGTCGATTAGTGTAAGATTGTCCCGAAATAATTAATTATTAATAATTATTATTTATCTATAACGTAATGAAAGCTAATTTAATACGTATGTCCAATTCGGACCCATTATACCTACATATTGTATGTAATACCTAAATAAACAGATTAATACAGAGTTTATGTGTAGGTACCAATCACTTTTTTCGACAAAACACAAAGCATATTTTAAACACAATCGCTACCTCTAGGTACAAGCCTGTTTTAATTTTCTAAAAAGTGGGCAGATCAAACGTTTTATTCTCCTTAGTCAACGTCAATCCTAACAAAGGTTCTTTCGTAATAACAAAATTAACTACACCTGGTATTTTCTGGTGTAGAATATTTAAGAAGTATTCAATTGCCTACAATATACATGATCCAATTATTAGACTCCCACATATGAATACGCACCTATTAGGGACATAAGTGTACATATCAGTCATAAAACAACGAGCAACGGAACACAGGAGATTTTTTGAACAATCATGTCTGTAATCGAATACCGGGCGACTCAGTGCAATCACAGGTCGCGAGGTATCGATAATTGCCCGATTTGACATCGGTCTACTGAGCGGCAATGTAAAGTTAAAACGCACCATAACACATGTTAAATCATAGGTTTGGTACGTTCGGTAGTGAAATTGTTTCCGTTTTATAAAAAAATTGGTGCCACCTACAAGAAATACCCATCTCTTCATTTTAATATATATGTCTTCAATTTCTTCATACCTACCTATGTACAGGTAGTTACAAATATTATTTCGAGCCTACAATTTTAACGGTAATCCACTGTATCTTTTTCTTCCCCTACTTATTCTTTAGAGGTGCGAGCGAGCTTTAGACAAGAACCTTTCCTTTGTTGGAAGAAGATACCTACTTACCGAAGGTACTTACACTCAATGCCGAACCCATCCTTTGCATCGCAAGCAGGTAGGTACACATTTCAAAATGGTGGAACGTCCGTGAACTCGAAAGATGTTGTAAATATTTTTATCCTTATTAGCAGCATCTCCCCGCCGGCGCGCGTTCACCTTGAGGTCTGAACGGGTTCCAGTAATCTGCCCTTACGACTCCGCCCGAAATTTGAACAAAGGAACAAAACGTGGTCCTATTTATTTTAGCAACAGGGTAACTTTGGACGCAGGTAGAAACGGGAGCGGTTTTGCATATCCTACGTAGGCTGGTAGACGAGCGAGCTCCCCAATTTAATTCCGGATGCTTATTTAGGTACTAGGTACCTATTGTTATTACTAAGTTTACTGGGCAAACTTGGTAATTTATGCAAGTTTAATAACTATTCACGCGAGAGCTCCTTTAATGTTTCGTATCTGATCTTTAGTCAGTCTGTTCGCTAGGCAAACGTTAATATTAATACAGCTTGTGTACAAATGCAAGTTTATTTTTTGTTCTTTATTGTTGTTATTACATTAGTTCCCTGCACCGATAGACTAGGTAGGTTTCATGTCAATCTAACGAACCGTTGTTGAATCAAGTGTCAGGCTATTTCTAATAAAAGTCGCAAACTGAATCCATTTGAATAGGACACAAAATAGCCATGGAAGTAGCGTAGCCAGTTTTAATGGTAGTAGCGTAAGTAGGTACCTATTCATTGCGCCACCTTGTTTGCCACCGTCGATGTGTAAAAAAAAGGTAAATCTTAGCTGGAAGAAAAACGTTGGGTTTAATTCCGTTATTGTCCCTATCATCCTTTCCCATAAAGTGGTACAGGTATCAATCGAAATAGCTAAATTTTCATTGAAATTAGTGACGATTATGAGTATTATGACGTCACAGTTTAGCTTTGGTAAACCCGGTTCTAAGAGAAAATAAACTAATGTAAAGGTAAGAATTGCTAATCTCAGTATCGGTAAACATGGGGTCCATTTCCCGCCTTTTTAGACGACAAGTCAACACAGTCAGCCGGTATTTCATAAATAGACTGTTTCATATACATATTTAAGTAACTTTTGTTAAAAAGGCAAATTTACTCGATTTCGTGAAATAGGTACTAGACAGCATTTTTTTTTTCTTTTAAATACCTATAGTGATCACATATCTAGTTAGTAGTAGTCATCAAGGTGGAGTGTGGTGTTTACCCTAAACATACCGGTATTCGGCTTTGTAGCCTCTTTTCTCGATATTTCTAACGCCGGAAACAAATTATAAGTTCACAAAGATTATGTTATTCACAAATGTAATGCTCTCCATAAGCTTCACAATAATGTTTACGTAAAAAGCAAAAAAAAAATTAGGTACGATCTTTTTGTTAATTTTTGCACGCGTCCGCACCACAAATTTTGAAATGGAAATTGCGGCTTTGATTCGTTGTCAATACGGTTCAAATTTCTAATTATGATACCTGAAAACCGCTCGGTTAGGATGGCGCGAAAATTAAAACTCATACATTATTTAAAAAAAAAATTCATAGTGGCCGAAAAGTGGTAGTGACCGGCAAACCGGTATGTTTACCCTACCTATTGAGATTGATAACATAAATAAATAGCTGTATCTACATATAGGTACCTATTACTTTAGTAGGTAGGTACCTACCTAAGTAGGTACTAGTTTAGGAACTAGAATGGCGCATGGTAAACCTTTTTGTATGGCTTTTGTACGAAATTTCTAATCATCGAATGCCTTAAAAAGTAAATATTAGATCGCAACAAGAACTATTAAAATAGGTACCTAGTGTACCTACTTCTGACTACTTTAGGTTAGGTAGGTATATTGAGGGTAACCGGATTGCCAATTGTCACTGACAATGACAAATTTACAATAAATTCAAAACAACACAATACATACCTATTTAGGCACTGACCAGTGATACTTATTAATAGTTATTATGTAGTTATCATAAGCATCACATCATATGAGGTATAGGTAGGTATCACAATATCAACGAACGAGCTATAGAAAACGCTGACTTTCGATCAATCTTTAACTTGTATTGTTCCATTTTTATTGAAATGTCTTCATTTCCCCATTTCTAATAAATCAAATTGACGCCCATCATTCACCGCGAATGAAAATCGGTATTTATCGATATTCCATTTACCGGCTTTCTCAACAGATGTGACATAAATGTCATATCTCGTTTCTTATCTTATACGTTAGGTACTTATAAGTAGAAACCAAAACTACATGTCTACCCAAACATGGGTTATGGTCTTATGATTGATGATTACTCACACGCGTAATAAAATTAGGAAAACAAATTGTATTAAATAAATGCATTAGGTAGGTATATATTTTTTATACAGATTGAGTTGACAATTAACATTACCTGAAGTTATTTATTAACAACATCCCTAAGTGAGTAATATTATTATGATAATCACAATACATACTTATACCTACATGAATACAGATTATTTATAGAGACAAGACAACGTCTAGTGGTAGAAGGCAAGTTAACTCATTCATTCATGCCAGCATGCCACAACACTTTTAAAAAGGCGCTTCGGTAGATTGATAATTCTTGACATGTACTGTGTTAATTTAATCAAATGCTCATGGACTTGGGTACGAAGATCCTATAAGCAACCTTAATTAAAACGAACATAAAGGTTACATCAACTACGAAGAGCGTGAAATATAATTATAATGTAGTCTAGCTAGAGGGCATGATACGAGTAATATGTAAAGGACGTTGTATAAACAAAACGCATCTGACAATAACGACATGCGCCGTACTATTGTGCGCCAATATCCTATCACGACTACAGATGACTTGAGATAATAATAACTGGCAATGTAACCTCGTTCGTATGATTACGTGAAATAAACTAGATTAATGTATACTCACAGGATAGTACATCCCCTGCGGCGGCAAAAAAAAGGCCCCTGATCCCCACAGCTTGCCGTTTGTATTTGCTTTGTGTTGCACAAAAATACACTCCACGTACGCCACCAAGATGGGCGTCGACTTCACAGCACAAACTCTTATAAATTCGAAGCCGTCATGAGTATTTTATGATAATTGCAATGATTATTCCTAAAAATAATCTGGCTTGTTCAACTTTTTAGGTTATTTAGAAACAGCGCAGAACAACGCGCTGAACACTGCCGCGGTTAGTGTCGATGTGCTGTGACTGTGCGTTAATGCAACAACGGCGTGGCTCGCCTCACTCACACAGACGCCAGCAGACACGAAGCCGCTCGAACGCTTAAAGTGCGAATGAGATAGCTGAATATTTCGGCTTCGGGTCTTTAGAGCGAGATAGCTCGATTGTTGTATTCACAGAAGAACATTTTGGTTGTTTTCCTTGACGTTAGCATTGCACAGTAGGTAGGACAGATTAAAAAATTCTCGCGCTCAACTTGCTTTTGGAACTTTTAAGAATTGGCGTTTTACATTATTATTTCACAAATAATTTCTATATGTTTGTTATAGGAATTATATGAGAAAAGTTGCCTAAAAAATTGCCGCGCTTTGTTTAGAACAAGAAACACTACCAGTATCTTCCTATACTTGTTTTAAAAAAAGAGTGCGAATTTAATAGGATTAGGTGACTTTATATAGTAAATAATACTGAGATATATCATCATCATCGTACTGAGATATAATATCATATCATGTTTATATTATAAGCATGTGTACAATTATAAAATAATCCCGCTATGGTAAGCTAGTGAGATTCATTCTTAAAGGAGTGGGAGAGAGATGCTGCGAGCGACCCTCCCCCTAGTTCTGCGCTCCCTGTCACGGGCCCGACAGCGTTCGGATCAATGAATCGCTCCAGGCCCCCCGGTCCCAGCCGGCGTCATCCCTACATTCCTCCCTGCGTTTCAAACGCCCTCTCGTGGTCGTCTCACGAGTTCAATCTTCGCTAATCACAATGGCTACCTAATTATATCAATTTACATCGTGGGTAATGTAACGGGAACGGGACTATGGCGTTAATACATTTTTCTATAAAACAAATTTACATCTTATCTCATCTCAACATCAGGGGTTCTTATTAATCTTGTATGCGACGGGCACTCATTGTTAAAGTTTTGTTTTCATCATGGCAAAAATCACAAAAATAGGTGTTATCAATCCTCATTGGTAATTTCTTTTTAGGTTTTTGAATGCAAAATTATTGTAATACGGTATGCCTGATTGCACCTAAAAAATATTTTTAAAGCTTAATAATAGCATAATATTTACAAATAGGTAAGTAGGTATCTTTTTAATAATATGAGAGTATGTATAAATTAACATAAACCATACTCGAATGTCCATCTAGAACAACAAACAAAACAACCAGGTTAGCTAAGGCCCACACATGCAATTCAACTCGACTCGAGGCAACATAATGCATAATTACTCGTAGAAGGGCAGAAATGTTGTAGGAGCATGGGTGCCTACAGCCTAGTGCCTCTGCCTATGCCTACATAAACGCATTATTAAAGATTCGTTAACACACAAAATCAACTCTTGATAACCGAGACAAAGTCCTTTAGGGTGTCACGCGACTACTTGGAGATAACTTTAGATAAAAATTATTACTTATATTAATGTTTGGCAAATCAAATAAAACTATTAAATGTACTTTGAAAGCCTATACAGATTATTATTTATCGTATTTAAGATTGATTTTTCTTTTCATATCTAGATACCTATAACTACATAGATGATAAGATGATCAATATGATCATTAAGATTTACTGATACCTATGCAACGTGTGAACGAAATATGACTTACCTAGGATTAGGAACCTAAAAGGGCCGCCTACATTTTTAAACCACTAGGTGCCTACCCACCGGAAAAAAAAGTGCGTGAGCGTGTATAAAGTTACAAGCATAAGCGTATAGAGAAACCGCTTCAAATTCTAGTGGTTGTAGTAACGTGAGGTTGGTTATTGTTATTTCTGATGATATTATTAAAGAAGCAGTCACGCTATGGCAGTTCTAATGTAACTATCTTCGCTCAAGCATGTTCGTGCTGCGAGAGACCACATGATGCCAAGAACTTATTTGTGACATTATCTACGAAAAGGGACCTTATTGTCGATGGCGCTTATGTCGTTGTTCAAGACGATACAATATAAACGCAACGCGATTCGACGTAAGTGCCATCGACAATAAGGTCCCTTTTCCTAGATAATGACACATTTAGTAAATAACAATGATAATGTTATAAATCGTAAATATGTGAACACATGCAATAGCAGAATGTTTCTTCGCAGGTAACCCTCCTAGGCAATAAGGTACAGGTAAGTACCTTACCACCAGGCAATCCGTCTGCTCGTTTGCCGCCTATGTCATTTAAAAATTAAAAATAAAAACCGATACGTAAATTCGGGGTTCGAATACCAATTCACACCTAAATAGACTAAACTGACTGACTATTTGCAAGCTCAAACTCAAAATGACTCCCAAACATCCGCTGCAACTGTACATTAAACATGATTCGTTGCAATCGCTAAGGTAATAGAACTAATAGACAGCTCAAGCAAGAAAACACCGAGAGAACAGTACTTTTAGCGCCACCTATTGTTGAATAGTGTCAAGATTGAGACGATGGACGTAGCTCCGCAAATCGTCCAAGGCCTCTAGTTGGGTGCTTTAGAAGAAGCGCTGCCAATGTATACACTAGGTGTCGCTATAATGGTTATAACTTTATGAGTAATATAAATAAACTTGAAAGGAAATTAAGCCCGAAACAACCCAGTTTCAGGCTTGTAATCAAGTATTAAATTGATATTCAGGTATTTATAGTTAACATCGTCTATCAGTATTAGTCTCAGAACTAAGGAAATAACAAAACTTCCTTAGTTCCGCAACCTTTGCTGATCAATGTGCAGTAAATTATTAAGACAGAAGATGTTTGTATCAAATAGGTAAGTAAGTCAATGTACAAAGTCAGGTAGCATACAATTTTATTGCTTCTAAAAGTGTATTACGTATTTTTTACTTAAGTAATCAATTTTATAAGAGCGTGTTTTATTATTTTATCAATGTGACATGTTTTTCGTATCGTTTCGTTATATGTACATATCGTCGCTATAAATTCCCAACGTAAATAATCTTTACAAAACTTACGAAAAATCATGAAAAACAAATAAAAAATACATTATTAAAAACTTACCCAAATACACGAGTTCAAGTCTTCCCAATCATGATACCACTCTAATAAAAGAAAATACTTATCGTTCATAATTATTATATAATGAAAACAAATTTAACCTAATTTTAATTATGTTACTGGCACAAATGAACAAGGAAAGTATCACAACGACGACAAAATTTTCTTAATGATTAATTGATTATATATTTTTTTCTAACATTCGTGTTCTTAATTTAAATGTCTCACTATAAGCTTAAACCTCATATATTTTTCTATTTGGCAGCTAATGTATTATAATTTATAACTATGCGAAAATTGAACCTAATTTTAGTTAAATAATTAATATTTGATAAAGTTCTAATGAGTATTGTTCTTTTAATTACGCTAGTTAACTAAAAGAAGAATTATGAGGTATATATTATGTTTCTCAATTAGAGCATAGACAGAGACAATTATACTCTCTTTTTCTTATATATAAGTACTAACTATAAACTGTTCGAGTATAGATTTCATTATCTTGCTGAGGGCCTACCGCGAAAATCGAAGTTCGATTATTTCGAACATCGTCACTTTTATTTCAATTAAGGTACAATTAGAGTGATAGAGACAATAGGTATATCGAAATTTGCAAAATATGATTTTCGTGGTAGACCCCCTGTTAGTGACTTTGGTTCGCACGACTAGGTACCTATATGCCTAACAGAACTCTCTGTGCTCGCTATTTAAATATAATTGCACGTCAATGAAAATGTTAACCAACCGCGAATAATTAGCATATATATAAACGCATGTGTAACGTTATATTTTTATGACAATGCAATATGTCATAGACAAAAATTACAAAAACTATAAAATCTGGTTCCAAAAAAATCGGCCATCTATGGCGCTTGCGCGAAAAACGATATTCGTAAATTTCGGACGATTGCCTCTGTCACTCTCATGACACTTTCATTCTAGTGAAAGAGAAAGATGCTCGAAATATACGAACTTCGATGTTCGCGGTACCGGGCCTTCTGTTTTTCCAATTAAGACGAAATTAGAGCGAAAGAGCCAATCGTTTGGCCTTGATCAGAGGTATTCCGAAACGTTCGACGACTCACTGCAGTGTAGAAAGTGACACTATTTATTTGTTATACAAGGGAGCAAAGTGGGTGGTTACCTTCTTGAGCTAATATTGAGTCCCCCGAGCGAAACACGACATTTTTCACCTCACCAACGCAAGGAGAATAAGTACTAACATATTAAAATTTTCTACAACTTATTAGTATCAATAATTTACATTTCAAAAGCATCGTTTAAAATTACATCCAACCCGGCTAACGGGAATACGAGCCCCAATGCAAATGAGTTCGTATAGCAGGAAAAAAATGTATTAACCTAACTACAACCTAAAACTGAGAGAGACCTAGACGTATTGTAGAAAATGTAACATATAAACAATAGTTATAGATTATATACAATATTTTATTTACCGATATAAAAAAAAGTCTTGTTTTTAAATGCATTAATTTCTAAGTTTCATTTTCGGTATAGACGGCAGCAAACTCTAAGATGCTTTTGTATTTCTCAACATTGACGGTTCCATCTATAAAGTGCAGACGGCCCACACCCTGTGCCGACATGCAGCGCCATATCTTCAAAGATGTTGGAAACTTCACCTTTCGTAAGACAGTCATTCTCATTATGAAATGCCTTTCCTTTTTCTCGGATGACTACTTCGTTAGTCGCCAACTGTGACATCGAATTTCGATTCGTCGCTCCATATTCTTCTCCGCCACTGATCGGCAGTCCAGTTTTTGTGTCCTTTAGGCTGCTTGTAGACGTCCGATCGTCCGGTTACTTCACCGGACAATTATCCGTTTTACGCGACTACCGTCCAGCGTTATAAATATGTGGCTATCGACAGCTACACCTCAGAAAACAAGACATCGTCACGTTTATCCGGTGAATAACCGGGGGTCTACACGCGGCCTTAGGGAAGTCAACCTGTCAGTTTTCTGGTAAGTAACGGTTTCTCATTAGCTGTGTAAAACCCTTAGCCCATTTTCTAGAAGATCTTATATGCATTGAGGCTCGCGTACAACTTTCATAATTTCTATGAAATTTCTTTGCTCCCTTGTGAATAAAATGCAGTTTTGCTATCAAAAAATGATAACGGACTTTCCGATTTAGTGATATGAAAACAATATTTTGCTAAAAGTATAATCCTTCTACTATACTTGTAGCGCATAGTCTAGCTACTCTTAGTGCATAGGAACCGTAAGAATGATATGTAATGTTTCTTCAATAATATTTTCGCATTATTAATATAAACCCCTTTACAATAATAATATTTAGAGCTCATATATGTATATTTAAGGAAATGTATTAATGTATGAGTGTATATTATTAAGGTACAGTAGAATACACAATCTAGAAAAGCAGGTATTATATGACACTAAAGTTCGGTTTTCTACAGATTTCATATTTCAATTTTCAATTGCAATAATTATCAATTATTTGTACCTACTTGCTTACATATCTCTAGAGATGTCCACTTACAAATAAATTGCAAGTTTATTGTTGTTTCAAAATATTGAGTTTATTATTTTTAGTAGGTATCTGTTTACAAAAGTGAATTTTCGATTATGTTAACTGGCGAGGTCGGTGGTGTGTTCGCCGGTTTGTTTTATTTTAATTCTAAGGACAGATTGCCGGCTTCTTTACATAATTTCTAATACTAAACCAACGTAGTATAGAAAGTCAACTGTTTGTTAATTGATAGATATCCAATTTTCGTCGTTACCGATATAGATGCTACATTTTTTAGTTTTCTTATTGACTAGGAATTTAAACGTTGTGTTTAAATTCCTTATTTAATGAAAAGAAAAGTGATTTTAGGGTTTTTTTATTCATCTCGACCCTTCTTTGTTTCTGACAGAGTTGAAAATGTCACGATTCGATTACTCGACGCTGAAGAATTGCCCCTAAAAGGTCGACAATAATAAGCATTGACAAGAGTGTGTAGCCATTTTTTTTTAAACATAATTAGCATTTAATTCCCACGGCTATACAACACCACCACACCGACAATATACTTTTCTTTCTAATAATGTTTCATTGTGACAATCAAGTCTAAACCCTCAAAATTTGCCCCTTGTCAGTAAAGTACATACGTTCAGAGATGCTATCGCCAAAAACAATATTCGTAAATTTCGGACGATTATCTCTATCACTCTCATGACGTCATAATTGGGGTAAAAGAGAAAGATGCCCGAAGTTTACGAATATCGTTTCAGCGCCTCAGTTGAATGTCGACGCTCCACTGACTATGCACGATGCGTTCTGTAATATAATTTCCAGCATCAGCTACCCTAATTTTCAACCAGATTAATACTTGTATTTAAACGTCGTGAGTCGTTCAAAAAATTATTAATAACACGGCAGTGACTTGCCGGCGACGCGAGCAACGAAGCGAACGCAATCCGGCAATTATGAGTAGGCAACACTCCGAACGGCTATCCGTTCGGAGGTAATGTCATTTTATGATTTTGTTGTTATCATGGTTGTCATTTTACCATCTATCGCGTTATCCGTCACATTCGCACTCACGTCACTAGTGGGAGCGAGACAGATATTGTAACAAATGATTAAAACCCGACCACATTAGGCTAGCAGGTTCTCCATTGCAGTATAGTGCTAAAAAATGGAGAACCCGAGCTCTCCGAAAATTGTCACGCTCGTAACTAAAGAAACGTTAGTGAAGCCTTGCTATTCATAAAATGCTAGGTGAATACTTTTATTACTCATGTCCATGGACGACACGTACAGCCGAGTTCGATTCGGCTTCCCTACAATTTCTTTGATGCGCGGCCGTGGGTACCACTACATAGCACTCTGTTGTGGTACCCACTTACAGATGTCGCGACAGTTTCCGATATGATCATTCACACTCAGACCTTAACAATCCTTTTTCACTTGCCTCAACAGACTAAGGCAAGGCTATGTTCTACTATAAACGCCGTCGGCCGCTTAGAGCGTCAGCGTGACAATGGTGCCTATTTTTTTACACCACAAAGGTGGCAAACAATCATGCGGCCCGCTTGATGGTAGGCGGTCACCACAGCCAATGGACGTTTACAATACCGAGGCATCATTGACGCGTTGCCGACCCCAAAAGATGATAGATATGGTGCATAGAGATGATTGCCTATACTTTATAGGTACCTACATCTCAATGTAGGTACTGTTGTGGTCCCTCTCATACGGCGACGTCTGCATCCTTTTTGTTCAGGAACGTTGACGCTGGTCAGACGTGGCATATAGCACAAAATAGGAGACCAAAGCCTCAAGAGTAAATAAAACGTTTCATTCTATAGAAACTTCCATACAAATGTACCCGTGCTCTTGGTTGTAGTAGGTCCATGAAAGGAACAAAAATAATACGTGAATAACGTGATTTGCGCAGGAAGAGGAACTGGAACGACATATAAATCGCAGGGTCACCATTAGTGTTAAGTGTGGGTCCGCGGTAATTGCCACGTTTACTATAATCTCTTTTTAACCCCGAACAAAAGAGGGGAATATGGCGCTTGATTTGGGCACGTTCGTGACTTTGTAGCTCGAAAATTGCGGCTCCGATCTAAATCAGTTATTTGTGAATAGATTATGCTCTTCAAATGTTAAGGGGTGTAACGTGAAGAACCGCACGCTAGGGTTGATTATTAATCATAATTTCATAAGGTCTTCGGTAATATTAATATTTAAAGCATTCATTGGGCCTATTCATTAAATATCCAGAGCGGTAGTACGACTAGTACGTGTAACATTTAGGTAAAAATGTTATAAAATAAGTTAGTCAGTATACTTATAATATAAGTAATCGTATTAACATAGTAAATCGTCCATAAATGAAATAGACTCTTATTTTATTTGTTATTTGTGTAAAATGTTTTCATCATGAAAAACCATTTAAAAAATGTTTTAAAATAAAATCTTACATTTGCGTTACCAACATGACACAAATAATGGCTTTTAATAATGGCTAATAAAAGGCAAAATTAAAAACAAAAGTAGATATGTACCTAACAACGCAACCATATTGGTCTACTTCGCGCTTAAATATCAAACTATTCTAGACGGTAGGTTATTCCTACCAAAAACACTATCATAAATGGTAAAGTACAAATAAATTAGGCAATAACCATCATAAATACATTAGGTTTATTTAAATGAATTGTTATTAGGATATTACTCGATTAAAATACAAACTTAAAACAGAATTGAACGATTCTTATCTACACCGATCGAATGTAGAACTTCGTGAAAGATATTATATTACAGTTATTGGTGACAGGTATTGGTGTTTTTTCTCTTTGATAGAAAACATCGCCAGGAGAATTTTTCTATTGAGGCGAATAGCAGACTGATGTTACTACTTCATTAGCATAATAATAAAAAAGCATTATATTTATCTATTAAACTTTAAAAAATTGTAAGTCATAATTTCTTACTACCAGGGACATGGTAGTATAGTATAGAATACTCAGCATAAATATTTTAGTACAACAATAACAATTAAAAAGCATACTACATGTAACGGCCAGTTAACTATTATAGTAAACCGAGCTCAACCGTTTTATGATACTTAAAAAAAAGTTATATTATAAGTAATTATTTAAAGATAATAATGGTAAGGACTATTGGTGAAACAAGAAGAAAGAAAACAATTGACAACCTGTTGCTATATTATGAGTACTCTCACTTTTTTCCTACGTAAGCTTCAAGCATGGAAATTTTCATACTTTCTTGTGGGTTCGTGTTGTCAGGTAAATAACAACTCAAACTCGTGCTTTTATTGCGTATAATAGACACATTTATACCTATTTACGATAATGCAGGAGCATCCTACGAAGGGTTGCCAATCGCTAATATAGTATTGTCATATATAGACAATACATTATAAAGGCATATATGCTGTCTAATTATCTAGTAGACATTCAGCGCGACAATGCTGTGAGCATTATGGGCACCAGAAACGACTCCCAATTATTTAATTTCAGTTTTAATTTTATATTCTACTATATTTTGACTAAGTACAAGTATAATATACTGTAGAAAAATAATACTTATCACCTACACAAAAATATTATATGGCGGTGCTGCTGAATAACAACATTGCTCATGTGTTCGGTCCAAGTGTTTTTGTTAAAGAACCTACTCATGTAGTTTAAAGTACTACCTATATATCTACTATGAACGTCCACTGCTGGATATAGGACTCCCCCATGGGGGAGTCGCCAGTACCCAGCATATTCCACTGATCAAGGGACTCTGCTGTAATTTAGGGACAATAGGTACCCGGGTATAATTAAATTTTAATTCGCCATAGACCCGTTATGTAGTTTTTTAGTAAATACCCGGGTACCTTAGTATACAATATATATATATATCACTCAAACAAAGTTGGCAACCATAATGGTTGTTAATATATTTGACAAAAGGCGTTATACGAAAAACTAAAATTCTTTATAAAAATATAGAGTTCCTAATCTGGAAGAAGTTGTTTTCGCAAAGGGTTAGCAGTCGCGACTAAATTTCATGTGAATTAGGCAATGTATATACCTTATGTAGCCGGCAGCACGCCCTGATTGCGTGTGGGGTCAGGAGGACGTAAAAGCTCAGGCTTTTCCCCGAGAAGCCTCTTGAGCCCGCGCCCTTACCGCCGCTCTTTTTACTTACAGGCTTTATTAACAGGATAGATACGGCTTTACCATATAATACCACTCCGAAATTAGGAACAATATGTCGTTCGCTCAATTACCCACCGCAACCCTTGGAACAAATAACCAATTTCCATGGAACCACATTAAGTATCTATTTTTGTCTTCTATGTAATATACACAGGGTTTATATAGCTTTGAACACAGTGTTTTTTTAATAGTTTATTTGAAATTACGAACATCGCAATGGAAGTCAATATTGACGTAAATATTAGATTTTGTTATTTTATTACTACTTTTACTCGCTTACTTTGCATGTGTAGGTACATACTGTGTGGTATTTGTTTGTTTTATTAAACTAACCTGTACATATTAATATCATGCATATAAGTAATTACTACGGTTCACGAATGGCTGCAGCGTCGGTTCGCTACTGCGGCCACCAACCTACCTGCCAAGCGTGGCAACTATCGCAGCACCCCCCAAGATGAAACAAGTCATACTTGGGGGAGGCCAGCAGTGGACGACTTAAGGGTAAAATGATGAAGTAATTATTAAGTTAAGGGTAAGAAATTTAAGTAAAAGGTTAACAACGCCAAAATTATGTAAGGAAACCGTCACTATAGTATTCTGTATATATAGTGAACATCCCGTATTCTACTAGTTAAACAAGACCAAAATATTTTTCTCAAACAAATACTACAATCAATATTGACATTATGTTCCTTATGATAGGCTGCGAAGTATCTTGTTGCGGGTTTCGCTAGACTAGAGTCACGAGAGGGCGTTAAGTTAAGGTTAACATTACCGGCCTAGAATCGGCAAGGTTCTCTTTTTCAATTACCATTGTGACACAACATCATGTGACAAAAAAATATTAGTCACTTTTGCTGATTTGTTCCATGACATTCTGCTACTACGCCTAATATATAATATAATAAAAACAATAATTAATTTTGGAAAAAAAATCATTTACATTTGGAAAACTTACTTTTAGTTTTTCTGAAAATAAAACTTTTATTTCAAGAAGTTTTATTTTTATTTATTATATTGCATGTTTGAGAAAAGCACTATACGTACCTCGGCGTGAAAAGGGGTTGACGGCCTCGTGACAATCCTACATTAAAACAAACCCTTATTTCCCAGCCTCTTTAGTAATGTAACACTTATTACTTATTCAGTCCCTAGGGTTCAATGTAATAAGCTTACATTATTAGCTTTTATTGATTACCTATAAATCCTTTGAAATATACTTTCATCAAGGATCGATTGAATTTAATCGCAAGTCGACATGCTTTATTTTATTTTATTATGTCTAATATAACGGGGCAAAGCAAGGTAAGTACTTTGTACAAGTGGAATACTAATTTAAGTCTAAATATATTTCATGTAGCTTATTTGCAATAATGGAATATGGAACGTACCTACTACATATGCTTAAATATACTAGGTAATCGTCTAATCGTAGATATCTACAAATACATAGAACGCTAAAATCTGATCCCAAATCGATATACCACTACGAGTGCGAGAATGTTATTACATGTTTGTTTCGGGATGCAGTAGGTAACTGAGCAAGTTAGTTGGTTATTGAATGGAACATAGCTTGTATATATAGGTACATGAAAATGTATGGCATTCTAGATTTCGTTCCTGGAACCTCCGGTCTCAGTTTTACGGCTAACGAGAAATGCGAGCAAGGCATATTGAGGACGGCCATCGTGTGATCATCAGCCATTCTGTTTGAGCACCCCGAACTCGACTTCAAACGTACCTAAGTACATAAGTATGGACTTAATAAAACTCCTATCCTAAGCGAACCCTTATACCTTGTAATTTGCTATAGAGACTCATTGTATAGCTGATAAACTTAACTAAAGGATATTTTTGTACTTATACTAGACCACATTACACCTACAGCATTCATCTTACGCCAAAAATACCCTGAAACGTAACACGTTGGCTGCCCACCATACTACACATTTTATGCATGTGCTTAACACGTTTGTATAAGCAGTTTGGCGTTCTATATTCTAAATTTGACGCGCTAGTAGTTTTAGTAGTTTGTTACTAGTACAGGCATTTTCCTATAGTTTGGTTTTCTTCTTTACTTGTCCTCGTTTTAACAATTTAAACATTTGTGTTCGACTGTAAAATTTTTGGATAGGTAAACAAGTTGTATGTAGATTACACACGAGATAACTAGTTACAAAGCATGAACGCACTTATATGGCGCTTTTTGTTAGTGTAGGGCCCGAGTGAAAGCCGGAGTTGAGCGTGGAGTGAACAGTTAAACAAATGAAAACCTACGTGAGTGGCCGCAGTGCACCCTTACCATGAGTTGTGACATTGAGGTTTTCGAGAACGAGTATCGAGTTTACTACCTGTGCATCTGGCTTGTACTATTTTAGTGCGAACGAGATGCACAAATAGTAAACTCGATACTCGTTATCGAAAACCTAAAAGTCTCAACTCATGGTAAGGGCACTGCTCACAGTGCTCACATCGCTTGGAAGCTCCACGCTGCGCTGCACGTCGCCGACAGCTGCGCATCGAGCCGATCGAGCGTCAACTCAGGCTTACCACTTACGGCCCGGCCGGCGTGTACCCGTGCAGCGGTAAGCGTTTTATCTGTTCGTTACGCGGTCAAGACGCACAATGCACTGCGGTTAGTTGGGATCACACGCAATGGACCCGCAATGAACAGATAAAACGCTTGCCGCGTCGCAATTCGCGCAATGTCGCGGCCGGGCCGTTAAGGTTTGCCAATCAATAATCATCTTTCGGTTCATAATTTTATTAAAATTGACAAGTTGTACCTTTAAAGTCCAAATTCGGGTGACACTTCTCGTCGTCATTTTACATATTGTCATCTCGTATAAATATGTTAATGTCATCATAACATTCATAACAAACACAAACTCCATAATTGTAAATACAACACTTTTTTTCACTATTTAAGGTATTGCAATAATATGTAAGTTCTTTAAAAGTTTCTTCTAACAATATTGTCCATTAGTTACGTTCGTATTATTATGAATATCATTGACTGTGATCATTGATGTCACGTCAATGTCATTGTCATTTTCTTTTCTTAATAACATTAAGAAACTAAGTTGGCTAACCATTTTATTGGCAGGCTAATTTGAATAATTTTGATTTTGATCTTAATTTTGATTTGGCAGAATGTGTCTAATACCAATTATTTTTATCAAATCAACATTTAAAGAGGCTTGTATTTCAATAAAATATCTACCAAAACCTTATTTCTCACCTAAACTTGCACTGGTTTTCATCTCTCGTTAGGTAACACATACTGTATACTTAGATAGTAACATTTACACCTGCCACGTACGATTTATTTAGAACCACCATTACAATGAATGATAATAAGATAACGATGTCTTATGTGAATATTTAATTAGTAACATACTTGATAAATAAGCCAACGCCTCAAGTTAATGAAATAAAATAATTGAAGAGCCTTTGCAGCATGTTCAGCTAAAGTGCTACGCCGCGCCCCGTAGCACCCGCGTAGCGTTAATGTCAGGCTTTCCTTTGCTACGCGCGTTTGAAGGTATTTGGCTTATTTGCAATGTTGGTTTAGTCTGTATAAATGTCAGGTGATACCATGGTGATGCCTAATAAATAAGTTTTACATCCCGCTCACACGCATATCACTTTACACTTTTTTTTTGTTTGAATGAATTCAGAATACGCCCTTAAGACTGTTTAATATGTAGATCATCAATATTTTACCTATCAGCACTTGAAGTCTGATATTATTTCAGGGCTGTATTCAGTGTAAATATTACGTTTTACAAAGGCCATGAAAAATGGAATATTTGAAGAACCTTTTAGGACATTCAGCTTTGAAGTGCCGTGCGCCGGGTCCCGTAGCTCGTAGCACTCGGCGGCGATAACGTCAGGCTTTACCTAGGATGCATTTTGCGATGCAAGTACCTGTATGTTACTTGGTATGAATGCAAAATAACAACTAATTGTAAATAATGTCAAAATGTCAGTTAAAAGGTTAAAATGTAGTTGATGAGCTCACAGTGCATTTCCCTCATATAGGTACAAATGCGATTTATTAAAATCACCATAGTAACATATTTGAAAGCAATATCAATTAATTTAAGTATGTCAACCGCCAACATTTATTATTTTCGTTCCACTTTGATATAAATAAATTAATATTTCGGGACAATCTTACACAAATCAACCTAGTCCTACAGTAAGCTCAGTAAGGCTTGTGTTGTATATATATCGCACTTTCGACTGAATCAATGTAAACATCGGAAATAAACCAAACGTCGGTGCTTGTAGTGTTAGCTCCTTAATAAATATTTTTAAACGGTACCAAGTGTAGCACTAGAGATTTTAGAAAGATCATTCGCCTCACCAAGGCGGTGCCCTACTAAGAGTCATGTAGATCTACTTCCTTCGTAACCATTTAAACGTTTTATCAAAGCAGTCACAGTTGCGACGCTAATAGTTCCTATAATTCACGAACGTGACAACCCTATATCAACAGAGAACCAAAAGAGAATAAGCTATCCATTACACTTTTACTACAAGACCCATTCTATACATACGCTCGTCCAATAAATTTATGGCAGTCAAAGTCTCGGGTATCTGATCTCGGGTTAGGGAGGAACACCACGATTCGTGTGTTGCTGATGTCAAACATCGAATTTATTTGACAGTGAGTCTCCTGTAAGAAGTGTTTATTTGACATTTATAATACCTAAAAAAATATCATTTCTAACAATAACATCTTAGGTTATTTTAAAACGTACATACCTACTATTATATTTGTGTTTGTTTTAGTATTCAATAGGAATCTTTTAGGCTCATTCTTTTGCAATGTTGCGCATTATTCAAAAGGACTAAAATCACGAAACTAAAATCAATCACACTGGAATGGTCGGCACAACGACGGAATTAATGCCGAGCACAAAATTACGATTTCCAACAAAGTAACTGCGAGTCTCGTGTTAAATTAGCGGAGCAGAAGCTATAAAGAAATTTACTGGACTGTTACTTTCGGTAGTTGCAAATAGCGTAATAGAGAGTTTCATTAACAGTAGGTACTCAACGCGATGAACGAAGAACAGATAATTGTGATATTTGCAAGTATACTCGTATCTACATAAAAGATCTAAATGATAATTTTTGTTAGCATAAAGTTAGGTAAGAAAAATCTCACTGAAAAGAATGAATCACCGAAATGGATACCACTCCGCGTGCTCCAATGCTATGACATGACTGACGTTTAATGATGATTTATCATGACGTTCGTTTTTAGGAAACAAGGAATAATAGCTACAAACATTTGGACGACTATAATAGATGTTTGTACTTATATTTTATGCCCTGAAAAGAATTGAAATATATGTAAAGGCTGGTTTCTAAAAACCTTATCAAATTACGAGTAAGTAACTTATTTGCTGTCAACCGTATGATGCCAAGTATGGCATGTCTTATATGGACAATGTAAACGGGACCAAACTAACCCAACCAGTTTCTGGAGTTGGCAACAACAATTCAGCAGAAAATTGTTAGTTTCCCAACTTAGTTAGACTAAAATATTTCTACATATTACATGAAACTTTACTAAAGATATTCATGTTGTTGATTGGATGACGACTACGTTTCTTGCATTAACGACGAGGAAGTAGTTACAAACAGATCTTATCACGACCTTATTGTTTTGGGGAAATTTCTTGAATGGAGTTACTAATGTTATACGGAAATTCGAGTACAGTTTATTCGCTCTTAATACAATTCGCTTTGTATTTGACATATTAACATAACCGAAGGTGAACTTGTCCCTTATATATCGTTGTTCCCGGGATTTTTTTAAAAGAATCTTTACTAAAAATGACTTTCACCGGTACCCATATATACATCAAAAGCTTTATAAATAGTAGTCCTAAACGTGACCATTTTCAGTCATTCATCAACCACCACTTCTCTATGAAATTTCAGGTCACGTTTCAGGGCAATGCAGGCGCACATACATATATTTTTATTTCGTTAGATAACCATATTTTCTGGTAAACAGTTCAGTTTAAATTATGCTCTAATACATATAAACGTATATTTTCGAAATGTTTAGTTTAACTTGCCATTTAAGTAGATAATAGTGGTTTTGCTATCTGGGAGTATAAAAAATAGTGCCCCCAAGTGAAAAACGTTAAGTTATGTCAATTTTAATTGTGAAGATATTTAATTAATCTTTGTTGCACAATACATGAAGGTACAAATGGCGGACTTAATGCCATAAGATGCATTCTCTACCAGTCAACCAACGGGATTAACGGGAAGATTTAATAGGTACAGGGTCTTACTAACTCAAAGGCGATACTTATATTAAAAAAGTATTAAGCTATACTGATAAGATAACTAAGCATGAACTCTGTAAGTAAATTCAATATTATGTATTTTTTGGCATTGTTTTACTGCTTAAAGTTTGTGAAACGAGCGCCAAATCTAAGTATATATAGAAACTTAATGCTTAATTAAGCTAACGCGACATGTAATATTTCGTAAAATGACATGACCTTACATTCATTGTATTGTGGCTCATATTGATCACAAATAACGAAATGAAGCATTACCAAGATCGGGATAATTCCGCACCGGAGTTCAATTAACAACGAAGGAAGAGAAATTAAACGTCAGTAATAAACAGATGAAGACAACGGTAATTAAATTAGGGTATCTCGTTATTACTGTAAATTGACGTTGGTATTTAATGATTACAACAGGGACCGGCACTCTCTCCTTTAGAAGGGCTTTGAATGGGTTTTTCGTAAGGGTTTACTTAACCTAATCATAATCGATAAAACCCATTTATATATTTGGCTTTCAAAACTTTTATTTGAATAGGCATCCCTTATGGATACCTATTCAAATAAAAGGTGTCATAAAACCCTTAGGAATATACAAATCATCGGCTCACAACTTATTCACGAAGGAGTTTATTGGTAGTCGGTCATAAGGGTACCCTTACTAAAAAAATTCTTCCTTGACCTTCTCGAAAAGAGACACAATAAGTCTTATAACGAGAAACCTTCAAAGGAAGCTACTGAATTTCGATATTGCCGTGCGATTCGAAATAATATAACGAAGAAGCTCCAATGAATGTATAACACCGCCAGTTAACTAGTCATAGTACTTATAATTAAGTAGTCCCATAAGGAATATAAATGATTTGTTGTTACTAATCAAGTCGATAGAATAGACTTCATGAAAAACCATTCATTATATGTTTTCGCTGTGCCATTATCTTTTTCAGTTCAATGTGACCTATCTATAGTACTGCCGAGTTTCACAAAAAGGCTCCCGTGAAAGTAAAATGTAAACAAATTGTGCAGAGTCCATTAATTTGAAGCGGCCTACAATAGGTACCATACGTGCATTGTTACGAAGCCGACACCATTCCGGGCCGGCCCCCCTCTAGGTAGGGAGGGGGGAGCGTTGGTTTTTTTCTGATATTTAAGAATTTTAGTCATCGGTTAAACATTGGGAATGAATGAAAATGTAGATAAATGTCATCGGCTCTCATTAAAAATCTAAATCGCCGTTTGCGTGTAATTTTCGCGACAAAATTTATTATGGATGGATATATATGAAAATCAATCCGTATATGTACCCAAAGCTAAGTGTAAACGTTCTAAATATACGAATATTCATTTATAATATATTTTTACCAGCATATACCCTATCATGATTCAAGACAAAAGTATAAATAAATATATACCTACAAGATATTTGACTAACAAGCGAGTTACTGAAAGGGTTCTTATTTATTTTAATTTCTCAGGGGTGGTCTCAGTGTTGAATAGTTCTTTGTCTTAAATTATTAGAATTTTTTGTCGCGATGATCATACATTAAATATGTCAATTAATTCAAATATTTTAATTATTCTATAGTTTCATGGTTCTATATTACAGTAACAAGAAGAAAAAAATCTACCACGAAGTTTTATTTTTAACTTGAATATGCGCAGGTATACTACGACTGAAGTTTAAACAGCCAAAAAAGACTTAATACTTCTTGAACAGATTATCTTGGTACTAGTCATTATTACATTGAATAGGATATTTTACTAATTTGATTACTTTATACAAAAACAAGCCTATAATGTTCAAAATAAAAGTTAGAGGCCGGATTCCGCGCAACTATTGAAAACGCTTGGAAAGTAAACAAAGTTATATTTTGAAATTAATATTTATGCGTTACTCAAGTATTTCTAAAATGGACCCAACATCTGATGAAATTAGAAAAAAACTCAAATTATCACGAAATACTTCCTATCCGAAGTTTCAATAGAAAGATACCTTAAAATATACAACTTTTATGAAATCGCGGTCCGAGAAATTAGTGAAATGTTGTCGGAAAGTGTGCTGATTGAATATATTTCAATGATTTATGATAATAAAAAATACAAACATGTTATCGAAAATATTTCAACTATGTTTGAAACGACAATGTCCTGTTTTTATTAAAAAAAAAATCACATTCACTTAATTTGTACAATAATTAGGTAAGTAAATAAGTTTTTATTTTTCGTGTTCATTCTACTTCTACTCGTAGTAGATACCTACTCAGTACTCGTTACCTTACAGTATACATATGCGAATTAGGTAGATTACAATGGTAGTCGTATTTGTATTACCTACAGGAGTAAGTATGCCTATTTTTACTCGACTTAAAAAGGAGTAGTTTATTTGTTCAGCAGTATGTATTGTTATTATATATGTTTATGTACTGTGTGCCTCTGCTGATAAAAAAATATCTATATAAAAATATATAATATTTACACTACCCATGTATGTGCTTCACTCCTTTCAACTAAGTAAGCAATGTTTGCGTGCTAAATCTACCTTACAATTAGAATTTCCTTCTAGACATTCACTAATCATGGTGAAATTTCGGGCTAAATGCCGTCTTGCATGCTACCTTGACCCGATAATGCAACTCGAATTACAGAAGATTGTCCGTAGGCGAGGAGCGTCCAATCAAAGAGGTACTCTAGTACCTATAGTGTATTCATTCAAAGTACCATTCCATGCCCACATTTTGTTGAAGAACAAACACACTTCCTTTGGACTCATAGAATTACTATTCTCGTTTGTTATATCCCTGAATTAAACAGGTTCGTTCGCTTTTGTACAAAATTTGAACTTTCATTTCATCAGTCATTCTATTATTTTACATACGACTTATTTGGTCACTTGCGCGATATGTTTCGAAGGATATAAGTTTCCATTTTCTAGCACAAAAGTGCTGAGCCCCGTTCGCGTCAACGACAAATGACAAAATAAACCTGAGTGAAACCGTGTGATGAATAAAACGTTAATTAAATATTATTTTAATATATACAAACTACAACTGAAGCTAAATGCTATGTTTAAACACATTTGTTCTACTGTAACTAAAATAAGAGATATTTTAACAGAACTTTACTAACCGAAATCAAGTGTATTCACTTCAGAGTCCATTATAAACACTCATTTTATCATTGGACATGTAAATGTGTTTTTACAAGAAAATATATAGGATTACGGTAGAAAAACATTCACTTGGCAAAAACAAGACAAATCCACAATGTGTTTCACGTCATCATAAATAAAAGGTAAAGAGAAGCTCGCAAGAGACCGATGTTTATTAAATTGCAAGTTGGCTGCGTAACAGCGTACCCAAATATATGTTACTGTCACTAACGCATTTACCTCTCCACGCGAATAAATAATGCACCAGGTGCAAAATTCAATTACCTACATTGAAGGTTTTCCGTTACAAGCGGTATATGAACTATTTAAATATTACACGTCAGATATTTTCCATGTTACTTATATAATACGAGTTGATACATTAGACTAAGAATGAGCAAAATTTATTGAAAACTATTTAACCGAAACTTTTGACAGGTCACGCGATAGAATATGCAACTAAAACGGCTTACTTAGGATTTAGGGAGAATAAACCTAAAATATTAGGCAGCTAAATGTTTCAAAACTAAGTGATCATTCATGTTTACCTAAAAGCATTTACTTAAACAACATTATTGCTTGTCAAATGTCGATGAATATAAAAGTGCTGAATATAAAAATGTCGATGAATATAAAAACTATGGGACAGGCATATTTGTTTTTGTTTTTAATCAAAGGAACACAATTTTATACTTACTAATACAATGAAATCGCGTCGAATTCAGAACCTACACCGTTTTAATCGTAGGTTAAAAATAAGATTTTACCTACTTAATACCTATAATCTTCGTATATGTGACAACACTCAGCAGTATTCCATCATCAAGTTGAACATAATACAGGTCATGTATTTGTAATAGAAGGTGAATTATACTGTTTCGTATAAGCTACTGACAGTACTTACCTACCGAATGCACTATAGCGATTAGAGGCAGATACGAACTTTAAGACTTTGTAGACTTGAGAGACGATCGTAGAGAGATATATATATTTTTTTGTAATTTAGTGAAAAACAACATAGATATTGATGAATATAATATATGTTTCTTAACGCCCATAATTTTATTAAAACATGTACAATAACAAGGTCGTACAAATAACTGATGAGCAATTATTAACTGATAAGAAAATTACTAATTTACTTTGAGCCTGACTTGTACTAATGCTAGATAATAGAATACTTGAATTGGCAATATTTAGCGTACCTTCAGAATTCAGAGGCTTTAGTGTATGTTTATTTTGAAGTAAAAAAACGTTTACGAACGCGTACGTGATAATGTTGTTTATATGGGAAACGCAAACGCGTTCGTGACGTAATGTTACGGTATAAACTTACACTCAGGGCTCAGGATATTCCTGTTTTCGGTAATATGTGGCTCTGAACCTAAGTTGTGTTATTATTACAGTTGTAGTAATTTTCTTAAAAAGTTAGTACAACCAGTATATGTAGAGCCGATAATTTTTCTTAAACCTAGTTTATGTCACGAGCCCCTCTGCTGGGCAAAAGCTTCCCCTTTCTCCCGCCACTGACAACCACTGTGGTTAAATGCGATATATGGGGCTAGTGAGTTTTTTTATTTTATTATGGCCATTTCGTTTTGTATAGGGAACGTGCGTTCTGCCATCTTGTGGTCTAAATCGAAAACTTGAGCGAGTTTACGCCAAAAGCAGGTGCTGCCTTTTACAATAGACACACGCACACTTGCGATTTGTAATGTCCGGTGTCTAGTAAAGTCATTTGGCAACTTGTGCGTGGTGATCCTGTATCTCTATAGTTTACGAACGCTCTTTAGTGACTTCTGAATACAGTACTTGTTTGTAACTGTTATGCATATGCAATACATGTACTATATGTATGTATAACTATTTATACAATACCTCCACTAATAAATAGTAATAAAGTGAAGGTAGGCCCATGCCGGTCCTTCTTTAGGGATAACCACTTCGTATCAGAAACCTTGCCATTTAGATAAACTACAGAATATGTAATATAAGCCACGTTTTACCCTCCAATATAAATAATAAAGCCAAGGTAATAGATACCTACTGGTGTAATTTTTTTAGTCATAATAAAATTATTACTTTTTTTTTATATTTAAGCATATCATTACACTTATGGGCATCAAGAAAAAATAACCTTACACCTCTGAGCTGAGAAGATTATGGACTGGCAAGACACTCAGTGAGACTTTTTATAAAATAATATTTTATCGTTCTCTACGTACATCTAATCTCATCATTTGTAGACACTAGTGGCACATATCATACTATTTGTAATAATTGTAACGTTTGTTGTAAATAATAAAATGAATTATGTGCTTTCGGTTTGTTACGGTTTGCTACTCGAACATTAAACGATTTTTCGAAGTACCTATTTAAGTTCAGGTTCTTAAAAGCTGGAAAGGATTTTAAAGCCTCACGAGATATCTTTACAATAACGATTTGTTCTAAAACATACTTATGATATAATTGAGAATCAGTTACGTACGTAATAAAAAAAGCTCGGCAAAGGGACAGCATCAACTAAGTGGTAAGACCGTTATCACACTTAAGCGATTTCTATACAAAACTAGTACACGTTAGTCGCGCCGCGTTCGCTTCCATACAAAAAACGCACGCAAATCACAAGAAGTGTGATATCAGGCGTTATACTGTGCTATATAGTTTGCCTCTGCGGTTTGGTTACTGCGCTGTTTTTCAGCCTCTCCCTCAATCTATGACTATCTCATATAAGCGCCATTGATTACAGTCAAATCAGCTGAAATCGAAGCCTCATTCAAAAAGGTTTCTATTACCATTGCACATTAGGCGCAGGCGATTCGATTGATCGAGTGAGTCAGTGTAACATAGACCTATGTATCTTGAGTTCTTATATGCAGAATCCAAGAAAACGAATATTTGTCACTAGTCGACTAAAAAGCGTTACACTGCCGATTTGCTACTACTTATATTATGTAGTAAGAAAGACACCATTCTAACAGACTTATAACATATATTACTACGTAAAGCATTTAAATGATTTTCTCTATTCTGGAAAACGTTAAACATGAAACTTAGTGTCATGGATAGTGGACAATATGAGAATAACTATAATAAGTACACGTCTGTTAATGTTATAACAAATATGCTTTAGTCGACTTTATCATTTAGAGTGCCATATCTCGCGCAGAATGGTATTGTAACATTGTAAGAAAAACCCACATTTTACTGGTTGTTTCAGTATTGGACTCGCCTGCATTTGCGGGTTTAGAATACAACGCCAAACAGCCCTTGCCTGCAAAGAGCCTCTCTAGCTGCCCTTATATTCCGGTATAATGAAAAAAAGTTTTAGGTAAACCTCGTTTAATAATAACTTCCTGCGCAGTCACGTATGTTCAGAATAAATAAATCCTTATTCTTACATACGGTACAAACTTCCAGACTTTTATTGACTGCCTGCTTATTAAACGTTTTTGTTTAATTGCCTATCTTAAACAATCTTTTATTTGAATAATTCTGGAGTTTGTAAACTGTTAGCTTTTTGCTTCAAATGATCTCAAATTAACTGGTCTTTGCTCAATAGATTGCTTGCAAATTTGTTACCCATCTACCCTACAGAATATAAACAATAATAGGTAAGTGGATATTGTATGCGTACATACAATATATATATATTATATTCTTGAAACGCGAGTTCTAAGGGGATTTAGTAGAAACGTTACTTAATTTACCATAATATTGATTCCCGTGAACGTTTAACTAAAACTCATAATTTATACTATAAATTATATATATATATATATACAGGGCGTCCCAAACTTATGGGACATGAAGGGAAAGTACCATAAATATCGTAGATAGAGTATTTTGCTGAAAGAAGACTTTGTGTTATTTTTATAAGTTAGTAATTCTGCATTCATAGATTTTATCAAAATTACTTACTTCGTCTGGGAATCGAACCGACTTAAATGCCACAATAAATCACCCTAGTTTTGTGATGTCAATCGAAAGAATAGCTAAAAAATGATAACTCTGCTTAAGTAACATTGTATTATAAAAGAAAGGAACAACGTAAAATTATTGAGTCAATTTTCAAGAATTAATTAATTTACAAAAAAAATCTCACTTAGTGACTTCGGCAGTTTCATGACTTTCATATATGTTTTGATTTGATTAAAATGATTAATTTTACATTGTTCCTTTCTTTTAAAATACAATGTTACTTAAGCGGAGTTATTATGTTTTAGCTATTCTTTCGATTGGCATCAGAAAAGTAGGGTGATATTTTTTTTGACATTTAAATCGGTTCGATTCCCAGACGAAGCAAGTTATTTTTAGAAAATCTATGAATGCAGAATTACTATCTTTTAAAAATAACATAGACTTTATGTTATTTTTAAAAGTAGCCATCTTTCAGCAAAATACTCTATCTACGATATTCAAGGTACTTCCCCTTCATGTCCCATAAGTTTGGGACGCCCTGTATATATACTCATAATTTATACTATAAATTATGAGTTTTAGTTGAACGTTCACGTATAAATTTTATACCATTCTATTCTAGTCTATTTTGAAATTAGGCATGGCCGGCAAAATATAGTTTATTTTGTCCCCGAAAAAGAAGCAATATACAAGTTCTTCTACTAGCCTAATATTGTCAAGCTTTTATCATTTGTCGCAATACCTGTCACGCTGCAACAAGTATGTGAGTGAGAAAGTAACGGATACCAAAACGAAATAATTGCAACCATGTTATCCGTTCTGACCCCAGTTTCTGTTAACACACCTTACTTTTGTATGTAGTATAAAAATATAAAAATAAAAAATATTCAGCAGCCTCGAAACTATATCATATAAAATTTCGCCAGATTAGACTGAAACCACTTTTTCTCTATTTTTGCTGCTCCTTTGTTGGTTTCATTCTCCTGAGACTTAGAAACGCAAAGATGTAAAGAACACGAAGTACCGTTTAGCTACACATTTATTCAAAGCTATGAATAAAAAGAGTGAAGTCTAATAACATTATTATACACCAAAGTAGATGTAGCTGTCTCGAATAAATGATTTTATCTACGTACATGTCATAAGTGCTCTAAAATGCGTCCAGAAACCGTAGGCAATGACCAGCATTACCAACCATCAGAAAGATTTCAGTAGGTAATGTTAACATTACCTACTGAAATCAGTAGGTTATGAATTTAAATTTGGACAGCTGTCAAATTCAAGTGGGGTGTCTAATCTAGTATCTACAGGGTGTTTTTGACCATTTGCTTTAACTTCGACAAAGTGCTTGGCACAATAACGCAAACTTATACCTTAAACCATTTTACAGTATTCCAAAAAAAAATTTTTTTTTTGTATTTCATACAAAATAATTCCATATTTATTTGATGGCTATTGTAAAAGGTCCTTTTGAGTTAGACAGAAGTTAGTATCAACTTATTGTCATTTGAAAGTGTTAAAACTTCATCGTTGACAGAATTGATAGTTCGTTATAATCGTTGGTAGCCCAGCGGTAAGGCGTGTGACTTTCAATCCGGAGGTCGCAAGTTCGAGCCCGGATCGTACCATGAGCTTTTTGTATATTTTTTTTTTTTATTAATTTTGTTTACGTTCGTATCATTATTAATATTAGCTCTCTGAGATCATGGCATGGCATAGGTTAAAACTATTAAAACTATACTAAATGTAGGATTTTTTTGAGTGAAACGGAAAGAGTGAAAGGGAAGGATGAAAGAGTGAGGGAGAAAGGGATAGGGATGGCATATGGCGGCCAACTGAGTGAAATAGGGTGTGACGTTTTGTGCGGTGGAAAAGTTAAAAAACAAATAATGAATACTGCGCCAAAATGGACAATTTTATTACGAGACCTACATAAATTTATTAAAAAATAGGTATCATATTTACTTAAAAAAATACAGTCAAAATAAAATAAAATGAACCCTTTTTTGTATCACCAACACTACTGCAACTTGTCATCAAAGTAGCCACCTTCATTTTCGAAACAAACGTTCAGTTGTGTCCTTATCTCGCGGTTTAAGTTGACAGGAGTGGCACGCATGATTAGCTTCTTCATGAATGCGTTGTATCAATTGTTCTCTCGTGGCCACCGGTTTCGAGTAAACTCTTTCTTTTAGCGTACCCCAGACATAGACACACCGGACACACTAGACTTCTAGTGGTGTTAGGTCCGGAGACCTGCCCGGCCACGCGAGGGTACGACTGCCGCGGCCAGTTCAATATTATCGTCGTAAGTTCGAAATACTGGAGACTTACATTCGTAAAAGTATTAAGGTTGCGGCGTTCGTCGATTGGGATATCGATGTCGGTACTCCCTCGCTAAACCCGCGAAACCGTAAATAAAGCGTATGTCAGCCACTTCCTCGTTCGTATAATGAACCAAATTAAGACGCAAATTAAGTCTACACAATTTTTCTTTGAGAATCAAATAGGTGTTGTAGCATAATAGGAATTTTTCATTATCAAATTGGTGTGACACTCAAATGACACTAGCGAGTCAAGTGAGAGAGGTCATTTATTTCAACCTTCTTATCGTAGACTCTTTGCGGAATGAAAATATACCTGGCTTGTATGAGAACAAATATATTCCAAGTACTACTTGGTACTACTTAAGTAACATTGAAAACTTTTTACTTGTGAATCAAAAAAAAATCATTTGGTTATGAATTAAGGAGATTTTACACTGGTCTAACTAAGATTAGCAATTAAATTTAGATATTGAATAATTTGAAAACGGTACAAGTTGAGAACTTAGTTTCTTCGAGAAATTAACTCAATAACACTAAAGAATCTACCCTTAAAGTTAAAGCAAATGGTCGTAAACACGTTGTATAGATATTAAAACAGCCATTGATACGAAACGCCAATTCGTTATGTTTTTTTAATATAAATCGAACGACATTTGAACTCGAGTGACAGTAGAATAGGGAGTTCATTCGCTTGTCTATGGTTTAATAAAATTGACTGAGATACGAAATACGCAACGCCGCCGTTCCAAGCTGTCATTTGTTTTGTTCGTTGACTTTTTAATGTTTACAAGTAACCCTAGTAATAAGTCATTTCCCTACGGTTTCTGTTCCCATCTTAAAACACTTAATGATATGTGTGTAGATAAAGTAGTGTATGTAACTATACATAATCAGGCATTACAACAATCGTGAGATATTATTATGAAACTCGCCTTCGGCTCGTTTCATAAACCCACACTCTTATTGTAATGCCCTTCATTATGCACAGATACATAAACTACTATAAGTATTAAATATATTTCTATTGTTGTACTCAATATCTAAGTATTGTTTTGGTTTAAACCCTTTCCTACTAAACATAAACGGGATAAAGGGGTGAGTAGAGATTTCAAGGGTAGTTGAGTAATCCCACTTCAACCCAACAACGGGGTGGGTTGGGATGTCCTATTTCTCTCTGTTTCTCTGTAAATTTTTGGAATGAAACTACCTAAAATTATAAAAAATAAAACTAATATTATTAACGACCGGAAGACTCATTAATAAAATCATACAATATAACAACATGTGGCAACACTACCATTCTTATACCCGATATCTGTATAAATATTTGTAATAAAATTTCTGATGAACTTTATTAAATTTCGAGTTGGAGTGAACAAATTAATAGTGGATAAAATATTTGTATTGTCTGTAACATGTTTGTTATACTGATGTAAAACATATGTTTACTGTAGTATTGTGTTCCTGGTGATGAGTAGATACTTACTACCTAATATAATGTTTAGTTCCAAATTATGTAATCTTGGCCTTAAGGGGCATATATATGTGTTCGTCCCTTAACATATCAACACAATGAATCCTGATTAATTAAATACTGCCAAGTCATCAAACCTACCGACCGACTAATGTCGCCACTGGGTGTAAAAGTAACTATGTTATTAAATAAATGCCTAGCCTTTTGAACGAACGGAGGTTTGGCCTCCCTATTTGCGCTTATAATAAGTAGTGCGGGTATATTTTATTAGGCCTATTCAAGACTATCAAGGTCAAGTTGCCACCGGTGAATCGTTAGTATCGAATAACCTTGGCGTTTCCCCATAGCCACACGTTTAAAGGTAGATATACCTACTTAGAACGAAGATTGTAGGGGAGGGCAGGTACGGTTGTCAGGGTTCGTTGTCACAGCGACCATAACAGAAAACTAAACAGAGAGAATGGTCGACCGGCGTTCAAGACTGGCAGGGCTATCATGTATCTTACGTATATTTGTGATATTCAGCTGTACTCTACCAAGAAAGACTTTCACCAGTGTGTGTTACCAGTGATGACACATAGAACTGAAACATAGTCGCTTACTATGGGCCTCATAAGAAGGTTCAAAGTCACCCAAAGGGCAATGCGGGGAGTGTCTCTGCGTGATCGTATCAGAAATGATGTCATTCGATGCAGAACCAAAGTACCCGATAAGTGGCAGTGTGGGGGGCACTTTACACGCAAAACCGATGGCCTTTGGGGCGTAATGGTTCTCGAGCAGCGACGACCGCAGGAAGGCGCAGTGTAGGCAGACCTCCCAAATAGTGAACCGGCGACCTGGTAAAGATCGCGGGAAAACCGGTCATTATATGTATGGGTCGCTTTGGGGGAGGTATATGTCCAGCAGTGGACGTCCTTCTGCGGATATGATGATGATGAATAAAGAGAGAGAAATTAAAGAGTTTAATAATGTCGCTTTTACCCTTAACATTAATACGTAATTAACACTGTCACAAGCACATTTTATACATGAGATTTTGATAACATTGCTCCCCGGTAATCAAACTAACCCCATGCAGTTTACGGTTGTAGGTAATTGCCTTTTTACAGCTAGTCACTCATTGTAGTCACACTCACATCATAATTCCCTGTAAAGTGAATATTTTAGACAGCTAAGATTTGTGTCAAAAATATTTAGAGTAGATTAACCAAATCTCTAGTCCATACCTCGTCTATTCGGTATCTATATATTCTAAAACTCTGTAAATGAACTACTTACATACATCGTAATATGACTCTGATAACATTTACTCATTCGCAATTAACTTGCCCTCCTATAAATCGGGTAGCGTGACAGTAATCGCTAAGACTATTACTACAAGTAACATAATTGGCATGCCGGTTACCTAATGCGGGGTAGCAAGTACCAGCGCTGCTCCGAGCTACTTGCAACTTTATAAATACTATTAAACCGTAAATGATCAGCTAATAATGTGAGCAATTTTCATGTAGGTACTGTTTTATAGCCCTATAAACTATTATGAAACGTATTAGTAGTTCTCTCAGGGTATATAACGACTTGAATTTCTTACCATTATATATTGTATCTCCTTCCTTTTTATTTTTTCCCGGTTATGTAATCAAATTTTTACTGTTCCTCAGAGGGTAAAAGGGACCCATCACTAAGACTCCGTTGTCTGTCTGTCATCAGGCTGCATCTCGTGAACCGTGGTATTATAGACATTTAAAATTTGCACAGATGATGTATTCTTGTTGCTGTAACTATAATAACATATACTAAAAACGGAATAACATACATAGATGTTTAAAAGGGGCTCCCATACAATAAAAGTGATTTTGTTGCTCGATACTAATAACGGAAACAAGCCTACTCCTAGACACTGAGCTTAATGTTGTATCAATAATGATACGGAACCCTAAGGCTAAGTGCGCGAGTCCGATCCGCACTCAGCCGGTTTTTATACTCTAGTGTGCTTATTTCAATTATAAACAAAACAATATTTTTAAAATTGCGAATTTTATGCATGTTTTTTCTAGTTTTTTTTTTAAGTTAGATACTTGTTGATACGGTTTTATTTACACAATTATATTTTTCAGCAGCTCCTGTCTTCCACGCGGTGTTGAGGTTTAAAATGATGCCCTCAGGTCATTTTGTTTGCCTCTCGTGACTGAAACCCCCGCAATGGTCGCAATTCCACGTCTAAAAAATTGTACTCGCTCGGCTCACAACATGAACAAGAGAGCTACCTAAACAACTACCTTATTACCTTACCTTATTGTATAATAAATAAGTATTATCGTGTTAAAATGAACAATTTTAAAGAACCGCTTTGCCTATAAACTTCCTTGATTAAATATTGAGCGGTTAACGTTCAGGCTCATGAAAGGCGTTGGACGTCTGCTATCTTTACAACCCCTTTTGAACTGATAGGCTCTTTAACGATATCCGCTGTTTGGTAGAGGTCACCTAGTATTTATTCTTCAATAATGGTGTGTGACAATACGTATATGTGTACATGTGTACAATAAACAATATAATAAGATTTAAATAAGTACACAGGTAAGTAGTAGTAGGTAATTGTAAATAGTTTACAGAAGTTTTTTTATTACATTTAGTACTTGAGCCAGTTTTTGTCTATAATTTAGGCGCTTAATGATTATACATTATGCCTGTTACTTCGTTATGAATTTAATTTCTGTCTCTTAACGGTACCTGTACGAGTATATTAGTAGAGAAGTACTTGATAAATAAATATCTTGTGAACCGTATACAAATGGACCTAGTTCTACAAGCTTATAAGGGTTCCGTAGCCATAATGGCAAAACGGAACCCTTATTTTAAAACAAAACGAGCTGTCTCAAACTTCGTTGCTCGGTGTTTGGAACGTTAGTACTTCCAAGCTCTAAAATAGAAATAAATTTCAGGTTTACGGCTGTTTAAACTTTCGTGAATAAAAGCTAAGTGATTCTAGAAGGTACCGTCCCTTATGGCACTTGGCAATATTAAGTACAATCCCTATAAGTAATGGTTCATATTAGTTATTGTAGTTAGTGGAATTACTTCAAAGTGGTATTAATCTGTCTCAAAGATATGTAATTTAATTACATTAGTTTGATTAAAGTTTTGGAATGTGAAACGAGGTGGGGAAACCTTTTGAACGGACGACCCCCGTAAAACCATTACAACAAGGATTTTTAATTTACTTTCACTTCCCCGTTGTCTATTGGATTGATATACAATATACATACTGTACATATCTATTACATACCTGCAATGTATCCGCGATTTCATATGTAAATTGTATGTAGATAGATGGATAACTCTTTATTGCATATGATAAAGATACAGGAAATTTTATCACAGTATGTACATGTAATATATTACTAACTATCAACCCCTTTTCATCAACTTTGTTTAAACTTTTTTTACAATCTGTGAGACCTTTTCTCATTGTTTGACCATTTTATGAAAATTTGCTCACATTTTAAATCCCAGCATTTTAGTTTGAATAGTTTCGATCCTGCATCAGTACGAGTTTACAAGTATTACAAACTCCTTCCAACGCAGCTCGAAAAGCATCAAAAAAACAATGAGTACCTGCATAATTTCAAGTGTGTTCAATATCCTTCCTATTCCACCCGCCCACAGGTTGCCTTCCAAATGATAATAAAAATTCACAATTAAGTGAAATTATACGAGACCTGTCAGGGATGTAGGCGTCTAATTTATAGGTTTGTTCTTGTATATACATTACAAATGAAACTGGATGTGCAAATTGACATACACTTTCTAGCTTCAAGGGAATGCCAGAAGGCATTGCCTGATGACAAAAAAGGGCATCTCATATGATCCATACAAATATCACAGTGATGAGTAGTTTATTATATTTCGATTCTTCACGCCATTACATTAAAGTTTTACGTTTGCTTTATCGTTTCTTTGTGTTCTTTTCTATCTTATTGGATGACAAAAAGCATAACTTACATGTACACAAGGTGTGAACTAGTTACTGGTCACAGTAAATCCTATATAAAGAGTGAGGCCTAAAGAGTTTTAAAATAACATTTAACATTTAAAAACCACATGCTAATCAATGGCTATGTGGTAGTCGTTGGTAAGTCGGTGCACGTATGCACTGGAGGTCGTATTACCATAGAACGCAAACGCAAAATGTAATTCTCATTGTTCTGTACTAAGTCACCGTCTCGTAGGTACCATTTTAAATGTAATCTTTGAAAATAGTCATATTCATTAAAAATATATACATGTTACTTAATAGAAAAGCATTCAATTATCATGTATTATTTCGATTTTAAATATGATTTAAATTTCACAATCTGTTTACCACAAAACATACGATGTCATAAAGTCATAAAGCGGATCAGCGGGTTAATTACTTGAAATACTTACTTCATCTGTCGTATTTCATGGATTTTATAGGAATATGTGATATCATCCTAATCCCTCGTCTCGTAAGAGTAAGTCAGTAAGTTCCTTAATCATCACAACACTTCAGAGCACGATAGATCCTTACACTGGCCCAATCAACAATTGGATTCGCCCGCGCTCGCACCTTTAACAACAAACCTAGACGGTCTGGGCTTATCTCGCTTGCAGCATTAACTCATGGCTTATTGCCGAGGCCTGCCGTCTTAGTTTGCAAGTTGCAACTTCGCGTGTTTCCTCTAAATGCCTGGGTCTATCTTTGCATGCATCCACTTCCGAAGTTGTCTTACTTACATTCCCGTACGCACAAATGACTAACCTGCAGAAGTTCAGGCTGAAAGCGGTTGAATAAACAACTTTGATGTAGAACTTACCCAGACAAGAAGTGGATACACATTTATCAAGTTAGTTGTAAGGACTCAAGGTACGATTTACACACACGAATGAGTTCCGAATGAGAGTATTCGTAAGCAATACCTAGTCGTCAGAAATAAGTATATACTAGTAATAAAAATTCATATTATAAGGTACCTACGACTATACGAGTATCATACCTACAGGAATAGTTAACTAGAAATCGATATAAAAGAAGTGAGTTCGAGTTTCAGTTTTTGTTGGTTTTCCTTGGGCTCATGAAGAAAGCCTCGTACTCAGCCTAAGGAAAAAATTACTCTCCGCCATTGTTGCCTAGTGTCGCTATAAAAACTACATTTACTTAAAGGAGTACGTGCAACACACATTGGTAAACTATAGCTAGCGTTCACCGACATATAAACGGAGCAGACTGTACGTAATACATGTACCAAAATCCATCTGCAAAATTAATTTACATCGACGAGCCTTGTGCTTCGATCGCATTGGATTTGATTCACCACACACAATGCAGCAACCTCATCCTGTAGGGGCTTAGTACGAGTAAGTACGCGGGCTTTGCTGCCGCCACGCATATTGCAGCATCCGTTTCATTGCATAAAGGAATTTATACGGTTCCGTGTGCATTCAATAGCTATCAGCACGGACTGCCTCATTCCTTTGGATCATTTTACATCAACATCATTTTACTACAAGTACTTTTTTCAATCTGTTTTTTTTTTTAATTTATTTCGGAGCATAATTATGGCCGTTCGCGTTGACTGACCGATGATGACATAGATCTTCGTCGAAAACATGTGAAACATGCGAAACATGCAATATTATATTTATAAAAACCGGCCAAGAGCGTGTCGGGCCACGCTCAGTGTAGGGTTCCGTAGTTTTACGTCCGTCACAGTAAGTGTTCCCACTTAAGAGTTAAAAATGGGCTATTTGATACATTGTTGTTGACATATTAATATTAAGTACAGAACCCTAAAAACGGGCCTACAAAGGACGCTGACAACTAAATAAAGAGTTATAGATCCCAACTATTCAGTCCCACCACGAGTAGTAAGAAGGGGTTGTAACATGGAGTGATAACCAGCCAGCGTCATTTGAAGTCAGTCAGTCAGTTTCAACTGGGCATGTATGCTCCGACCCCATTATTCAGAAAGAATCTGCGCGCGAGCTTAAAGTACAGAAGCTCTAGTGTAAGTTTCTTTTGACGTAAAAAATGTCTCGAATGCGTAAGTGATACTGATATAATATGGGTAACTAACGCTAATGGTGACGTTTCGTTACGTTGAAAACATACGCTCGGGGCTCAGCTGTAGTAAATAATTCTTTCCTATCGTATTTTCTCTGAAATGTTCGTATTTGTCTCACTACTTCACTCACACACAGTACCCATCTGAAGTAGTAAGACAACGGAGGGGGTGGTCGCATTAGGCGATGAATATTAGTGCAGATTCTTATTTACGGTTAAAACTAAACGCGAAATTATACATATAACGGCGGCGGTACCGCGAACAACGATATTCGTAAATTTCGGATGATTGTCTCTGTCACTCTTAACGCCTTAATTGGAGTAAAAGAGAAATGCTCGACATATACGAACTTCGATTTTCGCGGTACCGGGCTTGAAGTGAGGAAGTGTGTCTTGTCATTCAAAGAGATTTTGACAGCCATATCTTAGGGAATAAGGGCTAATTTATTAACAATTTGTAAGAAACTATCGCCTTAACGATTTTAGTGCTGGAATAATATAAAGTACCTATTTTCTCGCAAAAAAGCCTAAGATATATGCAATCCTGCGGCGCTTCCGTTTTTGTCGAGTGAAAGCAGAGACCATTTTACCAAAAACGCGTAAGATGTATGAAATCCTGCGGCGCTTACAGTTTTTTCGAGTTGATAAGTTTGTATGGGGGAACAATATTTTCGTTTTTTAGTTTATTACTCGATCTTTTTTCATTGTTTCTCACCGTTTAAACCTTCCCTGACCTACTACAAATATTTCAAGACCAAAATTAGCCAAATCGGTAAAGCCGTTCGCAAGTTATAGCGTGACCAAGAGAAATGGGGGTTCATTTATATATAAATAGATTTTTTCAAAAACCATTGAACCTATCAAGTTCAAAATAATTTTCCTAGAAAGTTTATGTAAAGTTCTACTTTCGAGATTTTTTCATATTTTTGAAACTTGTGGTTCAAAAGTTAGAGGGGGGGGGGACGCACTTTTTTTTACTTCTGGAGTGATTATTTCCGAAAACATTGACATTATCAAAAAATAATATTAGTAAACCCCAATTCATTTTTAAATACCTATCCAACAATATATCACATGTGAGGATTAGATTGAAAAAAAAAATCACTCCCCACTTTACGTATAGGGGACCCCCCCTAAGAAAACATTTTTTTCCACTTTTTATTTTTGCACTTTGTCGGCGTGATTGGTATACATATTACTACCAAATTTCAGCTTTGTAGTGCTAACGGTCACTGAGATTATCCGCGGACGGACGGACGGACGGACGGACAGACATGGCGAAACTATAAGGGTTCCTAGTTGACTACGGAACCCTAAAAAGTGAGTTGCCTGCTTCTGTACAATTGATATGATCCAAAAGTCTAATCAAAAGTAAGAGTATTAGACAACCGATTACATTTAATTTATTTATAACCAAACTACGTACTAGTACTTATAGATGTTACATTACACAGTGAAAATCTAAAATGAAAGACGCAAAAGATCTCTTATAAACGTAACTGTGACAAGGTTCGAAGTGGCCTAGAAATCAAATTGGTTGACTATATCTAGGTACAAAGTTTAAAACATGATCACTTTCTGCCGTCAGTACGTCTGTAGATACGCTTAGATCATGTGATTCAGGAATAATATTTATATATATATTTATAATAATTATCCACATTGCTTTCGTCCGATGCCAGATCGGGTCGATAGCTATTAATAAATTAAGAGCTTTATTTTACAACATCATAACATATAATACATTTCATTATAATTAAATATATTTTAAAAATAAATACTCATTGCATGCAAACGTAAAATTAACATTACTACTATCCAATGATTAATAAACTTAATCCATTAATGACTCCATTAATAAATAGCTTTAAGCTTACCGACTTACTCGTATTTGTAAGAGAAATAACTATTTTCACTTTGCGATACAAGGAAGAAATGTATTTTTAGAATGTAATAAATATATATATAGATATATTTATCTGTATATTATTTGAAAATAAAAAGGATAATAAATACTTGAAATTATTTTTACTTACGAGATCACTAGTCTAGTCATAGATGAAATATGAAGTTTTAAATAGTCGTACAATAAGGATTTTGACACTGATATTGATTAATGCAGATATTCAATTAATATAACCATATTAATTGAATATCGGTAAACAAACGAAATTGTTTGTATGCGAGATATACGAGGAATTTTCTGTAATATCATTCGGAATAATAAACCCAATATTTACTGTGCAGCCCATCAACGGCAGGAAACGATATTGAAAAGCGCACGAATTGTTTCCGAAAATAGGGTAACTAGGACAGTTTTAGAAAATAATAAAATCGATATTTAAATAATAAAATAAGGTTTTATGTGTTAATGAAGTTATTTATTAATCGGTGCCATATTCGCGGTTAAAAGTACTTTATATTTTAAAGCCATGTTCAAAAAAACTTAACTGTGCTCTTTATCTCCAGTGCTATTGAAATGAATTATAAAAAAGTTTCAACCCTATTGTAACCCCACTATAGAAAAAAATAAAAGAACACTATACGATACGTTGAAAGTCACCTACCTAGTCATCGAACAACAACTTTCGACCCCTTCGGAGAAGAAAACCAAGCGTTGAATTAAATTATATATTTCCTACGTGTACTCGACGAAAATCTTGCGATAGTTGTTTATTTATTATTGCGCAGCTTAAGTACGTAATCAATGGAGGGTTCCCACCTGTACGCCGCCCAAGTTTATAATTATTTACATTGTGAAACATCAAACTGGGGATTACGTTTACTGTAAGTATTACAATATTTTTCCCGCGCGGCTCGGTAGCTAGCTAGAATTTTTATTTTTCCATTATCGTTGCGTTGGTAGTGAAGCATGGACGAAGAAAAGATGTATAATAAGGAAAGGAAAATAAAATCATATAGTTAAAATTGTTAAAATAATTTATTAAAATCTGACTTTGGATTTTTTTTATTCAACTGACTTAGTCTTCGCTGATCTCGAACAGGGTAAATCGCCAGTTACTGGCCACCTTTCAATAACTGGTCACCATATACTGAAAATTGACTCTATTTACCTATAAACAGAATTCATTTAAGTATAACGTGGCCAGTAATTGAAGGGTGGCCAGTAATTGAAACCCCATTTGAAAATGTGTTCTATTTATAGGTAAACAGAATTCATTTTCAGTATAAGGTGGCCAGTTATTGAAAGGTGGCCAGTAACTGGCGATTTACCCTATGTGTATATTCGGGATCAACTGAAAATAATGTACTTAAACAAACCCATTTGCCTTGTTATCTTCGCAACTACACAATTTTGAAAAATAACCGTGGTTTCATTGTCATTGTCATTATATACACATACCTTTTGTTACTTACATTCTTGTTTACTTCAAATATGCGATAATTACCTACTATACATATTTTGTTATGTGTGAAATGTTTTTTTTTTGTTAAAAATTCAATTGTCAGTCAGACATATTTGTTTACATTCTTTTCGTTTTTTGTTGACCCCGAATATGACTCACACAGCTGTCAGCATAAGAGATGCAAAAATAAATTTATAAATTTTCCTTTTCATTGGAGAAAACTGTGTTAGCATGTTGGAATAACATAATTTTCCAGTTAAGACTTGTAATGCAATGCTAATAATTACTGCACACGTTGCCCTGATTAAAACTGCCATAATTCCTACACATTACCATAAGTAGTGTAATATAACTGCTATCGGAAACTTGGAAAAAAGTTTGCTGCCACAGTCAATGAATGCAAACTGCTTCGATAAGGGCCCGGGACCGTCCGGCTGCCTACGACACGACCTACTGCCATTTTGACCACATCCAATAAGTAATAGAAGGTAGCACTTGTGCACAACGTTTCTGTGGAAAAATTTATATCTTCCGTTATGTGCGAGCCACTTTCTTGGCCGTGTTTTAGTATTAAATTAACAGTAGCGCAGTAAAAAGAAACTGAACGCCGTATCTACCATCTAGGAGAAAATGCATAGTAGGTGTACATAAGTTTAACAGCTAGCTTGTTTCAGGATCATTTAGCTATAACCTTTTTATAATTCCCTATTATGATACTACTACTAGGTACTTTATTAGCAATTTGACTATTATGTTAAAATAAGGTACCGTAAAACGGGGTGAGTATAAAAAAAACTGACATTTAAACTTTAATAAAATTAAACTTTTACATTTCATGCAGACTTCATTTTATTAATATGTAAGTGTTCCGGTCGTTTGTACAGCGAGCAGCAGAAGTTGCTAAGCGGGCGAGGTGTTCAAAATTAGCTTAACATGTCTTTATTGTTAAGAGAATAAGAGCGTGTCAAGATCATCCTGAACAAATGGTCTGCTTAGCAACTTCTGCTGCTGACTGTACCTATTTTAGTTTTTTCATGATTTTAGGTGGTTCCATTATCGTTTAATGTCACATATCAAGTTTCACAGTTCACTTAATCTTTCATATTCACTGTGCATACTTCGTTAAAATATAGATACTAAACGGCATCCGTCATAAACTTCGTCCACATGTGATAATCCGCCACTTTTGTATTAAGTATGAAAGCATACTTCCACACTAATATTATAAATGCAAAAGTAACTCTCTCTGTCTGTCTGTTACCTTTTCACGCTTAAACCACTGAACCAATGGGGATGAAATTCGGTATAGAGAGTTTGAGCTTGAGAGAAAGGACATAGGAAATATCCTATGTCCTTTCTTCTTTTATTCCCATACCATAGTTTACGATGGCCATGGCTGGCGAGGAAAAGCTAGTATGACTAATATTTTAATACCATATGTAAGAAGAATATATTTTATAGCAGTAGCCTTTGAAAATTTCCTCACCCCTCTCTGTCGTCCCTACTCTCCCCATTCATAACCCAAATGCCCACGCAATCCCTGCTCACCCCATTTTACGATACCAACATTAAAACTAAATAAGGGCTGACTGAATCACAAATTAAAGTACTTTTAAGGCATGTTATAAAAACATTTATTTGAGATTTTTTAGATTGATGACTATTTAGATTGAGACTTCAAGGAGTTCACTCTTATAAGTACCATGTTTTAAATGCCTTTTAATACGAATTTAAGCGGCACTTCTGTAATTAACGACATACCCATTGCGGTTAATAGGCAAATGGCTCCATATCACGGAAATGGGAGCCCATTGAATAGCAAAGAAACATCCCGACGGTGGTAAAGCTAAATGAAATGACACAGACTGCTTTGTTACAGCGCCGGCGACTGGACTAACTTAATTGGATTTTAGATAAAGTTTCCTCAAGTCTACTATTAAGATCTTATTACTACCCAGGAAATTATTTGAATAATTATAATGTTAAAACATCTGTTATACTAATGATTTTTTGTGTAATTAAACAATACACCTTACTCGAACATGTGGCGTTCGTTGCTCTGAACTCCTTTGACAGCGTGCGGCGCAAGAGAATTGAACAGAATTGAAGCAGGAAAACTTTTCTTACGCGATTTATTTTTATCTTGATAATTTTATTTAGTTTACCTTAAAATCTCTTGCTTTTGTGACTGTGATATGCTAAAGCCTTAAGAGACGTTATTTAGCGTCTAGCGTCTCTTAAGGCAATTTTAAGCATTTTAAGCTGAAATAATAAATAACTGCGGATATAACAGCATGCACTTCACGCTGTGCAAGATAAAGTTGTGATGAAATTGTTAAAAGAAAATACGGATTGGTAAGTCTTGCAATATTAGTTATTTGTTATACAAGAGAGGAAAGTTAGTGTTTACCTTCTCAGGCTAAGCATAAGCCGCCCAGAGACTTATAAAAAGATCTCCCGTTGAATGCCATTTCGAATTATGACAAACCATACTCGCATTTGGCCTGGCAAGTTTTGATCTCTGGGTGATTCTAACTTAGAATATTTCGCTTACTCACGGCTCAAAATCAACACTCGCAAGAAAAATCAGCTTTCCTCTTTTGTTGCACAAAATAATTTATACCCTGTTTTGATATTTCCCTGGACTTTAAATATTTTCAAGGTACACCACTCAGTATAAAAGTTAAAACAATAAAATAAACTCGCGTTCTCTGCTAACGAGCTTTGACGTTAGTAACGTTATTAAAGTAAATTTTGTTGCTCAAAGGAAAAGCCAAGTTTTATCGTATTTCAGACATAAATACTAAGCCTGTGCCTTTAAATTATGATCTTGAAGTATTTAATAGAAAATTGGAGAATTCAACTTCGGATTACTAGGAACAGCGGAACTATGAGTGCGCGGGTTTTTTGCAGTAATTTTACGGAATGGGCGGGCGGAGCAGCTCTACACCAGCACAGTGACGCTTGCTTCCGCCGTTCACTTCGCTTATACTCAGGGCGGTCTAGGGCCCTATCTCGCGTGTTAATCGTTTCACTAAAACAGGATACTAGCTGGTGATGGATGGAGGAACTCACTGTACTAACGCTACGAAAATATCACTACTGAATGTATTCATGCGTTACATTTCCATAATCTAGCTACCCCGCCTGTTATTTATCATTTTCAATTGAATACCTCCAGTGTAAATGTTTTATTCAGCTTTTTGAACGCTGCGAAATTAATGTACATATTGGAAACTGAGATCACTGCAAATACAAACATTGGACTTATTTTGAATAGCTTTACGATAGGGTCGCTTTATTTTTCAATTCCAATAAGCTCAAGTCATTGGGTTAGTTCGAAAAAACATTTATTACGACAAAAAACGTTTGTCATATTTTTGTTCTTAAATTGAAAGTATTTTACTAGGTAATTTTAAGCTTATAACTTATTTAATCCTCGCGCAACATTACGAGTATCCTTAATTATTGTGACTTTGTACAACCACTAAAGAAATAAGGAAATAAAAAAAGGTTCTTATTCAAAGAACACCCGGAAGATTCGGGAAATAAACAAAAGGCGCATACTACTTAATTAACAAAATGAGTTAAATTTCTGTGCCAGCTCTTTTATCAAGGTAAGTTTGAGATTCTAGTTTACAAGAGAGTTTCGTGTGAAGCTGATGGTAGGCATTGCGACGTTAACTTGTACAGCTCCGTCCCAGCTCCGACTTCGTAAAGCGGGGACCACGGGGGAATACATGAGAAACAGTGAAGTGTTATTACAACGAAGAACAAAGGATTAGGGGCTGTAAATTATTCATTTATCTTTCAGACAACCATTTGGCAAGTAATTAATGGAGTAATTAAATGGAGTCTTTGAATGATTTTTTATGGGCGAATTCGAAAACCACGATGGTAACTAAAATTGTATGACATATGTAATTGCAAAACAAAGATTCACATAAGCGTTGTTGATTGGAAAAATGTATACATTTCAGCCGTATGCAGTCCACTGTTGGACATAGGCCTCCCACAAATATGACTTGTATCATCTCGGGGGTAGTTGCCATAGTCGCCGCGCTTGGCAGGCGGGTTGGCGACCGCAGTAGCTGTAGATTGGGTTTCGACGGACGCTGCTGCCCGTCCGAAGCATTTTTCCCTTTGTCGCCTGTTACGACACACGCGGGAGGAGATGGAGTGGTGCTATTCTAGTCAGCCGGCATCACACAGCATGGAAAAATGAATGGAATTATGCAAAAATGTATGCAGGTATTTTAATCTGCACCAATTTTGCAAGCAATAAAACTGATAAAAATATGACCTTGTTGTTGTTGTACCTTGTTGAGCCGACACAACGTATCTGAATACCACAAATACTTATAATATACCCATTGTATTATTTAATACCTATTACAATGAAATACAGCGTATTAGAGAGATTAATTAGTAAAATGTTAATTATTCACATCGCCACTTAATAACCAAAATTGAAATTTAATCTAACCCATTTCTGCATCGGTTTATGGTTTAGCATGTACATTTTCTATTACGATTTGAAATAATTGCCACGTCTGCTGCATTCTTCCACTTAGCATATAAAACACATTATTTGAGTTGTTAGTTTCTTTTAATTTTCTAAGAGTCGGTAAAAGAAAACCGCTACTAATAGGTAAGACCCATAAGTCCCATACAGTTTTACATTCTTTATTATCACTACAAAAAAAACCTTTTGATTGATACTTATCATTCTTATTGGTCCTTTCTTTTTTTTTAATTAATTAATTGTATTAAAAGCACGAGCCTAGCACCTAGCCTGTAGGGCCTTGATCCTGATCCACATCCACATAAAATTCCGCATCAATGTTTGCGGCGACGTATGCGGATTTAGAAAGTTCAGGGAGTTCCACGGTTGTAGATGCGGATGCCAATATCCGTAACAAAAAAACTTGATCCATTTAAAGGACGAGTTGACATAGAAATCCCATTATGGACTTTCAAAGTTTATAGATTGCGACGTGTTATAGAGGTACATCAGTCTCCGTGTACCTGTATGTAACTGTCGCCGCATATACATATCATAGTAAATATGTTTTTCACCTCAGCAGCTCGAACATGTCTACTTTCCTCACTCCCTGGAGCACTTTCAGAGAGTGAGGAAAGTTGCTACTTTCATCACTCCAGGGAGTGAGACAAAGTAGCTTTTTAATTGACGACCGGTCTGGCCTAGTAGGTTATGACCCTGCCTAAGAAGCCAGTGGTCCCGGGTTCGAATACCAGTCAGGCCATTTATTTGTGTGATGAGCACAGATATTTGTTCCTAAGTCATGGGTATTTTCTATGTATTTAAGTATTTATATGTATATATTTATTATAATAGGACATAATGGAGTCCCTTAACACCACTAACACTTTCGGACCCTCACAAATTAATCAAATATTATAATTTTGAAATGTACATATTTAATAATGAAAAATATTTAAACAATAGTAGATTGTTTTGACAAGGGGCTAAAGTAGGCCATAGTACTAGGAGATGGTTATTTTCCCGAACGAAGTGAGGGTAAATTGTTCGAGGGGTAATATGGCGTTTAGACCCGAGTTATGCATACTAGTTTTCACTTCGATTGCGAGAAAGTAAGATAAAATAACATTTCAACAATTAACAAATACAATTTTATTCACCCGCAATGAATTTGGCAGTCTTTGTATTTTTTTCACTGCTTTGATACAGATAGGATATATACGCCGTGAATAAATGCTATAGACAATGTATAATTGGGGCTTCAGAGTTTGCCAACGATTTAAACTTTTTTTTAATGCTTATGAAGTAGGAACTAAAAAGCACCTAATGCTTTGACAATTTGATTGCGTTTCCTCATTGGTCGATTTTAATATTGTGTATTGTCTGATTGGTTGATACTTTATACAAAGGTTTTTTAATGATTTCACATTTTTAAACAGTATTCGCACCAAAAAAGAATCTAGAGTTGCGATTAACTTCGATATGTGTCGTGATTGGTAGTAAGTGTTATGGTTAGTCAATTTAAAACGTTTTGTATATCATAAATATGTATACATATTTTCCCAAGAGGCTAAATGTATTACTTTAGTCCGCCTTGGCAAGCATAATATCACACATTTTTAGAGCATGAGAAGTGAAAAATATTAAGTAATGAAGCCAGTGCAGTTGCAGATAAAACACTTAAATGAGTGTGGTTAACTTGATGTTCATTTTTTACAAGATTATATTTAACTTTATGTATGTACTAGCTTCTGCCCGCGACTTCGTCCGCGTAGAATAGTTACTTTTGGTCTTCGCTTATGATATATAGCCTTTATCTATAAATGGGCTACACACACATACTACTGAAAGGATTTTTCAAAATCCCAAAATTACTTTGAAAAGGCATATCAAGTTAAAATAACATACACACACACACAACATAACAATACATTCATCCGCTATGTGGGCTTGATCCTCCTGTACCTATAGTACCTCCTTATACACTACATTTTTGGTTGTCCCTTGAGGTGCTAGTATGACCAATCTGCTCGGGGAACTAACTCTCGAACAAGCCACATAAAACTGGCCGTGTGAGAAGCAGTCCCCTCTTAGATCAATCCCTGCCATTTTCAACGATTGACCCTGAGATTTATTAATCGTCATTGCGAAACAGACTTTAAGCGGGAACTGTGAAGTACTACTGTGAAGAGTGTGAAATGTAATTCTTTTTTTATATACTTACCCTCTTTTTGAAAAATACTTTTTTAGTGCACATATTTTAAAACCGTTGTTGTTTTTGTCAACAGCGACCCGATTAACCATAGGAAACATACACATGTCGTTTTTCAGACTTTTAAACCCCATTTTCTCCTATTAGGTGTTGAATTCTCAAAAATGCTGAAACACGTGTTTACTCATTTGTCGTTAGGAATACTATTGTGAAGTTTCAAATTAATTGGTGTAACTAATCATAAATCCCCATACAAACTTTGGACCCCCATTTCACCCCCTTAGAGGGTGAATTTTTAAAAATCCTTTCTACCCCTAGACCTTATAAGGAACCTGTGTGCCGAGTTTGGAAACTTTAGACCCAGCGGTTTGGGCTGTGCGTTGATTTAAGTGAGTCAGTCAGTCAGTCAGTCAGTCAGTCAGTCAGGACTTTGAGATTTATATATATAGATTTGTATATTTATCCGGATGAAATCTTACAACTCAATTTTGAAGCAGACATCTTTAACCGATTGAGCTGAAATTTAACACACTTATGTAATTTCGGTTACAATGCAATATTATGGTACCACTGATCTGATCTGATGCTGGAGTCAGAAGGTAGCAAAAGCAACTCCTAAAATACACAAGATAAACCCGTGGTGTTTTAGGCACATTAGAATCCTTTCGAAGAGTAGATGACGATTGTGAAAAAAGTACAGTCGGCAATAAAAGCTTGTACGAAAAATGACATTTTTGGCAACTTATTTAACCTTTAATATGTTACATGAGATAACAGTAATAATGTATCTTTCTTACGGCTAGCGTGCAGTACAGATCACTATAATCTAAATATGTATTTATAAACTATCACAACTTCAAATTTTATGTAATATACACAATCACATTCTCCATATTAAATATGACTAAAGTGGGTAGAAATCTATAGTGTCGAATACCAAACGCATCGGTTTAGAGTAAATACGTCGCGTCGCAGAGATAACAGGTAAGATGCTCGTGAGCTATGAAGTATCGCAAGCGGTGGATGCGGCAATAACTGTGCACACTACAGACGAAACGTGATTGATTTAGAGTTATTAAATAAATAGGTACTTTTAATCGATCCGTTTATAGTAACTATTTTGATTTGAATTCTTAGTGGTATTTTAGATAATGGATGTTTTTATTTTGTTGTAGATAGTTAGATATATATTATATTCATTTTACTTACATAAGTACTTAATTTTTATTTTACTTTTGTTTTCACACATATAAGTTAATATGCTATAAATATTTACATTTACAAAACACTTTACTCGTAAGGCACTGGTCCCACCGCGAGCTAGTAAGCTATGAGCTATCAGCTATTTCAAGGGACAAAAGATAATCGCTCCCGTGTATATATTTATATTATCTGTATTAATTTTGGAGCATAAGAAATGAAAAGTAAAGTCTATATGACTCGGTAATTTATTACCGTTCTCCATTCTCAAAAATGGAATACAATAATTAAAAAAAAGAAAAAGTAACCATAAATTGTTTTTTTTAATAGCCTTAATTAATTAAGTGTGACCAATATTTTTTTATGACCACTAGCCATGAATTCGTGTCACAAATTTATGTGGAATAGCAATCAAAAAAGAGGACCATAAAGACCGGAAAGACGTAGCTCTCGTCTAGCCAAACTTACAACAACATACTAGGTATATTATATGGAACATAATGTCAACATTGTAGTGCATGTCTATTATTATGAAACATTCTTGTTAACCGACTTCAAAAAAAGGAGTAAAACAAATAACTATTAATTAACTTCTTTTGCAAGTCTGGATAAATAGGTAAATTGTTAATAGATGACTTGTGAAATATTAAAAAGTAAATAGCATACTTACATTCACTCTACCTATAATTTATAAATGTACATTGTTAGGTAAACATACCTACTTATTAAAAATCCTCTTAGCTATCATAGAATAGCAACAAAACTGGAGGGAAAAATGAGACACAATGCGGTATAGGAACTCTTGAAAGCTTTTCTGCTACAGCATACAGCAATATTTTTCAAGAACTGTAAGATTCTGTTGTCGACGTAGCGAAACATTTTACGTAGTCGAGTCTATTGCGATGAAAGAAGCTTTTCAAAATGAAGGATTCTGGCGGATATCAATGTCGTATTTTACCGTTGCCACCGCTTTATCCTTAGTAATCCGACTTTCACTTTGCATGCAACTGAAACATGCATTTTACTTTCGGAATAGGCATTGTATAATCGTATTATTAAATTCTCTCTCCACATTAGGTCAGCCTCAGCCACGATCCAGCGCGACGGTAGCTCTCCGCCTGCGAGCTGCGCTGTGACGGTTGCCATCCACTACATGCATCTTCAGAACTATGGGGGCGAGCAACAGTGACCACTCGCACAATCGAATGTCCATTTTTGTTCCGGTCCACAACCTCAGCCGATATTGCTAGAGGCTGGACGAGTTGCTAGGCTGATATGATATTAGCAGTGCTCGGACAAGTCATCGCAAAAACAGATATGGACATGGAACAAGACTCTATAGAGTCGATACTTAAGATAAATTATCTAAATTATAAGACTTATTATACTAATCAAATTAATACAATTATTTCCTTAGGTAATTATGGTTATTTCTAAAATATTTTAAATATGGTGCAAATAAATACAATGCAACCATCAGCTAAAAAAATGTTAATAGAAATACCTTCACACACGTATGCTGAATTTTCGGTTGCAGTAATAAATGTCACTGAAAATTATAATTAAATAATATTGTACGTAATACAATTCCATTAATCTTGTTCTATTGCCGTGTTGCGATTGTTTGCGATGACTTGTCCGAGCACTGGATATTAGTGACTTAAAAGGCTGCAAAAGTCGCCGTTCTTGGAAATGTAGAAATGTAGGTAGTTATGAGGGTTTCAGATGATTTTTGTTTGTTCCTCTGTCGTTTGGGGCGACTGGTTCTTGTTGGTACCTACGTACGTTATGCGGCGATACCTTTTAAATATTAATCGTATACTAAAGAAATGGAATGTGTTCAATCAACAATCAACAAATAAAACAATCCTGAGACCGGAGTTTTAACAGTAACTTAAAATGGTTATTAGACAATGCATTTTTGTTCATGCCAGGGCGAGCGGACTTAATTAATAAAGTGTCAATACAGGCCATATGTGAGAAAACATTCTGCAATTTGCCTTTTGATAGTTATTAGGAGAATTTTTAATTTATTGTGATGGCCTTATCCCTTTTAATTATAAGTACAATAAACGCCTATTATTATACGTTTAAGACATGTTACTTGACATGCCATTAATGTTACACCATATTATTACACAATATTCAATGTACCTACTTAAGAGTAATGGGATAGCATGTGCATTATTCGTTACTTTATGTTTTTAAGAACGAAGAAAAATATAAAAAAGTGTAAGTGTAAAAAGGAAAATATTAAAACACTTATTATGTTCAAATTATTTGACTATATTTATATGATGACAAGGAAAAACCACTGTGTTTGATTTAATTTGTTTTATGTCTCGTTTGTAAACCACGGGGAAAATAAATCTTTTCCTTAAAACCTCTGTAATCTTATCACAGATGTTTGAGACTTTATTCAAGTTTCCCGTACACACCTTATTGTTTTTGGTTGTAAGTACACGAACCGAATACATACGTTTAACACAAAACATAATCTGACATGATATACCTTTAGTTAAGTAATTCAATTATGTACATTTCACACAATTGACTGACCTAGAGGTAGACATATTTCTCTGAAAAAAAAAATAAAAAAATTAAAAGAGAGGGAATGCTTGGCAGCATTTCTCCAATTGAGCAAAAAAATTTATTGATATATTTTAGTTTTTTTTTTAGCTCTTAATTCAATTTCTAAAGATAGGTTTCATATTTGGCAGTCCCTACTTCGTTACAGACTATTATAAAGAAAATGTACTTATATATTTAAACTTAATATAATTATTGATATTTAATTCATAGCACTAATTGACACAAAGACATTGACGCAAACAAGGGAAAGCATTTCCTCGACACACTGCGACCACACGCAAAAGGCTACAACGTAGATGCTACAGCTTACTAAGTGATTGACTAGGGATCCCTTTCATTCCCATAATATTATTATTCCGATTTTCGAAAGTCAGAAATTGTTACCCATATTGTTTTAAGTCATATAAGACAAAAGTCACAAAACTAATCAGCATAATATCAAAATTCATAATCCTACAGAAACGAATCTGTTACCAGAAAAATGTGTTAGGTTAAGTTTGAACTGCGACCCCACAGAAACGAACTATTACCAGAAAAATGGGTTAGGTTAGGTTAGAACTGTGACCCCCACAGAAACAAACTTTTACCAGAAAAGTGGGTTAGGGTTGAACTACGACCCCTACAGATACAAACTGTTACCAGAAAAGTGGGTTAGGTTAGGTTAGAACTGCGACCCCCACAGACACGAACTGTTACAAGAAAAGTGGGTTAGGTTAGAACTGTGACCCCCCACAGATCCAACCTGTTACCAGAAAATGGGTTAGGTTAGGTTAGAACTGCGACCCCCACAGACACGAATTGTTACCAGAAAAGTGGGTTAGGTTAGGTTAGAACTGCGACCCCCACAGACACGAACTGTTACCAGAAAAGTGGGTTAGGTTAGGTTAGAACTGCGACCCCCACAGATCCAACTAGTATGCCTTTTGACTTTCTACCTTTCAATACAATTACTATATTGAACGTTATGACCAATAACGGTGAAATTCAATAGTTATGGCACTTATGACTAATGATAACGGGTAAAAGAAAATTCTGACTTTTGAAGTTATGACTAATGACAATATGGCTACCAACGAGTATGACAAAATCGGTATGCTTAAAAAAATCGAAGGTTATGGGAGTCAATATAGACCCGAATGACTAACATTCGATAAACGTAAGACGAATTATGTAATGTTCTTATTCTATTAATTTTTATTACGCCAAATAAACAATTTCTCTTTCTTTATTTCTTCTTTCTTTCAATTAAGTTACCAAAACTGCGTCTGAAGTTTGTAAAGAACACCATGTTTGGTGCGGTTTAGCGTTAACTAATCTGTTGTAGATAATATGTTAAGTTCGTGCTTTGTCAAACTCGAACCCCGACCTTATTTAGCACTTCCAAGTAGTTCAGCGGCAGCCCTCGCTACGCTCACCCTAATTATAATTACAAATGGCCACTGTGGATACTGTAAAACTTTGTAAAGTGCTTGCAGCTATGTTGTATGTATAGCTCAACTACCTAACAAAATAGCCATACTCGTAGAACTTCAGTCGACGTTTTACCTGCAACTAGTACAATTTAGTTGGTAATACAAACGTTATATAAACAGTTATAAAAGGCTAAAGTGGCGCAAACTATAAACTTATTTGTCAGATAATTATATTTATCTGTCGGATAATACAGCCACAGATTATAGGGTAGGTATAGGTATACACTCACTTGCCAGAATTTCATTTGTGTATTTGTAGGCAAATAACAGACTTGCAGATATTTATGGTTATCTTAGTTCAAGAACACGACAATGTTACTATTAATTAAATAGTCTAGTCGTTTCTATTTACAAACGTTAATATCAGTATCAAAGTTTAGTATAAGTACCAGTGCAGCGGCGGCGTTCCCACAAGCCGATTCCCTTCATTTTAACTATCTCCCCGCTGTTCTACAGTTTTTCTTGGGCTCGTGAAACAACGAGAATAATATGGTTCTGCCTAACAATAAAATGTAACGCACCGCCAGCCGTATACGCTTAGTTCGAAACAAGCAAGCAGGTCATATAGACCATCACGGACTAAATATTAGTTTGAGGTTAACCCCGAACAGAAAGCAGTGCACAGCCCGTCACGTTCCAAAATAATACTCGTAATGCTAAATCGTCTCTTTCGCATGACGCTAAAAGGACTGAACGAATATTTTATAACTGAATGAAAGACTTGAATGTAACTTGCCCTAGAAGTCTTACACAATATTCGAGATCATTTTCGCTGGTTGCTGCTAGCGATGCGGGGGGCAAGAATCGTGACACTGCGCGTTGATAGACACGCATCAACGGGCATGCTACGTTGCGATTTCAGAAGCGGATTTTTCATCGTTTTAGTACAATGCAAATATCAATTATTGCACATTTTCAAAAATTAACTACGTATATGAACAGATTAAAAAGAGAGGCATATAAATTTTGGTTCGCAAAAAAGTAGTAACTATCATTATAAAAAGAAGGAAAATAATTAATGAAACCCACTAAAATATTTATAAGTAAGTATATAATACACACACACAAATTAATTACTATATAATAAAACCAGAAACAATAAGATAAAATAAAGTTATTGTCGAGCAGTAAAACAGCTTAGGGATAAAGCGCAAATTACATGCAGAAGTAACGAGTTTAACAAAAATATTGCCTGGATGGTAAACACTTAACTATCACTCAGATATCTAATGTTAAAACTTCAGTTACGAAAGCTCGATTACTAGTTCATCCTAATTGTAACGAATCTCGAAGTTACAAGTTTGAAAACCTCGCTTTTCCTCGGTTAACGATTGGAATGACCGTATGTAGTCATGATATCTGCATTGATGCATCTGTTGCACATCTGTTGTCCAGTCTGCTGAACTGGATGTAACATGAGCATGGCCGATGATAGGTGAACGTATTATTACCTAACTATACCTATTAAATAGTATAGTCTGCCCTCATAGCATAGGCATAGACATATTATATATATAAAAGAAGAAACTGACTCATTGACTGACTGACTGACATATCAACGCACAGCCCCAACCGCAGGTTTTAGAGAATCCAAATTTGGCACGTAGGTTCCTTATAAGGTGTAGGGGAGCACTAAGAAAGGATTTTTTAAAATTCACCCCGTAATGGGGTGAAATGGGGGTCCAAAGTTTGTATAGGGAAAAAAGATTAGATGGCCACAGGAGTATTTCTAACAATATATGATTAAACAATTGTTTGCGGATATTTAAATCGAAAGAAAAAAAGAAAAAATTGACTCGCAGCGGGACTCGAACCCACAACCACTGGATCACTAGCCCAGTGCACTTCCAATTGTGCTATACGAGTACCGCTGAGACTTGTCGAATTTTTCTATCTATCCCTCGTCGTATACGTCATCATGGGTGACTTGTAAACACATCTACCGCCAGCGTATTGAACACTAAACGGCATCGAAGTCTCAATTCATATTGAGAATTCATCGATAACAATGTGCTACCCCTTTCTAAATTATTTTTTTAATATGCAGAAACGTCTGCTAGCGAATATCTTCGATATTTAAATCGAAAGAAAAATAGAAAAATTTGACTCGCAGCGGGACTCGAACCCACAACCACTGGATCACTAGCCCAGTGCACTTCCAATTGTGCTATACGAGTACCGCTGAGACTTGTCGAATTTTTCTATCTATCCCTCGTCGTATACGTCATCATGGGTGACGTGTAAACACATCTACCGCCAGCGTATTGAACACTAAACGGCATCGAAGTCTCAATTCATATTGAGAATTCGTCGATAACAATGTGCTACCCCTTTCTAAATTATTTTTTATTATGCAGAAACGTCTGCTAGCGAATATCTTCGATATTTAAATCGAAAGAAAAATAGAAAAATTTTACTCGCAGCGGGACTCGAACCCACAACCACTGGATCACTAGCCCAGTGCACTTCCAATTGTGCTATTCGATATTTAAATCGAAAAAAAAAAAATCTATTTTTCTTTCGATACGCTGGCGGTAGATGTGTTTACACGACGCTTCTGCATAATAAAAAATAATTGTTTGCGGATTTTAGAGAATGCAACCCCCACAAGCGGGGAATGTGACTACACCCGACCCGGGTACCGGGGACCCGGGTATGCCCTTAAACTACGTCCAACAATGAGAGGTAGGGCACAGCGAAGTACCATCACCATCACGCTTGTGACCGGAGTTTAATTGATGTGGTCTTCTGTAAGGAGGAGGTCCTCCTTACAGAAGACCACAGCCATAATAGCACAGCTACCTTTCTGGTATGTAGTATTCCTGATGGTGAGTAAGGTTCCCAGAGCTCCAACCCCCCTTAAAGGCCGGCAACGCGCCTGTGACTCCCCTGGTGTTGCAGGTGCCCATGGGCGACGGTAATTGCTTACCATCAGGCAATCCGTCTGCTCGTTTGCCACCTTTGTCGTAAAAAAAAACGCGAGCAAAGCCGCGGGCAAAAGCTAGTATTATATACATATACACACCTAAAAACTAACGTTTCGGCTATAGAACAACAGGCTATTTCATAAAAGCCCCCGGTTTTCAGAATTAGAAAGAATAATGAACCTAAAACGCGATTGGAACACTAGCAATTTAATTTAGATTATTGTTCGTGCTCTACGCTCTTTACAATGGTACAATAGTTTTGAACACACACCTAATGTTCATTGTGTAAGTATAGTAACGACGTCATGCGGTTTATTTAACTTTTTTTTTGTATTTTACGCTTATCTTAATAAGTTTGTTACTTTGAAGGTGCCACATAATGCACATAGCTTTTCACAACTATAACCCAAGTTACTTCAGTAAAGGCTTGCCAGTGTACAATGTGATATACTTACCTATAGTTGTTACTAATTATGGTGTCAAGTAATACTAGTGACTTGTTTACAGCCGAGACAAAATGTTGTGTGAAGCTTAATAAATGCCGCCGACAGCGTGGTGCCCGCGCCGCAGCTCGCAGCGCCGTCCGCTGATAGACACGCATCAACTGTCTACGGGCGCCCGGGCACGCGATCAACTATGTTTCAATCTACATACTATCTCTCCAATCTGATGGACTTAGCTTTAATTGATGGGCGATGGAGCCGGCCGTAATCTACACCAATTACGGACATATAGTGTCTATATGTAAGTATCTAAACAAAGCAACTAAACATTAGTTGCAAAGTAACTTAATAATAATAATTTTTACAAAATTGATGTATAGTAAATATGTGAATATCCTTTTAAGGCTCACCATATAAGTAAAATCCTATTCGAATTTGTTCTTTATAGTGCAGGAAATAAAGTAGAATCTCTTTTGTATCAAAATCGAAGGAAACAAACGAAATTCAAATCAGTTCCAATTGTATAAAAATCTAATTTCATTATAGTAATTAGTACTACAGGTGGGCTCTTGGGTGGTTCGATAAGAAACCCAATCATAAACAAGCGAGTCGGTTATTTGGTAAATACGAGGAATTTGTGGTTTTAGATCAACGTTGATGGATTTGTGGCAACGGAAACCACAAAGCGTACTTTGAATTGAATCACTTACCAGTTACCTGGCAACTTGCTTAAAACACAGATATTTAGTCTAACTAGTTATATGCAAATCCCAGTTCGATATCTTTAACTTTAATACTATAATTAAAATTGGATTTCCGATTTTCCGTAATTTTATAGCAACATTAAACAAATTAACGATTTGAAAAATAACAAACTTTTCATATAGTAGTTACATCAAAAGTCAATTACATGATTATAAGGATATAAATTTAAAAAGTTACCTTAAGTGTAATAGATGAAAACAGGTGAACTATGAGGCGAGTAGATTTGATTTTCCCGCGTGTGTTGTCGAGAGGAGAAGCGGGCAGCGCGGTCCGAAGCGAGAGGTATCGCGCGACACCGCGGCGGCACTACCGCTGCCGCGCTTTCTAGTCCGGCCCGCCGCTCGCCGCCCGCCCAACCTTCGGCGACCACTCGAACCCCCTACTCAAAGTCGCCGTATGAAATCTACAACGCTCGAATATAATTCCTATCCCCTTCGCACCTTCCTCCGTTACATATTGTATGTGGTTATTAGCAGTCTCGTCAAACGACTTGCTTTTCGATATAGGTCGATGTCGAAAGCCTCGAGCTTTGATTCTTTGTTTTGATTAATCGGCCAGCCACCTGCGGATCTGGTGTAGCGTTAGGAATATAATATATGTAATGCTAATGTTGTTTCAGTAAATAATATTAAATTACACGTGTTCTAAAAAAATAGAGAACTTTTAGGTAAGTTCTCTGAAAATTAAACAAGATATCCAGTTACTTTAAGTAACGTACTAATCAATAATTTGATTACGATGAAAGTTTACGTCAAAGCTTAATTGATTGAATTAGTTAAAAGTGGTCTGGTGTACTGGTGTACTGTTTCATCCAATTTGCTTATTTAGGATTAATTTTATTGTTCTTCCGTAAAACTAGCTATGTAGATAGAATAGGTGATTAAGCTTAATTTTAATATGCAATCTCTGAATAAGTACCTTGCATAGGTACTTTTCGGTATATCTGAAGCAAGAGACTGCTTACCATTTAAATTACAAGTCCATACAAGTCCCATCATTGCACTCCTACATTTCAACAGTTTCCTTAGTTTATGTAGAACACGCAAAATAATTGGCTTCCGCTCCTGTTACCTGATACAAATACTCCATCCGTCCGTCTATGTACATATATTTCATTATCTACGAAAAGGGACCTTATTGTCGATGGCACTTACGTCGAATCGCGTTGCGTTTGTATTGTATCGTCTTGAACAACGACATAAGCGCCATCGACAATAAGGTCCCTTTTCATAGATAATGTCACATATACCTACCTACGCCTTAGCTTAGAGACCATTCCAAGAAAATTTACGCAAAATAGATACAATTACGTTTAAAGAAATAGTAAAAAAGTACTTAGGTATTTCCGTAAACGTAATTGTATCTAACAACAACTTGTTTACAAACCAATTGTAAACGGGTGTAATACATAACGGGTTAATTTTTATGTTTATTATTATTTAAATATTATATTAAGGTCAAAAATGTAATAATTTAAAGTTTGACCTACATTATGTTTGCTTAGTAACTACGTGTTTACTTTAGATTTAGTACTAACAGACTTGCAGTTCTAGGCAGTTAAACAGTTAGTCAGCTAGTTCGTCTCTTGTTGTAGGATAGTCAGTACCTTACTATCAATGTACTACTTTATGATCGGACCCATCAACTAGACAGATACTTCTAAGCATTTGTTTTTATTATACAATCGTGCAAAAATCTTAAATAGATTTTTAAAAAATTGTCTGTTGCGCATTTGTATGCAGCTATCTCGCATGGGTATATTGGGTATGCCTCACACGTTTGGAATCCTAAATAGTTATCATTTATCATAAATAGAGTTCCAAATTCGAATTATTTCTAAAATTAAATAAATTCAAAAAACTTTTATGCGTTTTCTTATATACACAATAAATTTTCGTAACTCTTTACATCAATTCTACAATAAAGACGAAAATCTCAATAAAGGTTTATTGTTACTTGTTAAGAGAAGGAAAATGAAGCCATTTTAAGCCATAAACATGTATGTATAAATTATGCGGGTAAAATTCTAGTATGAATGGGTATTATGTGAGACCGGGCTATACAAAATCTACGAACTTCACAAATATTCATAATGAGTGTCCTAAACCCAGCGAAGTGTGGACACTTGGGAACTTGACAGTTGGGAACGCCCGCGGCCGTGTACGAAACCCAGCGACCTCGAACAATTTTTGCTCGTCTCACTGATATAATTTTATAAGTTCGTTCATTTCAAGATTAAATCAAGTCACCCGCGCTCTGTGCGAATGCCGGATGTGGCGGAAAATTGAACTTACGTTGGTCGCTACTATTTTTATCATTGCCTCTTTCCTGTTCACACTTAAAGATAATGAAAGTCAAGGCTCGAAAATGGTAAAAATTTACGTAAATAAATGAGTAACATTTTTTAAAGCCACAGTCGGAAGAAAGTTATGTATTGTCTCTGTCAATCTCATGACGCCTTTAGAGTAAAAGAGAAAGATACTCAAAATATACGAACTTCGTTGTTTGCGGTACCGGCCCTGTGTCAGTCTGACATTATTAGTTATTATTTTAGTAACCAAAGTTATTTGACTTAATTCGAAACTCTTATTTCCAAATGTATATGTTGTTGGATTTTATATGGATATTATTTGTAGCCCTGAGCATTGTGAATATAAAACCAATATAAAACTCTTAGGTATCTTATTATTTTCCAAGAGTAAATTGGCTGAAATATAAATTAATGAAGTTGATTCATAATAAGATTCACAAAATAGATTTTTATAAACATGTTTTCGCTATAAAATTACTGCTACCTTAATTGCTGGAAAAAATCACTAGTATTTGGGCGTATTTTTTTAACTGTTTTCCAGAACTGGAATTTCGTGGATTCAAAAATATTGGTAACTAAAATCGTTATTAAATGTGATATAATAAAAAAATAGAGATACCGAATTTATTACAAAAATATCAGTTCCTGGGCTAAATGGAAAAGTGGAAGAAAATTTTAAAAGGAGTAGTAAGTTCGTATGCATGCAGGGCCTTAATAATTACTGATGCTAATATTTTGTTGGATAATATTAGCGAAAGGCCATAACTTATGAATCGGAAAGAGAGTTCCACTAATACTATTAGTTACATATCATATAATTATGCAACAGGACCCAGCCTGCATTTATAATATTATAATGCATACATATACATATGAAGCAATTAGAATAGTAAATCACTGACGAGGCTCCTTGCAAGTTAAAAATATGTTGAAACTACATTAGATCGATAAGATTTAATGAAAAAAAAAAGAGTTTTAAATAGAGATTGAAAGTTTGTATGTAAAAGGTGTACTTAGATATACGTAATAAGTCAATAAGAATGATGCATGTGGGAAGTGTATTTATATGTAGTATAAGTATTTTAATAAAATATCATGTTTTAGCGTTAATATTTATTAGCCATAGTTTATTACAGACAAAATTTTACTATAGATACTGCTCCCTCTAAACACATTGAGGGTGTTTTTATTTTGTTATTGATTTAATTAATTAATTAGTTGTAATTGGATCCAACTTATGACTGACTGTTTCCTAAATGCATAAAAAAATAATATATAAAGGCACGATCATTAAAACTTAATTTAACTTAATATCTGAAATAAAACGTAATTACACTTATCACTATAATTAATTTTAATAAATAATATATTTCTGCACCGTTTTATTCCAAGAAGTAAACATCCATATTATTTTTAATACAATTGCACAAAAGTAAAACGACACTACTTTGGCTATTCATTTAAATGTCATTCAATTAATAATTTATTACAAAATATTATTAACAAAAGTAATTAAAAAAAAATACTTCGTATTAATAGCAGTAATGAATATCATCCTCATAATCTTAATACTGAATGTATACACATTTCCTATTTATTCTCTGCAATTGTAATAAATTCGGTGTCTAAAATATTTACCTCCAAGTATAAAACTGTTAATATTCTATGTTTAGCATTAGTAATGGCACAATTTGTTACTTCTCACGTTAAAAGGCACCTGATGACAACACTATCTTGGCAGTGACCATATCTCAAATATGACTGGTATTATGGAAGCTATTCGTTTGACCACCCGGTCAACTTCACAAATTCTGTAACCCGTTAGACTTATATCATAGTGGACTATATGTTACGATGAAAGTCATATCATATCGATTATTTCAATTAAACGAACACTTACTAGACTTGTTGTTTTTTTTTGGTAAATAACAAATTTATATAAAAAGTACATATGAAATTCTACAGCTTCACTCGATCGGTTCTTAAACACCAGTTTGTACGAAAATTAGATCGTTCTAATATATCCCGCCATTAAATTGTTTAAACAGATGCATCGTACCATTTAGTCGTTGCGATTAACGAAGGTATGCGGTTTTTTGCAAAATCTATCATATCGAATAACTAAAACACTTTAGTGATTCGACAGACGCTCGACTCGAAGTCCATATTTATCACGTAATACGTAAGTACAATACACAAACACACACACAATAAGTACATAAAAGCGTACTACAAATAATGTAGAGTAAATTTTATAAAAACAGACCCTTTGAAAAATAATATTATTGCGATCAAAACTGTACAAGATTCACAATTGTATAAAATAATTAATTACTCATTATATTTAAGATTTGAGATTAAATAACATAATTAGCACATTTACGATTCATTCGAAAGTAGTTACATACGTATAAAAGTATTTTTTAATACCGAAAAGGCACAATGTAAGGCATCATACATAGTTTATTATAGAACAGTCTACTGCCTACTTCATTAGTCGTAATAGATTCTACAATAGTAAATATTGACTACTTTTCAGTGCCTGTGAAGGCAAGCAGACGAGACCAATAGAAGACCTTATAACATGGTAGCTAATAAGTTTCACGAGAGGTCAGTCTAATGTGTCGATTGTACAGTCAAGGCCAAAATTATCAATGCAAAAAATGTATACCTTTACCTTGTGTTAACTGCTACTGTCTCTCGCTTTCACCGCTGACATGAATCGATACTTGCGTGCATCACAGGTGATGCACTTATGTACAGAACCATCTATTACATGTAACGCACGGACAGTTAGATACAAACTAACAAAATATGTGTATATATTGTTAGTTTGTCTGTGTCGAATGTTAAACCTGGACAGTGCATGCGCGACCGAGAGCGCTAGTTAGAGACAGCTACTTTCGTGGTATAAACCTTTGCTACACATTATTATTACGATTTGACAGATCCTTATTTGCCGGCGTACGTGGGATTCTTGAAGGTCGACGTCGCCTGCTTGTAGATTGGGTTTTCGCCCTGAGAACAAATATACAAAATAAAATAAAAAATATAAATAAATTTAATTCCCATGGCCGTTTGCTCTTTTTTTGCGTTCTAATTGTTAATCTCGCCTAATTATGTGTTAATAACTTTGTGTTTGATTTTGAATCCACGACTTCAGTATTCGCGGTGACACCCTGACCAACGACTCGGCCCCTAGGTCTGCCACCGGTGGACTTGGTCTCTTATCCTTAAGCATATGACATCAATTTATAATGTACATATTTAGTACTATTACTACTAACAAACCAAAGCAAATAACTTTAAATAAATAATTTCGTTTGTTTTTTGGCCTGTGCCCAGCAGTCTGACATATTTATAGGCAAAAAAAATATTTTCCTAACTAGTGCGTAAAAAGTGCACTTTGCGCACGCTTCGCGTGCGTAAGGCACTTGTTATGAAAAATTGGGTTCGATACACGTGTAAAAACTTCTTTAAGACTCGGGTGATTGTCACCCTCGTTTCACTCGGGCTCCAACTTTCACCCTCGTCAAAAAAATTGTTTTTTCACTAGCATCGAAATGTACTATTCTAGCTTAGACGATTAACACACTGCCACGCATCACGCTGCATGATGCGTCTTTTCTGTGTGTTGGACTGTGCGTGGTTTCTTTACAAACGGAGACACTTACAAGCAACGTTAGTTCACGCATCCACGCACCACGCAGCGTGGTGCGTGGTGCGTGTTAACCGCCTAACAAAATGAAATAACATTGACATACCGTGTCCCACTTGGCCATCATCCGCTCCTTTTCGAACCGCGCGAACTCGCGGCGGTCGTGGATGGTGGTGACCATCTTCCACAGCATGAGCAGCGCCAGCCCCACCAGCACGATGGCCGCGATCACGCCCAGCACAATTCCCAGGATGAACACCTACACATCATTCACATAATGTTAGAGTTTGGCCAGTGAAAAAAAATTGGTTTACTCACTTAAAGCATAGACGATTGAATCATACCATCTCTTTCTTTCGCTTGCACTACGACCCCAAAAAAAGGGATGAGTATAGTTTATTTTTTCAACTTTAAGAGTAACAATCGAGTAATAATTGGTTAGCCAGACTCTAGCAATCAAACTGACGTTAAATTCTCATACTACAATAACATTGAAGGATATATGTACAATAGTTGCAGTATTTTTTTCGATTGTGAGAGTCACGTAGGTAGGACCTTCGCTTATTCTATTTTTAATTTTTGAAATATTAATCAAATCTACAGTTGCAAATCGTAACAACCAAGCGGTTTAACTGAAAAGTTATAACAATGATAAGTTCGACTGTTACGTAAGAGGCTGATATTGGACTGATAAATTTTAAGTAGGTAGGTAATTTTTTTCGATAATTTTTATTTTTAGTTCTCGATGACCTAACAACATTTTATTTAGCTCAAAAGTCAAACTAAGGTCATAATTATGTTTTCATCACACTTGCTCGTCAATGGCGTTGTTACTTGCGAGAGTACAAAGCAGTTATAGTCGATTTAGCTCACACGGGCTGTTAAGTTTAGTTTTAAAAATATACAGAACCTATACTTCACTTGGACTGAGGATGTTTCTAAACAGCCAAGGTGTATTTCATATCTTCAAAAGTTTGCTACAACCAACTTTTAATATGTATAAAACATATCTTTATATTAAATTTGAGTGCAATTTAATGTTTAGTATTTATTAAAAATAGTTGTTTTCTATTTGATTTTGATAATTGATACTATTTGGCAGGATGATCTATCAACTTCGAAAACAAAACGCAGTTGTTAACATTATCTGTGGAAGACATTGAAAAAAGTTGACATTGTTGACAATCTTTTATAGTGGATGCGGTCTGATAGGTAAAACTACACTACACTAGTAAGTTAGTAACTAATATTTTACCAACGAATTTATTTTATTTCCTCGCAAATGTGATGAAAAACATTGTATGTACCACGGGTGGTAAGTGTATAACAAACTTGAGTCATTAAAAGCCCTCCGACTTCGTCGTCGGGCTTCTAATAGACTCGCGTTTACTATACCTTACTTACCATCCTCGTTGCACAATGTACTATTATTGAAATATGTTCGTACTGTAGAAAATAAACTATCAAGTGTTGATTAATCTGTGGTAGAGGGAAAATAGAAGATCTTTAGTATACCTCATAGTAAGTTTGCTTCTCTACTAGTCCAGGTTTCGATCGTGGTATTTAATGCATTTCGAAAGAAACATGGCACAGTCAAGGTCAAATATACATACACACATAAATACATATTTCGGGACAATCTTACACAAATCGACCTAGTCCTACAGTAAGCTCAGTAAGGCTTGTTGTAGGTACTAGACGACGATATATGTAATAGATAAATATGTATAAATACTTAAATACATAGAAAACACCCATAACTCAGGAAACAAATATCTGTGCTCATCACACAAAATAAATGCCCTAACTGGGATCGGAACCCAGGACCATCGGTTTCATAGGCAGGGTCACTACCCACTAGGCCAGACCGGTGCCCTAATATATAGTGCCATTATATGTAGGTTAGGTTAGCCTTAGTAGCCTAAGTTAGGTTAGCTTGTACCTTATTGCCTTATTATTAAGGTTCATGTATACATATTTTGGCGCTTTAGTTGTATATTGTTGTTGTCTGTGACGTGGACTGTATCATATTTCTTAAATATTTCCTTTTCTTTAATAAATTTTGTTATTACACCTCAGGAGATCGTCGACACAAGAAATAAAACAACAAAAATCGAGGTAAATAAAACAACAAACACATAATATGCACTATTTTATCAATCAACAATTAATAATCTTTATAGAAATGCATGCCATTAACAGTCAATTTCCTCTTGGTCACACACTGGATATAAAGCTAATAGATGCGTATTCTCATTTTTTATTGTAACAAACAACACTTCGGCGTTCGCATTATTTGATTATTTCACCATCCATGTTGTACATTGAACGGATGTAAAAATGTCGATATGCTCTCAATGCCAATGAACATGCAATGAACACTCACACAGCCATACAAAGTAAGGTAGTGTGGCGTCGATAAACGATGCTTTTACTTTACCCCAGTTGCACATGCGCCTATGCAAAGCACAGGTCTATAATTTACAAAACAGTTTATCAACGATTAAAAGTGTGACCAAAAATGAAATACAATTGTGTGAGTAATAGTGTTGCCCAGTTACAACACGTTAATTATTTATTGATGGTTGTTATCTTTTCGGAACCGTAAGTTACAATATTTATATTTATATTTTACAGTGAATGGCATGATTTAATTCAAAAGAGTATCAACGTCGATGGTTTTGATACAAGCAATGAAATAATAAGAAATTGCAAAAATCTGAGTAAGAAAGTCTACATAGATAGATAGATTTAAGCCCAACTAACGCCCATTCCCATTACATCATGAAAATGTAAAAGTAAAGTCAATTAAAATGGATGCACTTTTTCAGGAAGGCAAACAATCGCTATGAATAACCCGCTAAAGAGCGAATCACTGCACTATTACCTTTGCCGAAAATGATTTGAGCACAATCAACCAGTCCATAAAGTTTGAGCGTCAGCAGAACTGTTAAAAAAGCTAAATAAGTACCTTTTTTATAAACTATATAATATATATATATTATTAACTATATATATTTAGTGCCTCCCATGGTGATTAGCAGAAGCTACGCTAAGGACGTGCGGGCGTTGTTATATGATTTTTTGTGGATGTACCCAGTTATGATTGTATTATGGTTATGGTTTTAGGTGTACTTAGATGATTGTGTTAAGTAAACTAATAATTTGAAGTACCAGCGTTACAAATACATACAATGAGTTATAGTCCTATAGTACATAGATAGTATTGTTAAAATTACTACATCTCAATTTAATGTTAATCTTTATATAGTTCCAATATTTTAGAAAGTTAGAAAGAAGTTAGGTAATTATTTTTGTAAAGATAATGTTAGAATAGCCGCGTACTGATTGGGCGAGCAGCCTCGCGAGGCAATGCCTCGGACAGTCAGCTCGATGTTTGCCCAGCCTCACCGTGGCCCGGCTTTGCCGCGCGAGGCGAACGTTGCGCGGCAAACGCCCGAGGCTGCTCAGTGAATACGCGGCTAATTAGTATTGATTTGTAAGATAAGTAAATGTTATCTAATCATGAGTGATTGGATGAAGATTAAGGAAGGTCACCTTCTTGGGGCACTCCCGCTCCTCCTGCGCCCGAATGTACAGCCGCTGCGCCTCGTTGTACGAGTACACGAACACGTACAGGCAGTCGTCGTCCTCGTCTTGGAAGCTGCACAGGTGCTCGTTCCTGGACTCGTTCGCTGGAAGGGGGATTTGAGTCATTTACAAACAAATGCTCAGCTGAACTGACTAAAAAAAGAGCGCTCCGTTTGAGTCATGGTAACAAGCTCGATAAGCGTTTTGGTTCGAAACTGTCATCAGGACTCCGACAATTTTAAGGGTATACTTTGGTTTGGTTGGGATGGCCGTTGGGGCGGAAAGTTTCTGGAATGGCGACCACGAACTGGAAGACGCAGCGTAGGTAGGCCTCCCACAAGGTGGACCGACGACCTAGTTAAGACTCGCGGGATACCGCTGGATGGGGAAGGCGCAGGGTCGGTCTTCTTGCGTCGTTATGGGGGAGGCCTATGTCCAGCAGTGGACGTCTTTCGGCTGACATGATGACGATGATGATATTGATGATGTGATACTTTGGTTGAGATGTGAAACATTCATCATGTTTTCAAAAAGTTATTAGGTAATTGTTTTTACACATGTTTCTCTTGTCTAACCTTCAAGTTTTCCCTTCTCGATTACAGGTGTGATGTCGTCCGCGTCCTTGCACGACTCCTCGCAAGATTTCTTGGCGTTCCACTCGGCTCCTCGGTTGTGCACCTTGCACAACACGCATTGCTTGAACTTCTCGCAGTGGCCGGTACATGTCTGGAACGAATGCCATTATTTAGGTTGATTGCAATTGACAGAGTAGTCCATCTCAAATTAGAGTGAAGTTACTCTGTAAAAAAAAAGGCTGCCAAATCTAAAACGATGTTAAGAGTTGTTTATGTCCTTAACAAAGAGACAAAATATAGAAGTTTGCTAATATATTAATTAAAGTTTTTGTATTTAGACTTTAGTGAGATATAATATAATTATTAACGATTAACACGGTTCTACTCACGTTTATCGCGTCGCCGGAACATTAGTGCGCTACGGGCCGGCGACGCGATCGGCGAACCGAACGGACACTCAGCCCTCTTAGTGCTTGAAAATGGAGGCCTATGTTCTCCGAAACATGTCGCGCGAGTGACTAAATAAACGTGAGTAGAACCGTGTTAATCGTTAATAATTATTAATAAAGTTGGTACTTCCCATACACGGAACAATGGTGTTCCGGGCATTTGAGAGGCGTAAGCGGAGCAGAATATGACCAGCTGGTTGACGGTCGGCCGAATATATTATTTTTCCAGCCGTTTTATTAGAGTAACACTTACGGGGCACTTGTCGCAATATCTGCCCGAGAAGTGCTGTCCGCTGTTACTGTTGCAAACGCACTGTCCGCACTCGCATCGTCCGTTGCCGCTACAGATTTCGCCGCCGCCTGCAAAATTGATCACTGTTAATACTATACCAGCAAATATACAAGGTTCATGTATTGTACTTGTCGGTGTCATAACGAGAAGTGTGCCTTAAACTATACTTAGTCTAGGCTAGAGCTTGCATTTCAGTTTTCTGAAACGCCTTAGTGTTTTTGATGGACATTCATTCGATTTTGATTGCCTAAGAACGTTCCATGGGTTTATCTGAATGAACAAGAGTTTTCTTATATTTACGATGTATAAAGTGTTGTGGTGGTGATCCAGCAGTGGACGGCTTAAGGTTTAAGGACGGTCGGTAGCCTATGAGGGCGCACCTGGCGGGAGGCACGGCGCGGTGTCGAGCAGGCAGTCGCAGGCCACGCCGGTGTACTCGGGCTCGCACTGGCACTTGCCGCACACGCACTTGCCGTGCTCGGGGCCCGAGCACAGCAGGCCCTTGTTGCGGTCGCACGAGAAGTTCTCACACTCGCAGAATGGTCCCGATATTATCTGAAAGCGATTGAGAGTTAATCGTGAACTTGGAATAGTAAAATTTGTGGTGTAATTTTACTATTTAATTGCCTGATAGATAACAAGCCGTATATGGTACTATGTATATTAAAGATGTGGGTATTTGGAAAATACTCCGTATAATATAATACCTAATATAACGAAAATAATACCAATATTCCATTACATGTTTGAGACAATAAATGATCTAGAACTTAACCCTTTGGCCGCCTAGCTCGTAGACGGAAAACATTGCACCAGTTCATAAGGCACTGGTCCCGCCGCGAGCTAGTAAGCTATGAGCTATCAGCTATTTCAAGGGACAAAAGATAATCGCTCTCGTGTAAATAAAAGAGAGAAATATGTATTTATAGCTCATCGGCCGGCGATGAACTACGATCGCCCGGCTATGATATATTTGTCTATTTTATTTACAAGGGATTGATTATCTTATCATGAGTGATTGATTGGATGTCCCTCGAAATAGCTGATAGTTCATAGCTTACTAGCTCGCGGTGGGACCGGTGTCTAAGTATGAAAGCGGTATATGACGTCATAGCATCAGAGATATATTTTTCCATGGACGTAATTTGCCGTCTCTTGCGTACAAAAAAAGGTTGAAAGTAAAGTATGGCAGGCGGCAGACGGCAGAGACGCACCTGGGTGGGGTCGGCCATCTTGTTGCACTCGCAGACGCCGCAGATGCAGTTGCCGCGGCCGGTGCACACGGCGCCGGAGCTGGCGTTGGAGGAGCGGCAGCCGCGGTCCAGGTCGGCCGAGCCGCCGCCGCGCGCCGAGCACTCGCAGCTCTTGCCGAAGCGGCCCGGCCGGCACGCGCACACGCCGCACGCCGAGATGCCGTGCCCGCTGCACACCAGCGGGCTGTCGTCGTACGCCTGCGGAGTGCGGACGGTTATACTCTCATCGGCCCACAGACACAGTGTCGGTGTACGCTAATTATGGCAACACTATAAATGAGGGTTCTCCCCGAACTACATATTTTCTAAGATAAAAGGAGATGGATCATCAACTTCGACGGCCAAATTGGAAGATGCGTAATTGACTTGAATTGATTGATTTATTCAAATTGAATGTAAAACGTTCTAGTACAGCCATCTCGTAAATATTATCGCAGAATGATTAGCTATTATATTAGCTATTGACCCTAAATATAAATGAACTTACGTGATGTCCTGGGTGTTCGCACGGACAGTCGCACAGCATCTCCAGTTCCACAGTCAGACCTTCGGAAATGACTCCCGGGTAGATGACAAATGTCTGCTTCCACTTGCTCGGGTCCTTTGGGCACTCTTTCAATGTGATCTCAGCCGTGAACTCCACAACATCACCCACCTAAACAACAAATACTATATCTATGAGTATAATTCGATTCGTGTCAGAATTAATGTTAGAATAACTTTTAATTAATGTGCAATGCAAACGCGTAACCAAATAAATGTAAATAAAAAATAAGTTCATTCCATTAGATTATGAGATGTAAAGGACATGGCCAATGGTCTTTTTTGATTCTTTAATTACTAGATATTTTTTGATAAAAAGAGAAAAAAAAGAATTCAATATAAACCTATGACTTACCCTTAAACCGTCACACTTGTTCGTCTGAACAACGTTGCTTTTATCGAGACAGGATGAATAATACACGATTTGAATGGCGTCACTCGATGTGTCCGTAATTTCAACCGCCGAGGTGATTTTCTGGCGGAAACGATAATTAAATAATATGAGATACGTAAGCGTAAAGACTTAGTCATATAAAATATACTTGTAACATTGATGATATATTAATATAATAGGCCAACTATCGTTATAAATATACTAAATAAGTCATCATTTTTCCTTATTTTCGACTCGTGTATGTTACAATCAAAAACAAACATACGTCCGGTCTTTAGTATTGTAGATTCAATTCGTTTTGGAACTCCGAATACAATAATAAGATGTAATTTTACTATGTTTCATTTTGAATGTTAGTAACTCACTTAACGGACTAGTAAGCTCTTTTTTCGTTGCATTAACGGTTAATTTTATTATAAAACATTTATTTAAAAAATGTACGAAATGCGATAAGTTCAGTTGTCGACGCCATCATTCAGTCAATCAGATCCGTTATTGCTTTTTTTTTTCAACTTAAAAGTACGACTGTATTTATTTTATGTACGAACTGATTTTGATGGCTCTCTTTTTATTTAAAGGCTGGTGCTCATGTATCGTTATTTAAATAAGAAAAGCAATTAGCGACCGAAGTAAAGTTCAATATTCCTACTGCTACAAATTATTTACGAATCCGTTACTTTTTCTATACTTACAAGTAAAAAAATACTAGCGTAAAGTGGATGAACCCGATGGCGAAGCTTGACCCCCACTAGACTTGCTACTCATAAATATAATTTGAAATAGGAGAGTGCTTCGCCCAACAATGGTATTAATTGTAAAACATATAAAAGAAGACCTAACTAATAAAAAACGGATATAGGCTAACAAATAAATAAACCGATTATGCCCTCGTAAGACCTAGTGTGCATTATAATGTACATACACCCCCTTTCATTTAAATCTTTTATAAAAGGAAATAGAGTAGAACTTCTTCTGTTTCATAATTTTTCGTTCAAAACTAAATTAAACCTAATTCACTGCACAGTAAGATTGGTTTTAACTATTTTAGTATGGTGGGCGTTACGAGGTTATGGTACTCACGTTGTACTGCTCGCGCACCAAGTCGACGACGTTGTCAGAGTTCTCGGTGAGCACGCCGCTGCTGGAGCCCTGGATGTGCTTGCTCAGCTCCTCGTAGACGCCGATTTGCTCCGAAGTCACCGCGAATATCACGTTGATAGAATGGTCCTTTGCCTAAGGACGAATGTAGTGCACATTTCATTCAGTTAGTAAATCCAATACGAGCGCAATATTAAAGTAGATATAGAATTAAATAATTAAGAGGTTTTTTTATGAGTCAGTCGAGGTGCTATATGGTGGCCGAATTAACTATTCGCTACGTCATTGGGCCCATCGACCCTGTGACAAGTATGGTTAACTGTGCTGTTAACTAATTGCCGCAGCGAAGGTGTTAATTTGTATGGAAAAATATGTAATTCTGAGAAACAGTTATCAATATATACCATTTTTTTCCGTTTTAGCCTTCTGTTGTCTTGTTCCCTAGGTATAAGGAGGTATTGTTATTTCTTGTTAAGAGTAGCCCGTATTGGAATTACACATAGTAGAAAAGTACCATCAGCGTCAAATAGTAACAAACAGAGTAAGCAAGTATATCACATATATAAATATATACATTTGTTTGTACAACAGTAAGTTCCCGGACCCGGGTATGTGCTTAAACTACGTCCAACAATGAGAGGTAGGGCACAGCGTTGACCATCACGCTTGAATCTGGGGCAGCCCAACTGGGGAAGTACCTCCTCCTTACAGAAGACCACAGCCATAATAGCACTGCCACCTTTCAGGTATGTAGTGTTGTGTTCCTGATGGTGAGTAAGGTTCCCAGAGCTCCAACCCCCTTTAAAGGCCGGCAACGCGCTTGTGACTCCCCTGGTGTTGCGAGTGCCCATGGGCAACGGTAATTGCTTAACACCAGGCAATCCGTCAGCTCGTTTGCCGCCTATGTCATAAAAAAAAAAGTGTTACGATAAATTTGTGTGTATGCAACAAATGATCTGACTTTTAACTGAGTCCGGAACTCAGTTCTGGCGAAGGCTTTGCAGTCGTGGTATTCACATTTATACCATTATGTGAAACGATTACAAACTAGGCACGAATATAGCATTTGTCAGATCGCGGATTTTTATAATTAGGTTACTAAAACGTTGATAACTTCACCACAAACCTTTTGGTTAATCTGCGAAATGCTAGGATAATCTTGTACGGTGGAATAGGTGTACAAATTGTTTTCCATGTGGCATTCACCATCGTTAGGTTGTACGATTCCGCCAAGCTGTAGGGACAAACATACATAATCAATATTTCCTCCTTGTTAATTTTAGAAGAGAGTCAAAATTTACACATTTTGCCGTAGGTATAAAGATAAAACTGATTACTAGCGATATTTATATACATCCAGGTATGTTTTACTTTTTTCATATAAAATATGAAAAGTAGGGTTTACAAGTTTTGTTGCCTTGTCAAAACAGCTACATCAATAAAATCTTAAAACTTGTCAATAATCACCTTGCCATCTCCTGCGTAGTGGAAACCTGCATCAGTGGAGAAAACAAGAAGCCTATTGGCCTTCTGGCGCCAACCGATCTGGTCCTTGCACACCATGGCTTGCATGATGGCGTCGAATCCGCCCTCCGGCGCGTCCAGGTTACCCGACACGTCGGCTTTAGATACAGCTTGCTAGAAACAGGGATCTCCAGTTAAACATGCAACCTTGTATTAATTCACGTGAGCTTGTGCAAAACGTAATGTAGAAACACTACAAATTATATCCAATATTAATTAAGGTTTTTGTTTTCTGTCAGTATAGTTTCATGTATTTTTGTCTTCTCTAATTGTCTTTAAAACTAATTCATTAATTGATTCTTAAATGTATAATTTGTGAGTTTAATATAGTAATTTATTCAGTCATTTATATCCATAATTGTTTACATATTCGATACATATTTGTTTTATCCTTAAAGGCTTAATATTTGCGATGAGCTAATGAAAGCAGAGCTTGCACAAACAAGTGACTGACGTATTTCCACAGACCTGAGGATATGTACTAAGCAGGGCCAGTCTATACTCCAATAAAGAAGCAAAATCAGCGTTTAATAAGGATTTGTCTTATTGTGGTAAAGTTCTCAAGTGGTCAAGATACTTCTGCGAGTTAAATCTTTTAACCTCAAGGGAAAATTCAGACTAAAACTTTATACTTACATCGAAGTAAGCGGTGTCGGTGCTCAGTGACATTTGATTCTTGAAGCCGTAAGGTGCCGCGCATCCCTCGCAAGGCGCCTTTAAACTGAAACGAATTACAATCGTTATTGCTTAACCAAGACACAATTACAGTAACGAATACAGTATAAACGTTTATTAGGGTAAAAGAGCTTATTAATTAATGTATTACAGTAATTTGTAATGTAAATAAATGGGGCTGGAGTGTTTCCCCAATCTGCGAGTATGATAAGGAAGGGCGGAAAGTCTTCTTCATTCGCATTCTGGACTAGCGAAAATTGTGTCTCCCACATCTTACTAAATTTCCTGGCTTATTAATAACCCCAAAGCTAAACATTCATCGAGTGTCGTAACACTAACACTTACTTCTTCTCTACAGTAGAAACGTAAGGCATCACGACTTTGTCCACAAATGAGCCGAACCCAATCCTGAAGTTGGACGTAATGTTCTTCATAGTGGCAGAGAGCAAGTTGCCGAGGGCAGCCAGTTTCTCCTGATCATTCTTCATAGATCGACTGAGGTCCATAAGGTAGTACAAGTCTAATGGATAATCCTGGGCACGGGAGTAAGCGAAGGACAACTTCTGCATTTGGTCTGTGAAATAATTAAAATGGAATTATAATCTGTTTTGTGTTATTATTTTTATGATAATCAAAGTTATTTTATATTAAGCAGAAACGTCTGCTAGCATATCAAAGATATTTAAATCGAAAGAAAAATAGAAAAATTTGACTCGCAGCGGGACTCGAACCCACAACCACTGGATTGGTGGAGTGGTTGTGGGTTCGAGTCCCGCTGCGAGTTAAATTTTTCTATTTTTCTTTCGATTTAAATATCGATAATCAAAGTTGTTTTTGGACTCCGATATGTCCTTAAACTACGTCCAACAATAAGAGGTAGGGCACAGCAATGACCATCACGCTTGAATCTGGGGCAGCCCAACTGGGGAAGTACCTCCTCCTTACAGAAGACCACAGCCATAATAGCACTGCTACCTTTCAGGTATGTAGTGCTGTGTTCCTTATGGTGAGTAAGGTTCCCAGAGCTCCAATCCTCCCGGCCGGCAACGCGCTTGTGACTCATCTGGTGTTGCGGGTGCCCATGGGCGACGGTAATTGCTTACCACAGGCAATCCGTCTGCTCGTTTGCCGCCTATGTCATAAAAAAAAAGTTGTTAAGCTTACTTTGTCGTAAGGACATGCTGACTCTCTGCGGTTTGATCTGCACCAGGTTCTCGCCGGCGCCTGCGGTGGACATGGCGCCGCCGGCACCGTGAGCCGCGGCTTCCCCGTACGACACGGATCCCGAGCTGGAGCTGGAGCGAGACCGCGCTGAAATACAAATAAATACATTTACAAATTATGTATTATTTATAAAAACAAAGCTCGGCTGGACGAAGAAAAGCCATCTTCGGTCAGCGGAAATGCGAGAATGTTATTCGGATTTGCCTCCCGCAAAGGCAATACAAAGAATATACAAAATTAATTTCTGTATTTCATAAAGACGTATTAATATATAACATATAATTATAAAATCAGTTTTTTTGTATCTGAAATGAGAAATCGATAAAACTTCATCACACCAACACTCACAATATTATTTAGAGTGCCATGCCATGAAAAATAGTAGATTTAGATGTTTAATATACAGTAGTTGTAATGTTTACTACCTATTTTGAAATATATGAATATTCATTTCTAACAATATTAATGACTCATTACTTTAACATCTACAAACATGGAATTACAGCTTTATCTTTCTAATCGTAACTAACCGGAATAAACGGGCCACTGTTAGCAATTATAACTACGAAACAATATATTATTATTATTAATATCCATTAAACAGAATTTTATGTAATTATAAATTGTAGGTTGTAGAACTATATGATACCCATTTAAAATAAATTATAAAACACTAGCTTTTCCTCGCGACTTTGTCGGCCATGCCCGTCTGTAAAGTATGTTTGCGGGATAAAAATTATCCTATGTGCTATTGCGTAGCTTAAACTCTCTCCATACCAAATTTCATCCCAATTGGTTCAGCGGTTTAAGCGTGAAGAGATAACAGACAAACAGACAGACTTACTTTCGCATTTTTAATATTAGTATGGATACCTTTACCTACATACAGGTTTGTTAGTGGTTTTTGTGAAAATAACACGGGTTTGTTATGTTTGTACAACTAATCTGTCTTTTGCTGAGAACGAACCCAAGGTTGGTTCGAATACGGGACGTTGAATATATAAATGATTACTATGACAAACTTACTTCGACTAAGTTCCTTGTTATAAGCTTGATCTATTGACAGCTCATTGTCGGGGTTGAATATGTACGCTTCATCGCAGCCCGCGGTGCCTCCTTCCAGAGCGGGGTTGAAGCACCTGGGTCCGTTGAACAAGGCGGCGAAGCACCACGAACAGCTGGCCGTCCGTATGCAGTCGCTGCAGGTGGTTTTACTGGAGCAGGGGTTCTGCGCCAGTTGGGCCAGCGGGGCAGGTTGCTGCGCCCAACATATCGCGACCAGGCAAGCCCACAGGCACAGTCGTAATGTCGTTCGTTCTGTGTGCATGGTGCAGTGGTCGTGTTCAGATCAAATCTGGAAATAAATCCGTAATGTTACTGGCATCTTATTTTACTAATATTTTAATGAAGTAGTCGCTTTTAGCCGAATAGCCGAAGATCGAACAAGATGGCGTGAAGTTGGGGAGGCCTATGTCCAGCAGTGGACTGCGATGGGCTGATGATGAGTAATTTCCTCGGAGGAAATTAATAACTTTTTATAAACGCCTATCAGAAAATACAACCACTTATGTACATTTTGTATGTTAACCGCAGTCAGTTTCTTTAATTAAATTTAACATAATTAGACATGAAATGGGGCTTAATCGCGTTAAAACTTAAATGTATTGTAATTAGATTTTTACCGACGTTTCGGAAGTACTTGTGACGCCAATGGTCGCGGCTCGACCATAGTGGATATTAGATTCAATGCAAATTATTATTACACCCTGCCAGATAATTAAAATAATTTCTTCGAGATATGAAAACAAAATTATTTACTATGGGACTGCAAAAGAAATAAAGACAACGAAAACACTGAGCACACATGTAATTGGGCTGAGACTAAGCAGCCAAATGGTTATGTGGAGATGAGCAAAAGTAAAGGCTCTTTTGTTTGTGTAATTGAGAATTCATAGATGAAGTTTAGCATACCCATTACCAGTCTAATTCTGACCCAAAATGATCCAAAATAGACGTTGGTCCATATCATCAACAACTATTTTATCAAGTAACTGATAAAGCAATTAGACTATCAACAACATTAACGTAGATTAGGCAGATGGCATCATTATTAATCTCGTTGCAATAATGTTTGCAATTGTCACCTATGATCATACCATAGGGAAAAAACTGATATGAGTTCGCAAAGGGTTACGCTAACATCTGCGTAAATATTTGTATGGAGAAATTATAGCCTAATAAATAGACTCTTACTCATGGTCGTGATACAGGTTAAGTAAACTAAAAACAAAAAGTGTTGCGGAAGGTAGGCGGGCACACGCGTAGCACCGCATGGGCACGGGCGTTGCGCGGGCGCACTAGAAAGGGCGCCGCCCACGCGCGGATCGAGGCCAGCGGACTTGACGTGTGGGCCGGGCACGGTTACGGGAGCAACGTGTGACCGATTGTACAATTCGTAAGTTCACTCTCTGTTACCTTTGGGGTTTATTAAGATCGTACGTGAATTGGTGTTATTCTGTTAATATTAGTGACCAAGAAGGTTTAGATAGATTCACAACAGACAGTGCGATAACCCTGATTATAATCAGCAATGAGTTTTGAGTGAATTTAGAACAGTCAAACGACAAGATGGAGCATATATAAGACAATTTCTAGTCATCACGTATAACTATAAAGTCGCTTCCGTACTAATTTAGCATGGGAGTGCGATTGTTTATTTTTGTTTAGTTGACATTTCTCCCAGTAAGCGTGTACTTCTTGATGCAGAATCAGTAAACATAGGTAGTACTCGTATGAGGATCCATAATAATGTGTTGTAACTGGCGCTAAGGTAGGCCTACGGGTGGTTTTCGGTAAAGATTTTGAGAACCCAGGAGCATACATTCGCTTGTTTCTATAAACGTGGAAACATATTATAGTCAAACGATAATATATGCCTAACGGCGGTATACAGAGAGTACCAGCAATGTATCTAAATAAGTGTGAAGACCCAGAAGCTACCTTGGCAGCCTACAAATCGGCTAGTTTAGCAACGGCCATACTCCAGATTTTAATTACTGTTTATTTAAGCAGTAACCATTAATTTTAATGGTTCTATAGGATGCAAAACTGCATAGATCGTAAAAAACTTAGATAAATGCTAAATCATAATTTACGGATTTATTTAAATACATAGGTCGTTCTCTTTATGAAATCAAACCAGGATGAATGTCTAAATTGTCCAATGAATTAACTATTTTTTAGGGTACATGACATCTTATACATTCAAATTAGTTCCCAGTTTCCGAGTTTCTTTCAGATTTAGCGGTAAAGTTAGCGGACCAAATATCTTCGGTGACAACGACAATGCAATGTTATGGTGCGGTCAAAATCGTCTGATACGGAGAACAAACGTACCTCAGGTACTCCATAAGAACGCCGTAACATCTACCCTGGCCTAATAATTTCTATATCTTAATTATAGGTGACAGTATAAATACAGTAGAGTCAATTAAAGTTTGTATCAAAAATTATGTTTCTTATATTAAAGACCTTTCTTCATTGCTAATTTGCTACATATGTCGAGTAGACAAACAACAGTTTTTTTGCTTAATTGTTGTCAATATTGTCATATCTCATAAATAAATATGTAATTATTTAAAAAAAAAATTACATATGGTAGCATCAATGAATAGCTTATTGTCAAGTTTTAATAAAATGGCAATTTTATAATACATACTGAATTTTTTATACACGACTGACCAGCGTTTGACCTCAGTCACACCCTAGGTCGAGAGTGTAGCACGCTGGTAAAAACTCGTACAAGTAATATAAATGTACATACCTAAGTCAAATGGTACAATTACCATAAAAGAAAAGCACTTTGTATCGAAATCTGTTCATTCTAATTTTAGCTGTAATCTAAAAGCAAGAGCTTCAAGTGCCAAGTGCATAAAATGTTACATTCAACAAAAAACAAGTTATGGAGGCTGTCATTGACAACCGCGTCACTTCATTGAGTGTTTTTTAGCTTCAATATTACTCATGCTGCCTTGCAAGAAGGTGACAAGTCGTCACGTCGTAATCGTTGCTATGAAATCATCGCCACAAAATTAGGGGTTACATTACTACTACACCATCAATATTTATACCCAACTTTCAATGCCACAGAACTAAACAGTAAAAAGGCAAACTTATGTTTAGCGAATGATCAATGGCTGGCAACAGTAACCACTGTACCTAACCAGCAAGATTTATTTATCATTATCACTAGACACTGAGGTATAAATACATTTTTTTAAACAAAATGTATTTTTGAAGGATGTTTTCTCCTGTGAATGTTTTGGGTGTCTTCCTGTGTTTTGAATTTTCAAGATCTTACTGCTAGTTACAAAAACAGGGAAAGTTTGCGAATTAACTTTAAAGCGTAAGAGATACGACAACTTACCAAAACAATAATTTAAAAATCCAATTTATAGGTTAACACACACTTATACTCGTATACTTGTAAATTCGACCTACTTTTCACCGGTGGGACATTTACATAAGTCGTTACAGTATATTACCACACAACACTTGCACTTACATACTAACGAATATTTTCGCGATTTTTTTTATCACAGCTTATGTCACTTTAATTATCATAAGTAGATTATTTAAAACTGGCAAGAGTTACATATCACAAATGAGCTTTCCTCCCATAGTTTCCGTAGTCAATATTCTGAAGTTTCGGCAAGTATTGAGATGGACTACTTCAAGACAGACTATTTTAAGCGCGATTAAAACGAAGGAAGTTACGTTATCAATGTTTAAACTCTAGCTATCGTTTGCTTAGTTGCGGATTGTTATAATGAGAAAACTACTCCGCCTCTACTTTTATTCCTACAGCTATGTTTCCGAGTAAATATAAACAGATGGGCAACACAGCACACGACCTGCGCCCGCGGCGGATACGCGGCTGACTAATTGTACAGAAAATAACTTCGTCATCGGTGATACAGCGGCCGCAGTCACCGGCGCTTCTCCGAAACAGTATTTAGCGAGAGTTCACCTACACAATATTATGTTTATTGGCCCAACAAGCTCCTTAGTAGTCTGTGGTCTGGAACCTGCAGCGTCCAATCTCAGTGTGTCAAGGATCGAACTGACCTAGATGATGGAATGAAGCGTATTATTTAGGTATCCTTAATGGTATTTTGTGATCTTTTCTTTACTTTTTTCACAGATAGGTTATTTATATGTGGATAGTATAATAGGTAAATTAAATCATTTTACAATTAAGTTTACGAGGGTATTTCTGTCGTGTTTATGTTTCTCTGTCTTTTATATACAGCTTAATTTACTGGGCAATAAATAATGTAAAGGGATCCATAATAACATAAAGGTAAAAGAGATTATAGAGAAATGGCATCTGACCGTTATAATTATAAAATACAAACAAATTACGGGGCGTCCCTAAAACTTTATTTTTTAAAGCTTATCCGAGTTTTCTTTATAACATTAGGAGTTAGTTATATAGAGAATAAAATATTAACGGAAATGTTTTGAATATACATGTAGCATCGCCACGCCGGCCTTTTAATTAAGGACAAGAAAACCGGTGTTTACTGTATGTTGGACGAATTACGTCATTATCAGATATCGATGATTCAAAGCTATCGCAGGCATTCTGTTGGTTACACAATCCACCGCAGTGGCCATAGTAATATGCAAATAACAGCTTTGGCACGCCGTAGTCTGGTCAGCAAGCGATCCTAATTTAACGGGAGCTTGTTTATATATTTTATTGTATGCGTAAATAGCTAATACCTAAATAGTTCAACAAGACAACAAATGTTATATCTCTCTTTTTTTTTATTGAGAAACAACCAAACCTAACAATAGTTTTGTAGCCCATTCAGTAAGCTGACTTGGGTGAAGTAGGGTTTCTTGTAATGAAAGTAAGTATAGGTACAATACCAAAAGTCATCATACAGTCCACAGATAAAAGAACACAATAATTAAGTAAACGTTAACAAGATGGGTTCTTATCGCTCTCCCAACTTCAAAACAATCATCTTTAAAAAAAGGACTTAATTATCTTTCCTTTGCTAGATAGAGTGTAATCTGTAGAGTTCATTGCAGCGTTATAGTCTAAACCGACTTAAACGTACTGATTACGATTTGTATAAATCTAGGTTTAGATGGTCTTAGAGACAGAAAAATAAATAAAAGTTTAGATGCACTTGTAACGAATCAGATCAAGTAACATAATCGTAAAGTACCTACTACATGCACAGTCAGTTATTTAACGGAAGTAACAGGACCAAGGAACGAGTTACCGATTATCCCCGCGAGACCTTCGGCTGAGCCTTCAACCAGTTGCCATATATCGACAATAACGGTTAAGAGGTGCAGCCAGGACGGGGTCATTGACCGAGCGGACACTGCAATTTTATGAAGATTTTATACCATATTAAGTACCTAAGTTTCGTAGCCGATGAACGGCTTTTACTTGTAAATAAGTGTTTTTAAAGGACATTTATGGTTTGCAAATAGGACAAAAATACATGTAGAATTCTTAAACAGATAATATAAATAATTTTAATGGGACAATCTAATTACTAATTTTATTAAAAACGAGCTTAATGCACTTAAAGTTTTGCGAAAACATAATTTTAAACTTATGGGAAGAATCCGTTATTAGCATATTTTTTCAATTTTAAGCTATCACATCTCAATTTCCAAAGGGGATTAACACGCAAAGCAGAAAGAAACCCACACACTGTATAAATCCTTTTGTAGACAGAATAAAAATGCAGAAAAAATGCTAATTCATACAAGGCAAATATTACTTTATTCAAATTAAACGTTGATCGTTTCAAATTAAATGAAAGTTGAGCCACTTACGGTTCAAGCAATAGTCTTTTGTTTAGTACTTAATACATAAAATGCCCAATGTAAAGTGAACCCTGAATGGCTCAACAATTAAAGTCCCTGACCGTACCTACTATGAACGAATAGGTCAATGTGGGTAAGACTGTACTATCAGGAAAGACCGTTTACCAACCAATTTCCTACATTATCTGTTCGGTATTTGGTGTCATATGACGGACTTCCCTTAAAAATAAAGTATGCCGGTCTTACCCACGTATTAACCTTACATTGAAATTATGATACTTTAAATGAAACCAAAAAACTACTACACTTAAAAGGTGATGCTATTGCACTTACTGATACTGGATATTAATAACTGAAAAATGACTTGAAACAATAAAAAGTAATTCTTTAGTAATTGACTGGAATTTTGGAACCTTGTAATGAATAATTTTAGTATATTTTTTTCTTCGATACTATGGATTTTGTACAGTCAGCATCAATAGTAACATATGAAAGTGCACCAAAAGTATTTGCCATCATGTGAATTTTTTTTACATGTTGCTTTACAAAGTTTCTGTCACATTCAATAGGTAAACACGCAGAAATCTGATGTAATTTGTGAAGCGATTAAAAAACTGGTAGATACTTTTGCTGTTTCATGTGACCACTACTTCCAAAAACACTTTTGGGCAAAAGCTAGTGTATATTATATAACTAACTGACCCCACAAACAAACATCTTACTGCCAAACAGTATTACCATTAAAAATATAAAATAACTTAAGCAGTCAGGTAAAAAGCAGCCTATATGTTAATCCAAGCTATCAGCTACCTCGGTAACGACATTTTAAATCTGTTAAAATGTAACAAACCCGACATTGTTATATAGATATATTGGAGTGCCCTTGTCTGGTGTGTGCAACATATATTATGATGGACTGATATAAAATAAATGTACCACACAATGTGATTCAATTACGAAAAACTTTATATTCCTATTCTGTTGTGTGAAAAAAGTATACACTGTTTTTGTGTCCCCCTCACCTGCCCCCATAAACTATCACATGATTTTTGGACAAGCCCATACATGTGCCGAATAGTCATTAAGTATTCCATTAGGCATGTTATGCAAGTTTTATATAGTTGATATTTCATTACCAATCATTTTAAAAATTTTGAACCCATGATAATGTATACAATGAGGGATAGATAGAAGAATTTAATAAGTCTCAGCTGTACTCGTATAGCACAATTGGTAGTGCACTGGTCTAGTGATCCAGTGGTTGTGGGTTCAAGTCCTGCTGCGAGTCAAATTTTTCTTTCAATTTAAATATCGAAGATATTCACTACCAGATGTTTCTGCATAATAAAAAATAAAATAATAATAGTTAAGAATTTTGAAGCTGAGGATGAACTTCCTAATTGTGAGTTTTTGACTTATTGTTAACATGCAAATTGTTCTTAATTTATTTATTTAAATTTGATTGCCTAATTTTAACACTAAAGTACAAATGTCCGATTATCACCTAAAGGCATTCTCTACCAATCAACCATTGGGCTAAACAGAAAATATTTCTTTGGTGCATGATAATATTACAGTGTCCAAAAAAACACATAAGTCAGAAAGGCTAATTTAAATTTGCATCACAACCCAAAAAAACAATTCTACTTAACAATAAATAATAAGATTCCTTTCTATGTGGTTCTGAAATAGTAACACCTCTAGATATTTTTCAGAGTAGACCACACTTCGGCCTACTACTTGCCCGAATGACAAAACTTTCCAGGCCTTACTTGCTATCAAATATTGGTGTCTTTCAATGTCACATAAAAAATTGTTGATTATGTTTGAGTGTTGTTATCAATTTATTGTATATACAAGTGAAATGTTAATGATAACTGATTGTTGCTAGTGCAAGTAGGCTATTGTATGAATGCATGACTTATCTGCCATGTGTCAATTCACAACAAAAAGGTTTCAGGCTTATTAATGGTCCTGGAGGAAGTGTGTGATATAGAGCTGCTACTATAGAACTCAAAGGGAGAATGCTGCCAGCAACTTTGTAACAGTGGGTTTTAACATTCTATAAATATAGTTTTTCCTCTCACTAGTCATTTAAAAACTAAAGTCGACTTTAATTGCCTTTGGGTTTTGTTCAACAAATAAACAACAGACACTAAATCAGTATGTACTTTGCATTTTATTGTACAATTACGAATAAATATCACAACATGAATGTGCGGAGTTATAAGATAATTCAAATTAGCCAGCAGTTCATTTACTAATTCTTCTCTGCAATCTTTATATGGATGTAAAGTTTACATAGGAGCTGACTAATCAGGTCGTCCGTGGGTTGGCCGTTTCTGATAATTTACTAAAGCATAGTTCATATTTACTTACCAGTCTTAAAATCGCGTAGACAAATTAATCCACAATAACTCATACACTACAGAGTCATATTTATTTCATTGTAAAAATATTAAATCACAAAATCATTTCATTTTGCTCCGACTCGAAGTCGAAAATGTTGGTGTTGCCAGTATTACTAAATAGAATTACGCCTAAAAAAATTATAAAAAATACGAGTCGAACTCACGCACGTCTAAGTAATATAAGAACTATACGTATACTATATACGTTCTATAGTATGTTCTTATTATATACTCTCATATTGCATACACATGTTTTGTATACCTACCATTCAAGATGTATTATGAACGTTAGATATAAATTCAAAATATCTATTTTTGTTAAGTACCTATAATATCATTGTAGGTATATGTATATAACTATCATTCTGTATTACGTCTACGTATACGTTACATCTAACACCAATTTTGGCAAAAAGCATAAGGGTCGTATTAAATAAACACCAGAAAGTGTTTAAGTTGATATTAAATCATATTGCTACATGAAGGCATCATTGGGTAGTTGTCACGTAAGTGTAGGTATAATTTTACGTGCAGGATTACGAAATTACTAATGAAATTGATGTGGTGATCTTACTCGGTCACAATATCTATCATTAATTGCTGTATTTTGTTAGGAATACCTAACACTCCTCCTCGCTTCGTTCGTCGTTGTACCTAACGGTGACTATGGGACTGTATTTATTTTTAGATAGCGAGTCGAGTATTGGCGTTGTAACGTGCCTAACACTTGTCTTCGCGTCACTCGTTAAATATGAAATTTTATACTATGTAGTTTTATCTCGTGGGACGCACCCCTCGCGAACTGTTGATGGTGGTTGATCGTCAGATCGATGATCATATAATTTTATTAAGATAAGTAAAAACATCTCAGGTAAGATGTAATTTATCAGCGTAATAATACTTTGTACATTAGTTTATCACGTAAATCGATTTTATAAAAGATAGGTAGGTTAGTTCCATAATTAATATCCATGTAAAGGAAAGTGATTGGTAGATAGATTCTGATTTTCCATATGTCCCATGTATATTTTCTTTACATTGTTATGATAATATATTACATAAATATAGATACTTTGTTTCAAATCGTAATAAGTTAAAAATACTTTTTATTACTTGTAATGGCTTTGAATAAAAGTTCTTAGCCCAAGGTGAGTTCTTTTCATCTAAGTGATGTGACAGAAACTCAACAACCAAAATTTTATTTCCTGTTTTAGGGGGATTCGTTAGAAATGGCAACCCAGCTTAATGTTCTCACGTTCGGATACTATATATACAAAATCTAAATAAATATTCTAAGGAGTCTAATGGAGGATAACCACGTTATCTTATTTTATTTCGAATGAACATAAATCTCTTATAACAGTATTCAACTTTATTTAACAAGTGGCTCCTTTATTCATTTTCATCAGGAATATTTCAAAAAGATCATGGTGTGTAAAAACCACTTAAATGTTTTCTGCATGTTGGCTACTAATCGATTTTTTTGCTTATATTGGTAACCATATTTCAACCAATAACAAAATTTCGGGCCTTTCTTCGAAGAGAACATGGCCGACATTTTGGTCTTGCTGTCATGAAGATTTTCTAGTGACAAATTTTACCTTTGTAGTTCTTCATGCACGGTTTTAAGTTCCAAAAACGTTTTATTTTTAATTGAATAGTCGGTGTGTAGCATAAGATATTTTATTTTTATAAATCATGGCAGCTGATCGAGAGATTGCTGCTGAAGACAGCATAAGAGTGGTGTGCCGATTTCGACCATTGAATGACTCCGAGGAAAAAGCTGGTTCCAAATTTATTGTGAAATTCCCTTCGGGTCCTGATGACAATTGCATTTCCATAGGGGTAAGTGAGGATTCTGTATGCTTGTATGGAGTTTTAGTATCATCTCCCTAAATTAGATCATGATGACTAATACATTACGACTCGTTCACCTGCTACGAAATGGCCTTTCTTTTTTATTCCGCTTCGGTGGTTATGATTACCATCACGAAATTTTAAAGAATTTGGCTGAAATGGAAACTTGTATCTCAGGAACGTCTTTGTTTTGCTAAAAATCAATACAAATATCTTTCGACCTTGACCTCGAATATTTTTGAATAATTTGAATTGTATCAATATTTTTCTTTGTTTATTTTTGTGTAGGCGCAATTATAACAATAATTCAGGATTATTGTATAAATTTTCATGAGGTAAAATTACCGTCATGGATTTCAATATAGTGACAATATTTTTAAAATAATAAAAATAACAATATATATATTTTTAAATTAATCCCTATTAACTCACAACTAGTCAAAATAAACATATTTTTTTTTGAATAATTAATTACAAGATAGACCACATTTTTTAATTACATGTTGTTGGGTATGACAAAAAAATATGATAAGGAAGTTATAATACACCATTTTCTTTCTTAATTAACCATTGCCACTTAAAGTGCATTAATCATATAGTCTTTATTATTAAAAGTTATCTCAAGATAATGTGTTGAATGTGATACAGTGTTTTATATGATTGGAATCACACAAAAATATATCTGATAATTTTAAATATTTGTCTTTGCCTATATAGGTGGATTGACTCTGAAGATTTTACTGTATAATGTGTTACCTAGTTTCATTGAACTTCACTGAACCCAATATGGCAATCAGCCAGACAGTTGTCATTTTTTCAGTATTTAAATATCTTTACTATGTTGGAGCACATGATCAAACAAAAGTAACCCATTTCCTTATGGGTGAAAAATTCTGTTTGACCAATAAATAGCATGAATGATTTTAACTTAGTACAAGGGCCTAGTTTTGTAATATTATGAATGCAAAATGAATTCTGCTAACTGACATAGTTCAAGAGGTATTGGGAATTAGAGAGAAAAATTTGACATTAACTGTGTTTGTGATAACTATATTAAAGTTAACATTGATTTTGTTTAATTTTGCTGTGTATGTACTTCAAAATAAATCATCACCCCATTCTATGTAACAGCTGCAATGGCATATACCTAATTACTTTATAATCTACTCAGTGACAAATAGTTTAATGAAAAAATGCCTTTATGATAAAAATATTCTCAAACAAATGTCATATTTTTTTAATTGTGAATATCACTGCATTTTAATGTGTAAAATCTTGTATTATTCTAATTCCATGTCTATATTTTAAATATTTAATCAATTCCACAATCCATCTTTAGTAATTAAATTGCTAAATGAGTACTGCACTTAATACAACAGCCTATACATTTTTTTTTAGGGTAAAGTATACTTGTTTGACAAAGTATTTAAGCCCAATGCAACCCAGGAAAAGGTCTACAATGAAGCTGCCAAAAGTATTGTGTCTGATGTACTGGCTGGTTACAACGGCACTATTTTTGCTTATGGACAGACAAGTTCTGGAAAGACACATACCATGGAAGGTGTCATAGGTGGGTACATCAACAAACTGAAAATGAAACTACTTTTAGTGTTTTTACAAGCCATATCCAACTAAACATACTTTATTCACTGAAGATAATATGTGAATATAACTTTGCAGGAGATCCAGGGAAACAGGGTATTATTCCACGGATAGTCAATGACATATTCAATCACATCTATGCAATGGAAGAAAACTTGGAATTCCATATAAAAGTTTCGTATTTTGAAATTTACATGGACAAGATTCGGGATTTATTAGATGGTAAAAATTGTTTATTTTGTTCTATGACACAAGGTATCCCGGGACAGTTTCAATATAATTTTAAATTTTTCAGTGTCAAAGGTTAATCTCAGTGTTCATGAAGACAAAAATAGAGTTCCATTTGTAAAAGGTGCTACAGAAAGATTTGTGTCGAGCCCTGAAGAAGTGTTTGAGGTTATAGAGGAAGGAAAGTCAAATCGACACATTGCTGTCACAAGTAAGTCTCATTATAAAACATGTAAAATTTCATAAGTTTCTTATATTTGCCATTATAAGTATAATTAAAGGATGGGTGTGATGAATTTGTCTTTTTTTTTCAGACATGAATGAACATTCTTCTAGATCTCATTCTGTCTTCCTCATTAATGTAAAACAGGAGAACTTAGAAAATCAGAAAAAACTTTCTGGGAAATTATACCTAGTAGATTTGGCTGGTTCTGAAAAGGTATTTCATTTGCTTAATTTTTACTTTTTTATTCATTAATTACCTGTTTTTAATGACAATATTTAAAATTTGTATTGACTTGTTTAGGTATCTAAAACTGGTGCTGAAGGTACGGTACTTGACGAAGCTAAGAATATCAACAAATCACTATCTGCATTGGGTAACGTCATCTCAGCACTGGCAGATGGAAACAAATCTCACATCCCATACAGAGACTCAAAGTTGACGCGTATCTTACAAGAATCACTTGGTGGCAACGCAAGGACAACCATCGTCATTTGCTGTTCACCGGCTTCTTTTAACGAGAGTGAAACCAAGAGTACACTTGATTTTGGTAAAAGGTAATGTTTTTGACAATCAAACAATTAATTTGGCTAAATTAATGCTTGGAACCCACTGTACGGATTATCGTGCTGAGCTGCTTTCCTCTACATACAAGAGTAATGCTGGTAATGGCTAAGAGAGTAAGGTGTAGCGGATGGTGGATGAAAGTGTTGAAAGCAATCAAAATCATAATGAATTTCATGTTGACTTAGGTTGGTCTTGAAGCCACTTATACAATTAGTGTCTGACTTAATCATAGGCGAAATGATTAACACAATTATAATTTTCAGGGCCAAGACTGTCAAGAATGTGGTCTGTGTTAACGAGGAGCTTACTGCCGAGGAATGGAAACGTCGTTACGAGAGAGAGAAGGAGAAGGTGGGAAGGCTGAAGGGCAAGGTTAGTAATTTCAGATATTAACTAGAAATTTAAAAAAAAACGTTTTTTTTTATTAACATGTCTCCAAAATTATGACTATTCAAGCTAGATTGGCACAGTGTCTCCTCGTTTGCCAACTGCAATCATTCCAAGAGCTGAAATAAGTAGCGTAATTAAACATTTGTATAGTTTAATTGAAATTCTAGAAGAGACCTATACATATTCCATGTACTAGTCTAATATTTTTTAATCACTTCTACAGTAGCTCCTATAAATAGTTTGGAAGTTAAGTAGTATACAAAAATATAGAGAGTGATAAGTTAGATTAGTTTTAATTGAGATTAAAACCCGTCCTTAACAAGGGCCCCTATGCGCTCGAAACATGTCGCCCACAATTACTTAAAATAAGTTCCTTAAACTATAATGTTAAAGTTTTGTATGAATGTTGTGCAGTAGTCATTTAATATCCAAGTACGGGTACTACTTTATTGTAATTGTAAGCTTCATGTCTAAAATGAAAACGGTGTGCCGTCAAGGTTATATTGTTTGGATGGTTGGTGCCACACATAGATGTTCTATTTTTCATGTTTTTGTCCGTAGGTCGAAAAATTAGAGGCAGAGCTGGCCCGCTGGCGCTCGGGCGAGACGGTGCGCCCCGAGGAGCAAGTCAACCTGCAGGAGCTCGAGGCCGTTACGCCCGTGACGTCATTCATCGAAGACAAACCTCCGGCGCCCGTGAGTAACCGTTTATAGCTCTGACTCATCTTCTGTTTTAAGAGTCCGTAGTTCATATCAAAACAAATAGCTAACAATGGAATAACGCACATAAATTACAGTTTTTGCACGAATTATTGTAAAAAAATCATACCTATACTCGAAAAAATATATCAAAAGTAAAATGTGATATATTTATTCCATAGGCGACTCAGTGTTTTTATGCTCGTTTGATTTAATTTAAATCATGTCTTCATCTCTCCTTGTAAAAATTACCAAAGAGGTGTTTTATTAATATACCTAGATATTTTTCTAGCAGGAACGGCATTTGTTTTGTGCTTGCCACAATAAAAATATCGACAATCCTGCTATCGATAAGTACATACTACTTCAACTTCAAGATGTACACACAGTCTTATATCGGCTACCTACCTAGACGCCGCGTGTCACCGATCTTGAACAAATTAAACGTAATCCGTATACTTTTGATCCAATTTACGTTTATAATTTGCAATGAATAGTTCCAAATTGTTTTCTGAAGTAGGTATTTAAATATATATTGACTTTTATTATTGTTAGTTATTTTTAACCCTATTACCCCATATTTGTCTTTGTATTACCTGTATGGAAATTGAAGGGGTACTTATCGATAACAGGACTGTCGATGTTTTTATTTTGTCAATCACTTACAAGAAATCGTTCGTGCTAGAAAAATATCTAGGTATATTTATTAACCATTATTACTTAAAAATAAATAAGGAAAAATGTTGCTCATACATTTACATAAAATTAAAATATTCTTTAATAATATGCATTGCTAGACATCTTGTTAGTCATTCCATAACACTATCAAAATGTTGTGCCAAATCGAATAAAAACGACAACGGCATCTTAAGTAGCTCACTTGAGCCAGTGTAATTGTTCTTGATAGGAGTATACTAGTTTCTGAGTGTATGCGTCGAAAACAGTCAAATGATGTTTACAGGAAAAAATGATTCGTTCCAGGACAGGTTACGTCAGTGCGGTTGAATTGTTATTGTCATTGTTTTATTCTTAGAAATTTAAATTCGTAATTATTGTTGTTTAAACTATTCTTATATATGTAATTTGTTTTCTATTTGTAGAGTAATTTATGACAACTTCAATATAAATTATCATTATTAAATAAATTATTATTATTGGACCAAAATGAATTATTAAATTGATTATGTTGAAATAAAACAACTAACACGGATTATATCGCGTATACTAATTTAAACTTCATCCCGACGTCTTGAACCCTTTAGCAGGGTTCGTAGTCATCGGGTGGATGCTCGATATAATCCGTTTGTTGTCTTATTTCATGAGTAATTATTGCGGCAAAAAAAGACAATATTTTGAATTATGTTGTTTTAATGCGTTTTTTTTGTATTTGTAGCCTGTACCAGTGGCAGTTTCAAGTGCAGTGGAAGATGCGGCCATGCAAGGCAAGCTGGAAGCCCTGTACCAGCAACTGGACGACAAGGACGAGGAGATCAACCAGCAGTCGCAGCTGGTCGAAAAACTGAAGGACCAGATGATGGAGCAAGAGGAACTTATCGCTTGCACAAGGTGAATGTTTGAATGTTATACATTCAGCAGTCAATAGTAGCACAGAACGTATGACAAATATATTGGTAAATTCCTAGATCTTTATTTGTACCTGTTACTATAACACTATAAGGACTTCTTGCGATATATTTGCCTCTTTGAGTGCTAACCATGAATTGCTGACAGTACAATAGTAATGTTATTTTAAAACATCTGCATTTGGAAACACCTGTCAGAAAAGATGTTTGAGTGAAAATCACGAGGGTGGCAAATATCAAGTCAAATGCTAATAAATTATTATTGTAGACGCATTATTTTAACAGGGCAGATATACAGTATGTGAAGTAACTAAAACCATCTGTTTAAACAAGTTGATGCTCACGTCGTGTTTAGTGTTTTACACCACATGTTTTGTTCGTGTTTATGCAATATTTATAATTTTATCATTGTAGAAAAATTATAACATCTTACCTTTTTCGAAGTCGGTAAACTCTAAGAGTATCATCCTGTTATGTAATGTTTACGTCGTGAGAGATGACCGCAAATCCATTGTTAATACGCTCCATTAAAATAACTTCTTTTTTCACAGAGGTTTTACGATCTTGTTACAATAAATAAAAGTGATAACTAAATTATTTTTAATTTATCAGCAGCATTCCATGCCATTTTTGTAATTTAAGATTCACTAATGGTGACTGATACCTCTTTATTGACATTATGTTTTTCTTTATTATTCATTATTCTTCTAACAAAAAAGTTTGGTTAGCGATCAGATGACAACATTAATTTTCAACGTGACGTTTTTTGATTGTAAACAAATAATATAGGATGTTATGGAATTATAAATGGAATAAATTTATTTTTTCGTATTTGAATTATAAATTCTAAAAGTCGTTAGGATTTTAATAATTTGTATACCACAACCTAATTTATCGCCTAGCCATGCCCGGATTTAAATAAATGGTTTTAGTAACTTGACATAATGTATAAAATAAATATTTTTTTTTGTATGTAAAATCACGTACTATATATACATTAATGTTGTCGGAATGACTGTTAACAATATGATAATTTCGCATAAACACCCGATGTAAAAAAAATGCAGTCATAATTTTTTTTTGTATATTAACGAACGTTGCATTATAGGCGCGACTACGAAGCCCTGCAGGGTGACATGAACCGCATCCAGCAAGAGAACGAGGCCGCCAAGGAGGAGGTGAAGGAGGTGCTCCAGGCCCTCGAGGAGCTGGCCGTCAACTACGACCAGAAGTCGCAGGAGGTGGACAGCAAGAGCCGCGAGTGCGACCAGATGTCCGAGGAGTTGCAGACCAAGCAGGTAACGCATGAGAACCAGGCAAAGGCAAACATCTCATATACTATTCAACAAGACAATGAGGGTGCCCAGGATGAGATAGAAAAGGCTTACTAGTCAGCGTGGCATACGGCATCCTTAATCTGCTTTTAATCTCAAAACTACGTATTTGACATTTATGTATTAAAATGTTAGAACTATAATAGTTTTATTTGGTTTAGTAAGACAATATCACTTGCACGATGTTTTTAAAACATTTATACAATAACATTTATATAAACGTTTATACAATACAAAAAAATTACGTATTTGCGCAAACATGCCCCGGAACTCACGTCTATCACATTAAAAAAGAAAGCCAATAAGAAAGCAACATTAAATGATTGTGGTTTTAAGATTTCGACTACCAAGCTCGTCGCCAGAAAACGCGTGTCCCATATGCCGTGACATATAACAAAATGAAACACGATAAAAACTGAGTCTAACACTGCAAGTTAGATTGCGATAGAATTTAGTTCTCTCTCGAAAATTCCTGGCAGGTCATAAATGTGACGCTGTAAAGCTCCATATACTGTATGGTTCTAGCGACAAAGCTTTTCGTTGGCGTGATTTGTAACCTTTGTGGCTTGGGCAGATAGGCGCGTTTTGAGAGCGTGGCGCAGCGGGGCGTGACAGCGGTGTCGCTAATGTAACGAAATAAGGCACACATTCGGACGGCAGCGTCGCGCCCCGCTGCGCCACGCCACAAAACGCGCCCTATGTGACCAAGCCTTTGGTGTTCAAAAGTTTAAACATGATTTGTATTTGACAGACGGCGTTGGCGACCGCCACGGCCGAGCTGCAGCAGCTGCGGGACATGTCGGCGCACCAGCGCAAGCGTATCGCCGAGCTGCTGTCCAACCTGCTGCGCGACCTCGCCGAGATCGGCGCGGCCGTCGGCGGCTCCGAGCTGGACTTCAAGCTCAACGTGGACACCGTCGGCAAGCTGGAGGAGGAGTTCACCGTGGCCAGACTGCATATCAGCAAGATGAAGAGCGAAGTCAAGAATATTGTGCAGCGGTGCCATTCCTTGGAGACTGCCAATATTGACGCCAATCAGAAGGTAATAGTGACATCCTATCACTGATGACTGAACATGTTTTTAATACCTAGCTAGCTTCTTTACATGATTCAAACTAAAAGCCTTAAAGGGTAGGTAACGCGCTTCTAAATCCTGTGGTATTACAGCCGTCCATAGACTACTATGACTGCCTGATGGTAATGAGGCGGGCCGTATGCTTGTTTGCCACCGGCTTAGTATAAAATAAAAGTAACAAGGTAACTGACATTACAACATTATTTTATCATGTAAAGCATATTTGTTTATGATTTCCCGGTATTTGGTCACAGTTGCAAGCGTCAACATCACGGAGTAACTATGTTGCGGCTAGTTTTAGGCCTAATCAGTTAGTCGGTAATGACTGTCCGAAAAATCGAGAATTTATGGACCCAAACATTCATTGTAATTGTTAAGCTAAGTTCACGTTAATAAAACCAGCTTGAAAAGGGGAGAAAACGTAACAAATAGGTCAAATCAATATTACGACCGACATGAACACAGCTCAAGCTTATGATTAGCCTGATCTGTATTAGTGCTGAATACAAATAAACGAAAAGCAGCATCCGACGCAACCACTCGCTAGACGCCGCAAACATCGACGCTAATCAAAACGTAATTACTTCGTGTGACCTAGTTACCACGCGGCGATAGGAAATATTCATTTGTGTGAAGGCCATACTTTAGAATACTTAGAAAGTGCCCGTAATTCTTTTTTTTGCCTTATGTAACTTAATGGTTACGGTCAGTGGCAACGGCGTTATATCATCAACTTTGTTTGTATTTGAAGTCTTAAGTTTTTATAAGATGAATGTGAGGTTGAATGCGATTTTTGAATTAAACTTCAGACCAATGTCTGGTATTATGTAACTTTAGACCATTTTGAGAATCCTATTGCCTAAATGATTGAATCTTTTCGCAAGATGTTTCTTCGGTTTCAATAGTGTTAATGTTATAAACGTGTTATTAGAATTAATCTGTAGATATCGATGTTTGATATTATGTACTATGGCTTTCGAACTTTTGCAAATCCGATAGTCTAAAAAATGATTGTTTAAAAAAAAAATTAAGTATTCTAAAAAGTATGTTCCAAATAGAGTTTTAATTATTTACAGTAACAGTAACAGCAGTATCTCTTACTTTATATTCTATAAAAAAATATATATATATTAACCCTAAAGACCCCAGGTATAACAGATAAGTTACGTGAAAGTTAAATACACTCAAGTTGGAATTCTTTGGGGAAAATTTTACGAATAAACACAATTGATTTTCAACCTTATTTTTAAAGAAACTAAGGCCAGATTGTATGCAACTACGTTTACAGATCGAGGAGTACGAGCGTTCGCTGGGAGAATGCAGACTGCTCATCTCGCAGCACGAGGCGCGCTGCGCGTCGCTCGCCGAGTCCATGCGCGAGGCCGAAAACAAGAAGCGACAGCTCGAGGAGGCCGCAGATACTCTGCGCGAGGAATGTGCTCGCTTACAGGTTCGTTATATAGGCATACGCTTTTTTAACGGATTAGGGGCCGATTGCATAAGAATTTACGACTAATGATTATCGGAACTCTTTTTATAATAAAAGGAATTGGAAAGGGACTTTCGCTAATATTATAAGTTATAAGTTATGCAGTAGGCCCTAGACATCAGCGGCGACACGTCCATTCAACCCGTCCCCTCCGGCTTTATTTACTTTTCGGCAGTTCAACAGTTTTCTTTGGTTACATGAAGAAAAGACAAACCATCCTTGTCTTGCCCGAGAAAAAAATTTACCCGCCGGCATTGCACTGACTTAATTCGAATTACGTTATTTTATTCAAGAGGTTTTTAGGGCATAAATGGCAATGGGCATAAAATCTTTAACATTTTTGTTAAAGATGCGATGCTTTCTATATGAAAGCTTATTCGAGCAAGAAATTTGCTAAAGGTAGATTGGGTTTACCGATCCCATGTATTGTTCTGACTGTCAATGCCAGTGCCACTGTTGTTTGTTTGTTTTTTCTGAGTTGAATGTTTTTTCTGAGATGGAATGCGTAAATAATATTGAAATACATAATGCATTCAGGTTGTACTAGGTAAATTACGCGACAGGATATTCGTGCAATAATAATTGTACATTGACGATTGGTGTCCAGGAAGGAGGCATTTTTTGTCGAAACTCGTAAGTAATGGATCCGCTTACACGAGTCATTTGTTACTAATTGACGTTTGCCAAGGTGCGAATTAATATCCGGCTTAAAAAAATGTTTGTGTACGAAAACGAATTGGTGGTGCAATTTCGTGGATAATTTCTTAGAAGCCCATTTAATTCAGCAATTTCAAAAATCAGTCATGAATTTTGTTTTATTTATTTTTTTGGAGAAAAGTTCTAAAACTAAATAAACTAAACTACAGCGAAATGAGCTTTATCGTTACATCATTGAAAAAAACTTAGCGCGTTTATTTCTTAGTGGTCTAAACTCACTATATTGTATTAATGTAGCATTTTGGTTAGGTTCATTTTGTTCAATTTCACAATAATACTTTGATCTACGTGTCCTAGCAGTTTAATGATTTGTAACTATCAAAACTCCAGGTGGGCCCATAGTAGGTTTATATCACTCGCAGTTTTTAGATCCGGTAACGGCTGCTGTTGAAAAATTAAGCAACGTGTTTTAACCTTCTGGACATTGATTAATGGGATCTATTGATAAGAGCATTTTTAACCTATATATAAAGTTATTACGAACGGCGAAGTATGAACAGAGATGTGAATCATTTATTTGCGATTGAATATAGCTGCAAATCCCAGGCACTCGAACCTAGGGCTTTTTGTTTCAACAATGACACTAATAATTTTAAGACATGTCATTATAGTGTCATTTCAATGTTATCGTCAAATAATTTAACATGCGAGCTATTTTTTTTTTTAAACTTCATATAGTTAAATAATTTACCATATCAGAACTTTCCCGAGAAGGAAAGGAACTCTACGATTTGTGTCTGATTGTCTGAAATATTCATTAAAGCCAGGTTAACATTTGAATATATGAAACCGATTAGTGTTCTCGTGCGTCACGACCCAACACGTCAGACCTACCGGCCGGCTTATTGTCGTGTGGTGTCGCAGGCGGCGGAGCGCGTGTCGGCGGCGGCGGCGGAGCAGCGCGCGGACACGCAGGTGCGCGGCGCGCTGGAGGCCCAGCTGGAGCAGCTGCGCGCCGCGCACGCCACGCAGCTGTCCTCGCTGCGCGACGAGCTGGCCACCGTGCAGCGCAGCCACCAGGACCTCAAGGAGTGAGTTGTCTGTCGCCGGGGCCGGTCTGCGACGGTTTCTTGCTTTACCTAACTTTTGCACGGTTCGAAAGGTTTCCTTGAGCTCATGAAGAAAAGGAAATGCCCTCATGTCTAAGAAAAAAAATACCCGCTGCTATAATGGGTATATATGGCAACTGATATTGCTGCTAACTATATTATGCTGACTGTGCTACTCCCTATCGAATGCTGTTTAAAATATCTATTGTTTGACGTCGAGTTTCTACTGATTGTGCTGTCAGTCCAGCTTAATTCTAACCGGTGCAATCAAAGATTTTTCCTGTGCTGAACGAATTAAACAGTTTCTGATCTGATTCATGTTATCTGTATTACACGTTTACTTTAATTTCAATAAAATAATCGAGTTACAATCCCATTGCACTTAACTTCTATATAAATATTTAAACAGGTGTTGCCTTTACCTTGACTACAACAATCTTGCACTGATATTGTAGCTTACGCACATGTTGCGTTGCGTAAGACATTGGTTCGCTTTGAAACCTCCACAGCTCCGATATGTCTGGTGACGACTGTACACGACAGCGTATAGCGGAGAGCTTGCTCTAAATAAACATTACTAGTAAATAATCGGTGAACGTTTCGCTTGTTTCAGCACGTACCAGGAGCTGACGCTGGCGCGGCAGCAGCTGCAGGACGACTACGACAAGCTGAAGCGCGAGGAGGCCGACAAGTCCGCCAAACTCAAGGAGCTCATGTTAGTGTCCCCGCGCCGCCACCTCGACAAGGCGGCCAAAGAGCAGGCCAACCAACAGATGGTGCTCAAGGGCGAAAGCGACCCCTTCTGGGATTACATCGTATCCCCCAAGAAGGAGAAGCTAGGTTTCGGATACGCCATGGGCCTCGAGAAGGCCGCGGCGACAGAGGAAAAGTCGCTCTCGGCACTCCCCAAATCCTTCACCCGCCATTCCTGCAACATACACCCCCTCCAGTTGCATCTACTTATATCCGTTACCATGATCCTTCTCACCCATCGCTACCCTCAAATTGTTGTTTTGATTTAAGCTTACGTTTTTGATCTGCATGGATCTCTGTACTCTTAGGACAATATTAGTTGCAGTGCCTTTTCATTCCTTGGTTGACCAAAACCCAGGGTTCCATACTAAATATAGAGATCCATGGTTTGACTAAACAATATTAATTTAACGCTTTGCAACTAGCTTTTATTATATTTAACCTAAATAATAGTCTGTTTCTAATGGTAACGTATCTACGTCGCTAATATTAGCCAGTAGTAAAAATAACTCTTAACCAATTTGGATGAAGTGGTACTACTTATTTTGAAATTTATCATATACCTTATTTTTTTATACATTTTTATGCTTCGCTTCCGAGAGTTGTGATGCTAGTCGATAAAGCATTTAATTGATTAGTCACAAACTACTTATAAGTAGAGAATATTTACATTATCTATTTGTAAGATAAGTACGTGTTATGTACGCAGTTTACGTGTATTGTAGTTGTTGACTTCGAAGCATGTTTGATAGTGTGATGTGCATTTTAGTTTACGAAGTTGGTCGTTACCTCGTTACGTGATATGTTCAGTTCAAATACCTACTTGTTAATGAAAGTATTTTTAACAACAGATTCATTGCTCGTAGGTAAATTAAAGTGTTGGTGTAATTTCGTTTTTTGCTAACTTTTACACTGTCTTGTTGTTAGTTGTCTAGTGAACTGATTGATTTGAAACGTTAAATGGGTAAAATAGAATGGTGCAGTAATTTTGTTCTCAAATTTCAACTTTAAGGTGCAAAATTAGGCACAGCCATTCATAGGGGTTGTTTCTACATAAAATGTAACGTTTAACTTATCAATATGTAAATAATTGTAAATAGTATAAATGTTTGTATAGAGAATACGTGCATATTTTTAACAAATATTTTTTTATATATGACAACTAAGCTATCAACTTTTTTAGATATAGTATGGTTCACATGAGGTTGGAATAGGATTGTATTTCGCCTAGTACATTGTATACATTATGTCAATAGGAGTATCTAGTCTAAAAATCGATGCAATAAGACGCTATTTAGGCAACATGGAACCATTAAGTAATAACGGCAATACAAGTATTATATTAGCTTTTAGTACCATTATTAGGACATTCCAATGTTGGCATTTTATCAACATATCATTTGCATTTATTTTTTTTATTTAAATCATTGTCATGTCGCTGTCATGTCTGTGATCACGCATGCTTCAGGCATTGGCCATCGCCACCACTCTTTAAAGTATTCAATTGCATTTAACTAATTACATTATGTCCTTGTGTCCAAGTCACTCCCTCTAGTCTATGTGCACTCGAAATGCCGAAGAGTGATTGTCGCCTCTATTTCTAGTTATGGAGCCTTGTGTAAATAGAAATATATATAGTTCCATAATACCTAGTCTATTTTCAAATTTTCTATTTGGGCAATGCTTCATAATATTTCAAGACTATCTAGAAAGTGTTAAGATTAAATTGATAAATGAACTATTTCTAGATTAGTCTTGTAATCTGTAGTTACTACTGAACATTGTCTAGGATGCTAATTGTTAGTCATTTACAGTTAAGGTCCAAAATGTTTACATATTAAGGACATTGAATATAATGTAAACATATCTGGCCCTGACTGTTAAGTGCTATGGTTAAAAGTGTGCGATTCGGCTCATTTATAACTTGCTAGTAGACGTCCAAAGATTTCCGAGACGCACATTTTCAGTCGTAGTAGCGTAAGTATGAAGTAGACGTAGTGCAGTCTTGTTGCAACGCCTTCTGCTTTTTATACAATTTTGAGTTGTCATTTTATTCCGCACGTATCCCATTCATATTCATTCTGCCGGGAGATGGCGATCCGAAACGGCCTTACAGAACGGGGGCGATGTATATGTATGGGTCGTGCCGCGTGACATGACAACTCAATCGCATCTGTTCGCAGGTAAACTCGGCAATCATACTTTGGTTCGTTTTTTGTTTCAATTTATTTATTTAATAATGATTTTTGTTTCGGTGCAGTCAAAGCGTGGAGAGGCGTGAGCAGGCGCGCGCCGATCTTAAGGGCTTGGAGGACACGGTCGCTAAGGAACTGCAGACTCTGCACAATCTGCGCAAACTGTTCGTACAGGACTTGCAGGCAAGTGATCTCTTTACTATGTTTATCCTTATATTATGCAGAAAAATCCACTTCAACGATCTGATTTTCGTAATAAGAGCAGATGTTCAACCATACAGTAACTTATGGGTATCTAACTAATGTCACATTTGCAGGCGAGGATAAAGAAATCTATAAACTCTGAAGAAGGCGCCGAGGAAGAGGGCGGCTCGTTGGCCCAGAAGCAGAAGATCTCATTCCTTGAGAACAACCTAGAGCAGTTGACCAAGGTGCACAAGCAGCTGGTGCGCGACAACGCCGACCTGCGCTGCGAACTGCCCAAGCTGGAGAAGCGACTCCGCGCCACCATGGAGCGTGTCAAGGCTCTGGAAACTGCACTCAAGGTTAGTACATTGCACATATTCGTACTTATCATTATCACAGAGCGCTTTCGACTGCAGTTCCTAACCTTTTGAATGCTAAAAACAAGTAGGTGGCCAGTCACTGCTATAAAAGCATTTTTTTTATTAAAACTGTTATAAAAAAGTTAATTCATCATTAGTCGAGATGTTAGCGTGTACGCCGCATATTGACGCGATAGGAAAAGCATTCATAAAAGTAAATAGATGCTACTATTTTTATATTTTATACATTAGTTAAAATTAAAAAATAAAATATAATCAGCTAATTTGATTATTTTTTTTATCTGCAGGAAGCAAAGGAGGGAGCTATGCGGGACCGCAAGAGGTACCAATTCGAAGTGGACAGAATCAAAGAGGCCGTGCGCGCCAAGAATCTCGCCCGAAGAGGCCCACAGGCTCAAATCGGTACGTAAGCTACGTGTAAGATATTGAAACAAACCTCCATTTTTCACCTTGAAGCAATTTCAAGGTAACGCTTGGTATGTAAAGTTTTGTATTATAGAATGCTCGTTTGTCAAGTGGCTTTTTAAGAAGTTCATTCATGGACCTCACTATAACATACGCCTGTTAGGAGCATACCTGAGAGACGCAGCGGCTGTAGACGGAGATGTAGTAATGGTATTGTTTGTGTTACAGCGAAACCGATCCGCGCCGGCGGCGGCCACCTGGTGGGCGGCGCGCCCGGCGTGGTGCGGCCGGCGCCCGCGCAGGACGTCAAGCGCAAGTCCATCGTCGTGGGCGGCCGAGGTCAGTGCCGAGTCCGTTACTATACCGCTTGCCAATAGTCGTGGCCCCTTCATACTGACAGACGTAGGTCTGCAAAAACATAAAGACTTTCATAGGTTCAGCAGTTCCCAAAATATGCCATATTAATGTTTGTATTTGACGATTAAGGTTAGATTACTTTTGGCCAACTATTTTTATTCGCTTTCTATTAATATGGACGACGACGTTTTAGCTCCAGAATAATAAGCGATCGCTGTAACGTTTGTTTCAGATGAAAGTTGAAGAGCTAACCGCATCACATCTTAGAGAATTTAAATGGAACTTCATAGGCGTACCTAACTTATGGCGAAAATCATTCTCGAACATTATATCCATTATAATAAAAATACGTGTTTAATAAAAGCCTAATTTAAGCTGCAACAAAAAAAAAGTAGTTATCTTAAGCTTAAATGTCTTGGGCGATCTAATTAATAATGTCAGTGCACATGGACTTAGACGGTATAGCTTTTTGCTAATATTTAAGCTACTTAAAATTCGATATGTATAATTGTTAGGTACCCCTGCAAAAAGTATTACTTTTTATATAATCAGATCCGAAGCGTTGACGATTGCTTATTTACAAAGGAAATAAAATATTTTTATGATATGACAAAGTATTAAATTTAGCTTGATAACGTCTTGAGTGCTGATTGCATTACATACTAAATTAAATATTCTAAATAATCTTAGTGTTATGACTCCGTGGGATGAAATGCGGGACGTGGGACGACGTACGTCAACGTGCAGTACAAAGAGACCGAGCCAGTTACCAAGATTCTGGAATCACTGAGACAGCTCCCGTTTCTCCCATCGGAAACGATCATTATTTTCAAAAGTTGCAATACGTTGTTACGTTAAGATTCGCTGTGAATAATTTGCAGACTTGCATATGCTACCGCACAAATAAAATAAAAATACAAAAAAAATGGTTTAAATTAAGTGTCTATTACGGTTGCTGTAAAAGTCCTCGTAATCACGTGTGGTGGCAAATGCATACCAGTATGCATCTTCGATGTGTAGTTGTAGATTAGGCTTCATTGATATATATTTTTATATATTGTGATAAGCGTTGTTATGCCGACAAGCGAGCATTTATTTAATTACTAACGAAAGCTTGGGTACGTTCGTTAAGGTGTCATGGGTGATAACGAGAACTCGAAACAGACAGGATCAGTTCAGAAATAGGTTGTCGGGCATTGGATTCAGGACGAGAGCGCCTGCGCGACTTGCTGCAGCTAGCAAGTTCTCTGCTGCCAGGCGCAGTCTGCGACGCCGGAAGGATTCATACTTTACATTTTTTTAGTGGGTGATTTTTGTATTCCACCCAGGAATATGAAAATCTCATTCAACTAATAACATTTTTGCTCTGGTTACATAGGAATACATATAAAATAATATTTACCAATGCGTAGTTAAAGCACTTATAGAAGAGTTCTTGCATAAATTAGTGTAGGTTGGTTATCATTCATTATCACCTTTCGCTTAGCTCTCATCGCGCGTCATGTTCACGTTTGCTTGTGATCTGTGATTTTAGCACATAATATAATGAACCCCATCTGCTTAGAAAGTCTCAGTGGTTATTTTAGTTAAGTTCCAAACATAATATCACGGAACGCAAACGATATAAAAGTGCAATATTCCCTTCAAGCACATGATAAACGAATGATTAGTGATGCTTATAAATTACTGGTACCCGATTGGTTGAAGTTCTCTATTTGCTTTTAGGATACATCCGCTTCATTTAGATCTGTAACTTATGTAAGTACTTACGAATGTTATCACGAACAGGGGCCAGCAGTGCCGCGTCGCGAACATGAGGAGTTATGGAACTACGTGAGCCACATGTCAGAAAACCAAAGATAAATCACATTTTTAGATTTATTCATTGAGATTAAATGCCACCTGAAATTCAGTAAGTTATATCCCGAATTACTCGATGGTTCCAAAGCTCCTTGTTTTTCTTGCAATACATATATGATTTAGGTGTAAAGTTATAGTAAATTATTTCACAACTAAGTTAGGGTTCTACATTTTATTATTTTTTATTTATTGTTTCACGAACCAAAATTGTCTCGTTTTTTTCACTTCTAAAGTGTTGTACGCTTTTTTTTTACATACCTCTATTTACATTATTTTTAACAATCATGATCAAATGCATATATTTTTTCATAAAAACGGGGATGTAAGCAAAGATGCATTCCACGAGGAAACTCAAGTCTGTGTCTTTGTTGTCGTTAAGTCTAGATTGTTTTGTTTTGTTAAAGTGTAGGTTCATAAGAGGCTACCCTCGGTTACACGCGCCCGATGGTCGCCGCTCGACGGGGCTCCAGCGCATCGCAAACAAACCGACAGGCTTGCCTTTGCACCAAGTGATTTAGTTTGTATTGACATCTTTTGTATGATGTATTTAATATACAGGAAATTCTCAGAAAGAGTGTTTTCTTGATTTTTATTTATTATAAAAATAAAATTATGAATTTAATTTGCTAGAGTGTATTTCATTTCTTATAATCCTAAATACATTTTACCCCGAGCCTTACTCTGCATCTTAAACTAGATTATAGTATTACTGAACAACTCTCACTATGGCAGCTAACTCAAATCGGGATAAAAATGTGTCCCATAGAAATAAATAATACATTTCTTGTTGATTTAGTAAACTTTTGTTTATACGATTCGCTTGGAATGATGAAATATAATTGCGATAAAAAAATGGCTAGTTAATTGTTTAGGCTTCCGTATCCAAAGGTAATAATAATAAATAGTACGCGTTCTCGAGGGTAGATGTGGAAACCTAAGTGGCGAGTTGGCTATATGTTTAAAGTCCAGTGACACCTCTCTACCCTTAGCCCTATGCACCGGTGTTGCCCTTGAGCCATCTTTTGATGTCGCTTTTTGTGGGGGCCCATCTCGCACAGGGCGAGTCACCGTCTGCCGGAAATAAAATTGGATACCATTTTATTAGGCAGACGTCCGGTTTTTTATCCAATAGCCCAGTAGCTAGTCCATCCTTTCCACCCAATAGCCTGGTACATTCTAGATTCCATTAAAACTCAATAGTCCTTACACCATGGCGGGTGTTGTCTCTGTGCGAGTCCCATGATACGGACAGGGGCAACATCTGTACTTAGCTTAGTGTACCCCTTACATTTCATTAAATTGTCGAAAGGGCCTCTGCGCGTTGGCTCGATCTGGCTCCGCGTATGCCTCCCAAATGTCCGGAACACCATTGTTCCGTGTACGGAAAAGACATATAAATAGTACCTAGATTATACACCAAGGGGATAAATACCTGTTTTGAACGCTACGAAGGACTCTGGTGTAACCCCCGAGTCCAGTGAGGGATCCAAGCGCGCCCAAGACAAAAACAGCTTTATTTCCGAGGAGTATAGTACTCTACTTTTCTCAACTCCTGCGACACAATAAAAAAACCAAGGCTGCTAAAAATCATATTTTTATTTAATAAATTAAAAATGGAAATGGATACTTGACACAATATTGTTAAACAATATCCAGCTTGTGGTGGCCAGTACGACTTTCGGTTCTAATTCTATTTTCAAATCGGTGCGTGTGCGAGACTCGCCCGCGCCCGCCGCCGCTGCCGCCGGGCGGGTGAGCTGTACTTCGCAAATTAAGACTTTAGAACCATAGCAATAAGACCTATATGAGAAGTGAATTCACATTATTAATGAAATTCATTACAACTTTATTACCCGGCTAAAACCAAGGGGGTATAATAATTTGCTTTCGGTAAGTTTTGCATGATATATAATTTGGCATTGCCGAGCAGATGGTGTGAAAAAAACATTGTACATTGTCTGTCAGTCTCAAGAATCGTAAGACGGAAATACGTATTCTGAGTCATACAGTACTATGACTGACCCACCTAGTAAGTAAAAATTTGTAGTCTTCTGCTAGAGTATAATAAAAGAGTACTTAAGCTGCTAGTGGTTCCAGTGTCTGTACCGACAATAAAGTATTCGCCTTAGTCACTACTTTCTCCGAAAGCGACTGTCATCTGCGTCCACTTTAGCTGTCAGGAATTTAGATGTATTTTTATTACCGAAAATGAACTGGTGCTGAATTAAGTGATGTTTAGCAAGGAAATTCAGTGGAAACTAACATGCATAACCATCACAGAGAACTACCTATAGAGTCGCAATGTTGTTCATTTTGTTCGCGATACAAGCTGCCAACACAAGAGGTGAAACGTGAGGGGCGGGAGGGCGTTAACGTCGCTGCGATAGGTTGTCTCAAGGACGACGCGCGGCCGCTTGAGCGTGTAGTGATGGGACATGTTTTTTACCGGAAGCCTAACCGGTAGTCATTTATGTTTGGTAAACAAAAGTAACTATAAATATAAATCAGTAGGTATAGTAATATTATTTTAACTTACTTCAAAAGTATAGGTTAAAATACTAAAGTAATAATCTAAAAATTAAATGTGTATGACAGTAATAAGAGCTCCAGAAAAGAGTACAAATTACGATGCGAAATGGTACAATTTTTTTGACCAAAATATCGATTATAATATTATGTACGAGAGTGGTTTGTTTGTTCATAAACCACTCTCATACAGATCATAATGTGGGTTGGAATAACTTCTATAATTAACAGCCTATTTTAAAAAATGTCTTTTTGAATTAATTAATTAGTTATTAATTAAATTGTTATTGTATGTAAATAGTGCATTACTACAAATACTAGTTATCCTGGATGAGTATCAGTTAGGCGACCGGACTGAAGGTGAGGAACGAGGCCAGAATATCACTTGCTGTCTAAACAGTCCCTAATTCAAAAATAGGACAAATTGTATGAATGGAATCTTGCAAATATATTAAAGTTAATACGTTATTTGTATTTTTATAAAAATACAAGGATTTCAAATAAAATACATATTTAATCACTAGAGATACATTATTCGTATGTTGTTTGTGTAGAGTGTAGACCATAGCTGTGCCCCCTAAGGATTCTCTGTAGACCACCTCGGCCACCATGGACTCCCGTGTTCTTCGGGCGCTGGCCGCTTGTCCCGCCATGCTACGTTAAGTTAAACTATATTCTCAGAAGGGCGCTTGTCAGCGCGAACATCCCCGCCACTCTGGTACACCAGATTGTGCGGGGTCAGATGTCGTTAATACCCGTTGTTGGAGAATGGGTCGCGCACTGGTGTGCTATTCTATGACACTAGACCCAAGGACTCACCAAGTGGATTCTAAAAAGCCCCCATAACATACCTCTATCTCAAACCAGCTATGAGTGCCCTGGGACTTCCTCGAAGTTCATCATCAGGCCCATTCTATGATACTGGACACAAGTACTTACGAAGTGGATTCCAAAAAGCCCCCATAACATAGGTTTACTGGTCTGTGATAACCATACAGTTGCCACTATGCCGCCAACGCTTTTTTGCTGTGTGCGTTCTTAAAAAACAAGTTCTAATATCTTTATTAGTTAAAACCTTAGCATGACTGTTCATTAGTTCCTAAGATTAGGTTTTACCACACTTCATAAGATATTGAAGATTTAGTTACCGGGATGTAGTGTTTCATAAGAAATTAAATGCAGTAGAATATTTAAGGAATAATACTATATTTGCAAGAATTCATTATAATATTTAAAATAACTACCGTCTGTTTAATAATAATGTAATAAATAGGTTTATATGCTTATTGATTAATCATTATTTTTTGAAGTAATATAAAAACAGAGTTATGATTTCCAAAATAACATATTTTTCCATTTTAATGATATTTTCTAAGATAGGTATAAACTTTTATACATATTAATAATGATAATAACTTACAAATAAAATGCTCCAGTAAATATTTCCTCACATAACAATACCCTTCATTTATACTGACTAAAATATCACAGACATCATTCTTGAAACATTATAATATGTATGTATAGCATTAGGTACTTGGAATGGGATAGTGTACACTTAGTACAATTGCACAACAATCTCTTAAAACATATTGCTAAAAATAAATTTGTTGTTTTTAAATCTACGAACAACAAAAACAAATCGAGAGGATTGTAGGCAGAGAGAAAGAACACATTAGTTACTATTCTTATTAAATTAAAAACAACGTAGCAAGTGCCGCTGATGTACAGTCAGCATCATATTTGACAAATATATCATGGCCAGATTGTGATTTCGAACTATGTTCATTAAAGAGGCACGTGCATCGCCTCGATATAATGTCACGCCAATACTGCGCTAGGCCTGTACCTATATATTTTTCTAGTTGTGTTCTTTCTAATTATTTTTACGCTGACTGTACAAAGCATTAAAGAAATTCGTGGCGTAAATAATAGCTCCGGTAGATGGCATTGTAGGTACGTAAACATTTGGTCACTTGAGTCGTGAATAAACTCACGTACGTTGTCTCGCAGGTATAATCAAAATTCAATTGGCATTTGTACGTAGTATCTACTACCGTTTCTTTATACAGTTTATATGTTTTAAACTTATTAAATAAAAAAATTATATACTTGTAATGGGATGGGAGATTATATGCAATATGAGTCTTACAGATAATTTAGGTTCGCGTCTTTCCTGTAGACATTTCGAAACTTAAGGGTTTAAGGGCTTAAGGGTTTCCCCCTCTTAGGTAACATTTTGACACAAAAAATTAACTTGTGATCGTTAATAAGTCATTAACTATTGACCACAGAAAAGACGCTATTTGTTTTAATCATCTCTGTATGACCCATAATTATAATATTGTATTTACTTTATAAATCCGAATGCAACCTATTTCCTTATTCAAACGTCTATACGATATAGGGTTCTTTTTCACCTCGCTAGCTCTGACAGTCCGTTTTTTTGCCGTTAGCTGGGTTGGATGTAATTTTAAATAGTATTAACGGAGTCGGTTAATAGTAAAAAATAAAGGCCTTTACCAGAAATTGTCCTGACTGACTATAAAAGCAAATATGTTTGTACATTTCTAATATATTACCTGAAATTTCCAACGTGAGCTGAAGTAGAGGGTGATGGGGTGATGTAAAGCCGACAAGAAAAATAATAAACCTACTCAGTTAACTGATAAAATGCTAGTGTGCCAAAGTGATAATAGCAGAGGGTTAATATTAATTTATTTTACATTTGTCTTGTTTAACAACTTTATTTTTATTATATTTTTCTACATCTCAGTGGCGGCTTATCTATAGAACCCGATTCTCGACGGCTTGACTAATTTTCATATAGGTACCTGAGCGATTTACCATCAGCTCCTACAGAAAAGGAAAGCCATATTGGCTACGGTTTGCCTAAGAATAATCCTAACCCATCTACAGTAGAGTACAAAAATATGTATCCAATGAAGCCGCTAATTTATTTCGCTGATATAGGTATGTATTATATGACATAATTATTTTTGTATAACTTATTTACTACACTTATGCACCCAAATATTTTATACTTAATTGCATAATAAATAACTAGTATTTGTGGTCTATTTTACAACTATATGGAATCGTATGAATAAATAAATTGAATCCTAGTACTTTATAGGTGATGATGCCTTTTAAAGCTAGTTTATGTCTCATATGTACTGTTATTCGAATGTATACAAAGTACAAAATATTTAACTAAATAATACTATTCTAATACTTAACAATACGTGCGCTATATTTGAAAATTTATTTAATTACAATATTATATTTGATTAGAGACTATCATAAGGTTAGACTTGTATGGGCACATCGACTGCATACCCACTGCACTATAGGTACTAATTGCAGTTGCGTTGCAGTTCATCTGTATCGACCATTCATTACTGTGCATGCGAAATTGCAGATAACTCGACATACTTGAATATCGTTATCGAACCCACAAACACGTCAGTAAATTAAATCGGGGTAAAATACTGTAGGTATTTTTAGTTACTAGACCGAATTTCCATGAATTTGATCCCTGGGTGTTTCCAAAAAACAGTGTACCCATACTACCCGTTAATTTATGCCAGTTTCGTAACGGCAATTAAGACATGAAATCTGAATAGAAAACAATTTTTTCCTTTTTTGCATTTTAATATTGCTTATAATTTATGAAACGCGTCTAAGTATTTATTGAAATTGAATTCTTAATTATCGTCACAAAACTTAACTTTCCTTAACTACTCTCGCTCATTGGAAACACTAATTTCTGGTAACTCGCCCATATTAAACGGATTTATATTCATACATGATTTTTACTGAACGACGTAAGTTTTTAATTTTACTTGTTTTTATATAAAAACATGCGTTAATTTAAAAAATGTAACTTCAAATGTACGCAACCAACGTGGTCATATACATATAATAGTAACCTAAAGGTAAGATAATCTGCTCGAGTAATGTGTATTTTATCTATAGCCAGGCCAAAACGTGCTGATTATAACTTACCATATGGTGCAAATAAATATAATGCAACCATCAGCATTAAAAAAATGTTTATGAAAATACCTTCACACACGTATGGTGAATTTTGGGTTGGAGTAATAAATGGCATTACAAAATATAATTAATAAATACTGTACATCATGCGATTCTACTAATCTTGTTCTATTGCCGTATTGCGATTGTTTTGCGATGACTTGTCCGAGCACTAAAAAAGAGGATTCACCGTGTCCGAAACACTACATTGCGCTCCAAAACATGCTTGGATGCGGGCGTAAAGACAGCTATACTCAAATGGGACCCGGTTGGCCACGTATGTCGTATGCAGCTACAGAGGTGGTACAAAGCAGCTACGGAATGGGTGCCACATACTGGGCCGCGGCGACGGGGCCGACCGAGGAAGAAAATGGAGAGACGACCTGGACAAACTCTATGATTGGGTCGAAGTTGCACCAAATCAGAAGTGTAGGGGGTGGCCTTTGCCCAGCAAAGGGAAACTAAACATGTTTATTAACAATTAAAACAATCACGAGCCCACTAGCACCATTCAGGGTTAGCCAAGCCAAAGCTAACCGGTTAAGTCTATACATTGTTAAGGTGGTAACTCTGGGTGGCGCAAGTGGCGTTAGGTACTTTATCACTTTAACCCTTTACTGCATACGAAGAAATTTATGGGTCTTAAAATTTTCAACTCTATTAGAAAGTTCAAAATCAAACAACAATTTTTACGTCATCCAGTAAAAGGGTTAACTTTCATTCTCTAAATAATCGTATTTGCTAGCATACTTATATTCGCACTGTTATCTGATAATTAGTAAACCTTACTGTTAAGTAACACTGGCGGACACTACGCCTACAGGCTTCACGTGTGTTCTTGTTTCCTATTCCGTGTTCGTTGGTGGATAGATGACGTCATTTACTACCAACGTGTTAAGGTCTACCAATGGTCTGTCGGCACTTGTACCTCAGAGTGCATCGTAAGTGGAAGTTGACTCATTGGACTGTTGCCGATTCAAAATGTGATTCGACCCATTCGCTTTCGAAGATGAAGTTCTGAAAGTAAACAAAATACGTATACAAAAGTTACTTATCATGATAATACATAAAAAACATTTTTTTCGTTCTAAGGAGCATTTTTCTCTAAGGCACCAATACCAATAGTGTAAGAGCTATACAAAAGTTGGAAATTAGAGACGAAATCTGATATATCCACTCCGCTCGAAATACTCCTTATATTACAAAGCTGTGATGTCATTCTTATGTAGCCGCCTTCGTAAAAATATGGAAAAATAATATTACTATTATTCTGACTTTGAAATATTACGTTTCTGTGGGATTGAATCGTACATTTGTAATTTTTCATTAAATTTTTTATTCGAATCATAAAATATTAAGGTCAATTTTCCCTTTATTGTGTATACATTTTTTTTATAATTGTTTGATTTGATGATGGAGTGTGCTTTGACATAAAACAACGCCATCTTATTGACTGTTAAGACCGTCGAAAAAAGCTATTAGCAAAAATTAACCAATCCTGTATTCGTTGTTTAGTCGACATCAAAGATATGATCACACTTTTGCACGTTTCGCCCAAATAATTTAAGTGCAAAAGTGTAAAGATATTCGAGCGTTCACTGTATTCTGTCCCAACCCTAACCATGAGTTGTGACATTAAGGTTTTCGCTAACGATTATCGAATTCTATCTGTGCATCTCGCTTGTACTATTTTAGTGCCAACGAGATGCACAGATAGCAAAGTCGATACTCGTTATCGAAAACCTCAATGTCACAACTCATGGCAAGGGGACTTACCCAAAGAACGGCAAGATGGTGATGAGCTGCGCACGACTGGTGCACTCTCTCAGCTCGGGCTGCACCAGCAAGACGTGCCGCAGGTACGCCTGCAGCGCCACCCGCCGGCTCTCCACGAGGTGAGCGTCCTGCACAATCACGTTACAGTCCTACTTCATTATACTATCCTCAAACCAAACAGACGACTGAGCCAATAAACGCCGGCGGCCGTAGGGATGGCGGCATGTTGATACTGGATTTATTTAAATGTCGATAAGATTGATTATATTTTCATTGCTTAATAATGTAATTTATTTTTATGTTTTTATTGGTTTAAGTTATTCTCTGTATCGTGCTGATAGCGCAGGTCATTAGACTATCACACTAATTATTTTACATATAATAACACAATGACACAGTCATTAGGGTACGCCGATTTTATTATGCTATATATATGTTAACGTCATATAAGTATGTTAATATCGTTATTTTCAAATAAAATAACTACTTAAGTACTCTAGATTAAATCTAAAGAAGGCTCTTGAGGAATTGTACCAAGGATGCTGGCGGAATTTCCTCGTTGTATAGCAATGCTGATAAGTTGCGCGAGGAAGCCGCCAGCTCTTAACTAGTTACGTCAACCAGACGTTTCGTGATTTCTGCAAAATGTTTGTGCGCGCTGGGACCCCATGGACCTAACGTCTTAATAGTTAAAGTTTTCTTAGAGAAAACGTGTGACATTTCTCTTTGGTATAAGAGCTGCACCGCCATATCCTCCTAAGGCCCACCATACAAGTAAAATGTTACTCGAATCCGTTCTCTATAGTGTAGGAAAAAAAGTATAATTTCTTTTGTGTAAAAAAAAACAAAGAAAACAATTGAAATTCAACTCTATTCCAAATTTGTTTAAAGTAATTAGTACAACAGGCATGCCCGTGGGCCTTACGAGGATATATAAGGATTCCCTTAATCTTTTTACATGCAACATTAAATAAAAAGGACCAACTATTTTTACGATGTGTGCATTTCATAGTTGCTAGCACTCGGTGTGACTTGGGTGTAACAAACATATAGCGTGACCGTCTACACCCAACACCGCCATCTAGAAACTGAGTTATAAACTAAACATAACTCTCGAGAGTCTGTATTATTTATAGTGCGATTCATACTATAGCCTTTCAATCGCCTTGTATATAAAGGGTGCAGAAGTGAAACGTAAATCAAAATCGATGCAAAATTAAGCAGTATGGGTACATAAATAACATTTCCTGCCTTTGGCATTAAAACGTTAAGTGCCAACAACCATGAATTTTAACTACCATGAAATTGTATAAGGCCCAGTGCTTGCTGCGAACAACAAAGCATTACTCAAGCAACAGAATGCCGCCTAACAACATTGCAATGTTATTTCAATTTGAAATTTTTCGAAGTTTAACGTTAGGCACTTCGGAGTTGGACAAACAAAAAATTTTTTTGGATGTTTTTGCGATTTATGATTTTTTCTTCACGGAACAATGACATTTAACGTGGTATTAGAAGATGTGAGAGATATAAATTGTAATATAATAGACATAATATACCCGTTTTCGTAGAGTTTTCTTTGGAGGAAAATTATATGATGCTATATCTGGATGCACTTTCTTTAGCTGCATGTGCAACTCGTGAAACTTCGCATATCGGTGATACACATTCCATTCTTCTTGGCCGATTTTAAGGAATATCTGCAAAATAAGACAAGACATTGTTACTGGCACGACAGTATTGGGTTTTTACGAAACAACTACACAGGTTAACAAATAATGGAAAACGCGCATGTGATTCGTTTGGGAAAGTTGTGTTGCAGGCGATAAACTATGGTGATAGTTTTCTATTAATTAATTTACAAACAACACAAATCTATACAAGATGTAATGATTTAATACGTAACTGAGAACATCTTTTTCCCCTCACTAGCTCGTAAAGCGCTTGTTTATCCTTTAATACGAGAAGGTAAAAACGCATTTTATCCACCAGTGATTAAAGTAAGTTGACTTCTCATAGCTCTTATTGCTATGGTTTTAAAGTCTAAATTCGCGAAGTACGCTCACTTGCCTCACTCAAATAGCTCACTTGCCCCCGCGGCGGCGGCGGTGAGTCGCACACGCACCGAGTTGAAAATCGAATTAGAGAACATTCGAAAATCGTACTGGCCACCACAAGCTAACCAAGCTAAAGACACCTTTTGTAAAAATGTTGAATGTATCTAAACGCAAAGAAAAAGTTAATGCGATTTCAAAACGTTTTTTTGCATGTTTCACTTTCCTCGCTGTAGTGAGGGGAAAAATTTTGTGTTACACACGGGTGCAATTGTAATTTAATTCTCGTGTATTGAAACACTCGCTACGCTCAGGATTCTATTTTAAAACCACTCGCTTTGGTCGTGGTTAAACTATAGAATCCATTCGCTTGCTCGAGTTTCAATCCCACACTCGCAGTTAAAATACAATTTTGCACCCTTGTATAACAAATAACTATTGCCACTTTGTTAAACGGTCGACATCAGTCAGGACAAAGATTAAGACATAAGTTTTACAGTACTACTTCAATTTAATACAGTCATTGTTAATCAAGAAAATAATCAGTTTTTTGTACTTAAGCGTGAATATATTGAAAATCGTGTACTTATATTTTCCTTTATGTTAATATCCCTAACCATAAACAAAGGAAATAAAACAGAAATAAAATTAAGAGATGAAGTAAGTTAAAGCCCCACAGATATCTGCCATTAGGTATATATATTTGCAAATTGAGATATTTTCTACAGTTCGCGGTTAAGTTTTTGTCGCATTACAATTGATTGATTAACGTGCCGTATTGAATATCTCTTTATCTACGTACATATCATAAGTGCTCTAAAATGCGTTCAGAAACCATAGGCCATGACCAGCATTACCAACCATCAGAAATAAATGGAGATGTAATGTTAACATTACCTACTGAAATCAGTAGGTTATGAGTTTAAATTTGGAACAGCTGTCAAATTCAAGTGGGGTTTCTATTCTAGTATCTATAGATATTAAAACCAACGAACTAGTAATACTATAGAAACCTGACTCGAGCTCAAAAATGACCCCACGGCTAGTGTGCTGCGAACGATCAGCTGAGCCGCGGCGGAGTTTGACAGCTTTAGTAGTACAGAAGCTTTCTATGACATAAGATGTCAGCTAATATAAAATTGTTAAATTAAAAAACACTATAAAATGCCTTCTTGAGCGGTCAAATAGTCCCGCAACAACTGCACAAAAATACAAGAAAAACGATGGGATCCATTGGTTTGTATAAGTTTAACCCTCAATGTGATAAACAATTATTTAAAGTAACATATTTTTGTATAGACTAATACGCTGGACCAAATGTCGTATATCTATACTAGTTTTATAATGACTTATGCCTTTATGATACTGAGTGACAGATTGGGGATTAGGTTATGCGTCAATTATACTCGCAAGTAAATTATTCATATATTTTCCAAGTAACAAGCAATTCCTAATATTTGCTTTTATCTCGAAAAACAAGTACGCATGTGCCGCTGGTAAACTTTCCGACATAATTATTCTAGTTTCTCGGAGGCCCCGAAAATATTTTATTAATCAAAATAATTTTATAAAAATGTGTACGTACAGTCATGGAATTTAATTTCCTACCTATTTCATTTAAATAGACATTCGCGATGCTTTATGGTCGAAAGTTGTATTTCTGTATTAGTATTGAGATGTCAATACGTATTATCTGTGATTGCACTTATTCTCTTTGCGAAAAGTTACCATTTTCTTTCTAATTCTCAAAGCGTGTCAGCTTCTTGATGGGTATTATATTCTTTGCGAATCTATCTACTGCGAACCTCGAAAATTGAAATTTCTTTACTTGCATCCCTATCTTTCCAAGATTGAACAACTCAGTTCATCCGTTTTTGGCAAAGTTCCTTGACGTCCCAAAATTCAGTACTCCGCGTCAATTTAGTAAATCTGTTGCCTCATTATTAAAACAAAACAATACGTGCGATATATCAAAGTAACATCCTATTCTAGCTTAATCTTATGGTGACAGTTTGCTATACGATATTGAATTGAATTTGTAACCCACCTAGGTTAGAAAATAAATTACTTCTCCAACACATTATTAACGATATACCTTCTTATAAAGTATGCACAAGAGTAATCTTAATAACAAAATCGTGTGTAGAATAATATTCATATAAATTGGTTCCATCTCGGTTAGTATCATCCCTGTAAGTTTGACAACGCCATAATATTGTAACGCCGCGCATGAGGTTTGACACTTTAAACTTTTATGAACCAATCACAACTTTTTTTAATAGCGCGAAATTGTCTATTGGATAAATTCTAAGCTGCTCTGACATATTTATGAAGAGGGGATAGCTGTCAGTGTCAGCGCGCCTGGGGTCATTTTTGGAAGGGATTTTTGTATGGAGAGCTGTGTCTATATATATTCAGTCACCGATTAAAACAGTCATTGACACGAAACGCCAATTCGTTATGTTTTTTTAATACAAATCGAACGACATTAGAACTCGAGTGACAATAGAATAGGGAGTTCATTCGCTTGTCTATGGTTTAAAAAAATATTTGGCTGAGATACGAAATACGCAACGCCGCCATTCCAAGCTGTCATTTGTTTTGTTCGTTGACTTTTTAATGTTTCAAGTAACACTAGTAATAATGCAGGTCATGTTCCTACGGTTCCTGAACCCATCTTAAAACACTTATGATATGTGTGTAGATAAAGTAGTGTATGCAACTATACATAATTAGGCATTACAACAATCGTGTGACATTACCCACACTCTTGTTGTAATGCCCTTCATTATGCACAGATACATAAACTACTATTTTGTAATTCGACTTGATAATGGTAGATGCTTTGGTGCGTAATATTGTGTGCGTAATACTATTGACTTGACTGTACGAGTATATCCACTGGGCTATCCAGTGATGACGTTTGACAATCCGCTTTAAATATATATATATATCTGAATATCTATCACCTGATATACATGGTAGGACTGCGACTTCTTCCCGACGAGAAAAGCGGTGGGGATGTAAGCCTTCACGTTAGTTTCAGGGTGGTCCAGTATCTCGAGTTCGGATCTGCTTTCTAGTTCTTGTAACCGTTTTTGTAGATGTTGATTGAATTCCATCAGCTCAGCATGCATTTCCGCTACCTGTGATCAAATTATAATACAATATTGACGAATATATGACGACCGGTCTGGCCTAGTGGGTAGTGACCCTGCCTATGAAGCTGAAGGTCCTGGGTTCGATTCCCAGTCAGGGCATTTATTTGTGTGATGAGCACAGATATTTGTTCCTGGGTCATGGTTGTTTTCTATGTATTTAAATATTTATATGTATCTATCTATCTATTATATATATATCGTCGTCTAGTACCTGCAACACAAGCCTTACTGAGCTTACCGTAGGACTAGGTCGATTTGTGTTAGATTGTCCCGAAATATTTATTTATTATTTTATTTATTTATATTCTACAATACAACATGAATTAAGAACCGATGTCTCTTGATGTTCTGTCACGCTCGATTTGCATTATGGTGGTACTTCATCAGTCCAATATCATTGTTTAATTTCTATATATCCAGTAATTGAAAATATCTTTGAGAGTGACCCATTTTAGTTATCGAATATCTTGATTCAAGCTTTTATACTATTTGCGTAGGCATTTTAAATTAAATGTCATGCGCAAGTAATATTGTATTAAAAGTCTGTCTGTGTAATAAATTTGATGAAGTTAGAGAATTTTTTAAATCAAAATGCTTATTAGACAGAAGGAATATCACCCTAAGTTATGAACTTAGGTAAGTGACTCAACAATCCCTGCAGTTGTAAAGGTAATACAACAAAAATGGAATAACACAACAACAATGTAACATAGTCCAAATTAAATGTGTTACAACGTTGTCGATCGTGTTATAAACTATTTTGATTTATGATTAAAGCCTCATTTAGACCATGCAAGAACTTGTATACGATTTTCATTACATTTCGGGGTTATGTAAAGCGACCAAATTCGCCGTACGCCGATAGCCCGCAATGTTATGAAAATATATACAAGTTCTTGCCTGGTCTAAATGGGGTTTTAGAGACATACCTGAACTAGTTTCCTCTCGTACTGATCAGCTTCCTGCTCCTCGCCGCTGTTTTTTAAAGCAACCTTCATCTCAACAGCCGACATGTACTGTCTTAACTGTTCTTTTAAACGATCATTTTCCCTGACAAACAAAAATAATATTTTATGTATTTACAGTCGAGTTTACAAATGTGTAGACCTTCACCTTCATCCATTTAAACTACTCTTAGCGTGGTATCATGGCGACCCATACTTACCTATGTATACCTAATGTCAACAAAAATTTACAAAACCATTTTCATGTACCGACGCGACTATGGCAGTCTTCACTGAGTAACTTATTTAATTTAATTATATTATATGAACTTACTTGCTTAGATCTAGTATGATTTTCTCTAACTTAAGTATTTTTTCCTTGCTTGTTTGTTCAATATGATTGCACTTCAATTGTAAATTATAATATTCCTTTTCCCTTATTTCTAAAATGGAGTGAGATTTGTCTTCCGGTACACTTTCGTCCTCTGTAAAACACAGCTCCAGACAAGAAGTGCTTCCATCAATGCTGCCCGCCACCTCTTCACTGTCGCTTTCTGATATCTTTAAATTGTTAATGCTCGACACCGATATGTCATCTTTACTTACATTATTAGTATCTATGCTGTTAGATGACGAAAATATTTCTTTGGCACACTCTGACAATTTTGAAAGTATTTGCGACGGACTGTCCATACCTTTCACGCTATCTGGAAAGAAATGTCGTAAGCTATTCTTGTATTCGGAACTGGTGGGTTCGCTTGTGGAAGCTTGAGGAAGAGTTTTCGGGTCTGGAGAATTAAGGCATGTAGCCGGCGCGCTGTTCCATAGTGAGTCATCTTTCATACTCGGCGAGCGTAACAGTTTTCTGTCATCTTTTGTTTTGTTTTTCAAATCGTTTTTGTCAAATGATATAACCTGCCGCAGCGGCTTCCTCTTTACATTTGAAGGTTTTACGGGAGCCGGCAAGGAAATCACTAATTCTGCTTTGTTTGATGGATTTGCTTGCTGAGTTTCATTTAATTCGGCTCTGTCAATTGATAATGCAAACAAAATTGTTGATAATCCTGAAAAAATACTGATTATGAATAACTCTGTCACACAAGGTAGCTTAATACTACTTACATACAGTCAGCAGCAGAAGTAGCTAAGCATTTGAGGTGTTCAAAATGAGGTCAACACGTCTCTATTGTCAAGAGAATAAGAGCGCGTGTAGGTCATTTTGAACACTTCAAACGCTTAGCAACTTTTGCTGCTGACTGTAGAATTTAATAACCCAAAGCAAACAAATGATTGACTAACATTTATATGGTATCATTGCACCTTATGTATGAGACATTCAAATTTTTTTCATCCATTCATAACTTCTGAATGGATGAAAAAAATTTTAAGTACCTATGGTTAACCACAAATTATAACCATTTTATTAGTATGAGATGTATACTGAATAGACAACTCCATCTTCATAGTACTAAAGGCAGTGGCAAATACCTTGATTTGTATTGAACATGAAATAAACAATAATCAATTTAGGGTTAAGAAATTGAATACTAAGTTAGGAATACCTGAAGCCATGTTAGGTAACTGATATGCTAATTCATTGTTTCTGACTAATGCACCTTCTTCATAATACTCCATTAGCAGCCCGTGCGCCACCCAGCTTTGAAGATATCTGGATATTTTATAAGTATATAATAAACTAACATTTTATAATATTGCCAATCAAACACAACACAAAAAATATTGACAATCAAAATAAATTAAACAATAGTAGATTAATTAATGTAATTACTATAATATTTTTTGCTTTGCGTTAAGGCCGACTGGTAGAGAATGCCTCTAGGCATTATGTCCACCTTTTATAAGTTAAGATTATGGTTTGTGATATAAAATTTAAGGAAATCAAATTTTCACCATGCCAAGTTATTAACATATAAGTATAAAAACAAAGCTTGAATGAATATAGTTGCTGACCTATAAATTTGACCACTGGATAGTTACATTTTAAGATTTAAAAAAATGAAGCTTCATTATTTAGTATGAAAAAAAAAATTAAAGTTTTAATCACCTGAACCACAATATAATATCTGAGTTAAAAAATAAAGCGTTTTTTAATAATAAATTACTTTACAACTTCATTAATATCATATCAAGCTAATATCCAACCTTTCAAGTGATCTTTCATTTAAAGCAGCCCTTATGAATGCCCTAAAGTACCCAAGGGGAGTGTTGATATTTGATAGAATTTTAAATCTTTCCTTTTCATGCTTAGTGAGATGAAGACATGTATAACTCCACAATGAGTTACCTGAAATAGGAAATTGTATACATTAGTGTTAAAAGTAATAAGGTAAAAGGGGGATGACAGTAAGTTTTTTTAGAAGGGGTAACATTAAAAATAATGATTTGCTTTTGTATACTTATTTGGTATACAGGGTGATTTTGGGGTCATGGAGAAAGAGAACAAGGCATGACACAGAATTAATAGATGAACCTAATTATGTGAATCATTAATTATTTATCACCATAAATAAATATTATTTTTCTGAGTAGAAAAAACAATTTGCTTACAATTTCATCCTACTCAATGTGACATCTTGTTGCTTCCCAAACTGCAAATGTCATGAGGCAGAGGGTGGCCATGATTTTGTTAGTTTCAAAAATATTGAATAAGAAAAGATAATTACTAATTAGCCTTGTTTTGGTCAAAAACCAATATAAGATGATATTGACCAGTTGCTGAGATAAAAAAAACTGGTTCTAGATCAACCAACCCAGAAATCAGTCTGTATATTGGAGATACGTAATTTTACTCCAAATAAAAAATCATTAAATCATGCCCCAATTTACCTCACTGTAAAGTATCATATAGAGTAAAGTATAATAACACAAGGTACACACCAATATTGACAATATTAAATGTAAAATTTAACCCAGCAGTCACTAAGGTTTGCAAAGCTGAGTTAGATAAGTTAGTTCTTATGCCATGACTGAGGACTTTCTCCCATTTCTCACAAAGTTGTACTATTCTGTAAAAAAAGGAATATCAACTTAAAGAACATGGAACAAGAAAAATATTGCAGTTATAAAAACAGGTAAGGCAGTGGTCATTGCAGTTCAATTCAAGTATGTAATTTCTTTGTTTCAAAATTTAGGAAACATGAGAAATATTAGTTCAAAGGTTTTCAGAGGAGTAGAAAGTAACAGTTTCAAGGGTGCAGATACTAGATAGCAAACAATTACCTAATATCATCTTCTGTAGCAAGCTCAGCTTTACCTCCAAATCGATTATGACAGTTCTGAATACATGTCTGCAACTCTTGTGATGCAAGTTTAGCTGCTTCAAACCGCTTTTTTATTTCCTCTTTGGTATCCATAGCATTTGCTATTGTACTTAATATTTTACTGTTCTGTAATTGGGATTATTTTTATTATTACGTATTTCCTACACATGATAGAAGAAGCAAATAATTTTAACAAGATAAAAAGTGAAACAATGGCTGTAATAGGAGTACACACAATGTATTTCAAAAGGTATAATAAAATAAAAAGTTATATGGTCTGTCTAGTGTAACCCAGTGACCTTAAATATAACCTGCACGCCGAAAAATGAAATATTACTTTATTGTAAATATTATTAATCTTACCATTATTGTTACGAGCGCGTTCCCTGTTTAGAAGCCTCATACGATTACAAATGTAAAAATTATAGTTACTTCTGTAACATTATAAATACACATGTTAGATTACAATAAGAATAACTTAATTTTATTAATAATATTATTTTTGTAATACAATAATAGACTGCCTGCCTGTCTGTCTATCCCCTGTACCACAGTACCACTCATCTGTCAGAAGTTAAAACTGTCACTGTCAGTGCAAGGTCAAAACTCAAAATTCGACTTATGCTGCTGCTACACATTCGCGCGAGTAGCCAGGCGAATGGCGAGGCGAAAAGCGAGCACGCATGTGTATGCGGCCGTCTCGCTCATCTCGCTGCCGCCACGCCGAGGTGAGGAGGCGAGTGACAAGCCAGCATGTCTAAACGCGGAGTTCGACGAATAGCGATGAAAGGCAATGTGCGGCGGCAGCATAACGCGTAGTTATAGGTGCGTTCATACCATGAAAACGATTTACCAAAGAGTTCACCCAAAAGTCCAAACATTCCAATTGAAAGAATCAGATAAACTGCGGCGCTACCGCGAAACACGATATTCGTAAATTTCGGACGATTATCTCTGTCACTCTTATGACGCCTTAATTGGAGTAAAAGGGAAAGATGCCCGAAATATACGAACTTCGATGTTCGCGGTACCGGGCCTGTATTAATTGACAACATACTGTTCTTTATTTCCATAAACTAATAAGAAAAAATAGATCCTACGGTTATTTCTGTGCATTTACATATAATATAAGATAGTACGATATAATTCCATGTCGAGGTCTCGGGTGAACCATAAAAGCTATTGACTCAAATGTTTATTTATCAATCAATAGTAAGTAGTTAAAGTAGTAAATAAAGTATAGTATAATTAAATTCGCTTGTACGAAAAATAAGGATAGTAATACCAACATCATTTCATGTTTCTCATTTCGCTTTTACTCGCGATCTCCATCGGCTTTAATCTAGAAGTTTGGAGTACTTCAACGCGGAGTTAGTAGTTTGTGCTCTGTGGAACGGTGGAACGACAATTAACGACATGACATGACACACTACACAATAAAATGGCGTCGAGTCTTTTTGGTTGAAGTCTCCGTTACGTTGATGTATTATACGTATTCAGGAAAACGTGTATGTTTGCTTAATTATTTGTGACTGTGCTTATAAAACTTTAACTTTACTGTGATATTAAACGTGAAACCTCATTATGAGTAATTACGATGACGAACAATGCGAAGATGGAGAATTAGCGCGCAGCCCTGTTCAAGACGACGAGGACATGGATTTCAGGTATTTATCTTAAAGACACAATTTATTACTGTAACGTTCTGCATAGTACTGAAATCTGGAACAGCCTAATGTTTAAAAATCCAGCTTGTGTTACAATTTTTCTGCCACATGACTCACACATACTTCAGAGCCACGAGAGGAGTGAATTGTATAACTTTTCTTTACGTAGTGTTAATCGAAATTTACGTTTCATTGTTTTATGTACAATGCTCTCAGTGCATTCGTTATTTGAAACTGATCATATTACTGTCTTTTTATTTATGTTTACATGAAAATTTTCTGTCAGGAAAGCATGCATGCATGAGTTTTGCATAAGCAAGTGAACACCTATAATAGTGTAGGACCACTTAGGACACACAGATTTTTAATAAAATTTCTTCAAATCTATAACAACAATGCTGTGGATTAGTTAGTAAAAAAAAGGTTACCTTAACTTGTTTACTTATAGTTTGTCTGATGAAGACCGTGATAATGCTGATTCTTTGGAGATCAAGCCTCCACAAGCTGTAATACGACCATCCCATAGAGACAGAAGAGGGCACAAGAGATCTGCCAAAGACAGATACAAGGAAAGTACAAGAAAAGATAAAAAACACATTTATAGGTAAGAAGGAAGGTGGTGAGGCTAATTCATTACTTATATTTTATATTTTACTAAACTTGTTACTGCATTAATGTTTGGTACCGTTAAAATAATGTCTTAATATATCATTTTCTTCCATTTTTTACACAGAGACCGTGAAAAGTCTGATAAAACTACCAGAGAAAATTCTAAAGCTCTCGAACGTGATGATGTGTCCAAAGACTATCATAGAGATAAACAATACTACAGGGAAAAAGAGTCTTATCGGGAGAAAGAAGTTAGAGATAAGGAAATTGTTCGTGATAGAGAAATGAGAGATAAGGATGTGTATAGAGAAAAAGACCCTTACCGAGAGAAGGAAGGATATAGAGAGAAAGAATCCTATAGAGAGAAAGATCCTTACAGAGAAAAAGAAGTATACAGAGAGAAGGAAGCTTACAGAGAAAAAGACCAATACAGAGAAAAAGATGCTTACAGGGAGAAAGAAATGTACAGAGACAAGGAGGTCTACAGAGAAAAGGATGGATATAGGGAAAAAGAGCCATACAAGGACAGAGACCTGACACACTACCGAGATCGAGAAATGTTTAGAGATCCTTCTTATAGAGAAGCAACAAGACCAAGGGAAGCTTATAGAGATAAAGAGTCACAGAGAGAAAGAGATGGCTATGTTAATCGTGATAGGCAATATAAAGGCTCAGAATCTGAACGGAAACATCAAGATGCTGAAAGAATAGAATCTAGGTTGAGGTTGCTAGCAGAAGATGGACATACAAATCATAACAATGAAAAAGAAAATAGGTCATCTGGGGATAAAGCTTTAGAAGACTTAAGAAGTAGATTATTAAGTAAGAGAATGCAGAGTAATGATCAGAAAAGACAGAGTGAGTATACAGAGAAGGAAACTAAGTCTGAAAGACAACCTGCTCTGGATAAACATCAACAAGAAAGAAGAAATAAGTTACTAGAAGCAGGTAAATTTTAATTATTTATTACATTAAATTCTATTTGAATAGTTCAACAGTATTATGCTTTTTGTGTAAGTCTAATGTGAATTCTATATCTTTTCAAAACTTTGAAGCATATCACAGCTTTTGCAAGCTACTCATTCTATTTATTTTTGTTTTGTTTTGCCATTCACCCTTTAGGATGGCTTAATTTACTATGACTATATATAAATGAGACTGCCTTTTTTAGAAAGAGAAATGGAAAAAAGAAAAACAGAATCACGTAATGAATTGGAAGCAAGACGCGAGGAACGTCGTCGTCGCGGTAAAAAACGCTCTGCATCTTCTGAGGAACCAACTAGTAAAAAGAATAAATCAGCCCATTCTCCACACTATGGAGATGTTGTCACAGTGTCTGATGCTAGTGATGTAGACCTTAAGAGTGAGGCAGAAACTAATTCTGAACATGAGGAAGGTAAGATTATTCATTGACATTATTTGAATTCCATATTCCACATAGTTCCAGTTGCCTGTAAACAAGATCTATAGATAAATTTATGAGATGAATCAAATAAAATAGCCTTTATTTCCGAAACTAAAACGGTATTACATTAGGATTAAAACTGACACATCTGGTTGTCTGGATATTTAGTAGGATTTTAATTAGGCAATTTAAATTTATTGAATTTATGGAACAGTTTGAACTTGTTTATAAATAATATTGCTTTATAATTAGAGTGCAGTGTTATAGTAGTTAAAAATGTGCTTTTACCCATGTAAATAAATTAACTTTTGTATCACATGAATCTCATGTATGAAATCAAATAACAAGCTGTTTCAAAATTTTAGGTGAGCATTCAAATACTGAAACAGATGACGGTAGTTCTAGTACCGACTCAGACTCTGATGTAGAGTCAAAATCAGAGGATGGTGATGAAAATGAAGAGGATAGGAAAACTGAAAAAGAAGAAGAACAAAAAATTGACAATGTAAAACAAAAATCTAAATCACCACCTATTCGTAAATCAAATCATGGGACACCATCTTCAACTGAATCAAGAAGGTAATTTAATCATACAAACTACTGCCTCAGTTTCATGTCAAACAGTATGAATTAAATCTTACTAATATTTAATGTTTCTTGTTAGTTTTAGATTTGCTTATAGCTTTGAACAGTTATGTACTGAAGCTAAACAGTAATCAGTCAAAATGATCAATTGCAATTGTTAATGATATTCATTTTTTATTGTAGGTCACTCTCCAGATCTAAAAGTAGAAGCCGGTCTCACTCTTTCTCACCTCCTCCGCCCGGGGAAAACGGGAAATCAGCAGATGAGGCACAACCTAAGGAAGATGAAGAGCAGGTTCGCCTCAGGGAAGAAGTTATTAATGCTCTGCCACCATATTTCCCTGCCTTACAGGTAATTATCGTGACGACATACACTACTCTGCTGAAATAAAGTGATAGCAATTACTTTATTGATGCTTGGTAGCTAATGCCAGACTAAATAGATTTTTTTGTAGATTGACAGCGTTAGTGAAGTCTCACAAGCATAATATGTAATTAATGTATAGTATTCTAGAGTTCTTATAAAAGTTAAAAGATTTATGTGGTTATTTCATTGTGACTTCTGTTATTGTATGAGTAAGTCAAATATGTTCATTGCCATTTAAACAATAAAATTCAGTTATCAACAAAATAAATATGGTGATATTATAAACTGTTTTGACATTCAGTTATTGATGTTATTAGTCATTATTTTCTTCATTATGTAATTTTCTTTAAGTTTATAGATTGCCTGACTAATCATAATCCATTTCGTAGTGCTATAGCCCTAAAGATACTATGTTTTATTCAAAATGAAACTTGAAAAAGTGGGAAGCAATGTGATTTCCTTATAATATTTGTTTGGAAAAAATATTAACTAAGATTATTTACAGGGGTGTCGATCAGTTGAGGAGTTTCAATGTCTGAATAGAATAGAGGAAGGCACATATGGAGTTGTTTACAGAGCTCGAGATAAAACTAGTGATGAAATAGTTGCTTTGAAGCGACTGAAGATGGAAAAGGAAAAGGAAGGCTTCCCAATTACATCTCTAAGAGAGATCAACACATTACTTAAGGTAGGTTAACAACTTCGTTTTTTTCTATTAGAATAAGCTCACTTGAGCCATCTCAATGCATCACTGCTGGCTGTTTGAAGGTATTTTGTTTGAATGTGTCATTCTCTTAGAAGATGGACCAATGCATCTTGTGATTAAATTGAAAAAGGACCTAATCACAAAGACCACTTATGTCACTTTTCACATTAATCAGAAGAAGGTTATTTTCCAGAGAATGGCACTGATTTAAGTTTGCAATGAGGCAGCTTGTTTGAGCCGCAAGCTGTGAAGCACTTGATGGCTCATGTGTTGAATTCAAATGATTAATGCCTTGTATTTTATTCCTACAGGCCCGGCACCTCTTACCTGCAAGAGGGTTGTGCTAGAGGTGTGACCCAATTGCAAGGGTTAACAACTTCGATACACGGGCGGGCCTAAGTATCTTATAAGGGATTTATTCCAGGGGGTCAACCCTTCAATGCTTCCTCATTTAAATATGTACGAACGAAATGTTCATGAATGAGTAACTATTTAAAAAGTTTAGCTACATTATTGAGGTACAAAGTTATTTAAGATGGCGATACAATTTTCATGATAGTTTAATTGAAGTGCATAGGAAGATCATATCATCACATCTATATCAGGTAACTTTCCAAGGACCGATTACACCGAATGATGGCAAAATGATGTTTACACCGTGACACTGCCATTTCTGTGTCGTTGGTCCTTTAGTTATTAAGTATAATGTGTACAGTAACGTTTATTGCATAAGTAAAGTTAAATTTTCCTCTTCTTAGCAACTATTTCAGTGTCACGAATGTAAAGACAGAGAGAGGTGTAAATATAGTTAATAGCAAACATGTCAGTGGACAGGTAGGATTCTGTAGGCCTATTGGAACCGTATAAGTTTCATACAAGCTATTAGCACAGTAAATGAAGTTTCGAAACAATTGTAAATTACCCTGAAAAGTTTATGTAAAAGTGGATATTTCGAATGTTATTATTTCGTTAAACTGTCACGTTTGAGAGTAAATAGATACTTTTAATGTAACATAAACATGTAGGCACTCCCCTTTTACCATCTCGTGGCGGGATACATGTTTTTGTCACATTCAATGTATCCATATTTTCAGACGTGACCGTATTACTACTGCGGAGATATAACTAATATTTTTTTCTCAGTAATTTGAAATAATTATTGTCCATGCTATGATTGAATTATGCTATTATTATTAACTCTATTGAAAGGGAGTGTACATTGTAATGCACACTGGGCGTTACGAGGATGTTATCTATTCATTTCGCTTGACCGCTATTACGATTGTGCCACTTTCATTAAGCATAAAAACAATTATTTACTATTTATAAAAAATGTGTACTACAGTTTGTTTAGAAAACAACTTTGTTCATTTTCATCTTAAAAAATGGTACTTATAAAATGGGAAATACCTTGGCAGACGCTGTCTAAACAAGTAACAAGTATGGTATGGCTGTTTATAACAAGTATGGTATAAAGTATTGTAATATATAAATATATACACGTAAAAAGTAAATTATAGTAAAAAAGTTGTCTCTGTATGGTAACAGTTCTACCTAAAACTCCTCCTCGCTTCGCTCGTCGTTGTACCTAACTGAGCTTTGCCTTAAGGTTGAAGACGTAGGTTGTTATAAAAGATGTAAATATTGCAGATTATATCAGTCCTACATCCATCTGAGCTTTATACCTAACAAAGTTATATCACATTTTCGTTATACGATATTACTGTTAGACCAGTAGTTGTTATATTACAAGTTCATTATACCTGATGATAGTTATAAAATGAACTATCTAAGAATATAGGTATTATATTGTTATATCAAAATTGCATTGTCCCTTCAACGTTATATCGACTAAAGATATATCAAAAGTTGTTACACGGGCCGTTACGCACCCCGCCCTTACGATGTGACAGTAAGAGTGATGTGCAGTTAAAAATAAATTCAATGAAAAATTAATGTCGATTGAAATGTTGGTCTCAAAATACGATGCCCTATTACAGAAGGTCAAAACACGTAGATATTGATTTTTGGTACTAACAAAAATGACTGACAAAATTATGTTTAATTTTTTCAAAGGTGGCGCTGTTCACGCCATGGGCAGTGACACACGATCGTCCAGTATGTGCCACAAGGCCGCATAATTATTTTCACCTTGAGATTGAACACTGTACTCAGAGTGTAGGCGCCTTTGCTTCATTTAGGATTCGTCGCCTTTAATATTTAATTTTGCTCCACTGTAACATAATCATAATCTAGTGAAAGTTAAATTCCTCTTAATATTTTATGCACCAGAATACAGTTATGATATCATGTTTGGTGTTAGCCCATAGTAACATTTTTTTTTAATATTATGTAAAGGGTCTAGCAGCCAAAGGAACGAGATGTAGCCCATGTGCCCACTTGAATTGGTGAATGTTACTATATGTAGTATGAGTGGTAGACGTGGTAGTACTCAACAAAGAAAGCTTTGATTTTGTTTCGATGCTTTAGCTGATAATTATTATGAAGTTTAGCTGACAAACGAGTTTGACAAAAAATCTCACAAAAATAAATTGTTCACCCCATCTCTGCGAAAGTTCAAGATATGGCTGAAAGCTGTAGAGATTACTTGTTACTGGGCAACAAACAACGGCATGAATTCAAATATTCCTTACCGGGGCCACATCTGCTTCTTTAGCTAAACACATCAAAAAGAGTTGTAAAAAATCATTAAGCGTGCTACGCTAAGCACCTATTAATTAATGAGTTATTAATTTAACTCATTACCCTACTTTTAGGTTTTACAGCTGTCGGGCAAAGTCTTAAGAATAAATTTGACATTATGACCTTTAAATTTCGAACGGCTCTACAAAAACAAAGAATTTGTTACATGATTAATCTTATTATAGAAACCATACAGGAATTGGGTTCACGGACACTACTTTGTCTCAGAATTAATAAAAAAAGTACGGTTGCTAGGAAAAAGCTTTAATTCGCCGCCATATAACATTCGGATTGACTTTTCGTATGCGGTTCCTGAACTTCTTGTCGAAAGCTTATAGTGTACATGTAACTGTACATTATATATTAGGCATAAAAGTACTGAAACGACTTCAACGAGAGAAAGCCCCTCTCAATTCGTCGAAAGATTTTAAATGTATGTTCACTGACTTGAATATGGCTGGACACCTTAGGGAAAATCTTATCATATTACTAAGGGTATATTTATTCTCAGGTGTCCATTTCGTATCAAATAATCAATAATTATTATTATCTGATGATGGGTAGGTACCCAGAAAATGAAGGGAAACAAGTTGTATAGGGACACATAAAGTGATTTATAGCGTGTCCCTGGATAAAGTGCACAAACCAAGAGGGATGAAGCTAACTGCAATATTGTGGACAAATATGAAAGATAATATTATAATGCCATAATTATTTTTAGGATTTCTAAAAACGTACTTAGGGAACTTTTTTTATCAACACTAGATATGTTGACGCCTATGGGCTCTATTGATCTAAAACAAACGTAATTAAATAATCATAAAGAATTACTAATTTTGATTAGAAAAAAATCTGGAAAAATAATAAACACAAAAATTACTTGTTAACAAAAAAAAAATGTTTTTTCGTCTAAATTCGTAAAAGTTTATCGATTTACCCAATAATGTCCATATTGCTGCATAAATTATTACTATCAGTAATATATGATATTATGATGAGCTTTTATTGAAATCCAACATCCTTAATGAGCTGTTAAACAAAAACATTGCGTTACAAGGAAGAAGAAGGAAGTCTCCGTTGCACGGAACAGGGTTATGTTTTCAAAATGTCGGGCGTTTTTCCGAGCCTTGGTTTGGTATGCTTAAGTAGCTCTACACTCACATAGGCGGTAAGCATTCTTATCGAGGTTTAGGTATTTTTACGGGGGTGTTTACCAGTGCGACGGCCTAAGTAAGCATAGCGCAAAGTCTGGTCGCTCCTGATGTTAAGGTTGCGTGTGACGTGTTTTTTTTTATAAATGGCAATGAGATATACGAACATTATAACTTATGGTAATATGTAAATTATTTAGAGTAAATCGATAAACTAATACAGAAGACAAAAAACTGTTTTTGAATTGAAAAATCAGGCTTATATTTGTTCAGATAATACTTTCGCATTATTTCTAATTCCATTAACCATTAGTAATTGCTAATGGAATGGAATTAGAAGTAATGCCTTCTGATTACAATTACGCTTATCTTAGATCAATAGAGCCCGTAGGTGAAATGAATGGCAAGCTCTCTTGTTGTGTCCTATAAGTTCTACTGCATAGTAACCCTTCCCTAAGTAAGTATTGGTTACTATTAAAAGGCCCTCCGTTTAGTAGTAACCAATAATCACAACTTGGAACTATGACAAGGGCAAACTATAATAGCACCTTCTCTGTCATACCTATTGAAAGTTTAATACGACGATCTTGGTATTATTGTTATCATGGCTCGTCTATTTCTAACACTAACTCTATGATATACATAGATTTTCTATTATTAATGAAGTAAAACTGCAATGTTTGATTATTTATTTCAAACTAATTTTACTAGTTTCATCCCTACTTGTATGTTCACTATATCCAGGGATAGACTTTATATTCAAAATCCATGTAAGTAGTGATGATGGAAGGAATAACTCCTTAATTATTAGTAGATAATTGTTTGTATAAATTGTCATGTACGCTTGTATAGATCGATACATACATTTTAAGTTCCTTTGATTAATTCAGATGGTTATATGCTGTTACCGTTGAAGCTAGCTTTTGCTAAGCGTCCCCGTGACACCCGCCACTGAACGGTGAGGCGAGTACGCACGCAGTGTTTTAGTGGGTATTCCCTTCCCCCTCTTCTAGCAGTAGGAGGGGCTGGAAGAGCGAGTACCCCACGTAAGACCACACCCCGAGGCTGGGGGAAACGTAAACGCATTTCACTCCGTCAAAAAAAAGGGCTTAGAGCTAATTCTTTGTCTATTGTAACAGCACGTACAGTCAGCAGCAGAAGTAGCTAAGCATTTGAGGTGTTCAAAATGAGGTCAACACGTCTCTATTGTCAAGAGAATAAGAGCGCGTGTAGGTCATTTTGAACACTTCAAACGCTTAGCAACTTTTGCTGCTGACTGTACTACTTACCACCAGAAAAAAAGGTAAAATGATTTTAACCGGTTATTTAGTTACGACAAAATTGCGATATGATTCAAAATTCGACTCGCCGACACTTAGCGATCGTAGGGACCACACAGCCTCGGCAGGTAGTTTTCCATTAGTCCAAAACGAACTAATGGAATTTCCATAAAGATTCAATTTCCATAGTCGTAGTCGGGTAAATATCACTTGTGATTTAACTCCCAACAGACAAAAAGTTAGCCGTAGGGGCCAGTTACAAAGCTAAGACTATACTTGAACTAAGAACTATAATTGAACACCAAAAAATGTTCCTTGCCAAGAACTTTTTATTCTTTCATTTATATTGGAAAGCTGGTGCTTCTTAAGTTCTTATGTGATTATATTAAAATTAATTAGCAATCTTTAATAATGGATGTATAGTTATATGAAGTCTGTTCTTTATTTTGGTAAAAGTGTGCTGCAATACTTTTCATAAGTAAAATTTTCTGTTTTGAATGTTAAGCTTTTTGATATTTCGAAACTACGTTGCAAACACAACAACGGGTTGAAGTTTGTCATTAACGACATAATATATAAAACCTATTTTACTGAAGTTATGTTGCAGTTGTGTTTGTAAGATACATACAAACATATTGTTCTATCTAAAGTAGGTTAGACATAAGTTTATGAATAGGCTTGAGTGTTTTGTATGCTCGCCGTGGCTCGAAAATCCATGAAGTCGACATAATATGTAATTTTTTTTAATACAAAGTCAAATTCTATAATTATATATTAGCTGGCATATTTAGTATTGTTGCTTCATTAATAAAATAAAAAAAGATCATTCTTACTAACATCTTAATGATAAACTGGAAAAGTTATTCATTATTACGAAGTTATTTTAAAAGCCAATACCTCAGACATTTACAAATTCAGTGATATAAGTTATACTTAAGTTAATTCAAGAACACATTTTTGATATCGTTACTGGAAATATTAGTCTTAGTTTATTTTGTTGATACACACTTTAAATTTGTAATACTTATACGAATACTTTCACTTCTGTTTTTTTTGACATGTCTACCTATTCTATGGATTCTGGAACCACGGCGAGCGACCTAAGAATATTTATGAATAGTCGAGTCATTCATTTCTATTTATTTGTGTGTTGATATAGACTTTTCTTTATACATATAATAAAACTTTTGTTTGGACACCATCGCGAATCGTAGTATATTTAAAAGTTGTGACTGTAGATCACCTTTTCTTAAGATGGTAATTAATTAAGGAATGTTTAAAAGAAAGGGGCTAACAGATTTGTATCCAAGGATAAAGGAGCCCGTAATCTTTGTGTTCTAATTGTAATTCTCAATATCAAATGGCTTGACATATAAAAGGGAAAATTAGAACTTCAGTTCGCTCCCGACCGCCGGATTTAACGCTTTTAAATCTAGCAAAAGCCAGGAAGGCATCATACACATTAAAAAATTACAAAACACACACACAGCCAAAAGATTTAGCAGGTTAAGCTAATAAGAGTGGATTTAGTTATACTTTTAGGTCGAGAAGTGACTGGATCTAAAATCGATCTTTTATCCATTAAACATGTTTTGTTATAAAATTCAACATGTCTTAAGTACCCAATTGTCAACAACGTATACATTTAAAAACATATTCAAATATAATGTATATTATATGCAATGCAATGCCAATTCTTTGTCACACTTTTATAGATAGCTAGGTAGGTACAATCAGCATCACATGAAACAATTTACCAAACATATTTGTTATTCTGTACATTTTTTACTAATTAAAATAAAGTTTGAGTTGAACAGTTTTTGTCGCATTCCAATTTTTTATCGTGAAAAAATATTTGTATTTTGGTTGCGTTTTTCCAAGTGCTATTACTGACGGTACATCAGCAACTTAACATTCGTAAGTTTTTACCCTTATGCCAACGAAACTGAAAGAGATCTTATTTCAATTAATTGTTAAAGTGTTGTTAGCCTTTAATTTTTAGGTATCTGTTACGTTTTTGGGACCTTGTCCGTTTTTGGTTACCCGAATCATTAATAAATATAGGATAATCGTAAGATTCCAGTTGTTATACATTTTAAACAATTATAAAATAGTAATACTATCTTAAACATGATGTAGCACCCGGTGTTTCTAATGGAAATTGTCATGTCTGTACTGTAGGTAAAACACTTCACAAATATGTGTGGTTATATTTTTTTATAGTTGCTATGTAAGAACATCACGTACCTGTGCACATGTTACATTGTATCGCCATTTAAAATGACATTGTATCAAAAAATATGTTATTGACATAATTTGTTATGCCTTAAAACTAGATTAAGTTTATTATTCCACTACTGTTTTTTTTAAGTGTAATTCCATTTACATTATTATCTTTATACTTATAATGTATTTAAATATTTTAATTATCAGAGTTCTAAAAAAAACATCTAAGTTTTAATATGGTCTGTAAATTTAAATTGTACAGTGCTATTCTTTTCAAGCCCTAAACATATTGACATGATCATTTAGAATAACATTTAAGAATTATGAAAAGTTGTGGCTGTTTTGGTATAGGTAGGTGTAACCATTACTGCAACAGTATTTTTCGAAGAACTCTAAATTATACAAATGTCGCCATGCTTGTTCTCCTGTCATTCTAAAATAGATATTTTATTTGTACGGTCACGTTTGAAAATATAGATTCAAGTGATGTGACTCTCATACCGTGGCGTTTAGTCTTGTCACATTAAGAGCGTTATCACTTATCACAGTTGAGCGTACGCGCTACTCTCAACGCAATACTACACAGCGAATTCGTGGCGTATTCACTTCCTTACTAAATCGCAAGTGTTATAAATTAATTAAATTATCCATATTTTCAGTCGTAAACGTACTACACCGTTATAGTACTTGTACAACCAAAGTTTTTGGTACGGGAATAAAACTGCACCGCTATTTTTTTCGGTATCGTTTAAGATACTGTTTAAGGTTGATTGTTCGTGCCTTGGTTCGCTGAGGTCTTATAGCGAGTCTCTTACGTCAGGTCAACAGCGTACAGCATACCTTTATATTTTTACCGGTTAGTTTACTCTTAGGAAGCGCAACGAAAACTCCCTGGATTGTACAGTATTATAAGCTAAGAAATATCATATCTTACTCATAAAGCGTTTAGTCACTAAATGTTGTTATCAAAAGGCTTGAATAGAATAGCTTATTTTGTGATGAACTTATTTTTTTAATGATGTATACAGTAATATTTATCATAAACCCCATTAGCAATTGACAGAGAAGTATTTCGTCATATTATTTATTTCCAAGTCTTGTTTGTCAATTATAAAGTTAAGGTCTTATAATTGCCTCTTTTTTACCTAATGTTCTGATTAGGAATGCAATGTAATCTGGCTTTAAGTATAATCACTTTTAAAATTAAGTTATGGTAATATATCCCTTGTTACTCTTAAAATATTACTTCTTGTACTCAACTGAGTTAATACACCACTTAAACGCAAACTGAAAGTTATACGTTCGCCTCCGACTGATGTATATTTGTTTTAGACCATCAATGTATTGTATTCCATACCTAAATATATACAAATTAGAATGAAAGTTTACTAGGTGAGTATACATACTTTTTGTAACATAGGTGATATATTATCATGCATAGACATGCATTTGAGAACAAAATGAGAGTGGGAATGGTTTTATAAATAATGATAATGTAATTTGTCAATTGTTGTCTGAAACTTTGGCCAGGTCCCATTGTTCTTAGTACTGTCAATTAGTAGAATATTGAAATTAATGGTCCTGGATAAATAATATATCTTTGTATGAATTCTGATCATTAAAATATTTAGATTATCATTATTCTATTTTGGTTGCTGGTTGGTTTAGGTTTTCAGTGGTATAAATTATAACTTGCCATCACAGTGCAATTGACAGTGAAAATTCCGCACTGTTGTTGGTTATAGTGGTCGTGGTAAAGATGGATTATTAAGCGAAACTTGCTTCAACTGAACTGGAGTGGTCATGCTTGGAAATCCATCTAGAGAGTGGCAAAATTGTCCTCAAGACATCGCCAACATGACGGACAGTGAGTTGCGCCCCATTTTAACTAACGAGCAACACGCTCCATTTGCTTGTTGCAGGGCCAACATCCGAACATAGTCACCGTGAGGGAGATCGTAGTAGGCTCCAACATGGACAAGATATTCATCGTAATGGATTACGTTGAACACGACTTGAAAAGTCTCATGGAAACAATGAGAGGAAAGAAACAGGTGTTCTTGCCAGGTGAGATAACTTAACCTTGCCTATTATTTACGTTGAGTACTATCGGCGTGGAGTAGTACGCAATTAATAACATTATATCTTTGACGACCGGTCTGGCCTAGTGGGTAGTAACCCTGCCTATGAAGCCGAAGGTCCTGGGTTCGATTCCCAGTCAGGGCATTTATTTGTGTGATGAGCACAGATATTTGTTCCTGAGTCATGGGTGTTTTCTATGTATTTAAGTATTTATATGTATCTATTTATTATATATATCGTCGTCTAGTACCTGCAACACAAGCCTTATTGAGCTTACCGTGGGACTAGGTCGATTTGTGTAAGAATGTCCGAAATATTTATTATTATTATTATTATATCTTTCAGGAGAAGTAAAATGTCTAATGACACAGCTGCTGAGAGCCGTTCACCATCTTCACGACAACTGGATATTGCACAGGGATCTAAAGACTAGCAATCTTCTTCTTTCACACAAGGGAATACTTAAAGTACGTAATACCTCTCAATACGTTAATTGTTTTACACTTTTTACAACATAGTCGAAATTATATTTGTAAAATGTTTACAGCACGAAACTATATTTCTGTGTAGCATAAATTCGTAATGTCTAAAACCTAAAAGTCGGCATTGGATTCTTTTTACGTGACTACTGGTCATGTATGTATATTTCAATGTCTCGTAAAATCCCGCACTTATTTAGTAAGACTTACTCTGGAACTTTACTTATTTACGCATGACAGGTGGGCGACTTCGGTCTAGCCCGCGAGTACGGCTCGCCGCTGCGCCAGTACACGCCCATCGTCGTGACGCTGTGGTACCGTGCGCCCGAGCTGCTGCTGTGCGGCAAGGAGTACTCGACGCCCATCGACATGTGGAGTGTGGGCTGTATCTTCGCCGAATTCATTACCATGAATCCGCTATTTCCTGGCAAGTCGGAAGTGGATCAGTTGAACCGCATTTTTAAGGTTAGTGTTTCCATCCATTTATCATATTTGTGCTATCTTCAAACTCACAAACAAAGAACTGCTTATGATTGTAACAATTAAAACATATTTACTATATTTCCCTACCGTCTTCTTTTTGCCTTACATAATGATATAAGAAAAAACATTTTTACGGTGAAACCACAGATGTTTCAAGCGTAAAGCTGATTTAAACTTGGACCGAAAGTTGGCTCGACGATGAGCAAGCAAAGCTATTCTATCGTGAGACTAAGGACTTGGATAACCGGCCCAGATATGGGATTAGGCCTGAAGAAGGGGAGATGACTGCTTTTCTATCACGCCTATACTAATACGTGATACCAGTAATCGTTTTATCAGTAGGTATAATTCTATTAGTAGGTGTAACACTTATGTAATTATTAAATTGCGTTGACCAGGACTTGGGCACTCCGTCGGAGCTGGTGTGGCCAGGCTACAGCGAGCTGCCGGCCGTGCAGAAGATGACGTTCGCGGAGCACCCGGCCGGCGGGCTGCGGCAGCGCGTCGGCGCCGACCTGCTGTCCGAGACCGGTCTGTCGCTGCTGCAGTCCTTCCTCACCTACAACCCCGCCAGGAGGATCGCCGCCGATGCAGCGCTAGACCATAAATACTTTCAGGTGAGCTGACATACTTTTAACCTCTTCTTTTATGTATTTTTAAATTTGTACCAAATACCTAAACAACAGGTCCTAATAGATTTCTTGACCTTTTCGCCGTCTTCCGTGACTTGCACTGCAGTGCGTTACTGTTGCTACTCGGTCGCTACATAATTTAACTTTTTTTCAAGTCACACTAATTGAGTATACTTTTTTCTGAAAGTACCTTATATGTTTGGTCATCCTACAGTTCTACCTCTAGCTGCGAAAAGCTTATACCTCGCCTTTGTACTGTTTATTTTGTAATATACCTAAACGTTTTATTACACATTCTATGATAATATGAAAAGTGAACATTATATAGAAGAAGTGGTTTAGTACTTCTCGTGGATTTATTTAGTTCATGATAATATTGTACTTCTTATATATGTATAGGTATTGTGTTTGGTCAGTTTGTAAGTATTTACAACATTGTTTTAATTTTGTTTTTTGTTTTTTAATTAAAATAATCATACATATTAGCATTTTCACACGTTCGCCTCCTGTTTTACTAAATGCTTATAATAGGCCAATAGAAATTATCTTTGTAACTCAGAGCATGTCACTAGCATTTTACGAACTTTCTCCTATGCCAGTTGTATGGGAATACAACTGTTTTTTAACACAACTATTGTGTCGCCGCATTAACCGGTAAACTTATTTAAACACGTGTGGATACCGGTATAGGAGAACGATCTTTAGTGACACAAATATGTCTCTCTGGCATAGGAGTTCAACATTTTTGATCACGACGTCACGTCACATTGTAGAAGGTTTAACAAGATCACAGACGTGTCCTCGGGCCGTGTTACTGAATAACATGTTCGTCAACAGGAGCAACCCACCGCCATCGACCCGGCCATGTTCCCGACGTGGCCCGCCAAGTCGGAGGGCAAGAGCCGCAGCACGCACAGCCCTCGGCCGCCGGCGGGCGGCGCGGCCTACGCGCAGTTCGCGCGCGGCGACTCGGACGAGGCGCTCGGCTTCCGCGTGCAGCCCGCGCGCTCGCTCAACGTGGCGCCCGGCTTCTCGCTCAAGTTCTAGCGCCCGGCGCGCGACAAAACTCGGGGACGGCCTCGCTGATTTTGTTGAACCGCCTCCGATCGGACGATTGATTCGCTGTACGCACCCCGGAAACTGCCGATTTTTGTGATACGTTTTGCCACCCCGACAATCTAGAGTTCAGACGTTTAAATTTGAATTATATTCCCGACCGATGTATGATAAACCGACTGGTCGCGCATTTACTAAACGAGTCGTTAGTTGTGTGGTCCGTTGATGTTTAGCACAAAAAGGATTTCTCTAGCTTGGACCTACTCATTGTAATTGTATTTATTATCAGATCTCCCGACAGTCTTGTTAAATCCCATTTGAGCTCATTATATGAGATTATTCGCATCTGTATCGTCTTATAAAGAACCGACGTGCTCGAGAGATATATTAATAAATGCTGTATGATGTAGTGTGTTGTGCAAACACGGTTACAAAAAAAAAAAAACACGTGTACTTATAAATTGTGTATGTATAATGCGTAGTCGGTATTATTGATCAATATAAATTAGTCAAACACTTGGTGTCATAGCAGATGTATATACATAGATGGATATTTTTGCATTACCTACATATGATGTTAATGTGGCCAGTTAAAATTGTGTAAGATGGCTTATCAACCGTACTAGAGAAACTAATGATTCTTTTTATTGGATGAATTTTCTTTTTAGTTAATACCAGATTGTGTAAATAAGGTTAAAACATTTTTGCTATTAAATCTGTTAATGGTATACCTTTTCATTATGGTAAAAATAGTATAGTATCTTAGTCTTATTAGCGTTATAATTAAAATATGGTACAATATAACATGTTTTGACAACAACAGTTTTTTTTATTTACAACAAACTTAACTCACAAAATAAATATATAAAGCACCAGTAAATCAAATAGGACACTTCTCAGGAAATCGATAGAGCACATACTAAGTTTCAAAATTCTGTGAGAAGTACCTATAAAATGAAATCAAATCCAGATCAGGTTTGTTTGTATTTAAAATAAAAGCCAGGGTAGAATGAGGTAATTGCAGGGTTTATCGTCCGGCGTCATTGAGTCCCTTGGGCAGAGCGAGGAGCGAGTTGATCATGTCCGCGTTTCGTTTCCACGTGCGGTACTTCGTGTCGATGAGCGCGTTCGTTTCGATGATCAGTCTGCCGCCCACGTCTCCCCTGTACGCGTTAATCATGGAGTGGATGTGCCGAATGTACTGTAAATGACGCATTTGATAACAAGAAATATATATATATAAATGAAATAAAACAACTACGTAAAACAGATAATAATCGTGATTATCGGGTCCACCCGATGACCACGAACGCTGCTAAGGGGTACGAAACGTCGGGATAAAGTTTTAATAATGTACGATTCTCACCGACCGGGTGGAGTCAGCGCGGGCTCAAGCGCATTTAAATGGTTGCCAAAGAAATGTAGAGCTTCTGTACCGTAGTCATATTCCATATTTGAGTGTTTTTGGCGCCGCTGGCGGCCGATCGGACGCTCGCGGAGGTGGACGGAGGTTCTCGGCCGTCGTTGCGCGTAATCGGATACTTTTTCCGGGAGCCCCGCACGTCGTCGGGCGCAGGCACATCCCATGACGTCCGATCGGCGATAGATTTATTCGCCCCGAGAGACGCGGTCGGCTGCCTCCGGGCTCTCGAGCAGCCGCTGACACGTGGCGGCAGCCGACTCCGCCCGGCCCGGTCAGTGGGAATCGTACATTAGTATACTCTATTTAATCCGTTTTAGTTGTTTTATTTCACGAGTCATTATCGCGGCAACCGACGAAAATATTAAATGTATATAAAATGTATAATATTAAATGTATAAGTTTTTCTGTAACTATTCCAGAAACAGATAGCAATAGTCCATTGTTTTAAGCTCCCAACGATCGTTTTTAGGCAAGTATAGGAGATGCTGTATACATAAGCAATGTATACAGCATCTCCTATACTTGCTTGAAAACTATCGTTGGAAGCTTAAAAAGCTTCTAACGATTCCAAGCTTCCATTAAAACAAAAGGCTTGATTTGCGAGCAAAGTATCGAGAAAGTAGTTGCGTGAAACATTGGGACTTAAAAACATTTTTAGTACGTTTTAAAGTCTGCTCTCTTAGGGGTTCCTAAGAGCAGACTTTAAAAGACTTTAAATTAATTACTTTACCTACCAATCAAGGAAACCTCCTATCTATTAAATTGAACATTTTAAACCAAGGTTATAAATTTAAAAACAAAATATTTGTGAGTCAGAATAAAAACGAGAATTACCATTTATAACTCCGGTAACCTCTATAATAGTTATTTCAAGATAGAGATATGCAGTAGTGTAATTTGTGATTTGAAAGCTAGACTGGCTACAGTCAACGTCAAATAGTAGCAACCAAAGTAGCCAAATTTATCGGTAAACAAGTATAGACTTTAGTATAGCAATTAATAAATAATAAGTATGTGTTAGGTATTTGGCGACTTAGACTGCTACTACTTATGACTGTGTCTAAAGTAGGTACCTATTCTACATCACGATTATTCCCGAGTTTTATCAATTTTATCATGAACTTCTTCAAAGCGCTTTAATTTAATAAAGTTAGGATTTATAAGCTCCAGGATAGGTGTCCAAACACATTAAGTAAGTACTTATCACCAATATATCTCGAATGCAATGGTGCCATACTTCCTCGTCTGTAATCTCCGGTTGCACCGACGGCGCCCGATAGGTCTGTCGCAAGTCACGTTCAGCTACTCCACAGACCAGAACCAGTGTCACCAGCAGTGTCGTGGGGTGCCACCTCAAGGATGCCATACTGCCACAAAACACGAATATAGTTTAAATATGAAAGTTATTACAATCAAGTGTAAAAATTTGTTCACTGCCAAAGTTTCAGAAATATGTACCGAGCAACTCTATTGTACAGTAAATACGGTTGTAGGACGTATTTATGAAAGGATTCTTTCGGTACGTATTTTTGCACTTGACTGTACAACAAAACGGGACTTTGTCGCATGTATAAACTTAAATTACCTTCGACGTTACGAAAACCACTTTTTCCTCGTGGTTAAAAAAAATAAGAGGATTGTAATTATGTGTAAAAACCGCTTGTGAAAATAAGTAGATACCTGTATTTACTTAATTTCTTAAAAAGCGACCAGAATTTTGCCACCTTAGAATTATGTAAGTTAGTTCACTTCTATTGATAGACAGACTTTCCTAAAAAACAATCTTTCAGGCTTTAGATTACTTATCTGAAAATATGAAATAGAGATATCTATGGAATATATATAAAGTCCTTAACCATGATCAGTATTTCGTTTATTGAACAATTTGCACAAATAAAAGTTGAAAATGAATATCATAATGGGCCTTACTAAATTGGATCAGAAGTATAAACAAATACCTAATTGAATATTTTATTGTATTAAAAAATGCGTAATATTTTATATACCCACTACTTGTTATGTACAGTCAGCAGCAGAAAATACTAAGCGGGCGAGGTGTTCAAAATAAGCTTTGACACGTCTTTATAACACATCCTTACTGCTGTATAAATAGAGATCATTTCACAAAACTACATGAATGATAAATTGATAACACCGTCGGGTTAATTATACGTCTGGTATAAATTTTTTTTTTATTTTTTTTTATAATTATTGTTCTTACGGCGATTTTCTCATTTAGATTTTATTATAGACAATTCTAGATTTGTTTTAATAATAAATAAACAAATAATGTGTTACAAAATTTGGATAAACATACAAAAGCTTGTACTTAGTTAACGTTAAATCCTTTTACTTGTAAAATTGTAGATTTGTTGGCAAAGTTTTATTTTTATTCAACTTCGAAATCAACTTTGATGTACCTAATCCACCAACGTTAATTGTTATAAATTGTTAGGTCAAGAGAAGTATTTATTGTAAGCAAGGATGATATAAGTAGGTCTAGTACCATCTAGTGTTTCACAGCTGCATTATAGATCTCTGTTTCATAGATTGGTTCGCTAGCAAACACCCCCAAAGTAACTACACACAATATTCGACAGGTGGCGCTTTGTGCACTTAGTACCAAAAATATACGTTTAACCAGCAGTTGGGAGAGGCTGGGAGAACGCGGATGTGTGTCAGTCCCTCCTTATATCATCATTGTTTGTAAGAAATATCTCAACACTCAACTCAGATATTAAGCATTTTATATTGAGATCTTTCAAAATATCTTAGTGTCGGCCAATGCATTTACAACTGTATGTAGACTGCATTACGTATCATTGTAAACGAAGGAACGAAAAATATTATTATTTGTATGTAGAATAGGAAATGGTATCGATACTATCGATATGATCCATTCAACAAATTAGGGCTTGACCACAGATTAATAATATGTAGCAAGGGCTGGACTCCCTTAACTTTGGGCATATCTACAGGGAAGGTGGGACCAAAAATTAGTTTTTGACTTTTGTCTTAAATAAATTCATTTAGTTTTATTTAATTATTGAAACAGCTTGTTTGATTAACTTTGTTTTCTTGTCCTCCGGCTGGTCTTAAAGCTTTTGTGATCGGCAACTGTGTTTTACTGCCTACATTACAGTACCTAGACTACTGATTAATTGAGGCGTAGCTAAAAGCTACAAAATCAGCGTGTATGGTGTTGCGTTTCTTCCCTTTGTGCTCTCTTAATCATCTTCGCTCACCATCATCAGATCCGCACGACGACGTACGATGTCAACTCACTTATGGTACCTACGTATAATCATAATTCCATGACGTGGTCCAAAAGTGTCATTTTAATTAAAATGACACTTTTGGACCACGTCATGGAACTTCATAATTAATTATGAAGATAAAATATAGCTCTTTAACAATAGTTATTACTTTGTCGTTACGTTGAGCAGGAATTTATAAATATCGCACACAACACTCAATTAAGTATTTAAAAGCACATTTCATATCTCAATGGCATTTCGTTAATAGTCCTCTACTTAATCCTCACATAGGTAATTAGAAGGGCGGAACTTTTATCTTCGAAAGGCTGGCATTACGCTACCATCCGGTTCTATCTAGTTAACTTACTATCGAACAAAGTGATTCATGACCCACCTAGATCGAAAACGGTTGAAAGTGTCAAATCAATTTAATGACACTTTCAAACCGTTTGTCGGCTAGGTGGGTCATGAATCACTTTGTTCGATAGTACATATCCACTTCAAATAGCTTGAATTCAGTATGGTAAGTTACCCCTATCCATTAATGGATTATGGAACTAAAAAGTTGCATTAGTAGCAACCACTGGAAGAGAAGTCGACACTGCCACTTTAAGATGTATCTACCTACTTGGAAGTATTAGATGAACCGCCCGAACCGAACCTAAGAAATGGTAGTATTAATGGGGTGCTAAACATCAATTGCTTTTAATACCTAATTTCATGTTATTTAATTGCTCTTCTAGATATTTGTCTTAAATGGAACTGGGGGAACATATCACTTTAACCTCATTTTATAACAATGATAGGTAATCCGATATATCGGTGCCAAAACCCTTAAACTTATTTTTTCCCTCACTAGCTCGTAAAGCGCTTGTTTATCCTTTAATACGAGAGGGTAAAAACGCATTTTAACCACTAGTGATTAAAGTAAGTTGACTTCTCATAGCTCTAATTGCTATGGTTTTAAAGTCTAAATTCGCGAAGTCCCTACAGCTCACTTGCCCCGGCGGCGGCGGCGGGCGCGGGCGAGCCTCGCTAACGCAGACCATTCGAAAATCGTACTCGCCACCACAAGCTAATCAAGCTAAAGGCACCTTTTGTAAAAACGTTGAATGTATCTAAACGCAAAGAAAAAGTCAATGCGATTTCAAGCGTTTTTTTGCATGTTTCACTTTCCTCGCTGTAGTGAGGGGAAAAGTTTTGTGTTACACACGGGTGCAATTGTAATTTAATTCTCGTGTATTAAAACACTCGCTACGCTCAGGATTCTATTTTAAAACCACTCGCTTTGCTCGTGGTTAAACTATAGAATCCATTCGCTTGCTCGAGTTTCAATCCCACACTCGCAGTTAAAATACAATTTTGCACCCTTGTATAACAAATAACTATTATCATATGATCCACTTACCCTAAAAAAACCTTTATATCCCAAATGCTGCCAAAATTGGTAGACGCCTTGAATTAGTTGTACTCAGTGTGGCTGCGGCAAGTTTCGACGGTTAAATGCGGTGCTGTCGATCTGTTATGTTATGGTGGGTGGCACCGGCAGGGGAGGCCGCCCGAGCGGAAGACGGCCCACGGAGCAATGCGTGCGACAGCTCGCGGCCCTCCGCCGTCCCGGCCGCAACAGGTGTAAGGGCGACACCCCACTAGCCCTGGATTATATTAATTATTATCTATCTTAAATGTTGTACTTTTTACTTGTTATTTATACCTGCCTACCAGTGGCGGCGCGTTTATACAAGCTGATTCCCGGCTTGACTAACTTTACTGCAGTTCAACGGTTTTCCTTGGGCTCGAGAAGAAAAGGCTAAAACATATCGGCTCCGTCTTGCCTAAGAAAAATATTGGCGCGCCGCCACTGCTGCCTATATAATAAGTACGGTCACTTAGATCAATCTCAATAGGCTAGTGTTCTGTTTTTATTTATGGTATCAATCGATACGTGTTGTTGTACCAAACGATCAAATGACTATATAATAAAAGTTAAAGTTACGAAAAAGTCAGAAATTAGATTTAAAGATTGACTTTGTTCTCGAAATGCTCCTTCCAAAATATGTAATACAGATATACATGTCGTCATACATTTCGTCCTTCATAACGCCCTCTTTAAACTTCCTATGGAAAAAATACACATTGCTTATAATATACCAATTTTTATGTTATGTACCTATTTATCTATGTAGTTGCTTTTCAATTTATTTTTCAGTAAGATGTGAGAAATCGTATTCGTATAGTACCAATTCTTTTATATATTACTCAGAATTAAATGAAATACTCAGATTCTTAAAATTCTGGGATGTGCTATGTTTTAATAGTCCTGAATAAGCGGGCATCTGACCTTCCAAACCAAAGAGTAAAATAAGGCTTTATTAGGGTTAGGCTGGTTTCCTCACGATGTTTTCCAATGTTTTAGGCCATCAGCGCCCGAGTCCAAATGTCACTGGTTCTTATTAAATAAGGATATATACGCGTACCCAATAATTTTATTAAACATAAATAAAGTGTTTTGTGTCAACAGTGAGCAATCACCTTTACAACAATAAGTATTTTATATTCTTTTTAATTCATATCGTAACAACGATTTCTAACTATATTTACTATTTTAGATTGTTGTTTATTTGAGACATATTATTTAAATATCCGTTATATAACATAATGTACGTCAATTAATTCGAAATGTATAGGTATCCATATGTAGCAATGTCTCACCCTGAAGTTCGATAAGGACATTATATATTATGTTTCTAGATGTAAGTATTGTAAGTAGTTACCTGTTATTTTTTAATCTGTATGAGCCGGAAGTCACCCAGTAGGTTCTTTAATTAGGTAGGTACATAATACGTTTAGCAACTAATCAAATTATGAATATGTAAAAAAAAAACAAATCATTCTAGTCAATATTGCTTTGCGCTGGTTTTCTGGCTGATTGAAGCTGAGGACCCAAGAAAGATTTGAAATATAAATTTGATCTACAAATTAAAAAAAAAATCAATCTCCAAAATTCTTTATTTCATTGAAAGTACATTGTTAATATATTTGATTATTAAATGATAGTGATATCGTGGGGCCTATTGCAATCGTGGGGCCTATTGCATAATAACTTGTAACTTATAATGTTAGCGGAATTAAGTCCCTATACAATCCCTTGTATTAGGAAGAGAGTTCCGCTAATATTATTAGTTGTAAGTTGTTATGCAATGGGCCCCTGATTTCGGTTTAATTTTTCTCTTGTTTTTACTTTTAATATTGTGTTAATCTGTATGTTATTGTCAGTCGTAATGTCTCTCACGGCCCGGTATTCATACCCTACTATTCAATATACTCTATGGTTTCATATGTTGTCTCGGACACCGGTGGGCGGTACTTTTCTTACAAGCCGATTTAAAAATTTAGAAAAATTACAAAATTTAAAATGACCTTTATTACATTGGAGTATCTTTCCCAAGAAGCATTATTTTTATAAGAAGTTAGGTAATTGTTTCAGTTGTTTGTCTTCCAAGCAAAATTTTATTATCACAACACTCGCAACCAAAACTACGGTTATTTGCCAGATCAATTTAGTCATGTTGACTAATAATAAAGCGACGTGTCGCACAGCATGATTAGATTATGGCGTAGGTGTGTGGGGTTAATAAATAGACTAATTTCACGAGGCTTCGTAAAACTTGTTTGCATAGCTTTGATGTAACCATGTTGTTTCAGATTAAATAAAACATTGATATCGTGTTTGATGGCAAACGACGTCATTGAAGCGGAAGTCTTGGAGGAGGCCTTCGCCCGACGAGGGTTTAATGTCCGTTACAATAAAAACTGTATATATTATAGAGCAAGCAATGTAGGAGTTCACTAGTGACAACGACAATAAATATTTTGCATGCCTAATTATAATTAGGTATGTTAGAACAGTACTTAATTGACAACAATGTTTTATGATTTTCCGCACCTTTTAAAAATCTGTTCCGACGATTAACTGGTAAATAACCGACACCACCGGAGAGCAGCGTAACCGCGAAATACGATATTCGTCAATTTCCAACGATTGTCTTTATCACTCTCATAACGTCTTAATTGGAGTAAAAGAGAAGGATGCTCGAAATTTACGAACTTCGATATTCGAACTACCAGGCCACGCAGTAGCGTCCTTTGGAGTGATGGAACATACTTTACATACTGCGATACTCAACGCACCAGCCATACGGAGGAGGCCTAGCTAATGTCCAGCTCTGGGCGTTCGTAGCTGATGATGACGGTGTAAACACAATGTAGCAATAACAATAAGGACTCGAAATAAAGGTTTTTTTTTAATTATTATTTATTGTCTTTAACTTTAGCCACTGTTTTAGTATTTGTTTATCTAACATTAGTGCATACAGTGATACTGTATACTAAAATGATATCGTTTATCAAAACTGAAGTGGCACAAGTATTCAAATGAATGTAAATTATAGAATGTGACATGTCTATAGAATGTCAAATATGTAGTTAATTGTACATAAGGCACTTTAGAAGCAAATTGATTGATACTTCATGCACTTAAGGGTTAAGACCACAGGGGTACGGCGTTTCATCCGGTCTGGGAGTAGCGGAGCTTGCCGGCTGCCCTCGGAGCCATGTCCTGAGAGCCTGTAGTTGGTCCTCCACGGCCTGCCTCGCGGTACCGCCCGCGCTCGAGTACTGCTCCACGCTCGCTTCCCATGAGAACAAGGCGGACATCTCCTTCTCTGTACCGAACTCTGGGCTAAAACAAAGATGTTAGACCAATTTGTTGGATAAAATGTGTCATGTTGTCGATGGCACTTACGTTGAATCGCGTTACATTTGTATTATATCGTCTTGAACAACGACGTAAGCGCCATTGACAATAAGTTCCCTTTTCGTAGATAATGTCACAAATTAGCATGATATGTAATTTTTATATGAACTAATAATATCGCATGAATATTTTTTGGGCTCGTTTGCTAAAATAGTGAGGAGCAATTCAACTGCCCCATCAGGTTGTTTAACAGTTGGCAGGAAAAGTTGAAATAAATGACATATACTTAAGAAAAAGCGACGAGGACCTCCGGCGTTAGACACGGGATTCGAACCCGCATCTCCAGCTATCGCGGCTGACGCCTTAAGTATATGTCATCTATTTCAACTTTTAATTTATATAGTATACTACTGCTTAAAAATCAAAGCAAATCAAAATATTTCATAAAAAATAATTAGTTTTTTTTTTACTTTCATAGTTGGCAGTAAATTAATGTAATATTTACATTGTTACATTTAGTGTTAGGTACATTAATTTACTACTACCTAACTGTAAAACGAAATCTGCTGCTAGGAATTTTGGGGTCTTATATAGGGTAAAGCGGTACTTCACGCCGAAACAGCTTCTAATACGTTACCAAGCTCACGTCAAGCTCAGCTGGCCGCTTTGGATTCAATAGAGCACCTAGCTAGCAGACTTCTTGGTGATTCTGACTTGGTTAGTGTAAGGTTACAGAGCCTTGAGCACCTTCGCAGGGTTGCATTCCACTAACGGACGTCCAGGCGAGGGGAGCGGTTGCATCCTTACATTGTGAATATTCCATTCATTCGCACGAAGTGATTCGCTTGTATTTTCTTAATGTGAACTGCTAAGGAATGGAACTCGCTCCTTTCGGCCCGTTCACTCTTCGCATCACGACGAGTTTAGTATATAACAACTGAACCAGCGTGCTACACCCTCAACAGTATAAAAAAACATGCTATTGTGTGTCTACGACCGCTTAAGAGAAAAATTTAAGAGGTGGTAGAGCTTTTGTTTATTTCTGCAGTACTCGTACTTATATCGTCATAATGATTTAGTATTCCAAGATAGTGGAAAGTAAATGCTTTTTGTGTAAAAGAACGTACTTAATGTACCAATTTAGGTAGGCCCTAAGTTTTGACCAACGTTTTCTTGTAATGTCAAGCTAGATTTTCTAATGTCTACTTGGCATATCTTTTTCGTGCTTCCGTGTAATAATAATGGGCATACAACAATCTGTGTAGGTATTTACGTACTTACTTAAATTATTAAATGATATTGTATTTATTTGATATTTATATTCCAGTTGTTCATGAAGCGTAACCCCTTGTCACTATTAGGCTAATCAAAATAACAAATGGGTCATTATTATTTATTCATATAAAGGGGATAATACCGTTTCGAACGACTACGTAAGTCAAATGAATGATAGTATTATACTTATTGACTATCTAACGCTAATGATGGTGTTATATATCAACCTTATGGAAATGTATTCGTCATGTGGCAGTCCCTGCAAGTCGACGCCCAGTTCTGCGGCGCGACGTAGGGCGACGCCGACCAAGTGGTGCGCGCTCCGAAAAGGTACACCGCGGCGGACCAGCGCGTGCGCCAGGTCCGTCGCCAGCACGCTCGGCTCGAGGCAGCTCAGTGCTCTCTCGCTATTCACCTAAAAGTTGTTTTGATATTTGATTGACTAAACTTTGTGCTTTCTTTAAGAGAGTTTCATTATTATTCGATGATGCCGACATATTTGCTGACAATTTGGGCAAGTTAGCCGTGTTGACTTTGAACTGTAAGCAGTTTAGCATATAGTGAAATATGTTTTAGTTTTTTTTTCTTGTACATTTTAAATATTTATATTTGCAATGTTTATAGGTATACCTACCGTGTAAGCAATTAGGTTTTTATACTGTTAGCTTAATATATGTGTGAAATAAACTCAATATAAGTTGTATCTACTCTGTCACGTTTAGTTTATTGAAATAGGGTTTTTACTATACATAACCTCGAGAATATAGAAACAGTTACGAGTTGCGTAGGTACATAGGTATATTTTCTTATCAATTGGGTAACTATGTAGGTTTAGTTGTAGATATACAGTATAGATAAATGAAAATAGACATTTTAGAACATCACAATTAATGGTTATTCTTACCTCCATTGTGCAGATAGTCCCTTTAGTGACTTTGAGACAATCGAGCAACCGATCGTAAGATCTAAATAATATTTCCTTATCAAATTGCAAGTCCTTATTGTAGGTGCTCGGTAGCCCTTTAAGGATGCAGCTGAAGGAGAAACTGTCTCCAAGAAGGAGGCCGGCGGCACCCCGGACCAGCTCCAAGCCATCAGGGTTCCTCTTTTGTGGCATAAGACTGGATCCAGTAGAAAACTGATCGGAAAACCGGACTATTCCGAATTCTTGCGAGCTATAAATGATTAAGTCTTCTGACAGCCTGCTGAGATGTAAACCACATAAGGCTGCCCAGTTTAGGAATTCCACTGAAACATAAAGTAATAAAGTATACCGTAGGTGCCGGCAGAGAATAGCACCAAGCCATCTTCTCCCGCGCGTGTGGTAAGAGGCGACAAAGGGAAAAAAACTGACGGATAGGCAGCAGCGTCCGTTGAAACTGAATCAATAGCGAACCCGGTCGCCAACCCGCTGCCCAAGCGTGGTGATTATGGCAACTCCCCCAAGATGATCCAAGTCATATTTGGGGGAGGCCTATGTCCAGCAGTGGCCGCCATACGGCTGAAATGATGGCGGTGATTATGAAGTAATACCTGTTGCGTCAAATATATTTAATTATAATTAAGATACAAAGACTGCATGTATATTGCACGAGTATGTATATTACATATGATCTGCAGTTTTTTAGATTCTAAATGTGAATACGAGTACATGTAGATAAATAACAGACTAGGTGACATCGAGTTACCAATATGATCCCGTGAAGAGACGGCGAACATGGAGTTGGGCGTGATGTCCTGAAAGCCGAGAGATCGGGCAAGCCTGCTGCGGTCGATGGGCAGCGCGCAGCCCGCTATGGCGCCGCTGCCTAGCGGGCACCTCGCGAGACGCCCCATCTGTTCTTCCAACCTTATTACGTCGTCACGGAGGCTCCATGCGTAACTAGATTTTTTATAGATCGTTTAATTTTAAAGTTTGTAATGCAAACTGGTAAAGTAATAGGTGCTAACCTACAATAAAATGTAAAAAAATATATATCTTTTACTCATTTATTTATTTAGAAATTGCAATTATAACCAGGGATGGTCACGAGGTTCTGTGATTTATACGAATACAGCAATATCTGTAGAAAATCACTCACATAAAGAAGATATGAGGTTGTCGTGTACGTCGCATCTCGAAAGCAGACGAAATCGGACTGTTGACATTGCACACGCGAGATGATTGAGTGATTGATTAGAGTGAATGTAACTGATGTATGTAAAAAGGTTGAGGTATGTGCGTAAGGTTGTGTATGTATGACTGTGTGGTGTAAGGGCAGTGCTACAGGCTCCCCCTTCGGGCCGTGGGGACGTCCTCGCCCATGGGCCGACTCACAGGTTGCTTCTTGCGCGGTCGTCCTCTCTTCTTTACACCAGTTGTTGCAGATGGAGTAGGCGTAGCATGTGTCTGCTTCGGCGGTCTGCCTCTCTTCCTCTGTGGCATCACAGGTTCTGCAGGTGTCTTCACTCCTCTGATGGTAAGGAATTATATCAGATACATGATATTTACCAACAGTATCACCGTTATTTGATAATAAATAAGTAGTCTGACTGACTATCTTTGAAATAGCGTATGGTCCATCACGTCGGGGTGCGAATTTGCTAGTTATACCCTTTGATTGGCTGCTCAGTACGTGTGTCTTTAAAAGGACCTTGTCTCCGACATTGTAAGTTTCGTGTGGTCTACGCTTTTGGTCTGCGTAGCTTTTCCTGCGGTCTTGTTGTTGCATGGTGTGTTCTCGAGCTTCAGCTAGATTGTCGCTCAGTTTCAGCAAATAAGGTGTTATCTGAGGTACAAAATTCTCTGCTTGAATAACTGCTCGCAGGTCATGTCTTGTCTCGATGGGTGATCGCATCTCTCTCCCAAAGGCGAGGTAAGCAGGCGATTTTCCAGTACTTTGGGTGTAGGCACTATTCATGGCGAAGCGTATAGCAGGCAAAGCAGTCGGCCAGTTAGTGTGGTTACCTTCAACTATGATAGCAAGTTGACTCTTAAGGTCTCTGTTTTTTCTTTCTACTGGATTTGCTTCTGGATGGTAAAGAGGTATAAGATTCTGTTCTACTCCTAATGTGTGCATAGCCTTCTGCATCACTTGGGATACAAATTGTACTCCATTGTCAGATATGATTCGCCTGGGAAATCCATATCTGAGAAAAATCTCCTCTACTAGGGTTTTAGCACAAACTTCTGCAGTGGCTGTGGTTAATGGAAAAAGCTCAATCCACTTTGTTGCAGTGTCCTCTATTATAAATATCCATCTTTCTTCGTTTTCTCCAGTAGGCAATGGGCCAAACAGATCCATAGCAAGTACTTCAAACCTTTGTGCTGGTGCAGGAGTCTGTAGTAAACCTGCAGGCTTCATATTGGATGGTTTGTAACGCTGGCATTCATTACAATCGCGTATGTATTCAGTAATGTACCTTTTCATACCAGGGAAGTAATAATTTTTACTTATTCGTTGATAAGTCCTTTCAATTCCAGTGTGACCGGCTGTAGGAGCGTCATGTAGTTCCTTTAGAATCTCCTTTCTCATGGACTGTGGTACCACAAGCTGAGGGTCATCATTCTCGACGTCAGGGTTAAAGTGATAAAGTACTCCCTGTGACATATAATAACCTCGCTCAGTCCAGCGTGTAGCAGCCTCAATGTTGTTGTTTTCGAAGTCCTTGGCAATCTTCCAGATTTCTGGGTCTTCTGCTTGAGCTTTCCGTAGATCTGTAGGTGTCTTGTGAGGTAAATCTATTATGACAGAACACAGATTACAAGAGTCCTTGGTTGTTTCATCACAAACAGGTCTGCTTAAGGCATCAGCAACAACATTTTTCTTTCCAGGTTGATATTCAATCTTCAGGTTATAGGCCTGTATCTTTAGTGCCCATCGCGCGAGGCGTCCTGTTGGTGTCTTTAAAGTTAAAATCCATTTTAGAGGTTGGTGATCAGTAGCGAGAATAACTTCTGAACCTTCTATGTACCCACGGAACTTATCAAGGGCCCACACTGCAGCAAGGGCTTCACGTTCTGTCGTCGTGTAATTCCGTTCGGCACTAGTGAGCAATCTACTTGCGTATTCAACAGGTCTCTCGTCATAGCCTTCGCCTTGAAGTAAGGCAGCACCTAAGGCATATCCACTTGAGTCAACCCTCAGGATGAATGGTAGAGTGTAGTCAACCTGTCGTAAAATTGGAGCAGTAGTAAGTCGCTTCTTCAACTCTTTGAATGAATTTGACTGGTCTTCTCCCCATATCCAGTTTTGATTCTTTTTTAATAACATAGTTAGCGGTCTTGCTATCTTAGCGAAATCCGGTATGAATTTCCGGAACCATGAGCAAGTCTGGATGAAAGTCTTCAAATGTTTATCATTGTGGGGTTCTTTCATATCATTGACAGCTTTGATCTTCTCTTTGTCAGGTTGTATTCCGTCAGCTGACAAGATGTGTCCTAAGTATTTCACTGATTCACAGGCAAAGGTACTCTTCTCTCTATTGACACGTAGTTTAAATAGTTTGAGTCTCTGGAAAACAGCTTCTATATCTTGTAGGTGTTTCTCAAAACTATCTGAGAGGATCAAAATGTCATCCAGGTAAGCTAGTATTGTCACTCCAGGGAGGTTGGAACGAAATCTGTCTACGAGTCTTTGGAATGTAGATCCAGAGTTACGGAGCCCCATAGGCATACGCTTAAAGCGGAATGTTCCTAATGGTGTCACAAATGAAGTTTTGTCACGATCTTCCACTGCAACTGGTACTTGCCAATATCCAGCTCGAAGGTCCAAGGCAGATATGTACTTATATTTTCCAGTACTGTGTAGAATGTCATCTACTCTTGGTAGTGGGTAACAATCGGGTTTGGTCACAGCATTCAGTTTTCTATAATCAATGCAAACTCTTATGGTGTTGTCACGCTTGGGTACTAGTACCACAGGTGCCGACCATGGAGATTCACACTCTTCAATGACATCATCTTTCAGCATTTTTTCAAGTTCTAATCGCAGCGCCTCCTTCTTCGGCTCTGGTAATCTGTACGGTGGTACAGAGATAGGTTGAATATTTTTGTTGATCAACTCAATGTGATGGACAGCATAAGGGGTTGGCTCTCCCCCTAAATTAAAAGTGTCTCGGTGACGGTCAAGGAGTAGAGTCAGCTTGTCCTTTTGTACTGCATTGAGTGTAATGCCTTCATTATCTCGAAGAGTCTCAGTTGGTTTGCATGCAGCTATGACTACAAGATCTTCTTCATACTGTAGATCATACTTTATATGGGGTTCACAACCAAAATTCCAAGTATGCTCATAATAGTCAGTTACTAACCCTGATGTAAATATAAAATCCATCCCTAATAGGGTTTCATTATTAGTAGCTTCAGGTAAAACTAAAAAAGTTGTGGGTATAGACTTTCCTTTTAAAGTAACAAGCGTCCTTATCGATAGTACATCCTCTAATCCGGGACGTCCATGGGCATATTTAATATTTAAAGTGGAAGAGTTAAAAGACTCACCGCAGTTCTTCATTAATTGATAAAGACTTGCACCTGCGATGCTCCTCTTCGCGCCCGTGTCGATAACTGCACGACCTTCGCGTCCGCAGACAGCGATGGGAAGAATAGGTCGTGGTCTGTCGCCTTGTTGTTCAACAAAACAAATTTCACTGGGAATGGGTGTGTAAGCGTGTTTGTGTGTCTCGCGTGTGCATGTATCGATATTGGATGTAGTAGTCTCCGTCGTCGTAGTTGGATCGTCCGCTGAAAATGCGCAAAATGCAGCGCCAGCGCCGCTTCCCGTAGCGCCTGAGCCGCTTCCCGTAGCGCCGGAGTCTCCCTTGCATCGCGAGCAGTTGGCGCGCACCACGCCCGGTGCGCCGCAGCCATAACACGAAAACTTCTCACTTTTTGTTGTATCGTTGTTATCAGTAGAGGTAACCGCTGTGTCAGAACGTTTTGCAAGTAACCATTTGCAATTGTCTTTATTGTGTCCGAATAGTTTACAATAATTGCAGAACCGACTTTGTTTAGGTTTCGTAAAACTGTTCGTATCGTTTGGCACGTTGGTTTCGTTACTGACATTTTGTCGACTGAATTTTTTCTGTTTTAGTTGTTTATTTTCAACAATCGCATTGTTTGTTGTTTTATTTTCAGAATACCGGTCGTTGTTTTTCGTATTTCGATTGACAGTTCGCCCGTTGACAGCGTTGACATTAGATGCGTTTATGGATGTCGTTCCGTTCATTTCGTTCACCTCAGCCAGTGAATCTTCGACCGATCGGGTTTTTCGTAAAAGATCGTTGAATGATTTGACATCTTCGCGTGGAACGCGTTTTCGAATTCTTCTGTTCAGTAAACCATAGACCATATCAATTTGAATATTTTCTTCTAGCGAATATGGTAACTGCGCTACCAATGCACGAATTTTACATATAAAAATTTCTGTCTTCTCATCGTTTTGTTCAGCATGAAATATCTCTCGAAATATGAGGAAAGGAGCTTTACGCTTGCCGAACGCATGTTGTAGGTCGGCGATCGCTTCGTTCCATGTTTTGACGTTTTTACGAACTCCATTCCACCATGTTGCTGCTAGACCGGTTAATAAAAATGACAATCCGCGTAATGCATTTTCGTCAGATATTTTAGCACAATCTTTGTATGTCTGAATGCCGTCAATGAATATTTCTAACGCGTCTTCGACCGAATCTTCAGATCCGCTAAAACTGAGTTTACAACCGGCGAAGTGTCTGTCGTGTGTAGAAGTTGAGGCATGTGTAGCCAACAATAATTTTTCGCACAACTCGACGTGAGATAATTGCATCTGTTGCAATAAAATTCGCAGATATTCTTCAGGCATCGTCAAATTACAAGATGTCGCTGATGTCAAAGGTGTACTTCTCTCCTTTGTACCGGTTTCGGTATTTGAATCAGCGGCGGCGGCCATATCTTTTTTCGGTGGCATTTCGTACACAAAATATCTACTAATATGCCGTTTCGACACACAATCCGAACGTTGGGCGCCACGTATAACCAGGGATGGTCACGAGGTTCTGTGATTTATACGAATACAGCAATATCTGTTGAAAATCACTCACATAAAGAAGATATGAGGTTGTCGTGTACGTCGCATCTCGAAAGCAGACGAAATCGGACTGTTGACATTGCACACGCGAGATGATTGAGTGATTGATTAGAGTGAATGTAACTGATGTATGTAAAAAGGTTGAGGTATGTGCGTAAGGTTGTGTATGTATGACTGTGTGGTGTAAGGGCAGTGCTACACAATATATTTAAACGAAAAAATACCTTAACAGAAAGTGACTCCATCGAATTGGTTGAGCGCGTTGTAGATGAGTATAACCTGGCGCGATAATATTTACTTCATCGCTAGCTCGGTTCAGCAGAACCTGTGAACAAATCATGAAGAATGTTCTAAGGGAAGATGGGTATGTTTCGTACAAAAGTAGTATACTATACGCTATAAAGCTATTTTGATAGTTCATTTGAACTTTTTTACCTCAATAAGTTGCTTGACAGCAGAACCAAGTCTCGGCAGAGAGCTCAGCATCCACAACCTAGTGTCCGTGGCCGACTGGTCGTTGCGGCTGCGCGCCGTGTGCAGGCGCAGCGCGGCGTCGCCCGCGTGCGCGTGCAGCCGGCACTCCACCACTGAGTGGATATCCTCTTCGGTATCATTGAGGCGCTTCGCTTGGGATAGATCCTTTTCGATGTCTTTTTCGACCTGAAAATTGGGTGATAATAAACATATTCGATAAGTTTAGTAGTTTCTTCGATATTATTGAATAATTACAGGTTGTTTATTAATTTCACTGTATTTACAACTTGTGTGTTGAACTTTGTGATATAATCGAGATAGATTAATCCATACTATCCATACTAGTCCATATTATCTACACTATTATTTTTATTTTTATTTAATTGATATTGAAATAACTACAGTGGTCTCGGCGCAACATACAATTTTATCCCATTCGTCGTCTAGGCAGCCCGAGGAGCCCTGGTGCTCTGAATCTCTTTAAGGACCTTTCAAATCTACTCAGAGATGCCATAGGAGACCGAAGTGCTGGCATTTACCTCGCTCAGCATATCAGCCTCACGATTCAGCGAGGAAATGCTGCCAGCGTCTTGGATTCTATACCGCAGGGGCCATTTTAGGGTTCCGTCTAGTCAACTAGGAACCCTTATAGTTTCGCCTTGTCTGTACAGTGATCCGTAGTGATTAGAGAACTGAAATATGGTAGAAGTATATGTATTTATGAAGTCAAAGGTGTTTTTTTTTGGGGTAGCATAGTTGTCCCGTAGACATAAAATGGGGGATGATTTTATGTGAATTTTCATTAGATAGGTCTCTCGAAAAGAATAGGAGTCTCTTTTTGGATATGTCATGGACCAAGTGATAACTTGGGTATTATTGAAAATGCCCGGGCATTATGAAAAACGCCTAATATCAGAGGGCAATTTGATTATAAATACCGTAAAATGGGGTGAGTTGGCTGAAATTTAAACCTCGATAACATTTTATTTTTACATATGAAAACTGAATGGTATATATAATAAGTGTTCCGGACGTTTGTATTTTAGTTTTTATTTTATTTTGGTTATTTCCATTTCATAACTTTGACGATAAAGAGAAAAACCTGCCTCACCCCGTAGTGCTTCGTATTTGGGGTGAGAGGGTTTTTCATACAGAAGTGATTTTGGAAGATAGTTGGATTTTTTTTATGATAGCTCCATTTTAAATTGGAATAAATTATTTAGCAGCAGTAGCAGTAGCCTTGGAATTTCCTCTCACCCCCCTCTCAAACCTTCTCTCCCCATTTGTAAACCATCTCTCCCCGCGAAACCTACTCACCCCATTTTACAGTATTCAAATTATTAAGTTGACCGGGCATTATTAATAATGCCCGTCCTTATCACTTGGTCCATAACAGATATAATGAATAGTTTCTTAAATATTGAATTGCTCTGAATGATAATTGTTCCACTGATGACTGGTCTAAATATGTCAGGTCTTTAAGTTATCAAACTTAGGTACTACCTAGGCTGATTTGATTGCTCTCATAACTATTATTATCTGTATGTCTTTCCCCTACATGTAACAATGGTGTTCCTTACATTTGGGAGGCGTATTGAGAGCCGGATCGAGTTAAAGCAACGCACAGAGGCTCTTTTTTCTATCTAACTGGACTATTGGATATAAAAACCGGACGCCTGCTGCCTAATAAAATGTTATCTCCGGCAGACGGTGACTCGCCCTCGCCCCCATTAAAAAGGCGACATCAAAGATGGCTTACGGGCAAAACCGTTGCAAAGAGCTGACGGTAGAGAGGTGTCACTGTCTGAGTTGAGATCAACTGACGGGATTCATAATACACGGTGTCAGTTACAAACCTAACTCAGGCTGTCGCTGATTAGGTATTATGTACCTATAATGATTATTATGTAATTTATAGATACCTAGTTATTCATATGCTCGGTGTTTATCAGCTGAGTGTAGACAATTTCATCAAGAGGAATTTTCGTACTTTTAATGTGACGGCGAGATTGCACTATAAACTTATGAAATGGGGGCTTAAAAACATAAAAATATTGTTTGTTACATTCTGATTGATTCTGATTGGTGGTGAGTAATAAATAATTATGTAATTTAGGTACAGTCGCTATCAGATATATCGGAAATGTGGAGGTGGTCACAAATATAGAAACAACGCCTCTATTGTTAAGGCGATAAAGTGCATGTTCCGATGTTTATGACTACCTCCACAGCTACGATATATATGATGGCGACTGTACCTACCCACTTGTAGTTAAGTAAAATTTCACAGTAGTTAATACATAACTAGCTGGTGATCCTCCAAGCTTCGTTGCGCCTAACTTTGCCCCCTTACTTTAAAGCTTTTAAAGTCAGCCTTGCGAAAAACATTAAAAATATACTTGATTTTCAAATAAAATACAAGGATTACAATTTTATAATAACTACTTAATAAATTAAAACTAAAAAAGCCCAGCCCCAGCCTTTGTCAGCATTGTCCAGGGCATTGTCGTACTAAAGGTGCTGCCACCATTTCCTCGTATCGCAGTGCTGAGGAAGCCGCTAGCTTTTCGGTCCCCCTCCAACCCCCCTTAAAGGCCGGCAACGCGCTTGTGACTCCCCTGGTGTTGCGGGTGCCCATGGGCGACTGTAATTGCTTACCACCAGGCAATCCGTCTGATCGTTTGCCGCCTATGTCATAAAAAAAAAGCATAAACTATATTCACACAAGTTCAAGAATTATGACCGGCGGCCGAGTAATTTTGGCAGAGAAGAACGCCTGTTAATGGTTACTACATATTGGTTATATCCTCCTAGGTTATACATCCAGGTGCATCATATATTCTATGGTCACGACTGGCTGTCCAGATTATTTTAAATTGAATGCCTACTTGATCAAGTCCACGTTGTATAGCACTGTTGTCACGCTCCGACAGGTGCCCGCTGCGGTGCAGTTCACGAGCCCAGGCACGGCTGCCGGCAATGTCTTCTCTGTATAACCGGGAGTCGACCGCTAGCGAATCGTTCAGCCGCCGCAGCACTGTTGCTGGCTCCTCCGAGAAGCAACCGCCCCATAGCTGGTATCTATCTGTCTGTTTTAGAATAGATATCTGTACCTTCTCCTCTAGATTACCGGAGTTATACCTAAGTACATCTACGTGTCCGAATTTATATTTTGATAAATAACATTTATGAAACACTGAGATGAGATAAACTTCGTTTACTTTAACGTCGTAATATATAATTTACATTTCATAAGGAAAAATATCAGTTGCTTGCCTTCCCTATTTATAAGTATTAACTGATAAAGGACACTTTGGTTAGGTACGTTAACCCTAGGTTTGGTTAGGTACCTCACCACTTTGGTTAGGTACCTCAAGTCTATAAACATGAATCAAAATTTAAATAAACACGGTAAGTATTAGGTACCTATTAAATTACTTACGGTAGACATGGAATCTCCTAAGTATTAATTACTTATTGATTGAATAACCCCTTAAATACAAGATGATTTTTTTGATTTTAATGACTTATACAGGCATTACCATTGCTAGCTGCGTTTAAAACTAACCGAGATACTTACTCAGAGAGATGGTTCAAAAGGTTATCATTATCAATATATGTATATGTCGCAGGGAAATGGTCAAAACAGAGTATTGAACAAATCTCTATCACGCAAGATGGCGAATCCATTACATCATTTCTCTACAAATTTTCAGTAATTTTACCAAATCCCTGATTCGGTTTAGTGAAATCATAAAATCGTACAACAGAGACGCCACTGTTATTTGAGGCATTTCACTAGATTTGTTTGGGCATTTGACAAAATCCCTGAACCACGACAGTAAGTTGACGAAATTAACTTAAAAATCAACGTTTTATCATTTCGCTAAACAAGTTTAGTGAAAGTATGTTGTGATTATAAATTGCTTTATTAAATTTATAGGTCATTTCAGATTTGATCAATTCTCTAAGTTATATGACCAAATCACGAAACATGTTATCCTCTGAATGTTATGTCTATTGTCTGTCTGTCTATATTAAAGCTTTTTTCAATTCTCTGTTTTGACCATTTCCCTGCGACATATACATTCATATCACTATCATGACCTTAGACTATATAATAGGTTTACTATTTCTATGATCATGACTAACTTATTCTATAATAAAGTTTCATGTAACTTCTACCTGTTTACTCTTCATGAAAATTATGGGTATCTGTTTCTTTTACTTCAATTAAGGCGTAACTAGAGTGGCAGAGACAATAGTTCTGATTTTACGAATTTCGATTTTCGCGGTAGGCCCTCTGTAAGTATCAAAGACCACACAGCATATCGTGAGCACCGTAATGCCCTGATCCCATGTACCGAGTAGAGTGGCAAGAGAGTGTCCTCGACCGAGTACTCGGTTCGTGTGTACTATGTAACGAGTACTCGGCCTAGTACTCGGTCCAGCAAAACGATGAGCGACCTATTCGGACCTTGGTTTGGTTTGTTTACTAGGCCGAGTGCCCATCTCCCGCACGCCTCTCAGCCTACCCCGCGCCGACTCGCTCGCCACTCGGCAGGTATGAACACGATCACTTGCCAGTAGCCTCTACTAAGCGAGTGGCCGAGTATTTTCTGATTTTTGTTATTATTCACGTTGACGCGCTGACGAATGTCTCGAAAGTGAACTGACTCGCCATTACCGCCAGGAATATCAAAATGCCTGTAAACGCCTACTCGCCCACCCTACTCTCTCGGTCGAGTACCTCACCACTGTACTCGGTACGTGTGATCAAGGCATAAGCGCTGTCAAATGCATAGATATAGAAATAAAACAAGATTGAGTAGTCGGCCGAAAAGAGCGAGCCGAGTGCAATAGCTACCAGGCAGTCCTTTATCTCTTTCCATTAGGGTGTCCAGGTTAATTTAAAAAGTGGGACTCCACCTTCCGTTAAATACAATAGTGTCATATTTTTTTTCATTAAATCTTTATTACACAAAAGAAAATCTTACAGTGCAAAAGGCGGACTTAATTCTATAAAGCATTCTCTACCAGTCAACCTTTAGCGAAAGTAGAGAAGTTAACCAGTATAGAGACCATACAAGGACGAACTATCGACGAACTATCTTCACAAATCCGTGCCCCACACTTGGGTCGCTGTAACCGACCGGGACCAACAACTGAAATTAAATCACAGCCTTATAGGTTATATATATATTATGATACAACAACAGCCTTCTTCATATTTTTTGATATGTAAATCAATCGGTAATGTCGGACATCAACAAACCAGACGGACCGATGACCAGGTCGCTGGTAGTCGGTGGCCGCAGTACCTATGTTAAAGTGTTCTCCATGTGGCAGTCTGTGGGACAGGCCTATATTTTGTCGTGTTGATTAAAATATAGTCTATACTTTTATATCATATAATATAATCGAAAATATTTATGTATTAAATATGGTTTTCTTGATTTGAGTTTTACATGTTGATTTTTTTTAAATCTTTACCGGGTAAAAATTCGCATTTTGCACACTTACATATTCTATATGTTTATTAGGTATATCAAAAAAATACACGCAGGAAACTAAACCACTATAACCCCGCTTCTGTGAGAATTATTTTGCCCCAATTACTATATTCCCTCTACTATAATATACAATGACAATGAAACTACATTTTACAAATTTTAGAGATATAGATAGAGATCTTTATTTGCATCCAAAGTACATTTCTTAATATTACTTATATTAAAATACATACATGGACCCTGGTAGGGTATAGCAAACATTTTTGACATTATTACAATTTATAAATATTCTGACACTAAAAACAGCTTAAAAATTAAAATTATAATCTAACTACATAAAAACATTACAAATTGTCTTTCATGAATTCCGATATACTATAATAACATTTCTCGACCAGCTTACTTTTGAGATTGTTTGGGAAACCAGATATTTTTAGTGATGCGGGAATTTGGTTGTAGATCTTAATGGCCCTATAATAGGGGCCATTTTTGTATGTTTCCAGTATTGGTTCAGGAATATTTTAATAAATATGTTTAATGTACTTTATCTCAACACCAACTTTAATGTTGTCCTGTTGTGTAATTGTCCTCGTCCATGTACAAGCATGGTTACCCTAGCATCTAGTTGACTTTGGGTTGCCATAGATATAATATTATTCTTGAAATAGCATCATTCAGAAAGGAACAGAGGTCTGTGTACTAGCTGTCCTACTCGGCTCGTATTTTTTCTTCAAATTCGGCGAGCGAAAGTAAACCTTAAACTTATGTTAACAAAGCACATTTCACTTATTGGCATTTTTTTACTTATTGACAAGACTTATTCCAGTTATAATATTAAAAATTCCTTGGTCACAACACTTGCAAATCGCACAAGTGACAACTGTCAAAACAAAACAAAGTGGTTCACCATTCACCAAGATAACCTAAGCATATGGCTGATTGATTCATTATGTTCCTAAATTTATGGAGTGTATAGCAATAATAACACAATTAATGATTTGAACTAATTAAATATCGATGTAAATAAATACTTCATTCTTACAACTTAAAATGGACGATATCGATAATACCGCCAGTAACGATAAAATTGAACCGGCAACTTTTCCTCAATGCACACTTTTTGATATAAAAGTCGATCCTGGATTGAAAGATGACGAAGGCAACGAGTTCCCTAGGCCATTTACGAAAAACCAGATGCGTAAATGGCTGAAAAAAGTAAAATGGGAGAATCACAAACAGGAAAAACGAGCTAGAGAAAAGGCCCGCGCCAAGCAGAGGAGACAGGAGGCACGTGCCGCAAACATCGATCTCGGGCCAAGCAGGAAGTCACTAAAGAAAATGAAGTTTGAAAAATCGAAAAAGTCGACAGGAATTATAATCGACCTTAGTTTTGATGATTTAATGACAGAGAAAGACAGGTTTAAAGTTATAAAACAAATCCTAAGATGTTATTCGGTTAATCGAAGATCTTCCTCACCATTGCAGTTTCATATTACAGGTTTTAGTGAAAGAGCTAAACATGAGATGTCACGCCATAATGGTTATGAGAACTGGGATGTAAGTTGAGTATGTTTATGTTTTTGTTTTATTGTTTTTAGAAATCTGTTGTTGCAGAAATGTCATTTATTTATGCATAATAATATTTAGAACTTTTTCTATTTACAGATCCAGTTTCATGATGAGAGTTATTTAGACATTTTTCCTAAGGAAAACTTAGTTTATCTTACAAGTGAATCAGAAAATGTAATAGAAAACTTTGAAGAAAATACCTATTACATAATTGGAGGACTTGTAGATCATAATCAACACAAGGTATTGATATTATATTATGTTTGAGGAGTATAGAAAGAAAAATGCCTTTGACCAAACATTGATTTTATTCACATATGATGGATTCATAGTATTTTTTTCTACACACATAAAATACCCTCTACAATGCGATATTTTGTTACAACATATTTCATATCCATGTAAATTGCTTCATTATTATATCAAAACCAATATAATAATGAAAATTTTTAATGTTTGTAAAAGAAACCAATTGTTTACTTACTACAGACATGATTTGAGAATTGAGCTTGACTAGTTAGTCTTTGAATAAAAAAAAAATCTGAAAGTTTTCATTTGCTGCCATGACAAATGTTTGATTGATGTATTTTTATGCAGTTCCAGAAATGATTATTAAGAGCTTATATTGTGTGTAGATAAAGCATTGTATGTCACTGTACATAAGTCATAAAAATACTTGTTTGATGTTACTACGAAACTCAGCTTCGCTTCATTCATAAAACCAATCTTGTATTTTTATATATTAATTTTATAGAAGTGGGTGAGTCGAAGCTTACAATTTATAAGTTGCATATTGCTTGACATGTTTTACTCTGTAACTAGGAGCATAATCATGAGCCATTATATCACATACTACTGAGGCCAGAAACTACCCTTATTTTCAGCAATATTGTCAATAGTAGGGTTGTACATTATATACTATATCAGTTAGAAAAGGTCCTTGCACACAAAACACTAACATACCTCACAAAACAGTTCTCCAACTAGGAAGCACTGATCATACACATCACGGTTAAAGGTCAGATGATGACTAATTTCAATACTTTCCACTGAACCACAGTTTTCCTTTTAACCTATAATAAGGATTACCTTATCGAAATGTATATAATGATATTTAAGTCGAAAGAAAAATAGAAAAATTTTACTCGAAGCGGGATTCGAACCACAACCACTGGATCACTAGCCCAGTGAACTACCAATTGTGCTATCCGAGTACCGCTTAAACCTGTTAAATTTTTCTATCTTAACCTACGTGGTATACGTCATCATGGGTGACGTGTAGTCACATCTACCGCCAGCGTATTGAACACTTAACGGCATCGAAGTCTGAATTTACATTGAGAATTCATCGATAACAATGTGCTACCCCACTCTAAATTATTTTTCTTTCGATTTAAATATAGAAGATATTTGCTAGCAGACGTTTCTGCATAATAAAAAAAAATGTATATAATGAGAAATCTGAGTCCAATATATATGTATATTGGACTCGAAATACTAGTATGGCATCTTTAATCTTAGAGGCCCGGGCACCCTTAAAATTAACTGGATATACCTATGATTACAGCCAATTTATAATTAATGTTAAATCTTTTTCTTTACAGGGCCTATGTCATAAAATTGCTCTTGAACAAGGAATTAGACATGGACAGTTACCTTTAGACAAGTATGTCAATATGAAGACTCGGAAGGTTTTAACAATTGACCATGGTATGAAATGAAACAAACATTTAATATCACCATTATTTTTTTATTTTATAAATATAATAGGCAAATTGTTCTATTTACAGTTTTTGAGATTGTTGTGAAGGTGTGTGAAGAAGTGCCATGGCAAGAAACATTGCTCAAGGTCCTGCCTCTGCGGAAAGGTGCCCATGTTTGTGACAATTCAGTTTCAAATACAGATGACTCGGATGGCTAAAGTAATCATTTAAGATAAATAATCATTGTTTTTGTTACTAATTCATTATATTATGTAAGGATAATACTGCGAAATAAATTATTATATTATTAGATAACATTAAAAAAAACAACAAATATTTTATTTAAGTATTGATCATAATCATAACATTCATAACTCCATATTTAATAACATTAAAGCTTTAAATTAAGGTAACTAGCACATTCCATAGTATTTGCATACCATACGATGAGGTTATTGATTTTATTATTATAATTATTTTAACAGAACTTGAGTATTAACGGTATTTTGGTTATTATTGGAGTTTGTATTTGTGTAAAAATTGCTGGATAAGTGGTGCTATAATTTCAGGATTATTTAAATGAACATGGTGCGTGCCAGGGACGAATTGACATTCAAAGTTCTTGTTGTTTTTCTCGAGTGCCTCCCGCATCTCGACAGAAAACGCGTCAGTAGCATAAGGTGAGTCTATGGCCTTCACGTACAATGTGGGACATATTAACCTTTTTGCTATCCCTTCTACAAACTTTTTATCTTCTGGGGTAAACAAAATGTGTTTTAATCTAGCATCTCTAGAGAAGTAATATTTATTGGGGTTAGCTTTTGAAGGTTTCAAACCCCGCGACATTAAATATTGTGTGCTTTCCAAGGCGACCGATTTTTTCGTACCCATGTGCCAAATCATTTTTATTTCTTCGAGTGTGTAGCTGGGTGGCTCCGTCCCTAAACGTTGTTGGTCTTCTTCGACTTTCTTAATGTAGATAGGATATCTCTCTATGACTGCGTCTAAGTCGTAGTCATCAGCGATCAAGCTGTCAATCGCAACAAAGAAGTCTACGTCATTGGCGAATATGCTAGCAAATCGCATACTAGCAATGGATCCCATAGAGTGCGCCAATAGTGAAACCTTGTCCCATTTGAAATGATTCTTTAACACGTAAATCAGCCTTGGTAGTTCCCATGGGTAGTAGTGAACACCTTCAAAAAAGAAAAACGGGGTTTAAGGCATTAAACCAACTGTTCAAAAATCAAAATGCATTAAAATTATTAGTTGCGTCTTCCAATTTCAAAAACAGGCGTGTCTTACGCCATATAATGTGATGGCACTCCTCTAGTGTCTTACGCCACACGTTAAAAACATTGATGAAATGATGAATCGCCTGTCATGCCATCCGCACTGAATCGGTTGAAAATCTTAACTAGATTCTTGGCCTTTCTTAGTACAAAGACACAAGGGATACAACATATAGTTCGTGGCTTTATATCTATATATTTTAAGGTAGAGGTAGTGGTAGCAAAACTCGTTTAAATTTTGTCTTTTTATATCACAATCAAATTTTATAATAGGCATGTTAGGCATGGGTTTTAGTTTGTCATATATTTGTTAATAGGTGTCAATCATTTAAATTGACAATTAAATAATGTACTTAATTGTCAATTTGGCGTAATCCAACATTTCAGTTGTTAGTATTTCTAGCTACTATTATAGGCTAGCCAGGGACCCAGGGTAAAGCACACAAAAATGTAGTCTGTATGTCGTATACTTATACATAGCGACCCATTTAGACCGGTCAGTACGGGACAATCGGAACTACAAGACCTTCAAAGATTTTTTCTTAGGAACCATGTCATCGATTGTGAAGACAAGAAAAACTGCATACATAGATAAAAGTTGTACTCTGTTCGAGAATCGAACCAGGTTGTTTTGCAAAATAAAACTTTAAAGTATTTCCATTTGGATATGGATTGCGTAGATCATAGGCAGTAAATGTTATCATAAAACATGAAATCTAAAATGAATAAGTATAATCATTCAATAGGTATGCTTATTTTGGCATGGTCGATCCCCGAAATAAATACAAGTTTTTTTTTAATCCATGTATGTAGCTTTTCTTGTCCCTAAAATCGATGACATATGGTTCCTAAGAACAAATCTTTGTAGGTCTTACAAGTACAGTTGCAGATTTTTCCATATCGCCCGTACTAAATGGGCCACGGTGTATCATTTTAATCCCTAATAAAACTCCAATACAAGTAAAAAAGTAGTATAGCTACAAACCGGGAGGAATGTGATAAGATAACCCATGGCCCGGAAAGTCTATCGCCAGGATGGGTCGTTTAGAGTCCAGCAGCGGAATCAGCGGGTCCCAGGTACCCGCGTTGTCCTGCCAGCCGTGCAGCGCCAGTATAGGTCGCTGGTTGTTGTCTTTACCCTTCCATAGTTTTGCAGCTATTTCCCCGCAGCCTAGTCGAATTTTTATTTCTTCAAATGGAGCCTGAAACATTTACGAAGGTAGGTATATGTTTAGGTATAGTTTTTTTTTTAATAATAGGTATGATATAATAGACAGACTCCTATCTTAAGTTTATCATCTGCCGAGCCGAGTAGTATTAGAGTAGTATTAGAAATAGAATCTTGCTATACCCACTGGATCTCTTCTACTAGATTGCGAGAGAATAGGGATGTTGAAAAATGGATTATATACGGACTATATCTATACATAAACGTACTTAATATTTTTTCTCGGTGCATAGCATTTTTGTTATTTTCCATACTTGAAGAGCTCGGCTACGACGCAGTGGCGTCAAAAGTGACACAGATTCATAATAATTCGAGCGAGCGGAGAGTACGAATATCAGAAAGCCCTTCATTTGAGACTTGTGTAGCTTTAAGGCAATTAGTTGCCGTCCGTACAAATATTTATTACAATGCGTACAAACATTTGATCCTTACAACGAAATGTATCGATTGATAGAATAAAACAACGAACTAGCGTATTAGAAGAATGACCTAAGCGGAAACAAGTGCCTACTACAATTACTAGAGCAAAAATCGGACTACAGACGACAGGAGGTTAATTTGTTAAGAGGCACCATCGATTAAATCGGTCTTCTTTTCTGTAGTATAATTAGGTATTTAATAATAATAAAAAATGAGACAAGTAGGACTTACTTCTTTAGTGCTAATGTTCCTATGGCTAATCCTTGTTAATGGCCTTATTTGTTGTATTTTTTTAAAACAAGGGTTCAAACTGAAGTTTAAAAGAAACCGTTTAACCATAGTGATTAAATGCGATACCCGTTTATAATCCGTAAGTTAAATTAACACTTTAGTTGTTATATTTCAAAATAATAAATGTAAACAAAAATAATTTAGGTTATGTTTTAAACACGACACGATCGAAATTCAGTTAATATCTAAATGAGGATGTATATAATTAAACACGCGCTTTATGTGTTTTATATTGCACAATACCACATTACTTTACACGGATATTGACTTCAGACCGAATGAGTCACGGTCATGACGCGTGCGTCGTAGACTTTGGTAGTTTGTTCACTGTGAGTATTAGTGTGAGTCTGTCATTCGATACCTACAGTGAAGGAAGAACCAACCATGAAAACCGCGTCAAGGTTAGGTATAATTACGGCAAATGTATGAAATAATTTCGTCATGAGTGTGATAACTCCGCTATAAAATTTATCTAACTTAATCTTGTTATTGGTTATACAAAAGGTACCTACCGTATATTATTTTTAGTGACCGACCGAAACAAGTTTTGTTGCCGAAACCGAAGGTTCGGTTTGATTTTAGTTTCGGCCGAAACCGAAACCGAACCTTTTATAGATCTGGTTAAAATAAAATGCTCCGACGCCCGTTTTTTCCAAAATTTAATTAATACAATATCTCGCCAACATAACATTTCACGTTTCTTATTCATTTTAATTTCAGTCACAAACATCAAAATCAGCTAGCCTAGAAATAGTAATTCGAATATAATGAGATAATCGAATGGGAAGTAATGAAATATCAGCAGTTATTAATACTGATTCGCAAAAAAAATTGCCTTAGGAATATTCTGCAGATCGACACTGACACCCTAATCTAATGACCTTTGGCAATCATTTTAAGAAACATTTTTTAAATTATGTACCTACCTTCATAGGTGACAGAACAAATCAACAATTATAATATAGTAACATACCTGTTTATACTTTCTAAGAACAGCATTTTTGAAACACTTACTGAGATCAGCATTTTCCTTTTTTAGGATTTACTAGTTAAAGACTATCGTTTATAATCAAAATTATACAACTTTACTTAGATATATTTTCAGGCTTTGGTTTCTAGCCGTTCCTTTTAGCTATCTCCCTTATTTCGCTTGCATCAGCATTGATAAGTAAGGAGGCCAAAATGTTGTGTGAAAAATCATTGTTTATGTAAAAATAAATATTCACGATTTTTATTTCCCAGAAGATTAATTGATCTATTAGGAGACTTAGACACCTTGTTTTAACAGCATATTTTCTTCTTTTTTTAATTAAATTATGCCAAAGAGGCGAAATAGTCTCTAATTAAGCTGAATATATGTTAGTCCAAAATGTATTTTCTACACGATATTAAAGACATCATATGGTCCGCAAAATGAAAAAGTAAACCTTTCTCACATTAGGTATGGCTTGAAAATAATCATGCAAAATCAGGCTATAGCCTAAGAATATAGCAATACAACATAATACTAAAGTTAACAGTTACACCAAGTTTTATTTGTGTTTATAATTAATAATAATCGATACAGTCTTTAAACATAGATTTAAGTTTCGTCTTCGATTTAAGATAAAGAAGTACCAAACTTGTTTTTTAACTAATGTGTATATTTTTTTACACTTTGTTTTACCCCTTTGTTCGCGTGATTAGTTACACTAACGTGTAATAACTTATTACACGTCAAAACGAGCAACGAGCACTGATTCAGTAACCGAGGGTCGGCGGTGGAGTCAGGCGAGAGGTGCTATATTGCCAGCCATGCCGACCGCACCCGACTTTAGCTGAATGCGATCCGAAAGTACGTTGTTAAAAGTTTCGGCTCGGACGAAAGGTTCGGCCGTTTTTGGCCGAAACTGGCCGAAACCGAAACCGAAACTTCGGTCGGACACTAAATATTTTTATATTATATCTAATATTGACAAATTTGATAATATATGATATTAACCAATGTGACACGTGGTGTGATGCATTATTTTTAATATATTGTAAACGATTAAGATTATTTTTAGATAAGTAAACAATATCTAGGTATACCTATAACTATCGACAATGTAGGTAGAGCATTGTCGATAGTTGTAGGTAGGTACCTATAACTATCGACAATGCTCATGAAGTAATTATTATCCACGATTACATATCCACGGGAAGCTTATTTGAAGAAAAAATTACATCAATTGATCTGATAAAAAAAAAACCGGCCAAGAGCGTGTCAGGCCACGCTCAGTGTAGGGTTCCGTAGTTTTTCGTCCGTCACAGTAAGTGTTCCCACTTACGAGTTAAAAATGGGCTATTTGATACATTGTTGTTGACATTAATATTAAGATCCCAACTATAGGTACATGGAAAATTCGAAAAAATGTTGTCAATTTCAGTCCCACTACGAGTAGAAAGAAGGGGTTGTAACATGGAGTGATAACCAGCCAGCGTCATTTAAAGTCAGTCAGTCAGTTTCAACCTAATGTATGGGCATGTATGCTCCGACCCCATTATTCAGAAAGAATCTTAAAACCGCCATGTAGGGTATGAGCGTTCCACCTACAGCGACATCTATCGTCAAATTAAGTATCGTTAAACTATGCGCGCGAGCTTAAAGTACAGAGGCTTTAGTGTAAGTTTCTTTTGATGTAAAAAATGTCTCGAATGCGTAAGTGATACTGATATAATATGGGTAACTAACGCTAATGGTGACGTTTCGTTACGTTAAAAACATACACTCGGGGCTCAGATGTAGTGAATAATCCTTTCCTATCGTATTTTCTCGGAAGTGTTCATATTTGTCTCACTACTTCACTCACACTCAGTACCCATCTGAAGTAGTAAGACAACGGAGGGGACGGTCGAATTGGGCGATGAATATTAGTGCAGATTCTTATTTACGGTTAAAACTAAACGCGAAATTATACATAAAACGGCGGCGCTACCGCGAACAACGATATTCGTAAATTTTGGAGTAAAAGAGAAATGCTCGACATATACGAACTTCGATCTTCGCGGTACCGGGCCTGAAGTGAGGAAGTGTGTCTTGTCATTCAATAGAGATTTTGACAGCCATATCTTAGGGCTAATTAATAAGGGCTAAATAAGGGCTAATTTATTAACAATTTGTAAGAAACTATCGCCTTAACGACTTTAGTGCTGGAATAATATAAAGTCCTATTTTGCTCGCAAAAAAGCCTAAGATATATGCAATCTTGCGGCGCTTCCGTCTTTTTCGAGTGAAAGCAGAGACCATTTTACCAAAAACGCGTAAGATGTATGATATCCTGCGGCGCTTCCAGTTTTTTCGAGTTGATAAGTTTTTATGGGGGAACAATATTTTCGTTTTTTAGTATATTACTCGATCTTTTTTCATACTTTCTCACCGTTTAAACCTTTCCTGAGCTACTACAAATATTTCAAGACCAAAATTAGCCAAATCGGTAAAGCCGTTCGCAAGTTATAGCGTGACCAAGAGAAATAGGGGTATATATAGATTTTTTCAAAAACCATTGAACCTATCAAGTTCAAAATAATTTTCCTAGAAAGTTTATGTAAAGTTCTACTTTTGAGATTTTTTTCATATTTTTGAAACTTGTGGTTCAAAAGTTAGAGGGGGGGGACGCACTTTTTTTACTTCTGGAGTGATTATTTCCGAAAATGTTGACATTATCAAAAAATGATGTTAGTAAACCCCAATTCATTTTTAAATACCTGTCCAACAATATATCACACGTTAGGATTAGAATGAATAAAAAAATCACTCCACACTTTACGTATAGGGGGGTAGGTACCCTAAGAAAACATTTTTTCCACTTTTTATTTTTGCACTTTGTCTGCGTGATTGATATACATATTACTGCCAAATTTCAGCTTTGTAGTGCTAACGGTTACTGAGATTATCCGTGGACGGACGGACGGACGGACAGACATGGCGAAACTATAAGGGTTCCTAGTTGACTACGGAACCCTAAATAGGTACCTTACAGTCGACGTCAAAGATGTGTATGCACTTTTGCACCTTATTACAAAAGGATTAAGATGAAAAGTGTACCTAAATATATCTTTCACGTCGACTCTACCTATATATGTACTTACAACTACGGTAACAACATGAAAGCGTAAATATACTTACCTATCCTATTATAATATTTGCATTCTGCTATTTTCACTCACTTAGGAAAAATTACTTTCATAGGTATTTTTAAATTAACTGCTGCTTACACAAAATCCTATTCAAATTATTCTAAAAAAGATAATAATTACTCGACTACTAATGTCATTTGAAAATCACTAGGGACGTACTTTCTACGGTGTATTCGAGGTTAGTTAAGGCTTGGGCAGATAGGCGCGTTTTGAGAGCGTGGCGCAGCGCGGCGTGACAGCGGTGTGGCTAATGTAACGAAATAAGGTACACATTCGGACGGCAACGTCGCGCCCCGCTGCGCCACGCCACAAAACGCGCCCTATGTGACCAAGCCTTTAAAGAAGTCTTATCTACTTTACATTTGTTATTTTATTTCAGATTGGGACGGAGCTGTCCGTCATCGTCAGGTGTTCACTAAAAACTATTTACGTAATGGAAATATTATTATATTCCTAAAAACAATCTTCGCTTACTAAATGGTTTTAGTAGTTTAACCTGGTGGTAAAAAGTGTTTATTTTATTTATTTATTTATTTAGTCTTTATTGCACAAAACACAAAAGTACAAAAGGCGGACTTAATGCTACAAAGCATTCTCTACCAGTCAACCTTTAGGCAAAGCAGAGAGGTTGTAGGCGGTTCTTAACGCATTCACTGCCACCGACGCACATATGCGTCACCGTGACTTTCACGCAGTGCCTTCGACGCACAGACGCGTTCATAGTATTAAGTGACTTTCACCCAGTGCCTTCAACGCATATGTGAGTTGTAAATTTTGAAATGTTCCTCTTACGTCTAAAATGTTGCTTGTTAAATCAGAAGATATTATAAATGGTAGTAGAAAATTATAAGTAAAATATAATGCTGATGATTTGATGAAAAGACTATAGGTACGCACTTGAACTTATTTCTATAGTGTTCTGTGAATCGATTAAGTTGTAATCGATTGGTTCAATGTGATTAAAGAATATAAAATATTAATTACCGTGTTTCATTCAAAACAATGTTTCCTAGAGTTAAAATAATTATCTAGTACCAATGCGAACAAACCACTGTCAAATTAGTATGAACTCATATGTGCGGCGGAGGCACTGCGTAATAATCCGTTGAACTCACATGTGCGTTTGAGGCACCCAGCAAAGTGCGGCACCTGGCGAATGGCAAAGAAAAGAGGGTGGCAGTGAATGCGTTAAAAAACAAAATAAACATAAACCAATTAAAAAACATTTAAATATAAATTAAACATACTTATATACATTAATATAATATACATGCATAAACATACATATATACATAATACTAACATAAACTGATGGAAATACAGGTATGAAATCAGATGAAACTCTACAAAACAGAAATACTAAGGTTTTACAGTTCTACCAGCAAAGTAGTCACATAAAGATTTTTTGAAAGCAAACCTATTCTGGCACTGTCCAACATTGACAGGGAGATTATCCCAGAGGCGAGCAGCCTGGACGGAGAAGGAATAGGACATGAAGCCAGTATGGTGAGACGGAATTGAAAGGGAACGGTTGCCGGAGGAGCGAAGCTGACGAATACGAGAAAGACCATAGTACTGGAAGAAATATTTTAGGTATTCAGGGGACTGAGGATTGTTAATGACAGAAAAGAGGGTACACAGCATGCGAATGTTACGGCGTATACGAATAGGAAACCAGCCAAGCTTAGAGCGGTATGAGGAGACGTGATCGTATTTACGAAGACCAAAGATGAAACGGATACAATTGTTTAATAAACGATCCAACTTATCCAGAAGTTCTTCATTTAAGTCCGGATAACACACATCACCGTAGTCGATTATAGGTAGGATTAAGGTCTGAATAAGTAAGATCTTGGTTTGAACAGGTAAGAAGTTTTTAAGTTTATTCAGAGAGTGAAGATAACCGAAAACCTTACGACTTATCTCAGAGACCTGAGTTCTCCAACTCAGTGTAGCATCAATGTAGATCCCTAAGTCTTTGACACTCTGGCTAAAGGGGATAGAAATACCATTAAAATACACGGAGGCGTTAGACTCAATTTTCGTGAGCTGGCGAGTGCTACCTACAGTTTACCTGCAGTTTATAGTAAAACAACTCCGATACAATTGACAGTTTTAATTTGTGGAACATCGCGATAATCACTTAACAAAATCCAAAAGCATAATGAATATCTAACAAAATGTTAAACTAGCTACCTCTTATATTATAAAAATATCGACACCGCCAAAGTGTATCAAGGAAATCAATCAAGTGTCTAATAAAATTCAATCTAAATAGCTAACAAGAGTAAACATAAAAAGAACAAATATTTATTAATCATATCACCATATTTAATAACATTAATACTTTATTAATGTAACAAGAACATTCTATAGTAAGTATTTATAAAAGTGATTTTATTATTAAATACTTACATAGACATTTATCTGCATCAAGTACCTGATTCCTTAATATAAAAAATAGGGTATAACAAGATTTTACAATGCGAATGCAAATGTCCAGGACGCGAATGATCGAATGCGAATGCGAATGTTTGAAAAAAAAAACACTGATTAATAGCATTTTTTAATGAAATCATATGAAATCTAACATAAAAAACGTACCTATTCTTATAATATTATCATTGTAATATAATGCAAAAATATTTTTTTAATGAAATTTAGCATAAAAAGTTTATTGTTACAAAACTTACAAATATTTTAATACAAAAAAAGTTATTTACCTAAATATTTTTCATTGTTACCAAGTAATATTTTGTAATTATTAATAATTTTACAGCATAAACATTTAATAACTAAAGTTGAGGAGTGGAATGTTCTATTTTAAAAATAATAGTTTTGCCGCTTTTTCACCCATTAAGCGATTTCGGAGAGGCTGGTAAAGAAGAGCCCAGCTGCACTGAAAAGTTGTTCGCTTGGCACACTAGCGATTCACCTTGGGGAGCTTGGAAAAATAAGTCGAAATACGATAAATTAACAAAATTTATCGTATTTCGACTTATTTTTCCACCAGTCTGATGGAGCAAAATCAATTTTCTTTTACATAGGCCTTAAATTGAGCTTTAATTGCGGAAGTTATCAGCTTCAGAATTATCGGATCTCCGATCTGATCGGAAATAGCGAACACTGCGCATGCGCGAGTCGACAGCAAGCGAGCAAGTTATAGTTTTAGTTTGCGTTTTGTGGCGCGTTGTATACTACATTTCAAATACCAAGGCCCGATTGCACTTGAAACTTAACAATAGGGCTCATAATGTTTGCCTTTCGTTATCTAATTTAGAGCACTTCAAATTGGCACGCGTCGGTGCAGTCTGCAAGCAACTAAAGCGTAATACAATACCACGCCGGAAAAGGGTCTAGCCAAGTATCTTTTGTTATCACCAATACTATTGTTAAAGCGTAATGACCGTCTCAAGTGCAATCGGGCCATGGTATTTGAAATGTAGTATACAACGCGCCACAAAACGCAACTAGCACACATTCGCATTCGCAAAACACGAATGTCGATGCGAATGTTAAAGAATATGCGAATATTCGCATTATACGAATGCGAATATTCGTGACATCCCTAATTCAGATATATATTATAATTAAAAAAACAATAAAAAAGTATTTATGGGGTTATTATTGGACTTTGTGTAAAAATTGCTGGATAAGTGGAGCTATAATTTCAGGATTATTTAAATGAACATAATGGGTGCCAGGGACGAAGTGACATTCAAAGTTCTTGTTGTTTTTCCTGAGTCCCTCCCGCAGTTGGACAGAAAACGCGTCAGTAGCATAAGGTGAATCTGTGGCCTTGATGTACAATGTGGGACATATTAATCTTTTAACAGTTCCTTCTACAAAATCATTGTTTTCTGGGTTTAACAAAACGTATTTCAATTTAGCATCTCTAGAGAAGTAATATTTATTAGGGTCAACTTTTGAAGGTTTCAAACCCCGCGACATTAAGTAGTGTGCGCTTTCCAAGGCGACCGCTTTATTCGTACCCATGTGCCAAAACATTTTTATTTCTTCGAGTGTGTAGCTGGGTGGCTCTGTCTTCAAACGTTGTTCGTCTTCTTCGAATTTCGTAATGTACATGAGGCATGTCTTTGTGACTTCGTCTAAGCTGTATTCATTGAGGATAAGGCCGTCGAGTCCAATAAAAAAGTCGACGTCATTGGGTAATATGCTAGCAAATCTCAAACTAGCTATGGACCCCATAGAGTGCGCCAACAGTGAAACCTTGTCCCATTTGAAATGATTCTTTAACATATAAATCACCCTTGTAAATTCCCAAGGGTAGTAGGAAACACCTACAAACAAAAAAAGAGTTAAATAAACGTATTAAGCCAACTGGACCCCACACCTCTGACCCGAGAAGCATTTTGGCTTATGACCGGCAAGAAACTCGGTGGGACTTATTTTTTCAAAACAGTATTACAAAAAAATGTAGAATATACATAAAATTGCGTTATTCTACTATAAGAAAACATATCAAACAATTACAATAAGAAAAAGAAAAAAAATACTAATAAGTCCAAATCTGATTGCTTAAAACGTTTCATAAGCTTTCTTATCTAAACTGTGCCCTTTACTCCAATTTTCAAATTACAATGATTCGTGATCGTCGTAACAGTTTGAAATATATATTAGTTATTTTTTTAAATAATTATTTTGGTTTAAAAATATATGTACAAAAACATAAATAGGTATATGCTTATTACAAATTATCCTTAGAAGTTAGAGTTGTATAAGGTCTCCAGGTGTCATTGATCTATATACGTATAGGTATTATAAAAAAACTGTTTTTTAAAGATAAACAAGCACCGGATAAAGGGGTAATAGGACATACGAACTTTTACTACAATATTCATATATTGTATATCTACGCATACATTGTATAAGTAACATTGTTTTATATAAGTTGTATAACGTTGAAGGTGTATAACGAACGTTTGATATAACATCAAAATATCTATTATTGTTTAATATAACGTTCAATATATCAAATCATTGTATATAATGATCATTAGGTATATCGTTCATAATATCTCAGATTTATCTATAAGGTACACATATAATCGTTTGTACTGACTGACTGACCGATCATCAACGCCGAGCCGAAACTTTAGGGTAGGTAGTTTGTATGGGGATTGTGTAAAATTTTAAGTGAGACATTTTGTGTAAACACTCCTTATTTGAATACAAGAAAAGTTGTTTCATCATCAAAAAAACCGGCCAAGAGCGTGTCGGGCCACGCTCAGTGTAGGGTTCCGTAGATTTTCGTCCGTCACAGTAAGTGTTCCCACATAAGAGTTGACAATGGGCTATTTGATACATTGTTGTTGACATATTAATATTAAGTACAGAACCCTAAAAACGGGCCCACAAAGGACGCTGACAACTAAAGAAAGAGTTATAGATCCCAACTATACATAGAAAATTCGAAAAAATGTTGTCAATTTCAGTCCCGCCACGAGTAGTAAGAAGGTGTTGTAACATGGAGTGATAACCAGCCAGCGTCATTTGAAGTCAGTCTGTCAGTTTCAACCTAATGTATGGGCATGTATGCTCCGACCCCATTATTCAGAAAGAATCTTAAAACCGCCATGTAGGGTATGAGCGTTCCACCCACAGCGACATCTATCGGCAAATTAAGTAAACTATGCGCGCGAGCTTAAAGTACATGTACAGAGGCTCTAGTGTAAGTTTCTTTTGACGTAAAAATTGTCTCGAATGCGTAAGTGATACTGATATAATATGGGTAACTAACGCGATGGTGACGTTTCGTTACGTTAAAAACGTACACTCGGGGCTGAGATGTAGTGAATAATCCTTTCCTATCATATTTTCTCGGAAATGTTCGTATTTGTCTTACTACTTCACTCACACTCAGTACCCATTTGAAGTAGTAAGACAACGGAGGGGACGGTCGCATTGGGCGATGAATATTAGTGCAGATTCTTATTTACGGTTAAAACTAAACGCGAAATTATACATAAAACGGCGGCGCTACCGCGAACAATGATATTCGTAAATTTCGGACGATTGTCTCTGTCACTCTTAACGCCTTAATTGGAGTAAAAGAGAAATGCTCGACATATACGAACTTCGATCTTCGCGGTACGGGGCCTGAAGTGAGGAAATGTGTCTTGTCATTCAATTGAGATTTTGACAGCCATATCTTAGGGAATAAGGGCTAATTTATTAACAATTTGTAAGAAACTATCGCCTTAACGACTTTAGTGCTGGAATAATATAAAGTACCTATTTTGCTCGCAAAAAAGCCTAAGATATATGCAATCCTGCGGCGCTTCCGTCTTTCTCGAGTGAAAGCAGATACCATTTTACCAAAAACGCGTAAGATGTATGAAATCCTGCGGCGCTTACAGTTTTTTCGAGTTGATAAGTTTGTATGGGGGAACAATATATTCGTTTTTTAGTATATTACTCGATCTTTTTCATACTTTTTTACCGTTTAAACCTTCCCTGAGCTACTACAAATATTTCAAGACCAAAATTAGCCAAATCGGTAAAGCCGTTCGCAAGTTATAGCGTGACCAAGAGAAATCAAAAAATGATATTAGTAATTATTATTAAATACCTATCCAACAATATATCACACGTTAGGATTAGAATGAAGAAAAAAATCACTCCCCACTTTACGTATAGGGGGGGGGGGGGTGTACCCTAAGCAAACATTTTTGTCCACTTTTTATTTTTGCACTTTGTCGGCGTGATTGATATACATATTACTACCAAATTTCAGCTTTGTAGTGCTAACGGTCACTGAGATTATCCGCGGACGGACGGACGGACGGACGGACGGACAGACATGGCGAAACTATAAGGGTTCCTAGTTGACTACAGAACCCTGAAAAGGGGAAACAAGTTTGTGTGGAGATGGAGTCAAATATCTATTGAGAAACTTAAAACGTTGTGTTTAAATTCCTTATTTAATGAAAAGAAAAGTGATTTCAGCGCAAAATAACCTAAAAACTTAAAACCAAAACCAACTTGTCTCGATTCGTGCTACTACCAAAATCACGTACTGTCATAAAAGCTAAAGAACAATAAGAACTTCGATATTTAAATCGAAAGAAAAATAGAAAAAATTTACTCGCAGCGGGACTCGAACCCACAACCACTGGATCACTAGCCCAGTGCACTTCCAATTGTGCTATACGAGTACCGCTGAGACTTGTCAAATTTTTCTATCTATCCCTCGTCGTATATGTCATCATGGGTGACGTGTAAACACATCTACCGCCAGCGTATTGAACACTAAACGGCATCGAAGTCTCAATTCATATTGAGAATTCATCGATAACAATGTGCTACCCCTTTCTAAATTAAATATCGATTTAAATATCGAAGATATTCGCTAGCAGACGTTTCTGCATAATAAAAAAAAAAAAAATAACAATAAGAACTATTTCCATATTATACTAGTCTTGAAATACACCATTATCTTAATACAATAGTTTCGAAACACACTAGTCCCAAAACAACCTAAATGTGTGTAGTTCTCCTTATATCAGGCCACTTATAGTTATAAATATGACGTGATACTTTTGAGATAAAAGTAGAAGTATCTTGCTGTCATCCAGAACGATTTTCGTATCCGTCGCAATTAAAAGATACCTAGATTAATTAAATTAACTTTTATTAAAAATCAAATAGGTTACTCCTGTTGATTGTACGACGGACATTTTTTTCATTTTTTTCGCACCCAAAAACAGCAAGCTAATAGTGAGAAAAAAAGTTAGGGTAATTTGGGACTAGCGTTTTTTTGAACTATTTATTTACAGATTTGTGTGTTTTGGCACTAGTGTATTATGGGATTAGTTTGTTATGGGCTTCAACCTTTATAAAATAAATAAAATAAATCAATAAATGTTTCGGGACAATCTTACACAAATCGACCTAGTCCTACGGTAAGCTCAGTAAGGCTTGTGTTGTAGGTACTAGACGACGGTATATATAATAGATAGATACATATAAATACTTAAATACATAGAAAACACCCATGACTCAGGAACAAATATCTGTGCTCATCACACAAATAAATGCCCTGACTGGGAATTGAACCCAGGACCATCGGCTTCACAGGCAGGGTCACTAGGCCAGACCGGTCGTCTTTATGATGTTAGATGTAGATGTAGTGTAGGGACGACGGGCGGTCCAGGCGGGCCGTCGATCGCCCGTTGTTCTTTATGACATTAGGTGATCACAGAAGTAGTACATGATCAAAATAAGATCGTATTGGTTTTAGGGTATTTTGGGACTCTGGTATTTAGACATCAGGTTGTTTTGAATTAATGTTTATATGACTATATGTGTCTTTGACAATAAGAACTAAGTGTCCATCATTGGTGCCATTACCTTAGTTCAGAAATCATTTTGTAATTTTTTCAAAAACTATTTAACCTATCAAAATCAAAATAATTTTCTTAGAAAGTTTTTATGAAGAGAACTTCATAAACTAAAGTAGAAACTTTAGATTTTTTTTTAAACTTATGGTTCAGAAGTTAGAGAGGGTTATCACATTTTTTTTACTTCTGGAGCGATTATTTCAGAAAATATTTACATTATGAAAAATGATTTCAGTGAACCCCTATTCATTTTTAAATACCTTTTTAGCACTTTAGGGTTGAAATGAAAAAACCTAAAAATTTACATTTGACTACGGAACCCTAAAAATAATATACTTACAAAGGTTCCTTAATTACAATTACAAGTTAATTGTTTTAATGTAAGGTATTTTCTCTTAAAATATTCGTGACTAATTTGTTGGCACCTTATATAGGTACTTACCCTACATTTTATACAAATATAACAGACAGAAATATTAAAATAAACAAGCGATTATGAATTATGAATGAAATTTTGAAATTTCACTAATGTGTGGGAGTGAATAGGTATTAGGTACCAACTATTATTATTATTATTTAAAACTTGTTTATGAAATAATTAATTGTCAACTTGGCGTGGTCCAAAGTTATCCAATTTGCTTTAATGTTACTAGGCTAGCCAGAGAAACACACACAAAAACGTTTAGTAAAGTTTAGTAAACGTAGTCTCGTAGTGGTTGTTAACAAAATATATTATAAGTACCTACGTAATAGGACACCTTTCAGTAACTGGCCACCTTATATTGAAAATGAATTTTTCATCTCACTAGCTCGGAAAAAACTATTTTGTTCTTTAAAAACTGATATCAAAGCATTTTATTCACATGAGTGAAAAGTAATTTCATATAAATTGTTTATTGTCGAGTGTTTTTTTACTTTAGCTGGTTGGATGTTCCTTTATTTAATGCATTCGAATGATAAATGATGTATGCCAATAATTTTGATTACATTTTTAAAGTTATAGAGTTCATTTCTTCCTCGCGGTAGTGAGGTTAAAAATTGTGTTTCACTAGGTAGCAAAGTGTGTTCCCCTCTTGTGCTTTAAAACACTCCCAATGCTCAAGATTCCACTTTTTGAACCAATTTTGGAATATTTCGCTAGCTCGGGTCTCAATATTAGCACGAGAAGGTAAACACTAACGTTGCCCCCTTTTATACCAAAATATTTATTCACCAATAAATAAAAAATATATTTAATTGTGTTTCAATTACGGACTGGTCACCTTTCAATAATCTGACCACCTAGTACGAAAATAGGTTCTATTGATAGGTGACACAGATTTCATTTTCAGTAAAGGGCCAGTTAACTGGCGATTTACCCTAAATAGTTCGGAATAGTTACCAACCGGGAGGATTATGATATGATAACCCATGTCCAGGGAGATCTATCGCCAGGATGGGTCGTTCCGAGTCCAGCAGCGGAATCAGCGGGTCCCAGGTACCCGCGTTGTCCTGCCAGCCGTGCAGCGCCAGTATAGGTCGCTGGTTGTTGTTTTTACCCTTCCATAGTTTTGCAGCTAATTCCCCGCAGCCTAGTGGAATTTTTATTTCTTCAAATGGAGCCTGAAACATTTGCATAATTAAAGTGCGAAGTTTCTTATGAAATCTTTCTATAGATACCTACTAAGAATATATAAAGAGTCCCTTAGTTTTAAATGTAATGCAAATTAGTCGCATACATTTTGTCCTGAAACATTTACGAAGGTATATGTTTAGGAATAGTTTTTTTTTTTATAATAGGTACCTATGATATAATAGACAGACTCCTATCTTAAGTTTATCATCTGCCGAGCCGAGTAGTATTAGAGTAGTATTAGAAGTAGAATCTTGTTATACCCACTGGATTTCTTCTACTAGATTGCGAGAGAATAGGGATGTTGAAAAATGGATTGTATGGCAACTATATCTATACATAAACGTAATAATATTTCTGCACAAAAATTTATGCGTTCATGATGCTTATACGTAGGTACTTCGCAACGAAAATCATGGCCCGGCACCGCGAATATCGAAGTTTGTACTATCGAACAAAGTGATTCATGACCCACCTAGCCGGCAAACGGTTCTAGCTAACCATTTTCGATCTACTTAGGTGGGCCATGAATCACTTTGTTCGATAGTACATTTCGGGCTTCTTTCCACTTTACTCCTGAAATTAATGAATATCGTTTTTCCGGTACCTTACGCCACAGAGTTAAGGTCCGCTGAGTAAAATAAAAAGGTGAAATAAATATTTGTACTTAATCAGCTGTTATCAATAAATAATGTATGAATAAAATTGTAACATTATGGTGCTCCCACATTGGCTGTTATAAATATTATATAACGTTATAAAACAGTGTACCTAATAAGGATGCCGTTATGATGGCACAATGTGGGAGCACCATTAATAAAAAAATCATTAGTATTTTTTTTTAGGTTGGTTAGTTATTTAATTTAGTATGAATAAGATTTTAAGTACCTACATACATTTATTTAATACTCACGTCGGAATGATCTTAACAACAAAATAAACTGCTTAAGGCTTGTTCACGAAAAAAGTAGCCACTGCCTTATAATTTCTTTTTTCGTATGAAACCATCGTTATTTTTTTAAGTTATCATAAAAATCAACTGATTTTCTTTAGTTTTAGGTACTTAATGTGTTTTTTTTATCAGGTGTTCTAAATCTATAACCCATTAAAAAAACTTTGCATTTTGAGAGAGTTTTTTCTAATCTGACCATTTGGATCATTAAGCTTGCACTATGCACTGTACTCAAACATATTATCAATACTAGTATGTCTCGTGAATAATTTCTCTTAGATTTTACTATCATAAACAAGCCAGATATATTTGTAATTTGACTCAGAAAATGACGTATTTTCGTAACGTTCATTTTTGTTTTTGCACTACTTGTCGTTATTAACGTTTTTAGACCGTTGAGGCTAGATTTTTCGAATCTGACATCCTAAACGTAAAATAAGCAAGCAAATTCGTAATTCTATGACTGTTTCCACTATATGGACCCACCAGTTAATGGTGGAGACTCTTACAACCGTGGCTACTTTTTTTCGTGAACATGCTTTAGGAACGATACGTTGTCTTGTGATTTGAACGATACGTTAAAGTAAATCACTTCCAATGGGGTCGGTATAGGTTTATTCCGACAAGTTTACATTAGAAAATTGTTCACCACTTAACTTATACTTCACATTTAGAAATAAATAAAAATCATTGCTTTTGCGTGTGCCAAGTCAGGGCTTTATGGTAGATGACCAGTTAATTCTACATTTTGACCTTCCAAAAATCGAGTTATTTCGCGTCACGTATTTCCAATACTTCCGGCAAGGAAATGGCCGTGTACCACTCTGAATTAACCGTGTTCCGGGTTTCTAGTGGCACTGTAGCCACATTACTACCAAAACATATACCTGCATAATATTTAACACCAAAAAAGCCACCATTGGTTTCAATGTAGTTTTAGCACAAGTAACTTTCGTAGGGCTCGGCTCATTTTGATATACCCATACCGTTAATTGTTGCTTAGTTTCCGGATCGTACGCAGATCTAGGATTATCCAGTGTAGATGTTATAAACGGCTTTTGAGTCACCACGGTTATATTTTTCAATATTTTATTGCACCATACAATGCCAGCCTGTTTTTGCTGTTTCTTATTTTAACAATAAGTGAGTTCCATTCTTGCGGCGAGATGATATTTAACCCACCATAAATAAAAAACAAAAACTACCATAACTAACAAAAACAAATGGGGGTACTAAAAAAAAGTTCAAATTTTATCATGGAGGTCGAATATAGACAAACTGCTTTAGGAAAAATTAGGTGTTATATTGTAAAAAAAATGGTATTGTGCAAAATTTTGTTTAAGTGTGAGTTGTACCTAAAAATTAATAATATTGATGATGAAATAAAACAACTACAACGGATTAAATCGCGTATACCTACTAATTTAAACTTCATTCCTACGTTTCGAACCCTTTAGCAGCGTTCGTGGTCATCGGGTGGTCTCAGTCCACCCGATGACCACGAACGCCAAAAAAAAAATCATCAATGTATATTTTTAGGGTCAACTCACACTTGACCAAAATGTTGACGATACAATTTTTTTTTGCAAAATAACACCTAATGTTTCCTAAGGCAATTTGTCTGTATCTCCTATACTTTAGGATTTCCCCATATTGTCGCACTTAAAAAAAGACTGTATACTCGTAGGTACGTATGTGTATTTGTATAAAACGACAATAGACATACATATATAAAACATCCATAACTCAGGAAGAAATAAACTCCCTTACTGCGATTTGAACTCAGGACCATCGCCTTCATAGGCAGTGTCCTGCCCACTGGGCCAAACCTGTCGTCAACTAAAATTGGTGTTTTGTGGTCAAAACATTAAGAAAGCATTAATTATAAGAAATTCAGCAACTCTTAGTTGATGAGGCTAATCGTTTTCTTAATAACTTATCCCCACTTTAAACCAACTTTTCTTACATCACACGATTCCGTGTAAAACTCCATTGTAAACCACGGATTTCCGAATCATTCCATATCTGCATATTTATTATCATTTCTTATCTATCACGAATCAAAGTTCTGATTATTCCTGTTTAATTTTATATACCGGCTTATCGCCATAATTGCATTAAAATTATTTTCTTCACACTTGCTCGTAAAAGATGTTATTACACGTAGACAAGCCGTGCCGTAAGTTACAAATTACGCCCTAGGGCTGAAAAGTAAGTTTTTAATTTGAAAACGTGGTTTAAAGTTTAGGCAATTTTTTTCCAAAACAAAAAAGTCGTAGAAAAATATGAAATTGTATACACCTTTTGCATAAGATATTTTTAAAATGTAATTCCATTTAAAAACTGACCCTATAAACTAAAATAAAATATTTAAGGCGCTCTAGATAGTGAAAACACCAATTTTAGAAAATATTAATAAAATACTTTCACACAACTTACAACTGCAATTTTTTTATATGTATAATTTCAGTCTATTCTCTAGTTTTTGGCTTCATCAGAAACACGATTGCTGATAAAAACCTCGATAGATTTTTTTTTGAAAATAACTCGTTTTTTACACCTTAAACCAAATATTTCGATAACTATTATGAATATCAACACAAAATTTGCTTTAAATAATAGTTTTTAAGTAGATTTCGATTTGTACTTCTTAGATTTTTAATAAGTTGTGTACATCAATAATACCAATTGATTTCGTTATTGGCAAAATAAAATGGTTCAGCGCGCGGCGGCGGCCGACTATTGCCCAGTCGCCAGTACGCTCGTGACCGCTGTCAACGTAGGACGTGTGCACATTTTCCTAACGCGGTAATATTACTTTAGACAGGAAGCAATACGGGTAATCGCAGTGTAAATAAAGTTAAACGAAAGAGGAAACGATTAAGTGAACTAAGAGGACATATGACAAAGATTAGTGGGAATATTAGAATGCCTAAACGGTAACCTACGTACCAGAACATTCAACCGGCCGCGTCGTAGCGGATTTCACATGCGTTTTTACGTAGTTAGTTTGCAGGTCTGGTGCAGTTTTAGTAATTGTGTGTTGTACAGTTTTATTATATTCTATCTTCTTTTCAAGTCAGTAAAGTTACTAGTACAGTCGCCATCAGATATATCGGAGCGGCCGAGGTACTCAAATATTTCTGAGCAGCAATAAATTTAAATAAATTCTTTACAGTAAATGAGGTCAATAACATCTGAACATCCAATTCGCCATAAATATGTGAGCAGTGGTTTTTATTAGTTATTAATTAAATCTGAACACACAACTCGTCAAAGTTATCTGCACAGACAGGGTGATCATAAATATCTGAACATTTAGGGAAAATATACCTTAAGTCACTTCGCATACGATTTAATAGTTATTTGTTATACAAGGGTGCAAAATTGTATTTTAACTGTGAGTGTGGGATTGAAACTCGAGCAAGCGAATGGATTCTATAGTTTAACCACGAGCAAAGCGAGTGGTTTAAAAATAGAATCCTGAGCGTAGCGAGTGGTTTTAAAATAGAATCCTGAGCGTAGCGAGTGTTTCAATACACGAGAATTAAATTACAATTGCACCCGTGTGTAACACAAAATTTTTCCCCTCACTACAGCGAGGAAAGTGAAACATGAAAAAAAAAAACGTTTTGAAATCGCATTGACTTTTTCTTTGCGTTTAGATACATTCAACATTTTTACAAAAGGTGCCTTTAGCTTGGTTAGCTTGTGGTGGCCAGTACGATTTTCGAATGTTCTAATTCGATTTTCAAGTCGGTGCGTGTGCGAGTTACCGCCGCCGCCGCGGCGGCAAGTACTTCGCGAATTTAGACTTTAAAACCATAGTAATAAGACCTATGAGAAGTCAACTTACTTTAATCACTAGTGGATAAAATGCGTTTTTATCGTCTCGTATTAAAGGATAAACAAGCGCTTTACGAGCTAGTGAGGGGAAAAATTCTTTAACGTAGGTACTACTACGCTCGAATACATTTTCAACACAACCAGTAACCACCATTCGGTTTTGTCAATGTCAAAACTAAAAAGAGATTGCTGGATGTAGGGTGTATACATACACTGCCTGAGGTAGAGCGTGACGTCATCGTGATACTAATGGCGTCCTTATCTTACTCTTATTGTGCGAAACGTGCGGCATGCATGAGTCGCCCGGACTCAGTAACTCTTTCAGATATGGCCTTTTTGTACACATTTACATATGTTTTTGTTGGGATCTAGTTTACATAACAATGATAATTTTAATTCCTTTTAATACCGCTGAACACATGCGTCTTGCGTGCGGATTTGTGCAGGGCCGCAACCTTGGTCGTGAATCGAACACCCTCTTATAGGCAAATCGAAAAGGCAAATTAAAAGTTCTCGAAGGGCCGCCGCCAACGACGGTGCGGCACGGAGGTCATGATTATGGTTCACGAATTGGACCGAAACATATGTCGAGCGGTTTTCGACCTTAAGATACGTGAGTGACCCGTTTATATATATTTCTAGTAAATCGAAAATGCTATCAGAACACATTAGCTTTACGCTGCTCGCTACGGTATTAGCGGTACGGAGGCTTGAACTCACTATGTTTTTTTTTTTGTGGTTTTGAAAAGTTACGAGTTTCTATAAATTTTGATGTTAGGATTATGATTTCTTATAACTAAACCGCTAGGCCATGGTGACCGACGCAATAGTAGATGAAATATTGAAAAGCATTCGTACCTATTTTAATTTGGCAGCTTCAATATTACATAATATACATTTGATACTTGCACGGAATGAATGACGTAGTGACAGATCAAAACGTGAGACACTCATAAATACGTGCATGGTTACCAAAGTGCATCTCATGACGATTTCATAAAGCCCAAATAGGATCCCCCTACATTATTTGATCATGAAGTTCCGTTACCTATTCCGGCTACAAACATCAAATCAGGTTACTCGTAATATTTCATCAGAAGTCCCTAAATTAAAAGTTGAAATAGATAACAAATATACCTTAAGAAAAAACGACGAGGACCTCCGGTGTTCGAGACGGGATTCGAACCCGCATCTCCAGCTATCGCGGCTGACGCTTTAACCAATTCGGCCACCCGTACACAGCGGAACCCGTCGAAATTAATCAAGTATATGTGATCTTGTTTATTTTAACGGTTTTTTTGCATACATGTACCTTTAAAATTTGAAAAGTTCTCTTAATTCCTCGTGGATCCCATCATGATATCTGAGTTCTGGTAACAATGGGACTAACCTTGAAGTATATGCTTCCAAACAACGAAAGTATTTTTGAAATCGGTCCATAAACGACGGAGTTCTAAGGTAACACACATACAAACAAAACAACATACAACCGAATTGATTATCTCCTCCTTTTTGAAGTCGGTTAAAAACCCCGAAACGGCACTTACAACCCCGCCACCGAGAGACAGGGCGCCGCTGCCAAACCCAACGGACACCGAAGCCCCTAATCCTTCTTGTAATAATGTTATAAATTAAGTTTCATTACTAGGAGGGCAGTTGCCCCAAAGGTGACCGGCACCCAAAAGGTGACCGGCACCCAAAAGATGAACGAAACGTCTTATAATCTAAATAATTAAATCGTGTATTTTTCCGTAACGTGGCAACACTTCGCCGGCGTTTTCATTTAAGTAACGTGACTAAAAAGAGATATGAGTATCTCTTTCATTCACGTTAATAAAAATTACGTTTTTATTATTATTTAATGATATATTTGCTGTTCAAGTTATGTTTTCAATATTGTGACTAATTTCCAATAGATTGCCGGAGGTCAACTTGTGGGCATAGGCAACATTTTTCAAATGCTTGTATAATGACCAAAGTTGAACAGCACTTTCTTTCGCTAACACCTTTATTTTGGGGTTTATTTTAGTATGAAAACGTTGAACAATCAACCGATGTTTCTATTCCCAAAAGATGAACTGAAAAAGTTCATCTTTTGAGTTGGATTAATGGATTCCAATAAATGAATTTGGCCTCAAATTTGTTCGTTCATTTTATCAATATCGTGTCCAAAACTTGAATTAAAAAAATGTATTATTTCATGATTTGGCAAGCAGTTCTAAGCGAAACAAATTTAATGGCGATGGTTTAATAAAATGATATACCTACAACCTAGTGACAACCTAGGACGGACATCGAAGTTTTAGTAGTGGGGTTCCCTTTACCCTTTTTACGGATCTCTAAAAACAAATAGCATTGTATAATTTCCGGAACGCTCTGGAATTTGTTTTAACCAGAATACGGTTACGAACAGAATAAGGCCATCAACTGTCTACGCGAGCGACGCGCGTGGCGTGGTGCGGGGCGCCCCGCATGCGCCTCCACCGCGTTCTGCTTCACCCCCGCAAATACCTAAAATACGTCTATAAGAGCGCCTTAATGTTAATTAAAACATTACTTGTCATTTTTATTCATATATGTATATATTTCAATTCAAATTAACTGTTTTACTTAAGGTTTTAAGTTTTTACCTGCTTCTGTAGTATTGGAACGTGGCGTGTACGACATTAGCTTTATCTGATGGATACGATACGCCCACGCCCTGGATACGCCATATTGGCTCATGCAAATCAGCTGGTGAAAGTCGCTATTTAAACACGGTGCATGAAATACGTATGAAACGTAGGCTGGCTGGTAAGGTTTCTAGCCTACAAGTGTGATGAAAAAATGAACATACGAAATAACAATAAATTACTAACCTTATAATAAGTAATTCAAACTACTATTTATACATACTATACTATATAATATTACTATATACTATGCTATATTACAATATACTTATATACTATATCCATACTAATTAATATTATAAATGCGAAAATAACTCTCTCAATCTTACTGTCTATCTGTCTGTTACCTCATCACGCTTAAACTGCTGAACCAATGGCATGCAATTTGGTATGGAGAGAGTTTGAGCTACATAGGATTATTTTGATCCCGCAACCATACTTTATAGACGGGCATGGCTGGCCGACGAACTCGCGAGTAAAACTCGCCTCGCCCTCCGCTGGGCTAAGCACAACGCTCCCAAAAGCAACGATGACGAACGAATCAAAGATGGCTCAAAAGCAACACCGGTACACAGGGCTAAGGGTAGAGACGTGTCACTGGAATTTAAATATATAGTCAACTGGCCACTTAGGTTTCCACATCTACCCACGAGAACGCAGTTCTAGCGATTCACCCACTCCGGAGGCCGGTTAAGGCAAGCCAGAGCCAGAGGACCTGTCCCACTTGTCGGACAGGGCACCCCAGTGGCACTACTCAGGCACGTGGAGTCGCTACTCTCCAATAGCTCGCCACAAGCCCTGCGTTGACTGATTGCACCGGAGAAAATCAGTGGGCGATGGGGTCGTCACATCTCTAATCCAAGTAATAATTATTATTATGTTATACCAGGGAGCGGACAACCCTTTCCGCGGCAAAAGCCATTAAAAGGGCGTCCCTTAAACACAGCTAAATTGAAAGACTTACCAGTTTGAACTGCTAGCCCATATATTTGACTATCCCTTACCGTACGACTAAGCCAAAAATAAAACTAGCCCTTTACAATCACTAACTGCTATCCTTATTACTTAGCGCTTTTTATAAAGCTTTGCTTTCCCTTTAGTAATGTCGTAGTTAAGCCTTGCGTGAAAGAGACAGGTTTAGTATATGTCTATGCTAGTGTTCGAAAAGCGCGCGTACATCAAATCAAAGAAGTCAAAGAAAACGCCGTGCCTCCGACGATAGCTTACTATTGGATCAGAGCAATGTGTGCTTTATGAACAAGGCAGACGATTTCAATTAACACGCTTGTATGCTAAAAGGGAAGCCCTCTATTAGGCTAACTCTTATAAACGATATGTAAGGTTTTGGTGAGCGGATGATTAGGGTTTTTTTAGAGTATTGGGATAGCGCTTAGTTATAAGGATTAGCGCTTTTATAAGGGCTTTAAAAGTAAAATGAAAGGTTATGGTCAAATAAGGACACTTTTGCAGGGCTTTTGTTAGAAATGTATTTTTGTTGATTGTTTAATAAATAAATAATAAAAATAATAAATAATAATGAGCCATCTTTGTTGTCGCTTTTTGTGGGGGCCCATCTCGCACAGGGCGAGTCACCGTCTGCCGGAAATAAAATTGGATACCATTTTATTAGGCAGACGTCCGGTTTTTTATCCAATAGCCCAGTAGCTAGTCCATCCTTTCCACCCAATAGCTTGGTACATTCTAGATTCCATTAAAACTCAATAGTTCTTAGGTTCTTACACCATTGCGGGTGTTGTCTCTGTGCGCGTCCCATGATACGGATAGGGGCAACATCCGCTTAGTGTACCCCTTACATTTCATTAAATTATCGAAAGGGCCTCTGCGCGTTGGCTCGATCTGGCTCCGCGTATGCCTCCCAAATGTCCGGAACACCATTGTTCCGTGTACGGAAAAGACATACACATAAATAATAATAAGAGTATGGTGAGTAAAGCCTTACGTAAAACCCATACAAAACCCTTTATAAGGGATAGCGGGCCGGTCCCTTATACTCGTATTCTTTCGGTTATATAATTACTTATGAAATAGTTAAAAAAAACCATGAAAATACCCTATTACCTAAGAAATAAGACGAACGAAAAAAATAAGCCAAACAGGACTTACCTCTTTGGTGCTAACGTTCCTATGTATGCTTCCTAAAAATGGCCTTATTTGATGTATTTTTTGAAACTCGGAGTTCAAAATTACGTTGAAGAGAAGTCGTTTGCCCATAGCGATTAAATGCGATACCCGTTTATTACCAAAATACTAATGCAAACAAAATAAAAAAGTTATTTTCTAAACACGACACTATCGAAATAGCTAAATGGATATACTTCAATTATACTTTCGCGCTTTTTTAATTTATATTGTACAATAGCTTTTTATTTCTCGTATACTTCAGACGGAATGATAATTTAATGCGTGCGCCGTAGACTTTAGGAGCTTGCTCACTGTGAAGGAAGAACGAAGTTAGGTATTTATATAAAACGTTATTAACTTAATCTGAGTTTGGCTGATTCAATAGATATGTAGCCTATAATAGGGGTAATAAATAATAATATAGACCTTTTAACTTTTTTATCTACAATCATAAATCCTCTTTAATACGTTCAAAAACCGCATATTACGACTAGCATAATGTCAAAGTCCATCATTACAATTATTTTAATTTTTTAATGTGAAAATGTTATTATAGCTTCATAATAAGCAAAAATTCGATGTTTTTATGACTTTATGAATTTAAAATTTCGAACGTCTCTAAAAATCAAATCAATTGGTTACTTACTATAGATTATATGAGAATTGTGCTGGACTCTAGAATGTCTACAAAAACTACAGTTGCGTGGAAAAAGCGGAAAAAGCTATGGGAGAAAGTTTTAATTCGCCGCCATTCCTAATGTTCATTTGACTGTTCGTTTACGGTTTCAGAAATTACTAGCTGTGCCCCGCGGTGTTACTCGCGATTTATTAGGGAAAAAACGTACCCTTGGTGTTAATCCATTGTGTCCAGGGTGTCAGCTAATTCCATACCCAATTTTATTAAAATCGCTCTAGCCGTTTGGACGTGAAGAAGTAACAAACATACACACTCACATACTTTCGCATTTATAATATTAGTGTAGATTATTGAGAGCTTATTGTGTGTAGATAAAGCAGTGTATGTCTGATGAAGCATGGGGTTAGCAGAGTGTGGTTCGTGAATAAGCACAACAGGTATAAATCTAGCACATGTATATTATTATTAGATTATTAATATAATATACAAAATTAACAGAAATAAATCAGACTGCACTGTTTACAAGATTTTCTTTTTAGCAAAAGTGATTGACGGTGTCAAGATTTCATTCTTTTGAATTCAAAATTAATATATGAAAAAAGGTTGAGAAACCTCTTTTCAAACACTCCTCCTTAACTTTGAATATACAGGCATCAAGGAAGTTCACCTTACATATACCTTACTCCCATCATATTGCTTGTACACCATACAAACTTACCTTTTGCCAAAGGTTTGGTTAGAACATCTGCAACCATACGATCAGTTGCAACATACGTGACAATGATCTGTCCATTCATTATAGCCTCTCTGACAAAATGATAACGTACGTCAATATGTTTCGTCCGCTGGTGATGCACTGGATTCTTAGCAATAGCTATTGCAGATTGGCTATCGCTGAGAATAGAGATCATATTCTCGTCCTTCCCAGTGATCTCTGCAACTAGCCTTTTGAGAAATATGGCCTCTCTTGCAGCTTCTGACATAGCTATGTATTCCGCTTCAGCAGTAGACAGAGCTATTGTCCTCTGCTTGATGCTTTGCCAGCAGACAGCTGCACCTTGAGCTGTAAAGACATAACCAGTCCAGGATTTTCTATCTTCATCACCTCCGTGACTTGCGTCTGAATATCCTTGTATAAATCTGTCAGCACTGTAGCTCTTAGAGTATACTATTCCACGTGATTTAGTTCCTTTGAGATAGCGGAGCACACGCTTGGCTGCTATCCAGTGTTCTTCACTGTAACAGGTGTTGAATTGACTCAGAGTACTCACTGCATGGGTTATGTCTGGCCTCGTACACACCGATAAATACATTAGCGATCCAATTAAGTTCTGATATGGGATCCTGTCGTCAGGTTTGTCCTCTGACTTCTTTAAATGACTGCCAGCAACTGCCGGAGTTGTTGCTATCTTACAGTCCTCCATCTTAAAAGTCTTGAGAAGTTTGTCAACATACTTCTCCTGATCAACCTTAATTGCATCTTTTGTCTGAGTGATCTGCATTCCTAGAATGAGATCAGCTTCCCCAAGATCCTTCATTTCAAATTTAGACATGAGGGCACCCTTGACCTTACGAAGCTGCTCGTTGTCATTCCAAAATATCAACAAATCATCCACATAAACTGCCAATATGATAATCTTGTTTCCCTCTAATTTTGTGTAAATACATGGTTCATTTTTGGATTGTTGAAATTGAAGTTTTTTCAATTCAGCATCAAGCTTATTATTCCATTCTCGAGGTGCTTGTTTTAGCCCATAAAGCGAGCGGTTAAGCTGACATACATAGTCCTTCTTCTCTTTAACCTCAAAACCTTCAGGTTGCTTCATGTATACAGTTTCGTTTAGGTTTCCATTCAAGAAAGCGGTTTTAACGTCCATCTGGTCTATGTTTAGTCCAATCTTGCTTGCTAAAGCAATCAGCAACCTCAGTGAACTGTGACGTACAACAGGTGCAAACGTCTCATTATAATCTATGCCCCAGCTTTGACTGAAGCCTCTTGCCACCAGTCGGGCTTTGTATCTGCGCCTATTTCCCGCCTCTTCTTTGATTCTAAATAACCATTTAGAATCAACGACGTTACAGTTTTTAGGAGGCTTCACGAGAGTCCATGTGTTGTTTTTCTTGAGAGCGTGTAACTCCTCCTGAATCGCAGCTCTCCACTTGTCAGTATCTCTACCTGACAAGGCTTCTTTCACGGTAGTCGGGTCCTTATCATGCTCGATAGTCTGATATAGTTCATAATCCGGAAACTCCTTGGGTTTTCTATCTCTTAGAGGATACTTTCTTGTTTTCTCAGTTTCTTCCATATATTCTTCGTCCGGTGTCATAAAATCATCAGATTCGTGACCAAACTCTTCAATTTCTACACAAGGAAATTCTACTCCTTGCACGATGGGTTCCATTGTCGGTTCTGCTCCATTATCTTCGGGCTTTTCTACCTCCAATTCAATGCAGGAGGGTTGACTCTCCTCAAGAGTCGGTGAGAAATCATTTATAGGAGATTCTACCCTTATTTCATCTTCTACGGGAAGAGGAACATTAGGTAGAAATTCGACAGGTGGTTGTCCGGCTCCTATATTTGCAGTAGTTCGATCTTCCTCATTTTTATATATTTGGCTAACCGGGGCTTCTCTGGTTGGTGTTTCTTGCCTCTGGGATTGGTACATCTGGTTTTCAAAAAATACCACATCCTTTGCTTTACATGCCTTTCCAGTCTTTGGATCTATCAGTCTGTATGCCTTCGCATCATCTGCATGTCCCGTGTAGACAAGTTCTACACTTTTGGGATCAAACTTTGTCCGTTTCTGGTCAGGAACGTGCATAAAAGCTCTGCAACCAAACACTTTTATATTGGCCAAATTACATTGCTTTCCCGTCCATGCCTCTTCTGGTGTTTTGTCTTTGACTGCAATCGTTGGTGATCTATTTTTTAGAAACACCGCATGGTGAACGGCTTCGGCCCAAAAACGTTTGTCCAGACCTGATTCGTGTAGCATCGATCTGCTCTTCTCACAAATCGTACGATTCGCTCTTTCTGCGACTCCGTTTTGTTCAGGGGTGTATTCAACCGTGAGCTGATGCTTAATACCGTGTTGCTTGAGAAAATCTCCCATCCGTTTGTTGACGTACTCTGTCCCGTTGTCCGTTCTTAGTGCCTTCAGTTTTCGACCGGTTTGCGTTTCAACTAGTGCTTTGAATTGAACAAAATACTGAAATACTTCAGTCTTATTTTTTAAGAAGTAAACAAAAGTTTTGCGCGTAAGGTCATCTATAAACGTAAGAAAATAAAGACACTTACCAAAGGATTCGACGTTAATCGGCCCACACACATCAGAGTGCACTAGTCCCAACACTTCAGTTGCTCGTGTTACACGGTTTCTCTTCATGGGTTGTTTGGTTTGTTTTCCCACCAGGCAGGATACACATTCCAGTTTTGAATCGCTGTTGGAAAAACTTACCCCAGTCGCCATCTTGTTACTCAGAAGTAAAAGGTTTCGTATACCTAAGTGTCCCATACGGCGATGCCATAATTCCAGTGAATCACTGCGTTCCGACGCAGTATTGAACGACGTATTCTGTAAACAACACTCATTTAGCTTGTACACACCTCTATCTTCTATACCTTTTACAAGAATCGTACCACTTATATTGCATTCGTCACTTCTATAAATTTCACACCTTTCGGGACCAAATACTATTACGTACCCCTTCCGTGCAATAGCACTTACACTCATCAAGTTAGCTGATAATTTAGGAACGTACATTACGTTACTTACAGTCATTCCAGTTGACTTACAAAGCACCGTACTTCGTCCTTCTCCATATACCTTGTCACCATTAGCACATGTTACGGGAAAACGATCCGTAACCTTAAAGTCTCTAAACCACCTTCTTTTACTCGTCATATGCGTGGACGCGCCCGAATCCAAGATCCATTCCTCTTGACGGTCTCCAGCCATGGCAAATGCAAAAGCACTAAAGACTTCCTTCTGTTTCTTTGGTTTTTCTGGACATATTGATGCCTTATGTGGACCATCACAAATAAAACATTTTATTTACTTCTGTCTAGATGTCGGCGGTTTCTTGCCTTTTTGCTTTAAAAGCAATGCAGAAGTTGTAGGTCCACTAGTACTCGGTGACGTATACACATCTTCCATTTGGAATAATTTAGATTTGACATAATTCGTTGTCAAGACTATGTTGCTGTTTTCTACAGCCAGACGCATCGGTTGGAACTCATTAGTGAGTCCTTGGAGCATCAAAGCAGCCAACAGCTCATCGTCTATCTCCTTCCCAAGGTCTGACAGCTCCTGAGACGTCGACATTATCGCTGTCACATATTCCCTTAATGTCATAAACTTCTCTAGTTTATAACCCACTAGTCTTGCGAGTAATCTACAACGGTTATTCAATCCTTTATCTTCAAATGCGTCTTTCAACGCATGCCATGCCTCTTTTGCTGTCTTCACGTGTTTGACGTGCACTAGGCAATGCGGCTTGATCATTAAGCATATCTTAGCTTTTGCTTTCTGATCTTTTCTCGTGCCTGCAGCATCGGTAGCCGCGGGAGTTACGCTCGTGTATTCCCACAAGTCTGCATCTATTAGAAATAGTTCCATCTGGAACTTCCATGTCGAATAATTTGAACAGCCATCCAGTTTATCGAAAGACACAATATTATTCATAGTTCCAGTTCCGTTACTCACGTTGCTAGAAGAATCTCCGGAACCCGTTGACATTTTTCACATTCGAGCTGAATTTAATTTGCCCATAACCCTGATGAAGCATGGGGTTAGCAGAGTGTGGTTCGTGAATAAGCACAAAGGGTATAAATCTAGCACATGTATATTATTATTAGAGTATTAATATAATATACAAAATTAACAGAAATAAATCAGACTGCACTGTTTACAAGATTTTCTTTTTAGCAAAAGTGATTGACGGTGTCAAGATTTCATTCTTTTGAATTCAAAATTAATATATGAAAAAAGGTTGAGAAACCTCTTTTCAAACAATGTCACATCACATAATTACTTAATTAAGCATAAAAATACTCGTTTGATGTATAAAACTCAACTTGTATTTTAATGTAAGAGTACATTATGTAGCAGTAACATAAATACTATATAAGGTAACATAAATAATATATAAGACTGTCGTATAAGGTATCCGTGAAATCGAATTTTCAGTGTGCAAGTGCTATATGAACATGCACATTAAATATTACATGAACATGTACGTCATGACGACCGGTCTGGGTTAAATTCCCGGTCAGCCATTTTTTGTGTGATAAGTACAGATATTTGTTCCTGAGTCATGGGTGTTTTCTATGTATTTTAGTATTTATAAGTATCTATCTATTGTGTTTATCATCGTCTAGTACCTACAACACAAGCCTTACCGTAGGACTAGGTCGATGTGTAAGTTTGTACCGAAATATTTTATACTTTATTTTATTACCTAGTGTGTAGGTGAAAAACTTAGCTAAAGTACCTGGCTTATGTATTAGTAACGTGTGTGTACACGCATGTCGGCGTTCTATATTAAGATTTCGACGTAAGCTCCATATTAAATCTCCGGACAACTAGATGGACATGGTTCTTCAGTTAAGTTTTTCACCTATAGTACTGTTCACTTTTAACAAGTAGGGCACTCGTGACATATTTTTTATCCAAGAACAATTACAAGGTTTACGTACCTGGGAGTTTTCAAAAAATAGTGCACCCAATTAGTGAAAGTTGTTAAGAAAAGTTAAATCACTGTCAGTTTCGTGACGACAATTAAGCATTAAATTTCGATAAAAACTTGGTTTTGATGTACTTTTTATAAACTTCAATCGATATTACAACCTAATTAAAGGCAAAATGTCGATCTTCATAAAGATTTCAAGCTTAATTGTCGTCACGAAGCTGACAGTGATTTAACTTTTCTTAACAACTTTCGCTAATTGGGTGTACTAAATTTTAAAAAGTCCCACCTATATTATTAGAATTTATAATAAAATAAAATTATAATGTTACGATGTCACGTTAATTTAGGAATCGCAGAGTAATTTTAATGTTAATTTTATTTTTAAGCAAAAATGTCTGCTAATGATAATTCTGAGAAATAAAGGAAAAATTGAAAAATCAATTCTCCATTTTTCTATTATTTCTAAGAATTATGATTTTAATCTTATTGTATGCCGTATTTTACGTGCGTAGGATCGTAGGTATAAGGATTAAGAATAAAAAAAGGAATATCAAAATAAGTTATATTTGTTACAAAAATATCGCAATAACATTCTTTCTATTTTATGCTATCAGTACTTACTATTATTTATTAAATCTCATTTAGAAATAGTTGGCACTAAATTCACCAATAAGGTATTATTGTCCAATAATGAACAGTAAATAATCCTACTTATGTCATACAAGATTAATCTTCAACAATAGAAAACAATTAGGTAGATAAGTTATCCTATATCGTTGTCGTTTGAAGATAACACAGAAAAAGAAATACAAAAAAAGAATATCTACAAAAGAGTATCAACAAATCTTGTAAAAAATATTGGGCACATAAGGAAATTATGAAAAACGACTCTACTAATATTAGTATAATGAAAAAGGTGTACGATATGGCAATACTTCCGTGCTTACGGTTGTCAAGCGGTGGGACCAGTGCCTTAGGAAAAAAATACTTTCATATTTCTAAATTAACTGCTGCTTATACAAAATCCTATTTAAATTATTCTGAAAATGATAATTATAACTCGAGTTGCTGCGGTGTATTCGAGGTTAAAGACGTCTTACCTATTTTACATTTGAATTTGAATTTGAGTATTTGTTTATTCGTAGACACACAACAAAGAAATACAAATAAGATAAAATCTACAAAGATATGAAACGAAATGATACGCGAAATGGCCTCATCTCAGCGTAATGCTGGCTACATACGGCGCTGATATTCCGATGAGACCATCAAGTGAAAAAGTAACACGGCAGAAACTAAAAAAAAAAAATAAGAACAAAAGCATAAGATTAAAAAAAAAAAAAAGATACTAGGATAACATAAGTTTGGTACCTACATTTAAAATTACAATAACACGGACAAAGCGAACAGGTATCTGTGTGCTGTGTCATTTTAATTTACTTGTATCAGGCCGTGCGTGCATACTTCGGCCTGGCATTAAGTTACGCAGGCGCCATTGCGCGCCGAAAAAGTGACAGCACTGACAGCATCTTAAAACAGATAGAACTAGGAGGAATAATGACTGGAGAACGCATCCATAAGGACATAGATATGCTGGCTTTTGTAGCCAAAAATGTAACAATTCACTATAATTTTGCTTTACAGGACATTCTTTATAACAAAAATATTAGCTTATTCTGTATTAATTACCGGAACTTTGTTTGAAAGCCCAAGAAAACTCCAATTGTATTTGTTTGTTCCCGTCCAACTTTGACAGTTCTGAACGGTCCAGTTTGGAGGGGAAATAAAATATGTGAGAATATGACAAGGACGGACGAAAATAATGCCGTTTCTTCCATACTTATAGAAAGTTACATAAAACCATCCCTTTCGATCGTGGTATTATTATTAGCACGCTTCGTCTAGTTAAATGGTATATCTATGAGATAGAACGAAATTTAACAAAATGAAACTCTTAAAAACAAAATTATCAAATGCAGACAGAGAATGATTGGCAACAATAAAAATAACTCTAAATAATAAAATGTATATGAAAGGTACATATCAGGATGCGGAAGGAATAATTGTTATTTCAGATTGTGACGGAGCTGGGCAATTTTATTTAAAGTTGTAGGTATACTTAACTTTTTTTTTAATTTGGATTTTTTGTGTGGTCCCTACTCAGAATCATGAGTTCTTTCGAGCGTGATAGGAGAAAAAATGTGTCCTAAGCTTTTTTATTCCATTCTGTTAGATACTATTTTTTATACATTTCATATGGCCGAAAACGGAACGGAAGTAAAGTTGAGTCTGCAACTTAAAATAAAATGGCCCAGCTATGCGACAGGTGTTCAATTTTAAAAGCTGGGCTTGTAAATTCTCGGATAGATTAGGTACATAATTGCAGAACGACACTAGGTATCACCGTTTTATGAAATTCGTATCTAAGGGAGGTTATAAGAACGAAATGAAAGCTTGTATTAAAGGTAAAGCATACAAGATTATTGAAAGTTCGTTTGTTTGCGTACTCCTTGTAAAACCCATGTAGTTCATTTTACTTAAAGGAAATAATATTATATTCCTAAACACAATAGTCGCTTACCAAAACCACGTCAAAAGTAAACATAAAAGAAAAAAATGTTTATCATATTTAATAACATTAAAACTTAAAATTAAGGTAACTAGCACATTTTCATACAATATGAATAAGTTATTCATGCTATTATTATAATTATATTAACAGAGCTCTGAGTATTAACCGTATTATGCTTATTATTTTAGTTTGTATTTGCGCAAAAATTGCTGAATAAGTGGCGCTATAATTTCAGGATTGTTTAAATGAACATGGTGGGTGCCTGGGACGAAGTGACATTCAAAGTTCTTGTTGTTTTTCTCGAGTGCCTCCCGCATCTCGACAGAAAACGCGTCAGTAGCATAAGGTGAGTCTATGGCCTTCACGTACAATGTGGGACATATTAATCTTTTAACAACCCCTTCTACAAACTTTTTGTCTTCTGGGTTTAACAAAACGCATTTCAATCTAGCATCTCTAGAGAAGTAATATTTATTAGGGTCAACTTTTGAAGGTTTCAAACCCCGCGACATTAAGTAGTGTGCGCTTTCCAAGGCGACCGATTTTTTCGTACCCATGTGCCAAAACATTTTTATTTCTTCGAGTGTGTAGCTGGGTGGCTCCGTCCTCAAACGTTGTTTGTCTTCTTCGAATTTCTTAATGTACATGAGACATCTATCTGTGACTTCGTCTAAGTTGTATTCATCGAGGATAAGGCTCTCAATTGCAACAAAAAAGTCGACGTCATTGGCAAATACGCTAGCAAATCTCAAACTAGCTATGGACCCCATAGAGTGTGCCAACAGTGAAACCTTATCCCATTTGAAATGATTTTTTAACAAATAAATCAGCCTTGTAAATTCCCATAGGTAGTAGTGTACACCTACAAACAAACAAAAAAGTTGAAAAAAAAGGTGTTAAACCTACACCTCTGACCCGAGAAGCATGACAGGCAAAAAACTCGGCGGGACTTACTTTAAAAAAAAAAACTTAAATATACATAAAAATGCGTTATTCTATAAGAAAACATATCAAACAAATACTAAAAATATAATAAGTCCAAGTCTGATTGCTTAAAACGCTTGATATGCTTTCTTATGTAAACTGCGACTTTTACTCTAATTTTCAAATTACAATCATTCGGCATCATCGTAACGGTTTGAAATACATATCGGTTATATTTTTAAATAATTATTTTGGTTTCAAAATATATACAAAAATATAAATACATATATAATTATTACAAATTACCGTTAGAGTTGTATAAGGTCTCCTCAATGTTTTTTTAACATAAATCGAACGACATTTGAACTCGAGTGACAATAGAATAGGGAGTTCATTCGCTTGTCTATGGTTTAAAAACAGAGATATGAAATACGCAACGCAACGCCGCCATTCCAAGCCGTCATTTGTTTTGTCCGTTAACTTTTTAATGTTTCAAGTAACACTAGTAATACTGCAGGTAATTTTCTTACGGTTCCTGAACCCATCTTAAAACATTTATGATATGTGTGTAGATAAAGTAGTGTATGTAACTATACATAATTAGGCATTATGCACAGATACATAAACTACTATTATCTTCACCCATACTGTAAGTGCTGTATAATGCGTTCAGACACCGTAGTACCAGAATTACTATAACCAGTTTTACTATGCAATATCTTGAGCTAAAATCTGCACTTTAATGTTAACATCAAAGTGCAGGTTTTAGTTCAGATCAGTGCATAATGAGTTTAAATTTGGAACAGCTGTCAAAACTCTTTTCTTGCACTCCAAACTGATCCCTTCAGAACTGTCAAAATAGGAGGGAACCAAACAAATACAATTGGAGTTTTCTTCTGATTTCAACCGAAGTTGTAACTGTATTTAATACATAATAAGCTAATATTTTTGCTATAAAGAGTGACATGTAAAGCGAAACTTTTATAGTGAATTGTTACATTTTGGGCTACAAAAGCCAGAATATCTTTGTCCCTTACTGGGACTCCTTACTCCCTTATGCGTTCTCCAGTCATTATTCCTCCTAGAAAAAACATAACGAATTGGCGTTTCGTATCAATGACTGTTTTAATATCTATAGATACTAGAATAAACACCCCACTTGAATTTGACAGGTGTTCCAAATTTAAACTCATAAAAGTTCAGGAGTTTCAGGAGGTAATGTTGACTATATATCTCCATTAATTTCTGTTGGTTGGTAATGCTGGTCATTGCCTACGGATCGTCTGGACGCATTTTAGAGCACTAATGATATGTACGTAACTAGATAAAGTACCGATACACGAGGGGTGGGTGATTCGGGCGTTTGAACCGTTCTTATTATTCTGCCCAGATTTCTGTAGAAATGATCACACAGTTTGGCACTTCGATGCCGTTAAGTGTTCAATACGCTTGCGGTAGATGTGTTTACACGTCACCCATGATGACGTATACGACGAGGGATAAATAGAAAAAAATTGACAAGTCTAAGCGGTAGTCGTATAGCACAATTGGTAGTGCACTGGACAAGTGATCCAGTGGTTGTGGGTTCGAGTCCCGCTGTGAGTCATTTTTTTTCTATTTTTCTTTCGATTTAAATATCGAATATATTATACGTAATAGGCCAACCTTATATTGAAAATGAATTGTGTACACCTATAATAAAAATAAAAAATAAATATTGTGTTTCAATTTGGTACTGACCATCTTTCAATAAGCTACCTAGTCTAGTACTAAAATAAGTTCTATTAATAGGTACACATACTTCATTTTCAGTAGTTAACTAAATAAGTCAGAATAGTTACCAACCGGGAGGAATATGATATGATAACCCATGTCCCTGGAAGTCTATCGCCAGGATGGGTCGTTCCGAGTCCAGCAGCGGAATCAGCGGGTCCCAGGTACCCGCGTTGTCCTGCCAGCCGTGCAGCGCCAGTATAGGTCGCTGGTTGTTGTCTTTACCCTTCCATAGTTTAGCAGCTATTTCCCCGCAGCCTAGTGGAATTTTTATTTCTTCAAATGGAGCCTGAAACATTTGCATAATTAAAGTGCGAAGTTTCTTATGAAATCTTTCTATAGATACCTACTAAAAAAAAAAAAATATTTCGGGACAATCTTACACAAATCGACCTAGTCCTACGGTAAGCTCAGTAAGGCTTGTGTTGTAGGTACTAGACGACGATATATATAATAGATAGATACATATAAATACTCAAATACATAGAAAACACCCATGACTCAGGAACAAATATCTGCGCTCATCACACAAATAAATGCCCCGACTGGGAATCGAACCCAGGACCATCGGCTTCATAGGCAGGGTCACTACCCACTAGGCCAGACCGGTCGTCAAACGTACGGCGTACGTCAAACGGACCTACTAAGAATAAAGAGTCCCTTAGTTTTAAATATAATGCAAATTATTCGCATAAGTACATTTTTGCTTTATCCATAGTATAGATAACACTGTCTGACTTAAGGGGCAAGGATTGATGTGTCTGCGCAGCGACTCCTTATCGGATAAGCTTCGAGTTATCCAACGGCTTAACCGGATGAATGACTCGACGCTTGATAGGCTTCGGCTGGACTTTGCCCTTCAATATCACAGAGGCTAAACCTTTCAACTTCATAAAAACGTAACAACCATAATCCCTAACTCGTAGAGACATTATTAATCCATTTGAAATAAAAATAATCTGTGCAATAAAGATTACTCTGCACTAAAATTGATGCGTTCATGATGACAACGTATATGCGCTTATACGTAGGTACCTACTTCGCAACTAAAATCTTGGTGTGGCACCGCGAACATCGAAGTTCGTATATTTCGGGCATCTTTCCATTTTACTTAATCAAATCATCATCATCATCATCTCAGCATGTACCGGTTGGAAGCGACCTGCATCCAGCGTCTTCCGGTAACCTTAATGAAGCCGTGTGTCCATCTTGTGGGTGGACATCCTACGCTGCGCTTGTTTATCCGTGGTCTCCACTCGAGCACTTCCCGACCCCATCTGCCATGTTCTCTGCGTGCAATGTGGCCTGCCCATTGCCACTTCAGTTTATTAACCCGGTCAAATCATAATTTATAATAATAGTAAATTAGTGAGAAGTTGATTCGGCGATCATTGTACCGATAGTTGTTTCCGCGAACGGTCTCATAACGAAGAGTCTCGACCAACACCTCGAGAGTTGTGGTTGGATCAAAGGTCAGATTCAGAAGGCGGTGATCCTGTACCCTTACCATGAGTTGTGATATTGAGGTTTTCGATTACCAGTAGTAGTAGTAGTTTTTGGACCCGGGTATGTCCTTAAACTACGTCCAACAATGAGAGGTAGGGCACAGCGATGACCATCACGCTTGAATCTGGGGCAGCCCAACTGGGGAAGTACCTCCTCCTTACAGAAGACCGCAGCCATAATAGCACTGCTACCTTTCAGGTATGCAGTGTTGTGTTCCTGATGGTGAGTAAGGTTCCCAGAGCTCCAACCCCCCCTAAAAGGCCGGCAACGCGCTTGTGACTCCCCTGGTGTTGCGGGTGCCCATGGGCGACGGTAATTGCTTACCACCAGCCAATCCATCTGCTCGTTTGCCGCCTATGTCATAAAAAAAAAACCAGTAACGAGTTTACTATATGTGCACCTCGTTCACACTAAAATAGTACAAGCGAGACGCACAGATAGTAAACTCGATGCTCGTTATTTAAACCTCAATGTCACAACTCATGGTACGGGTACTCGACACGGCGCGCATAGTTCGACGATTCCTCTCTCTGCAGCCCTAACCACTGGCAGCCAGGTTTTTTATAATGTTTTTATTGTTTGTTCAAATCATCTAAAATGTATCAATTTTAGATGATTTGAAATGTAATAAATGGTATAATAACCTAAGTATTTATTTAATCTCTTGATTATTGTAACAAAATGTGAAATACATACAAAAAAGGCAATTTATAACTATAGAAAGATATTTATGGATATTGTTCAATAAATACTTAAAGAGAATAATAAACAAATATTACAGGAAATTCTTACACAAATTGACTGAGTCCCGCGGTAAGCTCAAGAAGGCTCGTGTTGTGAGTACTCAACAACGATAGATATATGACATATGTACCGTCTGTTTTTTTTTAAGTGAGACAGCACGAGGAAATCCCTAAGTATAGAAGATACAGATAAACTGCCTTAGGAGATATATTATTAGGTATTTTTTTTTTTGTAAAAAAATGGTATTGTCAAAATTTTGGTCAAGTGTGACTTGTACCTAAAAATTAATAATAATGATATTTATTTTTTTGTTAACATCGGCTCAGTTTTATGAGAGAATCATTTTATTGTAAGTTACAGAAAAAAAATAGGAACAGCAGGAGTAAAAGAAAAAAAAAATCATCAATATATATTTCTAGTGACAACTCACACTTGACCAAGAATTTTTTTTTTATGACATAGGCGGCAAACGAGCTGACGGATTGCCTGGTGGTAAGCAATTATCGTCGCCCATAGACACCCGCAACACCAGATGAGTCACAAGCGCGTTGTCGGCCTTTAAGGGGGGTTGGAGCTTTACGAACACAGCACTACATACCTGAAAGGTAGCAGTGCTATATCCCTACAGAAGACTCCTTACAGAAGACACAGCCTATGGCTGTGGTCTTCTGTAAGGAGGAGGTACTTCCCCAGTTGGGCTACCCCAGATTCAAGCGTGATGGTCATCGCTGTGCCCTACCTCTCATAAGAATATGAAGATACCATTTTTTTTACAAAAAACCTAATAACATCCATAACTCAGGAAATATCTGTGCTCATCACCAGACATCGGATATTCGGATCGATATTTACCTAAACTTTAGCGGCGTGAATGGTATGGAGACGGACTCAGCTTTATTTTTGTAATAAAATTCCCGAGATTACTTATATAAGTAGCAACGCAGTTTAATTTTTGTATTGAAACTTACGTGAGATATATTTAATATTTAACGATTAATACGGTACTACTCACGTTTATTTAGTCACTCGCGCGACATGTTTGAACTCACATTTGAGAGTTTAAATACGTTTATTTTTATGTAGATATTTAATGTAATTTTCTGTGGGAAAATATTACTTTTATAGTACATTACGACACTAGTGCAATAGTAATTCGCAAAAAACACGACCGAAGGGAGTATTTTAAATCGACGCTATTTACGATTTCCCTTTTTGCACGTACGATACACGTTTTATAGTAAGTACATGTGGCCCTTTGAAGTTTTAACATAGACTTAAAAAGAGTCACTTTTAGAACTAGTGCGCAAAAGTAGCACCACATATACTATAAAAATACCACCACATATGCTTTGAAAAATGTTTTTTGATGTAATTGTTTTATTATTCTCCTGTAATACAGAACCCTTGAATCTAAAATACTATAGGACTTACCAGTTGTGTAAAATAAGCATAGAGAAACGTTTACACTAATTAGCTAATTCACACTGCGGCTACACTACATACAATGCTCTTGTAAGATCTATATACCAACTTATTTCCTTACAGAAATAGTCAAAAATACCATTAACTAATCATGTTACTAAATGTATGCCTTCTTATGTAATTTTGTGCGATCCCGGAGTCCCGGACATATTTATTAAACTGATTAAAATTAAAAAGCTGCCTCCATATTAACCCAACATTTTCCGGAATTTTGCCAAGTTTAGGTAAATATCGATCGAAATATCCGACCCCTGCTCAATTGCTCATCACCCAAATAAATTCTCTTACTGGGATTTGAACCAAGGAGCATCGCCTTCATAGGCAGTGTTACTACCCACTGGGCCAAATCTGTCGTCAACTAAAATACGACAACACATTAAGAACGCATTCATTATAAGAAAATCAGCAACTCTTAGTTGATCAGGCTAATCGTTTTCTTAATAACTTATCCTCACTTTAAACCCACATTTCTTACATCACACAATTCCATGTAAAGCTCCATTGTAACCACGGATTTCTGAATCATTCCATATCTGCATATTTATTATCATTTCATATTTATCACGAATCAAAGTTCTGATTATTCCTGTTTAATTTTATATACCGGCTTATCGCCATAATTGCATTAAAATTATTTTCATCACTTTTGCTTGTCAATGGCGTTATTACTTGCGAGCGTACAGAGCAGTTATAGCCGATTTACCTCACACGGGCTGTTAAGTTTAGTTTTAAAAATATATAGGACTCAAAGGTGGTGGTCAATATCACAACTAATGGTGAGGGTACTGGGCACTGGCTCCTTGAGATGTGGGTCATGTGGGGCGTTAAAGTAAACCCCTTCGTCTGTATATACACGGTGATTTATGGGTCGTGATCGAGAACCGGATTCTCCAATTCAGTACCTAACTGGTCAATATTATTTTATGGTAGTATCTGATCCAATCTACGTTAATTATCTTTTCTTATTCTATCAATTAAAATAATCTTAAACTAACCAAATGGTGGTCGCCTTATGCCCTTTGATATATAGGTATCGCTACGAGAGTTGAGGCCACGCACACATTCAGCGTTGCATGTAATCATAGCGAAGTTTTGAAATTAGTGTTCTTTTTTCGTACCGATAGCAAAATAGCAAACTGCAAGATTGACTAAAGATTTTTCCAATTTTTTTTAGCCAAAAATATCCGATTGAATTAAAACAGATCATAATCCTACTAATATTATAAATGCGAAAGTTTGTGAGTGTGTATGTTTGTTACCTCTTCACGTCTAAACGGCTAGAATGATTTTAATGAAACTACAATAATGTACTTATACATTAGAATTACACATAGGCTACACTATTCCCTCAGGAACAGCGATAAACGACTTCTACGAAGACGGATAGATTTATTATAGTTTGTCCGAAAACCAAATACCCTTGAAATAAATCTAAATGAATCGGAAGAAGATATGTCAAGTGACTAGTAAAACTATTGTCCGGTCCTTTACCATTTCATTCAGATAGATATTCATTTAAATGAAACTATTTTAATTGGACAATGTTGCGTATATTATTCCTGAGGTAATAGTGTGGCGTATGTGTTATTCCGATGTATAAGCTACATTATTGGAAAGTTTCATTAAAATCGTTCCAGCCGTTTAGACGTGAAGAGGTAACAAACATACACACTCACTAACTTTCGCCTTTATAATATTAGTAGGATTATGATCTGTTTTAATTCATTCGAATATTTTCGTCTAAAAAAATAATAGTAACTAAATAAATTTATTTATTTTATTTACGGTAGTTGCTTACCATCAGGCAATCCGTCTGCTCGTTTGCCTCCTATATCATAAAAAACAAAAAAAAAATCGGAAAATTCTTTAGTCAATCATGCAGTCTGCTATCGGTACGAAAAAAGAACACTAATTTCAGAACCTCGCTATCATTACATGCAATGTTGAATGTGTGCGTGTCGTCAACACTCGTGGCGATACCTATACCTAAACCACAAAATAGACAGGTACAGAAGTCAATCAAATGTATGTACTTCATTTTTCATACCTACTCCCGGCGGTCGCTCTAGGGTTGCCAACTATGCTTATGCACGAAAAACTATCGTGGTACTGGCGCTCCTATCTAGTTGTTTGTGATTTAATGTCGAATTAAACGGGGAGAATCCTGACTATATAACTATCCTAGCTAATATTATAAATACGATAGTAACTCTGTCTGTCTGTCTGTATCGCTTTCACGCTATTTTTAATATTATTGAACCGATTTAAATAAAATTTGGCATGGAGAGTGTCTGAGTCGCGAGAAAGGACATCGATCGGGAGGATCATCATCAGAATATTTTTATTTTAATGTCTCTTCCGTACACGGAACAATGGTGTTCCGGACATTTGGAAGGCGTACGCGGAGCCAGATCGAGCCAACGCGCAGAGGCCCTTTCGACAATTTAATGAAATGTAAGGGGTACACTAAGCGGATGTTGCCCCTGTCCGTATCATGGGACGCGCACAGAGACAGCACCCGCCATGGTGTAAAGACTATTGAGTTATAATGGAATCTAGAATGTACTAGGCTATTGGGTGGAAAGGATGGACTAGCTACTGGGCTATTGGATAAAAAACCGGACGTCTGCCTAATAAAATGGTATTCAATTTTATTTCCGGCAGACGGTGACTCGCCCTATGCGAGATGGGCCCCCACAAAAAGCGACATCAAAGATGGCTCAAGGGCAACACCGATGCATAGGGCTAAGGGTAGAGAGGTGTCACTGGACTTTAAACATATAGCCAACTCGCCACTTAGGTTTCCACATCTACCCTCGAGAACGCAGCTCTCGCGACCCCACTCTGGACGGCCGGTGAAGGCAAGCCAGAGGCAGGGGACCTGTCCCACCTGTCCGACAGGGCACCCCAGGGGCACTCAGGTACGTGGAGTCGCTACTCTCCAACAGCTCGCCACAAGCTGCCCTGCGTTGACTGATTGCACTGGAGAAAACCAGTGGGCGATGGGGTCGTCACATCCCTACGCCAATTTTAATGTTATTATTATATTACAAATTTGTCACTGAAAATGTCTTGCGACGATTTCGACATTGGCATAAGCACGATTATTCTATTTTAAAGTGTAATAAGTTCGCATTAAATAACGTAACCAAGAAACGGATATCTGAGGCGCTACCGCCCAAAACGATATTCGTAAATTCGTAATTAATCTTTCTCTTTTACCTCAATTAAGACGTCATGAGAGTGGCAGAGACAATCGTCCGAAATTTACGAATATCGTTGTTCGCAGTAGCGCCGCAGTTATAATTGGAGAAAAGAGAAAGATGCCCGAAACATGTGGCATTATCTATGAAGAGGGACCTTATGGTCGATGGCACTTACGTCGAACCGCGTTACGTTTGTATCGCGTCATCTCTAACAATGTCATAAGCGCCATCGACAATAAGGTCCCTTTTCATAGATAATGTCACATATACGAACTTCGATGTTCGCGGTACCGCTCCTGAAGAGATGAAGACGTGTCTCTTGTCATTCAATAGAGATTTTGACAGCCATATCTTAGGGAATAAGGGCTAATTTATTAACAATTTGTAAGAAACTATCGCCTTAACAACTTAATATAAGATATCCAATATCCTTGCAAAAAAACGAAAGATGTATGAAATCCTGCGGCGCTTCCGCCTTTCTCGAGCGATGATAGCAGAGACCATTTTACCAAAACGCGTAAGATGTATGAAATCCTGCGGCGCTTATTGTTTTTTCGAGTTAATAAAGATTGTATGGGGAGAAATATCTTCGTTTTTCTTTCGGATGGCACTCACGCTTGCAGTGGTCCGAACTGGTCCGAGATATCGTGTCTGTGAGAAGTGTCTATGTGTGCGTTGATCGAGCGCGCTTTGTATGGAGATTGATTTCTGTATCTGTCTATTTTGTGCCTAAACGCAGTATGGGAAGCGACATTATGTCACATTGAGTAGGGTGACCAAATTGTAAGCAAGTATTATTTTATATACTTAGGTATCATCTGAAAAATAATTATGATTTTCAGGATTCAGATAAATAGCGTCATGCCTTGTTCTCATGCTCCACGTGTAGTATGCATGTCATATATATGGCGCACACTACAATCTGCTCATCGCCTGACATCACTTTTTCCTTATATTTGTATCCCAAAGATACATTTGAATATACCTTGGTTAGTAGATTTTTTCGCACATTGGGACAATACAACATTTATGTTTGTAATAAACTCTTGCGTGTTTGACAAAATGTTGATTTTACTAACTTTTGTAATTAATGGATTACAGTAATCAATAAATATTAAAAGTAATTAATAAATAACACGCTACGAGCGCAGAGACAGCACCCGCTATGGTGGGGCATAAGGACTATTGAGTTTTAATGAAATCTAAAATTAACTAGGCTATTTGGTGGAAAGAATACTGGGCTGACTCGCCCTCAGCTGGGCTCCCACAAAAAGCAACAGCAAAGATGGCTCAAAAGCAACACCGGTACAAAGGGTTAAGGGTAGAGACGTGTCACTGGACTGTAAATATATGTGACCGTCTATAAGAAAAGGTACCTTATGGCAGTTTCTAGTTACGGAGATATTGGCGTTTTTGTAAAACTCTTCAAAATTATCATTTTTTAGTTCTATGCAAAATAGTAAAATATACAAATAGGGGTGTGTTTGTACCTTGGTGTCAGCTGTGTACGTTAATTCTTTCTTTATTAAAATTGAGTTCAAAGTTTACTAGAAAAGGTCCCTTATGGGAAATTGCATACAAAAATGACAAAGCTCAACAGATAAAATAATTAAAATTGTTTACCAGTATTTGTTTACAATTTTTGCTTGTTTTGTATACTATGTCAGTGGCAAACAAGGATACGGCCGTCCTGGTGGTACCTAAGCAGTCAATGCAGCCTATAAATGCGAGCAAATCTATGGGACTCATATCTGATATTATAATCAAGTTTAAGTTATATACCTAAGTATAAAAACAAAAAGGGCTTTAGGTACCTTAGTACGATAATTTTAAATTTTACTTTAGGTAGGTACTACATTTTTCGACTGACTTGACACATCTCTCGACGGCTTTAGAGGCTCTAGTGTAAGTTACTTTTGCAGTAAGAAAACGTTTACGAATGCGTAAGTGATAATGCTATTTATATGGGAAACGCAAACGCGTTCGTGAAGCCCTGGGTTTATGGAATTTCATATGCAAAGTACCTTTTTTTTTTAGATTTTCCATAGAGAGACAAAGATGGTGGGTGTCATAGCAAACAGTTAGTTGTGATTTTGCAAATTTCATTCACGCTCGCTTGGCCGTACCCATATGTACCCACTTGGGCGAAAATCCTCATTTACCCGGCCTTTGATGTAATGGAGATCAGTCGAAAATAAATAGGTAATAGTAGCATAGGACCCCTAACATCTCTTGATTAATGATAACACAAATGATGGTATGTATGTATATGTCTGGTTCTATTTATCGCAATAATTTCATATTCCAACAATGAGAAATAAGGGGTCTGACCGTGATTTTTGACTCCTACCCCCCCCTACCCGGGAGGGTTAGGGGGATCAAAAATCACCTTAAATGTGCTTAGTGGTAACGGACTGTTAACAGCACAGATATTGTGTTCTCTTTCGGCTTTCGGGATTAGTAGGTAGGTACTATGTGAATTATTTAACGTTAACTTTAAATGAAAATTACTCATAACTGATCAATATTTTTAGAAAATTTATAATAACATTTTTTCTTCGGCTTGCTGTTTTCATACAAGATTAGCAAATAAATTATGTTAATATTGAGCGGTATTGTAATTAGGGTTCCGTAGTCAACTAGGAACCCTTATAGTTTCGCCATGTCTGTCCGTCCGTCCGCGGATAATCTCAGCGACCGTTAGCACTAGAGAGCTGAAATTTGGTAGTAATATGTATATCAATCACGCCGACAAAGTGCAAAAATAAAAAGTGGAAAAAAATGTTTTCTTAGGGCACCCCCCCTATACGTAAAGTGGGGAGTGATTTTTTTCTTCATTCTAATCTTAACGTGTGATATATTGTTGGATAGGTATTTAAAAATGAATAGGAGTTTACTAACATCATTTTTGGATCATGTTAATGTTTTCAGAAAAAAAAGGCTCCAGAAGTAAAAAAAAGGGCGCCCCCCCCCTCTAACTTTTGAACCACAAGTTTTAAAAATATGAAAAAAATCTCAAAAGTAGAACTTTACATAAACTTTCTAGAAAAATTATTTTGAACTTGATAGGTTCAATAGTTTTTGAAAAAAATCTATATATATAAAAATGAACCCCTATTTCTCTTGGTCACGCTATATCTTGAGAACGGCTTTACCGATTTGGCTAATTTTGGCCTTGAAATATCTGTAGTAGCTCAGGGAAGGTTTAAACGGTGAGAAAGTATGAAAAAAATCGAGTAATATACTAAAAAACGAAAAAATTGTTCCCCCATACAAACTTTATCAACTCGAAAAAACTGTAAGCGCCGCAGGATTTCATACATCTTACGCGTTTTTGGTAAAAGGTCTCTGCTTTCGTCGAGAAAGACGGAAGCGCCGCAGGATTGCATATATCTTAGGCTTTTTTGCGAGCAAAATAGGTACTTTATATTATTCCAGCACTGTAAAGTCGTTAAGGCGATAGTTTCTTACAAATTGTTAATAAATTAACCCTTATTCCCTAAGATATGGCTGTCAAAATCGCTATTGAATGACAAGACACACTTCATCCCTTCCGGCCCGGTACCGCGAACATCGAAGTTCGTATATGTCTCGCCATGTCTGTCATGAGCATTTCTCTTTTACTCCAATTAAGGCTTTAAGAGAGTGACAGAGGTAATCGTCGGAAAATTACGGATATCGTTGTTCGCGGTAGCGCCGCCGTTTTATGTATAATTCCGCGTTTAGTTTTAATCGTAAATAAGAATCTGCACTAATATTCATCGCCCAATTATCAGTATCACTTACGCATTCGAGACATTTTTTATGTCAAAAGAAACTTACACTAGAGCCTCTGTACTTTAAGTTCGCGCGCATAGTTTACTTAATTTGCCGATAGATGTCGCTGTAGGTGGAACGGTCATACCCTGCATGGCGGTTTTAAGATTCTTTCTGATTTAATGGGGTCGGAGCATACATGCCCATACATTATGTTGAAACTGACTGACTGACTTCAAATGACGCTGGCTGGTTATCACTCCATGTTACAACCCCTTCTTACTACTCATGGTGGGACTGAAATTGACAACATTTTTTCGAATTTTCCATGTATAGTTGGGATCTAAAACTCTTTCTTTAGTTGTCACCGGCCTTTGTGGGCCCGTTTTTAGGGTTCTGTACTTCATATTAATTTGTCAACAACAATGTTTCAAATAGCCCATTTTTAACTCTGAAGTGGGAACACTTGCCGTGACGGACGAAAAACTACGGAACCCTATACTGAGCGTGGCCCGACACGCTCTTGGCCGGTTTTATCATTATGTTTTGTCTGTGATTAGTCATAAGGGCCCTTTTCTCAAATGTATGGAAGTCAAATTGTGATTTTTACGTAACTTTAATCGTGTATAAATAAAAAAGTGTGACCTGTAGAATAATAATAAGACTTTTGTGATACTGCTGTGGATTGATTAAAATATAATTTAGAACATACTATACCAAATTTGTTATTGTTTTAGGAAAGATGTAACTGATAATAATAATCACATTTTCATTTTAAATAAAATCTAGTAGCTAACCTATGTGATTTTTGTTTCTATCCTAAAATGTAAGCTCAAATATGTTCTACTATATACAATGGTTCTGATTACAATATATTAAAGGAAAAGCCGAAAAAAATATTTTTAAGAGTTTCGTCCATATGAGCGTGTTGCTATTTTCAAAGGCTGTTTTTTCATGATCTGAAAGTCACATTAAAAAAACCATGACTGGGTTCCAAAGAAAAAACCCTTTAGATACGAAATCAATCATCATCTATGTAACTTCCAATGGGAACACACTTAAAACTAGTTTCAAACTTCTTATGACGATCTCAAAAGTGCAGTTTTAGCATGTGTAAATTTAATGTTTTTTATAAAAAAAGTATGGGACTTAGAGTCATGATTTTTTTTGTATAAGATAGCTTATTTAATGTAGATTTAGAATCTGTGCTTAACTCGATACCTGCTATAAGGGACCTATAGCCATGGACGGTCACATATTATGTTGTAAGGTGGGTATCTAAGCTCGATTTATACAAGTTTCCTGTTTTGAATCAGTATAAGACGTAGTAACAAAATTATTGTAAGGAAATTCAGGCCACCAAAATATTACGTAAGTTGAAAACATGTTTTTTTGTTTATACAGATATTGTGTTGTTTTCAGTGTGAACTGATAGGTTTATGTCTAAAACGGATAGGGTGACAGAAATACTAAACATACGTACCTGGTGTAAGTTGATTTTTCTACTAAAATATATAAAAATTAAAAAATAACTGGGTATGTAGGTATTTGTCTTGATTCATCCAATGGGAATCTGTAGCAACTATTAGTTTTGTCGTTTATAGAACTTAAACAACCATACACAGCACAACACACGCCTATTAGAAAACGATTTATAATTATTTTGAATAATCTGCGCACAACGTCGTCGCGCCGCGTCCTTGCCAGCCGGTAGTTGTGAGGTAACCGAGAGCGGGTGGGCGGCACTTTCAACGGGGGGCAGGGAGTGGCCATACTGTACGTTAGTACTCTTTATTATACTGTGGGTTTCCACATCTACCCACGAGAACGCAGCTCTAGCGACCCCACTCTGGACGGCCGGTTAAGGCAAGCCAGAGCCAGGGGATCGTTCCCACTTGTGGAACATGGCACCCCGGGGGCACTCAGGCACGTGGAGTCGCTACTCTCCAACATCTCGCCACAAGCTGCCCTGCGTTGACTGATTGGTGATTGCACTGGAGAAAATCAGTGGGCGATGGGGTCGTCACATCTCTAAGCGAAGTAATAATTATTATTACTTATGTTATATTTTTTCGTTTATATAATTAGGTACTTATAAAATAGTTAAGAAGAAAAAACATGAATATTCCCTATTACTTACCTAAGAAATAAGACGAACAAAATAAGCCAAACAGAACTTACCTCTTTGGTGCTAAGGTTCCTATGATACATGCTTCCTATTAATGGCCTTATTTGTATTATTTTTTGAAAATCGGCGTTTAAAATTACGTTGAAGAGAAGCCGTTTGCCCATAGTGATTAAATGCGATATCCGTTTATTACCAAAATACCAATGTAAATAAAATAAAAAAGTAATTTTCTTAATTCGTATCGTACACTTAAAATAGTGTCGTACACTATCGAAATAGCTAAATGGATATAATTCAATTATACTTTCGTGCTTTGTAATTTATATTGCACAATAGCTTAATATTTCACGTGGCAATAGACTTCAAACGGAATGATAATGCGTGCACCGTAGACTTTAGCAGCTTGCTCACTGTGAAGGAAGAACGAAGTTAGATATTGATATAAAACGTTATTAACTTAATCTAATTCTGGGTGATTCAATAGATATAGATGATGATACATGTTGTGGCCTGTAATAGGAATAATAAATTATAATATTTGGCCTATAAACTTTTTTATCTGCGCACATATCATAAAACCTCTAGTAGATAACTACGTACATATCATTAGTGCTCGAAAATGCGTCCAGAAACCGTAGGCAATGACCAGCATTACCAACCATCAGTAATTAATTAATGGAGATGTAAAATTAACATTGCCTCCTGAAAACGGAGCGGTACCGCGAACATCGAAATTCGTATATTTCCGGCATCTTTCTCCTCTTTTACTCCAATTAAGGTGTTATAAGAGTGACAGAGACAATCGTCCGAGATTTACGAAAATTGTTATTCGCAGTATTGCCGCAGTCGGTTATGAGTTTAAATTTGTAACAGCCGTCAAATTTAAGTGGGGTGTGTATTCTAGTATCTATAGATATTAAAACATTCACTGATACGAAACGCCAATTCGTTATGTTTTTTAATATAAATCGAACGACATTTGAACTCGAGTGACAATAGAATATCGCTACTTCCCTTTCTTTCATTGGTCTATGGTTTAAAAAAAATATTTCACAGAGATACGAAATACGAAACGCCGCCATTCCAAGCTCTCATTTGTTTTGTTCGTTGACTTTTTAATGTTTTCTAGTAGCAGTAGTAATAATAATAATGCAGGTCATTTCCCTACGGTCCCTAAACCCATCATAAAACACTTATGATGTGTGTGTAGATAAAGTAGTGTATGCAACTATACATAATTATTAATTATTATGAATAAACCCACACTCTTGTTGTAATGCCCTTCATTATGCACAGTTGCATAACCGCATATTACGACATAATGTCAAACTCTTTCATTACAATTATTTTATTTTATTTAATGTGACATCGCGCGTTAATCTGAACTTAGCCTTAAAATCGCTCGAGCCGTTTGAACGTGAAGAGTAACAAACATACACACTAATACACTCACAAACTTTCGCCTTTATAATATTAGTGTAGATTATTGAGAGCTTATTTTGTGTAGATAAAGCTGTCTATGTACATAATTAGCAGTGATCGGCACTAACGGTGCAAAACTTCAACAAAACTTGTTGAACTGAGGTATAGTAATACTTACCATCAAGAAAAATACGAATAACTTTGGTAAATTAGTGTCCAATTTATGTAATTGTATATCGGAATCACGGGCATACTTGGGTGTAAGAATATGTTTGTTTTTATGGCTCTATACACTCTTTTATGCCCGGTTAAAAAGTTTTGTTTAAGTTTTGCACCCAAGTTTTGCTTAATATAAAATAAGAAATATTATGAACATGTTGTATCGAATTTCATCCTTGAAGAGTCTTTGAATAGGTATTTAAGGCTAATATTCACTTGGTACGAAATAATTCTAAAAAAGCTCTTTTTTATTTACCACCAAGTCTCTTGAGAAAGAAGTTGTAAGTGAAAATTTCGTGCATGTTTCTTGCATTAAGGCGTCATGAGAGTGACAGAGACATTGTTCAAAATTCACGAATGTCGTTTTTTGCGGCAACGTTCCTGGAGGGCAACTGCCTTAAATCCTTTATTTATATCTCAATTTACTCAAAAGAATATTTTTTTTATTTTCAAATTCTAAAAAAAAGTCTAGCATCGCTTCCTAAACCACCTACAACATAAACTCTTGCTATTTTATTTCACATTTATTTCTAAGAATTATGATTGTAATAATCTTATTGTATGCCGTATTTTAAGTACGTAGGATCGTAGGTATAAGGATTAAAAATAAAAAAGGAATATCAAAATAAGTTTTATTTGTTACAAAAATATCACAATAATATTCTTTCTATTTTATGCTATCAGTACTTTCTATATTTTTTAAAATCTCATTTAGATATAGTTGGCACTATATTCACCAATAAGGTTTTGTCCAATAATGAACAGTAAATAATCCTACTTGTGTCATACAAATTAATCGTCAACAAAAGAAAACAATTAGGTACCAGTTATCAACGCAAGGTTTTTAATGGTGTAAATTGTTTTTCTGTTTTCTATTGTCAAAGAAGTTTAAATTAGGAGGAATCTATGCAACTAAGAGACTACTATTTAAATTATAAATTGAAATAGATGACATATACTTACTTAAGATAAAGTGACGAGGACCTAAGGCGTCCGTGGCAGGATTTGAACCCGCATCTCCAGCATTCGCGGCTGACGCCCTGACCAATTGATCCACCCGAAAACAGGGACCCGTCGAAATTTGTCAAGTATAGGTACCTAAACTTGTTTATGTTTTAAATTTTTTGCCACCGTATACCATCTAAGGCGAAACACTACGTGATTGTACCTCCTATTCGAATCACTTTCGGGTTTCTGATATAGCTAGAGAGATCTATTTCAATTTGATAGAAACCTACTTTAGGTACCTACTTAAAAACTAGGACGGCAAAAATGCTCTCTTAGTTTAGATAAACTTACAAGTCTTATAAGTAAAACAATTCTTCAAGAGTATTATACATCTCTATGTACATAAGGTAGCTGCTAACAGCGGTTCATGCACTGCTTGTTTCATGGCTGTCAAGAGAGGGCGCTGCACGCAGGAGCATGCGCCGCGCCAGTCGTCGAGGTCCATGGCCCACAGCGCGGCGCCGCGCAGGCCCGCGCGCATGCTCAGTGACGTCATCAGGTGCACTTCCTCCGGACGCAGGTATGAAGCCCACTGTGAACCATACACTGCATACGTTCCTTTACGGGAGCTGACCTCGTGGAAGTCTTCCGGTTTGAAGGCGCAGCGCTAAAAAAAGATGATAGGTGATATGTAAGAGACACAAACCATTAGAAATTGGCTTTATTCAGCATAAAATACAGCGTAGTAATTTCTGATTAGACTATGACAAGTAATAGAATAATAGCTCCATGGATACGAACCATAGATACATATCATTCACCCCCTCCTAAGATGTCTGGTAGTCCTTCAGATAGGCCGGCGGGTGCCTGTCACGTGTCGAGCGACGAACTTCCACTTGGGGACTGCCAGGCGGAGTCGGCTCTTCAGAGCCACCAACAGCCGCAGGTGGTTCCTCAGCTACGGTCTCAGGGTCGTCGTTTTCATCAGAGGACACGGAAAAATATTCATCATCTGAGGGCATAGGTGCCAGATGTCGATTTGATATCGTACCTTCTCTTCCATCTGAGTATCTGATGTGGGAGTAATTTGGGTTGCTCTGTAGTAGGAGGCCTTCTTCTACAATAGGGTCATATTTAGAATTACGTACGCTCTTCTTTATTAGGATAGGTCCTGGGGTAGTGAGCCAAGTTGGCAACGATGTTCCGTTTGGAGTCCTGCGAGAGTGACTAAACATTCTCTCGTGAGGAGTAGCGTTTGTAGCTGTGCACAACAAGGATCGTATGGAGTGTAAGCCTAAAGGTAGAACCTTTTCCCATTCTGATATGTCTAGACCCTTAGATTTCAAACTTAACTGAATGGTTCTCCACAAGGTAAAGTTCAAACGTTCAACTTGGCCGTTGCCTTGTGGATTGTACGGCGTAGTACGGCTGCAAGCTATTCCGAGAGAGACGAGATATCGGGTAAGTTCCTGAGACATAAACGACGTCCCCCTGTCCGAGTGTATGTACATTGGTGTCCCAAATATAAAAAATATCTGATTTAGACAATTTATAACAGTGCTTGACGTCATGTCTTTACACGCAAAAGCAAAAGGGAAACGGCTATACTCGTCTATAACAGTTAATATATACTTATTACGCGACTTCGACGGTAAAGGCCCCTTAAAATCAATATTCAGTCGCTCTAGAGGAGCCGTTGCTTTGATAAGCTGTCCGTTTAATGTTGCATATCGGGGCTTGATTTCAGCGCAAACTGTACAGTTGGCCGTCATTTGTCGAATGTCGTTTAGTGAATAAGGTAGGTTTTTCGATCGGACCCAATGATTCATACGAACGATTCCTGGATGACAGAGATTGTCATGTAAGGTTTTTAGGTTGTCGATATTCATATGCGCGCATATTCTAGTCAATGCATCAGCGACTGTATTTTCTTTGCCAGGGCGATAAATTATTTCATATTTGAAACATGACAGTTCTAATCTCCAACGTTCAATTTTCTCATTTTTTATTTTACTTGAGTGAATTTGATTAAACATGAACGCTACTGATTTTTGATCTGTTATTAAAAGAAAGTGCCGGCCGATAAGATAATGGCGCCATTTGCGTAATGCTTCAACTATTGCGGCAGCTTCTTTTTCAATCGAAGACTGTCGCTTTTCTGAGTCGTTTAGGGCTCGTGAAAAAAATGCTACTGGTTGCCCATTTTGAGAGAGAGACGCAGCCAATGCATTTTCCGAAGCATCGGTTTCAACCGTGAACATGGCTTTTTCATCAATAGCCGATAAGGAAGCTTTCGCGATATCACTTTTTATTTCATTAAAAGAAGTAATAGCATTTTCAGGAATTGGAAATGTGTTTATTGACAGCAGTGGTTTAATTCTTTCAGAAAAATTGTGTATCCATCGAGAATAATGAGCGAAAAGTCCTAAAGCTCTTTTAAGAGCAGCCGCGCTTTCAGGTGCTGGCAGCTCAAGCAATGGTTTAAGACGGTTTTTGTCTGGTCGGATCGTATTATTTTTTATTGTGTACCCAAGGAGATTTATTGTTTCCATACTGAAAACACATTTGTTTTCATTTAGCGTTAGATTGTATTTGGTGGCGACTTCTTTAAATTTAGACAGATTTATATCATGCTCTTGACGTCATGTCTTTACACGCAAAAGCAAAAGGGAAACGGCTATACTCGTCTATAACAGTTAATATATACTTATTACGCGACTTCGACGGTAAAGGCCCCTTAAAATCAATGTACAATCCACACGAACCATAGATACATATCAATAGGTAATAGTTATTTGAGCAGCAAGAGAAGAAAGTTGATTTTTCTTGCGAGTGTTTAATTTGAGTCCCGAGTAAGCAAAAGATTCTATAATTGAATCACGAGCGTAGCAAGGGATTGTAAGTTCGAATCTGAAGTGAAGACCGCGACGAGTGGCTAAAGCGAGGGGAGGAATTTGCCCAGCAGTGGAACACAACATAGGCTACGTAAAAAAAAAAGTTGACCACATTCATTTAGGTGTTTTATGTACAACTGCTCTGGCTTCATTACTAAATATTTTGTTTAAATATTTTTCATTTTAAAAATATGTACATTTGAAAATTACAATATTTGATTAATTGTGAGTCTCTGAACGTGTTAGTGGTGTTTAGGGGGTCCATTATGAAATTTGAAATTTGACCTATTCCTGTCACTTTCTGTTTTCTTAACGAATATAAAGAGATTGCGAATGAAGTGGCAGTTTAATGCCTTCACTAAATTAAAAAGCTATTTTTGTCTCACTTCCTGGAGTAAGGAAAGTAGGCTTATTTGAGCTGCTGAGGTGAAAATATTTTTTTAAGTAGGTATGTGTTGTTTTTGAAAAGTTTTATATGAGTTCTAACGCCGTTTAATATGAGTGAGATATCTTTAAACCGCTTTAAAAAAGGAGGAGGTTCTCAACGCGGTTGTAAGTCTGTTCTATTTACTGGTCGTCCAATTCTGTAAGTATAAACCGCTTTGCTAAAGATTAGATTGGGTAATCTACTTTATCCTTGTATTGTATACATGTGACATAATACTATTTCGATTAAATTATCTAAGATAAAAAAAATGGAAGGCAAAGTACAATGACAGAATGTCATAGTACACGAGAATATTTAACACTAAGCGACACTTGAAAAGATTACAATTTGATATATAGTCAAAGACACGATAATACTTAATGCTGGCAATAATTACCCGATGCGATGACATAGTTATGTTTATCTACACACATATCATAGGTATACAACGTGTCCAAGAACCGTAGGCAATGACCAACATTACTATAATAATTTATTTTATACAAACAATTAAACATCGTCAATTTCCTTGACCTTTAAACAAGCAATACTTTAATTGGGGGCACTTTATTTTGAAAACTCCCAGAACCATAGTTGGCATATGTGTGTGTATACCTTGACATAAAAGAGTAGAAATGAAAAAGTGGCAACACTGTAGTGTCGTCCCTTATTTCTTAGATCGATTTGAAAGGGATGACACTACAGTGTTGCCACTTTTTCATTTCTACTCTTTTATGTCGGGGTATACACACACATTTGCCAACGACCTTCATTATGTCCCAGTTGCATATACTACTATTAGATAGTATAACATACATAAGTCAATAGGCTATTTTTTCAATCATGCTATCAATTCATTCGTTTTGCTGTAAGGATTAAATGTCCATACAGGAACCTTGGCCTTTTGCATCAAAAATGATTACTTCTGTAAGTAATAGTTACCATACCATTTCTGTATAGTAAATCGTTAGAAATAGCATGGTGCTATTTTCTTCTAAATTATTTAACAATTACAAAATCTGTTGTTTTTAGGTAATAATGAAAATGTATAATACCTATATCACATCTGAATGTGATATATTAGTTATTTTAAGTTTCATTGGTCATTTTATACCCATTTTACTAAATTGTGTTACGGAGGTTAACATGTGCCTATCAACAGTCAAAGCCCTTATAGTATATAAGTAATGAAGACGAACCTCATGATAAGCCAAAAATCCGGGAACTCCAGTAAATGGCCCAGGCGCGCCGGGACCGAACACGGGCGCGCCCACGTCGCGGTTGGTCACAGTTCTCAGCGAGTATGTCCTTGCGTACGCTGGGATTCCTAACACCAGCTGTCTGCCTGGCACTACACCAGCCCAGTACTCTACAGTAGTGTTCTGAAAGGTGATGAAATAGTTGGGTGAAGTCATTATCTTTATTGTTTGCGTCTTTTTTCTCTATTGTTGTACAATGTTCTAATGTTTTATCTTCTTTTCCTTAGCAGAACATATCTCTTTTTTTTCGCTTACAACTCGCTTACAACGCCTATTGATACAACATCATTAAAAAGACGTTACTTTCCGTAGCTAAAATATCATACGAACATTAATACACTAAAGAACATTTGAAAATTAGTACATTGCTCTGGAGCGTACCTATATTGCGTTTAGTGTATACTTACAAAGTTATTATCCCATTTTTCTGTAATTTCCAAGGGCATCAAATATCCAGTTCGTCCACTAGAAGTAGCGTAGTAGTCGTTAGCAGCGATAGCTAGCCAGTCGACGTTTTCTTTAAGCACCACGTGGTCGTAAGCCTTAGAAGCAATTTCAGGCGAAGCCGCAACTATGGCGGAAAACTCCATGGCGTGAGACCGAAGTTTTCGCGATAACTCTATCACTAATGAGCTAAAGCTATCCCTTTCTTTGAGTTGCCTATGAGACGAGCATTGAACCTAAAAAAAAAAACGATAATTAAAAAGCGTTACTTTAGGGATATGTAACAAATACACCCAGTATACCTCGTCAAAACATTTGCGAATAATAAAATTAACAAGACTTACCTTATTACAACCAGGATATTGCCAAGCAATTTGTAATCCATCGAAATTCCACCTGTGCAAGAATCTATTAACAGATCTGATGAACTTCTTTCTGTTTTCGGGGTTAGAAGCCATTTCATGCCACTTTTCATCCTCTGAATCTTCGAGCCCACCGACGCCTAAGATCACTTTTACTCCAGTGCGACGAAGACTTGTAACTTTTCCATAGAAGTCTGAAATAGTAATAAATATATATTTTTTAATCTTATTATGTAATCTCTCTAAGGATCTTGAATATTGTATTTCTAAACAGCACATTTACCATATTCTACGTCAAGCTCTGAATTTCCAGGGATTAATTTGAAAGACTTCTTGTCAAGATGAGCCCAAACATAAATCACATGGGTGCACATTGAGGCATCTAACTGATCCGGTCCAAAGCTCCCATTTTCACGCCTGTAATAAATAAAAACTGTATCATATATCATAGTACTATATACAGTATTCAATGAAGATCCTCAGTGAATCGTAGATTTAACCTGTAATAAGCCCAGTCAGTAAAGTAGCATCCAACAATCGGCTTCTCTTCTGATTCTACGACAGTTCCTTCTCCAGCAGTTATTCTTAGATTTGCTTTCGTCCTGCATCGTGATTTAAACGGCTCATCGCAGTGATTCTGCAATAAAGAACTATCGTTTAGACCAATATCTGTATCTGTTTGATTACAAAAAAGTTATTTTGTATTTCAAAATATCCTTACTCCATTCCAAAGTAAACCATCAGGGCAAGTAAGCTGCATATATACTCCATTGAAACAAAGATAATATTTATTGCACTCAGTGTCATCACCTCTAAACATCATCCCAGAGCAAGGTTTGCCATCAAGGTAACCCTGTGAATCAGAAAATCATAATAAATAAATTATAAAGCATTATAACATATCAAGAATACTGATCCAATATATTGAAGAGAGAAATCTTACACTAGTCTGAATGTCGGAGTCAATTTCAGGAACAGGTGACTCTGCAGACTGCGTTTCACTGGACGTATCTGTTTCGCTTTCATTGTTAGCTGGCGGTACTGTTGCACCCGATACTGCAGATAATCAAACATTTTTATTCACTTCTACATCCGAGATAAATGTAAACTAATGTAAAGTCACAAAATGCGTTAAATTAAAATCCGTTAAGCAATGAGGGCTACAAAGTTTGCCACAAAGTAAAGCATAGACATATTATTGTTATTAAAAAGAATGTTCCATCACAAAAATAATACCGTACTAAATCGGTGTGCAATTAAATCTTTGGTCAGTGTAGGTTGGATTTGTTTGGAGTTGATTTCGAGTTTCGATTATATCTTTAGATAAAGTTATTTGGTGTCAGATCTATTATTTTATTCTATGCCTACATTTATTTGATGATCGATAAAATTTTATCCAATATAAATTAATATATACTAATAAATAACCATTTTCATCTGAATTGTGTGCATGCAACAGTCATATTCATAAAAGGACTGACCTTCCTGCAGTGCACAAGGTGGCGGCGGTTGTTTTCCCCTCAACACGTGGTTGATACTGCGCAACAGCGGATTCTTGCCACAGCCACAGTACTGGCCCGTGAAGTCATCCAGGTCAAGAGCCCAAACCATGTTGCCTCCCAGCTCCATTGCGCGTGCATATTCCGCCTTGTGTCGCGTCATGAAGTCGTCGTCAAAAGACACCCATTGGTCGTCACGCGTCGCGTATGGACCAATGCGACCACCAGGGTCTCTGACCACTCGCCACCCGTTGACTCTAATACGTTCGCATATCTGCCAGACAAAAGTTGTATCATACTTTATGAAATTTGTATAAATTGATGTGGTAATCATTGAGATAAAAACCTTACCTCATAAAATGCTAAGAAACCTCTGGCTCTGGTCTCGTCTCCTGGCTCACCGCCGGCGTCTGTGGGAGCGCTCAGGCCGTTGACCGAGTTGTCGAGAAGAGAAAAAGTCTGTCCATACATGGGTACTCCCAGTATTAGCTTCTGTCGGGCGGCACCTTTTTGGATCCAATAGCTCACTGTGAAGTTCTGAAATAGCATTTCGTTGATGATAAAAACCTCTTATACCTGATCGCATCCAATAAAAGTTAAAAGAATCTGACGTGCCGGCTATACGCAGACGGGGTTCGGTACACTTATGGTCTCTGAAACATGTCAGGTGTAAACGTGTATTCATAATTTATTAAGTTTAAATACAATAAATCTAGTCTAATATAAAAACTTACTGCGTTAAAAGTGGAGTCATCGTCTTCTTCGCGAGCATACATGGGCGCTATGTGCCCCGTCTTCTTATCCCATTGCCCGTGATAATCGTATGTCATGAGTGATATCCAGTCCAAGCATTTAGATAGGGTCGGTACATCATATGCTGTGTAAGCAAATATGATTAATTAATTTCTTACAGGAAGTTTACTTATCAACTTTTTTTTCCATTTTTTATATTCACAGTGCTTACCATAATCGATGACTCGTTTACTACCAGAAACAGCCGCAGATAAAAGTAGTCCCCTTGTGTCAAAGGCAGAGCGAAGCTCTTTTACTAAGCTGGCAAACCCTTGTTTGTCAGAATAAGGTCCTTTTTCGCATTCCACCTGCAATCGCATCATTGTTGTTATAGATATTGTGTTTTTGTAAGCAACATAGCCCGTTATACACATATATTCATTTATTATGTACACTTACTTGCCAGCACTTGGGATATTCCCAATCCAGGTCCAGTCCATCGAAACCGAACTGCTCGATGAAGTCCAGTGCGTGGACGACGAATTTCTTTCTAGCCGATGGGTTATTAACCAGGCGCGAGTACTTGTCGCCAGCAGAATCATTCCATCCGCCTAGACCAATGACAACCCTCACGCCACGGTTCTTTAGAGCCACCACCTTTTCGTAGAATTCTGTAAGTTAATATTAAACCAAAGCATTGATTTATACGAAGCATTGAATTAATCCGGTTTTACAAATAATTCAGATTAAAGATACATACTGTTTTCAATATCCAAAGATGTGTCGTGTGACTTCATAACTAATGTGTCAGCATCGAGGACGGCAAAAGCGTAAACGACGTGAGTGCACAGCGAGGGATCGATATCGCTTGGAGTATACTTTCCTTGTCCGGGTCTGGAAGTAACAAAGGCTAAATGAAATTATTGTTTCAAGTTATGAAATAATATCTTTTACCTAATTGGATTAGACTAATCAACTAAGCAGTTATAGGTTGACAAAACAGTTAACTCTACTAAGTTTAAGCATAGTCTACTACTTTTTTGCCGAAATGTCAACATTCTTTGGCGGTACGGCGGTTAAATTTATGAATCTTACGTTTGCGGATCTCTAAAGCAAAATCAGTATGCCACGCTGATACCACGCGATTTTTACTGCATGGTGCTGATAATGTAAAGCTAGCGTTATTTCCAGTGTCCGGAATTAGGTGAGCTAAAATACCTAAAGTTCGCGAGAGGACATAATATAGAGTGGTAACAACCGGATGAAAATAATATTTTATTTGGATTCCGGGTATTCTATATTATGTCCTCTCGCGAACTTTAGGTATTTTAGCTCACCTAATTCCGGGCACTGGTTATGTCCCATACCAACTTTCACCCCACTGTACTTGGTATTATGAGGAAAAAGGGCCACTTCCGATATAACACAATACGTGTTCATTAATAAAATAAAAACTATTTTTTTTTCGCAAACCGTATTACTTTAAGGCATAATATTTACCAAAAGTATACCTAAATATGTAATAATAAACCGAATAATCGTGCATACCAATATCTCAAATTCAGCAGGGGCGATTTTGCTATGGCGATCCGGCCAGCCCCTGGAATGGCAACTAAAAAAAAGGACCTTGCCGGCCTACGCGGGAAATGTCAACCTTAAAGATCTCTCGTGAAAGTCGTCTAGCCAAACTTGCAACGACATAGTGCAGATTATTATTAAGATACTATCTTTCTACCATACGGAGAACTTGCAAAAATTTAACTAGGTACCTTACTACTTACTCATATTAAATAAGTCTGTTTTTTTTTTGTGAAATAAGGGATTACAAGGTAGCGTAATAAGAAAATGCAATTCTTTATTGCACAGATGAGTTATAAAAAAAGTTGTTGCCTGGAAGAAAACATGTTGGTTTTTCCATTGGATTCGATCCTCGAGTCGATCCCACTATATAATTCTAAAATATATTGATATCTTATATATATTAATATCTTGAAATAAATAAATAAATATTACAATTCAAACTCAAACTCAAACTCAAAGGCTTGTGTTGTGGGTACTCAGCCAGCGATATATATATAATATATAAATACTTAAATGAAAAATAAATGCCCTGACTGGGATTCGAACCCATTACCACCATCGGCTTCATAGGCAGTGTCACTACACACTAGGCCAAACCTTTCTTCAGTATAACCGCTTTATTTAACTAAAAGAGAGTACAAATGGTAATCATATTTTCGGGAATGTAATTAAGGTACATCGTACTCGTTTACATTATTTAAAAAACCTTAATGATGATGACATGATCTTGGAAATATGATTTTCCAATATAAATGAAAATGAATGAAATCTACTATTAACATTTTATTTAAATGTTAATAGTAGATTTCATTCATTTTCATATCAATATAACAATCTAATATTAACATTTAAATAAAATGTTAATAGTAGATTGTTAACCAAGGGTAGAAAGTCACCCATTGATGACGAGTTAAGCATACCCTTTTTTTATTTTGAATGCGAGGAAAGTAAAATAAGAGCAAGAAGCAAGTAAAAAAATGTCTCTTAGATAATGGACTAACTGACTAAAATACTAACCTTACCGCATCAGCTTGTTTTAGTTGAAGCATGTAGCTGAACGTTAAGTTTTATCGAAAAATCATTGAAATATATAAAGAATCAGCACACATTCTGACAAAGATTTCACTTATTTATCTGATCGCCATATCATATAAGTTGTAGATTTTCTATTGAAACTTGTGGTAGGAGGCATTCCATGATAACTTGAGCTTTTATTTCTCATTCCGTCAGGTGTTAGGTCAATTTTAGAATCACTTGAATAACCCGTAATTATTAACCTCAAAATATATAATTATACTTTGTTTACTATCCAAGTGTTTTCAATAGTTGCGCGGAATCCGGCCTCTATTTTTTTTCTTGCAGCATAATTGTCATAGCGCACAGAAACTTTTTTTCGCGCACGTTATTGGCGAATTAACAGGTGTCTTAAACAGCATTTTAGTTTTATCAAAAACGCGACTCTTTATTTTTAAATTTAAAGCTTGTTTTATGTATAAAGTAATAGAATCTGTAATAAAATGCTCCTATTCAATGTAATAACGACTAATAAGAAGGTAATATTTCCAATAAGTAACTATACCTTCATGTTTGGCTGTATAAGTTACTGCCGTTGCTTACGTGCGCATATTAAAGTTAAAAAAAAACTTCGTGGGTTTATTCCTTCTTATTATTTTAATATAGAACTAAGACAGTTACACATTTGAACCTAATAATAAAAAAAAAAGAATTTATTGACATATGTAATGTATGATAATCGCTACAATAAATTCCTATAATTTAAGAAAAATAATTATTCTCATTTATTTGTTTCTGGCGTCGGTAAATAAGATTATTTTCGCCGCTTTGTTCTACTGAGTGCTCACAAGGGGAAAACTAATAGGAACATGCCAAATTGCGACCCTAGGGCGGAAAAGCATCACTTTCCACCCGCATAGTAGATAAACAATGACCCACATTCCGAGCATGAGAAATTAAAATTACATTTAATCACCAACATTCGATTACTAACCTGTACCAAGCCCAATTAGTGTAATAACATACAACTTTGTATCTTTCTTCAACATGTGGTACTGTAGGTTTTGAGGTAGTTTGAACAATAGGGCTCATTTGTGAAGTAGGTCTCATAGGTCGTACGGTCGTTGTTCTTGTCGGTTTTATATAACCTGGTCGAACTTCTATATCCTCAAGATCATCATCGTCATCATCTGTTGAGGGTTTGTTTGTGATAGAGGGATATGTCGGGTTTGGTCGTACGGGCTCCAATTCTATTATTGGATTCAATAAACCTTTTTTTATAGTATTTAGCAATGGGTGTTTCCCTTGTCCACATCTGAAAATAATGTATAAATGAGAACAGAGCCGAAAAAAAAAACAGTTTTCATGTTCACCAAACTGTACTCACCTGTTTCTAAAATCATCCAGGTCTAGTGCCCAAATCATACCGCCTCCAAGATTCAAAGACTTAATAAACTCTGTTTTCTGTTTTACTATGTCTACATCATCAAACCCGACCCACTGATTACCTTTGTAAGCATATGGGCCGATCCTGCCGTAAGGATCCTTTTCAACGACCCAGCCTTGGTTTCTGATGCGGTCACAGATCTGGTATTTGAAAAACAAAACAATTTAATGGCAAGTTTATGATGGTTAAATCCGAAGCTCTAAGCAATGTTCAAGTTTGGAAATTGACAAATTACCTCATAGTACGCCAAAAAACCTTTAGCTCTAGTGTATTCGCCCGCTTCGCCTCCTGAGACAGCGGGTATGTTTAAACCCGTTTCTTCTCTTCTGCCAAGCAAATCTGGGTCCGTGTCCCATTGGACTCCAGTCGTGAATGTTTGTCCGTACATTGGAATGCCCATTACAAGCTTCCTTGATGGTGCGCCTTTGGCCATCCAATAATGAATGGTGTAGTTCTATAAATATATGTATAGAATATAACAAAATTAAATCTTCAGAATAGACCAAGGTTTAAAAAAAAGCAATAAAAAAAATACGTACAGCGTTGAAATAAGTAGTATCGTCATCAGGGTGATAGTATAGAGGCGCTACATGTCCAGTCTTCTTATCCCACTGTCCGTGATAGTCGTAGGTCATCACCGCTATCCAATCCAGGTGTCTGGCTAGCAAAGGAACGTCGTAGCCCTCGTCAATGACCTTCTTATTGGGAGACACAGCAGACGACAAAAGCAGGCCTTTTGGTTTCAACACTGCCGATAACTCGCGAACTAGATCCGAGAATCCTTCCTTGTCAGAATCAGGGCCCTTCGAGCAATCCACCTGAGACGAAAAAAAGTTATCTAAATTTTAGCACCAGTAAGATAAGATAAGTAAAGCTCCCGTCTAAACGAAAATTACCTGCCAACACTTAGGGTACTCCCAGTCCAAATCAAGTCCATCGAAGTTGTATGTCTCAATAAACTGAACAGCGTGCGTAACGAAACGGGCTCTAGCTATAGGATCGTTCACCAGTTTGGAATATTTGTCACCTTCAGAGTCGTTCCAGCCCCCTAGCGCTAAAGAAACCTTTACACCGTACCGCTTGTACTCAACTACTCGTTCGTATAGACCTGTAAAATTTGTAATACTTTCATTGCAAATTCAAAATTAAAAGTTCAGAATAGAATCACGAGGGACGGGCAGAGATTACTTGAAATACTATTTGCTGTTTTTACGGTTAGTACGTGCTTAAAATTCGTCAAGTTACTGAAAAGTTAATTCGTCTATAACTTACGATTGTCATAGTCCGCCCAAGAATCATGCGCTGTGATGAGACCATCAGTGCCAAGTACCGCAAAACCGTACACGATATGTGTACACAATGATGGGTCGATGTCTTCGGGTCCATACTTGCCCAGGCCTGGTCGGTACCACGCCCAGTTAGTGTAGTAGCAGACTACTTTGAATTTGGCTGAAAATACATTAATTTACATTAGATCGTAATAAAATAAAGAACTCGTCATTAGAACAGTTACTTACTTCTTCGGATTATTTTCGATAGTAGAAAACCACTTGATGGCAACTGCTCACGTTTTAAACCCTACTAAAAATGGAACAGAACGTAGCAAAATAAAAGCAGTTTATGTAAACACAAAGGTCCACCGAAAAGGAACATTAAAATTATTTTGTAAATAATCCAATCAACGACCAGAGTGTAAAGGTGCTCCTACATCGGCGATTTTTCGGGCAATTATTGCTCGGCGACACGTTGCCGAAACTAATGGAGCAATTCATTGAGCAATATGATGTAATTTATAGAATTTGCCGAAATTTTTATTAGGGCGACCGCGGTCCGAGCGTAATGGGAGGGGTTGCTGCTTATGGAACAATTTGAATGGCGCCAGAATGGTACCATAGTGGAGCAATGATTGAACTCCAATATTCGAATTGCTTGAAATGGACGTGACGTCAAAATTCCGACAATTCGGCAATTTTTATCGCCCGTGTAGGAGCACCTTAATTTAAACAACATTAAATTAAACAACAATGTTTTTGAAGAAATTTAATTTGTAATTTTTTCAGCAAAAACAAGCGTGCGTTTATTTTAACACTGTATTAAAGAGCTATGTAAGTATTACCTCACTTTGCACTTACTATTTAATAAAGATGGTTTAGTAGGTTTTTCTGGTTGTGTAGGAGTCGGCACGGAAACAACAGGGTGTGCCGGTTCAAAGTGATGTGTATGCTCGTTGTCTGTGGTGGGTTTGGAAGGTATTTCCAACATAGGCCTTGTTGTTGTCATGCCACTTTTGCTTTTACATTTTGCGCTCTTGGGCCAATCGCATATTTGTTTATCCTAAAAGGATGTCAGTAAAATAAAATACCTGTAGGTATATAGTGACAAAATATGCCGAAAGCATATACCAAAACGATATGCATTGAAATCTGAATGCAATGGTGATACTCACATCATTCCAATGGAGACCAGCGCTGCAAGGGAACTCTTCAAACTTTCCGAAGAGACAGTGTTTGTAGCGGGTGCAATCTCCTTCAACCTTGGCGTATTCACCATTTTCGCAAATTTCTGCAGATTGACAAGCATAACAATTCATCAACATTTTTTTGGATAGTATAGTATAACACATTTTGCGAAACCAGGAAATTAATCAATTTGAGAGTTAGAGGAGGTCTTGCCCAATAAGCACACTGACCTAAGAGATTTCATTTAAAAAAATCACCAAAATGAAAATCATACCACTTGTAAACCTAAAATCAGAACAAAAATGGGTATCATCCTATCTATAAGCGTGACGTCATTTATTCATCAAGTAGGTACTGCCCTTGACACATAATTGACGTCACTTGCGCTTGAAAAAACCGTTCCTTGGTGACAATCTATTCGTTAACACCTTCAATGCGGCATCGGGTTGGTTCGGGACAGGGGTCAGGATATAAGTAAAAAAATGAGCGTACTAAAGCATTAAATCAATCATATTTTTTTGCAATTTCGCGGTTTTAATAATAACGATCCAGTCGATTAGCGTCAAGCTATGAAACTTACCTTCCGAGGCAAAAATAAATACACAAATAAATAACAAACCACATAAAGCCCAACACGTGTTGAGAGCATAACACGCAAAAGTGGCTACTTTAATGCGTTATACCCCTCTTGTAGGTACCTAATTTATTCTAACTGTTCCAGAACGCTCAGACGGACGAACGGACGGACCGATCATTTCCGATTTATGCAGGAATAAGATATAATAGTGTGGTGTTTTGTACTAACTTGTTCCGTCCTGTATCTGCATGGACACGGGCGCAACAGGATGCATGGTCCGGCGGTCACCGCACGAGTCCTTGCGCGGGAAGTCGCACTGTCCGTTCGGTCCCCAAACCAAGCCGGGGGCGCAGCTCTGCGCTACCAGCTGACCGTTGACGCACACGTAAAACTTCTCGCACTGCGGGTGAGGGTGGTACGTTCCGGTTTGACAACGCTGGGGAGTAGAAGAGATGATATTAATATGAATGAAGAAATTAAAAAGGCTGTACGCACACAGTAAAACATTACAGCCGATTGCATTAAAAACCGACGTTTGGGTGAAATCATCTGCGGAAAATACTTAGCGCTTCTACCTTTTGTCGTCGCGATGGCTGGGTGAAAGATGGCGTGAAGAAATCAAGTAATTAGTGCTAGATTATTACTTTACGCAATTATATTAAAGGAGATTTTTATTAATTATGAATCACAAACGTAATCATACCGACGGTGCGGTGGTTAGGTTCTCAGTAGGTTTCTTCGAAGTTGTCCAATATTGAGGTCTCTTTGTCGATGTAGGCTCATACGCCGGTGTCTTTGTGGCTCCGGGCTTGGCTGCAGGAAATATACCCTTAAATACTTGAGCGTTATTTATAAATAGTACATTACATCAGAGGCAGAGAAAATGAGGATTTCCGGCGAAGTGGGTATATACCGGATAGTGATACGAGGGCCGGGAATTCGTTTTCACTACGAGACAAGTATAGTGCATTTCTGAAACATACAATGAAATAAAAGAAATGCTTCAAAAAATTAAATTTGTAAAATTACAACTAACAATGAAATCGAAATGTATTAAAAATTAACATCAGTTGTTTGCTATGACACCCGCCATCTTTGCCTCTGTATGGATAATCGTCGAAAAAGGCCTAGCAAAGGCCTAGGCCTGCAAGCTTATATGAAATTCTATTTCCGCGCCCAAAAAGCATACTTCCGATCCGAGTCTATTATAAGGAATGTAAAGACAATATTTCATTGCATGTTTGAGAAAATGTTAATGTATGCCAATTTTATATACGATACGATTAACAGTTAAAGTGACATATACAAATGTAATCAAATGCAAACCGTCACACATGGCGAACTCCGCCCAATCGCAGCGGTTGGTACGCTTGTCCCAGTGCAGGCCTGGCGGGCACAGCTGTCTGCGCCAGCGGCCCCCCACGCACAGCAAGTACGCGTCGCAGGTACTAGCCGCTGTCATCGAATCGCCGGAACCGCACGAGCTGTCTTCGGTTGGAATGTTGCTCGGCAGAGCTGTTAGTAAAGCATTATTCATAGCGTGATTGTTTTGATTAAAGCTAACAAACTCAAGTATCCATGAGCCTACGCATATGTAAGTAGAGCGACAGCGATTATCTATCAATAAGGTGAGCTGGGGTAAGTCTGTATCATGAAATCGAATAATACACTAGGTCACTAAACTAGGCTTAATTAAAAAGTTTATATCACACATCCCGTCCAACACCATTTTCTTACCTTACCCATTGCATTTTTTGTTAGCAAGTTTAGCTAGAGAGCCTTTTACCGCACTCACAGTTACACGAGGTATTATTTATAGTTATGAGCAGTTGTCCTATGGACATCCGGAGGTTATGCATTCCGCTAGCATGTCTCACTCGTATGTTGGGCATTCTTATACAAACATAAATTTTTAACAATTCGCGAGTTCGGAGACAGACACGCGCATGAAGTGTTCCGTGCCATCATACAGGACAAGAGGAAAAAACCGGCCAAGTGCGAGTTAAACTCGCGTGGAGAAAAACCGTAAAAATCACGGATTTTAATTTCATTTTTCAAAATGTTTGGGGTACCCCTTGGAGTATTTTGTTAACCCTATAGTGTAAGGTTTTTTTAAACAAGTATTGGGAATTAATTGGGGTTTATCCAAGGTTTATCCTAAAAAAAAATTTGTCAAAGTGATTATTTTTACAAATAATCGCTCTGAAAGTAAAAACAATGTGTCCATACTCCTCTAACTTTTGAACCGCAAGTCCAAAAAATATGACAATGAATACTTACAATTTAATAAATACTTTCAAGGATAATTATTTTGAAGTTGATTGGTTGAACCGTTTTTGAAATGCGGATAGAAAACTACGGGACACTGAGCATGAATGCGCAATCTTGGCCCCATATTAAAGTAGTCTTAAGGTTTAGGGTCAAATTTAATGTAGTCTTGGTACCCTTTTGGTACAGAATCATAAAAATAGACGTGACGTGCGCATAAGCGGAGCAGTCAATAAATATATAGGTAACTAGGATAAACTTATTTTATTAATAATAATGTAACATGATGAAGAACACAAAAAAATTTAAACAAATAGGTAGACGTAAAAAAAAATAGTGGTAGAAAGAGTTCGTAGGTCAGTCGGCGTGTGGAAGGGCGGCACCATCATCGAAGCCGAATAACTTCGCTGCTGTCTTCCATTTGTGGCGGGTGCCACGAATGCACATGCTGGTCGCTCTAATTATTGAAGTAATTATACGAGCCCTCAGCCAGCCCAATACGCGAGACAGGGATCTATCCCAGCGAGATGCGAGTGCTTCCCCGAGGTGTTTGACGAATGTTGCTAGTTGTGGTGCAAAAACTCCATCCACAGAGGTGACGAGAGGTGTAAAAGTGGCATGACGAAGCTCGCAGGCGTTGGCGTATTTGTTTTGTTTTTCCGACTCTGCTGATTTCAGGACAGAAGCAACAGGGCGTGAGGTGTAAGAGGGAGCGTCAGTGTCTACGACACGGATGTCAAACAACGCCTCCCTCTGTGCAACCCATACGCCCCGGCATGCTAAATCTCCTCGTAGGCCGGTTTCACCTTCAGTGACAATTGGTTCTTTTACTACATTTCCCCACGCTTGTTGGCATAATTCGCAAAAGAGATCCCTTATTTCGTTGTGACGTCTCGTTATTAGACCGCCGGTTTTACAACAGAGGGCGTGATCGATGTTGAAGTCGCTATTGCCGCATCCATCGCAAGATTTTGGCATTGAGATCGGTGTTCGATGGTATCGTATTGAGAGGGCATCTCGGAATTCGTGTGGAGACAGGTCAAAGTGATCTTTTCTTGTGGGTATAACGGATAGCCAATTAGAAGATTTTGTTTTCATTTTGGTCACAATTGATCTTTCAATGGCTCTTTTTTTGATAGGTGGGAGATTGGTTAAAATGGAATCTAAAAGGTTATCGTCATGTGCTTCTTTCAGTTTGTGGCATTCTTTACGTGCTTCGTTGAGGGATTTGTGATGTTTTGCGAGTTCCATATGCTTCATTTCAAGTAGGGAGGATGAAAGAACAGTGCAGCCTTTTTTAGACATATCATAGTATAAATTTGAAGTGGTGGCGCCATCGGATATTGCTAAGCCACCTTTATGAATGGGTAAGGAAAATAAGTCAGCTTCTAATGATGACACATCACCCCCTATTAGAGTCGGCAGAAAAGTAGTGCGTAAGGTATTTGTTAAAGGATCAAAGAATTCTGCGGCATCTTTTAGGACGCGTAACAGAAAGGACCATTGAAATTGTGTAGCTTTGGTAAGGGCAGTATAGGCAGCTTGTGGTGAGTCTTTACATATGAGTGATAATTTTTCTAAGGTGGAAACCCATTTATGTATGTTCTTTTTTACGAATTCTTCTTTTCCTTCTCCAATGTAGCTTCCTAGATACCGAGATCCGGTTACAACCGAAACATTAGTATTCTTAAATATATGGGTTGCTTTTTGTTTGTCAGATTCAGATACTATTAGGAATGATTTATTGCCTTGGGGGAAATATCCGTAGGCCGGCCCTATGCTACTTATCTTTTTCCACCATTGAAATAGGTTACTAAAATTACCTTGGGCAGAAGAGTCATCAGCATACCAACATTGAGTGGTGTTATGGTCATCTTTGAGTTTATTTATTAAAGGTAAAGTAGCAAGAGCATATAGGGGCATGGCTAGCGGATCGCCTTGGGTAACACCTTCTTTGCTATAAATTCTCGTATTCGAGTTACGAATGACAAGCTCTGCGTGGCCGTTATAGGTGTTGTAAAGAAAGCGGGCACAATGTGGCCAGTATATTCGTGCCTGCCAAAGGGCTAATTGTCTGTTGACGGCATTAAAAGCGTTATTTGCGTCCACAAGAAGTAATCCCCAGTTTGAGCTGGGTTGGCATTCTTTCTCGAATAGGTCACTCATAGCATGTATTGCACCTTCAATGCCACTGCTTAATCCACTGCAAAGTTGCAGGTTTGTGCAAGCTTCAGTAACCTCGGAACCGGTGGCTTCAATCATACATTTCGATAGAATTCTCCGAAGGCATTCGCCAATACCGATAGGTCTCACGCCAGGGCATTTGTCCAGGGCTACAAGGCGACTTGACATGAGTGCTTGTATGTGACTCCAAGGAACATATTCATTGTTTAGTTTCATGGTTAGATGAGCGATGGCAATCCTTAGGTGTAAGCTTGCTTCTCCAAAACGTAAGAGATAGTCTTTCCAATTTTCAGATGTGGTGCCTGTTGGCCCTCCTCCACCATGTAATTTCCTGGCGACTGATTCGACATGGTCGCAAGTTATGTCAACGTCGAGAAGTGGAGGCATTTCGGGAATGTTTTCGGGTAGTGTAAATAAGGATGGGTCTGGGGTAGTTGCGGCAGGGTGTTTTTCTTCTAAGACGTCTTTGACGGTTTTTCCAGAAGTATCAACTTCGTCATTAGTGTTAAGGATTTTGTTCGTATCTTTTGTTAGGAGCCAGTTGAGGGCTTCTCGTATTTTGCCTTGCAAAATTAAACGTGTGAATGTTTTAGTTACGTCATCAACATTGCCGTTTTTCGGTTATAGGCACTGCAAAGGGAGATATCTGCTTTGGTGGATTCAGTTATCAGGATTTCATATTTTTCTTCGGCCCATAATTTGAGTCGGCGATCAAGTAGTCTGGTTATGTCTTTAGCTTTCCTTATATTTTTATCTCTTTGTAACATTACGGCAATGAATATTAAGATACGTTCTGAGGGGTATTCTAATTTAACAAGAAGTTCGATTTCATCAGCTAATGTATGTATAAATTTTCTACTGACGGTGTTAGAAGGAAGATCATATAGTTTACCGTGAAGACAGCATATTTTGTCCCAACGTTTTTGCCAAGCACCTGTTTTGATCCAATACAGTTAAGGTAGGGCGATCCAAAAGCGTCTTCAAGGCGTGATGTGAGCACAGCTGAGTCAGAAATTCGTTGTGTGCTTGAATGGTCATCATGGGCGGCACGTATATGACGCTGTAAACCATTGCGTTTGAAAGATCTGGGGCAATGTGGGCACTGCACGGTATTTAGAAGATTTTCGTCTTGACTTGTCAAGCCGATATTTTCGGAGCGGATGGAAACCATTATAGGTTTAATTTTACATGATTAAGTATCAAATTTATCAAATTTATGGGTTAACAAATACACTGATTATATAATTCACTGATAATTTTGATGTAAGGAGCAAAATATGTAGAATATTTGAATAAAAGCGATTTGGTAAATAAAATTTGAAGTGTTTACTCGTAGCTAGGCAACATAACATATAGGTAACTAGGTACATATGGTTAAATGTTTTAATTGAGGCCGTGGCAGCATTGTCTTAAGCCGGGTCCGCTGCGACGAAAATCTAACAAAACATTGTTTGTCTAACATGTTAGCCAACATGTTAGTAAAAGTGCCCGTCCGTTGCAACATTAATTAAAAAACGTTTTCACCTCTCTCGCTCGGAAAACCTTTCTTTATAGCGCGAAATCTGCGTGGAAAAGCCTGTTTTATCCGCTAGCGTGGAAAAGTCATTCGAATTTCGAAGCCGAAGATTGTAATTCTCTGTGGTGCATGTAACTTTTTTTTAAGTATAAAACTCCTTCAACGCGTGACTGTGGCGCTACCGCGAAAAACGATATTCGTAAATTTCGGACGATTGTCTCTGTCACTTTCATTGGAGTAAAAGAGAAAGATGCTCGCAATATACGAACTTCGACGTTCGCAGTACCGCGGTGAGTTCATAATAACCATAGATAATAACCAATCAGAAACATGTTTATGATTACAGATTTTTAACTTTTTTATTTTTACCTACACTTTATTTTATGTTAAATAGGTTTTATTATATATACTAATAGTATTTACTACTGCGAACATCGAAGTTCGTATATTGCCAGCATCTTTCTCTTTTACTCCAATGAAAGTGACAGAGACAATCGTCCGAAATTTACGAATATCTTTTTTCGCGGTAGCACCCCCGTCACGCGTTGAAGGAGTTTTATTACTTAAAAAAAAGTTACATGCACCACAGAGAGTTACAATCATCGGCTTCGAAATTCGAATGACTTTTGCACGCTAGCGGATGGGCGATTCTCCGAGCCGAGCTGTTTTGCGTGACTTCGGTGGAACAATTTTTTTTTTACTTTTTTAATGTGAAACATTAAATCCTAGATTCAGGCTTAAATTTAAAAAATATTGCCGGGAAAGGCCCCCTTGTAGACTTAACGGTTTTTAAGATATTTTAGTTTTTTAAATCACCGAAATCAAGTCCACCCACCGAAATCAATATTCATAAAAAAGTTCAAAATCGGTGTTAAAATCACTTTAAAAGTTAATGGTTAAGGCGTCAGCCGCGATAGCTGGAGATGCAGGTTCGAATCCCGTCTCGAACACCGGAGGTCCCCGTCGTTTTTTCTTTAGTATATGTTATCTATTTCAACTTTCACTTTAAAAGTGTTTATGTCTTTAAGTTTTTATCAAAAAATACTTATCCATATAAAGTTTTCTTATTAAATTCAGATAAATCTTGCATTGGAAACTCATTAACTATAAAGTATATACTTAGTTTCATATTTTCAGCCCAACGAGCTAATTTTCGCAAGCAAACTAGTCAATTCGGAAGAATCGCAGGCTAACTCTCTTGCATTTTGTCGGCGATGTCACGCACGCCCAGGCTTCCTCGCACGTACTGGTTGCGGATTTTATCGAGCCGGTAACTCCGCACATCCACCTCAGCATCTTCATTTCAGCAACTTAGATGGTACGCAGGTGCTTCTGCGTCACCGCCCACGTCTCGCTGCCATAGGCTAAAACTGGTCTAATCATGGTCTTATAGATCAGCCCCTTTAGTTTGTCCGGCATTTTTTTGTCGCAGGTCACACCAGTCACTTCTCACCATTTTTGCCATGTAGCGGCTATTCGGTGATGAATGTTGCATTGCATTCGATATCTCCGGACATGTGCATTATACCACCCAGGTATTTGGACTAATTGCCCATCGATGGGTATCGGACTGTCGTCACGTGGATCTGGTTCGTTCAGGGACATGAAGTGTGCTTTGACAACACTCAACACCAGGCCTCCGGATTGCAACTGGTGCTTCCATGAAGCGAGCGCTTTCCGTAGCTCGGTACGGCTTTCAGTGCATATGGCTACATCGTCAGCGTATATAAATGTCCACTTTGCCAAATCTTGTGCTTCTTTAGTAAGCGAGTCCAAAACCTAAGCAAAACAGGAAGGGGCTCAGTACTGAGCCCTGATGAACACCTTCTTTGATCCCTATTGCTTTGGTCTCACCCACCGATGTCCGGACCACTGATCGTGCATCCCTATACATGTCAGCTAGGGTCTTGACATATTGCTCTGGGGCATTTTTCTTACGAAGGCTCCACCAAATATTATCCCTTGGAGCACGGTCAAATGCCTTTTCCATGTCCAGGAACGCAACGAACAGCGGTTTTTTCTTCGAGCGATATTCTTCGGAAATTGTGGACAGAGCACTAACATATTAGGATTGGTAGTTGATAAACCAGGTACGAAGCCATAATAATGTCTAGATAGTGAGCACTCTGACCTTATTCGGTTGTCGATTACTCTTTCGTAAAGTTTCATATATGGCTTAAGAGCTTGATGCCTCGGTAGTTGTTGCACTCGTACTTGCTTCCCTTTCCCTTCTTCCTTCCCTTTCGTAAATCGGAACGATAGTGCGCAATCTCCGTGCCTCTGGCATTTTAGAAGAGAGCAACACCTGACTGAAGAGATTAGAAAGTAGCAACACACCAGTTTCTTGCAGGCATTTCCAAGCTTCCACTTGGATACCTACGGGGCCTATTTTTGCAGTGCTTTCTTAACCTCATGTGGCTGTATGAGACCTACATTTGCTGCCATTTCCGGAAGCTGTGTAGTAGCAAGCGTAGGGTTTAGAAGTTGTTTATAGTAGTGATGCCAGGCCGCAATGACATATTTATCCTTAAAGAAACAGCTTATTTGTACTTAATATATCGCTGGCCGAGCACCCGCATCCGCAACACAAGCCTTATAACAAACAAACAAACTTTATATGCAAGATGGGTGCCGAGAATGCGCACACCGACGCATCGAGGAGCTTTGTGGCGGCGTTGTGTAGCGGTGTGGTGAACACAGCACATCAATTTTGAAGAAGATGAAACCCGGGCTTATAATTTTGAACCAGAGCCTAAACATCATTGAATACAAAATGGCTGGAAAGTGGATGGCCAAAATTTTCTGGGATTGTCGAGGTATTTTGAAGATTAACTAAAAAGAAGGAGGGTTTTATTATCACGTGTCTTTAAACTAGTATGCTTTTAGCTAGTGTGAACTTTAAACTTCATAATTTAAACAGTAATATAGGACCCAAAATTTCATCAGACGGAACTATAAAGACTTGAAAGAATAGAGAGTCGGCTCCAAGATGCTTGATGACCTTAAGCGTCTATTATAGGCCCAGAAGGAGAATCTTTATCAGAAGGTACTGAACTTGATAGATATAGGTCAACGGTAATCATAACTGATTAAATAGGAAAAATATTCGCTGATAGCATAACCAAAAATTTTTTAAATTTGTGATTAAATATACGAGTATACTAACAACGTTGGTGTTAACATTAACAACATATTCAACTGTTTAGAATACAATTATAACATACAAATTATTTAAAAACAAACAATTAACCTGTTTTTATAGTCAAGATTGATCACGGTGGCACCTTTTTTGATTTCGGTGGCCTAAAACCCCACCGAATCCATGGAAATCACACCCACTGAATTCAAATTTTATCGTTATTGAACAATTACACAAAAAGTAACCATTGCATTGAAAAGACTCACTGGTAACCAAATCACATACTTCTTGGCATGACTTAAGCACTGTTGCACTAAGAAAAGCACAAACACTGAACGAAAAATTTTGTTCACCGAATTCAAGAAAACACGAAACCAAATCCACCGAATGATGAAGATACCTTTGCGAATTCTGCTATTACACTGTGAGCCTACGTCCGCTCTCGTCGGTGAACGCGGTGCAACTGAAGCTACCTGTGGACGCGGCATTGAGTTCCTGGTATATTGCTTTGTGCGATACCGCCAAGTTTTGTAAACTCCAGCGAAATCAACCGTTGGCGCGGGACATGTCGAAAATATGTTTTTATTTAATAAGGGTAATTAATATATTATGTTCAGTGAAATTATAGTAGAACTAAACTAATTAAGAATATGTGAACCAATATTAAAAGTTAATACATCATCCCCAACTTGAATTATAATTTTTTGTTTCAACAATTTTGGGTGCGGGACACGCCCACTGTATGTCAATTTCTGCACTTTTTATTTTTTTTATAATATTGAATATGGTGTTATGGAATATTTTATTAATTGTCGAGATATAACAGACGCTGAAATATATGTATGAATTTTTTCAAGAATATTGGGCCAAAAATTCACGCAAATATAGCCTCGGACACGTAAAAACGCCACCTCTGAGAACTGCCCGGATAAAATAGGCTTTTCCACGCAGATTTGACGCTATAAACTAAGGTTTTCCGAGCGAGTGAGGTGAAAATAACTATTTTTGTTGCTCCAAACATTGTTCACGCACAAAAATTATCATGAATACCGACGAAGAGGACGTCTTATCTGTGTTGGCGGTGATGGATCTGATCCAAAGAAGTCAAAACAGGAATAGATTTCGTGTTTCCATTCTCCATTGCACATCCAAGTTAACAATCAAATCAATTAAATTAATTCAAAGATGACAGTTGACACTTTGACAGGACAACCGAGACCGCCACAGTATGAGGGCAAACACAAAATGAACGCTGCACCCCCCTCCGCAGGCGAACGCGGGGGATGTTTTCCATCCGTCGCGGCAAACATGTTTGAGTGTTTTTGCTAACAAAAACATTTAGACCACGCCCCTATTATGTTAGAAAAACATGTTAGGTGTTAGAACAACACAAAAACAGGTCGCAGCGGACCCGGCTTTAGGGTGTTCAAATTGGCGCTTGGGCTTCTTTCAGATACAAATTGGGAAGCGATAAGATGAATTGATTTTAGTATAAACTTACGTGTAGTGGTAGGCCTAGGCGGCAGCCGAGTAGTTGATCGTGTTGGCATGGCAGTCGGAGTACTTGGCGAACCTATTAATTATTATACTGGTCAAATATAGAGGCTGTGATGACGGCTGCATGTTGCTACTATAACTGTGGATAACTAGGTATACTACCTAGTTATCAGTCATAATTAAATAACGTTAAAATAAAAAATAAAATAAAACGTAAAATCTTTCTCCGTGAGACAACGAATAGAAACCTCTAACGTCAATTATAACCATACCCTTTTACGTTTGATTAACCATACCCTAAACAACGACTCTAGACGAAAAGCAATTATGTATAAAACATTCTATGAAGCAGAAAAATAATTGAGAGGCTCCTATCTATACGTACCATCAGGTTCAAATTAGCATGAGCAATGTATGAATGATTTAATTCATAAGTTGTTTATGTACTTTCAAAACCTACTGTACATCGAATACCGTTGGATACGGGTATGGTCGTCTCAAAATCCACAATTTTATATGATATCTACTGATAATCACTCACTTTCACACTTGGCGTATTTAGGCCAATCGCAGTAGTTCTGGTTAGGGCTCCAGTGCAGGCCAGGGGCGCAGCGCTGCTGGCGCCACACGGAACCATCGCAATGCAAGTATGCGTTGCAGTCTCCAGTTACTGGCTTGTACGTTTGACCGTTGCACGGCTTTCCGTCTAAGGATTCTCCTATAAAATAGATTCTCCTGTTTGCAGTTTCTCTTAGGTTACAAACAAAACAATACATTTTTAAAAGGCAGCACAGTACAGTAGTAACTTGACCAACATTTTGGTTCATTGTAATTTAGATTAGGTACTGCAAGGAATATAGAAGCACAGTATATCATATTCGGCTCTATAATGACCACAACGATTTGAAGGACAAATGAATACGTACGAGTAGGTATGGTATAATCGTGGGTTAACAGAAGTAGTTTCAGTAACAAACCAGATTCCAACATTTCAACAGGAAAGGTAATAGACAAACCAGGGTACCTATTTAATTTTTCAGAAATGTTGAATTTGATATAAGTACAGAAAATTGTATAATCCAAAAAATATTTACATTTTTACGTTTTTGTAAGTTCTATAATGCATCATAGAAAAAAAATATTTTTTCTATTGTAGAAGGAATCATAGGTATTATAAATATTTTTATTAATTTTGTGATTTCTCATTATTATATGGGTTATTTACGTTATGTATAAGCATAATTTTCCGATAATGTTTATTTTCCGTCCTGTACCTAAGTGATGGCTACACTACTTTTTTTACTTTCGCAAACTATTCTGGAAATTAAGAATTTGGCATTTTATGGACGAAGTCATAAATATTATTACATCTTTGTTTCCAACACGAAAGTGAAACTCCGTAAGGAATACGGGCTTTGCTTGCCTTGGGCTGGGTTTATTAAAATGAATAATAAGATAAAATTGGCATTTGATTAGCCTCTGAATTACCTGAACTTGCTGGTGCCTGAGTAATAGGTTTTCTCGTAGTCGTTGTAGTGGAAGTAGTAGTCCATTTGGTAGTTGGAGTGGTGGGTCTGACGGTAGTGGTTGGTCTCGGCGGTGGACGCGACGTAATCGGCGCGAGAGTGCTCGTAACGGTTGTGGATTCGCTACTTGATGGTGTTGCTGCTGGCGAATTAAATATTTACTTTACATTTTTTAATTTCTATTACTTTATTTTACCTACTGGCAATGTTTGTATGTAAGTAACTCATAACATACAACGTATTATTTAAAATTCCAAGATCTTAATTGTTTTCTTTATTTGCAAATTACTCATGTTTGATACTTGTGATTGAATTCGATTTACATATAGTATTTTATAATGCCGTGCACTTGACGTAGAAAAACCATTAATAGCGCGTATTAGTGCCATATTCTTTAACCGTTTTTTTAATTTGTCACTCACTTGTTGTGATTCGGAGCGACTTAGAATTGACCAACCTGCAAAGTTAAAAAAGTCAGTCATAGCGCGTAGATCCGTTGGACCTTTGGGAACAAGGAGCGTTGCAAATGTTTCCGTTTAACACCGCACTGAGGGTAGCTTTACAGGCAGACTGCTATGCTACGATCCTCCGATATTAGGAAGCCAGACTTGACCAACCTGTGCACTTGGCGAAGCTAGGCCAGTCGCAGCGCTTGGCGGCGGCAGACCAGTGCAAGCCGGGCGCGCAGCGATGTTTACGCCAAACGCCGCCCTCGCACTGGAGGTAGCTTTCGCAATCTCCGGCCGCCTCTCGGTATTCTCCCGCTGTGCAGGGTTTGCCTTCAGCTGTAAAATAAATGTAAAATACACGTATAAGTAGTTTTTATCAATTTATTTCAGAATCGTACTTATAAGTACCGCTAGGCAGGTCGTCAGGCGCGAAAGTTGAAGGTTCCGGTTAAAATCTTGCTTCGGACACCGGTGGACCTGGTCACTTTTTTATTATGTATTATAACATATACAACTACTAGCTACTTAAAAACCAAAGCACTTAAAAATAATAGATAAATTAATTTGTTTTGTTCCTAGTTGGGACATAATCGATATAATTATTTAAAAACGAACGAGAGCTCACAGGGCGATTGCTTGTCTTGCGTATGGCTAAGATACAAGTACAGTACAGGTATATCGACTAAAATGTTCGAAATAAAATTTTAACTATCAATTAAATAAACTAACCAGACTCAGATGGTCGAGCGGTTGTCCTCCTTGTGGTTGTAGTAGTTCTGACAGTGGTAGTTGGTTTTATAGATGTAGTAGTAGCCTGGGACCACCAGCTCGTAGGTGTAGTGGAAGTTGGTTTCACGGTAGTAGGCTGAGACCACCAGGTCGTTGAGGTGGTAGCGGTGGTGCTTTCTGGCTTCCACGCGGGCCAGGTGGTCTGCGCTGTCGTATGTTCATGGCTAGGGTGGACGTGATCGCCACCGGCAGAGCCTGGAAAGTTACAATAAGTATAAGACCAGAAGACAGTTCCTTCTAACAGCTACCGAGAGATTGAAAGCTGTTCCAGCACATGCCGCTTTCGTTTATTTGCGTGTCTGTTTTGCGGTTCCCAGGGTCACTTCCTGCGCACTGTTCCGACCTGGCTTTTCCCTGAACTGGTCGATTCATTAGACGGAGTGTTAAGGAGTCCGTCGACGTACTTCTAAATGTCTCCCTAAGTACAGATCAGTGGGCCCTACCGTATCTTCCCATTCGGAATGAGTCTGCCGGTATTCTTAGCATCGGTAGGCGGGGTAGTGGGCCTTGTCCCTCAATTATTGTCCTTTGATGGTGGCAAGGTATCCATTCCTTTTGCCTCTGAAGCTTTGGAGGCCTAGCAGGCTCTCAATCCGGGGGCATCAATGCCTGAAAAACCTGATTGTCAACGGTCGTGGGGCGACGTAGGGGTAAAGCGGGTTTTTCTCAGTCTTTTGGATAAAGGGTGAACACTATTAAATTGTCGCAGGTCGAACATGCTACAGACGACAAAATAAAAATCCAAAGTGCTCAAAATTCTTTATATGACTAATTTTATACAGCGTAAAATCATTTTAAAAAATATTAGGGCTATTTCATCGAACGACGAGAAAATTTCCGGACATTACTTTTGACGTGATTCATTGAATTTCGCACGGAATCATCGCTTAACAATTTTGTGCATTTAATCCATTTTCGTTGAAAATCTGGTAATGAAGTGGCAGGTTGGCAAGTTTTTCGCAGTTTAGTTTTTATATTAGCCCAATATTTTTCGATGGGGCGAAGTTCGAGACAGTTAGGTGGGTTACTCTCCTTAGGCACTACCTCGACTGAATTCGCCTTATACCATTCCAAAGTTCGAGACGAATAATGGCAACTTGCTAAATCTGGCCAAAACAATGTTGAGGAAGTGTGTTTCTTTATGAATGGTAACAGTTTCTTTTTCAAGCATTCTGATATATAAATATCGGTGTTAATTGTCCCGGTAGTGATAAATGGTGAGCTCCTCATGCCGCACTGGCATATAGCTTGCCAAACAAGGTATTTTGCAAATTTTTCTACCGGGATCACCTTTTCCGATTCGTCAAGATTCGAGATGTCACGAGAGGAATAGTACTGGTTACCTGGTAAAGACTTGAAATCTGCCTTGACGTAGGTTTCATCGTCAATAATTAGGCAACATTTTTTCTCAATCAACAAGGTATACAATAACCTAGAACGTCTAACCGCACGATTATATTGATCCACAGTTCTCTTGGGAGCCTTTTGCTTCTTATATGTTGTAATGCCGCATTCTTTTTTAATTTTTTGGACATTTGCTTGACTAGTGCCTACTTTTTTCGCCACATCCCGGGAAGAGATACTCGGATTCTTATCAAATAGCTTGCACACCTTTGATTGTAACTTAACATTAGATTTTCTGGTGGGTTGACCTTCACGCCGCTTCCTATCTATAGTTTCACCTTGTTTAATTTTTTTTAGGGTTCGTTGAACCGTCCTCCGAGTTGTTTGACAAGATTTTGCCAGATCTAAAGTTGATAAATGAGGATTTTTACTGAATTCTTGCAAAATTAATTCGCGAACATTTTTTTCGTGTAACGCCATTTTCATAAATAAAAAACAAATGAACATTTTATGGTTGTCTAATATATTACGAGCCTTCTAAATTTAAAATTTTAAAAGAATATTCAAAAAAGGTTCGATGCAACACGCTAGCAAAGTAAAAATGTAGGCGACAATTTAATAGTGTTCACCCTTTAGTGCAATGGGTGTGGACAGGGCAAGGTTAAATGCTGTGTCAACACCGGAGTCCGGTGCGTGGTTTCATGCGCTCCCCTCCCCCCATTTGGGAACTCTTCTTGACAACAACTCTGTCCGCGTGGCAGTGGCTCTCCGCCTGGGCTGCGCTGTCTGTGAACCGTATGTTTGTATTTGCGGCTCATTGGTGGAGAGTAATGGCCATCACGCTTTGAGCTGTTGCCGGTGTGCAGGAAGGTTTCCACGCCACCACGCCTTTAACGACATCGTGCGGCGGGCATTGGTCTCGGCAGGCGTCCCGGGTGTGCTCGAACCGGCAGGCCTTAGTCGCTCTGACGGAAAAAGGCCAGACGGGCTAACGCTTATTCCTTGGGAGAAGGGTAAGAGTCTGTTGTGGGACGCCACTTGCGTCAGTACTTTTGCTGCTCCGCATATTAGCCGGACCATGTGTGCTTTAGGAGCTGCGGCTGAGGTGGCAGCAGTTCGGAAGCGCGAGAAGTATGCGTCCCTTGGGAACTACTTGTTTGTGCCCTTGGCGGTGGATACCACTGGTTGTTGGTGCTCCGAGGCCAATTTTTTTATAAGGCAGCTTGGGAGGCGCTTGAGAGAGAGGTGCCTCGATCCTTGCTCTGGGTCGTTCCTGGTGCAGAGGCTGTCCATTGCGGTTCAACGTGGCAACGCGGCGAGTGTAATGGGCACCTTTGTGCCGGGAGCTATGCAGGGTGACTTTTAAAAATAGTTTTTAATATTGTATAATGTATCATAATTATAGTATAGTATATGTAATTTATTTGTTTTATGTATACCTATTGTTAAGTAATTGATAGAAAATAAATATTTCATTAAACTAAACTGTTGAAATAAAAGTATAAAATAGACATAATATTTCAATAAAATAGAATTGGCTTCAAAAATTTCTTAGGCAAGCCGTAACCAATATGGTTTTCCGCAACAGCCGAAGGAAAACCACCCTAGTATAAAATGAGACAAGCTGACGGAAATCGGATTATATGGACGCGTTTCCGTCTGTAAAAAATGAAACAAAGTTTTCAAACACTATACTATTCTATACTATACCTACATATTGTTGGTTTCATGTAAACAGTGTACCTACGATAACAATCCCTGTCACCTATAAGTTCAAGGTACACAGCAATCTGATGCACATTCATCTCCACCTCTTCTCTAAGTTTTAATTTTAGTTGGAGCTGAAACCGCAAATAATACCTGCTTTTCTATTGACTATAGGTGGCACATACAGGTGGTACCATTTCAAACTTAAGAAATAGGTAAGTATTAAAACTAGCTGTATTAAAAAAACCTGTAGTGTCATCTGTCACTGGGTCTCTGGTAAAAGAGTACATTAAACCAGAAAGGAATGAATGTTTAAAAAGTTAATACATTTAAAGTTTAACCCTTCTTTGCATGACTTTTTTTTTCTTTTTGAAACAAATCACGTTAATGTAAATTTTTACCGTAATGTGGAGGACATTACGGTAAAAATAAAAAATAAATATATGAGGTACGTTTTTTAAATAATATTTCTATTTTTTGATATGATGGAAACCGACCTTAAGCATAGTACAATAGGTAGGTAGGTAGATACTAAATATATTAAACAGTCGTTATGTAATTATTCTTATTTATTTTATAAAAGAGTTACACAATATTTTTGTTAATAAGGTTCATTTCTGAGTAAATCTTTATAGCATTAGAGTTTCATTGGCTAGCGACAAAGTGGGACGTTTTACGAAAAACAATCACATTTATTGTTCGTGATATTTCAGGAAACAGTTTTTATTTTTATTGCTAAGCTTTTTTGGCCATACTCAAACGAAAAAGCTTTCATCACTTGGCCATTGCTAATAAATGATTCACCATACTTTACGAGTGACATTGTTGCATAATGATGGAAATTTCCATCACATACTTTCGAGTCACTTTACCTTCCAATTTCGTAAATGTATGCACAAAAAGAATGAGATAGAGCGCTTTTACGGACAGCTTTACACATCAACTAGCAGACCCGTAGTTGATCTGGCGGAAGACCCTAGAGCCAGACTAACCCGGCAATATACTGAACATATCCCGGCCAGATGTCCTGGATATGTTCTGTATGCACAGAAGTGTGGTGGTGTTGTTCTTCAAAAAAGGCGACAACGCTTTATTGAAGAACTATCGACCCATCTCACTTTTGAGCCATGTCTACAACCTGTTTTCAAGAGTCATTACGAATCGTCTCGCACGCAAGTTAGATGACTTCCAGCCTCCCGAACGTACGTACCTCGCTACGTCAAGTTATACAGAAGACTGAGGAGTATAACTTGCCCCTCTGTTTGGCGTTTGTGGACTACGAGAAAGCCTTTGAAACTTGGGCTGTGCTACAATCCCTCCAACGGTGCCAAGTGGACTACCGCTATATCGGAGTGCTGAAGTGTTTGTACGAGACCGCCACCATGTCAGTCCGACTTCAGAACCGGAGCTCGAAACCTATTCCACTGCAGCGTGGGGTCAGACAAGGAGATGTTATCTATCTAAAGTTGTTCAAAGCTGCACTGGAGGACGTTTTTAAGACTCTGGACTGGAGGAGGAAAGGCATCAACATCAACTAGATGACCTCAAGCGTAATGCCTCTGAGCGAGTAGGTCTAAGGATGAACATGGACAAGACAAAAATCATGTCGAATGTCCATGTCGTACCAACTCCCATTGTAATCAGAGACGTTACACTCGAAGTTGTAGATGAGTATATATACCTAGGTCCAACTATCCAGTTAGGAAGATCCAACTTCGAGAAGGAGGTCAATCGTCGAATCCGACTCGGCTAGGCAGCGTTCGGGAAGCTACAACACATCTTTTCTTCCAATATCCCATAGTGTCTCACTCAAGATGAAGGTCTTCGACCAGTGTTTGTTGCCATGGTGCTGAAACGTGGTCGCTTACTATGGGCCTCATAAGAAGGCTCAAAGTCACCCAAAGAGCAATGGAGAGGGCTATGTTGGGAGTGTCCCTGCGTGATCGCATCAGGAATGGTTTCATCCGCAGTAGAACCAAGGTTACCGATATAGCCCTACGGATCGCCAAACTTAAGTGGCAGTGGGCACATTGCGCGCAGAACCGATGGCCGTTGGGGCGGAAAGGTTCTGGAGTGGCGACCACGAACTGGAAGACGCAGCGTAGGTAGGCGTTCCCACAAGGTGAACCGACGACCTAGTTAGAGTCGCGGGATACGGTGGAAGGCGCAGGATCGGTCTTCTTGGGTCGTTCTGGGGGAGGCCTATGTCCAGCAGTGGACGTCGTTCGGCTGACATGATGATGATGATGATGATGATGATGATGCACAAAAAGTAACATAATATTAAATTACATACCTGATACACATGAATTATGCAGCAAATCGTTCCATTTCAAGCTATACAGTTGTTGAAACATAAAAGTCTTAAAATAAATATGAATAACCCGCAAAACCACCTTTAATTAACAGGACAATATTATGATGGAAATTTCCATCACCATGCAAAGAAGGGTTAAGTGTACCGTCAGACGCAACAGTGGTTGTAGTAGGCGGTGGCGGCGTGACGGGCTGCGGCGGCCGCTCGCAGGCTGCGGTCGGCTGCGGCACAGTGCGGCCGAGGGCGCGGCCCGCGGCGCGTAGCAGGGGCCACGGCTCCCCGCAGCAACGGTTGTTGAAGTCATCCAGGTCCATGGCCCATGCCGTTACTCCACCCAGACCTTGGCGCATAGCCCACTCTACCTGTTGAAGTAAGGACCAGCTGTATGTAACAAATTAAGGAAGAATGGAAAAATTGACGGATCATTCTACATAGCGATGATTAAGAACACATATTATTAACTAATGCATTACTTATTTCTACTACTTTTCTTGTATTCAAAACACTTCTAATTTGCAATACATAGGAGAGAGAGTAGTGTTAAAAAATCGTCGGTAATTGCTTACCACCAAGCAATCAGTCTGTTTGTTTGCCGCCTATATCATAAAAAAAGTGTCGCTGCAAACAGTTTACGTATGGCAATAATGTGCGTACGTCATGTATAGTCGGGGTAGTGACCATTGGTTTCCTGTTGATACTTGTATATAATGTGTAATAAGTATTTGATTGCGTTTACTACAATTTTTCTCGCATCTTTGGAAAACTTTTTTGGCATTTTTGTAATAAAACCGTTTATATTTGAATATATTCGTGGTTATTTTCTGTTTGTTTACATCGGTGACATTCAATGACATCCTACGTTTGTTGTCAAAGAGTATAATGCCAGTAAAAGAAATGAATATATAAATAAAATCCGCAAAATGGTGAGGGTCAAATAAACTGTTGTCAGGCTATAAATATTTTTAATTTTAAAATTGACCTTTAAAATGTACTTAATTTCGACGCAAACTTTTGACCCAAAATAATTTTGTAAAACCACATTTTAATTACCCACTGACACAGCGGCGCTACCGCGAACAACGATTGTCTCTGTCACTCGACTCTTAACGCCTTAATTGGGGTAACAGGGTAACAGAGAGATGCTCGAAATATACGAACTTCGATGTTCGCGGTACCGGGCCTGTTTATGTATCCTACGTTGCAATTGGTTTCGTTTTATCCTATGGGGAATAATGACTGGAGAACGCATCCGCGTGCGCCAGTAAGGGACAAAGATGTTCTGGCGTTTGCAGCCCAAAATGTAACAATTCACTATAATTTTGCAATACAGGACATTCTTTATAACAAAAATATTAGCTTATTCTGCATTACCGCAACTTTTGTTGAAAACCCAAGAAAACTCCAATTGTATTTGTTTGTTCCCCTCCAACTTTGACAGTTCTGAAGGGTCCAGTTTGGAGGGGTACAAAAATGTGTGAAGCTATGACAAGGACGGACGAAAATTGTGCCGTCTCTGCCATAAGACCATCCCTTTTGATCGTGGTATTATTATTAGTACGCTCCGTCTAGGTTAATGGTATGTCTATGGTTTTGTGTGATTTTAGTGAGAGTCAGGCATTCAACTGCTATTTTTTTATAGAGTTATTAGTAAATTGTTAACCAAGGGCTGAGATATTTGTATGTTTGCCACTTCGAGTAGTATTTTTTACGCAATGTTTCACGTAGATGAATGTTTATACAATATTCTTTGTTCATACAGTTTAAGAAACCAAAAGATATTTACCGTAGCAAAACCTTGACCTACTTGTCGAGTAGAAAATAATTCAGTACATGTATACTGGCAGCAATATACTCAGCATAAAGAATTTCCTAACCTCCGGTCTCCGTAAAATTCTACATGTTCACGCTTAGTACAACAAAAATTCGAAATTCATTATTGTAACCTTTTTACACACGACTATATCATAAACACATGTGTCTGTTTAACAAAATATTGGAAAATATTAAGACCTAATTACGTATAAGACTCAAAACTGAACCTAATTGTGATAAAAGTATTACGTATTATTTAATAACGTGCTATTTGAGACAGTGCAACAGTGATAATTTGATTAAAGAAATATTAAGTGCTCGAAAAACTGTGGTAGCGTAGGTAGTATTAGTTCCGAGATTTGCAAACAGCTGTCTCCAGTTCTCAGCGCTGCAGTTTATCAAAAATGATAGCAGGATAACATAGCATGATCCCCGGTGCAAATTCAAAACAGAAGAGGGATCCTACTCAAAGAAAACGAAAAAAGGTAAAAGACACAACTTACTAGTATAGCGGGAATGCCAACAACGTTTCAATTCAGTATGTATTTACACAGATGTAAAGTGCTGGTGCTACGCTTAAGGCGTCAGCTTTTTATTGGCATGATATATGGCTGCTGTTCCGTTTTTGTTCTACTAGTACTACATGCTTATAATAGATATGAAGATTGGGTTTATACATCACAACAGTATTTTGTTGATTACAAACCCGATAATTCTAGTACTATACGGACAGAAGGCTGTCGCATACCCTTTATGCCACTAAATAGAGAACTTATTCAAAATATGGGGAAACACCCAAAAAAAATGAAACCATGTGCAATCAATCCTTTGTTGGGTTCAAATAAAACTCATATTTGGATTGTGAAAGAGAATATGCCTTATCATAATTTAAGTAAATTAAGTAATTTAACATGTTGCTATAAATCTTTTTATCGTCCGACGTCGATAGATAATATCGCAGTTTCACACATTGATGATCGGGTCAAATACAATAGATGTCGTAACTTTTCGGATACTATTACAGTAAATGACGAGTTTGTTCGGGTTATTTGCGGTGATATAAAAACAATATTTGACTCTTTCTATGTCTTTGCCAAAGAAAAAGAAGAATCTAAGTATAATAAACAGTTGCCTTATAACGTATTGATATTGGGAATAGACGGAGTTTCTAGGCTAAATCTTCACAGATCAATGCCTAAAACTGTTAACATTTTGAAGAAGTTGGGTTCTGTGGAATTATTAGGATACAATAAAGTAGGGGACAATACGTTCCCAAACTTGATACCTTTATTGTTGGGCATAAAATACACTGAGTTACCAAACATGTGCTGGCCTAACAGCCGGTCAACCTTCGACAACTGTTCTTTTATATGGAAACGCGGCCAGAAAGCCGGCTTTACGACGGCGTTGGCCGAAGACACTTCGTGGTTGGGCACGTTTAACTATCACAAGCGTGGCTTCAGTAGATCTCCTACAGATTACTATCTGCGTACTTTTATCAATGAAGCGGAGCGTATCTCAGGTACAAATATGGATGGAAACACGAAATTATGCATGAACGAAAGATTTTTCTTTAAGATACTCTTGGACTACGTCGAGGACTTGACAACGACTTTGAAAAGCAAATTATTTGGATTTTTCTGGGAAACAACAATGAGCCACGATAAGTTAAACTATCCAATGGTGATGGATGACAGCTACAGTGACCTTTTCAGAAAAATGTATAATTCAGGTTATTTGAATGAAACAATACTCTTCTTACTGAGCGATCACGGCAAGAGATGGGGTAAATTCCGTACCACAAAGCAGGGTTTTTTAGAAGACCGATTACCTTTCGTTTTCGCATTAATGCCTCCTTCGTTTAAATTAAATTTCAATGAGGCATATAATAACTTGAAACTGAACAGTTATCGTTTAACTACGCCATTCGACATGCACGCCACATTATCAGATTTAATAAATCTAGAAAATATCATAAACGCAAAGATTACTTCTCGAAGCTATAATAATTACTCTGGTAATCGAGCTATTAGTTTGTTTTTACCTATTCCAGGGAATAGGACATGTGAATCAGCCGACATAGAAGATCATTGGTGCGCTTGTTATCGGCACACTAAGATCAAATCTAACAGCCATATATCAATGGAGGCCGTTAAGCAAGTAGTATCCCAACTGAACGGTCTTCTTGATGAATATCCAGAGTGTGCAGAGCTCACAATTGCGGAAGTGCTGAAAGTGACACGACTGTTGCCTGCAGGCTTCATAGAAAAGCGGAAAGATTACATTCAGCTGACTGTGGTGGTACGTACGAATCCAGGCGGGGGCGTGTTTGAAGCCACGATAGGACGAGAAGGTAGAAATGGTGGCAAGTGGTCCCTTGCAGGTTCTGTGAGCAGACTGAATCTCTATGGAAATCAAAGTTATTGCGCTCCAACTTCCGAACTCAAACTATACTGTTATTGTATTAACTCAACGTTCGGAGATGGCATAGAATAAGAAATTTTGCAAGAAGTTTTAAATTACCGATTTAAATAGTGTTCTTAGAAATGGCATAGAGTATGTAATTTATCAATTAGAATAATAATTACTTATTAATCATGCATATTAACTAAACCCATATCTGATTATTAATATTTATTTCACCATGCGGTGTGTACCTACTCGTATTATAGGAATAATGTTTGCGAGGTTAAGTGTGTTTGTTTGTGAGTTTGCATGTCACTTATAAAGCCATTATTGTTATTAGTAATTAATTACTATCTAGTACTGTAAGTAATTGTGTGAATTAGACAATAATGAGTCTAATCACAGCACGTGTAAACAACAACGCAATTAAGTATACTCTTCCTAACTCTGTATCGAACGAAAGACGAGTTTACAAAGTTACTTTTAATTGTAATGTTATGTTTGACGACATGTCTTGTCTAGTGCGTAGTGACCCTGCCTATGAAACCGACGGTCCTTGGTTCAAGTCCCAGTAAGGACATTTATTTGTGTGATGAATGATGAGCACAGGCATTTGTTACTGAGTCATGGGTGTGTTATATGTATTTAAGTATTTGTATATTATATAATATGTCCTTAGATAAGTACCCAAATCACAAGCCTTCTTGAAATTGCCGTGGGGCTAAGCCAAGTTGTGTAAGTATTTCCTATATATAAAATACTCATGATCGATAACTAATGGGGTACTCGTATCTATTCAGAACTATTTACAAAATAAAAACCAAAACGTTAATGTTACCATAAATTACTATTACGATATTTATAACATAATTTCATAGCTTTCACGATTTCATTTTCTGTAATAATATGGAATGTAATTTAATTAGATTAAATGCGAATGTAATAGTTATTTGTTATGCAAGGCTGCAAAGTGGTTATTTGGCACTAGTGTTGAAATTGAAAGCTGAGCAAGCGAAGGAAGCTAAGATTGAACCATGAGCGAAGCGAATGGTTCAAAGATAGATTCCTGAGCGTAGCGAGGCTTTCAAGACACGAGACGCCAAATATTTTTGCAGTCATGCGGAACACAACTTTTCACCTCACAGCGAGGAAAATTCGAGCGGCAAGAAAAACAATAAAGCAAAACTTATCGCGCGATTTTTCAGGGAAATCATATCGTCATCGCTACTAGAATCATTAATTTTTATAGTTCAAACGTTGAGTTCAAAGAGCTTATCACAGGACAAATCCGAAAAATTTACATGAAATGTGATAACTTATAACTTATGAAATAAAACAACTAAAACGGATTAAATCGCGTATACTAATTTAAACTTCATCCCGACGTTTCGAACCCTTTAGCAGCGTTCGTGGTCATCGGGTGGACAACTTACAACTTATAACTTTAAAAAATATTTTTTTCGGTTGCATTCAGAAATTACAATATTAAGTACCTAAACCTATATTTCAATTTCTTTATCAAATAACCATTGAAATCGTGTTTTATTTCGTGGATCGTGGATTCATTAGTCAAAATATGTAAATTAAACTGAAATACTATTAGTATATTATATAATAAAACCTATTTGACATAAAATAAAGTGTAGGTAAAAATAAAAAAGTTAAAAATCTGTAATCAAAAACATGTTTCTGAGTGGTCTATGGTTATTATGAACTCACCGCGGTACTGCGAACATCAAAGTTCGTATATAGCGAGCATCTTTCTCTTTTACTCCAATGAGAGTGGAAGAGACAATGGTCCGAAATTTACGAATGACTTTTTTCGCCGTAGCGCCCGTCACGCGTTGAAGAGTTTTATATTTAAAAAAAAATACAAGTTACATGCACCACTGAGAATTACAATCATCGGCTTCGAAATTCGAATGACTTTTGCACGCTAGCGGATAAAATAGGCTTTTCCACGCAGATTTCGCGCTATAAACTAAGGTTTTCCGAGCGAGTGAGGTGAAAATAAATGAACGCTATAGTTAAACGAATGTGTCTTGTTTTATTTTAGAAATATGAACACACGTCACGTGTATACGAACCTTTTCAGTTATGGACTTCGGGTCGTCATATCCCACCCATTGGTTCTCTGAATAAGCATACGGACCGGCTCTATCTTGGCGTCCAGTTTTCCATCGCAGATTTTTTACTGTAGAAGATTTTTTTTAAATAGATTAATATGCGTGCTTACGTGTAATGTAAATAGGCCTTAGCTTATAACTAAAACAAAACATAAAGCGCACCGACTTTAAATTATAAAATAAAATTCTTACCTCGATAACAAACTTCGTAGTAAGCTAACATTCCTGGTTGTTTGGTGAACTCGCCGGGCTCGCCGGGTCCGGAGGCTGCCGACCCAGGGCCACTGGACCCGGTGGTGGCAAGTCTGTACGTCTGACCATAGAACGACAGGCCGAGCAGTATTTTTTTTGGGTCTGCACCTCCGCTGATGAGAGCTTTTACGGCGTACTCCTGTTAATGAAGTTTAGGAGTAAGTAGTTATGTCATTATTGGGATTATTTAATGCAGCAGTTATCCATTAAAATCGCCTCATATTGTATTTATATATTAGTATCATGATAAGGTGGTTGGTGCATTTTTACAGTAACCATAGCAGGTTTATAGCACCACCAGCATGTGGGTATTGCCCGACGTTCCGTGTCTGGATTTGGTTAGAACTGACGACCACAATCATGGTGCCATTGTTAAGAATATTTTAACCAAGTGCGTTAATCGTTATTGTTCTTTAAATCTATAAGTTAAGGTTTTTAAATCTATACGTTGGAGTCTGTCACAATCAAGTTTGACCATTTGTACGTAGGTAAACATTTTTTTAAAACTTTGGTAGACTGGGTAATGGGTAGATACTATTAATGAAAAAATAATAGTGGTATCCAGGATGATATCCTTTATTTAGAGGTCAGCTTTCTGCAAGTTTGATCATCACCATCTGTAATATTCTCGACATGGATGCTTTGTTTCGACCCCACATCATACTCGATCCGGTGTTAGTTAGGGCTCCCAATTGGGTAAAATGTTGGTATAATGTATAATGGCATAATGGATGTTGTTGTTCTGTTCGGTATAATGAATAATGATAAATGATTTCCAGTCGATTCGAAAGCTAACTCAATATGCTGACGTTTTGAAGTTAATAGTATTCGGTGTGGTGCAAAAATGTGACTGTTAGGTACAAGAAAATAGCAACCGTATGGATTAAGTAGTAACAAAGCCGCAAACAGTTGATGCAGTAGGTATATGCTGGAATATATATTGTGTCTTTCCCAAGAAAGCCATTATAAAGATATTGGAGTGTGATCATCGATACATGTCTTGCATTTCACAAAGAGGTTTTTTTTCTTTTGTTGCTGACTGCTACTACCGATTATGCTTTGCAATTCGTAACTTACGAGAATTCAGTGACAGTCGCATGAGACGGGCTAATTCTCTTATCTATTAATGTTGGTTTGCTAAACATTAAATAGATAAGAGAATAAGCCCATCTCATGCGACTGTTCATGCTGATGTACCCAGGATATTCCTCAGGCACCAAAACGCGGCCTCTGGATGGTGCCACTAGTGGGCACTCAGTCTCGAGAACTGTTCACACCTTCGTGCTCTCACACAATTAAATGCAATCTGCAGCATCAGTGCCAGAGATTCTTTTTCAGTGGTGATGTGCGGATGTTTATTGTAAATTCTGGGATGGGATGGATGATAGAATTGATAGATGTTCAACTGTAATGTGTTCGAATTCTTATGGTGTTGTTTGATGTTATATGTTGTGTACAGTCAGCGTCATAATATAGTTAGTTATAGTCAGTATGGCTACTAACTGTTTGAATCCCATTGATTCGATGTTTCCAAATTTGCTATAACACGAAGTTTGATTGTGATGAAAGGCACGGGATTGCGATTCCTTGTTCACTTAATTTACTATTACTACCTAATATAGTGTCATTTATGCCCCAAATAGTAAATAAAATACTTACGATAGAGTAATACGGGAGAGTGTCCTTCGGAGATGGCACTAAAGGCGTATGATGAGCAGTAGTGCTTTCCCAGCCACCATGGTAGTCGTACGTCATGGCGCTTAGAAAGTCCGCGGCTTTAGATATAGCGCCCAGGTCGTAGGCCGCTTCTATCACCTCTTTATAACCGGATATAGCTACACCTAGCTCCATTCCGGCACCGTGCAATGCTTTTGATACTTCCTAAAGTGGAATAAAAAACATTAAAAATTCGATAGCTTAGCTAGCAAAAATGAAGTGACTTGTGAGCCCTTCGGTACTCTTACCTGTATTAATTTTGCGTAATTCGCTTTGTCAGATGCAGCACCTTTCTTACAATTACTCTGCCAGCAGACCGGGTAGTTCCAGTCTAGGTGAAGCCCTCTAAAGTTGTGCATGCGTAAGAACGAGACCAGCTTTTCTATAAACTTAGCACGAGCAGCACTTGATGACACTAGGCGCGAGTATTTGTCTCCAGCAGAGTCAGTCCATCCTCCCAACCCTAGCAAAACTGTTACATCTTTCAGGGAAGTAACACGTTCATACAAATCTAAAAAAAAACAAGATTTACTAGTCAGTATGTAGTAGTCAGTATTCTTAAACGCACTGTTGGCGTAGTTCCTACTATTCCTGGTTACCACATTAGATCGGTTAGCCAGATCCGGCGGACATATCTACATTATGTACACGGACATGGCTAGCTGTAGGATAGATAGTAAAAAGTTGTTTGCACTAGGCGCATACGTTGGAACATCCTATTTACTTTCTAGTCTTAAATTTAATTTGGCCATCCCCATCAAGAAATGTTATCGAGAGAATCAAATCCATGTCAAGCATTAGGTATAGTCACCGCAAACTTTATGAATTTTTTCTTTAGTTTTACTGCAGCGCCTTCATATTTGATGTATGATTTTTAATTTTATACACTTACTGTTGGTTATATCAGTCCATGGGTCAAACTCCTTGGCAACGAGCTCATCCGGTGACAATGATCCGTAAGCATAAACTATATGTGTGCAAAGTCTTGTGTCAATTTGCTCTGGAACGAATTTACCGTCGCCGCGTCGGTAGAAAGCCCAGCTGGTCATGTAGCACACTACTCGTTTGTTGTTCTCAGGACCTGAATACATCAGAGGCATGTCAGTACGAATTATAATTATACATAATATTTTTTTGATGTACAGTCAGCGTCATATAGTTGGTAGCATTCAAAGTAGTCAAATAGTTCGGTACACCATACAAATTCTATGGTGTACCGAACTATTTGAGTACTTTAGATGCTACCAACTATATGACGCTGACTGTACAGTGTGTGTTTTTCATACGGGCTTATAAGTTTCCCACATAGAGTATCCCGTAATACGACTCGTATTATGTTAATAACTTTGTTAAATAGTTGTAACATTTTTTTTGAGTCTGATAGGGCAGCAATTCGGTCACCGCCGCCACTATAATATAAGCGGGTTCCCTTTATTTGGCATAATTTGTTTTGTCCGAATCTTAATACGCATACCAAGTTTCGCATAATATATTTACGCCGAATATTAATGTTGCTGAATTTTATTTTGCATAATTCTGTATTAGCCGAATACTACTTTCTCCGAAAAAATATGGGCATACTATGTACGTACGAATAGTGACATGTCATTTCTATTCTCAACAAGAACCACGTCAAAACCATAACAGTAGCGCGTTCTCATCTAAGCCCCAAGTCGGGGGAATCTCTATGCACTTTTATTGCGGGCGTCTATGTTGGAGGACGTCAGATAAAACCCATTCCGCGTTATGGCCCACGCGAAATGCTGCACGTTCTCAAATTCCTATACAAAGTTTACATATTTGCCGTGCAATATTGTTCTTCTTAGTTTTTCTTGTTTACATGGTTGGGATTTGTCAACATTACCTATACCGCAAAATGGTGTTCTAAAGTGAATTGATTATTATTATTATTGAGGCCGAATGTCCGAAGTGGGTTAGGTTAGGTTAGAACTGTGACCACAACAGAAAAACAAGGTGGGTTAGGTTAGGTTATGCTGCCGGCACACATTCGCGTGAGTAGCGAGGCGAATGGCGAGGCGAAACGCGAGCACGCATGTGTACGCGGACGTCTCACTATACCTCTCGCACCTCGTCTCGCGTTTTTGTATAGGCAAAGTCTCGTCGAACGTTTCGACGAATAGCGAGGCGAGTGACGAGCCAGCATGTCTAAACGCGGAGTTAGAACAGCGACTACGACAAAAACACACTTCCTGGGAAAAAAATCGTAATAACACCATTCGGTCTTTCCAAATTATGCGTACCAACCATTCGGCTTATTTAAATTCTGCATAATAGAATTCGGCGGAAAAGAATTATGCGAGATCAATTTCTGCTTATATACAATTATGCCAACACTGGGTATGCGAATTAAAATTATTACAAAACAAATTATGCCTAAACAAGGGGAACCAATATAAGCTTGTATGAAAAAAAAACACTGTATACCTATACATAATAGTATGTCCTATTGTAGATACTATGACATAATATTATTTATATGTAAACTATATTTATTTGTCATTTTTAATTATAGAGGACTTTAGTCATTTTAAAAATTATATGTTATATAGATAAGAAAATAAGGAAATAAATATTTAGAGAAGCATGCAAAGATTACAATACAAAATCATTTTCGTATTTTTTTAAGCAGCAACGTCTGCTATCAAAACCATTCATCCATCCATTTAGGAATAAAGGAAAAATGAAGAAAAAAACCTATGTAGCTCAGTTCACAGAGCGATGGACACGTATCCTGGAGTCGCAAGTTCGGTTCTCGCCCGAGGCAGTTGATTTTTTCTATTTTTCTTTTATTTCTAAACATATGTATCTTGGTATTAAACTATATATGTAGGTACATAATTAATAAAAAGGTTTTTACCCGTACATGGCGGCAGAAAAGCGTTATTAATTCAATGTAAGTACCTATTACATACCTTCTCGTGATATGCCGGTAATTTTAGGATCAACCGAAGAGCATAAGTTTTTATTTGGTTTCCATACATTATTAGCATAAAAGTCTTCATCATTGTTCCGTTTGAAAAATGTTCTTGATTTAGTAGTGAAAGTTTTCTTGTGGTTTGCTTTTTTCATAGGAGAAGAAGATAATAAGCGGAAGGAAAGTGCCATAGAAGAAAGGAAAAAAATAATTAGGTGTCAGTAGTAGAAGTAAAGAGAAGTAGAAATATAATGAACGGTAGTTTTTATTACTTACTCTTTTTGACATTTTCGGCCATAAAAACAGACTGGAATGGCTCACTATTCATCATCATATCATGGTTTACTTGATCACTCCACTGGAATAAAATGTAAAACCATAAAGTTAAGTAACTTTATTGCCTGCTCGGATATTAAAGTCACACTTTTGTTGTGTGTAATAGTTACCTCGAAATCATTATCATAAGCATGAGGTAACAATCGTGCGGCTTCCTCCACGCTGATCCTGAGGCTTTGACCCGGTAAACACTTGGCGACATCCCGGTGTCTGAAAGAGTAAATATAGTAAACATTGTGTTTAGTAACCGAGTGCTAGTTTTTAGCGTTATCAGATGTCTCTATTATTTTATTGTGTATAATTCATTGAAGTATAGTAAACACTTTATTGCAAAAAACACTCTTGAAAAATATATGTACAAAGGCAAATTTATTCCTATTATAAATCTCTTCCAGATAAATAGAAACCCGGAGTGGAGAGCTAAGAATGGTTTAATATTTTTAGAAAATACCGTTTATGTATCTATTTCTTTGAACTTTCGGAATGAATATTTCCGAAAATAGTTACTTTATCAAAACATGTTTCATGCAATCCCATATTATGTTTTTGATACCTAGGCAAAAATATTCTACAACATAGTAGACAGGTACACAAAAAGATATTATTTTTGTTATTTTACTACTTTATCGGCGTGGGAGATAAGTAGCATACTCATGTCAATTGACTATTTTCTAATGCTAACAGTCTATGAGCTTACTCGATAAAGCGGAACTATGAGAATATAAAAATGTAAGAATTCAGTGTGTCGAGCAAAATTGAAAAAGCGACCTTTCGGAACACCCGTTCCGTTGTTCTTACCAACTGAGCTATCGCCGTTTACCCGACCCTGGGTGTAAATTTCCATCAATTATTTCTTTATGTTTATAGGATTGAGAATGAATTGATGAATTTATCATTTTCCTTTCTATTTCAAAATCATAAGTTCGATAAATTGATAATACACATTAATACAGCTATACAGTGTGGAAAGTTAACTCGGGCCCTGGAGGGAAACTACCTTAAATCCTTGAGCTAGCTCATTTTACTTAAAGGAGACATTCCTTTATTTTTAAAAAGAAACAAAACTGCATTTTTGCACCCGGGCATCATGCAAAAAAGATTTTTTAAATTCAATTGTCTCACCCGGGAATCGAGGAAACCTAAAAATTTCTATCAATTAACACGTGATATTTTATTATACTAGTCGATACAGTTAATGTTTATAATAACATTTCTCGAAGAAACATACGTCTTACACTCGTTTTTCGTACAAAATATCCATAACATAGAATGTTTAGTACTCAGATTTTTTTTTCTTAGCAAAATTTTAAAAAAGGAAGAGTCTATGAATGCAGTTTTATTTCTTTTTTAAAATAAAGGAATTAAGGTAGTTTCCCTCGAGGGCCCGAGTTAACTTTCCACACTGTATATCATTACATATTTACCCGCAAAAACCTGTGGATGGATCATAAAGTCGTTCATCTTCGCAAACCATCCTGAAATTAATACCCCCCGTGCAGAAGTGGAAATGGGCACAAGAGTCTTCATCTGACGCCAGATAAGGTAGCATCGATTCACAGGAACCAATCTTTAAAGAAGACTGGTCACTTTGAACTGGTTCATCTGTTGAATAATATTATGCGATTTAATATGTCCAACTGTCTAACTAGAAAAAAATTGTTAGTTCAATTTTACTCGGAGATAATTACTGCTTAGCATTGTAGAAATAGTGCTTAGTAAGGGGAAGGGCGCTCCACAGAGTCCACGGAAGTCATCCATATCTATAGCCCAGGCCGCTGCTCCAGCCAAGCCCATATTCATGATGAATCTCATCTGTAACCAATATAAAAATAGTTCTGAATTAGCCGTCTGATTATTATTGGTTTCAGAAAATAGTGTAGTAGTTAATTGACAAGTCATAATATCAACCCCACATTTCTGATGGCGGTACTGACCTTTTCTGCAATAGTTGTTTGTGAATCATATGTAATCCACTGGTTATCAAAAACTGCGTAAGCATTGCCTGCTTCGTCGGTTGCTGTTACTCCTTTACCTTCACGTTCAGCTATACATATCTGAAACCACAAACAAAACCATCCCCTTAATACCTTTATACATAAAATCTAGTATACAGTTAAACATACATAGCGAAGCGGCGGGATAGGTGTCAATGATATATCTGCACATATGCTCTTGTTGAGTTGTTCCTTTGGCCAAAAAAAACTGCGTCAAGAAAATTCACATCTTACCTCTTAACTATCGGCTGATTTTACAAAGGAACATTACCATGTCCTGGCTAGGACAACCGCACGATGGCTCTCACCTCAAAGTATGCCAGCTGTCCTTTAGTCTGCGTGTATGGGCCCTCTTGGCCCCAGCCGCTGATTGGTGCGCCAGGCGAAGGCTGCGTGGAAGCCGCCAGCGTGTAGCTACGGCCGAACATAGGCACGCCGAGCACAAGTTTCTCGGGCGCCATTCCGTGACGGAGTATGTATTTCACCATAAATTCCTAAAGGGAAATATAGAAGTATTATAATATATTATTATTTTCGTCTAGGAAGGCGTGTCAAAATATGAACAAAAACCTGTCTTTGCTCTCCCTTCGCTGAAGGCGATAGCTCTATCAAATTTAACACATTGCGTTTTCGTCCCACTTCTTTAGCATGTAAGGGAGTTTTCAGAAAATAATGTACCCACTTAACGTGAGTTGTAGAAAAGTTAAATTATATGTCACTTTTGTGATGATAATTAAGCAAAAAATATTTCCATACAGATTTCATATTTAATTATCGTCACAAGACTGACATAATTTAAATTTTCTAAATGTCCCGCTAATTGGGTATACTTACACTTTTTTCTAAAAACTCCCATAATCTTCTTCTAATTTAAAGCATAGTCTGGCCAGTCTATCGTGTCACTAGATACTCGTAAAACCGGCAAATTAAAAAATCGAACAGGTTGACACTGATCTTAGCACGCTGAATACATGCTAGAGTCACATATTCGTCCGCGCCACTGAAGGCGCACAGGATAAAGCCGGCAAACTCCCACACATGCCTCAGGGGCCAGATTGGAATCGGACCCTTAATTGTGATGTGTATAGTAGTAGTGGGGGCAATTTTTAGAATTTACCTGCGGCAGGGCGGCAGCCGCGCAAGATCATCCTAATTCCCTAGGTTGTATTTACCACCCTGCTAGGTTGACACGTTGTACGATTGGGGCAATTTCAGTCAGTTCATTAGTACTCACAGCCTTTCACATCTTGCCTTTCTATTATTGGTGTCTTTTTTATGACAAAGGTTGCAAACGAGCAGACGGATTGCCTGATGGTATGCAATTACCGTCGCCTATGGTCACCCGCAACACCAGGGGAGTCACAGGCGCGTTGCCGGCCTTTAAGGGGGGTTGGAGCTCTGGGAACCTTACTCACCATCAGGAACACAACACACAGGTATCTAGTACCTAAAAGGTAGTAGTGTTGTAAGGCTGTGGTCTTCTGTAAGGAGGAGGTACTTCCCCAGTTGGGCTTCTTCAGACTCAAGCTTGATGGTACTTCGCTGTGCCCTACCTCTCATTGTTGAACGTAGTTTAAGGACATACCCGGGTTTAAATTATCGGTGTTACCGTACGAGTAGTCAGAAGTTCTCCAAAATAATCAATATCCATTTGTAAAACGTTTTTAAAATCATCTACTTCCAATGTTTCATAGTGTTCATGTGGAACAATTCGCTTCGTTTCTGCAACCAATTGTGCATCCAGTATCTCCTCTTTCTTCTTTTCGTCTGTAGCACCTTTTGGTGTTTTGACAATATGACGTTCAATTACACACACATCAGGCTCGTAGAGAACGATCGAAATTGCTCCGACCGCCGTGCGATCAGAATTGTCTCTGTGTCAGATGTGTGAGTAGCCGGCATAATACATACGATGTTGTCGTATCGTTGGTCCCTGGACGCAGCGCCGGGGTCGCGGTGCAGCGCGCTGTGCTGGACAGCCTTCGCCGGGGGCTCGTCCCGTTTGCCGTGCGTCATGTCCCACGCCTGCAATGTCACGTAATCCGCAGCGCCGCTGACAGCGGCTAGGTCGAATCCGTCTTCAATCTGATACCTATGGAATACACAATCTCTCAAAGACGTAATACTTCATTTGTTGGAATTGGAAGAACGAGTGTCAACTCCTAACGGAACAATCCCCATTCTCAATTTGTACCGATATTGAGGAATAAAATCGGCCAAGAGCAGGTCGGTGGATGCCCAATCTAAAATTCCGTATTTTCCGGTCTTTCACTCAGTCGACTTAAAGAGGAAAAGACTTTTGTTTGAATATGCACCGAAACTACTAGAATGATTTGAAAAATTCTTTCACTTTTGGAATCCCACATTATCCTCGATGAACTTAGGCTTTAGGTTTTTTTCATTCCCATGAAGTTGTGCATTTTTTTAGTTATTATTTTACCATTTATAACTTAGTAGTATTATTAATACACATACTCCTACCAAGTTTCAGTCTTCTAGTACCTACTGCGGATCACTGAGCTAGACTGCGGACGGACAGACAGACGGACATAACGAAACTATATGGGTTCCTAGTCAACTACGGAATCCTAAAAAGCATTAAATTGAGGTTGCAGGTATCATACGAGTAGGATATCAAAATTGATTAAGGGATCGGAGGAGGTTGTAAGAAAATATGAAATTCATGCAATTTCCACAAATAGTTATTTACCTGAATGGAGGTAAGACAGTAGAAAGTAAAAGTCCATATGGCGACATTTTCTCTCGCAGTTCATACAGGAGGCTAGTAAACAAGTCTTTTTCGTCTTCATTGCGTTCACCTGTTGTTCAAAACATTATCACTATTATCAGTCATATAGGGATTCAACTGTAAACCTACAAATATTTACTGTTTGTGCTGCTGCCTCGAAAATCTAACAGGAAACGATTTAATCATAAATTCCTACCTGGATAAACCCAATGCAGATCGAGACCGTCGAAGTCGTGTTCCCTCAAGAAGGTCACTGCGCTGTCTATAAAGTTGCTTCGCCTGTTGGATTCCTGTACCATTTCACTGAACAGCCGGTCAGTGCCATCGCCTCCGACACTCAACATAACTTTGAGGCCTGTTTTTCTTCGCTTAAGACCGGTCGCAATTCGGTAACCTCCTGAAATTAAAAAGTAAAAAGATGATCATATTAACGCATTAATGTAAGTTAATTGAGCCCAGTAGTTAAGCGCGAGTGGAGTGCGATTACCCTTACTACTCGTACATTGCATGAAGAAGGTACATCAAATCACATTTTGTGCTGCCAACTAGTCTGGCATAGTTGCGCAAACACACAGATAAAAACCGATTAATGTGTCTATTCTGATTCTGTACGACTATGTATAGACAAGGTAAAAAGCCCTTGTGGGAAAACATCATTGCATTTCACTTTGTCCCAACTCCTAATTAGAAAAGCTAAGTTCCACTCGTTTATCTTACCCTTAATTATATCATAATCTTCATTAGCCGGCATCAAAGCGTAAGTATGGGGGTGCATCACCGCGAAGGCATAATGTAGATGAGTGCAGGTGCGCGGCACAAGGCCCGCCGTAAACGCCAGGGGCGGCGCTCGGTACGCTGCCCATGATTCTACGTAGCACACTATTAATCTCTTTGTTACTGGACCAGTAGGAGTCTGTTGCATTTCTGAAAAAAATATTAGAATCACTGACGTAAAATAAAAGAGAGCCCTTTGCTGTTCTTTTCTGATTTAAGGGACAGCACCCAAATCACTGATGTATATTTTATAAATTATAAAAAACCGTAGCTCGTTAGCCTAAGATGAATGGCAACATTCAACTATTACCTACAAACACATAACTAACATCTCTACGAAAATGCATGAATCTTCTTTGTTCGTATATAATAGTTATTTATTGGCAATAAGTATTTATCATGGATTTTTTTAATTAAGATAAAATAAGATAAGATAAGAAATATTTTATTAGCACAAAAGTAGGTAAGTACATAATAATGAAGTTTAATATTTAGAACACAACAGTATATTGAGCTAATAGGTCCTCACTCAGCTTATTGTCCCTTAATCTTAATAGGTAAGCAGAAACGCAGGTACATCAATTTAAAAATAAAACCAAACCTTGCAGATTTACATTCCCTAACTGGAACTTGTTCAAGTAATTTGCCGCGCCATAGTATTGTCTTAGATTTTCCGAATCTTCCGCCGGAATATCTTCAACGTCCTGAAAAATACGGAATTACCTAATTAGTGCTAGGGCTGATGTTTATTATTGGACCAATAAAAAGCCATAAATGAGCATATACCTCTACATTTACGCGTAACGATTCGTCGCTTAATACTGAAATGGGTCTTTTTTCTACCGCATCTCGCAGAGGCAGTCGTTCATCACCTTCATCCCGAACACTCCTGTAAATGTGAGGATGAAATATGAAGAATAGTTATTTGTGCGACAAGAGAGGAAAGTTGGTTTTTCATGCGAGTGTTGATTTTAAGCCACGAGTAAGCGAAATATAACTTCTAATTGAATCACGAGCGTAGATAGTGATTCTAAGTTAGAATCTTGAGCGTAGCGCTGGGCCTCTAAAACACGAGATGTAACATAACTTTGCTCTCGTATGACATATACAACTTTTCACCTAGTAGTGAGATCATATTAAAGGTTAAAAAAAAACAACATCAAGTAAAGTTAATCACATTCATTTACGTGTAATCTGCAACTGCACTGGCTTCAGTACTAAATATTTTGTTTAAATGTTTTTCATTTAAAAAATACCCTTGAAACTATTTCTTAAGAATTGTAATATTTGGGTAATTTGTGACTTTTCGAACGTGTTAGCGGTGTTTAGGAGATCTATTATGAACTTTGAATGTCGAAATATGAATCCATCTATTCCTGTACTGTCTGTTTTCTTAACGACTAGAAAGGGATAGTGAATGAAGTTCAAATATGTATTCAAATTTATAATAGATCCCGAAGTATGAAGTGGCAGTTCATGGCCAACACTAAATAAAAACGCTACTTTATCTCACTCCCTGGAGTGACGGAAGTCGGGCTTTCTTCACTATCTGGAGTGACGCATTTCGCACTTTCCTCACTGTTTTTCACAGGGAAGTAGGCTTGTCCTAGCTGTTGAGGTGTAATAAAGCTTCATATTTTACCTTAGAGGAATACTTTCAACTGACGCACGGATCGGAGCGGGGATGGAGTCGTGTACAGGCACTGTCTCAACAGCGCTCCGCACGAAGGACAAGTTGTCGGAGCGAGGGGACGCAACTGTGTGTGTACATAATAACAACAGCGCGCACTACAACAAACATTTATTTTTACCATATTAGATTATAATAAATTTAAAGAAATGCCAAAAATTTATATATGGGTAGTTTTTTTTCTTTTACGACAAGTATATAAACAATTATATATAGCAAATTTTACCTATGTATTTGTTGAGGGATATACTGACGTCATATATATCATATCGATATATATTATATCAATAGTTTCTTAGCAAATAAAATACGTGAATCAAACGTTGCACGTATTATATTAAGTACGTACTTACTATAAAGATAGTATTGTCGGTATAGATATATCGGTTATAAACAAATTCCAATTCTCTTATAGGGAAGGAAATAATAGATATAGGTAAGTTGATATATCTTAAGTGTTGTTTACCGAACACAGCAGTAAGTAACGATTATTTGACAAAAATTATAATATTATGAAAACTACGAGTACTTAACTGGTTATTACATTAAATCTAAAAAAAAACCGGCCAAGAGCGTGTCGGGCCACGCTCAGTGTAGGGTTCCGTAGTTTTTCGTCCGTCACAGTAAGTGTTCCCACTTAAGAGTTAAAAATGGGCTATTTGATACATTGTTGTTGACATATTAATATTAAGTAGAGAACCCTAAAAACGGGCCCACAAAGGACGCTGACAACTAAAGAAAGTGTTATAGATTTCAACTGTACATGGAAAATTCGAAAAAATGTTGTCAATTTCAGTCCCACCACGAGTAGTAAGAAGGGGTTGTAACGTGGAGTGATAACCAGCCAGCGACATCTATCGGCAAATTAAGTAAACTATGCGCGCGAGCTTAAAGTACAGAGGCTCTAGTGTAAGTTTCTTTTGACGTAAAAAATGTCTCGAATGCGTAAGTGATTCTGATATAATATGGGTAACTAACGCTAATGGTGACGTTTCGTTATGTTAATAACTTACACTCGGGGCTCAGATGTAGTGAATAATCCTTTCTTATTGTATTTTCTCGGAAATGTTCGTATTTGTCTCACTTCTTCACTCACACTCAGTACCCATCTGAAGTAGTGAGACAACGGAGGGGACGGTCGCATTGGGCGATGAATATTAGTGCAGATTATTATTTACGGTTAAAACTAAACGCGAAATTTATTATGCATAAAACGGCGGCGCTACCGCCGCGAACAACGATATTCGTAAATTTCGGACGATTGTCTCTGTCACTCTTAACGCCTTAATTGGTACCTTCGCGGTACCGGGCCTGAAGTGAGGAAGTGTGTCTTGTCATTCAATAGACATTTTGACAGCCATATCTTAGGGAATAAGGGCTAATTTATTAACAATTTGTAAGAAACTATCGCCTTAACGAGTTTAGTGCTGGAATAATATAAAGTACCGATTTTGTTCGCAAAAAAGCCTATGATACATGCAATCCTGCGGCGCTTCCGTCTTTCTCGAGTGAAAGCAGAGACCATTTTACCAAAAACGCGTAAGATGTATGAAATCCTGCGGCGCTTACAGTTTTTTCGAGTTGATAAGTTTGTATGGGGGAACAATATTTTAGTTTTTTAGTATATTACTCGATCTTTTTTCATACTTTCTCACCGTTTAAACCTTTCCTGAACTACTACAAATATTTCAAGACCAAAATTAGCCAAATCGGTAAAGCCGTTCGCAAGTTATAGCGTGACCAAGAGAAATAGGGGTTCATTTTTATATATATAGATTTTTTCAAAAACCATTGAACCTATCAAGTTCAAAATAATTTTCCTAGAAAGTTTAGATAAAGTTCTACTTTTGAGATTTTTTTCATATTTTTGAAACTTGTGGTTCAAAAGTTAGAGGGGGGGGGGACGCACTTTTTTTTTACTTCTGGAGCGATTATTTCCGAAAATATTTACATTATTAAAAAATGATGTTAGTAAACCCCAATTCATTTTGAAATACCTATCCAACAATATATCACACGTTAGGATTAGAATGAAGAAAAAAATCACTCCCCACTTTACGTATATGGGGGGTACCCTAAAAAAACATTTTTTTCCACTTTTTATTTTTGCACTTTGTCGGCGTGATTGATATATAGAGATCGTTATCAGCGTGCTGTATTGGTGGCAGAGTATGGTTGGCAAAAAAACAAATACACAAGTATTTAAAACATTATATACTTAACAAATTATGAAATATATACATATTTAGAATTACTTATCCAAATTACATTGAATAAATAACTAAAATGTGTTCAACAGATTTGGCTGTCAGTCGTTCACGTCGATTAGAAAAAATCCATTTTAAATAACTAAATGACCTTTCTACGTTGACAGAAGTTACAGGAAGGTAATTTAACTCTTTAAAATACTGCACGCAACTTTTGTTGACGCCCTCCGGCATATCCACCTCTTTTCCTTCTATCAGTTGCTGCACGACTTTTACAGTACTATAACCAGGGTTTTTCTTCAAGACATATTTTAGTTTAAAATAAACTTCTTTACCCGTGGGATGTAATCTCAATGTCGCCATTTGGTGTAGCAAGTCAGAGACAATTTTCAATGAACTTTTAAGTTCTAGTTTTGGGTCCTCCAGCAATTGAATCGACTTGGCGATAATGTTGAAGTTTGTGTCAACGAACAATAAGTCCGATTTCAAATTGCGATCGCGAAAAATTTTCTTGGCCTCGACAATTGCTCTCGCTTCACGTGAATCTAAAGCATCGATCACAGCCTTGATTTCATTGTAATATTTGTTATAGTATGAAGCAGCGTTTAGCCATGTGCCCCATCTGGTTATCACTGGTCGCGGAGGAAGTGAAATGTTCGGATACATCATTCGAAATTTTTTCGTTCTAACCGGAGCTTTAAGGAAAACTTTTTTTACACAGTCAATCAATTTGTTTATTTTAGGATAAAGACTCCTCACTTTTCTGCGACGCGATTCAGTCCGTGTGCAAAGCATGTCACATGTGTTAAATTCGGATATTCCTGTGTAAGACATTTCCCGCCTTGAGCATATATGATCCAGCATCAGTTATGAAAACAGTAATTTATCTAAGTTTTCATTATATTGTTGACCCCAAAGATCTTTAAGCGTTTCGTTTACGAGTCCGGTTGTAGTTAAATAATTGGTTTCCTCCAAAACTTTTGATGCAAACAAATGCATTTTGCTGCTTGTTCCATCTAATGCCTGAATCAAAACGTTCGCCACTTTTTTCCCACATGAATCAGTGGTTTCATCAACGCTAAGGCATATCGTCTTATTTTGTAGTTCTTGCCTAATCTGATCCTTTTTTTCCTCGTAAATTTTTGGAAGATATTTTAGCCGTATATTTGATTCACTGGGTAAATTCACGTTATTACCGTATTTATTATTTAAGAGGTTCTCCATAAAATTCCGAAATGTTGGGTTGTCAAGTTTTGACCACGGTATATTACATTGAATCATAAAATCAGTCAAGTCTTTGTTGAACTGTTTTTGTCCATTTTTTGTACTGGAAAATGTGTGTAAATCAGTTTTCATATGCCGGTCCAAACTAAATAAAGAAGGATTAAATGTCGAATCACATAATTTACAAAATAACTTATTGTCTTTGATTTCAAAATCAGGGTTGTCTTTTAGGCTTTGCTGTAGCTTGTAATGAGAATGTGAATCGTTTATTCTATCTCGATGAGATTTTGACTGTAGGTGCTTGTTCATATTGTATTTTTTCCTTTTAATATTGACATTGCAAATAGTACATCGCGTGCCTTCGTCCGTTGTTATAAAATCTGGGTATTGTGTCAAATCCATACTGTGAATGAGGATACTGAGATTATTCGTTCACTTTATTAAAGTCCTCCGTGCTCGTCTTACTTCGTGCACTACTTTTGAGTTGAACTACTCGAATAACAATTCTAGATAGTCATATCTAGAGTGCATTTGATTATTTGGATTAAAATAATATACACTTCGCGTAATGTATTTTTATGACATAATTAATGTCATTTGACGTATATTGTTTTAAAAATATATAGTTGGTCGGAAAAGGCTTTGTACCGTAGAGGTGTAATCCTAAGAAGGTAGGTAACTATTTATTTTGTAGTTAAGAACAAAGTGAATATTTCAATGGAAGTATTTGTTTTTTTTGCCAACCGTACCGTTTGCCACGAAAAGAGCACCTTGATAACGATCTTTATTGATATACATATTACTACCAAATTTCAGCTTTGTAGTGCTAACGGTCACTGAGATTATCCGCGGACGGACGGACGGACGGACAGACATGGCGAAACTATAAGGGTTCCTAGATGACTACGGAACCCTAAAAAGGTCCTTGAGGCATTGCACCTACAGTCAGCGTCATATAGTTGGTAGCATCCAAAGTACTCATAACGTTCGATACACCATAGAATTCCTATGGTGTTGTACCGAACCATTTGACTACTTTGAATGCTGCCAACTATATGACGCTGACTGTACTAAGGATGCTGGCGGCATTTCCTCAAGTAATTGTGTATAGGTTAATTTGATACCGGTCAGCCTAAAGTGCTGAGAATCTAGATGCAGATTTTAAAGATACCTACGTGAAAGGCTACATTTTTCGCCCTTTCATTTACTATTCTCATTTCCTTAATTCTATTACAGAGATAAGATACTAGTTTAGCAACTTCATATTCAAATCGATTAACACGGCATGTTCTGAATAAATAATCAGTTTACCGAACAAACGCCATAGGCTATTGACCCCATAAAAACTTAATACATTAGTCAACAAAGGAGATAGGTATAAATTACTTGGACAGTTCGATTCATTGAAGATCTGCGAATACGACCGTTAGATACCGCGATCTATAGAAATACTTTGCGAGCAAAAAATGTGTTATGCTCTGTGCTCGTGTTTCAATACGCATATACGTGTTTAGTAACAGCTCTGTCGCCAAAAATAGGTTCTGAATATATGAAAACGACACGAGGAAACATTTTTATATCAATAAAAAATATACATAGTTTTTTTTTATTTTTTTATAGGGTTCCCTTATATCCTCCTTATAGGAAGTAGGTATATACCTGTACCCAAAGTATGCGCGTCTGTATGTCCGAGGGTTCGGCTTTAACTCAGTGATCGTTACGTTCACGTAAAAACTACTTTCAACAATTCTATATAAATATAATAGAGAGCTTTGACAACCAAATCGAAAAATCTTAACTTTTAGTAGCTATAGTTATGATCTTTAAGGGCACATTTGTAAATATAATATATTTATAAGCAATTATATATGGCTTCCATCAATAAATCAATGATTTCACCAATGTCAAGTAAAGGAAAAAATAAGTAAAATAAAATAGTTTGCACTTCCAGCATAACGTTATTCCGTAGGCCATGCGTTCTGTAAAGTGGTAGCTGGACTTCACAGATAGCCAAGAGGCGGCCGCGACCTCACTCGAATACCATTTCTTCGTCTCTGACAGAGTTTAAAATAACACGAGTCGAGTACTCGAGCGACTCTCAAAAATCGGCCCCTGTATGAACGTTAAATATAACTCAACTTTTAAATATCACTATTCCATTAATATAATATTATAATCGTAAAATGTATGTATGGTGGTAACTGCATAGTACTTTAATGACTGTGTTCAGGGAAAATAAAAATAAAAACGTGTAAAAGAAAGTGTCAAAATTATGGTTTACTTTCCACACCAAAAACTCGTATTGTTTAATTGTTTGGAGGTGTCATCGGTGCATACTTAAGTATGCGCACCGTGGGCGCCGCGGTCGCTGACCGATCACTCAAGTATCGCACTTGATCTAAGAGAATGATTTACATAACTTGACAAATAAGAACTGGTTCAGGCGAAATATGTTTTTACATCTCAGTTTATAGCTCACTATTCCTTTTTTTATTGTATTTCATTATAGACTCTTTAATCAATAAAAATGGCGAGTTAAAAGGCCTGTCTACATAATTTCGCCAAATGTTTCATGAGAACAGTGATCTAATAAATCACCGGTGAACGAGGTTTGAGGACATTGACTCGCTCGCTCGGAAAACAACAGCATTTGCATACACCGTCCGCGGAGGCAGGTAGCGCGCAAGATGCCAGCCACAGCTCTGGACCGGGGGTCATCGTCATCTCTCCCGAACCAGTCCAAGGTAGGTATTCACTTCACACACCACCATCGATTAGGATTCCATCTTTTATTTTTAAACCTCAAATTAAACTCGTTTCGGGCGACAAAGTGGCCATAATTTTGGGTGTTAAAAATTATCTCTTTCTCGAATGATATGGCGCAGTTTATACCGATATCTGCAAAATAACCTTTTATTTATATTTTATTTTAAGGTTTATATATTGAGTTTTTGTTTCCAAGTTAGGTTTTTAAATAATGTCAATAGCATTTACTAGATAGTATATCACTATATGCGGCAAAGACGTATTAGAGGGTTTTATAGTTACTATATTTTCTTTGATTTGTAGTAGCATCAGAAATGACCTCAAGCAAGTTGTCAAGTGCAGAAAGGACGACACGGAAGGAAGGTCGAGGGCTGGCTGCCAGCACCGCGCGTGCTTTGCATACCCCAAACGTTGTTACTGAACCTTCTAACGTATCCTTCTAATCGCCTTGGGGAGACGTGCTACAATGTTATTTTTACTTATAAATGGCCTTATTTATAAATAAGAGCAATGATTGCCTGAAGGAATTAATTCTCGATGAGTCTACTAAACAAGCTATGTATGGGAGTTTTCAAAATTTGGTACACCCAATTAGCGAAAGTCGTTAAAAAAAGTTAAATCACTGTCAGTTTCGTGACGTCAATTAAGCATGAAATATTTATGAATAACGACTTTTTACCTTTAATTATGTTGTAATATCGAGAGAATTTTATGAAACGAACAACATCAAAACCAAGTTTTTATCGAAATTTAATGCTTAATTGTCGTGACGAAATTGACAGTGATTTAACTTTTCCTAACAACTTTCACTAATTGGGTGCACTATTTTTTGAAAACTCCCGTATTTGGTACCTATGCAATCCTTTAATAATCTAATGTTTATATTATATATAACCTGTAACATAAATCGTATATTTAACGTAAACTTGGCATTAACGAATTGATAACATAACGTCATAAATTTGTAAGTCATATTTATATTAAAAGAAGAAAACCAATTAATAACATGCTTTGGTATTTAATTCTTAGCGTTCCTTTATCGATTTTTAATGTAAGTTACTTAAATTCATAGATTTATAATAACTATTAGTAAACTATATGTATATGTTTTAATGCAAACAAACAATCAAATATTTCCTCTTGATGTAGATGTAGGTACATAGAACTGTAACAACCACCGCGGTAAAAAGTAATGTACTGTCCTGTTCTCATATATATTCCCAGCCCTAGCTTAACGTGTGTATTTATGAAGGAGTCACGCAAGTCCTACTGCCCTACTATATCAGGTGAATCAGTACGATCCACAAACGACGTACGAGTACCTGCGTCGCGCATTTGTAATGAGACAAAGTAAATGCCGATGCATTTTTGGTCAGAGGGAAATTTTGGCCACCTTATTTTGGTATACAACAACTTTCAATTTTAATTGAAATATGATAATAAATTGTTACAAGTATGTCAATATATGCAAAACTAGTGGTCGGTTAAAACTTATTTACTCTTAATTGTTCATACGATTTATCAATAATATTATGAAGGAATTTACCTATTCGTCTGCGGTGTAGGTAATAACGATTATCAAGGTCATCAACGTGCAGCGATTAGAAAACAATTTTATGAATTGTTTTTTAAAGTTTTTAAATATATATAAAAAAACACTTACCCAGAGATCCGTGTTCCACCCCATGCCGGGGGCTTAAGTAGTCAACAACTCTGAAATGTAAATTGTTTGGAATTATTTCGTGAAATTTTTAGACTGCACTTTAAAATTAGATTAGTTTTTTTATTTACCTAAAGTAAAGTTTTAGATGTTAGATAAACATCCGCAAGAACCTGCGTTTGACTCGCGAGCGGTATGCGACTGAGCGCGCGGCGCGTGCGTCTCTTAGTGTTAAATACTCGGTGTCATCGCGCCGTACATCTCACACCCACACTCACTATATGTCACATTGTAATTTGGACAATCCCATACATATTTATTTTTGGAAAATTATGAGATTACAATTTGTACCTCTAATATTCGCTGGTTGTAATTTTAAATATGGTCTCGCTCGAACGCTGCTGGAGTGGAAAAGTACAAGTGGGAGAACATACTCAATAATGCGAGAAAGTTCTCAGAAGTTTCCTAGGAAACTTAAAGTAAGCTTACATTCAGAAAGATTCCTGTCAGAACTTTTGTTGTCATTTTTACGCATATTATATATTTTTTATTTTTTGGGTACGTTAAAAAACTGATAATATGTCCACACGTTTTAGTAATGTTAAATATACATTCTAAGAACTTCCCGGGCAAAAAAGTTTGCAACTTTGGAAATGGAGACACAATAGTATTAGCTCATCATATCATAATATCATTAATTTAAATATATCTAGTATTGACATTGGCATTAACCCAATTACATTATTTTTTTACAAATTGGGACAGTATATCATTATTTGAAATTAATCAGTTTTGGCATTAACTCAGTTAATTTTTTTTTTCAAAATGCGACAGTTACATTGTACGCAAAGAAAAAAAAAAAAAAAACATGCGCATCCCAAATTTTAGGTACAGGTTTTAATTTTATTTTAAACCTTTCGCAGATTATAAAAGGTATCAAATAACTATCAATGTATATTTATTTCAATTATTTTTAAGCTGTACATTTAGTGCGCTACCTTAAGCTCAATACAGGCTTGTGTTGTTTTAGTTACTAGACGATATATATATTTTAACGGAGTCCGATCGTAAAATTCATTCGATTGTAACTTTCCTGGGCAATATTTTGATGGTAGTTACAACAGGTACTTTAGGTTGCTTCAGGTACCCTAAGGGCAAACTGACCAAAAATAGGGAATCTCGTCGATTCTGGAAATTAAAAAAATGTTCTCCACGTTGCGCGACATGGCCTCACGAGACGGCGGAGTTTACGGTCAGCCACCGACAGATATACCTTACCTTACAGCTGTTAGATAAATACATATATAACCCGGGACGTCGTTTCATAGGCAAGGTCACTACCAACACCAACTAAGTATGTACCTAAGATACACTCTACAATTGTAGATTACTTACAATTTTAATTAATAGTAGAAAGGTATTGAATATTCATTATCTAGCCATTAAGAATAACAAATCGATAATGTAATTGGCAATTGAGATATGCCGCTGCGGTTGCGACCAGACAGACAGGCAGACGGGGACACGTATTTAATACCACAGTGCCTTTTTTACAGTAGAATTTGTATGTGGTGAGTATTAATGTAGTGAGATTTTTAGTCTTTATACGTTTTTCTGTCTTGATTTGCTAGTGAAACCGGGCTAAATAGTTGTACCTACTGCACGATGACACGAAGCGGGTTCGGGGTTTCACATACAACACTGAATTTCTTTGTTTCTCCATGGTGATAAGGGTTCCGATGGTTCTAGCATTAAAAAGGTTTTCTGAAATCAATACTACGTAGTAGCTTTGTAGGAACAAAGGGCCTGCAGAGCAGAGCTTTATTGGAGCTGCAAGTTCTTTGCGATGGCTACGCGAATTGCAGTTGCAGGCCGCTTATAATATAAGTTGGTGATCGAAGGGATTTAGCCTGACAGAATCGTTGGATATAATAAGGAGATATACACGTACGCCGACGGCGTGAAAAGGGGACTAGAGTAAATTATAGTAATACCAACGGATACAAACTAAGACTGATAATAATGACAAAATTCCATTAACGTGAGCAGGTTGCTTCAGCAATCAACCTTATTTTAAACTAATGGATTAGTAAGTTGCAGTATCTAAGCATTAAAAAAATGAATGATTAACGACTATTTCTTAAAACGGGATAGTTACCATGTATGTTAATTCTAACGAGTTTCCGATATTTCGCCATCCAAGCGTCATTCTCACCGAATTATAGAAGTACTGTGAGATTTAACGATGGTCAAACCACACTCTTATTCCACTTTGAATTATCAAATATAAAATGCGAAACAAGTTTTCTTCGAAATCGTTTAAATATGATTCCATAACCCCTTAACTTGTCATTACATTTTCAGGGTCTGCTTGTACACTTACACCGCACGTGTGCTGGTGTGCTCAACTCAAGGCACCATTCATAGGGATGAGATGGTTTTAGATAATTCTTATTTATCAATTTATCATCCATGGTTATATAATTACTCTACTTGTTTTCCGTGTAACACAACTTCCATAAACTACTTAAACCTTTACCAAAATAGTTAATATACTAAGTTGTCGAGAATATAAGTAGGAACGTATTAATTGGTGTCACAAAAGTACATAGTATCTAATTTAGTAATGTATATATTTTAGTATAAGTCCAGTTGTCTTCAGGTAAGTAGGTATGCGTGGTTGATGGAGTTGAATGCCCGGATATACTTATATTAATACTTATAAATAGTGTGAAGACCGCCATTGTTAAAGGAGCTTAGTCTTTTTAGGATCGTGGAAGTTACGTGTGCTCGATATTTCATGAGTATGTATTTAACTTTAACCTGTTCGCCGCTATGATAATGAACATAGGGAATCCCAAAAACCCGTATCGAATATCGTTCAGGGGTTTAATAAGAAAAATATGTTTCTACTGGTACCTACCTAAATATTCGAGAAAATTTACTTAACAGCATTGTGCATCACTAGTCTAAGAGCAGGGCACGGTATAATAATATATGGTATAAAATTTAGTAGTAGTCAATTTAACCCCTGGATGCCTTGCAGTAATGTAGTTGCTCATCTGTGGTTAAAAATGCATCGGTCAACGTAAATGGTGCACGTTATATTTCTGGAATTGGTGTAGCATTATGTATAAGTAAATTATGTACATAAGATACCTATTAATCTGAAGACAATATTTGTCAAGATTTTTTGTTGTTCGTCGCTTGCGGTTTTAGTCATCAAGTCATCATAATAATGGACAATGTTGTTTGGTCTAATAATAAAAAAATCATGTAGCTCGTAGGCCCTGGCCGTCAAAAAAGTACCGATATAATAACCTCAATTATAAATTAATATAATGTGTAGATTCGAAATTAGAGCTTTCATAAGGCTACCTAAATCTTCTTCTTAATTCGGGTCATTATTAGTTTTCGAATTATTCTGTCTTAGTGAATCGTCTTTATTTAGTGGCTAGGTTAGATATGATAATTGTAGCTACACGTAAACATAGGTTCAGCGTAATTTTATAGTAATGCATCTGCTGACTTGATAATTAAACAACAAAATGCGACTATATATTTCTTAAAGGAAATGAATAATTAGTATTTGTAATGGTTCCTAAGGACGTTCATAGTTACTCTGGTCCTAGTCGTTCGAGTTGTTTTACACACTCACACTTTTGGACCCGTAGGTAGTATGTTCGGACCCGGTTAGGTCCTTAAACTAATACGTCCGAAAGAGAGGTATGGGCATTGCAAATATCATCTTGTTAAGTATGGTAGGGCAAGTTTAACGAATGACAGATCCTACTTCAAATGTTGTGTTCCTGTTCGTGAGGTCGCCAGAGAGGTCAGACCTTATGCTTGTTGGCCACCGTCGTAGTTAAAAAAACACTCCATAAGCTTCAAAATTTGTCCGACGGTGTGCATCATTAACATTTAACAAATAGATTAGTTTAGCAATGTCCCGATAAGTTTAGTGAACTCTGTTTTTTATACCATAGAATTAATGGACTTTTCAATATGATTTATCTTTTTGATATTTATCTTGGAATTGTGCCAAATAACTAAACTGGATCTACAGACATAGATAAATTTAAGCGTAATTTTATGCAATTAAACGATTCATGGCTTTATAGGTGTTGCTATCAAATGCATGCCATTCGAAATGGATTAATGAAGCATATATAAAAACTCACTTATTGCAAATGTAACACGCACTAGGTTTCCGGGAAACACCACGTAACTGTTCACTACTCGAAGATATTTGGCTCCTGGTTGCCGGGTCCTACCGGGCAACGGACAATACCCACTTGCGCACTGTCCACTGCACCGGCTTACTTTAATATAAGAGGTAAGGAGTTCTCAACCGTTGGTTGAAATTTATTTAAAAAATGTAAAATTATTAAATAACTTTTTTCTCACTCTTGTTCATCAAGCGTCCTAATAAGCGTCCTAATAAGCGTCCTAATAATACTCCCAACGCGAGTTATAGTTTTTTTTATTTAGTCATTAAAATAACCGCAGGGGCCTTTTTAAAATTCATGTTAGTTTTAGATAAATTTTATTGTTAGTTTTAATTATTTTAATTATTAATTGTTTGTCTACGTATTTAGTTGTTTTTGGTAATAAAGGGACATGTCCCTTCATTCTTCATTCATTTACTGTAAAAAAAATATATATAATGATTCAATATGTAATTACAATAGTTACATAAAGTTGGCCTTTATGTTACTGTTCATAGGAAGTATGACGCAAGAACATATAGCATATGGTATGGCCATTTTTATTAAGAGTAATTTATTCCGTGCCATAATAAAAAAATATATATTTTATCATTTTTGCAGTAGGTATATCATATAAAATTATTTTATACTTATTTCGCACTTCTGCTACTTAAAATACTAGTGAAACCATTCGTTAATTAGTTCTGTTGGAATTCAGAAATATTGATTATAAATGGTACTTATATCAAGTAAGATAAAACTAAATAATTTTCGTTGATTAATTTGCCGGTATAAGATGGGCATACCTAAAATAACTATTTTCACCTCAGCAGCTCGAACATGCCTACTTTCCTCACTCCAGGGAGTGAGGAAAGTGCGACTTTCCTCACTTTCAGGGAGTGAGGAAAGTTGCTACTTTCGTCACTCCAGGGAGTGAGACAAAGTAGCTTTTTAATTGACGACCGTTCTGGCCTAGTAGGTAATGACCCTGCCTATGAGACCCGTGGTCCTGGGTTCGAATCCGAGTCAGGCCATTTATTTATGTGATAAGCACAGATATTTGTTACTGAATCATGGGTGTTTTCTATGTATTTAAGTACTTATATGTATCTATCTATTATAATAGGACATAATGGACCCGCTAAACACCAATAACACGTTCGAACCCTCACAAATTAATCAAATATTATAATTTTGAAATGTAGGTACATATTTTAAAATGAAAGATATTTAAACAAAATATTAAGTAATGAAGCCAGTGCAGTTGCAGATAAAACACTTAAATGAATGTGGATAACTTGATGTTAATTTTTTTACAACCTTTTTTAAACTTGATATGTATGTATTTGTATATTTATCCGGGTGGAATCTTGCACCTCAATTTTGAAGCAGACATCTTTAACCGATTGAGCTGAAATTTAGCACACTTATGTAAGTTCGGTGACAATGCAATATTATGGTACGATTGATCGGATCTGATGCTGGAGCCAGAAGGTAGCAAAAGGAACTACTAAAATACACAAGATAACCCCGTGGTGTGTTAGGCTCATAATCCTTTCGAAGAGTAGATAATGATTGTGCAAAAAAGTACAGTCGGCAATAAAAGCTTTAATATGTTCTCACTACTGAGGTGAAAAGTTGTATGTGTCACACGATAGTAAAGTTATTTTACATCTCGTGTTTTTGAGTGCCTCGCTACGCTCAAGATTCTAACACTAGAATCACTCGCTACGCTCGTGATTCAATTATAGAATCTTTCGCTTACTCGGGACTCAAAATAAACACTCGCAAGAAAAAACAACTTTCCTCTCTTGTTGCACAAATAACTATTTTTTATACGTAGGTGTGTACGCTGTGTGTTAGACAAATGTAATATTTCCTTAAAATCAGTACGTACTGATTAGTTTATCTAATAATAATTTGCCACACGTTTTTTACTAGGAGTATTGCGATATTATAATTTTATGTCGGTTTGTAGGTAAAAATAATAACTTACTGTTGATTTGTGTATCATAGCATAGTACAAGCATAAATTTTTACTATTCGGGTTGGTACCTGAATTCTTAGGACGGCATTAGAAACTTCTGAAAAATTAAGTTATGATGCTACCTTAGTGATACTGAAATTAATTGAACATATTAGCTGCTTTGAATACTCTGAAATAACTTCTACAATATTTCTACGGTTTTAAATACGGTTTTAAGTTACTTAAATATACCATCGTCGGTTGTCAACCTCTGCTGTACTACAGTCGGTCACTGTTGAGCACGAGAGACACCACAGGTGAGTTTCGCACCAACATAGTATTATTAAAAATGCTTTCCAGCCATCACAATAAACCAGTATAAATCGAACTTTGATTAGGTATAAAACTTTTCAATTTAGGGATAAAGTTACACACGGACTTTCACATAACAGCAGCAGCGCTCTGGGTGCCACAGTCATTACTATGCACGAGGTGTTCTTTCCTTTCTTGTTCCTCGCTGGCATTGTTGACCGGCGCTAACTCACTCAGTGACTAACTGTAAACTGTCTAAGTGGGCCCTGAAATTGGCATTGCCCTTGTTTTGAAGAACTGACCTGTACGCTACTGTACCTGGTTCTGGCGCTTAAATAACATTGGATACGAAGGATTGAGATATTAGGTTTGTTAGTACTTATGTTGCTATATAATTAATACTGTTGTGAGCCATGTTACTACTACTGACTCGGCTTGAAAATGGGTACCAGAGCTAATCCGAAACATGTCGCCTAGTGCGATATAATTACACGTGAGTTTATCCGTTTGAAAGTTATTTTATTGCTCTATCAGTATGCTACGGTTGGTAAGGGTATTTAAAAAAAAATCAATAAGTGCTGTGTTAATTGAATGTTGTATCTAAATAATTTACTTGTTGGACTACTTAACCGTGTAGATGTTAATGAGTTATCATCACCGTCAGTTTATATATCTATACTTCATAAAACCTAATAAAGAAAAATATTTACTAACTTAAACAAAAACATTTCAGAGCAATTAAGTGCGGTCCGACATAGCGGGTAGCGGGACGTAGCGTTTGGTTCAATGTTAAGGCCATGGCTAGGATGTGCCCTTTGAAGATGGCCTAGAGGAAACCGGTCAGTATGTTTACCTTTGCTAGGTGTTTTGTACGAAACAAGTGCTGTGCATATTTGTAGAGCGGGAGCCCGGGAGCATCCGAGCCAAGTTCAAGGCGGGACGTTGGCATTTATTGGGCTATCTGTCAGACCCGAGATCGGACGCCCACGTTGACTATTGGGATTCACATTTTGACGTGTAATTAAATACAAAAGGTCCATTGTAATTCGATAAGAGCGATGACAGACAGTTTTTTATACGGAACGAAAAACCTCCTCTCGGTGTCGCGATTTCAGATACACGACACGTTCCTGTTGCGACCCTCAAAACATACCTACATTGCACTAAAGTATATTTATTTATTTTATATTTATTCATTTCTATTGTATAATAACACGGTTGCGATTTTATCATCTTATCATCTATCGCGCTGTCGTTTTGGCACTTACATACTTGTTTGAGTGTGACAGATATTCTGACAAATGAAAAAAACCCGAACATATTAGGGTAGAAAAAAAAATATGCGCGTTTGCGCTTAGATTTTTTTTATTGTTTCCTACGTTTATAGAAGGACTTTGTGTTCATGTCCCGCAAAATGATTCTTCAATATCTTATCCTGTATGTAGATGACTAGTTTCTTATTTTTTTTATATATATTTTGTTGTCAGTTTGAAAAATTATGCGAGCCTTTAAAACACGTTGACATTTAGGAATGTACAATAAGGCAAATGCTAACATTTATACACCGATTTATAAAACAGGAATATGTATCTGAAATCTGTGATCTAGGTTACATAGCGACTATAGTTTTTATCGGCGTTATCGAGTTGTTTACTTCCAATAAACACGAAAGTGCCGGGCGGTGATAATAGCATCTGTTAACAGATCCATAGCGGGATCAATAGTTCATTCATAGCAGTGCGTTTACGGTCGCCGTTCAGTGCGCTTGTTACTTTTAAGACAATGGTTTTACCTAGCCGTCAGTTGTTTTTGAGCCAGCGACTTGTAACAGAAGAAGGCGTGTCAGACGGTGGAGTCCTAGTGGACGAAAATGGTATTATCGAAGAGATTCTCACTCGAGCTCAGGCCGACAAACTTGTAGAACAGAGTGATGGAAAGATAAAGGTAATGTTGAACTCAAACTACTATATACATAATGTCAGTAGCGTGAATCGGATTGGACTCTATCAATTTATTATTACCTTTAATTTATTTAGTCGACGTAGTAGGACGAGACGGTATGACACTTCTGCTTGGTCTTGCACTTTGCACGAACATTATATCGCCGAGACTAGATATTTATAATCCTGCTATATTTAGTACAAACAGCGGAATAAATTGGTCACTGTGGGTCACTTTGGGGTAGGCTAGTAGTTCTTCGGCTTACATGATGATTATGATGATGATGATGAATAAATTTGATGATTGGATGATTAAATTATTTTGTATGTCATTTAATTAAGGGTCCTTAAACAAACAGCAAGTTATAGGCATGCATCTTAATAATACTTATCTAATTACTTTGCTGCTTAGGAAGCATTGATAACGCGACGCCAAATCGCCACTTACACGAGCATTGTGTTGTCTAATAAAAATACCTAGTTGTGTAAGTAGGTAGTTACATAAAGTTATGTCTATATGTATCTATAAACACTTTATTGTACAGTCGCCATCAGATATATCGGAGATGTGGAGGTGGTCACAAATATCGGAACAACGCCTCTATTGTCAATGCAATAAAGTGCATGCCCCCTTAATGTAGTGAGTCTAGTATGTTTACCGATACCTACCCAGATTACAAGCACATCCAGGGTGGTGGATTGTATGTAAACTTTCGTAAGTCATTGTAATACGAGTATGTTGTAAATAAAAATAACGGCTTCACTCACGTTTATTTTGTCACTCCCGCAACATGTTTCGGAAAACATAGGCCTCCATTTTCAAGCACTAAGAGTGCTGAGTGCTGAGTGTCCGTTCGCTTCGCCGCTCGCTGGAACTGAAGGCCTATATTCTTCGAAACATGTCGCGAGAGTGACTAAATAAACGTGAGTAAAGCCGTTAATTTCAATACCATGGCATGGGCATGGCATCTTAAATATGTTAACTAAACGATCGGACAGTACTTATTCATTCTGAGCCTATATTATATATGTTAATTAAGTATTTAGTAACAAAAAAAAGTCAAAATTAAAAAAAAAAAATTGAATAAACAACATTTAACTTATTTAATACCTCAATACCTAGACAACAACTCCATTTTGAACCTTGTGTCACAAATGTTGAAATAAATAATCACTCACTTTTAGACCATTGTTTATTACAGGTGGTTGATGGGGGTTCCTTGGCACTTTTGGCCGGAGTCGTGGATTCCCATGTTCACGTCAATGAACCAGGCCGCACTGCTTGGGAGGGGTTCCGGACTGCAACCACCGCTGCCGCAGTGGGCGGCATAACGACCATCGTTGACATGCCTCTGTAAGCTTTTGTAATTAATAAGGAGTACAACTTAGTTTAGTTATAAGGATAGCGGCATTGGTCTAAAAGAAAGTTCGCAATATCGATCATGTTGGTGGACAAAACAGCTAGGACAAAGTTTCATAAGCATGCCCCCAAGTAAATAACTTTGGGCGCTGTAAGATAAGGTCATGAAAACAGCCAAGGATTTTCAGGATGAATCACCACACCCTTATATAAAATTCTCATATGTAGTGATTGTGGCGGTGGGCGCCGGCGGGTAGCCCGGGTACCAACGTGATATATATATATATATATATATATATATATATATATATATATATATGACATACCGGGTGCGGCCTGTAATAGGAGCAAAAAATTTAGGGATCGCTTCTACACCACGAATGTAACAACATTTTGTTCTACAACTTTACACAATGGGGTAATTTATTACTTGTGATTTTTTCAAACAAACTAAATAGTATTTTCAATGAACAGCATCCAAGTCTAGTTGACGTTTACTGTCAGCCTACAAACTTCAGTTTTCGCAATACATTGCTTGCTTAGAAAATATTCTTTTATTAATATTTATTAAACTATAATTTTCAAAAGTCTTAGAACACATGTTGCTACGTTTGTGGTGTAGAAACAATGCCTAAATTTAATTCACCTATTATAGGCCACACGGGCTCAAAGAAAATTGTCTTCTTTAGAAATTTACTTACAAATCAACAGTTTGCTGCATCGTATATAAGTAAACACTTACAATTGTAACACGGAAGGTTAATATAGTTTCCATATATATTTATAGCAAATTCTAATAACTTTTTTTATCTTTACCTTTTTTTATAACGGTTTTGCAACTTGCAGGAACTCTATACCGCCTACGACGACCGTGGATCACTTGAAAATCAAGGCATCTTCAGCCAAAGGCAACGTTTATGTCGACGTGGGCTTCTGGGGAGGGGTGATCCCTGGAAATCAAGTAAAAACATATTTTTTGCTAACAATAAACATTCTCTGAAACTAAGAACAAATCAATTTATTTTTTATGAAATATTTACGATTTGCTTTGATTTTTAATTAGTAATACTACTATATATAAATTAAAAGTTGAAAAAGATGACATATACTTAAGAAAAAGCGACGAGGACCTCCAGCGTTCGAGACGGGACTCGAACCCGCATCTCCAGTATATGTCATATATTTCAACTTTTAATAAACATTCTCATTCACCTGATACATGTGTTGCCAAAAATGTATTAAAACGAACTGTTCTGATGCGTCACGACTCACAACATAACAAAAAAATGTGAACCTGGATAATGCTTTCAGGACTCGCTGGAAAACTTGGTTAAAGCTGGTGTAGTAGGATTCAAATGCTTTTTGTGTCCCAGCGGCGTAGATGAGTTCCCAAATGTGGATGCTTCAGATCTAGAAAAAGCGTTTAAAGCTCTTGAAGGGACAGGCTCAGTGCTAGCGGTACGTAAAATAATAGTTAAGAGATGTAATATAATATGAAGTCCTAAATACTAACCTAACATATGTTTGACTAATTTTTTTCTAAATTTTGTTTGCACAATTAATAATGCTAATATATTTAAACAAATATAAAACATATTTTACAGTTTCATGCTGAAATGGAAGAGGAAAAACCTAAATGCAGCAGCAACAAAAAGCAAAAAAAAGGTAAGATAATACGTAATTGTGCCAGTTTATTTCTTTGGATAAATTGGTAATTAGTGAAAAGTAGGTACGTAAAACTTAGAGATGCAACGAAAGTGGTTTGGCTGGTTACCGGATAGCGAATATCCGGCGAAGTAATCCTTTTTTACGTGTACTTATGTACGTCTTAATTGTTGGTACATACTATCCGGTATCCGGCCGAATACTAGACCACTATCCAGTATTCGTCCGAATAGTCAATTGTGGGCGGATAGGCAGGATATCCGTTGCATCTCTAGTAAAAACATAAAATAATTAACACGTTAAACTTTCGCGTTTTATACACATATTAACTAAAAACTATACATAGGTACATACATCTATCGCGAATTGATTACCTTGAGTTTTAATTTTTAGTTAATATGTTTAAAACACGATGTGCTTTCTGTGCGCGTACACAAGACTAGTGTGTGTTTATTCATTTTAGATCCCGAAGAATATAAGACGTATCTCGAATCACGCCCTTCCACTATGGAGTTGAATGCTATTAAACTAATTTCACGTTTACTCCAAAATACAAAGTGAGTACTTAATTAATACCGTATTAAATAAAAGTATTACATATATCAGAATTCAAAGGATTATCAAAATAAAATGATATTGTATAAGTTTAATTAGATGAAAGAAAAAGCGACGAGAACCTCCAGCGTTCGACTCTATTTCAACTTTTAATTTATTTAGTAGTACCTATTACTACCTACTTAAAAATCAAAGCAAAACAAAAAAACATTTTTCATAAAAGATAATAATAATAATTTGATTTGTTCTTAATTTCATGAAAAATCTTAATCCTATGGAAACATCACGTTCGTATTACCGTTTCTTTCTGAGAAATTATGACCGTGCATATTCTACATACAGCGCAACAGCTTTGCGTAAAATGTAACATTAATGCACAATATGCCGGCAACGTACTTGTGACTCCTCTGGTGTTGCGAGTGTCCATGGGCGGCGGTAGTTGCTTACCATCAGGCAATCCGTCTGCTCGTTTGCCTCCTATATCATAAAAAAAAAAAAAAAAAAAAACAATAATTTTGCACCACACTACAGAATAAATTCCCTAGTGCTTACAAATCTATATAAAAAGAAGCGTTTTCGAGCTGGTGATGTGTTTTTTATTTTGTCAAGTCCATAATCTCATAACCAGAGTACGGGTGCACATAGTCCACGTTTCATCTGCCAGCGTAGTTCCGCTCTTAGAAGAAGCCCGCGCCGCGCGCCGCAAAGCTGGGAACTTGGCTTGGAGTGCCGGCGTCACTGCCGAGACCTGCCATCACTACCTCACGTTCAGCGCCGACGAGATACCCAGGGGCCACAGCGAGTATAAGTGTGCGCCGCCCATCAGGGATCTGGATAACAAAGTAAGTAATATCGTCTACATTTACCGCGATAATTACGAGTATTCAAATAAAACCACTAAAAACGGATAATGTTATGTATATTGAGCTAATTTATATTCCGATGATTGCACTGTTCGTGTTCAATGAGTCAACCCGATTTATTTTCTCGAACAATATTTCAACAAAGTATGAGGTAGTTTCGCTTAAAATATAATAAGTCAGTATAGCATTGCGCATTCTAGAGACCCGCTATCTCGTGCTAGGCGGGTCCGCCTAAAGCAAAGGGGGCGCAAAATAAGGACTTAGAAAATTTTTGACCAAAAGTGAAAAATATATAGGAATCACAAAAGATTTAGTATTATTTTATTAAAAACGTTAAAATAAGCATGTTTTGTACAAAAACTTTTTTTCTTAAATAAAAAAAAAAAAATTGTACTATTGCCCTTTAAAATCAGATTCAGGTAATGTAGCGGGAGCAGCTCAAATAAAATTGTTTTTAGTGCGACTCTAGCTTTTTGTGGGCTTCGGCACTTCGGCTAGCAACCCTTTCGCCCTTGCGTGCCGGTGCACGGTCACTTCACTCGGCTCCGCAGCTTCGGCTTGTTGGTCGCCTTCGGCGACCAGCCTCAGCCGCTCGCCTCCCTCGTTCCCGCGCTCCGTCACCGCGGGCGAGGGTTGCTCCCCTACGCACCTTCGCTTTCTTTTATATACACTCTAGGTGTAGGGCAGACAAGACCACGTGGGAGTAGGGTGCTCTGATTCGGTTTTTGGTACATTTTGGATTATCTCAGCCGTTTTTGAATTTATAAAAAAAGTACTCCGTACAAAACATGCTTATTTTAGCGTATTTTATACATTAAAATAGTAATAAATGGGCGTCATCATGATACGACTTCCATCGAAATATTTTAAGTCCTCGCTAAAAGCAAACTTTTATTTCAAATATCTCGGCCATTTTTTATTTAAGACAAAAATTGTTCGTACAAAACATGCTTATTTTAGCGTATTCTTTACGATAAAACAACAAAAAATATGTGTTTTAATGACACCATCATCAATCGAATTTTTTCTGTCCTTAAAAGTTGGCGAATTTTGATTTTAGAAAAAAAGTTTTTCTACAAAACATGCTTATTTTAGCTTATTCTTTATGATAAAGTAATAAAAAATATGTGTCATAATAACATCAACATGCATTGAATTTTTTCTAAGTCCTGCGCCCCCTTTGTTTTAGTCCAACCGTCTAGGCGTTTCTTACCAAGACAGTCAATATCAGTGTTGTGTTGAAGTATACAGTTTAATAGTTTAACAATTGTGAAGGTCCCTTGAACTTTCATAGAATGTCCAAAGTTGGATTTGACTTAAATCATTCAATTTCTCTCATTGTGTTTGGCAGGAGAAACTATGGGAATATCTCTTAGAAGATAAGCTGGATCTGGTCGTCTCCGACCACTCGCCGTGCACTCCTGAACTGAAAACTCCGAACAATTTAGAAGCTTGGGGTGGCATTTCATCCGTACAGTTTGGTACGATTATTTTAAGATAATTATTACTAAGTAAAAGTTTAAAATATGTAGGTACTCTTAATGTTATTTATTAAATAATCTACCTAATATTTAAATGTTCTCAAGTAGTCACACTAATAGAGAGGTGTGCGCTATCAAACAGGCTTGGTTTTCGATTAGGTCTTTGCCTCTTTTGTGAGAGACGCATTTTTCTACCTAGGAATACTGTTAGGGTTTCGATAGGTAACCACAGTCCGGTTTCGCGTTGCAGACTTAGCGTCGATAAAAACCCCGCCAAAATTATGTTTTAATGCCATTTATGAGAAAATTTATCATTGAGAGAATTATGCTGGCCAATAAGTTTGTCTTAACTAGTTTGCTCCAACAGGTCTATCGCTCTTCTGGACGGCAGCGAGCTCCCGCAAGTTAGGCCTGCCGGCCATCAGCAAGTACCTGAGCGCGGGGCCGGCGCGGCTGTGCGGCCTGCAGGACCGCAAGGGGGCGCTGAAGCCTGGGCTCGATGCCGACCTCGTGTTCTTCGACCCTGAAGCCACGTTTAATGTTACGGCGGAATCTGTTCGGCATAAAAATAAGGTTGGTAATCAACACTCACAGACAATAAAAAGAGGGCGCTTTGTATGGAAGTTTTATAAATAGAAAATATTCCGTATTGTCGAACTTGAGTGAATTTTGTAGATTATATTTCGCTCACATGAAAAAATATGTCTGTATTAAAAATTCTATTGACGTCTGGGTGGTGTGACTTGTATTGGAAATATGGTTTGAATTCCCTTCATAGTCGTTCGTCTTCAAAATCACCGGAATCTCGATTCTGAGCAATCTTTCTCAGGTTATTTATTATCTACACATTGTAGGAGCGTATATTGACTATAGTCCTTCATAGTCCTTCCTACCGTTGTCAAAATTCTTGATTTAAGCATAATTTTAATGGCTATTTATTTTTTTAGCTTACTCCATACATCGGTAGAGAGCTGCGAGGAGTAGTGAAGGAGACTTATCTGCGCGGGCGCCGAATTTACGGCGACGGTGATATCGTGGGAGGGCCGAGCGGACAGCTATTGTTAAACAGTTTTTAATGAGACCAAAAAATATTAAAAACATTTCATAATAATACTTTTTATTTTGATTACTTGTAACTGTAACTATTTCTATTGAACCTATAAAAAACGGCTCCATAGAGTCATCAGTCAATATGAAGTTTTTAAATAGGTACCTACGAGTAGGTTGGGGTGGCATTTTCCCCGTACACGGAACATTAGTGATCCGAACACAGAGGCTCTTCTCTCTCTTCTTCTTTAAAAGGTAAGCGGATGTTGCTCGTGTCATGGAGAGTACGTCAAGGCCGCAGACATAGCACTATTCGAATAAAAACCTAGGGCTTATTATATTAGTCTAGTCTTCCGCCGTCGTGGTATAAAAAAAATGTCTTCTCAGTGGCCTCTCAGCTAGTGAAGGCCTTATCCATTTTTCTCCACGTGCTTCTGTCGCCTTATCGCCTACCATTTTCTTCTACCATTTATTTTTCTTTTTATCTATAAATTTATAAATAAACCGACCTAGTACTACAGTAATTTCAACAAGGCATTTGTGTCGTAGGTACATACACATACTAAACGAAGATACATATATATAAAACATATGTACATATAAATACTAAACTAAATAGGTATCGTCCATTACCAGGCGCAAAAATTCGTGATAAGCACACAAATAAATGCCCTTGTCAGGATTGGAACCCTGGAACACAAATTATAGTTTCTAGCTCTATTTTTACGTAGGTATAATTTATAATTACTCATTAGTAATGATACTAATGATAATTTGCAAAGCCCGAGTCGCTAGTCGCGCTTTACAAATGTACATACGCATACATATGTTTTTGCTAGAATCATCATCAGCCTTTTTTAATACTATTTATTGATATAACTAAATAAAAACTCAGCATAATTTGTTAGCGAATACAAAAAATATTCAAGGTTTACATGATCTGTCATAATAATTAACGATTAACACGGTACTACTCACGTTTATTTAGTCACTCGCGCGACATGTTTCGGAGAACATAGGCCTCCATTTTCAAGCACTAAGAGTGCTGAGTGTCCGATCGGCTCGCCGCTCGCGTCACCGGCCCGTCGCGCACTGCGCGCGACTAAATAAACGTGAGTAGTACCGTGTTAATCGTTAATTATTAAACATGTCTCATGTAAGTTTAAATACAAAGATCTGTCATAATTTTTAATAATACTAGTTCTGTGTCTATGTATAGTGACCGATGTTATACAAGTTCTCTACAACTGTATCATTCTGTACCACTGTTTAGTAAACAAGATCATGTTTATAAAATCATAAATTATACGCATGCGCGTTTGTCAATATTCTGCTAATGTTCATTCCTTATATTATTTATTTATATGTCTTTCTGATTTTATTAGTGGCTTTCAATACATACTCGTACAATATAGATAATTAATTACTCAGTGTACTCGTAATTAACCGCACCTTTTTATGCCGGTAAGTAACACGTGTGGTTTTACTTACTACTTAATTTACTTTTCACCTCACTCGCTCAGAAAACCTTAGTTTATAGCGCGAAATCTGCGAGGAAAAGCCTATTTTATCCGCTAGCGTGCAAAAGTCATTCGAATTTCGAAGCCGATGATTGTAATTCTCTGTGGTGCATGTAACTTTTTTTTAAGTATAAAACTCCTTCAACGCGTGGCTACCGCGAAAAATGATATTCTTAAATTTCGGACGATGGTCTCCGTCACTCTCATTGGAGTAAAAGAGAAAGATGCTCGCAATGTACGAACTTCGAAGTTCGCAGTACCGCGGTGAGTTCGTAATAACAATAAGATAATAAGTTAATAACCAATCAGAAACATGTTTTTGATTACAGATTTTTAACGTTTTCATTTTTACCTACACTTTTTTTTATGTCAAATATTGACATAAAAAAAAGTGTAGGTAAAAATGATGACAAAATTTCCTCCTGTAAATAACCTAAGACCATGAAATTTTCAGTCCTATAGAACTCCCAAAAACGTTTATAAAACCACAATTGGGCGCTTTTTATAGGATTAAATAAACCTATAGTCGTTTTATTACAGTCTTATAAAGTGCAATTCAGATTTAATATCGTCATATTAAATGCTCTTGCAGGATAAGTTGCTCCTATAAGTGTCTAGTAAACGCAACTAACAAGCACAATTAGTCTTATAACGGTCTGGTGCATGCTGGTAATGGAGTAATCATTCCTATAGTGGCCAGTGGCTTATCTCCCGTGGCCCGTGGTGACGTGTATGTTTCTGCTCTAATAAAATAAAACTAAACTGGAAAAGGGTATAAGTAAATGTGCTTATTGTATCATAATTATAGTATATAAAAGGAATTGTTTTTAACAGTGATTGAGAAGTGAATTAGAAAAAAATAACTTGCAAAATAAATTTTATTGATAAAGTAATAATCATAGAGACACATATTTTAACGCCCCCTTTTAAAAATACATAATAAAAATCTGCTTATTAATTATTTACTGGTTAAGTAGTACAAAGTGTCAAAGATTTTCAAATCGCCTCCTTTAACAGTTAGTATCAGAACGTTAATAATACCATTCATACTAAGCCAGTGCTGTTATAAGACAAAAATTCCTGCCATTTTTATTTTTTAGGCCACTTGTTTCAATCACTCTTATAATGACAAGCATAAAACCCTTATAAGCCCAAAATTACGTATAATTATCAAACTTAATGCTAGTTTCATGCTAGTGATCTATTAGAAGTAACCATCAAGTCAGATCAGTCATGTAATTTTTTTGACCTATAACGAGTAAAATCAATAGCCTTTATAGGATTAATTGTCCCATTACAGATAGATATAAAACCTTAATAGGAGTAGCGGTTCTTATAAATGCTTTTATAGGATTAAAATATGCGTACTTATAACAGCTGTATAAAATGTATTTATAAGACTATTTGTGTTTGTAAGGGTCATATAAATTTATCCTATAAACGCTTTTAAGACTAAATTATAGGATCAATTCGTCTGAGGATCAAATCGTCTTGTATGATGTTGTTATAAGATTATTGGTCAAAAACGTGACTATTATAAGACTTCTATGAGAGCTCCGAGCCGGTAGGTCGTGTCAAAAACGTTTATAAAACTACAATAAGAGGTATTAGTCTTATATTTTTTTCTAATAGGAGAATTTTGCTACTTGGGAGGTTTTATTATATATACTAATAGTATTTCAGTTTAATTTACATATTTTGATTAATTATCAAAATATGTAAATTTCAGGTATGTAGTGTTGTGTTCCTGATGGTGAGTAAGGTTCCCAGAGCTCCAACCCCCCTTAAAGGCCGGCAACGCGCATGTGACTACCCTGGTGTTGCGGGTGCCCATGGGCGACGGTAATTGCTTAACACCAGGCAATCCGTCTGCTCGTTTGCCGCCTATGTCATAAAAAAAAAAAAATTAATCCATTAAACAAAACACGATTTCATTGTTTATTTGATAAAGAAATCGAAATGCGCAACGCAACCAAATTTTTTTTTTTAAGTTTTAAGTTATCACAATTCACGTAAATTTGTCGTATTTTTCCTGTGCTAAGCTATCTGAACTCAACGTTTGATCTATAAAAATGAATGATTCTAATAGCGATGCCGATATGATTTCCCTGAAAAATCGCGCCATAAGTTTTGTTTTATTGTTTTTCTTGCCGCTCGAATTTTCCTCGCTGTAGTGAGGTGAAAAATTGTGTGTTCCGCATGACTGCAAAATTATTTGGCGTCTCCTGTCTTGAAAGCCTCGCTACGCTCAAGAATCTATCTTTGAACCATTCGCTTCGCTCATGGTTCAATCTTAGCTTCCTTCGCTTGCTCAGCTTTCAATTTCAACACTAGCGCCAAATAACCACTTTGCAGCCTTGCATAACAAATAACTATTTCACCTCACTCGCTCGGAAAACCTTAGTTTAAACCGCGAAATCTGCGTGGAAAAGCCTATTTTAACCGCTAGCGTGCAAAAGTCATTCGAATTTCAAAGCCGATGATTGTAATACTCTGTGGTGCATGTAACTTTTTTTAAGTATAAAACTCCTTCAACGCGTGACTGGGGCGCTACCGCGAAAAACGATTCGTAATTTTCGGACGATTGTCTCTGTTACTCTCATTGGAGTAAAAGAGAAAGATGCTCGCAATATACGAACTTCGATGTTCGCAGTACCGCGGTGAATTCATAATAACCATAGATAATAACCAATCAGAAACATGTTTTTGATTACAGATTTTTAACTTTTTTATTTTTACTAGTGTAATTTACATATTTTGACTAATTAATCCATTAAATAAAACACGATTTCAATGTTCTATTGATAAATAAATTTTGTCGGATTTGTCCTGTGCTAAGCTCTTTGAACTGAACGTTTGAACTATAATAATGAATGATTCTAGTGGCGATGCCGATATGATTTCCCTGAAAAATCGCGCGATAAAAGTTTTGATTTATTAAATAAATAAATAAATAAATATTTCGGGACAATCTTACACTAATCGATCTAGTCCTATGGTAAGGTCTACTGGCTTGTGTTGTAGGTACTAGACGACGATATATATAATAGATACATATAAATACTTAAATACATAGATAACACCCATGACTCAGGAACGAATATCTGTGCTTATCACACAAATAAATAATATTTAAATAAAAAAAAAAATAAAAAAAAATATATTGTGTGTCTTTCCGCTCGAATTTTCCTCGCTGTAGTGAGGTGAAAAGTTGTGTGTTCCGCATGACTGCAAAATTATTTGCCGTCTCGTGTCTTGAAAGCCTCGCTACGCTCAGCTTTCAATTTCAACACTAGCGCCAAATAACCACTTTGCAGCCTTGCATAACAAATAACTATACCTAACCTTTAATTTAATGTACCTATTCGTGTATCTGTATCTAGTAAAACGTAGAAATACTCTTAATATGTATGTTATTAAAAATAACAGTGGTTAAAATTGTAATAAGGCTAAGAAAATATAAATGTAGGTACTAGCGACCAAACTGAGTGGCTTAATTCACTTTGTCTAATTTGAACAAGATTTCATACTTTCATGTTGCATTGCTGTATCGCAACGAGTATTTTCTTCAAATTCTAAATAGGTTACTGCGACAAATGCGATGTATCAAGTTAATTTTAAGATTTTCTTTTCAACAGGGCGGTAATTCCTCAACAACTTTCTAGTACCTAATTATGTGGTTATAGTTATACGTGTGTTTGTAATGTAACGAATTTCAGTAAATTAAATTCAACAGTTCTATTAAACTAACTATCTATACTAATAGTATCTAGTGACTTTTATTGATTGAGCTGTATTGTTACAGTGGATGAATTGTATTCGTTCCGTCTGAATAAATGTGGCAGCATCAGCATCTTATCAGTTTTAAACAAGCTGCAGCAACGTTTCAACGTCTCACGGTCGTAATGAAGTTTAATTATTATCTAGCACAAATTGCATTGTTAACAAGTAAGGCTTTAAGTACTATCGAACAAAGTGATTCATGACCCACCTAGATCGAAAACGGTTGAAAGTGTCAAATCAATTTAATGACACTTTCAAACCGTTTGTCGGCTAGGTGGGTCATGAATCACTTTGTTCGATAGTAGGTCCCTTAAGCAAAGTTGTCTCTCTGTTAAGAATTATATTTAAAAAAAATCTGCAGGTACAATAATATGTCGTGAAATAAGTTTACTCCCTCGGAAGGAAGTCAGGCGGTTGTTCCTGAGTCGGCGAGTGGTGACGGATTCAGCAGAATTCGATGGAGGAGTTTTGGTGAACGAGATGGGAGTCATAGAGGGAGTGCTCACGAGGCCGTCTGTGGAGTCATTGCTCTCCCAAAGTGAAACATATTTTGAGGTAAGTAACTTCAGTAGGTAGGGGATATACGCATTTCCAAAAGTATTGACTTTATAAAAAATATATCTAAAGGTTCTATTATTTTTGAAATGTTTATCCAACGACAATTCTAACTATAAATAGTAGAAAGGAAATCACTACTATTTTAATTGTACTAGAATCTATAGGAATAATACTGGCATAGAATTATACTGTTAAATATTCGAATTTTTATTTTTTTACATTTTGCTGGCGTGATTAATAATTATTTTCCTAACTATACAAAATTTAAAAATCTAATATCTAGATGAGAAGATTCTTTATTAATTATTACACATAAAACAAATTTCAGTGTAGGTACACAACCAAGTCGTCTAAGTGGTAATTTAATTAATGCTATTAAATAACAAATAGGTACGTGGCGTATGTAAGTAAATCAGTGGAGAGAAGGGAAACATTACCTACATGTACCTAGTACAAGTCACATCAATGAAGTTCTTTTGTACGTCCGAATTTGAACCAAGTGAAATTTTGTTTTTATTGAGAAAAAATTACAGAAGTAAACCAAGTTCCTGTAGTTCCTGTTTGTTCATGGATCACAAAGTTATTTTTTTATTATTTTGCACTGATCATAATCGTGTAACTAGAAGTATTTTGCACCGTAATTTTAGTTTATTAAAACCTACCTCGAAGGATCGTCGATCACTGATGAGGTAACGCATACTACACGGACAGACGGCCGAATGAAAAAAACAAAATTTAAAATTTAAGTTCCAGGCAAAACAAAAAGGTCACCAGAGTATAAGTTTAAGAGGTAAGAAGATAAACGAAATACAATAAAATACAGTAAGTATATACAAAATGTACCTACTTTAAGTAGGTATTTACATGTAATTTAAAATGTCATTAAAATAATTTGTAGCCGTAGCGCTGCTCATTACAATAATAATTAGCCTAAACAAAACTAGTCGTTAGCTACCCAATACGTACTAGTATGTCACGTTTTACAATTACTATTTTTAGTTATGGTTATTAAAATATACAGTTACCGTACCTTGCCAATCGTAAAAATTAATAAGTTTGTCTACTACTTTCACGATGTTCACTAAAAAAAGGAATCCATATCTATACAGGCTCAGGAAACAAATAAAATTAACTTAAATATGTACTCCTTTTACTACCGTCAATTAAGATGCTTCAATTAATTATCTAAAAAAAAAACAAATAAGTAGCATACAGATCAGTTAGATGGACATTGTGAAGTTAATGGTGTGGTTAAGGGTTTTGAAGCCTAATATTTATAGTTCTATTGAATTTCTGCATAAACGGCTTGCATTTACATAAGGCGTTAACTATTGACCATAGGCTATACGACTTTACTTTTTATCAATTTAAAAGAAATAAGAATCTCGATTCGATGTATGCCATTCGCTTCCCAGATAATAGATGGCGGAGAGCTGGCGTTGATGGCAGGGGTGGTGGACTCGCATGTCCATGTTAACGAACCAGGACGGACCTCCTGGGAGGGCTACGTGACCGCCACGCAGGCTGCGGCAGCCGGCGGGGTCACCACCATTATCGACATGCCTTTGTGAGCGAGTTATACTTATCATAAGACATAGAACGTGTAGGTACCAGTGGCGGCGCATCAATAGAACCCGATTCCCGATGGCTTAACTAATTTTCATATACTTGAACGATTTACCATCAGCTCTTACAGGAAAGGAAAGCCTATGGTTTGCTTAAGAAAAATTCTACCCCGCCGCCACTGGTAGGTACAGTCAGCGTCATATTGTTGGTAGCATCGAAACTACCCATACAGTTTGGTACACCATAGAATTTAAATAGTGTACCGAACTATTTGGCTACTTCGAACGCTGACAATTATTTGACGCTGACTGTACTTGATTATTTTTATCAAACATAAGTAGTAGGGATTCGCCGTTTCTCCCGGATTTTTTTGGGGCGTGTCTTTGCCAAACATGGCCACCAAACCTAAAAAAAAACATATAGCCCCCCACTTAGATCGATTGGGCGGGGTCCCAGAGGTGTCAGGGGACGTCTTCTTGCTTTTATTGGATGCTCTAGCTACACAATACACAGCGGTCATAAACCTTTCTCGCACCTCTATTGTTTCTTATCCCGGGCTCACTATTGTCCTCCAGGGTATTACCTGGCTCCGACATATCTCGCCTATCCCTTCTATTCTTTACCTGTCCCTCATATACTTTGCAATGCATTTACTATATACCACTCTCCTTTCTTATGTAAAACCATTATTATTTACTTCTTTACTACAATTGTGTATTACGATGGGATAAGGTTCACTATTTTAAAGATTTTGGTTCAATTATATTATTTACTGCGCCATTCAGTGTACTTTGTACGTACAAAATGCTATAATATTACAAGTTTTAACAGGTTCAGTTTTGACTTGTTACATACTATTTCTTTGAAAATATCTTATTGTCCTACTCCAATGAGTCTTGTCAAAACTAGTTGTGTTGATCAGTAACGGGTATGTTTTTTATAAAATCGGTATTCATATAAAAGGCTCCGCTGCATGTTTTTATTTAAATAGTCACTCAGAATCAACCGGCCTGTGTACAGTTCCAATATAGTGAAGTTTAGGTTCAAATAACTTAAGTATTTAAGTCAAGGGTTTTATCATAATAGCTGCATAATGGATGTAAGTATGAACATTAAGTAATTTTATTAAATGGTTATAGAATAGTGATCATTTTATGAATAGTTGTGTAATTAATTTGTATTTTGTTTCAGTTCTCAGAAAATACTTTCAAAAATTACTACTACCCAGAGAATCAAGAGGTATCTTCTGACGAAGAGGGTACGGTGGGGTTAAAAATAAAGCAAGCTATCGCAAAGAAGCGACCGCACAACAGCATCGAAGGTTTTTTTGAGAGACCGAAAAAGAAAACTAAATCAACCAAAAGGTCATCGAATGTGTCTCAGAGTGCTACAGATGGGGTAGCATATTTATCGTCAGGACAAGATGATGGCGCGTATGCATCGCATCTGATTAAGATAGAAGTGTACGACTTAGAAAAAATCCGAAACGTCGCGCCTGCAGATCACTGGAAACACTGTGATGTGCGACTTAAATATTATACGTTCAATGAGGACGATTCTCATTTAAAAAGTGCTCGAGATGTGATTTTTAATATAACAAAACAATTAGCTTCTAAAGAAAACTGTGTGAAATACTTTATAGAGACTGATAAGAAACAGTGAACGAGTGATTGTAATTTAGGTTAAACTATAAGTTAATGTATTTAGTTGTAGCACTTATATCGTCTCTGTTTTAAAATGTACACCATATTAATATGTCCTTTGTACTTTTGTAAATAGCTGTAATATAAACTACTTATTTTATATTCTTAATGTGTCCTATTTTAACATGTTGTAATCTAAATACCATAAATAAAACATTTTTTCTTATTTGTATTTTTATTCATAAAAATCGAATTAAACATAGTTCTTAAAACTAGATCATTACATAATGAATTATTCGAAAACTGGTTAATAAAGTCATGCATAGTTTTACATCGAAACTTGAAATAAAGATAAACTAAACAATATTCTCCACAAACGGATGTAAAATAGTTTTGGATGGTTTGACAGTTATAAAACCACCTCTTTGTGTTTCTTTTTAAAAATAACCTATGATAACCAGTAGGTTTTCTACCAAAACTATCAAAGTATTCACCTACGCCCTTTGCATCAATGTGAATAGCAATCCAATGAGAGCCGGGCTTTGAATCAGGATCCAAATTACTAACAATAAATGTAGGTAGATTAACCCAAATAGGGATTTTGTTTGCGGCGAAAACATTGAATTCAAACAATGGGTTTATTTTTTCATACATAATTGAATTTCATTAGTATCCATAATATAAGTGACTTAATGATAAATTATATGGATGATGTTGTAAACAATGACAACAGCAAAGTAAAGTTAATGATGGAAAATCGATGTATTTATGTATTTATCAACTGTTGTAATCTACAGACACATCTCGATTTTTGTTTATTTCAATAATATTATCAAATTCTGCATACACAATACAATTAATGGTGCTAGTTAGAGCTGAATCAAACCGTACTTCTATCCGAACACTTCCATGTCTAACAAGGTTCCAGTGTGAAGTTGAACTAGCAGATAAATCTGGGGTTAAATCAAAGCATAACAAACAGTAACCTCCACCATAATCTGTTCTACTTATTCCATTACCCTCGTTGAGAAAATGAATACCAGTTCCAGAAAATAAAGTATGATATGTTGATGCAATTTTACCAGAACTAAATGATGGTTGTAATGTTTTAGAAGGAATTTCGTGACCATCTACAAACAAACTAAATGAATTCATATTATAGTGTTGAAAATTAAATGGATTCAAAGCCAAATTACCATTGAAAGCTGAATTTGATACAAATCCAATAATACATCTTTTAGGTATTTGTCCGAGAAATATATTATCCAATGTTTTCCCTGGACCCCTGTTGGTATTGTGAGGACTGAGGACCTCAACTTTCGTTTCTCAGGTATACGTGATAACTTAACTGGTGTCAACAGGTACCGACTGGACGATGACTTAGATACGCTTCATTCTATTCTCAAACCTTTTGTCTTGGTGGTCATATAAAAGGGACTTCTCGTGTAAAACGCATTCATTTCATAAGTTTTAACAGTCCAAGACAAGCTTTATTGTGTTTCTTGGAAGTTATTCAACCTATCTTACAATACATTGTAATAATAAAATAAAGCCTGCATACTGGTTGCTCTAAATAGTAACGCTTAGTTTTTCGTAGCATTGCCATTCATTATAAAATGTTGTTTTCAAGTGAAGTTGTTGGAAAAGGTTATGGTTATTTTATAATCTCACTTTGTCTTTAAAAGTTTAAGTATTTAACCGAAGACAATAAATGAGGGTTTTATTATTTTATAACATTGTTATTCATTATAAAAGGGGCTCTTCAAGTTGTTGGAAAATATTAGTGATATTTAAAAACCCCCACTTTGTTTCTAAAAATTTAAGTATTTAACCGAAGGAAATCAGTGCGCGTTACCTCATTTCGCAATGGACTCATTGAGCTATGATATCTACGATCCTGAACTCATCAGACTCTGTGAAGAAGCGGAAGAAAATGAAGAACTATGCGAGGTTGCCCGACTTGTGAGTCAATTTCACCGAGCGGCGTAAGTAATATTTTCAATAAAATACTTATATTTATACATGGTCAAATGTTCGTCACCCGCCAACCTCCGGAACAAAAGGGTGTGTTTCTATCTTGTTGTAACTTGATCTAGTTTAGACATGTTTAAATGTTCTTTACCTGCAGACCTCATAAAAAAAGAGAGACTTTCCATCTTGTTGTGACTTGATCGATTTGTTCGGGTTAACGTAAGGTGGGGGAGGATTGCTTATATAAACGTGATTTTAGGGGTTGAGATCATTCAGTGTTTGGACTGTGCTTGTGTTGTTATACAAATTTTCACCATGGTGTTATCATACTATCATATTGGCCTTACTCTACCTCGTGATAAGATTGAGGTTTTAAGTAAAGAATTTATTTTAGCTTATTTCCACAGAAACGTAAGAAAGTGGTACACAGCAAATAAATTACCTCTTACTTTATTGGAAGATTCTGATATCAAACCATATTTTACTCCATGTGACGGTCATATCACAGATTCCAAACCTGATTTTTCATCATCAGATGTGATTGATGGAGTTTTAATGATGCAGGCATATTGTAAACAGTGTCGAAAAAAATTAAGTTAGTATATAATCCGCCAATAAATTATTTCTATTTTATAAACATAACAGGTATAATATATATATATATTTTTTTATATAGATCTTCTCAAGAAGGACGAGGAGTAAAAAGGCGCGCTGAGGATACGAACGAGTCTTCCAAAAGAAACCGTCCGTCAACCAGCTATGCTGATCATCCATCAACAAGTGCTGCGGATCGTCCATCAACCAGCTGTGCTGATCATCCATCAACAAGTGCTGCGGATCGTCCATCAACCAGTTATGCGGAAACAACAACCCAAACACCTGATGATCATGTAAGTTCAAAAGATTATGATAAAATTGAATGTTCTGTGTGTCATGTGTTTGTCTCAAAGCGATATTTAACAAGTCATTTAAATAGCAATACCCACAAAGGAAACGTTCCACAAAGATCTGACAGTGAATTAATTAACGTCCAATTAATTGAAAATGCATTCAGGAATAGGATAGCTACTTACAGAATATCATCTAAAGAAGAACAGTGCCTTGAAAAACCTGAAGCATTTATAGAAAAAAATAAAGATATCATATTCACATTATTAGATCGTTCACTTTCAAATCACAGTGCTTTAAAAGTTAACTTTATTCTTAATGCGAGTTTTACACAAGAAACTAAACAGCTAAATAACGCATTTGATTTTCAATTGAGTAATAATGTGGTTAGCGTTAGCAGTAATAAAAATGATATCGTATCACATATTTTACAAGAAATTTCCGTGAGACTAACCAACTTTGAAAGAAAAGATAGTGGATGGAGTTTAGTGAAGGTAAATCATCTAGATATCAATGTGAACAAATATAACCCATTGCGTGGTTCTTCATATATTGACTTACCACGTGATATCAAACTTAAAAAAGCGGTAATTAACATTCAAAATAATGACCATGAATGTTTTCGCTGGGCAGTTTTATCGGGATTATACCCACCACAAGAGAGTAATCGTGCAAATAATGTCAATGCATACAAAGCACACACAGACAAGTTAAAATTTGGGAAACTTCCTTTCCCAATGAAACTGACTGATATACATAAATTTGAGGAATTGAATGATTTAAGTATAAACGTGTTTGGTTTAGAATACAATTCCCAAAGTAAAACTAATTTTATTGTGGGGCCATTGCATTTTACGAAATGCAAAAAAAAACAGACATTTAAACTTGTTGTACATAACTGAAGGAAGTAAAGGCCATTACTGTTTAATTAAAAGTTTATCTAGATTAGTATCTGCTCAATTGACACACCACCAACATGCTGCTCACATATGCGATGGTTGCTTGATAAATTTTACATCACATGAAAATTTAATTAACCACCAAAGAAACGACTGCTTCCATGTTTGCACGAATTTACCTCTACAAAATGAAAGAACCAAAAATTGGTTTAATGAAATGGTAGCCACAAATGAAATTACTTTCAATAATTACGAACGTCAATTACGACATCCGTTTGTAATATACTGCGATTTTGAAGCGTTTTTAAACCCTATTCATTCATGTTCCAACGATCCACTCCTCCAACAGTCCTCAACTGTTAATGTTCAAAAACATGAAGTATATAGTTTTGGATATTATATTAAATGTTCCTACGATGATAAGTTATCAATTTTCAGAACTTATAAAGGTGAAAATTGCCCAAAACATTCATGGAGTTCATTAAAAAAGATTTACAGGTCATTTGCAAAAACAATATTTTTTCAAAATCACCTTTACCCTTAACGATTGCACACGAAGTAAAAATTGCACTAAGTAAAACGTGTTATATATGTGATAGAGCTTTAAATAGGGATCGCGTAATTTCATACAATTGGTATACCGGTGCTTACGAAGGGGTTGCCCACGAACTCTGTTGTGATAAATACAGATCCCCTAATATTGTACCTGTATTTTTCCACAACCTAAGCAATTATGACAGTCACTTTATAGTGCATGGCCTTGGTTTTGAGGATGGTGATATAGAACTTATTCCGGAAAACAAAGAGAAGTACATATCTTTCACTAAAGTTTTAAAAGTTAATAATCGGGTCATGAAGTTGAGATTTGTGGATTCTCTAAAATTCATGCCTAGCAGTCTTGAAAAACTAGCTAAAAATATATCAACAGAACAATTCCATGACTTGAAATTGAATTTCCCAAAAGAAGAAGATTTTCAACGTTTAATACGTAAGGGTGTTTATCCATATGAACACATGACATCATTTAATTCTTTGAAATTAACATCTCTTCCTTCCCGTGAAAAATTCTACAGCTCTTTGACTGATAGTCATATTTCAGAAGATGATTACAACCATGCTGTTGATGTATGGAATCATTTTAATTGTCAAAATATGGGGGACTATTCAGATTTATACTTGAAGACAGACGTTTTATTACTAACAGATATATTCGAAAATTTTAGAAACGTTTGTCTTAAAACATATGGTTTAGATCCTGCTCATTATTATACTGCTCCAGGATTGAGTTGGGATGCAATGTTAAAGGTTACTAAAATTAAACTAGAACTTTTGACTGATATTGATAAGATAACTTTCATCGCAAATAATATTCGAGGGGGTATATCTCAATGCAGCAACAGGCATGCCAAAGCTAATAATAAATTCATGTCTGATTATGATGTAAACGTTCGCTCTTCCTTTCTCATGTATTTCGACGCCAATAACCTGTATGGATGGGCAATGTCTCAATATCTTCCCACTGATGGCTTTAAATGGGTAGATGTAGATGTGGATTTTAATATTTCAGACGATTGTGATCATGGATTCATTTTAGAAGTCGACTTAGAATATCCCCACGAATTACACGACTCTCATTCAGATTTACCATTTTGTCCTGAAAATATTTGCTTAGGCAATACTAAAGAAAATAAATTAATTCCCAATTTAAATAAGAAAAGAAACTATGTGATACATTACCGAAATCTTAAACAGTGTTTAAACAATGGTTTACGATTGCTTAAAATTCATAAAGTATTGAAATTCAATCAGTCTCCATGGTTAAAAAGCTATATTGATTTAAATACTAACATGCGATCACAGGCAACTTCAGAATTTGATAAAGATTTTTACAAGCTAATGAATAATTCAGTGTTTGGCAAAACCATGGAAAATGTTTTGAAACGGGTTAACGTAAAATTATTAAATCACTGGGAAAATCATGGGAAGTCTCAAGGAGTCCAATCACTGATAGCGAAACCAGAATTCCATAGTCTCTCAATATTTTCAGAAAATTTAGTTGCTGTTCAACTGAAAAACCAAGGTTTTGTACAACAAACCAATTTACCTTGGTTTTTGCATTTTAGACATATCAAAAACATTAATGTATCAATTTCATTACGATTATATGAAAACGAAATACCAAAAATCTCAAACTGCTTTACACTGATACTGATAGCTTAATCTATCAAATCTTCACGAAAAACTTTTATACAGATATGCAATCAGATGTGGATCTGTATTTTGATACATCTGATTATCCTCCAAATAATAAATATGGTGTACCATTAATAAATAAAAAGCGATTAGGTTTTTTTAAAGATGAAAATAATGGTAGAATTTTCAAAGAATTTGTAGGTCTGAGATCTAAAATGTATACCTTAGACGTTGAAATAACACCCAATAAAACACACGGTATTACATCAAAAGCTAAAGGAATCAATAAATGTGTTACTGAAAAATTTACGGTTGATGATTATAAAAATTGTTTATTGAATAAAAAAGAAAAATACGCTCAAATGCAACGATTCAAATCTATTAAACATATTATAAAAAATAAATAAGGTCTCATTATCGCATAATGATACAAAACGGTACCTGCTAGACAACTGTACTGATACTCTCGCGTGGGGTCATTATAAAATACCACAGTAATTCTACCCTTGCAATTTATAATCAAAGAACATTTCAATTTTATCATTATTTTTTGTACTCTGCATGTTGTAAAATACTTGTAAATATTTAGAATTTAAAGAAAATTCATTTAATTTTATGTTAGAATATATAAATTGTTTCATTATTTTGTGTACGTTGCATGTTTTAAAAGACTACTTGTAATTAGTAATTTAATTAAATTGTTTATTTTTATGTATATTTTAAAAATAATTTGTAAATATGTTAAAAGAGAAAAGACAATGGTAAAGTGTATCATGATTTTTGTACTTTACATGTTTTAGGATACTACTTGTAAAGTATTTTAATAAAATTTGGATAAATTTATGTACATTTTAGATTTTACTTTTAAATATGTTAAATCATAGAAAAGACAATGGTAAAGTGTATCATGTTTTTGTACATAACATGTTTTAGAATACTACTTATAAAAGTATTTTAATGAAATTTGTTTAATTACATGTACATTTTAGAATTTACTTGTAAATATGTTCAAACAGAAAGGCAATGGTGGTGGATAATTAAGTTAATAAATAAGTATACAAACCGAACATAAATGTTATATTTTATTACAATTCCTTGGTTTTCTTATACTTTACTTGTTTAAAGAGTTAATACTTTCATAAATAACACCATTTGACGTTCACCCGTTATCATATCAACACACATTCACATATCAATATTTCATAATGATTCACTTTTTTCATCCTTTCACTGCTATTGTCGCAGGCCCGAGTGGTTGCGGTAAAACTCAGTTCGTTACAAATTTTTTGAATAATTCTCAAGAGATATGTAATGTCGCATATGATGAAATTATTTGGTGTTATGATGAAATGCAACCACTCTATAACCTGGAGAATGTAAATTACAGTCAAGGAATACCAGATTTTTCAATTTTCGATGGAAAACAGCCTAAACTCCTTATTATAGATGATTTGATGAGAGAGTCTGATGGTCGAATTGTCGATATTTTTACGAAAGGTAGCCATCATAGAAACCTAAGTGTTTTTTATATTACACAGAATATATTTCATCAGGGTAGAGGTCAACGTGATATATCGTTGAATACGACCTACATTATATTTTTCAGAATCCCAGGGATAAAACTCAAATACGCTACCTGTCACGACAAGTTTACCCCGAAAATTCAAAATTTGTTGATGAAGCCTACAAAGATGCTACAAAAGATGCTCATGGTTACCTCATGATTGATTTGAAACAAAACACAAATGACGTTTGTCGTTTTAAAACAAAAATATTTCCATTTGATGGTCATTGCACAGTGTATGTACCCAAGAAGGGGTTTAAATATGATAAAAACCAGCATGTTATAGTCAGTTCTACATGATGCATGCAAGAGTAAACACATATAAACATTTACTTGAAGCATTGCAGTTGCTCAAACCAAAATATCGTACTGCGCTACTTAAATCTTGTGATGATGATGAGATCAATATTATTTGTGAATGTATTTATAACGTTCTAAATGGAAAAATTCCATTAGAAAAAACAGAAAAGTCAAGACTAAAACGATATAAAGACGTATTAAGAAAATTGGTTTCGAAAGGAAAACATAAAATCAGAAAAACTGTAATAATTCAAAAGGGGGGTGCATTTTTACCTATAATTTTAGGTGCAGTTTTAAGTGCCTTAGTGAACTCGTTATCATAGATAAAATGGAAAACACGAAAAAAATGTTATTAGTTGAATCAGACTTCATCGAAAGGTTAAAACGAAATGAAAGTCCACCTGAAAATTCATCGTCTCGGCTAGATGAAGAAATGCAAAAAATCCTTAAGAGTAAAATGAATGATCGTGAAAAATGGACGTTATATTCACAAGCATTGCAACGCTTTCTACACTTTATTGAAACAGATCGAAAACCTTTTAAAATACCCATCGTAATGGAAGGGGTTAGTCAATACAACAATGAAAGTAATAATCTCATAAAATCAGAAGTGAACAAAAAGGAGGAGAATGAAAATAATGAAACAGTTACAGGTGATGTAACTGACACAGCTACTCCATCATCGTTTAATACACCACCTGGTGAAATAAATCAAGAACCAATGTCAATTACACCTTCAAAAATATTAACAATACTCCCTAAATCTTATGAAAAGAAAACTCGAACTTTGTTAGATTACATTGTTTTAAGTAAACCGAAAATTTGGTGGAAACCAACAGGAGAAGTAGTTATAAACAACCAGACGATTCAAGAAAGTAATATTATTGATTTGGTGAGCGATACGGTTAGATGTCTTAAACGCCCTAAGCCAGTTGGATGGGAAGTGTTTGCATTACTTCTAAAAGACATCAAAGTTCCTAGGTCGTGCATAGGTAATCCTACAAATTTAGCATTTATAAATGGGTCTCCTCGATAGAACGCTTTACCCTCCAATTCCGTAAAAACGAGAGACACATCAGAAAAAGAGCACAGAACATCTAACCCCATTACTCCACGGTCACATAAGGATTCAGGAAAAAAAATAGATTGGGAAAGATGGAGCCCTTATTAGATATAAATAGTATCTACTACGATGTCTCTAATCCGGCTGGTTACAGCAGTTTAAATAACTTATCAAGAGAAATGAAAGGTCAAATGAATAAAGAGGAAGTTAAAATTGGTTACGATCTCAAGAAACATATACGTTACATAAACCTATTCATAAACGATTTATTAGAAATAAATACATCCTATCTAACTTTAATGAACTTTGGCAAGCTGATTTAAGTGATATGAGTACCTATAGTCAATACAATGATGGATACAAGTATATTCTTTGTGTTATTGATGTGTTCAGTAAATATGCTTTTGCAAGAGCTATGAAGAAGAAGGATTCAGTAACAGTGAAACAATGTTTTGAAAGCATATTTACTGAAGCCAACTCTGTTCCTCGTCACATACAATCCGATAAAGGCACAGAATTTGTTTCAAAAGCGGTTCGAGATTACTTTAAGAGTAAAATATAAATTATTATACCACCAACAATCCTGACATTAAAGCTAGTATAGTGGAAAGGTTTCAAAGAACTCTTAAAATGAAAATGTGGCGTTACTTTACTCATAAGAATACGTATAATTACACTAATATTCTACAGGATCTTCTTCATTCTTATAACCATACTTATCATTCTAGTATTAAAATGCGTCCAACTGATGTTAACCTTAATAATATTATGAATGTTTGGGTTAATTTATATGATCGCAAAAAAGATAGGGAACCTTCAGTAGACAATACAAAACTAAATGTAGGTGATCATGTTAGAATCACTAAATATAAACATGTATTTCAAAAAGGTTACGAAAGTAATTGGAGTCAAGAAATATTCACTATTGATTCTATTATCAATAGATCACCACGAGTTGTTTATACTTTGAAGGATTTGTATGGTGAACCCATTATTGGTACATTCTATTCCAAGGAATTACAAAAGTGACGTACCTCCCCACCAACGAGTATAAAATTGATAAAATAATACGCTCGCGGCGAGTTGCTGGCAGAAAGGAGATACTTGTGAAGTGGCAAGGTTATCCCAATAAATTTAATTCTTGGATACTCGAATCAAACTTAAAGAAAATATGAGTGAAAATAGTTTTTATTTAACTTTGTTAAGTAATAGCTCATCAAATTATTACACGGATAATACAACTGCACATTTCTTAACTAAATTACCAAAGACCATTAAATTGGATGGAGAATGGGTAGTTGGGTTAGTAGAATTTCAATATCCCTGTTCCATGTTTAATGTTCAAGAACATGAAAATATGATTTATATAAAGAAAAATTGTTAACACCCACCGACAAGACTTCAAAAATAGTGGAACTAAAAACTCATATACCAGCCACTACCTATGATAATATAGATCATTTTCTTCAAGCTTTTAATGAAAACCCTCAATTGAAAAATAATGTGAAATTTCGGTATGACAAATTAACAAAAATGGTTGGAGTATCAACAACAACTGATGAAATAACTTCCATTATAACTACTCCGATACTAAGCCTCCAGTTGGGCTTCAAACCAAGAACAAATTTGAAACAAGTTGCGTTAGGAAAAAATCCTGCAAATCTTTATTTAGGTTTACCATCTCAAATATTTGTTTATACCGATATAATTCAACCACAAGTAGTTGGGGATGTTATTACCTCATTGCTAAGAATTATACCATTAGATCCAACGAAATTCATTTATGGAGCTCATAAAACACATATTTTCTCACCCGCTCATTATGTACCAGTTTTACGAAGAGAGTTTGATACCATTGAAATAGATATAAGAACAACGACTGGTGTCAGGGTGCCATTTCAATTTGGATCTTCTTGTGTGAAGCTACACTTCCAACGAGTAAAATGATTTACAACAGATCGTCGGTTTCATGTCCCTACCAGCATTATTATACACACCAAGCCGGCTCCGGCATAGGCATTGTTTATAAGGGAGTTCCGTATCAACGAGGACATGGTATAGGCAGTTTTTTGGGTGGATTATTTAGATCAGTGCTTCCATTGTTGTCCAGTGGTTTCAGAACCATTGGGAAAGAAACTTTGGGTGCAGGGGTTGGGCTGTTATCAGACATGGTAAATTCACGTCCATTGGATAGTTCGTTTAAATCACGGTTCAAGGAAGCAAGTGCTAACCTAAAAAGAAAGGCCGATGAAAAAATTGATTCTCTCATGTCAGGATCTGGGTATAAAATGTCGAATAAAAGAAGGGAACCTCTCATTTCCCTAAAAGCATCGCGACGAAGAGGAAGTAAAAAAAATAAAAATATCAAAAACAACGATATATTTTCAAGTTAAATAATGTCATTCATGCATAGTCATTCGTGTGAATGTGCAAAATCTGAATTAGATATATTTGCCCTTCCATCAACTCAAACAAGTATTGAAAGCGGACAATGGATTCATTACAAACCAATTTCGTCTTTAAGTGATGACGGTCCCATTGAATTTCAAGTGCCTGGGTCAGGAGACGACTACATCGATCTATCACACACAATGATACATTGTACTGCTAAAATATTAAATCAAGATGGTACAAAAATAAAAGCAGATGCTGCAGTGGGACCCATCAATAATTGGTTACATTCCCTATTCAATCAACTTGATGTATATTTGAATCAAAAACTCATATCTCCCCCGAACAATACTTATGCTTACCGTGCTTATATGGAAAATCTTCTCAACTATGGACCAGCAGCCAAAGAAACTCATCTTACTTGCGGATTGTGGTATGAGGATACTCCGAAATATATGGATACCGTAGATGCTAATAATAAAGGATTTCAACAAAGGGTTGAATTTACCAAAGAGAGTAATGAAGTGGAAATGATTGGACATTTGCATGGTGATATATTCAACCAGGAAAAGTTTTTGATAAATGGTGTTGAATTGCGTATTAAATTGGTTCGATCAAAAGAATCGTTCAATCTTATATGTCATCAAGATAAAAATTTAAAGTACAAATAACGGATGCTAGTCTGATTGTAAGAAGAACAAGAATAAATCCTAGCGTTTTATTAGCTCACCAAAAAGTATTAGCAACAACGACTGCGAAGTATCCCATTACGAGAGCCGAAGTTAAGGTCCTCACAATACCAACAGGGGTCCAGGGGAAAACATTGGATAATATATTTCTCGGACAAATACCTAAAAGATGTATTATTGGATTTGTATCAAATTCAGCTTTCAATGGTAATTTGGCTTTGAATCCATTTAATTTTCAACACTATAATATGAATTCATTTAGTTTGTTTGTAGATGGTCACGAAATTCCTTCTAAAACATTACAACCATCATTTAGTTCTGGTAAAATTGCATCAACATATCATACTTTATTTTCTGGAACTGGTATTCATTTTCTCAACGAGGGTAATGGAATAAGTAGAACAGATTATGGTGGAGGTTACTGTTTGTTATGCTTTGATTTAACCCCAGATTTATCTGCTAGTTCAACTTCACACTGGAACCTTGTTAGACATGGAAGTGTTCGGATAGAAGTACGGTTTGATTCAGCTCTAACTAGCACCATTAATTGTATTGTGTATGCAGAATTTGATAATATTATTGAAATAAACAAAAATCGAGATGTGTCTGTAGATTACAACAGTTGATAAATACATAAATACATCGATTTTCCATCATTAACTTTACTTTGCTGTTGTCATTGTTTACAACATCATCCATATAATTTATCATTAAGTCACTTATATTATGGATACTAATGAAATTCAATTATGTATGAAAAAATAAACCTATTGTTTGAATTCAATGTTTTCGCCGCAAACAAAATCCCTATTTGGGTTAATCTACCTACATTTATTGTTAGTAATTTGGATCCTGATTCAAAGCCCGGCTCTCATTGGATTGCTATTCACATTGATGCAAAGGGCGTAGGTGAATACTTTGATAGTTTTGGTAGAAAACCTACTGGTTATCATAGGTTATTTTTAAAAAGAAACACAAAGAGGTGGTTTTATAACTGTCAAACCATCCAAAACTATTTTACATCCGTTTGTGGAGAATATTGTTTAGTTTATCTTTATTTCAAGTTTCGATGTAAAACTATGCATGACTTTATTAACCAGTTTTCGAATAATTCATTATGTAATGATCTAGTTTTAAGAACTATGTTTAATTCGATTTTTATGAATAAAAAATACAAATAAGAAAAAATGTTTTATTTATGGTATTTAGATTACAACATGTTAAAATAGGACACATTAAGAATATAAAATAAGTAGTTTATATTACAGCTATTTACAAAAGTACAAAGGACATATTAATATGGTGTACATTTTAAAACAGAGACGATATAAGTGCTACAACTAAATACATTAACTTATAGTTTAACCTAAATTACAATCACTCGTTCACTGTTTCTTATCAGTCTCTATAAAGTATTTCACACAGTTTTCTTTAGAAGCTAATTGTTTTGTTATATTAAACACATCTCGAGCACTTTTTAAATGAGAATCGTCCTCATTGAACGTATAATATTTAAGTCGCACATCACAGTGTTTCCAGTGATCTGCAGGCGCGACGTTTCGGATTTTTTCTAAGTCGTACACTTCTATCTTAATCAGATGCGATGCATACGCGCCATCATCTTGTCCTGACGATAAATATGCTACCCCATCTGTAGCACTCTGAGACACATTCGATGACCTTTTGGTTGATTTAGTTTTCTTTTTCGGTCTCTCAAAAAAACCTTCGATGCTGTTGTGCGGTCGCTTCTTTGCGATAGCTTGCTTTATTTTTAACCCCACCGTACCCTCTTCGTCAGAAGATACCTCTTGATTCTCTGGGTAGTAGTAATTTTTGAAAGTATTTTCTGAGAACTGAAACAAAATACAAATTAATTACACAACTATTCATAAAATGATCACTATTCTATAACCATTTAATAAAATTACTTAATGTTCATACTTACATCCATTATGCAGCTATTATGATAAAAACACTTGACTTAAATACTTAAGTTATTTGAACCTAAACTTCACTATATTGGAACTGTACACAGGCCGGTTGATTCTGAGTGACTATTTAAATAAAAACATGCAGCGGAGCCTTTTATATGAATACCGATTTTATAAAAAACATACCCGTTACTGATCAACACAACTAGTTTTGACAAGACTCATTGGAGTAGGACAATAAGATATTTTCAAAGAAATAGTATGTAACAAGTCAAAACTGAACCTGTTAAAACTTGTAATATTATAGCATTTTGTACGTACAAAGTACACTGAATGGCGCAGTAAATAATATAATTGAACCAAAATCTTTAAAATAGTGAACCTTATCCCATCGTAATACACAATTGTAGTAAAGAAGTAAATAATAATGGTTTTACATAAGAAAGGAGAGTGGTATATAGTAAATGCATTGCAAAGTATATGAGGGACAGGTAAAGAATAGAAGGGATAGGCGAGATATGTCGGAGCCAGGTAATACCCTGGAGGACAATGTGAGCCCGGGATAAGAAACAATAGAGGTGCGAGAAAGGTTTATGACCGCTGTGTATTGTGTAGCTAGAGCATCCAATAAAAGCAAGAAGACGTCCCCTGACACCTCTGGGACCCCGCCCAATCGATCTAAGTGGGGGGCTATATGTTTTTTTTTTAGGTTTGGTGGCCATGTTTGGCAAAGACACGCCCCAAAAAAATCCGGGAGAAACGGCGAATCCCTACTACTAACATAGACAGATATGTAAACCTTGTACCTGTAATAGATATAGCACGGCTGGCGCTGATGGCATGGGATGTAAACTCTCAAGTTATTGTCAACAATCCAGGCAGAACGTCTAACGGCCCGGCCACGACTATGCGCGATTTGCGGCGCGGCGAGCGTTTTATCTTTTCGTTGCGCGATCAAGACACGCAATGCACTGCGGTTAGGTAGTATCACACGCAATGAACAGATAAAACGCTCGCCGCGCCGCAAGTCGCGCATAGTCGTGGCCGGGCTGTTACACACTAAGAGAGCGGAGCAACCCGCCTCATTGCCATCTCATTGTCGCATGCATAATAAATAACTAAATGTATTTATTTATTGCAGAAACTCAATACCCCCAACCACAACACTGAAAAACTTGTTGATCAAAAAAGATATGGCGAAGGAGGAGATTTACGTAGAAGTTGGATTTTGGGGTGGAGTTGTTCCTGGAAACGAAGTACTCTGCTTTGATATATATAGATAAGGAAATAGAAGTCCTTAAGTTATTATGAAATGATTATATTAATATACTTAGTTTGGAAAAGGAGTTTGTCACAAAGGGCATACACAAAAGTGACAGAACGTTCTTCCCCTAAAACCCGATTCCGGTCGGCTTGCCTAGTTTTCATATGTGGTGTTCTGCTCCGGCTAATTGCGCTCGTTGGAATTTATGGTTAAGCTATTTTAACCAATTGATATTGGTTTACTGCAACATGATTAATTAATACCAGTTTCAATTCTAAGAATAGCAATACCGTTAATCTAATTTGTGATTTAATAATTTCAAACGATACTGTGACTAATCTAATACCAAGGTGAAAAATATTGAGTTAAATCGATTTCTTCTGATTTATTAGCATAATCTTGCAGATCGAGCTGCACGACTTGATTCGAGCTGGCGTGGTGGGATTTAAATGTTATCTAGTAGACAGTGGCGTCTCAGAGTTTCCGAATATTACTCCTGGGGAATTGGATAATGTGTTCAGTGTTCTTAATGGTACCGGTACAGTTTTAGCGGTAAGTACGATAGTTCTATATGGCATTATTTCTGGTACTACACGGTGTAGTCTACAGCCTACTTAGCTAATTAAATTTGTAATCATTAAGCAAGAGACGAATCTTTCACGTTTGTATAGGCATAGTACAAGTGCAGATAACTATCTAACTAAATTTGAATAAATCAACGTCTTACATGCCATTTTCTACCAATAATATACCATATATTATGCAGGTTGATTCACAAGAGTTTTCGTGAGTTTTGTAGGTATACTCAACTGTCAAGATTGATATACGAGTAGCCATGCGGCGCCAACTCTTTTGACTCGACCTGTATGTACCTCCGGGAATTGAATTTGTTTTGTTTTTTTTTTTTAGTTTCACGCCGAAGTACAATTGAATGAGACCTCAGATTGCAGTGACAGCAAATGCGGTTAGTGCCTCTCTGTATGCTTTTTAAACAGTCAAATAAATAATTATAGTGGATAAGTCGAGACCTATACGGCACTGAAATGTTGTGTTAGAGCAACATTTCCAGCGAATAGAATTTTTTTCGTAATTACAGATCCTGAATGGTACAGCACGTACCTGGCGTCTCGTCCTGATGACATGGAGATAGATGCTGTTAAATTGATTGCCAGCTTCATACCTAAAACGGAGTAGGTATCTATAGAAGAAGATATATATGTATATATAGGTATAATTTTGTGAAGAAAGGGCGTAGGTTGTAGGTATTCTTCAGCATAACGAATACCTATCCGTGAGAAGTACTCTCAATAAATATCATATCAAACAGGGATGTGTATAATAGTTTTAAATGTTGTTAGGTACTAAAAAAGAACGTAATTTGATGACAGTGTCCACGTCCACGTGGTCCACGTGTCATCGGCGGCAGTAGTTCCAATCCTGGAGGCAGCGCGAGCTGCGCGCGCGCAGGCAGGGCTCCAAGGCTGGCGCTCCGGCGTCACTGCTGAGACTTGCCCTCACTACCTCACGCTCAGCGCGGAGGACGTGCCTCCGAGACGGACAGAGTTTAAATGCGCGCCACCTATTAGGAATAATACTAACAAGGTATTGTTGTCTCTTTCGTTCTAATTTCATCCCAAGCTACTACTTACGGACAGAGTTTAAATGCGCGCCACCTATTAGGAATAATACTAACAAGGTATTGTGGTCTCTTTCGTTCTAATTTCATCCCAAGCTACTACTTAGGTTGGTGCTAAAACGATTTGTGGTCTTTAAGGTGCGGCGATTTGGCGACAAGTACATAACTAAGTAATATATATGTTTTTTTTTGTGTCTGGTTCAGTCCGTCTATCAGATAAAATTACAATTTTATCTTTGTGAATTTAGCATCACAATTTATAATTAATTAAGGAGACTACAGGTCTAATATGTAGACATAAAATACCCACTAGCAATAATATTGTATGTGACCGTTTGTTTCTTAATAAATAAAATAACTTTTATAGAATAGAATTCAAAGTAGGCACACTAGGTTGGGCACTTAAACTTTTATGTAGTCCGAACCTATTAAGGTATAATATGGTTAATAAAAGAACATAACTTAAATACATTTATATTTATGCAGTCCAAAATTGCTCAGTTGACGCAGAGAGCTGGATTTCTTCGTAGGTCATGAGAAGGCACCGGCCAAGGGGCCTAGCCAACCAATGAACCCCTTTCCCAGTCGCGGAACGTGCATAAAATCTGCTTAAAAGCCTGACTTGCCTTGCCTTATTAATAGTTATTTTCACCTCACTCGCTCGGAAAACCTTAGTTTATAGCGCGAAATCTGCGTGGAAAAGCCTATTTTATCCGCTAGCGTGCAAAAGTCATTCGAATTTCGAAGCCGATGATTGTAATTCTCTGTGGTGCATGTAACTTTTTTTTAAGTATAAAACTCCTTCAACGCGTAACTGCGGCGCTACCGCGAACAACGATATTCGTAAATTTCGGACGATTGTCTCTGTCACTCTCATGACACCCTTAATTGGAGTAAAAGAGACAGATGCCCGTAATATACGAACTTCGACGTTCGCGGTACCGGGCCTGGTGCGCTACCGCGAAAAACGATATTCGTAAATTTTGGACGATTGTCTCTGTCACTTTCATTGGAGTAAAACAGAAAGATGCTTGCAATATACGAACTTCGATGTTCGCAGTACCACGGTGAGTTCATAATAACCATAGATAATAACCAATCAGAAACATGTTTTTGATTACAGATTTTTAACTTTTTTTATTTTTACCTACACTTTATTTTATGTCAAATAGGTTTATTATATATACTTATAGTATTTCAGTTTAAGTAACATATTTTAACTAATTAATCCATTAAATAAAACACGATTTCAATGTTTATTTGATAAAGAAATTGAAGTATAGGTTTACATACTATTGTAATTTCTGAACGCATCCGAAAAATTTTATTTTAAAGTTTTAAGTTATCACAATTCACGTAAATTTGTCGAATTTTTCCTGTGCTAAGCTCTTTGAACTCAACGATAGAACTTTAAAAATGAATGATCGATGCCGATATGATTTCCCTGAAAAATCGCGCGATAAGTTTTGTTTTCGTGTTTTTCTTGCCGCTCGAATTTTCCTCGCTGTTGTGAGGTGAAAAATTGTGTGTTCCGCATGACTGCAAAATTATTTGGCGTCTCGTGTCTTGAAAGCCTCGCTACGCTCAGGAATCTATCTTTGAACCATTCGCTTCGCTCATGGTTCAATCTTAGCTTCCTTCGCTTGCTCAGCTTTCAATTTCAACACTAGCGCCAAATAACCACTTTGCAGCCTTGCATAACAAATAACTATTGTTATACAAGGGTGCAAAATTGTATTTTAACTGCGAATGTGGGATTGAAACTCGAGCAAGCGAATGGATTCTATAGTTTAACAACGAGCAAAGCGAGTGATTTTAAAATAGAATCCTGAGCGTAGCGAGTGTTTCAATACACGAGAATTAAATTACAATTGCACCCGTGTGTAACACAAAACTTTTCCCCTCACTACAGCGAGGAAAGTGAAACATGCAAAAAAACGTTTTGAAATCGCATTGACTTTTTCTTTGCGTTTAGATACATTCAACATTTTTACAAAAGGTGCCTTTAGCTTGGTTAGCTTGTGGTGGCCAGTAGGTACGATTTTCGAATGTTCTACTTCGATTTTCAACTCGGTGCGTTAGCGAGGCTCGCCCGAGCCCGCCGCCGCCGCGGGGGCAAGTGAGCTACTTCGCGAATTTAGACTTTAAAACCATAGCAATAAGAGCTATGAGAAGTCAACTTACTTTAATCACTAGTGGATAAAATGCGTTTTTACCCTTTCGTATTACAGGATAAACAAGCGCTTTACGAGCTAGTGAGGGGAAAAAAACATTATCTAAGATATATAAAATGATAATATTTATTCACTTCTTATCTAATCTCGTAAAGTTCACCTTTGTGATTGTGTTCACCTACACTTTCGTGAGTCATATTAACATTTCATTGAAGTCACGGCTTCATTTACTTATTTTAGTCACTCGCGCGACAAGCCTAATTCTATCGTTTGTTACGATTGGGTAGTGGTTGAAAATGGGGACGTACTACCTACGCTCTTCGAAACATATGTAATGTTTAATATTTTGTGTAATTTTTATTATTTATATTTTCAGGAGAAATTGTGGGAGTATATTAAGGATGGGAGACTGGATTTGGTGGCTTCCGATCACTCTCCTAGTGTCGCTGAACTTAAAGGGCCGGACTTCATGAAGGCTTGGGGTGGCATAGCTTCTTTACAATTCGGTAAGAATACAATTTTATTATAAACTGTTGGCACGAGTTCTTAAAAATCACTTGCAAAATTAGTAATTCTGTCACGGTCACATGAAAAATTTGTTAATCTGTAATATTTTGATGGTTTTCTTTTCCGTCAGTCATACATAAAACAGGATACCATTTTTTAAACTCATCCCTCTTGTTTTATATTATATAGCACGGTTACTTAATTACCGTTAGCTAAGGAAAAAAAGGAATAAAAGGACCCCAACTTTGAACTTTAAGATATATATATTATATATTAACCAAGAACCGAACCGGAAGACAGTTAGCACCGTCCCTAAGATGGGTGGCACATACTGCCAATAATTTAAGATTAATTAAATACACACAATTTTTCATCTTATCCCGTAAAACATCAATTACAATTTTCTCCCACATATGAAACTTTTGCAATTGGAACAGAGTTGCATTTTTTTCCTTCCATTTTGAAACAAATATAATTTAACTATAAATAAAATATATTTTATATTGAATACAGATAAAACTAGCATTTCTCTTATGTTGCAGGCTTTAGCATAGACCGTACCTATAGGTATTTGGTATGAATTGTAACATGTAGCAAAACCTCGAGTAAACTAAATACAACCGTAGAAATCGTTTTATTCCGGATTTTTTTTTCAGACCTTCCATTATTCTGGACCCAGGCATCGGCGCGAGGCCTCGGGCTGCCAACCGTCTCTCACTATTTGTCCGCCGGCCCCGCGCGCCTCATCGGCCTCCAGGAGCGGAAAGGGACGCTCCGGCCAGGCCTCGATGCTGACCTCATATTCTTTGATCCGAATGCCGCTTTTATCGTCACGCCTGAGATTATCCGATACAAAAATAAAGTAGGTTCTAATTTCACGCGACACTTGACATTGGCGATATGGCATTGAAACTTACTGTGCGTCAAGCTGAACAAATGCACATCAATGCCTGTAATTGTAAAATACATCACAAGATAATAGTGCAGCAAATTAGTTGTTTACCAGCATATTATTTAGGATAGTGTGTATTTTATACGAATAATAAAGTACCTAACCAAAAGTTTTGAGATTGGCCAATTACCAGGTTACACTGTTACCATGTTCCATTCCACGTTCAGGCGATCACACTTATAGCAAAAGATTGATACATTCAAGTTTTACTTTAATTAAATGTGTGTACGCTCGGACACAGCGACACACATACACAGCAACATAACATAAGGTTGCTACCAAATTAAACAGATTAGGTAGATTTTTTTTTAAAACACCTTTAAACTTAACTTACAATTAGTGAACAATAATTTGAAAACAGTTCCATCAAAACTTTGAATCGCTAAATTGTGCCTTTAAAATTGAATACATACATCAATGTCTAGCTTGTTCACAAGGCTTTTTAAAGATTTACTCGCACATGACAAGAAACTATTTTGACTGTATTTGGACGACGAAAACTTGACGGAAATAGGGGGATAGGTTCGTTTACATCGAGTAGGAGTGTTAAAAGAGAGGTTGAATAATAACTTAGGACAATCAACAATACCAGTGGTTTTATTAGGAATATAAATGTGGTAGTCCACATGGAAAGGTACCTTATGGCGCTTGGCGCTTACGCTATTGTTAATGAGTTTAATGACGCTTCAATACGTAACTACGTACTTTGCTACGTAAGTGCCAAGCGCCATAGGGTACCATTCCATGTGGACTTCCACAAATTATATCAGCTATTTCCCGTCGTTTCTGAAGTGGCAATAGGTGATGTTTTTTGCAAGTAACTAGTTAGATAGTATGAACAGACATTCAACAAATAACTTAGTCATGTTAGTAGATATGTTAAATACCTATTAATATTAATTACATATACCTATTTTCAAATATACTTATATTCAATAGTACAGACAGCAACACTATTAGCTGTACATTGGTGGACCTTATTATATAGAGCATAAGTTCCACCGATGTACTACCTGTCGCTACCTACAGCTAAGAGTGTTGCTGTGTGTACCAACTCATCTGATTGGGTAAGTGATGGTGTGTTCCATATTAATTGTATAAAAGCGGGTAACTCACGTTTTATAAGTCGAATATTGCTCGACATGTTTCACTCCGTAACGAGGAGCATAATCATGAGCCATTCGCGTTGGCTAACCGACGCAGACTGCGGGCCGCAGCTCTCCGCGACCGCGCACTCGACGCCGGCAACAGCTGGGACTCGGACTCGACTCATTACATACGTTTCGATAAGGTAACCGTACTTTCGAAGGAAAAATTTGTAGTTCAGCGCAAAGTACGGGAGGCTATTGAAATTAGTCGTTATCCGAACTTTAACCGTGACTGTGGATGGTCTGTGCCCCCTAGTTGGAGAACTGTTTTGTGTGGTGCGTCGGCGTTTTGTGTGGACGGACCTTTGTCAACGGACGTAGTAAGTGTAGTGTGCAACCCTACTATTGACAATATTGCTGAAAATGAGGGTAGTTTCTCGCCTCCCCGCCCTCAGCTGTTGCCGGCGTCGAGTGCGCGGTCGCGGAGAGCTGCGGCCCGCAGTCTGCGTCGGTTAGCCAACGCGAATGGCTCATGATTATGCTCCTCGTTACGGAGTGAAACATGTCGAGCAATATTCGACTTATAAAACGTGAGTTACCCGCTTTTATACAATTAATATGTTTCAATCTCACGATAGTTTTGTGTTTAAGATGGTGTGTTCCTTTTACAGATTAGCCCATACATGAACAGGGTGTTGCGGGGAAAAGTAATAGAAACCTATGTAAGAGGGCAACTCGTGTATGCCGACGATCAACTCGTAGGGGAGCCGACAGGACAATTGCTGCTTAATGATTTGTAAAATACAATAAATTGTATTGTAATAGGAGTAATATGTGCAAAAAATCGTTTTATTTCTAACCACATCACTTATACTAGCTGACAAAATATTGGCTAAATACGAACCTGGGGCGCTACTGCGAAAAACGATATTCGTAAATTTCGAACGATTGGCTCATTGATGGTACCGCGAACATCGAAGTTCGTATACATATTTCGGGCACCTTTCTCCTTTACTCCAATTAAGGCTCCATGAGAGTTTTTTTTTTTTTTTTTTTTTTTTTTCTTTTTCTTTTTTTTTTTTATATAAAAGACTGACCAGCGTTTGACCTCAGTCGCACCTGATGGAAAGTGACGACGAGGTCGAGGGTGTAGCACGCTGGTTCAGTAACAGCCTATTCACTCTTGCCTTGAAAAGACCCAAATTATATCTTACCGGGAATACAGACGAAGGGAGCGAATTCCATTCCTTAGCAGTCCGCATTAGGAAGGTAGAAGCGAATCGCTTCGTGCGAATGAATGGAATATTCACAACGTAAGGATGAAACCGCTCCCCTCGTCTGGACGTCCGGTGGAGGAACGGAGATGGCGGAATTAAATCGTGCAGTTCCTGTGCACACTCTCCAAAATGTATCCTGTAAAACACAGACAAACTAGCAACCCTGCGACGGTGCTCAAGGCTTTGTAACCTTACACTGAGTAATTCAGGATCGCCAATGAGTTTGCGAGCACGGTGCTCTATTGAATCCAAAGCGGCCAGCTGATACTTGGCAGACCCGTCCCAAAGATGGCAACAGTACTCCATGCACGATCGAACCTGAGCTTGGTAAAGTGTTAGAAGCTGTTCCGGCGTGAAGTACTGCTTCACCCTGTGTAAGACCCCAAGTTTTTTAGCAGCGGATTTCGCTTTGGCCTCAATAGTGGCACCGAAGTTCAGCTTAGTAGTTAATTTCAGCCCAAGTAGTTCGAGGTGGTCCGAAATTGCTAATGAAACATTCTGGAAAGCAGGAGCCAAGTTAAAAGGGCTCCTTTTGGCTGTGAATAAACACGCCTGTGTCTTGGAAGCGTTAAACCTGACCAAGTTGGCTTCGCCCCACTCGTCAACGGCCTTCAAGGTCAGGTTCGTTCGCTCAACCAAAGCTTCCCTAAAGGATTCGGTCTCTCCACTAGTAGTTTGGGCCTCAGGAATATATCTCTCAGTCACCGTGCTGTCGTCTGCATACCCAAAGATACCGGGCTTTAGCAAATCGTTTATATGCAGCAAAAGAGGGTAGCTGAAAGAACTGAACCCTGAGGCACTCCGGCATTAATTGCAACGCGATCCGATGAGCAACCATCCACTACGACCCTAATAGATCGCTGCCTCAGGAAATCAGAAATCCAAGAGCACAAACCAGCAGAGATTCCGTACGCAGAGAGCTTGCCCAGAAGGCCGTCATGCCAAACCCTATCAAAGGCCATGGAAATGTCGAGAGACACGGCGAGAGCTTCGCCGCGTTTCTCGATGGCCTCGCTCAAATGTGGGTAGCGTACACTAGAAGGTCCCCAGTAGACCGCTTTCGGCGGAAGCCGTATTGCCGGTCGCTAAGGAGATCGTTACCTTCAAGATACGCAAGGAGCTTGTTGTTCAATACACGTTCCATAATCTTGCAGAGTATGGAAGTGATTGCAATGGGACGATAATTCGATGGGTCCGCACGGCTACCCTTCTTAGGCACAGGCTGCACGTTAGCAAGCTTCCACGCTTCGGGAACTTTTCTCGACTTTAGGGAAAGACGAAACAGGCGCGTCAAAACAGGAGACAACTCAGGGGCACACGTTTTTAAAACGACTGCTGGGATACCGTCGGGACCACTAGCCTTATTCACATTTAGACAGCGTAGTGACTTCAGTACTTCCCTTTGATGAATACGCACCTCTGGCATTGATACTTCGCAGCGGGGCAAAGAAGGAGGCATGGCACTACCAGCGTCTAAATGTGAATTTTCCGCAAATAGAGAGGCAAACAAGTTCGCCTTCTCTTCCGCAGTGTGGGCCAGTGAACCGTCCGGTTTCAGCAGTGGAGGTAGTGATGGGCGACAGAAATTCAACTCAGCCGATTTCGCGAGAGACCAAAACGCTTTGCTCCCAGATGGGTATGCAGCAAGTTTGGCCCCGACACGACGAACATGGAGGAATCGAGCTTTCTGCATGACCTTCTTGCAGTACTTGGCAGCTTTGTTATAGGACTGTTTCTTTACGTGTACATCCGGAGCTTTACAACTACGAGCATCAACCCATGATAAATACGCCACGTGCTTAAGCGCTTCCGCCTGAGCACACTCAGCATTAAACCACGGGCGAGCTGCGCCACCAACAGCTACGTCGGAGTAGGGGATGTAATATTCCATACCCCGACGCAACACATCAGTGACAGCTGCTGCACAGCTCGACGGATCATCACTATTGAAACAGGTTGGCAGCCAAGGATATGATGCAAAGAAATGGCGCATCTCATCCCAATCTGCTGACTTGTATCGCCACACACGGCGCATGCCCTTCGGGCTAAGGACAGGAGGTGAGTGGTGCGACACAGATTTCACCAGACAGTGGTCAGAAGTTCCCAACGGGGATGACACTGACACGTTGTATCTGTCCGGATCGGTAGTCAACAGAAGGTCCAGGCAATTAGGCGTGTGACTCGCAACATCCGGAATGCGGGTGGGTTGGTCGACCAGCTGAGAGAGATCCAGCGATAACGCAAACTTGCGTGCCTCTCTCCCTGCATGGTCAGTGAACTGGTATGGGCACAGCCACTCCTCGTGATGAGCGTTAAAGTCCCCCAGAAAAACCAATTGCGCACTCGGGTACCGTTGCTGAGCCACACCCGCCGCATCACTAAGTTGTTTAAAGAGCCTGGTTGTCTCCTGGTCACCGCTGTGCGATCGGTAAACCACGGCGTAAACAATTTGTTCAACGCCGAGGTCCACCAGAAGCCATAAAGAGGAAAGGTTACGGTCCTCAAGGTTACGGAGACGCCGATAACAGATGTCATCGCGAATATACACGCACACGCCAGCCTTTTGCACAAAAGAGTGCTCCAGGGCATATCCCGGGTAGTGCAGATACGACGCGTCCATGGGACATCTGATCTGCGTCTCGGTGAGGCAGAGCAAGTGGGGCTTCTCAGTCTCGAGATGGTGGTGGACTGGCACGAGATTAGAGTGCAAGCCTCGGATGTTCGAGAGGTGCACTTTAAAGGAGAGGATGTGCTTCCGCTGTGAACACTTGCTCGATTGTTTGACTTTAGCCATATATTTAAGTGTGAATAGGCGGGGAAGGCGGCAGTTGAACAGGTGCAAAGCTGCTCACCCAGCAGCACACAAACAGTCTGCCACACATTGGAGGCCTGGTCTGGAGACTGCGGGGACGCCCGAACCCCCCCGAAGACAGCTGTCGGGTCCTCTCTCCGGTCGCAAACCGGCACTACAGCACATCTCCGGGATTTTTCACAGTTGGCGGGGCAGCCTTTCGGGGTTAGCTAAGTCCCTACTTGGGCCCCCAACTACCTGCGGTCGGCCAGCGGAGAACCGTGCTTCGGATCCCGCTACCCTCCGCGACCAGGCATCCGGTGCAACAAACAGATGGTACTGAAACCGGCTTGCAAGCAGAGCAATACCGTTCAGACCCGCCTTCCCAAAAATGGCTGCTACTGTCTTCATGCCGGAACATGATCCGAAGATCATTTAGCGACATGGCTTAGACAGCAGGGTGGTGACAAGCCGCGGCTATAAAGCCTACCACCAGAGAATGCTGGTCATTTGGCGCTACCCAGGGGACACGTGTGGGTATCTAGAGCTAAAGCCCACGGACGCGACAACAGCTTTATCCCCCAAAAGAGAGAGAGTGACAGAGACAATCGTCTGAAATTTACGAATATCGTTTTATGCTGCAGAAATAATGAATCGGACCCATAAATGTATTGTATTACCTAATTACCTATAACAAGATTGAGCAGCGGCGCTACCGCAAAAAACGATATGACAGTACTGCAGACCTTTATCTCTTTCTATTATTCTACCGCCACAAATTCGCACGAGCAGCGAGGTGAATAACGAGGCGAAACACGAGCACGCATGTGTACGCGGATATCTCGCTATTCCTCTCGTCCCTCGCATCGCGTTTTTGTATAGGCAAAATTTCGTCGGACTTTTCGAACTTTCGACGAATAGCGAGGCGAGTGACGAGCAAGCATGTCTGATCGCGGAGTCAGGGTTAATTTTCAAAATTAGGAATGCACATCCAATTCAATACAAAACTAGAGGCATATTTAATTTACTACGAGAACTGGTATGGTATGTATGAACGTATGATCTTATTATGACTTGGATGACAGCACTTAAGATTAACGTAACTACGTCCGAAATTTACGTACTACGTCGTCTCTCTCTCAGTCTCCTGACGACTAATTGGGATAAAAGAGAAAGATGCTCGAAATAGACGAACTTCGAAGTTCGCGGTACCGGGCCTGAGGTCTGTGTATACATTGGTGTACATGTACCAAACCGTCCTTCTCGGCTCGTTTTTTTCCTTCATGTTGGGCGATCGAAAGTAAACCTTAATTATACAGTAATTAAGCACATTATATTTTTGCTATTTTAATTCAAAACTTCTTCCAGTATGTATTAAAATTCCTTGATCGGACATGGATCGGACTGACAGTGAGTGTGCTCAAAACGCGAATCGGACAACGGCTTAAAGTAAGTAAAAAAAAATATGGATCACATTTGTTGTTATGGCAGCATTGTATAATCCTTCAGATTCAGACATCAACTGCCCCATGAGAAGTTCAAATTATGTATGTTTAAATAATTGTTTGCATTAAGAACCTCATAATATTATCTTAATGTTTCCTAGTAAATACATATATGCCAGTTAGAGATCAATAAGTTGAATGTGATAATTATTAAAAGGTAATGTTGATTCTAATTGACAGTTTGTGAGGGTCAAACTAACCTAAAAAGTAAAAACAAAAAATATGTTTCATGATTTGTTTGTGATATGGTGCCTTTACTTCGTAGATGCCAAGTGCTGTGGGCATAGTTGATACTTCGCAGTCCTCGCACCCTGCCAACAATATCAAGATGCAACTTGAGTGCTTAGAATTAGCCGGATGCACCCTGGACCGGCACATAAACGCCGACAATTCGCGCCCTTCCTTCTTAGAGGTAGGTTCTGGCCGTTGGTGAAGAATTGTAATACTATTTCAGTGATTATAGATTTTTCTACTTTCATAAGTGAGTTTACGAAAAGGCGTGACTTGGTATTGCAGCTGTAACGTGTAATGTATCACTTACTATAGGTATGTAAAATATTATAATTTTTCTTCTTGTATCCTGTAGATAACTGGAATTGCAGCACAGAGAGTACCAACATGCAGTGGACTAAATGCTGGGGACTACAGAAACCTTGCTGCTCTTCTCAATCATCCAAATTTGTCTCAGCTGAAGACACTCAACAAAGTTCCACTGCCATCAGAAATTATGGAACACTTTGCGCGTATCCTTTTCCATTGTTTTTCTATCTTATTTAATATCTACATATTGTAAACAATGTATATCTGTAAGTGCTAACTACAACATAATGTTTTATATATATTTATGTAAAAAAACTGCAGTGCAGAGATGACACCGGACCCCATGATATAACATCTTCCCAGCCTAAAAATCTGATATGCCTTTAGTACATCAAATGTATCAAAAACAGTCATTTGTTATATTTTCCTTTTTCAAAAAATTTTGTCTGTGGCGGTGAACAACTATTTCAGTATGTGTTGTTGTAATGTGATGACTAGGGTTCGGACAAGTCATCGCAAAACAATCACAAGACGGTTATAGAACAAGATCAATAGAATCGCGAATTATGTACAATATTATTTAATTATATTTTTCAATGACATTTATTACTGCAACCCAGAATTCACCATGAAGCGTGAATTATTGAGTTGATGCCATGGAATATTAGCAGAAATTAAGAACATTAACAAATTGATGCAAAAAGTTTCATAAGAAATTTCTAGCGGAGCTGTCTTCAATTTGTGATTTTTTGACCTAATATGTTTATCAATAAGTTGTTTATCTATTATCTTTCTTTAACTGTTTAATACGAATGTCACATGCTGTACACAATATTTCCTTGACATTTTATTGATAACAGAGCTCGGGGTAATCCTTAATCTACTTGTAAATTGTATTTATTTGCACCATATTTAAAAGATTTAGAAATAACCATAAAAAACAAATAATTGTATTAGTTTACATTGTCCCCATAACACTGTTACAAGCATGCCACTTTAACAAATCCATGACAGACATGCGACTAAAAAGGTCAAATGTTAAATTACGATAATAATATATCAGCTTTAGTTAATAACAATCTTAAGTCGCGACTCTATAATAGTCTTGTCCCATGTCCATATCAGTTTCTGCGATGACTTGTCCGAACCCTGGTGATGACACTCCTCTCGTGTCATAATATGCCACATGTTAAAAGCATTGATGACTCACAAAACACAATAAATTCATCATGCTCAACTCTTCATTACATTTCTTCTTCTTCTTACTTGAATTTTAATTAATTCAAATGTCATTATATATTATTGACTATATTTATATACCTATCCTTAAACCATTTACCAGATATGCAGTGCCATTGTTTAATGGGAGTATTTCCAGAAATAAGCAGAGTTTGGCTTACAATAGACAGCAACATCTATGTATGGGCCTTTGAGCATGGCAGTGATGTGGCTTATTTTGATGGGCTCGGAGAGACCATAGTCAGTGTGGGGCTGATCAAACCCAAGCCTGGAGTGTTCCAAAACTTTGTTAAATACTTGCTAGTGCTAACCACAACTGTTGAAATTGTAGTTTTAGGTAAGTCATTTAGGTTTTTTTATTATTCCAATAAAAAACTAAATCATATCCAGCTATAATTGACACTTGTACAAGCAAACAGACTTATATTGTAGAAAGCCCTATAGAGCAAAGGCAAGGTCAATAGAAATTGCTCAACACATAGAGTTATATTATCTACTTGTTTTTATACTTTTAGTTTTAAATGTTTAACATATACATTTTATTTCTTGCAGGAGTAACATTTTCCTCAAGCAAAAATGAAGGTGATAGTTTTGAGGAAATGCATTTAGTTCCCGAGCCAGTATTTGTCCTGCCCACAGATGGTGTATCAATGATGTCAGTCAAATCAACTGCTAATGGTCGCATTTTTATGGGTGGCAAAGATGGGTGTCTTTATGAGATAACATACCAAGTAAGTAATGAAGTATTTTTAGTTTCTAATTAGAATTCTTCTAATCACATTAACCCTTATTTATGTTAACTTCATTTATTAATGTGAAATTTATTAATACAGAATCGAAAAGCTCAAAGCAATTTTTTGCATAGCATAGCTGTCTTTATATCATTCTTTAAAGTCCCAGTAGAAATGGTTAATTTTAGTATTAGAATTTGTTTTAGTGTTTGATTTTACTATAAATCTATACAGTCAAATATGTTTAAATTTTCTTAAACAATCTACTAAAAACTTACATATTGTGAACTTATTCAAAAGTAACTGTTTAATCTAAATTAAAAGTAAAATTTAGTAATACATTAAAATTAAACAACTTATTTTAATTAGGGCTATGTTATTATATGTAAGAAAGCCATGTTTTTTATTCATTTTATTTATTTATGGAAAATAATAATTGTTTAATGATAAATTTATTATTTCAGGCTCAATTAGGATGGTTTGGTAAACACTGTCAAAAGATAAACCATTCAACTAGTGCCCTTTCATTCCTGGTGCCATCCTTCTTAAATGCGGCTCTGTATGACGAAGACCCTATTGTTAAAATTGAAGTGGACAATTCTCGTAATATTTTGTACACATTGAGTGAGAAAGGATGCATAGAAATGTTTGATTTGGGCCAAAAGGGTGACAGTCTTAGCAGAGTAGTGAGGCTGACTCAACACAAAATGGTGTCTTCAGCAGTTGATATAGTGAAGTAAGTAAAGTTTTCAGTGCAGGGCTCATAGATACTAAAATTTACAAAGAGTCATTTGTTATAGTTTATGAGTTTTATGACAAAGATTTATATTTTGCAAAATGTACCTTATAAGGTGTATTTTTGAATATTTTTTACAGTCATCCACCCCTTTTATACATTCAAATAATTACAGCAGTTCTTAAATGTAATTATGATGAGATGATCATACATCACTTGCAATATAAAAACCTTTGTAGGTACTCCAGTGTTTATTTTCGTGATTTCAGAACTCTTGAACCAAGTAATTTCAAACCTGTGATAGCCATCTCGGCAGTTGATGAGTCAGAATCTGAACAGTTCAATTTAGTGGCCGTGACGCAAGCTGGGGCACGGTTGTACTTTACCACTGAAACTGGAGAGTGAGTATTTACTTTTTATTTAAATGTATTCCGTAAATAATTGTTATTGTGCCACAAGTGATCATGATTCCTAAGCCCGGTAAACCACCAGAGGAGCCCTCATCCTACAGACCGATTAGTCTTCTACCTCTGCTAGGAAAACTTTTTGAAAAGATTATCCTGAACAGAATGCGTCCACATTTGGATACCATTCTACCTGAGCATCAATTTGGGTTTAGGCAAAAGCATTCCACCATAGAGCAGGTACATCGGCTCACAGACACCATTAGCCACACTTTAGAGGCTAAGAAATACTGCTCAGCGGTTTTCCTGGACATAAGCCAAGCTTTTGATAGAGTTTGGCATGATGGTCAGTTATTCAAGATAAAAAGATATTTACCACATTCCTTCTACCTCATATTGAAGAGCTACTTAAACAGAAGATGTTTTGAAGTCAAATACAACAACATAACGTCTGATTTGTACGAAATTCGGTCGGGCGTGCCTCAAGGCAGCATCCTGGGACCAGTACTGTATCTTATATTTACAGCTGATATCCCAACAGATGATAATACTCTTATCGCCACATATGCTGACGACACAGCAATATTGTCAATGGATGCAAATCCGGATATTGCATCATCAAATCTGCAGAATCACATAACTGAAATCGAATACTGGATGAAGATCTGGAGAATAAAAACAAATCAAGGCAAATCTTCACATGTTACCTTTACCCTAAGGAAAGGTGACTGCCCACCAATCATATTAAATGGAGAACATATCCCACATTATGATAATGCCAAATATCTGGGCATGCATCTGGACAGAAGGCTGACATGGCAGAAACATATCTGGAGTAAAAGAAAATACCTAGACTCGAAACTCAGAGAGATGTACTGGCTGATTGGCGGAAAGTCCCAGCTCACAAATGAAAGTAAATTGGCAGTCTACAAAACCATATTAAAGCCGGTTTGGACTTACGGAATAGAACTCTGGGGCTCAGCAAGTAATAGTAACATTGAGATCCTGGAAAGGTTTCAATCTAAAGCTATCCGATCTATGTTCAATATACCAAAATGCATCCATAATAAATATGTTATGCGCGACCTGGGGCTAAAAACTGTTAAACAACAAATCGCCATATGCAGTGAAAACTATCAGCAAAAGCTTGTCAACCATGTAAATGCTCTGGCTTCCAAACTTTCGGGATCTGGAAGCATCAAACATACAAGACTGAGGAGGAATAGTGTTCCAAGCCTTCTAATCAGATTCTCAAAAGAATAGTGTGAAAGACCAATGGGCTCTTTCCACTGAAAATATGTCAAAAGAAGCAGACACTTGTCAAACAAACGAGCAGCTAAATGTCAATGACAGATTGCTGTGTGGAGCAGCATACAGAAAAAAAAAAAAAAACAAAATTATGCCACAAAAAGCTCAATAAGTTTTGTGGGTGTTAGAAGGCTATACGTATATACATTACATTGATAGGTATGTAACATATTTAAAAATAATTAACAGTTTACAAAATTAATAATAGTGTATGTTTTGTGTATGTGTTTATATAAACTATTGAATGTTATAAAAACACTCGTCTGTAAGCTATAGCGACTGCTTACCATCAGGCGACCACCCTCGTAGTATTAAAAAGGGTTCGAATTTATAGGGCCTATCAACTTTTTTATTAACCCTGTATCACCAATTACGTATTAACGCTTAGCTTCAAATGCGCCTTCATTGCTTTGGATAAGTTTTTACGTTTAATGATTATGTTAAAAAAAAGGAATTGTTAACCCCTACTTGGGGCTTAGACGATCTGGTTAAAAGTCCATACAAAGGGTCATGGCCATGAAATAGCCTGGTGAACAAGCTAGACATTGATGTATGTACATATTCAATTGTGAAGTCCATACTATTAGGCGAAGTTTAGTAGTTCAAGGTTTTGAATAAACTGTTTTCATATTATTCACTAGTTGTAAGGTGTTTTCAAATTAAAAAAAAAAACACAATCTAAGTAATCTATGTGTAATTTGGTAGCAATCTTAATTATGTTACGTTACGTGTTGCTGTGTCGGAGCGTCCACACATATAATTTAAGTAAAACTTGAATGTATTAATCTGTATCTATAAGTGTGATCCTGTAATTGGTTATCCATCTTTATTCATATTTGTTATTCTGTTTTGACAGTTGTTGGATTACCGAAAATAAATTAAAATTAAAAACATTTTCTTCTTTGTAGTGGTGGACAAGGAAGTCCCTTGCGGCCGCAGTACCTCACTCTGCTGCACGTGCGGCTGCCCCCGGGCTTCACACCCAACGCCTCAGTGCTCAAGCCCAAACAAGTTCACAGTGCCGTGTATGAAAATGGTAATTTATATGTATACAACTAGATCTTTTCCATGGTTTTCCTCTTAACTATCCCCGTTCATTCTTGTTCTATATTATGAGATTATGACAATATAACTTGTTATCTAAATGATCAAGGTGAGATGACCTTATAATTTACTGTTCTAAATAAATGTGTTGGAAAAAAACTTGTTATTAACTTGCACCTATCTTGATACAGGAACATTGCTCATGGTGTGCTCTGCCGGCGGGGGCGAGGCGGAGACGCTGTGGTGCCTGTCCCGCGCCATCCCCGGGGCAGGCTTCAGCGAGGCCCACACCCTGCTCGCACTGGACGGGCCCGCCTGGGCGCTGACGGCTCTGCCCTCCCTCCAGACCGCACATCTATCCCCAGCTTTACTGATGAAAAAAGGTATGCAATATTCCATCTGTGGCATATGGTAATTTTTGTCCTCTATTTTAGGATTCCTTCAGAGTACCGAATGCCGTACTCGTTAATGACGGGTGCACGAGAATTCAATTTTTCGTAAGAACAGTAATTGTAATTGCTCTCAGAGTTTTGTCCACATGGGCGGCAAAGCGCGAGGTCTGTTTTGCCCCTATGTGGCATTTCAGAGGCCCCAATATTTTTTTAAACAATAATTAGAATGTTATATATTTATAAGGATGTAATTATATTTGGAAAACCATATATTAAAACCTTTAACCAACGGTACAGCAGATTAACTCGACAATTTACTTTACGTCACACTGGGCGGTAAGCGAGATTTACCGCCCTAGGGCGCGACGGAAAATCTCGGTTTACACCCAGACGAAGACGTAAAACTATGTACGCACTACGGGCGGTAATAGAGAAGGCCTCAGATCGCTTATTTATGGCCCTCACCTCCAGTTCGGGCCACAAATACCCGCGATCTGAGTCATTATTTGTTTTATCGCCCTGGGTGCGTAATATACTATTAAAGTTTGATTGCCCCAAACTAGTCACGTTAAGTGCACATGTTGTACCGTTCGGGATGTCGCAGACCCTGGAGCGTGTCCCGCTGGGCCGTGGTGACGGGCTGCGGCGCGGCGAGCGTGGCGGCGGGCGCGGCGCCCGACGTGCTGCGCGCGCTGCTGCGCGACTGCCGCGGGCCCGACGCGCAGCCCGTCAAGGACTTCTTCCAGGTGAGCCACGATCTAACCAGTTATGCCGATTTACCATAATTCGTATACCACACGTATTCTCCTATATTGATGCGGACTTACAGAGGTCTCCTCCCCGTGAACGGGTAATGCGTGTGAAATTTTATAAACTAGTCACAAACGGCTTGACATCCCAATTTCCACGTGTTATTTTTAACCGACTTAAAAAAGGAGGAGGTTATATGTTTGTTTGTTATATGTATGTATTTTTCCAATGTTTAACGTTGTATTGTTTGTTTTTTTTAAGTTGCACGGCGTAGAACAAGCGTGCGCCTGCGCGCTATACTTGGCGTGCGAAGAAACCAACAGTGGAGACATGTCCATCAGCGAGTGGGCGACACGCGCGTTCTTCCTCTATGGCGGGCAGGTCACCCAACACCAGCAGCCCATGTTCCAGCCCAACTCGCAAATGGCGTCCACGATAGGTCTGCAACCAAAGGAAACTCTAAAAATGAACAGCTAATGAATAATAACTGAATGTTTTAAATTTTTATTTTTATTTTTCTCATTTTAGCGTCACCGAAATTCTCGCCACGTCAAATGTCGACGCCCATGAACGCGCCAAAGGGCCGGCCCAGTCAGTTCCTACAAAGTCCAACCGGCAATTTAAACCAGTCATACCAACAGAACCAACTCAACCGCTCCTACCCGCGTTCGCCAGGTCAACAAGTGATGTCACAGTACCCTCAGAGTCCGGGCTTCAACCAAAGTTTTGGGGCGAATGTAACCCAACAAGTGAGGGACCCCAGCTACCCTATCCAGTTTGAGTTCAGCGCAAAACACAATGGAGCTTATATTTATGTTGGGAAAATTTTGTCACCCATTTGGAACCAGAAATGCGTTTCGAAATCGCAAACACCTGATAAAAAGGAATTTGTAAGTACTTTTCTCATTAACAAGGATTACTAGATATAGGTATTTAATGATTACAGAATGAAAGAGTGGCGTATAGTAGTCTTTACGAAAGAAAATGTGTAGCAAGAGCGGAACACGCCGTTGTGCCTACCTTTTAAGGTGTTCTCGGGCCCTTAACGCTCATAAGCGTAAAGCTGAGATTTTAGCCGAGTCGCACACGAATTACTATTACGTCATAATGCGTAATAAAATTGGATTGTAGTCCTGGGACAGATTTATAAATGATGAAATGTTTAATTAGTTAATTTAAGTGAGCACTGACACAGTTTTCAAGTGTAAGTAACATAATACATATATAGACTAGTCTGAAATAATAAATTTGAATAATAGGATACAGTATTTGTTGAGATAGAATGAGAGAGCTATGGTTGGCATTCGTTTACCAACTAGGAAGTCGCGGGTTGAGGATAGTGTGTAATGAATTAGTTTTGTAGATGTCCAGCCGGGTGACGGGCGAGGATTGCGCCTACATCGTGCAGAAGTTGCAGCGCGTGGCTGCCTTCCTCCAACGCGCCGTGCCTTCGCAACACTCTGACGAAAACTCATCCTTGCACGCCTTGAGACTTTTTGTCAGTGAGTACCTACAGTCGCTAATAGCTGACCCTTTATGGCGTAAGACGCGATTTTGACAATGCATATATGTGGAAGATGATGCCGAACATTTTTCAATATTGACTTGATTTACAATAGAAACAATTTTCCACATTTATTTATTCATTTTTTGGAACAACTTATGTTTCCAGTCATTCAGAATGGATTGACTGCTAATAATTCCATTATAATTAATTTTAAATGTGATGGTTATGATTCATCTCGGAGTCTAGACGATTATGTTACGAGATGAATTTAAAAAACTCGCGCGTAGCGATTAAACATACGTATTATTTTTCTTACTCAGGAATTTGGTAATTTAATGTTGTAGCAATGGCGATAGAAATGCTTAGCCTGTGGAAGGTACTGTGTGAGCACCAGTTCCACGTGGTCGCGGCGACGCTCCCCCCGGAGCAACAGAGTGCACTGCAGGCCGCCAGCTTCAGGTTTGTACAAACCACGATTTGTTATTTAGTTATCTTATTATATATATTTCTAGTACTTAACATTTAAGAATTCGGCAGAATATACCTACATATTGTTTTCGGCGCCACGATAATTATTGATAAAATAAACGAACGAATAACAAATTGTATCCACTTGTTGACCACGAAGGCTTCGAATTGTTGCAAACGTGGGGATGTAATTTAAATTTAGTATACGCGATAGATAGTCTATTTTAGTTTATTTTTTATTCTACAGGGGTCGTGCACAAGCCAAATCTAAACCCCAATTGAATTGATTGTAAGTTTAAAAACGATTTCGAATGACAGGGAACTGTTGGTCGGCGGGCAGGAGGTGGCGTGCCTGTTGCTCGGTGCTCTGGTGGCCGGCTACCTGCGAGACAACGCGTCCGTCGACGGCATCTCCCACAAGCTGAGGCAGCTGTGTCCCACGTTGTACAGACAGGAAGATGCTACTTGTTCTAAGGTATTTTTAATCTCATCCAACAGACATTCACAGCTAGACAAGACACCTGAAGATCGCTCAAACGTCCGGACTTGCGCTGTTTGCCTCCTGCCAGAAACTCTCGGCATTAGGTGGTCGGATCATAATATGTTTAATTACAGTTGGATCACTGTTTAAATATCTGAGTAAACAAGCGTTTATTGTCATTTAAAATATTTTTTTAATTTTCGAGATTAATTATTCTCTTATTTCAGGCTAATGAATTACTAATATTCGCCAAGCAACAGAAGAATCCTGCAGAAAGAGAAGAAATGCTTCAAACTGCTTTGAAACTTTGCAAGGTATGACTTAAATATAACTATGAAGTTATATTTTATTAAGTACTTTTAAATAAAAACTACGTAAAATCTTTAATTTTATATACTGTAACTGACATATTTCCACAGCATCCATTTTATCACAAAACTGACAGTAACATGTAATTTAAACATAAGTAAAATCTCGCTGTAATGTACGTGTTCAGAATTCAGATCTTGAAAACGCGCTGATAAAGAGTTTGCTTGTAAAAGGATTGTTGTGTCTTACGAACACTTAAGTACGATTCACGCTTGCGATGCAGGTGCCGGAAATTGACGGAACGCACTCGGCTCCACTTGACCCGTGTCTGTTTTTTTTTTTTTAATACTACGACGGTGGCAAAAAAGCAAACGGCAAGACCATGAGACCGTTAATTATAATTTCGACGTGTTCCGTCATGTTCTCAGGACGTAGCCCCTAACGTGAACCTGCCGCTAGTGTGCTCGAAGCTGGTGTCGGCGGGCTTCTACTCCGGCGTGGTGGACCTCTGTGCCGCGTGCGCCTGCAAGCTGGACCCGCAGGACAAGGCGTTGCATTTCTACAGGAGCGACCAGCCGTCCCAGGACCGCGAGGGACAACTTGTTTACTACAGGAGGTACATATACACCTAGTTTTAGCCCGTACGCAGCTTTTTAACCTTTTGAACGCTTTTTCTCTCGCGTCGAAATGTGACGTGACGCCAGTGCTAGTGAAGAACTAGAGAGAGATTATCTTTCTACCAGCAGGAAAATTGCTTTGGCAGGGTCCGCCATAACAACTATAGGCGACGGAGACGTCGTGGGCACGCCAACGCACGACACACTAACGGCCCGGCCACGACATTGCGCGACTTGCGGCGCGGCAAGCGTTTTATCTGTTCGTTGCGCGGTCATGACGCTCAATGCACTGCGGTTAATTGGGATCACACGCAATGAACACAAAACGCTTGCGAATGTCGTGGCCGGGCAGTAAGGCGTTATTGGCGTTCAAGGGGTTAATCTTTTGAGTACTACAGGCCTAGCCGTCAACGGTTACAACTAAAAATGAGCCTTCAGACATTCCGGTACGTAAAAGCCGTGGCTGTCAAAAGAATGAATTAATCGTAAATTATTTGCCGCAATCGGGTAAATTAGTTATGAAAGCAACTTGGGCCGATATGCCAGTGTCGCGGGATCATTGTCATTAGGTCGCGGGAATCCACTGGATGCAGGTGGCGCTAAACCGGGCACTGTGTGTCGCTTTGTGGGAGGCCTATATCCAGCAGGTGACGTCCTTCAGCTGATATGATGATGACGTGGATGATATTTTCATCTTAATCTAGACGCCCAAAGATCAAAAGCTGCCAATTCAGATGTAATTTCGATTAGCCGCCATTAAAATTCGAAAAGACATTGAGCAGAAGACTTTTTAACAGGCCTTGGCGCTTGTAGAGGATAGGGTTAACACTACAGCAGGACATTAAAAATAATTTGTTTGAATATAAACCATAACGAAACCTGTAGTCAATGTTTGTAAGTACCTTATTGCTATTAACATGCATATCTTATCTTAATTTAGCTTTCTATTTGTTCTAGAATGGAAATATACCGCGAGGTGTGCAATGCTCTAGAGAGATTGTACGAGAGCAGCTCCGACAACAACGCCAATGAGAGTGGTGTACTGAACACTTCTCAAGGCCACTCTGCTAATGACAATACACTTAACATGTCTGCCGCTGACGCCAACTTTCAGGTAATATTATTCCACACTTCCTTAATTTACATGTAAACGACATTCACATAGCTATTGCATAACGGCACTATTTGATATTATTATAATTAATTGCGGAAACCCGATTCCTTAATCGTAGACGTAGAAAACGAGAACCCTTCTAGGACTTTTCTGCCATTATAGGTAGGTTTATTACATTAACTCAGTGTTTCCGAACTCTTAGTTGTGTATGGCTGCAGGACTGAAGTAATATTATAGTGACCACCAAAATTTATACAATTTAGAGATAAGTTATTCGTTTTAACAATTTGTACAGAAAGCTAGGACCTTTCGGATACGCTTCGACTCATAAGTTTCACTCATAGTTAGCTCTCCTGTTACACGTATTCAGACCTTTTTTGACCACATCAATAAATTGGGTATTGGAGCTCAGGTAATCAAACAATGTCTACTGTTGTGATGAAATAAACTTTCTTGTGTAATAAAATTATTTATTCATTAAAGTTTCGTATACGTTTATAGGATGCTGAAGTCCTTTTCGATTCTACGAGTTATTTTTGACAAAATCCTTAGTCACGCTATAACGTTGTAGCATTATAGTGTATGATATGACGCAATAGTTTAGTGCTATAGGAGTAGTAATTCACAAGTAAACATTTGTGTAGTAACCACATGTGTTTATACTCGTCGCGGCGAATCATGATCCCTATGACACTGACAGATATTCCCACGACACAAACTTGTAGTGACGTCGCCGTTACATTAGAATCGAATTGGAGGCGTCTAAAAATGCCGTTGTTTTTTTATTTTAGGTAGATATATGCCATTACAATGATTTTCCGTTCGAATTGTAACCATTCTTAACATTTACAAGAAATTATCTCAATCAGATTTACGCCCTGCAAAACTTACTCCGTTTGGAAGATATCGACTAGTGCAAACAGTATCAAAAACAAATGTCGATAATGGAAACGAGTGTACAAAATAAATAGTACGTTTTCACTGTCCGATGTACCTATGTATAATCGTTTTCAGTTATACATATAGTAAAGGTATTTTGATATTATGCAATTTTTTAGGATAGCACTTATTTATGATGGATTTTTATTTTTACATTCGTTAAGCGTGACGTAAAATATTAGATGCTAAATGTTAAAAAGTTACATTTCTCGGCCAAAAAACTTAAATCATGATTATAACAACCATAAGAAATGCAGATTATATTTTATAAATCATGTTTACCAACGTGGCTGAATTCAAGTCACGCCTTTGCCTATAAAAAAGTTAAGTTACATCGACACGACGCATCACTAACATGAATTGTCATAGGGATCATGATTCGGCGCGAGGAGTATAAACACTTCGAAATTAGGATGCTAAGAAGGTACCCCTGTCTAATTAAAGTATGCCGCGATAGCTTATTTGATTTTATTTACAGGGAAGGAAGCTGGTTTGGGAGTGCCTTTCGCGCGATGACGAGTTACTACATGTGGCGGTGTACGAATGGCTAGTCAGCAAGAACTTAGGTTCAGGTAAGGACGATATGGGCGGTGAATATTGTTTTATTTTACAATAATTAGGCTGAGTATTTCTTCACTTAATCAGTGTTTCGAAGTAAACGACGGAGTAGTCCCTTTACCATTTTTTTACATTAGTACTTAATATGGCGTAAGGGTGCCATATTAATATTTAGTGGTTTCAGAATTATTGTCACTGGGCACGGCGCCGCCGGACTCGCTCCGCACGTACTTGAACGCAGCGGCGCGGACGGCGGCGCCCCCCGCGGCGCTGCACCTGCTGGACCTGCTGTGGAAGGTTCTGGAGAAGAGCGGCGACCATCTCGGCGCTGCCTCCGTGCTCGAGGGGCTCGCTACCAGACCGGGGTGAGTCTATGAATTGTGTGCCCTTGTTTTTATCACCCTTGACGCTGACGCTGACGCTGACTGAGGGTGCTTACGCTGGATTCATCCTGGATACTTAAAAAGTTTTTTGTCCCGATTGGAGACCGGTTACTGACGGGAGGAATATACAGGAGGAACATAGTAGAATGTTTCAAATACCCAAAATTTTAAACATTCTTACTATGTCTATTCAGCAAGCGTAACGCCGAGTTACCAATCAAGCATCACTTCAGTAGCCTAATCTGATTCCGGATATTACACTCCCAAGAATACATGTCGTGATTTTGATCGTGGATTTTCGGTCTTTTAATTAACACCTTCGTTGCGGCAATTAGTTAACATCGTAATTAAGCATACTTGTTTGAGGCCGAATCAACCTCATGCCGCAGCGAAGGTGTTAAAAGTTGATTCGAATTATAGTTCCGGTTCCGAGCTTTCGCGGACCCACAATGCACATCCCAATAATGCACGTCCAAAGAATCCGCGGTCACTAAATGGACGCGAATTATTGAGTGAGGACGCGTATTATTTGGCCGTGGACATATATCTCGTAGATCTCGCAAATCCGAATTCGTTCGTACGTGTCAGATCGGGCGCGACGTTGGCGGCGCGCATGGCGTGGCTGTCGGCCGGCGTCGTGTGCGTGCGCGGAGCCGGCGCCGGCGGCGGCGAGCTGCTGCGGCGGCTGGAGGAGGCGGCCGAGGTGGCGCGCGTGCAGGCGCAGGTGCGCGCCGCCGCCGCCGCCCTGCCGCGCGCGCGCTGCGCCCGCCGCCGCCGCTGCTGCAGCGCCTGCACGACCAGCTGCTCGACATCACACAGGTGAGCGCACTACTCCACGCATGCGCGTTTTCGAACGCACGTTTAAGTCCACCAATCACAGGACACGACAGCAGTTGTTTTACTTGTTTTAATAATGGCGGAATGGAAAAGTTTCTCGGCGTGTAAAACTCTGTTTATTAAGACTAAATAGTGGTAAATGGTGTGATTCAATGCTTTTGTGACTTAGATATAGTGTTACGGGTGTATAAAAACTGAATAATTTAACCGGGTACGGTTTTATGTTATATTTTGTTATTGTGTACCGCCAAAGGCAGATGCCGTGGCGCCAACTTTTAAAAGGGAAGTGGATTCTTTTTTGGTGGTTTTTAAATGTTGTATATAGTAATTATAGCCAGACTATTTATGATAGTCATTAATTATTACATCTAAGGCAAAAATACTTCACAGCGGGATTGGAGGGAAAATTTAAAAACTTTTGTCGTGAAGCTGTTTTTTGAGTGGTATTTTATTTATTTCATTGCATTAGTTTGAGAAAAGCACTATACATGCCTTGCATAGGCATATAAGGGTCTTGCAGGCTTCGTATACTATCCGACGGAGTCTATACAACTCAGCCTGCAACCCCCAGTTTCCCGGCGGCTGCAGTACTGTACTAATGTTACATTACTTCGTTTCACCTTTTATTTTTATTGTATACTTGCTACATTGCCTCTAACGAAATAACATATTTTTCTAGTTATACGAAGAATACGCCGACCGGTATAACCTATGGGAGTGCAAGCTCGCCATCGTGCAGTGCTCGGGTCACAACGACGACCTGCTGGTGGAAAACATCTGGAGCAACATCCTGGCTGAGGCCGAGGCGGCCGCGCGCTCGCTCCCGTCACCTGATGACAGACTGGCCTCTGTCCTTAGCAAACTTACTAGTCTGGGACGAGAATACGTGAATACGGGTCACTGCTTCCCTCTGTGTAAGTATTAGAAATTTTATTTATTTGGAGATCCAACAGCTTTTACAAAGCGTATTAAAGATTATATAGTAGACACGAGTGACCAATTACAGGAACTCACAGGTAGTGGCAAAATACTTAATAGGTAGGTAAGGTACTAATTTTAAAGTTGCACACTCCCGCAACTACTTACGAAAATGCAAAATAAAAAAATATATAAATAAACAATTATCGCTGAAGCTGTAGTTACACATGCCTACAAAACACTTAATTATGAATAATAGTGTATAAAGATCAGAACTCAACATGTCCAACTACATTTTGTGAATGAATAACTGAATACTGCATACTGTAGGTACTTTAGGATAGTAATAACACGCTAATATACAACAGTAGTCAAAATACACGATGTTTGTGTACTGCATCGTACCTAAAGATAAGGGCGCGCTCAAAAAAATACGTTGATTCATAACTCGGCGAGTATTTTGTTTTTCTTACCTCCGGATTTCCCAAATACTTGCATAGAAATAATTCTTCCGCAATATGTAAAATCTAAGACTTATTCCACTTAGGTCAGATTTCATTTTTACATATAACAAAATTTGAGAAATTCCGTATAGGTCAAAATCTAAACTGCCGCCTTCCAAAGGCGAAGGCTTCCGAGCCTTCCAAATGGATGCCGTTACAATGGATTGATCCAAATGGAAGGCGTCCAATTATTTAGCACACTGACGATCCATCCATTTCATAAGTCAAGAGATGTTATTGCTACGTGCTAGTGTGTGCTTTATCCGTGCCGTACAAATGGATTTGTTACTACTGGGAACTGTGGTAGCCATTTATGTAAAAAGGCTTAAAAAACCAAAAAGGACGTGGACGAAGAAAGTTAAGAAAAAGGCAAAGCTACACTCATACTGAGCGTTTATAACTTGCTATAAACATGGATTATTACGATACTTCTATTACTTATAGATAAAACGAAGTCTCAGTCTGACATTTTTACCTATTATCGTGTTCGTGTCTTGATTTGGCGGCAGCGCCATGAATAAAAATGGACGTAGTTTTGCGCATCCACGGACCGTTTGGAGTGCGTCCAGGTGGCGTGGCGGACGTCCGACGTACGTTTCTAGCATTGACGGTCACTCCAAAGTCGCCACGCCAATACGTCCAAATGGCGTGGCGTGATGGAATTCAATCCGTTTGGAATTCCACGCTCAGGATGCCGTCCAAAAATCTTATACGTTTTTAACATTCACGGACGGATTTTGGAATGCAGCCACTCCATTTGGACTGTTGGATGCATCGTCAGTGGCCACCTTAAGTTTTCAGTTAGGACAGAAGTTTTTATTCCACTTATGTCACGTTCCAGTTTTTCTATATGCCATAGGACAGATATTTTTTATTCCAGTTACATCTGATTACAGCTAGAGAATCACATTTGCGTATCGCCCAATTAGCAAGTCCGCCATGAAAGTGGCCTAACACTTTCGGGTGACTATTGCTTGACATATAGAGTCTTAAGTAGTCGACCACATTTTGTGGCTGATTGTATATAAAGTTTATAGGTAAAATTTATTATTTGACTGCAGTCAAGTCAGCATGCTGTTATTATTGAAGTCCAGTCAAGTCTGTCAATACTGGTTAAATGAAGTCTAGAATACTCTTATCCGAACTAATACAATATATTAGTTCGGATTATATTATAATATTTATAATAGTCCAGATTTATGTTTGGTTTCCTCGATAGACAACTTTTAGTTTATTTTTTTAAATTGGTATCAAAGGGGAAGCTGCGCCGCGGCATAATTAGGCGGAGATGGCAGAACGATCATGACCTTTTTGAAAAGATTGGGCTAAGAAAGACAGCAGTGGGACATTAGAGGATAATAAATAAAAATTGTTGCAAATGAAATAGGTACTAAGATTGCAATACATTTTTTCTTTACAGATTTTATCGTCCGTCAAATGGAAATATTGGCATGCAAACTTCAAGCAGACCAGGGCATGGTGTTTAGGACGATCTTAAATATTGGTGTTTCAATTGAACAAGTCTTGGATATTTATATTAAGTGAGTACTTTTAGTGGAACTTATACATGCCTACGATCATGTTTAGTCAACAACATTATTATTAAGGTAGGTCAGGCATATAAGGCCCAGCTGGTTACAAGGCCCAGAAGCAAAAAATCGCATTTCCAATAGTATAATTCGTTCGACACTTCACGTACACAAAGAAGCAGTCGAGAAAACGAGCTGACAACAGCGGTTGGATTCGAACGCGCCGACATTTTGTCAGGACCTTCCAAACAGTCTTTGGGTGAGGCTGCGGCTGCGCTTGATGTAAATTTTACTAAAAGAAAATTGCGTTTTATGGAGGTTTTTGATTATGCACTGTGTTATTTTTCAATTTGGATCTAAACCTGAACTAGTAAAGAAAAAGCGAGCCCTATGGCCAGAGAAAAGTTTGGCCGCCGCAATGACTGCTGTGAGAACCGAAAGTCTTTCCCGACGAGATGCAGCTGCTAAGTACAAAATACCACGCGAACTCCCTGAAATCACTTATTAACTGGAAAATCGAATAAAACGTTGGGACGAGCACCAATCTTCGGGGTGGAGAGGATAGTTAAATTCTCGAAAAGAGGGCCACTAACATCTTAAGTAATTTGTACACAAGCATACCTACAAATTCTGTGAGAAGAGGGCATCAAGAACAATATGTTTATTTGAAATTAGCTTTTATATAAAGCCTTTAGTACAAAAAGGCCCACAAAATTATGGTTGATTGATAAATTATGAGCGGTACTTTTTTATTTTGGTAAATATTTATGTTATCAAGTGCTGTAACAAATAAAGGTTTAATTTTATGTTAGTTCTTTCTATTTTAGAGTAAAATCGTCGATTTCTGATATGTTTAGTATAATAAGGCCCAAAGGCAAATAAAAAGACAAATTATAAATATCCTCATGTTATGAAGGTACCAAATATTGTTTCATGTGTAAGTGTGACGTTAAAAAGTTTAAAAACCTGTTATTTACGTTATTATGATCAATTCTTTGGTGGGCTTTATTACCTACATAGTGTTTAATAAGGCCCAAAACAGTAGTTTAAAAAAACTTACAGTAACCTCAAATACACTAATATTTTCAGTGTTATTTTCATTTATGAAGAAATTTAAATAAACGTGTCGTCTATAGGGAATGAGTTTTACTTGTTATCCTGATTATATCGACAGATATTTCGTTTTAAATAATGGTGGGCCTTATATACCTAATCTACCTTAATATAAAAATGCCCGTATCCATATTTTAATATTTTTGTCGTTTCTACGATATTTATGACGTCATTTAATGTTTTTTGTTCATTGGTCACAATTACTCCATTTAGTCAAAGTCAAACTCAAACTGAAAAAAAAATGAATAATTTTGTTATCATGTGATTGATACTTCTTTTCAGGACACTTTTGAATTAAAATATACCCTGTATTTCGGGTTTATCATTTCAATTTACATTTATTACACATTTAAATTAATTGTAATTTACTCTTACATTAAAAGCGAGGCAGCAGTACCGGAACGTAATTTTTTTTTTGGTTTTAATGTGTCATTTATCTCATTTTAATTATCTATCGCAATTGACCTATTTATTGTTCGTGCTGCCTGCATTTAATGGTGCCCATAATTTATAGATTATTCAGATTTCTCTGTTAATATTTCTGTTAGATTCAACAGCATTCTATACAATATATTGTCATAATTTGAGTGCAAACCTGGCCGTTTCTTAGTGACTCACAAGTATAGAGCACGGACTTGCGATGGAAGTAATTTGTTTGGTCGTATGAGGAAATCAAAACATTTTGCATGAGGGTTGTGAACGTTCTTTATTGCACAATACAATAAGGCACAAATGGCGAACCTAATGCCGTAAGGCATTCTCTACCAGTCAACCGACTATCATTAGTCCAGTATCTGTTAGTCCAGCGCATAAAATGACTAGTACGCGTTTCTTGTGCTACCACGACTTCACCATAAAAGGTACGACGGCGCGCTGACCACAAAGTGCGTTACAGGTTGGTGAGCGTGAACGAGCGCGTGTGGCTGGGCAGCGGCGACGAGACTCACGTGTGCGGCGCGGCGGCGCGGCTGCTGGAGGCGGCGCGCGCCGAGCTGGCGCCGCTGGCCGCCGCCGCCCGCCGTCGCGCGCGCGCGCGCGCTGCAAGGACCTGCACGAGGCCGCCGTGTCCGCGCTGCAGGTGCTCAGCTCTGTTCATGTGATGTACTGTCGGGAGGGACTACAGCGGCGACGAGACGCACGTGTGCGGCGCGGCGGCGCGGCTGCTGGAGGCGGCGCGCGCCGAGCTGGCGCCGCTGGCCGCCGCCGCCCGCCGCCGCGCGCGCGCGCGCGCTGCAAGGACCTGCACGAGGCCGCCGTGTCCGCGCTGCAGGTGCTCAGCTCTGTTCATGTGATGTACTGTCGGGAGGGACTACAGCGGCGACGAGACGCACGTGTGCGGCCGGCGGCGCGGCTGCTGGAGGCGGCGCGCGCTGCAAGGACCTGCACGAGGCCGCCGTGTCCGCGCTGCAGGTGCTCAGCTCTGTTCATGTGATGTACTGTCGGGAGGGACTACAGCGGCGACGAGACGCACGTGTGCGGCCCGCGGCGCGGCTGCTGGAGGCGGCGGGGTATGTTCACATATTATGTGAACAATAGCCACCGACAGGGAGCAACAAAACAAGACTGACAGATGTGAATGCGACTTTTGGCTATCGTCTCCTATAAACGCCATCAAGTTCTCAATCACAATGCTGGCTATAGAGATATACTACTGTGGTCTCTTTTGTCGACGTGCAAAACGACGACGTGCATTGGCGTCTTTTTTATTCAGGAACATCGCTTATACCATAAAAAGTGATACCGAAATCTTAGATTGGTTATAGTATCGCACTGATACTCGCTGCTCGTTCGTTTTAGTATCCTGCCTATCGCTGCGATTTACTCGACTTCTATCCAGATCCAGACACCCTGACTGGACGTCACCTATACGTGTGATCTGCTCAAAGCCGCCGCCGCCGCCGAGATGTCAGCGTTATTTTTTTCTTAAATCAATCCATGAACATCATACATTTTAGCGTCATATTTCGCGTAATAAACGCACTACTTTTATAGTATAGTAAAGGCACAGTTGTGTTACATTTTGTTCGGCGATTACGCAAACTTAAAATACCATAACTTAACAAATTATCTTTTAGTATTAATAGTAGTTTATGTATCTATGCATAATGAAGGGCATTACTACAAGAGTGTAGGTTAATAATATCACACGATTGTTGTAATGCCTAATTATGTATAGTTACATACACTACTTTATCTACACACATATCATAAATGTTTTAAGATGGATTCAGGAACCGTAGGGAAATGACCTGCAGTATTACTAGTGTTACTTGAAACATTAAAAAGTCAACGAACAAAACAAATGACAGCTTGGAATGGCGGCGTTGCGTATTTCATATCTCAGTCAAATATTTTTTTAAACCATAGACAACCGAATGAACTCCCTATTTTATTGTCACTCGAGTTCTTATGTCGATCAATTTTTATTAAAAAAAACATAACGAATTGGCGTTTCGTATCAATGACTGTTTTAATATCTATAGATACTAAAATAGACACCCCACTTGAATTTGACATCAGTTCCAAATTTAAACTCATAACCTACGGATTTCAGTACGTAATGTTAACATTACATCTCCATTCATTTCTGATGGTTGGTAATGCTGGTCATTGCCTACGGTTTCTGGACGCATTTTAGAGCAATTATGATATGTACGTAGATAAACAACTTACGCCATTTGTTATGTCGAGTTATTTTCTTCCGCATAAGTTTTATAGGAACGGATATGTTGGTATAGAAATCAACCTATACATACTGCGGCGTATGCCGTGGCCGCGGCGACGTCAAAGACTGTTTCAAGCGAAGCACTTAATTGAAAGCGTTTAAGCACTGGTCTCACCGCGAGCTAGTAAGCTATGAGGTTTCAGCTATTTCAAGGGACAAAAGATAATTGCTCCCGTGTAAATAAAAGAGAGATATATATTTATAGCTCATCACCCGGTGATGAACTACGATCGCCCGGCTAGGACATATTTACACGGGATCGATTATCTTTTGTCCCTTGAAATAACTGATGGCTCATTGCTTACTAGCTCGCGGTGGGACCAGTGCCTTAGAAATATATTGGAGTAATGGCATTATAATAAGGTTGCAGTGAATAATTTATTAAATAAATGAAACTGAGGCAAATATAAGTAATGAATGTGTTTCAGGCGCGGCCAAACACGCAACGACTCATAGACCGGCTGTCCGCGGCGCAGGCGCACCTGGACCGGATGGATTGATGCTGACTACTAGTCTGGTAGCCGTATCTAATTTAGCCACTAAGTTTATATTTAATTAGCAATTGAATTATTCTTCCCAATCTTGACATTTCCACCTTTCATTTTATCATCTAAACTTTTGTTAAAAGTCAGATGTACAATAAAATACAGCATTGACTGGAATATCTTTATTACATATTATACATATTTTCTTTGGTAGTAAACCTATGTAAACAATATAAAACTTGTAACACCGTGTTCAAACCTATAACTATAATCCTTACACATCCATCCTACAGAATATTGGAATATTAATTAGTTAATTTAATGGCAGTGATAAGTTAATTAATGCTAGATCACATATTGTAAAAAAAGTAACAAGATATGCAGTTAAATTGATAAATGAACAATTTCTTGTTAGGCTCTATAATATATACAATGTGAATGAATTAGTTACGTCAATCATGTGCATGTTTTAAGTAATGAGATATAATAGCTGAACCGATTATTCGTCTCTAAAGAAATGATGGTTTCTATTTTTTTAAATAAATAATGTTCCCTTATATCGAATATTTCATTATCCGTAACACATGCCTCATCATAGGACATACAGTCATCATGCTAAGTGAGATCTAATGTATTAAAAAAACAACTTATCAAAATAATTAACGGAGTTTTTAGAAAACAGCGTACCCATTAGCGTAAGTTTTTCTGAAAAGGCAATCGCTGTTAGTTTTGTGGTAACTCAACAATATATAAGCGATATAACAATGTAAATAATGCAAGCAATTTATTCCCATAAAGATTTAACACTTAATTGTAGTTATAAAATTGACACTAACATTTTTTAACAACTGACGCTAATTAATTGGGAACACTTTTTTCTGAAAACTCCTTTAAAAGTAGTTCAAAGGAGCTACAAATAATTATTTACTGTCTAAATATAAAGTTCTTTGGCATCGTGCATTGTGAGTATATCTCAAAATCCCGATTCCTTAGGACTAGAAAATGTTTGGAAAGTCGTTAGCACGGCAGGCGTTCGCAGCAATACCTTAAATAAATAACGGAACGAATGTTAGTGACAAGTAATGGCTAATGATATGTTAGATGCACAGGGTGCAGCATTCCACAACGTCGCGCAGTCGTGCGTTTAGAAAAAATCTGCTCTATATGACCATATATAAATCGCGGCTACTCCACCCGCGCAACTCGAGTGCACCAGACGTGAAACCATGTGTGTGTAACCTATGAAGAATCATCGAATGGGTTAGTGTTTACCTGACGCCCGTCTTCATCAGGATACGTGTACACGCCAGGCTGACCGCTGACAGTCGGTAGGCCCACAGTGTTCATCGACGATATGTTGCCGTACTGCGGTTGGCGTTGACTCTCCTTTTTACTAGAGTTTTTCCTAACGATTGTTGTGTAGGCTGGAATCTTCGGCATGTCTTTGATCTTCGTTCCTGATCGATAAGTCCCGAACTCGTCGGGCGGAGGTGGTAGAGAAAATCCGTCGGAAGTTTGCGTGACCACAGACACTTCGTCGCTAATTTCTTTGCTTAGTTTGTTTCGCATCTTTTTTGGCATCGTGTGGAATGTGCTGGTCTAAAAATAAACAAAATAATTCGTATGGACACGGAACCCTGAAAATTCAGTCCTAGAAGAACTAGTCAGTCACGTTTCGTTTAGGTTAAATTTCGAAAAAAGTGTTCTGACTTAAAGATTATATTATTTTTATCATCAGTTCTGACATTTTATGTAACTAGGCTCAGAGAAATCCAAAGCGCAGTGCGAAGAAGTATTGAGGAATAATAGGACGTAATTTAAGTACCTGAGGCAATTGCGTGACCAAATGGTCACATAGATTCTCCGCATCTCTTCTCCTGTTTATGTTTTGCATGGAATGAACCCTACAACTCGGGCTGTGTCTTAGCACGTCGTGGTGTTTGTGGCCAAAGTCTTGTTCGGCGAAGTCGTTCAGATATCGTGCTGAATGGAAAGAGCTGGTTCTCCGCACGTCGAAGTTCTTGGAGGGGTACCTGGCCATGGCCCGGCGGAAGGATTCAGTTCGTCTGACGTTGCATTCGCTGTCGTCGCTGTCGTTATAAGTGGTTTCTAAAAAATACCAAAGCTATAAATGTTTTATGGAAACGCTTAGGTGCTTTAAAGCTTCTACAGAAAAGTTGGTGTGTAGGTACACACAAGTACAACACACACAAGAAGTAGAGAGGAAGTTGAATAAACAAGATCCAAGTAGAAGCTACCTACCTATGTAGTCACATAAAAGGGTCGGGGCATTTTGCAAGAGCTATAAAAACGCTCTTATAACGAAAACATGAAGTAGAAGTAGTAACGTAGTTCAGCGCAAAGGATCCCTTCTCAAATATATTTGATTTGAAAAAAATACTTAAGGTTCTATTATATATGGAATGTGGAAACGATCTTATTCCCTAAACTTGTTTTACAAACGTGTCTCTTCACCGTACCGTCAGTGTTGTAGGCGCACAGCGGCGGGTTGGCGTCGCGCGGGGCGGGCTGGCGCGAGCCGCGCTCGTGCGCGCACAGCACGAGCGCGCACGCCGCCAGCGCCACCAGCAGCACGCCGCCGAACAGCGCCAGCGACAGCACCGTGATGTTGCCCACCGTGTTCTGCACGGGTTCCTCTCCTGCGTATATTACAGTTATAGATAAACTTGGGTCATACATCGATATGTACAGGCGCTTGTATTTTAGTGATGAAAAATCCTTCGTTAGCCTTTCCAATGTCATGTCAAACGCAAAAACTACCGCTCTCACGCCACGTCTAGATATTTCAAAACTGAAGTTCAACTTAATGCATATGTACAAGTAGGTCTATTTTGATCTGTGTGTATCGTTGACCTTGGTGGACTTCACTGCTAATGTGTCTTTGGCGTTGGCATCTTCAACTTTCTTGGTAGTGTTTGAACAGTTATTAAAACAAGTTAATTTGTTTTATAAAAAATATGATCGTGGACCGCTGTTGCGAGCCAACTGTCAAATGTTTGCTAATGGTGGATCTTTTGTTATCGATATAGTTCTATGATTCCCTTATGGACGAGTTATAGTATCACGACCCTTAAACCTACATACTGCAATATATGTAGGTAGGTAAATATAGTAAAAGGATCGATCCGACTAAAACAAAAACGCAAATACAGATTAGACTTTAGCCCATTTGCACCATCCCGAGGAAGCCAACTAACCCGAGGTTAACCGGTTGAGTCTCTACAATGTTTACCGTTTAATTCTCTGTTAGCGGCTAAATAACCCTGGACGCCGCAAGCGGATAAAAGGATGAAAAGGATATACAAACCAGCTAATTCGTCTATGATGCTGTCTTTATCAATTTCGACAACTATGCTGTCTCCTTTGTCGTTTGATGCCACAATATGGAATTTGTAATTTTCTTCCGTTAAATCTTGTATCAAGAACTTCGGTTCTGCCTTTGTTATAGTTTCTAGGACTTCATCCGTTTCTGTTGATTTTGCGATGATTGTAAACTTCTGCAATTAAAGTAAAATGTTTATTTTTACTTGTTCTTCTTATCAAGAGTATACACGATGTAAATATATAAAAAAAATATTGATTTGAGCATCATCACGATAATTACAAAGCTTGTACTTGTACTTTGGACAGATTACTAAGTGAATCTCCTACTACTCTTTAGATAAATATAGGTAATACCTTTACTACAGACTTATAAATACATATAGATAAACTAGCTTTTCCTCGCGACATTGTCGGCCAGCCATGCCTTAAACTATGTTTTTTTTTTTAAATCATTAAAGTAGATATGGTCGCGGGATAAAAATTACCCAATGTCCTTTCTCGTAGCTCAAACTCTCCATACCAAATTTGTGGTATAAGCGTGACGAGGTAACAAACAGACACAGATGGTTACTTTCGCATTTATAATATTAGTATTGATGGATACTATAGTAGACAACCATAACTGCGGCACAAATGTGAAAACTGATAAACACTCAAATAAATGTACCTGAGGCAAACCACCGTCGTGTCCCTTGTCGCAGGTGACGGTGATATCTCTGTCGTGTTTGACGGCAAGGCAGTTGAGCGGGGGCCGCGGCGCCGTCTGGTCGGTTATGAGGAAACTGCAAGGCGTCTTAGGCAGGTCGTTGGCGGGCACATCGTTTATTCCCCAGCAAAATATCGAGCCTGCCGTGAAAAACCTTATTATTATTGAAATTCCGACTCTAAAAACCAGTTTTAGAATAGGTACCAGTTGGAGCAGTTGGTAAATATTAACCTTTTCGCCGCCACGTCACCCCGTGTCATCATCATCAACGTCAAACATTACACGTTGGTAGATTAGATATACAATTCTGTCCAAAACCACGACATGATATGAACTCGTGGCGAGTATTGTACGAAATGTACTGACTTTTATGTCAAGTTAATGGCGGCGGAAAGGTTAAAGTGAGGCTCGTGTACATACGTTTCTTTTGACGTAAAAAAATGTCAGTGACAATGTTATTTATATGGGAAACTCTAACGCGATGGTGACGTTTTGAGACGTTAAAAACTTACACTCAGGGCTCTAGAACACAAACTACAATTTTTCAAAAGTAAAAAGCCCTACCATGTAAAATTTGACTTACTGAACGCGGTGTCATTAGGTCGGGTATACAAAAATGTGTTGTTATCTGTTTCTATAATTTTTCGCGGTATCTTGTTCTCGAAAACGTCGGCCTCAGCCTGTCCGTTGACGATGATCCAGCCGTACTGGTACGGCGGTGGGTTCGCTTTCACGTTACATGTTATATTTATGGTCTCGTCCACTGCGAGACCGTACTCGGCCATGGTTTCGTCTTCACAGTATGCTGGATCTAAAAAACATCAATTTTGGGGGTTATACGCGGATGGCCTAGAACGCAAAATGACTAGTGTAATATTTTGCCTATATCGCAAAAGTTCTACATCGTAAACGGTCTAGAACGCAAAATGCCTATATCACTTTCGTCGCTTTATTTTTAAGTTAGCGATGTCGACGGAGTCCCGCTATTGCGGGGCTCATATATTCTGTACCGTTTGGCCTTCGGCCATTTGAAGAAAACTAACGAACCTAACCTACCTAGTGATATAAGAGTGATATATATAAGTGGTCATTTTGCGTTCTAAACCATCTGCGATGTAGTCCGTTTGCGATGTAGGCAAAATATTACACTAGTCATTGTGCGTTCTAGGCTTTCCGCGAATAATACAATTTTGGTACCAAATAAAAAAAAACAAAAGGTGCAGACTCATCTCTGGTAAATAGGTAAACAGGTAGTTAGGTAATATTTATAAAAGCTAATGCGATGTCTCTATATTTAAGAAAAGATGACCTGTCATAAATGATGTGACTAATAAACGAATAACTTACAAGTTATGTCTATAAACACAGGTTCGCTGTAAGAATATCTGTCGGAGTTAATGGCGCCGCAGACGAACACTCCGCCGTCTTCCTCTGTCACCTCGTATAAATTTAGAACTGGGTGAAATTTAATTTCACTACTGTCTGTGTAGTTAGATATGATGTCATCCTGTAATATAACATGACTTAATCAACTAAGAGTTTGATATGAAAGAAGCATCTAATAATGTTTTAAGTCTGTACCTGGTGAAACCATGTCAGCTGGTGGATGGGAGGATTGGCGTGATGCGTGCAGTTTAGTGTAACATTGGACCCCTTGAGCACGTGAACGGTGCAGTTCTCAGCGTCCACTACGTCGTCGTACGCCACAGTGATATTAAGCACCGGTTGATCTGTGCAATATTAGTGATTTTTTATATTTATGTGCGATATTTTTGACCTTGACTGTACTCGTTTCAGATATAATATGATTTAAGCTGATATTAAGCTTTCAGTACAGTCGCCATCAGATATATCGGAGCGGAACATGCACTTTATCGCCTTGACAATAGAGGCGTTGCTCCGATATTTGTGACCACCTCCAAGCTCCGAAATATCTGATGCCGACTGTACTAGCAGTAACTAACAGAAGACGGAGAGCGGGAGGGCGGGCGCGCAGGAGAGGGTGTCGGGCGCGGAGTAGGCGGGCACGCAGCACGTGACGCGCGCCTCGTCCCACGTGTGGTCCACGCTCAGCTCTATCTCGCTCACTAGCAGTCGCTGGGACGGCTCTTCCTGGCAAAAAAATAAGACTTCATATACCTATTTAGAAAATTGTATGTACACCGCCGTGAGCCCAGCCGCTATATATATAAGCCGCCGACATATAAAATCAAAAAAATATTTATTTATTTATTTATTGAACACAGTAGTAAATGCCCTGATCACACGTACCGAGTAGAGTGGCGAAAGAGTGTCCTCGACCGAGTACTCGGTTCGTTTGTACTACACATTGAAAACAGGCTACTTACCTTACGTATAGATCGTTTTTTTTAGGATTAGAAAAAATAGCGATTGTCGTCGTGAAATTTTCAGGGATAACATTTAAAATCTGTCAGAATTTCCTCTTATTTTCTTTATCAATAATAGGTACCCTAATGTTAACAATGGAATCTTAAATCTTATTTATGAGACGATTACGAGATTAAATACTGAAATAATTGATGAAACGTACCTATATAGGTTAATCGACCCTTTATTTTCAAATCTTAAGAAAACCAAGGTTTAGTACCTAACTATTATCTTGCGCAGACGAAGTCGGGGGCAGGAGAGTACCTACTTATTCATAAATTTCATAATACAAAAAATGGTTTTAGTAGAGTATTACGGACACCTTTTTTACTTTACGGCCACTAAACCTAATAACCTAACATACTTTTATCAAGAAGCTCAAGAGTAAAAATAATAAGTAAAAATGACCGATGTGGAATTCTCACTGTGATCTCTTGCGGTAAGTTAATGAGCGTGGCATCCCTGGCGCGCCACGTGACGGCGGGCGCGGGCCGCGCGCCCAGCACGCGGCACTGCAGCACCACCGTGTCCTCCGAGGACACGCGCCCGTCGTTGGCCCCCAGCGCCCGCACGGATATCAGCTCCGGTGGTACTACAACAGTTGGTTTTGTTGTTAAGTCAACTGTTGAGATTTATATGTGGTAGTCCACGTGGAAAGGTACCTTATGACGCTTGGTCACATTAGTATTGAAGCGTCATTAACAATAGCGTAAGCCCCAACCCATGATGACGTATTTGACGAGGGATAAAAGAAAAAAAATTACAAGTCTAAGCGGTACTCGTATAGCGCAATTGGTAGTGCACTGGGCTTAGTGATCCAGTAGTTGTGGTTCGAGTCTCGCTGCGAGCCAAGAATTTTCTATTTTTCTTTCCATTTAAATATCGAATAGCGTAAGCGCCAAACGCCATAAGGTACCTTTCTATGTGGACTACCAGTACCACGTATGTCCACCCACATTAGTGCATATTGAAGTATTGATTGAAAGATGCAGTAACGATATTGCACCTTTAAAATATGTATGCATATCAGATTTGCCCTCGTGTTCAAATGAACATCAGTGCAAATCATCACGCGACATGTTTCAGAGAGCTTATAGGAATCATTTTTCAAGCACGAAGAGCCCCGGTCGCTTCAGTCCGTGGCGTACCGTACGACACAAAGAGGTCAATTCAATAGATACATTAAGCAGCTGTTAGATTTTTCCTTACACTTTAAAAACACTATGTAGGTATAAGAACAAACCAAATCATTTTTTATTAAATATTTAGATTTGCTTTGATTTTTCAGTAAGTAGTAATACTATACTATAGAAACGTCACGTATACAATTTCACATTACAATTTGTTATCCGGTCAAACTGCCCTCGGTATGTTAATGTTCTTACAGTGCATATCGATGACAATATCGATAGCCAGGGGCGGCGTGATGTCGTTGTTGTTGGCCAAACACGTGAGCACCAGCCCGTGGTCCTCGCGGCGCAGCGGCGCGTACGTCACGTCACTGCGCACGCGCTGCGGTGACAACACCGACGTCTTGTTCTCCAGGATACGGTTGCCAGACCACCAGGATAGCGAGGCCTGAGGGTTCCCTGACCAAACAAGTAGGTAATTAACTGTCGCTTTCTCTGATAGGATCCGTTATTTTAATAATCATGTTGTAACGCTGACACTGTAGCATCATGGCTAGTACTATATAGTAGGTATCTAACGGATAACTTTGAAAGTGATGCAGAAAAATACAAGATATTTGGACCGAAAATTCTACGAGATTTTTAATCAGTACCATAACACAACCATTGCTCTAACTAAATATAATATTAGGTAGGTATAAGTATATTTAACACGTCACGCTTTTTGTGCTAAACTCCAACGCTACGTAGAACAGCACGAGAGAGTCGGTGTAAGGAACGATATCCAACGAAATTTGGTACTTTAAATACATGGGAGTGGGTTATCTGGCCCACCCATGCTAGCCGTGCATTACAGAGTAGGTCTTAATACTTAATGAACTAACCTCCGAAAGCGACACAAAACAGTTCCACAGAGTCCCCGACGTAGTAAGGACCAATGTTGCCGCTGGTATTGGCACCGGCTGTTGCAGACGCGATTTTAGAGCCATTCTTTTGAAGTCCCACCCATGTCCGATGAGGAGGTTCTGCAATCACATGCACTTTTGTAATACTTACTATCAATATGCATAGTCAACGAAACACAAACATAGGTTTAATGAAAAAAAAAATGTAACACTCATTGTCGTTTTAACATAGATACCTTACTCAGGCCATTTCACATACAGGGAGCGTGCACGAACTATAGGTGGCAGCACTAAACGACAAAAGCGACACTATGCGGATTCCAAACGAACTGTTTAAGAAATATTTATTTGCGAGCTATCAAAACTTTTCTTATACATCTTATTATTCATAAATATGATAAAAGTTATTAAATATGGGTTTGGTTCCATTAAGGTTTATGAGAGGTAGGGCACAGCGTTGACCATCACGCTTGAATCTGGGGCAGCCCAACTGGGGAAGTACCTCCTCCTTACAGAAGACCACGGCCATAATAGCACTGCCACCTTTCAGGTATGTAGTGTTGTGTTCCTGATGGTGAGTAAGGTTCCCAGAGCTTCAACCCCCCTTAAAGGCCGGCAACGCGCTTGTGACTCCCCTGGTGTTGCGAGTGCCCATGGGCGACGGTAATTGCTTAACACCAGGCAATCCGTCTGCTCGTTTGCCGCCTATCTCATAAAAAAAGAAAAACGACTTGGAACGTGGCCAAAATGTGTATGAGAAAAGAAAAAAAAACTATTAAGGCTGCGTTTCCACTAGAGATGAGCTAGGATGTGTAGCGAGGAATGTGTTTTTATGAACCAATAGAATCACATTATTTTTCGAGGATAGGGGAATGAAGTAATTATATTGGTTGTCAACAAACACATTCCTCGCAACGCATCCTCGCTCATTTCTGGTGGAAACGCAGCTTAAGGCCGAGCATGTATTGCATGTTGAAGGTGCAATACATGCCTGTAGGCCCTTTTAAATTATCGCTCAAATCAAAATATCTAACATGTACGACGTAAACATAAAGCTAACTAATTGCCTGAATTACTTTTTCATCTTTATACCATTTTTAATGTTTATATTTACGACCGGTCTGGCCTAGTGGGTATTAATGACCCTACCTATGAAGCCGATGGTCCTGGGTTCGATTCCCAGTCAGGGCATTTATTTGTGTGATGAGCACACATATTTGTTCCTGAGTCATGGGTGTTTTCTATGTATTTAAGTATTTATATGTATTTATCTATTATATATACTGTGTGTAAGTCTAATACGGGCGAAGAATTAAACCAGACACAGGTTTTACCAGTATAATCATTAACCAAAAGGTTTTTCTTTAATTATACCTTTTATACACATGTAATTAATTTTTGAAAAATTTCTGAGCAGTAATGTACTGCGAACGTTACGCGATATAAGCTTTTGAAACTAACTGTCAACGAGTGTTTAACTCGAGTGTGTTGCATTACATTGCGGGCCGAATTTTTTTAAATGGATAAAATTTTAATTGACCTTCTAAGTAAAAGTTATCTAAATATATTTCTTATGTCCTATTCTATCCTCCGTTAAGAGATTCGCCCGTATAAGACTTCCACACTGTATATCGTCGTCTAGTACCTACAACACAAGCCTTACTGAGCGTAACGTAGGACTAGGTCGATTTATGTAAGTATTGTCCCAAAATATTTATTTATTTATTTTATTTACGTTCTTAACTTTTCACCTAGTCAAGGTGCAGTCAGCAACAGAAAAACTGGATTCTTTGTTGCCTTTTTCTTTAAGCAGATTGTTGTAAATGTTCGTGAAACGAATAATTTCATTCATCCATTCTAGGCGTATTTGGGGTTCTAGGGTTCGTGCAAGAATTTTAAGAACCCCGCCACTAAAGTAATCATGTCTAATGAACTCGTAAGAAGCAATTTGGAATACTGCAGCGTCGTCTGATCACCATGTTACGACATCCATGTTAACAGGATAGAAAAAAGTACAAAAAAAAATCCTTTCCCATCTGACCTTTAGTACCTACTTATAATTCCGGTCATACCGCGCACGTTTACAGTATTTCAAAATGGCTACATTGTCCCAGAGAAGATCTATGAGTGATATTGTTTTTCTCAAAAGAATTGTCACAGGGGGTATAAATTGTCCAGATTTGTTGCAAAAAACTTTTTCATCCCACCAAAGATACCTAGAACATGCACCACTAGATTGTTTTTTGTACCGAGGAGTCGCACAAACCTCAGGCGTAATAGTCCTCTAACGTGTATGTATAGCATTTACAAACAACATCAAAATGAGGTTGATCTCAACTCAACCTCATACATGGCTATTAGGAAACTTAAGCTTAAAATCAGTTAGTTTTACCATTGTGTGCAATCTAAGTGTGTTATTAATTATTATTGCCATCTTGATTCATTTTGACTCTTGTTATTGTAAAATATATAACTGCACTATGATTATTTTAGTTTAATGCATGTGGTGATCTTCTTTAAGTAGTAAGGCGCATAGTTTTTAGCATGTGCATGTTAATCCTAATATGAAACTGTGTACTTATTGTTGAAGGTCCTAATAAATAAAATAAATAAATATTTACATAGCCATGGCATGTTAGTTCGTGTTATTCCGTGGAAAGTAGTAAAATTTGGCTCCATGTGATTTTTGTTTATTTTTCATGGATGTGTTAGTGCATCCAGAAGTTTTCTAGTTATAAATGTCAACGTTAGGTTATGATAGCGTAAGTAGATCCGATTAACGTCACCAGGTGATAAAGTCGTGCACTCTCTATTGCAGCTCGAGTCAATTAAATAAAACAAAAACCATAGTTAAGGTTATGGTTTTTGTTTTTTCCTCCGCTTCGCTCCGTCATCGGAACAATCGACACCCACCCCGTCTACCTTACCTACCTAAGTTAACTACGATGTTAACTAACTGCCGCAGTAGGTAGTTAATAGAGGTTATATTGGACATTTGATGCTACCTAGTACCTACTCAAATAGATTGGTATCTTCCTTTGTTCACACATATTGGTATTTTCAAAATGAAATTATGTTTTATAATTTTATAAGTATACTTTGGAAAAAAATACATAAAATTATAAAATTAAATTAACATTAGCGACTTCTATTTTTAGTGGAACGTATGAACCCGATCACGAATAACCGAGTTCTTTGTTTCTGCCCTATATTGATATATAGCGTACAGGAAGAAGGCAATAATAAAATGTATGCCAATGTTTGCCGAAGGTCATATTTACTCTCCCCGCCGGTCACTGCATTATTCATAATAGGATATGAAGGGAGATAATGATGTCTGGATAATCTGGACTGGGTGTAAACAACCTACAGTACCTACCACGTATAATGTATCGCCTTTAAATAGTTTGGTTTAGCATACAAAAAAAAGTCTAATAAAAAAAAACGGCTTCACTTAAGTTTATTTAGTCACTCGCGTGACATTTAGTTATTGTAGGTAGATAGGCGTTAAGCAATTTCTAAAAATAATACAAAATAGTTTTATTCGTTTGTAAAAAGCCTACAGAAACCCACCATTTATATTGCGCCAGTAATTAATTTTTGTAGGTATTAGGTACCTTAAGGCGGCGGTAAATTTTGTATTATATGGCTTTGCCTTTTCTTCATGAGCCCAAGGAAAACTGTATTTTAACTCGCATGATAAGGCATTTATCTATATCTAGACGGACAACATTTTCAACTTTAATTCGGCTGCAAAATGCTACGCGGGGCGTACCTATGTAGTTATGATGCAGTGGATGTAGGCATCAAAACTACAAGACCAGACGCATTGAAGGTAGATAAATTTGCAGCCAACATGTAAAGTCACGGTTGCTCAGTTCGTGTTACGCAGCACGTAATTTCTAAGCATTATACGAGTACCTAGTCATTTAAATATTTGGCATCTACCGTAGGTATCCATTTGTTACAATGCGAGCGGATGAGATAATCGATAAAAACAAAAACACTACCTCCACAGTCGAGATTAGTATTTTACCTAATGTTTAAATTGTTATTAAGTACGGCGACAGCTCGATACTGATTTGGGCATTAAGTATGACTCGGACAAATTAGAGTTGGTACATTACGAAGTGTTTGCGCCGCATAATTGTTGTGTAAATGGACGGAATTGTTCCGGCGCAGCATCCTCATTAAACTAGGGAGCCAATTAATCCGCGCTATTTCTCGGCATAGGTAAACTTGCAGTGCCCCGTTTCACAGCGGTCGGTAAATAAAACGAAAAACTTCTGTAAACTGCACCATTCTGCAACAGTGATCTACCTAGTTGTGGCTTTTGTGTATCTCTCCATCTCTCTACCTATGATTCTTTTTAGTTTTGTAGAACTGTATTAAAAGATTACATAAGGTCATAGTCATAATCATAAGATTGACTAACAGATCGATTACGAATATTTTGTTTGTGTACCTATTGATTACGATTCTCGACGATAGAAATAAATGGTTTAATATATTTTAAATTTGGTGAAAGATATCATTAGACCCCGGATTATTGTCGCGATGACGTCACAATAGGGTAACTTGGGCAGTAAATACGTAACATCATATTTTGGCTAATTGTTTCTTTTTTTTCAGGCAAAGAAGATGTAACTGCAAGAAGACCACAAAAAACAGAAATAAATCATTTATTTGGCGTAATAATCCCAAGAATAAAAAAAGCATTACAAGGTACCTACAGTCAGCAGCAAAAGTTGCTAAGCGTTTGAAGTGTTCAAAATGACCTACACGCTCTTATTCTCCTGACAATAGTGACGTGTTGACCTCATTTTGAACACCTCAAATGCTTAGCTACTTCTGCTGCTGACTGTACGACTACCTATATAAATCGACAAATAGCATGACACTCCGCATAAGTCATGACAGGTCATTATCTCCATAAGTTAAGTTACCTATAACTTGCAGTAGAACGTCGGTGGTGGTGGAAGGGCTGCGCCCGAACTCCACGGCGCACTGGTAGGCGCCGGCGTCCGCGGGCGACACGCCGGGGATCACCAGCCGATGTTCTGTCTCCGCCACGATGAGCTCGTAGCGCTCGGCCGGCACCGCCAAGCGCTTGCTTTTTCCTCGTCGGTCATAACTGTCGATGTATTCATTTTGAATATATATATATATAAGGTATAAAATACACAGTCATATATATATATATATATATATATATATATATATATATGACTTTTATACCTGTGTCATATACAATTAGGCCAAAGATAAACAATCGAAAGTTGGACATCAAAAATGAATAAGAAGCGGCTATAAAAAATAAACCCTTAACTGTTAAAAACAGTTTGAACATTTATGTGACAGTCGGTTTTTAATAAGAGCAAATTTCTTAAGTGTGGCTATCTTAGCAGGACAGAAGAAGTATATTTAGAACTTTTGCTTAGAATAACAGTTTTAGCCATACAATATAATTCGGCCCTCAATGTAATGCAACACAGAAACAAACATTCGTGGGAAGTTAGTTTCAAAAGCTCATATCGCATAATATTCATAGTTCATTACTATTACTAGACATTTTACAATCAGGGATCGTTACGGGTATTACGAAAAATTTAAATATTGCCGTAAATTATTAATTTTACTTTGACCTATTTAAATGATATTTAGGTACCTAAGGAGAATACAGTATTTGATTCATCATCTCAGCCATAAGACGTCCACTGCTGAACATAGGCCTCCCCCTTGGATCTCCACATGTACCGGTTGGAAGCAACCTGCATCCAGCGTCTTCCGGCGACTTTAATGAGGTCGTCTGTCCATCTTGTGGGTGGACGTCCTACGCTGCGCTTGCTAGTCCGTGGTCTCCACTCGAGCACTTTTCGACCCCATCTGCCATCTTCTCTGCGTGCAATGTAGCCTGCCCATTGCCACTTCAGCTTGCTAAGTAACCCGGTGGGCTATGTCGGTGACTTTAGTTCGCCTACGGATCTCCTCATTTCTGAGTCGATCTCGTAGCGAAACTCCGAGCATAGCTCTCTCCATAGCTCGTTGAGCGACTTTGAGCCTTGAGATGAGGCCGATAGTGAAAGACCACGTTTCGGAGCCGTAAGTCATCACTGGTAACACACATTCGCCACAGTATTTGATTAGTCGAATAAAATGCAAAAATGTCTCATAACAGCTGAGATACTAAAATTGAATACCGATTAATTTGTATGAAAATAATACCGGTTTAAATTCGATCCCTGTTCAAAATATTGATTTGGCTACAAGAGGAAATTTCTCTACCGCTTTTGGCAGTAGAAACATAATGGTGACAACGTCACTCGTCATGATGAGTAGTGTTTTGCTGTTACGTTACGAGGTAACTCCACACTGTCTTGCTACCGGTATAGAAAAACTACACGTCAACTACCTTGTGAAGGCTGTGTTGGAGCCGTCACGGTACCAGGCGACCACCAGGAGCACGTCGTCGTGATGTTTGGCGGTCACGTTACAAGGTAACTCCGCACTGTGTCCCGCCACCGCTACAACTGAAATACCACACAGCTTGCAATTAAGTGACTATACTGCCTCCGTACTGCAGGTGCAGTAGGTGCGTCGTACGTAGATAGATTAGATATGTACCACATCTTCATCGGGGTACTCGAAGCCTCCATTAGTGGATAAAAAATAAAGTTAGAGATATGTATTTAAGTACCTAAGGCGTAATTATGCAGGCTGTTAAAAGAATAAATACCTAGTGTAGCCAGCGGGAACCGGCGAACGCAGGAATTACTAAATAAAATTTCCTGCAGCGAACACTGACGAAAGAAAATCCCTTAGTATCGCCCGCCAGTGCAGAGCCGGCGAGCATGTTTTCATGAGCTATATGAGCATATTATTAGCAATAAGCCCTTTTCATCTCGATCTTTCCATGAAGTAGGTCAACCTACTCATGGAAATATATTCACACTAAAACCCAATCCATCATCACGAATCCTTCGACGCGAAAGACATTCAAAAGCTTTTCGACTGCGTGTGCTAGTGCGTGTTCTCCCAAGTCATCCGCTTTGTTGGGCTTCAGCCCCGAGTAGATGCGTACCTATATGCTAGCTCCTACCGCCGCGGTATCCTCTACCTAATAATGTTGACGAGCACATTTGGCCACTAATTGCTCCGAGATTAGTGATTGGTAGGCGCTCCCGCGTATTTTGAAGATGTTTGATTATAATGATGATGAAATAATAAAACCTTTTAAAATATTTTTAAACGGTGTGTTCACGATTAATAACCTTTAAAAATAATGCTCGTAAGTAGAATTATTCTTAAAAATCAATTTTGTAAACGGTAAATGATTAAGTATTAATATCCTATATTGTCATCCAATGACATTACATTACTTTAAAACTAACGCCCTTAGATGTGGGACATTTGCAATTGGATCATGATAATAGGTACCGATAATAATACAAACCAAATATAGTACTTAATACGAGTATGCAAGCTATTTTTTTGTATTAGATGTACCTATAAATGTAATTACAATAATTAAATAATTAGTAATATGTCAATTTTCAAATAATATGCGCTTGCATGCTATGGTGGCGATGTTTCCCCTACAACGGTGCGGGCGCCGACCAGGCTTGCAGCTAATACTGAGTCCCGATAGTTGTTTCCCTTTACTCTTGTGTCAAATGTGGTTTTAGTAAATAAATAGTTGTTATGTTATACAATGTAATCTTTATTAAAATGGAAGGAATCAAATGATACCATTTTTTTCTGATTTAAAATAACGTCCGATTTTAATAATTTAAATGAACGTTTTTAAATTTCACGTGTTTATGGTAGGGTGATTTTGTATCCAATTTACCTAACTATGTTTTGTCATAAAATGCAACATAGGTAAGTACTGTGTCAAATACTTACACAGGAATTATATTACCTAATATTAATTTAAGAAAAGCTTTAAACACTCATTCCCTTCGAAGTAGCGTGGAGGTAAGTAACTATTTACGAGTTAAGGAAAGGCTTGTCTTTATATTGATCCATTGCATACAAAGAGAGAACTTCAAAATAAGGACAGTTTTCGTTTTTTACCTACTGTATAAACGGTTCGGTAGCGCTATAAAATTACGGTATCGCTTTGTTATATTATAAAGGTAGAAATTTTACATTTTTATCGGTACCTATAGAGGTAGTTACCAATAAAAAAGTGGTAAATTTCTCTAACAAGGAGTGCCTGGTTCAAAACGAACGGGACATAGGGACATAAGTAGGTAGGTACCTATGTAGGGAAATGTTCAATCTTATAAATAAGAAGTATCAAGTCAAATTACTTGTACAGATAGTTTTCATGGGGCAACAGTACCTAATCAATATAAAAATTAAAAAAAACATTTACCAAAACCGACAATAATACCAGATCAGATGGACCACTTGTACCTACCTACTATAATATTTTATCAATCTTTTGGGCTATTGTACCTACCTATAAAATAGCATACCATGAAAACAAATGCGTATGTAGAAATAAACATTTTACGGTAGCCCTAACCACTTAATTGATACGTCTATATTAAAAAATCCATAATTATGTTAGTGGCGACATAAATAAATAACTAATTTAATATCAGGAGATTATATATATTGTCTGCTCATTAAACAAAATCGGTAAGACTTGTTTTTTGGGCATTCAAACATTTGTAAGCAAATTAAAATTCTAATATTATTGCATCGACTTTGATTGCAGATAACAGATTTTTATTTAAGAAATGCGCGCCAACTCGGATGTATTGTATCTACATTCTACTTAAGTATATTTAAACATATGCATGATTTGTTTCTATGTGTGGCTATATATATATATACCTATACACACATTTATAGATACATACTTAAGATATAAACAGTGTTGTGAAAAATAATTAAATTAAAAATAATACCTATTTCAGAGTCGTCCTGGATACTTAATCCTATTAAACACGTAATAAAAATCACTATAAAAAAAACTTTCATAATGCCGCACTAAATTGCACTTTCGGGATTAGTCACGTTCGGCGTCGGCAGGACACGGCCCGATCGCGTCGAGCGGACACGCGCTTCAATTCGCGCGGCGGGCAAGCAATAAGCGGCAGGGACTACCGGCCGCCGGTCGCGGCCCCGGGCACTTCCGACCGTGTCGTCACGGGCGCCCGCTGCACGAGCCCGCGAGCGCTGGCTCATCGTTTACATACCTTACATTTTTTAATTGGTGAGGTCGAAACAATTGGAAATATTTAGGTTAGGTTTATTCAGAAGGTATATTCATGTATTTCGTGGATTGACGATTTGGTCAGGGTCGCGGGAAATCGTTGGATCCGGGCGGCATCGGACCGGGCCTTGTGGAAAACATTGGGGGAGGACGGACAAATATCCGAACAGTAGTGGCGTCTTTCGGCTGATGATGATGATGATGATGATATTTTGGAGGTGAAGCCTTAACTGTTCATTATTTATGCAGCAGGGCCTTTTCAAGCCTATGAAAGCAATAAATAAATATCAGGTAATTTATGGTGACATAATACTTTTCAAATACAGTTGGGAAAATGCTTGAAAACAATATCTTCATATTTCTTAGGCTTGTTTAGAGTAAACACATTGTTCATAAACAAAACATATATTTAACTGAAACAACATTTATGTTCTCAATATGCTAATAACTTTAATTAAGTTTCGATATGTTTATGGAGTTTAATCAAGTAAGAGGTAGGTAGTTAATACATTTACGTAGTCGTAAACATGCTTTCATTATTATTTGACATAACCATGCTTACGTAACAATTTTTTAAGTTTAACAACAATACTAATTACTTAATAAAGATACTTCAACTATGCACTAAAAGTTATTGTTTAAGTTGTTTAATAGATCTAAAAAATAGAACTGCAAGAACAGTTATAGCTATGCTACCAACAGCTCCCACGGCAAGCTTCTTTTTCTTGCTTTTACTCGACTCTTTTCTCAAATTCTAAAACAAATAATATGTATGTTAAAAGCTGTCAGTGAATCTGTTAAAGGCTAACTTAAAAATATAATTTTATTTTTACTTGGTGTTTAGTTATTAACACTATTACAATTAACACCATATCACCTCTGTATACTTTATTTGTGAAGAGGTATTAGACTAACAATTTTGCTGAGTGTATATTGTTACTTGATAAGCAAGGCTTGGACAAACGGCCATCATTTTAAAAAACATAACCCTGTTCCTCACAATGGAGACTTCCTTGTGATGCTACTATAGTATATTTTATATTGTTTATTTGTTAACACATTTTCTTATTATCTGACCTATATTCAATCTCACCATCCATTGATCACACAAGTAAGAGATGGAAATAATTTGTTGTTCTTTTAGAATCACAACAGTGAATTTTTCACATAACCACACCACTCCAGCATCATTGGTTAATTGGTGCTGAATTTATACTAATAAATTTTGATATAGAAATGTTTTTAAAATAATAATATTTTATAATGTAAGGAAGTCTCCATTGCACGGAACAGGGTTGGCTTTTCAAAATGACAGGCGTTTTTCCAAGACCAGTTGATGAGTAATACATAGACAGTAGAAATTAGAACCTTAAACTAATTTTGCAGAACAGAGATTTTGCAGATTCTGAAAAAAATATTATAATGCAACAAAGTAGAAACTGAACAAAAAGGTATCTAGGATATCTGTAAATGCTTAATAATGTTATTATTAACACATTCTCTAACAGTATGGCCATAGATGTGGTGTAGTTATTTGGTTCCTTTTGGCTTATGACACATGACTTCACACAGTGTCTGTGAATTTGTTAATATAGATATAAAAAACACATTTATTGTAAGGGAATTTACTGCAATCTTACCTTGAATTCTGCATGGAGCGCTATGTCCATTGAGTTTAAAATTGCAGTCATTTCACTCAGGGTTGCCATAGCAATATCAGAGGCATGTTTGTCCTTGTGTAGGAGGCAGTCTGATAAGTTATCAGCCTTCTTCATCGTAAGAGTATTAGCTAACATACTAAGGTAAATTCTATATAAATGTTGAGAGCTTTCTTCCATTATGTCAACTATTTCTATAGGACCAATATTTGGCCTGGTTTCACATCTACAAGCAAAATTAGAAATTATCGATTTTAGATTAATATAGTACCTACACTAAATCCAATTACTGAAATAGGGTCAACACTGGAATACAATTTCTCATCATCATCTTCCTCGCGTTGGCCCGGCATTTGCCACAGCTCATGGGAGGCTGAGCTGGGGTCATGACTGGCTAAAGTGCCTCAAAAACTTTTCTATAAATTCTAGGTAATGGCAAAAATAAACTATGCCTAGCTCTAATTCACATAATTATATTAATGGTACTTACACTTGTAATTCTTGATACAATGGCAAACTCTTTACTTCTTCCAAGATTTTTATTCTTATGTCTTGTTTATCTATTCCAAACTTGATTAAATCTTCATCACTCAGTTCTATTAGAGTTGACTGTCCAATATTGTTATTCCTGTAATACTTTACTTTAGTACTATATCGCCTACTCCAAATTTCAAAAGAACGGTCGTGGCTGTCGCATAGACTTACTTTGGAAGGATGTGTATTTGGCCAAGTATGGTGTAACTGTAACTTACCTAAAAATATCAAGATACTCTTCACCTCCCAATCCTATTAGCATCGCACTTACGGCTACATCAAACTCATTTGGATTTATTTTTGTATCATTGGCATGAATATGAACTTCATCTGAACCCGTGTCTGCCATTACTTATATATATCTGTTCGGCTAAAATTTTAGGTGATTAAATCTAAATGGGATCCGGCTCAGTTCGGTCGATCTTTACCCAAAGCGGCCAAAGTTTTCCTTTGTCGGAGGGTTCGTATTTTTATCAAAATATTCAAAATAAAATAAATAGTGTCAGAACTCACACTTTGACATCTGTCAATGTCATTGAAGTGATTGAAGAGTACGTTCAGGGACCAAATGTTATCAAAACATTTATGATGTGGTCCGAATCGAGATTTGAGCACTTTGAGCACGCTCACGTTAGGTCCACTTCATTTTTTCTGTACTGAGCGACAGCGGCGGCCTTACCCTTTGCGAGGCTCCGGGCGGTAGGTCTTTGCGAGGCCCTTTAGCCTTCATGAATAGTATGTGATGCGAAAATTGATCTGGTTGGTTGGTTTAGGTATTTGTCATGTTTGACGCTAAATGCTAAAATTAAAAAAATAATAATTGAGTTATAGAATATTTTACATTGCAAGATTTACAAAATTAACTTATACAGATATGATGACTCGACACAGGTCCGACTCCTGACCCGGAGAGATATAGGTATGCGATAAAAAAATTGTCCTTCAAGTATTTCGAGGCGCAATATAACGGAATAACTAAGTACTTACCTACTACCGTTCAGAAGAATCTCTCCTTCACAAAGTCTACAAAGAGCTACAAGCAAATTTGAAACTTATAACTTTATAATATCGTAGTCTATAGACGTCTGCAACTCCAGAGGATTCACATGCGCGTTGCCTACCCTAAAAGTTGTTTCCACGGAGCTCTGGGAACCTTACTCACCATCAGGAACACAAGGCTGTGGTCTTCTGTAAGGAGAAGGTACTTCCTCAGTTGGGATTCTTCAGACTCAAGCCTGATGGTACTTCGGTATGCCCTACCTCTCATTGTTGGACGTATTTTAAGGACATACCCGGGTCCAAGATGAATCTCAACTGTGATTGCAATACATTGTCCTTTATCTTTCTTACAAATTAAATTTACTTAATTTAACGTCTTAAATATGATATAAAACTGTACATCACCATATATTATAATTTGACGACCGGTCTGGCCTAGTGGTTAGTGACCCTGCCTATGAAGCCGATGGACTTGGGTTCGAATCCCAGTCGGGGCATTTATTTGTGTGATGGGCACAGATATTTGTTTTTGAGTAATGGGTGCTTTATATGTATCAATCTATTACATATATCGTCGTTTAGTTAGTACCTCCAACACAAGCCTTACTGAGCTTACCGTAGGACTAGGTCGATTTGTGTAAGATTGTCCCGAAATATTTATTTTAGTTATTTATTTATTTATCACCTTTAACAGTAAAAAAGGTACATACTTTGACTTTAGGTGTAGAGTTCAGGTTAGGGCGTGTAGAGTCAGAAGCTTGGTTCTACATTCGATCTGATAACTTTTAGACCTTGCGAGTCATATGGTTTCGTATTAATATCATTTGGTGGGATTTTATTTACAGAAAGAACAGAGTATAAACTAGTAGACAAAAAAAAAAAATCTCATTTTGTAAGCTTTTAATATTTCGTAGGTACCTATCAATAATCAACAGGCAAATTTTCGAGGCATCGATAATTAATTTTTGAAATAAGAAATTCCGCACTGATCTACAAGCCGACATACATAGAAAATCGTGGACTTTACATTTTCTAGTTACATGTTAAACTAATTATATTTATCTACTGATTACAGTAATTAGCTACTTACTTAATACTCGTTTCTATTACTCTGTTTACTAAATTGCAGGTGCGGCCTTACGGAAAGTTAGCCTTTAAATGTCATAATTATAAAATGTATAAATATTATGTTTATTAGTTATAAGTATACTACCGGTATAAAATAACTATAAACTAACAGGATAATATCATAATTATACATGCAGCAATGCCCTAAAAATGTAATCTTCAGTCCTGATCAGCGAAGTATTTGATTCCTCGTATTCACAATCAACTAACTTTACTATATTAGTCACAAGTTAATAAGTAGGTAGGTACATTAATGTAGGTTAATTAAGTCAACTGATTAGTGATTATACCTACATACAAAGGTTCCATACTTACTCGTATATCACCTTTCCAATTGATTAAAACCAAAACAAACATCGTGATTCCGTTTTATAAAAATATATAAAATAATGTTGAAATTAGTAAACAATTTGTTAATGTAGTTACGATCTATAGTTCTGATTTATGAATTATTCTTTAGCAATTTTTTTTATGATTAATAACGTTCATATTCATAAGTTTAGCATCTTTTCCTAAAATGTTACATAATTTATGTCAAGATTAAAGCGAGACCTGTTGCTTTCTAGGTAAAATTTTAGGTTTAGAAATTATGCAAAAGGTTAAGGCAAATAGGTTAAAATTGATACTTTATAAAGGAAATATTGAACAGTTGTTAGATAGGAAGATGCATATGTAACGGACTACAAAATACCACAAAATCAGTGGTGCAAGTTCCATTAAAACTAAATCTACTCCACTACTCCACTAGGCCACAAGGTCTAGACCGCACATTTAATAGCCAATTATGGTTTATGATTTATAAACGTCAGAGTTACAAATTTTTCGCTGATCTCACCTTTGTGAATGTAGATCAGTTAAATTATATTTGGTGCTAATTTCGTAATAGAAACATTGGTATAAAAGTTATGATCCAGGGATTAAATTATCTACAATAGCTTTGATAGCCTGCCAAGTCTCTCGAGCCGTTGAAACAATTTGCGACCCGGGCAGCAGGAAACCGTAGGGCCCAAAGGAGTCCCTTAGATCGACGTGGTAAGAGAATTTAATGTCGGCGCGCGCTTTTGCCCAGTCATGGGACATCCCGGAAGCAGGTTGCCTAATCTCGGCTGCTGTTCCGACCTGAAGCAGAAAAAATGCGTTTTGATCGCGTTTGCCTTTAGTATAATGGCATTAACAGGTTATGTGATCAAGCCTAAATAAATATGAAAAAGTGTAGGTGTACAAATGATGGTTGCTTTAAACAGTCACAATATTTCAATAACTACACGTTTGATATAACAACCGATGCGGTATACAACATAATGAATCGATATACACATGGACAACTACGTACAACAACCACTATGCTTGCCAACCGTCACCATCACCTGTTGTTCACCACTGACGGGTATATGAAAAACCACGTCACTTGGTACTTAATATAGAGGCGTATCAGCAAGCGCGGCGGTGGTCAGCTAAATTAATCTCAGCACGACGTGGTTGACCAGCGATGCTCAATACCACGCCAGCCTCCAACACAAGCTTACCTGGTACTTAGTGCCGAACATGTCGGCGAGTGCAGTGGTAGCCAGCTTGCCCATCTCCAGCAGCACGCTGTCATCAGCGAACGGTGCGTGAGCGTGCGAGCTCGGCACCAGCCATGCCTGGGAATACGCGTGCAAGCTTATGTACACCTGGAACAAGTAAAAACAATCGTATAATCATAATAAATGTGTCTATTCTTTTTTCATGTTCTCCAACATATAATGAAACCAGTAATTATTTATAAATTTGCTTGAACAAATCTCTCTACAGAAGTTAGAGGGTTTGTCAACTTACCTACTTTGAAGGACAATTTCTCCTACCTAACAGGTTGAATTAAGGGCAGCTAAAAAATACGATTCTGCTATTTTAGACTACTCTATAACATATATCAAAATACATCAAATCGGAGTCGGACAGTTCGGTACCCCTCCTTGTTGGTAATAACTGTAATGAGAGAGGCATAACTCCTCTTGCGAATGTACCTATCTAATAAATAAATGTTTTGAATGGCTTAATGCGGCGTCATAATAAAATAATCACCAAATTGAGAAAATGTATGATATTATCTATTTTATAAGTTTTATTAATGTCGTTTGTAATTTGGTTTATAACATACATGTTACATATAAAGTGGTTGTTGCTCGCTTATACAGGTTATAAGATTTAACGCTTAACCTCAATTGATATCAGTTTACGATCATACTTAAATTAACTCTATAATATGCTTAGTTATAACTCGCTACATTTACGTGCATGCTCAGCATAGATGCCGTGTTGAGCATTTACATATTATATTATTAATGTCATTTTAATTTGAGTTCTAATCAGGATAAATGAAAACATCCCGTGATTAGTGCATACTATGAAACATGACATTCTACATAAACGGGGTCGGGCTTCTTTCTGGAAAACGCCGGCGATCAGATAATCACTACCAGTAAAAGAAAACGTAAACGTAATTACCTACACGAGGGAAAATAATTACAGATAATTGAGAAGTAAAACATATGGCTCTTCTCTATGTCAAATTAATTCATTCAACTAAGCAAACCTCTCTTCTATTCGGTAAATCTAAGAAAGACAAATGCGAAAATATAACAGCTGATATTGATAAATATTAACGTCATATAGAACAAAAGTTGTTTGTTTTACAAGGGAGCAATAGTAGTGTTTACCCTCTTGTGCTAATACTGAGACCCGAGTTAGGGAAGATTATAAAACATACAATAATTCCTAGTTGACTACGGAACCCTAAAAACTCCAAAACATTGAAAAAAAATTTCAAAATTATTAGTAACTATCGTTAATTTATCATTAAAATAAAGAACAAAAAGCACTCGATTAGTAATAAACAATATGTAATATACTCTAATAGAGTAAAATACAAAATTACAATTTTAAAGAATAAAACAGTTCTTTCTGAGTTAGTGAGGTGAATAAAATATTTCAAGACATAAATATATCTGAAAACTAAACTTATATGAACCATATTTTTGAGAAAGTGAGTAGATAGATGAATGAAATGAAACTTTATAGATATATTTTATGTACAGTCGGCATCAAACATTTTTACACCCTGTATGGTGCAAGAGTGTAAATGTATCGTTTATTTCGACTTTAGGTATATACTATAGCCATATGACGCTGATCGTTTCTTTAGCGTTACCTTTATTTGTCCCCTATGTTCGGCTAGGAACTCGGAGACAGCCCTGGTCTCCGGCTCACTGAAGGGGTGAGGTCCCGCGTAGTTCTCCGCGCAAGGGTCCCGCGACGCGTCCTTTTCACCCCAATGGTAGTCCCAGTTACGGTCGGCGTCCACACCGACACACTCCGTGCGGCCCCAATTCCATGGAAACCTGTATAAAATTAATATTTTATAAAGCAGAAACGTCTGCTAACAGGAAAAATTTTATACATAGCCATCGCTCTACCAATAGAGCTACAGAGGCTTGCCCAAAGGTTGCGAATTTCTCCACCATATCCTCCAATGCGCCCAGTAACTTAAGGTGTCAATTTTATTGCTCATACATTTTTCATATTCTATAATATACCGTTTTGTTTTTAGTCAACAACCTGTTCCGTGGGATTGGTCTATATAATAGTTGAACGTTTATGTTTGTTGTAATAAGATAAGGAACTGTCCGGTAAGAAACAGTTATGTAAATGGTGCCATTGCCACATATTCCACTAAAGAGAAAACTTTGCGGCTACGGCAGATTTACGCTATGGTTTGGTTATTTTATACAGGATAAGAATTCAGTAGTAGATACATTGTCGGACGTTTCTTTCTTAATTTAGCGAATTTATCTTAATGTTCTTAATATAATTAAATCAATTAGTTAAACCTGCAATGTAATTTTAAGACCACAAATTAGTATATTTTTATTTGCAAACTAAACTCTTATTTAGAACTTTCAGTTCATTTGAAAATTATATTTGCTATATTAACATATCACTCTCTCTCTCCTAGATCACGCCACTTGTCCCGGCCCTAATGTAATCGCATCTAGAACTAACCCTCGAAATGCTGGTGGAATGTCGTCCACCTAAAGAGCTAACGGACGCCAAGGACTCCTTTCATCCGAAAGTGGCCACCAATCCATTTTACTGCACCCGACCTTACTGCTTAATTTACAGTATGTCACTAACCAGCCAATATAATAGTCCTCAGATTGGTCTTCGAGCCGAGAGCGCGTTTTCTTCCACAGTCGGTCGTGCGTGTGAGTGTGCTCGTAGCCGTCCGGGTTCAACACCGGCATTATGTAGAAGTCTGCCTGTTTTAGTACATCCAGCTCTGCACCTGGCGGTAATAAAGAAAAAAACAGATCAGATTCACTTTCAGAGTTATTTGGATAGCCTAATACAAACTGCAGCGATGTACTGATGGTGTCTGGAGTCTAGTGGATGGTAAGACATTACCGAGGGAAAGGCAGGTCAGAGATGGTCGGAGATTACGGCGGTACGTACCCCTCATTTGAAATCGTTGAATATCACCTTCTCTTCTCTTCGTTGACTGCATTCCTCTTCTGAAACTTAGTACATTCTACATTGTCGTATCGAATGGTAAATACCTAGTCCCTTTTCTCCTTCGACTAGTGCGTGGAGGAGCCAAGTAGCGACGGCGGGGGCTATCCACTCGCGCGCGTGTGCTCCTGAATCGAGCCACACTGCTGGCTTCATACGAGAACGCAGCTGCCACTTCTTCTTAGGGTTTTTAGATTTCGTGCCCGTCGACTGCGTATCATTCGATGGAAGTGAAACCTGAACATGACAGGAATGCTACACTAGAAATATATAGTTATCAAACAAACCGTTCAATAAATCAAATATAATTTAGGACTAACATGTGATGTGACTGGAGATAATTAAGCAAGAATGCCCTGATGCCGTGGTATGATGTGATGATGAAGAAATCGTAGGAATTTAATCACAATATTAGCACCCCATATTTATTAATAACCATGGCGATGAACCTAGGATTATATATTATTTTGGAAATAAAATCCTGTGAAAGGAATACTAGACATACCCTTATATAGGTATAACTTTTGCAATTCACTAAGGCGAGTAGATTTATCGAACTTCGATATTCTGGCTATTAGGCTGAGTGGGAACACTGGAAACCTTTTCAGTGCCGGTTAAATAATTGCAACTGTGTAAAATGTTAGTTCTCAAGCTAAAATAAAGTGTTACTAGTAATCAAGTTTTTTCTCTTCTATTCTATAGGAACAATGAAAATCCACTCACATTCGTGCATTCCAAGAGCTATAGCATATCTTATTGATATCGGGAAACACACTACTACTGTTAATTATGGTAATACCTTAACCGCCACCAAGGGTAGTCCTTCGGAAGATCGGCCCAAAGGCACCAGTTCGACGAGGTCAGCGTGGAGGTGCTGCAAGTACTCTAGGTACCGAAGAATGTCAGCGTAGCGATGGTATCGACGCCATGTCATAGGATGCCCCCGCAGCTGTTCCAATTCCAACCTTTGTTTCTTTGATAGTCGGGGATTTTCATATGTTATAGCTTTCTGTTAGACAAAAAGGGAAAACAATAAAATGTATTTTATAATAGAAAGGATTAGTAGATGGGTCTTTGCTAAATGTAATATCCTTACTTATCAACGAAAAATACATATTTCTATAGTAAGCTGCATGAGTTGTATGTATGTGTATATATGTATATAATATAGATATTATACATGTACCTATAGACACGTAGAAATATTTTTTTACAAAAATAACGTCCATAACCCGGGAACGATATAAAAGTGATAAATACAAATCGATGCCCTTACCAGAATTCAAATCGGGCGCCTCAAGCTACCGTGAGTACCGACTAGATTAGAGGCTTTAAATAATAAATTTATATGTTATTACCTGCAAGTCCCAAATAACCACATCAAAATCGATTTTAGATAATTTCATATGGTCTTTGACGTCGACGAGAAGATCTGGTGGAACCAGCAGATCGGTGGATCCATTTAGTGAGGGTGGGGTCCACCACATCAAGCCCGAGCCCTGGGCCTCCTCTTGTAAGTCTAGCATCTCGCGGACTTTCCACTGAGCGTCTGGGTACGCTCTTAGTAATTGAAAACCTTTATAGTTTTTCTTCAGCGATTTCTTCGTCGGTTGTTTTTCTAGCGAAAATAAAGCAACAATAATTATAGGACAGCCTATAAAAAGAGCCGATTAGTGCATTCAGCGATAATAGTCAATCCGTATTAATTTGACATCATTATCATATTTAGATACGAGCTTAATGAGTAAGTTAAAGCAGGCATGGCAATCGAGCCTCATCAAGCGTTATTACATCAGAAGAAAGCCAGATGCACATAATAGATTACCTATAGTTGACTTTCGTATTTACAACAATGTCCGCGCATGCGGATTACATTTTGTTTATAAATTTATTAAAGTTTCTTACTTTCATTGAAAACGTATGCGCCATCGTCTTCTTCGGAGTCTAGCAACGTTTGAAACCAACCACTTGTAGAAGTAGTTAGAGGTGCGCTAGTAGTGCTAGTTGTAGTGGTAGTAGTTTGTTTCTTTGGTTTTGACTTTTTAGTCCCTTCTCCTCCAAACCAAGGTCTATCGGTATTCCAAATCCAATTATATATACTAGAAATAAAACCTAAAAATAGAATCGGATTATGTTATCTATTTAATTAGACTACATCAAAGAGCAGTAAATTGAGTTAACTAAGAAACAAATCATTTGTTTTTATCTAATAATGTGATATTGTTTTTTTTTCTTTAAAGTAGTAACACTATCTTGTTGGACATTTGAGAAATGGATGAACGAAGACCGAGGAACGGGAAATCAGACGAACGGTGCAGAATTGTGAAATATTTTACATTTTATTTCATACAAATTCAAAATTTTATTATACACACACAAACAAATATTTAAAATAAGAAACATGTTTTAACAAGTAAATACTAAAAATGTAAAAATGTATATTTACATTATATTAAACAGTCCCACCGCGTCGTGGTACCGAACACGCTGGCAGCTTTTCCCTTTTGTATCCAAATAAGTACTAATACGTTGGGCGAGGAAGCGGCCAGCTCTACGGTCATCAGTACCCTTACCATGAGTTGTGACATTGACGTTTTCGATTACCAGTATCGAGTTTACTATCTGTGCTCCTCGTTCTCACTAAAATAGTACAAGCAAGATGCACAGACAGTAAACTCGATACTCGTTATCGAAAACATCAATGTCACAACTCATGGTAAGGGTACGGTAGAGTCCACCAGTCTCTATGAAATGTCTGGTTCGGGTCTGGTTAAACATATATTAATATTACTGTACTGTTTAACCAGCTAGACTAAGTAATCTATATATATATATAAACGTGAAAGTCCAGACTGACTGATCAACGCCCAGCCCAAACAGCTCAACCTAAATAGCTGATTTTTTCACATTTAAGTATACCGTAAGGATCCACTAAAAAGATTTTTAGAAATACCACCATTAAAAAGGGGGGTTGAAAGTTTGTATGGGGCTTGTGTAAAATTTCAAGCGAGAGACTTGAAATTTTGTCTAAACACTCCTTATTCGAATGCAAGAAAAGTAATTTCAGCGTATTTTGAAATTCATCCCATAGGGGGTCAAAAAGGGGGTTCTTGTGCGCGTGCGAAGCCGCGGGCAAAAGCTAGTAAAGTAAGGAATAGTTATTTATTATTTATTTTACGTGGAAGCAATGTTAGACTTTACTCGCTAGTGCTAATATTGAGACCCGAGCAAGCGAAATATTCTAAAATTGAACTTCGAACACAGTAAGTGGTTCAAAAAGTGGTACCGTGAGCGTGGGGAGGGTTTCAATGCATAACTTTGTTGCCGAGTGAGGGAAATAATAACTCTAAACCTTATTCTTGGTATCAAAAATTCATCATTCAAAATCATTATTTATTATAAGTCCAACCAACCAACTAAAGTCAAATAGTAGATTGTTTGACAAGGGGCTAAAGTAGGCCATAGTACCACGAGATGGTTATTTTCCCGAACGAAGTGAGGGAAAATTGTTCGAGGGGTAATATGGCGTTTAGACCCGAGTTATGCATACTAGTTTTCACTTCGATTGCGAGAAAATAAGATAAAATAACATTTCAACAATTAACAAATACAATTTTATTCACCCGCAATGAATTCTGAGTCAAAAATGTTTAATTTGGCAGTCTTTGTATTTTTTTTACTGCTTTGATACAGATAGGATATATCTACGCCGTGAATAAATGCCATAGACAACGTAAAATTGGGGCTTCAAAGAGTTTGCCAACGATTTAAACATTTTTTAATGCTTGTGAAGTAGGAACTAAAAAGCACCTAATGCTTTGACAATTTGATTGCGTTTCCTCATTGGTCGATTTTAATATTGTGGTATTGTCTGATTGGTTGATACTTTATACAAAGTTTTTTTTAATGTTTTCACATTTTTAAACAGTATTCGCACCAAAAAAGAATCTAGAGTTGCGATTGACTTCGATATGTGTCGTGATTGGTGGATTTAATAATATGAAGGGTTCTGGTTGGTCAATTTAAAACGTTTTGTATATCATAAATATGTATACATATTTTCCCAAGAAGCTAAATGTATTACTTTAGTCCGCCTTGGCAAGCATAATATGACACACTTTTAGAGCATGAGAAGTGAAAAAACACTTGAATTACTGTTGTGAATAAAATGCAGTTTTTCTATCTGTTTTTAAAAAATAAATAAGGGCTTATTCGAGTTAGTGAGGTGAAAACATGTTAGAACATGTTCTCGCTTCACTAACTCGTTTAAAAAAAAAACAATATAGATATATGGTACAGTCAGCGTCATATAGTTGGTTGCATCCAAAGTAGTCAAATAGTTCGGTACACCATACAAATTCTATGGTGTACCGAACTTTATGAGTAGGTACTTTGGATGCTACCAACTATATGATGTACATTGATTAAGCGTATACTCGAGATGACACGCTTACATTGTAAAAGTATATGTGCTTGTAGAAAACCGGCACGGCAGTGGGGCAGCCGGTGCGAGCTACAGCAGAGCGAGAGCAGGAACAATTTAAATTCGCGCCATCCCTCATTATTCCACCTTGTCTAGCAAGTTGCATTAGATAGAGACGGGCGCAATCGACAGCGGGAAAACGGGCGAGGTAATAGCGCGTGAGAGCCTGCGCAGGCGCAGGCGCCGGCGAGCGACGGCTTTGCAGATAATTTTCTGCATAACTCACTGATTGGCCACAAGATAGCAGCCAGAAAGTCATTTTAAACCACTCCGATCCTTTACACAACTTTCTTGTTTTAGCTTCTAAGTATTAGGTACATACGTAAGTAAGACTGTGCTACCTAATTATTCATCATATCAGCAGACGGACGTCCACTGCTGGACATAGGCCTCCCCCAAAGTGACCCCAGTGACCGATTTCGCGCCACCCGCATTCAATTCCCACGGTCTTTACCATGTCATCAGTCCACCTTGTGGGGGATCTGCCCATGCTGCACCTTCCGGTACGTGTTCGCCGCTCGAGAACCTGTACGCCTCAACGGCCATCGGCTGCCAACCGCCACCCCAACCAACCATGCCCCGCCAACTGCCACTTAAGCTTAGCGATCCGGAGGGCTACATTGGTTACCTACCTACTTTGATTCTGCTGCGAATGACATATTTTCTGATGCGATCGCGCAGAGACACTCCCAACATAGCCCTCTCCATTGTCCTTTGGGAGACTTTGGGGTCGGGATTTTTATACAAAATACCTTTCTTCCGATTCGGGATTTTGAACAATATTAATTCTTCACAGCCACTAAAGGCCCGCCTTGTTTTTATTTTTTCTACATCCGTTTTGGATTTTAACTTTTATATATGTTGACGCCCGTGTATGATCATGTGAAAGCCTTTATGGTACCTCTATTTAATTGTAAAAAACGACAAATCTGGCATGTATGAAAGGTATTGTAACGAAATTATTTCTATGAAGCAGATGCCATAACAATGATTAAGTATGATATGGATGATTCAGATGCAACATCGGTTGAGCGATTAGGGCTGTCTATCTGTTGCTTTATCTCCTTGTTACTAGCGGCGGTGTTAGACCTCTAGCATCCATCTATAAAAAGCTACGAGTACTCCTCAATAATAATATTATGAATTTGTTTGTTATTCATATACCAGTGTCCAAATTCTAGAGTATTACTCTTGAGACTACTAAAGTTCCTTAATTCGATTATAATTTATGGACGTAATTATAAAAAAACAGTATATTATTAAGGTCAATGTGGGTAAGACCGTCTATCAGGAAAGACTTAATAATTAATATTAATAATAAACTTCCCTTAATAATAAAGTATGCTGATCTTACCCACATTGGCCTTAAATAATAAATTAATTATGGGCGTAAAATGAGTTGCTGAAAGAGACTGTTTAGATGTGTTTCCTTTATGAGGACAATTCCGACACCTTGAACGAATATTCCATTAATTTAAAATGAAACCTACCTATAAACCAACCTGGTTTTGCTTGCTTCTTTAGTGTTTTCTTCACTTTGCCTGTATTAAAAAACTCTGATAACCACCCCGATTTCTTAGGTGGGCACGTCGTTTTTTTATTCTGGTTTGATTTAGTTGGCTTTGCGGTCCTGCGAGTCAAGGTGGCCGGACGACGCGTCGAAGTCGGTTTTTTAGTGCGCACAGCTGGGCGTCGAGTGCTGGTTAGACGATAGCCGTTTGGGGCTGATCCTCCTATCCATTGGTACTGCACCCCTGCTGCTAAATCAGGCCGGCCCTGCTGCCCTTTAATAGGTGGCCGTTTAGTCACCAGAAAGTTAGCGTGGCTTTCGATGTTGATTGTTGTACTTTTAACTATTTTACTTTTATTCTCACTCGAGTCTCTCACAGTTATATTTTTTATTTTATTCTCTTTCAGTCTCACTTTGGTCGGTTTAGGAAGCCGCGGTCGCGTTAGGGGGATTTCGAGGGATTCCTCGGTGTCGTCCCATATTATTAACGGATCCAAAGATTGTGATTCCGATGAGGAGTAAGAAGGCAAGCGGCGAGCGACGACCGCGCACGCCAACAGCGCAAGCAGCGTCAGGCGACGCGCCATGTGGCGGGCGTGTGCGCATGGCGAGGTGCGAGCGCACTGTACTGGCGAAGTGCGCGTGCCAGAGCAACAAACTTCCCTGCCACCGCCATTAATGCGACAAAGTCGCATTCAACTTGCGCGCTAACACTAGGTCAAGTCTCTCGCTTAGATTTTATGTCTATTATTTATTCTCTTTAGTAGGTACTTATCCAGCCATCAAAATATTATTAGCTTATACAAACGTTGCAAATAAACTACATTCTGCGGATATAAAAGAAAGTACCTAATTCGCATACATTTATTACCTTCGTGCACGTTGTCATTGAAAAACTGCTGACATGCAGTGCGTAAAGTAGACCATTTTCTATGGTCCATTTCCCGCGCCATAGGCTAAAGGGGTGTCACTTCACGTGCATATCATCGATAATGGTAGGCTTGTAACTGATGGTGACATGTCATTGCATGGTATGATGATTTGCATTATACAGCTCTATTTTAGTTATTATTTGCTTTCCAAAAGATAACTCAAATTTCAACTATTACAGACACAAACTGATGACCATAGTGGTAGGGAAGTAGTCAGTTTAGTACATACTACTTAGCTTAGTACTCTCTGCTTTGCCTAAAGGCTGACCGGCAGACAATGCTTTATAGCATTAAGTTCGCTTTTTGTACGTTAAGGTTATCTTTGGTGCAAAAATAAATAATAATCATTGAAAAACTAAAGGTCTAGATTCGGATTTTTTACCTCGCTCGCCTACAGTAGTACCGCCTTTGCGATTACCTAGGTACTTCGCAATTAAGGCAGATAACAAACGTAAAGGTAAGTATACCTGCTGCTTTGAAAATGTGAACAGTTTCACTTATTATATTATGTTTTTGCGAGGCATGTTACTTATAACGGACGACAATAGCTAGACAAATCACACAATGTATACCAAGAGCGATAGTAAAGCTTTCGAATTCCAAGCATGTAACAGTTTCCAGTACACACAGTACATGCAATAACGCTAATAATGTTGATAAATGCATTATTACAAACATACCTTTTTTTAACGGGGGGGAAATGCTTAATGGATTCTATCGCGCCACGGAGACACCACGGAACTATGTCGAAGCCACACTGACTAAAAACCCCTCTCTAGACCCATTTCATCGCAGTTTTGGGCGGCTCCGAGATCTCCCCGGGAACGCACCAGTAGTGCCGGTGCCGCCCAGGCGCTTCGACTCTGCGGGCTCCAACTTTTTTGTTTTTCTTTATGGAGCCCCCCCACCGTTAAGTACGTTACCCCTGACTACTCCAAGGTCCACTTTTAGCACTACGACCGGCAGGGCATAGGTACTGTATTCTACTTCGAGTCCGGGCTACAGACATGCAAGCATTTTTCACCTATATGAAAAAATTTTTCCTTAAAGTTTTAACTGTGGACAACTTCTACATCGTACTAATATTATTAAAAATATATTATTAAAAAAAAAGCTTTATAAATGTAAAAAAATACTTCCCAGTATAATAAATATTTAGTTTTATTGGCACATCAATCCCGTCGCATGTCTTTCCTTCTGAAATTCAAAAATAAATTTGTACTTTTTTTATAGGAAACAATCCCACGGTAAATTGTGCAACGTATTAACTTGCAATTTTTATATTGTAGGTAGTTTTTCACAAGTTTTAGTTAAGAAAATAAGGAAACACAATAGTAGTGTATTTTGATGGGGATTGCTCGTTGAATAAATAGGAAAAGTAAAGTTTGTTGAGAACCTATATACTTCACACTTTACATTTTAAGGTGAGACTTGCCTATTTATGGTATAGCCAATTCTATTGTCTATTGTAATTTATATTTCAACGTAGAACTAACTTAAAGTTTTAGAAAGCTGTATGTCGATTAACAAATCGACGACAGAGTTTACTTTCCTAAGTATGAAAATTATAAGTAAATATTCGTATTACCTGTATAAAAAATAACATCGCTAGTAAAAATAACGTTACATTATAAAAATAATGTATCTGTTTGGCCTTGGCCCAATAGTTGACTTGACTAGTTGAAAATGAAGCTGAAGTTTGTAACTTCTTATGTTGGGTAGTTAAAATTAAATAAAAAGTTATTTAAGTTGAATGTGTTCTGATGGTTCTGTACCACAAAATGAAAAAACGGAACCATTTATAACATCACGTTATTGCATTCTCGTTGAGGTATTGAGTTGAAATTAACACCATGTACAAAATGCATGGTCGGAATTAGTGAAAAAAAATAAGGTTTTAAGTTTATGTAAAAAGATAGGTATAACCTACAGCCGTTTGAACTGTTTTGCAAACAGAATTTCTGGAACAACTATTAAAACTCCATTCTTGATCTATTTATTATATAACATATTTGTACAGAAGCCGCGATCAGCGAGCCTGACCCGTCTTGTCAGGTTTTTACTTTTTATTCAATTTTTAGGCAGATTTTAGTAATTTTTTGATAATTAGGCTGTAAGTAATAAATACTTCCAAGCGCAGCTATCCTAAGTACTATAGATATCATTATAACCATGTACAATTTTCTCAAGCTTTGTTAAGACTCTTCTTAGAAGCTACTGATCCTACAGCTGCATAATTGCTGTCACTGATATTTTTGAAGCTTAGGCTGATTCCAATATTTTTGTATATTTTAGTTGCAATTAATGAACTTATCAATGTTAAATATGACAATATTGATCTATATAATTCGGCGAAACATCCTGTGTTGCGAATATGTAACCAACATTTTATAGTTCATTTTATTAACCGTTTAACCACAGATAAGATTAATGCTGATAGAACTCGGATCTCTACTTTCCCTTTTGTTGGGTGGCCTATAACATTGAGGTATATTTCTATCAAGCGCATATAAATTACTTATTTTAAGCGTTCTTTAACTATCTCTCAGGAAAAAAGTACCTTTGATATTTGTATGATCAAGCATTAAGCTTAAAATTATACATTTAATAATCTAATTTTTTTTTTCATTACTATTGTTTACAAAACTGACCAACATAGCACAATTTTATCATAATGGGTTATACCATTAGGTCAATATATACAAATACCGGCCATCATACAAACAAATGTCCGAACTGGGAGTGAAACCCAGGACCGTCGGCTTCATAGACAGGGTTACCACTCACTAGGCCAAAGCTGTCGTCAAGACCTAATATTTTTATATGTCCTAAATGTGACAATAGTTATCATTGGCATTAGAGTAAAAATACTTTTTTATTGTTGATACTATTTATTTATTATACTTATTAGAAAACATGTTAAGATTTTATAAAACCGCCAACGAAAAATTAAAAGAAAAGATAAGATTTAAAAAGTCAATGGTGACTTAGAAACGGCTGAACCGATTTTGGTAAAACATGTCTAAGAACCATCGTTAGAAAACCTGGTTTAAAATTTAAAAAAAAACATCAAAATTGATCCAAGAGCTACGACAGACATTTTTAGCTGTCAAACTCATTACACTCCTCTTTTCGCGTCGAGGGTTAAATAACAATATTTTCTAGTTTCTTATTTCAGGTAGCTCCTGTGTATTAGGGCATTTGCTAAGTAGGTATAGGTATTATCGTACTATTATTGTGTTTCTGTGTAACAATTGTCAAAACTTACATAATATAAATGGTACTTAGCCGTACTATTATTGGTTCGCTACCTATCTCGATACTAGAATAGGGAACCATTTATATTATGCCATCTTTGATAATTGTTACACGTAGAGGTATCATCGTCAATTATTGTTTCTATGTAACAATGATCAAAACAGGCATAATATAAATGGTACTCTATTGTAGTATCTAGTCTAGATACTGGTTAACTATGCTAGCATAAATTATCGCAAAATGCACTTTATCGACTTGACAACAGAGGCGTTGTTCAGATGTTTCTGACCACTTTGGCCGCTCCGATACAACTATGCTGCAAGACAGGGCGATAATCTGCATGTTGCAATATTTTTGAGTACCTTGGCTGCTGACTGTACGTAGACATTAGGTACAATTTTGTAACATCAGTTTGCTATGCGTTATTAACCGACGAAAACGAAAAACGGAGGAAGTTCTCAAGTCGATGCAATTTTTTTTATGCATGATTATTTAAATATTAATACCTACGCAACATTTTATCGCAAGCAACATATAGTTCATTAATTTTGTCTATACGTATAGTACTGTTTATTGTCTTAAAGCAATCTGGGGGCGCTAAGTGGTTCGTGTCAGGCCAGGTCATTTACCTTCGGCTACTGAACGCATCTTAGAGTTGGTAACTTATAATAATATGTTTGTAGATAAAGTAATATGCGTCGGTCTTGAAACATTATATATATTATGGCCTGTCATTACGTATCAGTCGTCTAAACTATTAGTAACCTATTCAGATACGGAGGTAGGTAGAGCTACTTTACTTTTATGATACGTAGGAACTTATGTGGGACTTTATCACGATTTCGAGAAGAAGTTTACGTTGAATTAAATTTTAAATTGTATTCTTTATCTAATTCTTATTTTATATAGGTATTTAGTATGGATTCATGTCAATTAAGAAACAAATCTACAAAATATATCAAACATTCTTTATTGTTTCTAAATAATATTTAGGCAATAAGTCATGGAAGTAACCAGTAAATGTGACTTCTGTTTTTGTCATGGCCAAACTAAGATAAGCTAAGATGCTGTAGCACAAACTTGTGTTGGACGTAAATTACCTCACCGCTCGCCGTCGGCAGTGCACTCATCCTCACACCCTGGAGCCTAATGGGTCGCACACTAAGTGGTTTAATAGGAATTTCCTCCTGCAAACGCTCCGGCTGTGGAATGAACTCCCTGCCGAGGTTATCCCTAAGGACTACAGTATGAGGCTCTCCAAAAAAGGAGTGTATAGGTTCTTAAAGGGCCTACCCTTCACAACGCGCATGTGAATTCTCTGGAGTTGCAGGCTTCCATATAGGTTACGGTAACTGCTTACCATCAAAAGGGGCGCTTGCTCGTTATCGTTCTCTTTTACTCCATTTAAGGTGTTATGAGATTAACAGAAACAATCGTTCGAAATTTTACGAATGTCGAGTTTCGGTAGCGTCGCTGCAACGAGATACTGTTTCGTCTACATCCTCTTCCTACAACGCTCTATCACCTACATAAGGAACATATATATATATATACGCTTATTGGCACTCGCTGTCAGTAGATGTTTTTGTATTTTTGTAAAGAATGGTCTAGCGTTTCGGCCGGCTTCATTATCGTTTGTACTTTCTATTTAACTACCTACTTTACTTTCAAATACTCTGTTTTGGTGAATATGCCGATTATGGAAGAGAATTTCTAATTTTACATATCGAGAAAGGATTAAATGTAACAATTTATAAAAACCCATTAATAATAAATCTAAATACAAAAATATACGTATTATATATAGAACAAAAATGTTTTCGAAAATGATCAGAATAAGTTCCCAAGTAATAAATAGGTAATACGGAGTTACACGCATACTACACAATACACATAACACCTAACAGTCAACGTTTGTAATTATTTTAAGTAGTACTTATTACAGAAAGTATTATAGCTTTATGCTTAATTACGTTGGTCAGTCAGTCAGTCTATCATAGATAGTAAATGTAACTATTATTGTTAGTTACGTAATAATCCACAATCAAGTAGATTATTGTACATATCTACTGCGAAACCATTACTTTTACCGTACGGGGTTAACTATTTTCACAAATATTTCTCGGAGATAAAGGAAACTAAGATAAGATTTTACACAGCCTTATTATGACGTATTTAATTTTTGACACTCTCTAGGTCAGTCCAATTTAGCGCCTATAGCTCAATAGTACCCAATGGTAGTTCTATTGAGTATAGGATGTGGTATTGAGTCGATGGTGGTGTCAGCGGGAGCAAGGTCCAGCTCGAGCACTTGCACGTGGTTCCGCTCCGGCGCCGCGCGCAGCCAGCAGCCGGGCACGTACAGCGTCACCTGCGGCCCCGCGCCCGGCCAGTACCGGCCCAGGTTGTGCCCGTTCACCCAAATGAAACCCTGAAAATATCAACAGAATTATGTTTCACCAACCGGCCCCAGCTTTGGATATGACCTGTAGCACCACCACGTGTTGGCAACAACACATACTCTTAGCGTTAGCGTCTGTATAAAATATTTGTATGGAGAAATTGAACACAAATTCTTTTTATTTATTAGTGTATTCTATGTGTAGGGGTCACTTATGGCAACTAAAATAACAAATTTCTGAAACACATAACGTACCTATGTCACTTGTATGTATGTATTACCGTGCCGTGGCTTTCAAATGATTAAAAAACTTAAAGGTATAAACAGCGGGTGCGACTATTCTCGTATAACTCGATATAACTGATATTAGTAACTCATAACTATTTACGAACTTAAACTATTACCTTTCCCCAAGAAGTAGTATCAAAAAATGTATCCTGAGGTTGTTCGTTTTCTGGAATGGTGAAGTAACCGTCAAACAGCGTCGGTTCCTGAAACCCGTTGTCCTCTTCGGTGGTATCCGGCGATACTCCGTCCAGGTTTTCAAGAGGAAAGCCGGTTACGGACCAATTACCGTCAAGCACTTGTTTACCTAAAGTGACTTCACTGAGGATACCCTGTTAATCAAGTGTAAAAAATGACGATGAATGAAATGAATATTAAAGATGGAAAATTTTATTTAGTATCATAATTTACAGCTTGTACTTTTTGTGTATATATATACCTAGTAACAAATATCATACTAGGCAGCAATCTGTTGGCTTTTCGGGCTTTAAGAAGTTCTTTCAATATTTTTTGTGTCGTTCAAGAATTATAAATACAACAGGTATATGATAGATAATTCAAACCTTGAAGTCGTGGATTCCACTGCCAAAATTTATGCGTCCTTGGTTTTCGACGAGTAGTGACAGGACTGAGTCAGACTTTGTCTCTACCGGCAAAGTATACATTTTTTTAGTCCTGCTTAGTATTCCCCTTAATCTCTGTAATGAAAAAATTATAAAAACAAATATAATAATACTGTTTAGGTATAGCCTATATGGCTGACGAATAATAATGACTAACTGGAATGCTAAAATATTTAATGCATTATGTAGATGCATAAGAGGGGTCAAGCAAGGCGAGTGACTTTGGTAAATAATTCGACACAAAAAAGAAATGTTCTGCAAGAGCATGTTTTGGCCTATTCCTTTAATTGTATTTTGTTGGATTTATGTAGCTTACAATAATTACGTTTCAAAAAATTCAAATTGATCAGTATAGTTTATTAGAGTTGTGTTCAAGAACGTGCAAATGAACTATGAATGCACAATAAATAGTACTACATATACAACAAAATAAAAAAACCACTTACTCCATCTATAAAGACATGGACGCGATCTCGAGGTTTTTTTATTTCCAGTAAGGATCCGGGGCCCATCTCGCCCGGTAATGTTTCATAGAGCATTAGTCCGGAGCGCTGCCGCAGTTTCTCAAACGTAGGCAATTTAGGACCTTCTACACCTGGATACTTTTTACCTAAAATTTTCCGACCAGCAGGAGATAATAGACCAAGGCGCCTACTCAGGGATATTTTTCCATATGCTGATTTGTTGGAAGGTAACGGAGGAGTAATATTTACCACTTGTGGGTTATACTGAAATCAATAATGTATAATCATAAAACACTAAATGAAGTTGTAAATATTTGGATAAAATATTAGTTTTATGAATACCTACTTTTGCTAAAGCGTCGCGAATAGCAAAATACTTAGGAGTAGGATCACCGGCCTCGCTTAATGGGGCATCATAATCATAAGATGTTATATCTGGCGTATATGTACCATCGTAGTTAGCACCTAAAAAAAACATATAATTATTTAACTAAAATAAACTATACTATCTAAAACAATGAGTAAACGTACAACTTCTAGAATTTCACAAAGAAAACCTCAGGTGATACTGTATCGGTATCACTACACTGCACTAAATACTTAATTGTCATTAACTAAAAACAAACCTGCTGTAAATTCAAAGTTAGTGCCACCAAAGAAAACGTAAATATTGAAGTTGATTGAACTGTTTAGCATGTCCTTTAAAGTGGCGACGACCTTAGGCGTGGGGACTCGCTGGAAAGACTCGCCCCAGTGCGTCAACCAGCCCGGGTAGTACTCGGAGTTCATCAGGGGCCCGTGCGGCATATAGCTTCTCAAAGATGTAAAGAAATCTTGCATGTTTTTCGCTGTTGAAATAAAACATCTAAGAAATCAAGAAGATTATGTTCAGTGTAATGTGGCACGAGCATATATCACCGTCATTAAAATATCGATATTCTACTTGTAGCATAACGGTGTCCTACTTTAATCAGTAGGCCTATGAGTTGTGACTTTGAGGTTTTCGATAACGAGTGTTGAGTTTACTATCTGTGCATCTCGTTTACACTAAAATGGTACAAGTATACGGGTACAGGTAGTAAACTCGATACTCGTTATCGAAAACCTCAATGTCACAACTCATGGTAAGGGTAGGTTCTGGTGACCATGTCTCCTGTTGGACGTCCCGGATTCAAATCCTGACAATGGCATTTATTTGTGTCTTAACCACGAATATTACCTAGTACCTAAGGCGTACTTGTTATGCTAGTTACCCATTCAAGTATTTAAACGTACCCTTCTATTTTATATTGTTTTATCGTAGTGGGTACTAGCTCACAACGGCTACAACATATTTAAGCCATATTCCCAAAACATTGATTTCACTTTATTTTATTTGGTTTACCCATAAACGATTTATTTGAAAAGTCTGGTTTAAACATTTTAAACGAGTAGGAGGTAGGTATATAGAGGTAGTATCAGTAAAAAATGGTATTCAGAATTGCTTAATACTTACTTGAGCTTACACCAAAATCGATCGTGGTTAGTACTTCTGGGATAGCCCCATTTTTGAAATATGAAATATAACTGCCATCAGTGGTGTACAGGAGAGCTTTGTCACCTACATGCTCGATCATTATGTCGCGCGCTTGTTTCTTGTATGCCATGTCACTACCGTAACTGCCGTATTCATTTTCTACCTGTTATATCAGATTAAGCTTAATAGGTATACAAATATTTTAAAATACGTTAAGTAGGTCATCTCGTGATAAGAATTACCTGAACTAAAATTATCGGGCCTCCGTTTCCAAATAATAGAGGAGCGAGCTGTTCAAACAATTTCTCCAACCATATTTTTGTTTCAGCGATGAAATCTGTGGAAAAACTTAACAGTAACCAAATCTAATTCAAACTTGTGTTAAAAATATTTTAACTTTTATTGTTATTGTAAGTAAGTCATTATTGTTTTCTAAGTTGACATTCACGCTTATCAATTTGTGTTGCATATGCTAGTTCATCCACGAATTTGGTGCACTAGGCGGTACGAAATACTTAATTTCATTACAGTATCTACATAATAGACCAATAAGATCTTTACTTTAATAGTCACTAGCTAATCGGAGCAAAGACATATCCGACTAATCAATGATCATGAAAATCGGTACTGCAGTTATTGAGTTAGGTATACCTAAATGATATAACTACATCTCTCGAAATAAAACAACTAAAACGGATTAAATCGTATACTACGCGATTTAATCCGTTTTAGTTGTTTGATTTCATGAGTAATTATCGCGGCAACCGAAGACAATGTTATACATCTCTCGACTTTATGTTATAGATATAGATTAATACAAATGACGTGTAATATCACCTGCATCTGTCGATCTCAATCTTATTTGTGGATACTTTCCCAGGAGCCAATATGGTAAACCACCCTGCATTGAGAAAAAGTAATAAATAAATAAAAAAAACCTAATTCTGACATATAAAATTTATCTTTAATAAGTCTCAAATGCATTCCAACAATTTTAAAAACAAGGCTTCACTCGCGCGACTTAACCAAACGTTATTATTATGAGCCTATACTGTCCCACTGCTGGGCAAAGGCCTCCCCCCACTTTTTCCACTCCTGTTGATCTAGAGCCGTCTCTGGCCATTCTTTCAAAAAGGAGTCAAGCTCGTCTCTCCATCGCCGGCGGGGTCTGCCGGGTCCTCGGTTTGAGCTGTGTGGTTGCCAGTTAGTGGCGATTTTGGCCCACAACTCATTCGGCATACGGCTGACATGCCCCGCCCAGTCCCACTTTAACTTGGCCACCTTCCGAGTTACATCAACAATTTGAGTTTTGGAGCGCAGCGTAGTGTTCCGGATGCGGTCCATTAGTTTTATACCTAATATGCTGCGCTCCATAGCTCTTTGGCAAACCTCGAGTTTGGACTTTTGAGATAAGGTTAAAGACCAAGTCTGAGCACCGTAGGTAAGTATTGGAAGAATGGACATGTCCATGAGTCTCCGCTTAAGTGAGATAGGGAGGTCACCTTTCATTAGATGTTTCATGGACCAATAGCTCCTCCAGGCGTTTCCAGTCCGTCTCTCGACTTCCTTCTCCTGACGTGCCTGGAAGGAGACTATTTGGCCCAAGTACAGATACTCAAAAACAAAAACCAAACGTGTTGTAATAAATTGTTAGAATCATTTAGGTACGAAAGTTTAAATACAAGCATAGTATATTTATATTAAAAACTCACTTTGCAAGTTTCTCATCACTCACCAGATCTCTTTCAGCACAGATATAGGGCCCAGGGCGCAGTAGAACATGTAGCCCCTCTTCTGCGGCGAGACGAACGAAACTAGCGATGTCTCGGTCACCCTCGAAGGAGTATTGTCTCTCTTCAGGCTCATGAAAACTCCATTCTACATACCTGATTGAAATATTAGCATTTTCAAAAATGGAGGGCAGCAGCATTTTATCATAATTTCCTAACTCGAGAATAAAAATCCTATAGTAAACGTCGCGCGGTATATCTATATAAACAGTTAATCGCCTCAAGGAAAATCATGTCAATATGCCTGAACGTTGAAAAACTCCCACGTGATACATGTAGGCTAATGTAATATTATATCATTACTTCGTTTTTGTAATATTATTTATAAAAATACTAACGTAGAAACAGCGTTAAGTCCAGCGGCTTTCAATTTATGCAACCGGTCTCTCCAGTATACTGCAGGCACTCTGAAGTAGTGCAAGGAGCCTGATTTTATTTGAAATGGTTCCCCGTTGATTGCAAAGTGGTCATCTACTATAGTTATGCTGGGATCTGGCTGAAACTAAAAAAAATTGGTTAGTAATATTGCCTGTAGTAAATAGCACTTGTAACTATATTTTATTTTTCATCACATCAGTTTCTCTTAACGATATTTCAATGCGTTGAGTTTCATCAATCAAGTTCTTTAACTGTTATAATTTGGTACTTGACCTGTTTCGAATTGACGTTTATACCAAAACTTAGTTATTTGAATAAAGATCACCTATATCAGATATCATAATAAAGAGGAAATGTAAAAGTTTCGTTTTAAATTTTAAATTTTTAAATTTTTTGGTACCTTCTAAAGGGAAAAAAATGGTACCATGAGGGACTTTCATTATAAAAATAAATAAATTTTGAAACAACTTTCTACTCAAAATAGCGTTGTTCTTGAATTTTGCATACCTACATTAGGAGTGGTGAATACTGCACCCTTACCATGAGTTGTGGCTTTGAGGTTTTCGATAACGAGTATCGAGTTTACTATCTGTGCATCTCGTTCGCACTAAAATAGTACAAGCGAGAGGCACAGATAGTTAACTCGATACTCGTCATCGAAAACCTCATGGTAAGGGTACTGGCGTATGACCTCACCGTATCATACGATTTAGTTACAGGCGTTTCGATCGTTGGATCTGGACGGCAAACTTTAATACTTATTTCAGACCATTTTATAACTTTTATGTAATTGGTCTGATAGAGACATTTGATCCTCACAAAACACTTCAGCCAAAATATCTTGCCGTCAAGTTTTGTCCGAGTGGGTAACCCTGGATCAAATATTTGTGTGATGAGCACAGATATTTGTTCTACAGTCATGGGTGTTTTCTATGTATTTAAGTACCTATTTTTTATATTACATATATCGTTAGTTCACCACAGTCAGCAGCAAACGTTACTAAGTGGGCGAGGTGTTCATAATGAACTTGACGCGACTTTATTGTTAAGAGAATAAGTTGTCACTTCTGAACTATTATTGCTTATCTTATCTTTTGCTGTTGTTGTACACAATACAAGCCTTCTTGAGCTTACCGTAAGGCTCAGTCAATTTGTTTAAATAAATTAATAAATATTTCGGGACAATCTGACACAAATCGATCTAGTCCTACGGTAAGCTCAGTAAGGCTTGTGTTGTAGGTACTAGACGTACATAATAGATACATGCATGTAAATACTAAAATACATAGAAAACAAGGAACAAATATCTGTGCTCATCACACAAATAAATGCCATGACTAGGATTTTAACCCAGGACCATCGTCCTCGTAGGCAGCGTCACTAACCACTAGGCGAGACCGGCCGGTTTAAATTAATAAATATTACAGGATATCCTTACACAAATTGACTGAGCCCCACGGTGAGCTCAAGAAGGCTTGTGTTGTGGGTACTCAGCCAACGATATACACAATAACCAAATAGCTATACAAATACTTAAATATGCAGAAAACACTCATAACTCAGGAATATCTGTGCTCATCACACAAATAAATGCCCTCACTGGGATTTGAACCCTGATATAATTAGTGTCGAAACGCAGGTATCAGCTTTACTTACACATACACGAAATAGACAAACAAAGAGCATACAAAATCCTCCCTATTTATGTTATCTAAGAAACAATTAGTTTGTCCAATACCGATATTTATTGACGGATTTTATTCAAGGAGTTTACCTGAGTAGGTACCTGCTTTCAATGTCCACGTGTCATTTTTTCAAAAGTGCTATAGATGCTATTGTAATTTTAACCGTGTTACTTAGATAAGATAGCTATTTGTATGCAGTTTTACAGGTGAGTACCCTTAAATGCAAGACACCAACGACCAGCATATAAAATTTAGACTAGTTGTATATCTGGAAGATTTTTAAGTTTATGGAATATAAATCTCTCTCAATTTACCTCTAACTGTCTTTGTTATGCAGGTTATGCTCTTCCACTGAGTCCTTTTATTATTAAATAAAATAAGTTTCAATTAATTAATACTTTCCTTTTCGACCCAAATAATTAGATTCAGACATTGTACATGGTGCCTTTAACGGCTTAATGATGCATAGTTATTGTCGTCATAACGTTTCAACGATGATAATATCGCTGGGAATGTCTGTATTTTGTTCACGTGTTATTTTAACACATGGCTGTAATCCCACTAATTTAAACGATAACGTATCAGTTGTAATAAAAAAAAATACATTTTAATATTGTATACTGACCGTAAAACGTAACAATTAAAACGCGTTTGGATAGACATTTTTTTCGAAATAGCTCAGTGAGAGGTAGCTACGCGAAAACGGCCTGAGATGATATTTCGTCATGAATCATGAAACATGAATAGTGGGCGAAAAACCTAATTTATATTTAAAAAGAAAGTTATTTAATGTTTTTCAAACAGGAATCTAAGACCTTTTACACCCCAACCAAGGACACTACTGTTATCATCCACTGTTAGGCCTTGACCGAACTGTGGAAGACGATGCATCACGGTTTCTTAATGCTTACAACTATCTCCCAAAAGTTTAAAAAACAATAAACCTTGGAAATCCGCATTGCTGAATATTTGTTGGAGACAGGAACAAATCACTGGTTTGAGTTAATGTTAATGAGTTAAATAAAAATTCTAAAGTATAAAAAACTTTCTGTCTACTAATATGTAGCTACATAGGTACTTACGCTAAAATAACGTAAATGAATACATATAACAAACCATTATCAAATATTCTAAAACTCGACACGTGTGGAGATATTGTCTGTCTGTCGTCCTCTATCATCTTAACTGTCATTTTTTAAATTGTACTTATGTTCTAAATGCTTCATACCTTGACTGCATGTGTGTCAACTGAGCGTATCATGTTCCTCCTCGGGCTCCTCAATTGAACGACTGTCGGTTCAAACGACGCCGGGCTCTCGGCCTGCGCCAACCCGTACAGCAAGCAACTCACCCAGAGCGCCGCATTGCTGGTGTAGTACTTCCGCAATCGCATTATAACCTGAAAATTAAGTAATACCGGTTTGTGCGCATCTCGTGGCACGCCAGCCTTAAGTCCTGCGGCGGGCCTTTACTATTGCCGGAGCACCAGCAAACCTGGAACCTGCTCGCCTGGCCAGAAACGATGGTAAGTGGCAGAATGGCATGACCATCGTTCCTTGAAAGTTGGTTTTGAGCCTTCCCACCTTCGAAAGACATCGTCAACGCTGCTGCGGCAGCAGAGACACAAGAACAACTCAAGCGTCTCAAATATGCAGTTATCAATTCTGGCTGCATAATTGAGCCATTTGGAGTTGAAACCCTTGGCTCATGTGGACCTGCAGCTTAAATAATTTTTAAGGAGCCAGCTAAGCTCCTCGTGGATACCACGGGTACAGAGGGTTGACTCAGTCCTTGCACCATCGCTATTCAGCGCGAAAACGCTGCTAGCCTTCTGCGTACCCTTCCATGCGGCGCTGACTTGGCTCCTATCCTGTTTTAGTTTTATTTTATATTACATTTAGTTTTAAATTTATTTTAGTTGTTTTTTATGTTTATTTATATTGTATTATTTTAACCTTCTTTGTAATTATAATTAAATAAACATAACACCGTATGTAAATACATATATGTTATATACATACGTTACGTATACCTTTTTGGTTAGTTTTACTGCCTTATGGAGGCTTCAATTAACAGCCCTCTTTATACCGTCGCTCCAGCGTACTGAAATGGGACTTTTGCTAGGCTTGGCCTCCACATGCCCAACCCACTTATGATATATGCAATTACACAAAATAAAATGTGATTTAAATGTTAATTCAAGTGTTAGTCGAGTTGAGGTGTTAGGTATGATTTAATTTATAATATTTAAGTCGTCGATTTTTACGATGCGACGTCGCATCGCAGTTTCGTGTACAAGCCCTTAAATCGCGGAGTCGACCGTTTTGGATATTCTATTATATAATAACGTACTAACTAAAAAATAATATCGGCTTTTACATTTTTAGGGTACTGTAGTACCTAGGTACTAGGAACCCTTGAAGTTTCGCCATGTTTGTCTGTCTTTCTGTCTGTCCCGGCATCGGCAGTGCTTAGTGACCATTAGTTCTAGAAAGCTGTAATTTGGTATGTGTGTGAATCAATTAGACAGTGAGAGGGGCAAAATAAAAATGGGCCCAAAAATGTTTTTTAGGGTAGGTCAGTTTGTTACCGTCGCTACATGTGAAGTGGGGTGTAATTTTTTTTCTGGGTCAACCCTAAAGTGTAAGATGGCTTTAGATAATTATTTGAAAAAATAGGGGTTTCCTTTAAACATTATTTTCGGAAATAATCACTGAACCACAAGTCCAAATAAACATATCGACTGTGGAAATTTCGTAAGGGACATACTTTTATATGCGACTTACGATATTTGAAATTTCCACTGTCGATATACATTTGAGATGACCCGTTTTTAAGTTACGGATTGAAACCTATGGAATCTTGCACTAATCAATCGCGTTCTCTTATTGGGGTATGACTGATTTACCTAATCTACCCTCGCTAAACTTAACTTCGGATTGCTATACTCGTTAGAACATCAAGCTAACTGCTAACCTACGTTCAGCAATCTGAAACCACCATGTTCGTAAAATTGATTAAGGAAGTAGACATCTACTTTGTTCCTCATATATAATAGAATTTGAGTGTTCTTATTAAACATTTTATTATAACGTTCTGGTTATAATTTTTATGGGGCCATAAATTTTTTGTACTTATTGTTCACAAAAAAACTCCAACCTGGAACGTTTACTTCTGATAAGTACTACTTACGTTTTTTTCTTGTTTTCCGTAAACCGTAATGCCTAGTTGGATGTTCCAATTCTGTTTACGTTATAATATTTGGTGGTTTTTATAAGTAGATAATTATACGAATATAGTCATGTTTAAAATAAAGATTACATTTTATGAGTGTGACTGTAAACCTTATTTAGAAAATAATTAAACATAATCAAACTTAATTAAGGATAATGTATGTGGAATATAGATATATTAGGCAGAGGCCTTCTAATGTAGAAGCAAAAGATTGTAATGAATGGACACATTTTAAAGATTTATTTCACGTTACCTCACGTCTCACCGATCAAATGACAATGACCCCGGCTCCGGGCTGCGTCTGGGCAGCGCTCGCACTCGCTTGAACTATGGCGAACTCAGTCGGATTCTTGATACGAATACAAAGGTAACCAAATGCAATACGAGCGACTTTTTTTTTAGATCGGCCGGACGCGTCCGTCAGCGGCGCCTCGCAACGAGTTACTCCTCTATTCTTATTCATTACACTCGTTATGAGTTAATTACTTACGTAGCAAGTAGGCAGCGACTGACTGCTCTGTCAATTTGTTTTGTTTGCCCGGAGTTCCCGTATGGTCCCGCTTCATTTAAGTTTTTAACTACATTAGATTGTTTTACAGTTTTAGCATATGATCAGCACAAAGTATGGTTAGGTTTTCCGGTGGCGAAGCGTCTTCAGTAGTTTGTTTCCCATATCAAATATTTAGATACCTGCTTAGGGAGGTATTTTACTATGGCTTGACATATCATTGATTCACCGCGCCAACCGCGCCTATTGTCACTATGTGATAAAAAACCGTTTTAGGTTAAAGTAACTATATTATCACAAAACATGGTTTGTAACAGACAACTACTACTAGTACTAGTTATTTTATACCCACAAATTTCATTAAGTCAATATTATCAAATTCATTATACATATATAACGCATGTCTGCCTCTGGTTCGTAGATATGTAAACGAAATATAATATGTGATGATGAGTTTAATTCAGTCTGCCTACTCCTTTGAGGACAAGACCACAACTCTTTTTGTATTGGATAGTTGCACCTAGTAGTTTACGCAACTGATCATAATGAGGGTCCTTGAGTGTGGGTTAGCATCACACGAGAGTGTTAAGGCTTAATTATGTACAGTTGCAAACATTAATAAAAATAAAAATTACTTTATCTACACATGTCATAGGTAAGTATTACCTACTCAATGATTTTTTTTTATGACATAGGCGGCAAACAAGCAGACGGATTGCCTGGTGGTAAGCAATTACCGTCGCCCATGGGCACCCGCAACACCAGGGGAGTCACAAGCGCGTTGCCGGCCTTTAAGGGGGGTTGGAGCTCTGGGAACCTTACTCACCATCAGGAACACAACACTACAGACTTAAAAGGTAGCAGTGCTATTATGGCTGTGGTCTTCTGTAAGGAGGAGGTACTTCCCCAGTTGGGCTGCTCCAGATTCAAGCGTGATGGTCATCGCTGTGTCCTACCTCTCATTGTTGGACGTAGTTTAGGGACATACCCGGATCCAAAATGATGAGGTCAAATGTGAAGAGGCATGTTACCTAGGTATGTACCAATATCATAATTTTCGATAATTTAGGCTAATATATGAACAAATTAAAATTGAAAATCTGTGCAATGCATTTTTTTAACGTTGCCCTTAAATTTGTGTGTACATAGGTAGTTTAATTTTATTTAAGATACAATGTAACATATTTTTACTAAGTTTATTATGTTTTTTTAATAAACAAATTAAAATAAATTAAGACAGATAAATTTTATTTATCTGTCTTAATAAATTTTATTTATCTGTAATGATTACAATTATTACAACGTTATCAATAACGTTTCGGACGATCTTTGGAAGCAGAATACAGCATCCGAAAGATTCAAGTACTTAATGGGCAATTGGTTTACCGAAATCTCCAAACTTACTTATTACATAATACCACATTTCTGTGTATTTCAGCCTACCAGCAGAGTAATTAAGGAAAACACTAGAGACTTTAAGTATGTAGGTAAATTAAGAGTATGATTTTTATTGAACAACAAAAGGGCTCGGCAAATGACAGCTACAAAGGCGGCAATTAAAATTGTGACACGTTTGTATTGCTAAACATAAGAGTGATGACACCATCCTTATAAAAATTAAGGGTCACAATCTAATGTTTTTTTTTAGTTTTTTGTAGTTTTTCTTTTCCCTAAAATCGATGACATGATATACATATTATTATGATTCAAAGATCTCAAACTTTAAAAATAAGCTGATTTAATTAGAAAATACTTATTTAAGATTTTAGTTTTGATTTAGATTAAACTTTTACTTTTAAATATGTTTCTTCCGTACACGGAACAATGGTGTTCCGGACATTTGGGAGGCGTACGCGGAGCCAGATCGAGCCAACGCGCGGAGGCCCTTTCGACAATTTAATGAAATGTAAGGTACACTAATCGGATGTTGCCCCTGTCCGTATCATGGGATGCGCACAGAGACAGCACCCGCCATGGTGTAAGGACTATTGAGTTACAATGGAATCTAGAATGTATTAGGTTATTGGGTGGAAAGGATGGACTAGCTACTTGGCTATTGGATAAAAAACCGGACGTCTGCCTAATAAAATGGTATTCAATTTTTAAATATGTTTATTATTATTAAATAACTACGTACCTATATATGGGTAGTAGATTTATGAAAATAAAATAGAAAATAGATGACATATACTTAAGAATAAGCGACCAAGCCCACAAGACCACCGGCTTCCGGTATCTAGATAACCCGACCTTATTAGTTGGTGGTTAGGGCGTCATCCGCGAATGCTGAAAACTCGGGTTCAATTCCTGCCTCGGACACCGGTGTGCTTGGTCACGTTTTCGAATGTAGCTATACATATGTCATCTATTCATATTTTTTTAAGAGATAAAAAGGATGCTGGCGGCAAATCCTCGTTGTATCGCAATACTGATACGTTGTGCGAGGAAGCCGCCAACTCTTCGGACACCAGTACGTCAACCAGACGCTTCGCGATTTCTGCAAAAGTTTGTGCGCGCTAGGACCAATAAATTATATAGTAGTGTACTATATATCGTTATATAATGTTATGCCCTGCTGCCGTGACCAAGCAAGTCAAAATTATCTCATGGTTGAGCAAATTAATTTTAATTATTTTCTATTATATTTTCAATTAAAATAATAAACTAACCAAATAATGGTCACCTTTGTAAAGTATTTATATGTTTCTATTATATATCATTAAAAAAAGGGCGAAGGTGTGTAGTACACGAAGACGGTTACCTATTAATTTATTGAAAATACTTAATGATTATTATTTTAAGAATTGTTTAATATAATTTAAAGCGTTGGTAAACAAGGTATTTTAAAACAATTATATACCACGACAGTGACAGAGAGGTTTCAGTGCACCGCTTGGTAAGCTAATGGCATCGAGCTAGGTATATCATTATCTTAATTCTAAAATAATTGGTAATTATCACGCTATGGTACGTAATTTTTGTTTAGCCTCAAAATTGAATACATTGAAGTGTTAATCATTAAGCAGCGTATCTTTTTCAACTTCCTGTAATGTCACGAATAAACACCACAAGTTAACTGAACCTAACATGATGTTTGGAATGTTAACTTCGTACTTGGCCGTCTAATTTGCGCCTAACTTCCGATGAATCAATCATCTGCACGAGCCTGCGGTGCTACCGCGAAAAGCGATATTCGTTACTGTCTCTATCACAATCATGACGCCTTCATTGGAGTAAAAGGGAAAGATGCTCGAAATATACTAACTTCGATGTTCGCGGTACCGGCCCCGTTTCATACGTGCGAGCGAGACAAGACGAGCAGACGAAGGTAAAGTAAAAGCGAGAGGAAGAACAAACTGGTTCGTATTGTAATGCTGATAACGCGAGCATAGGAACGAGGTTGGAACATCTCATGCCGGCCTGTCGTTCTGCAGAGCTCGACAGCGCCGGACTGTTTCCAGCCGGCTAAACTATTAAACACGTGGTCCGTGTAAACCCTCGAATCAAGTAAGTCTCATCAATTCATAACATAAAGTACGAAGGTTTATGGCCATTTTAAGTATATTATTTTTATACGCGTTATGATTTATCTAACACGTGTTTGGCTACGCAGTTCTTAGGTGCTTGAGTACCCACGGCGTACTTAGCAACATGATCACGGAAAGTTGGCGCTGGCAATCTTGAGTCGTTAACTCTTATATCGGTCAATAATAAAGTTTAAACTGAATGTTTTAAAACTTAATACTTAGTTAGACATTTTGATTTTATACTTGCAGCGTTTAAGCCTTATCACATAATTTTAATGAATGCTAGTTACTTACTTTTATTTACTGTTTACCAATAAAACTGTATGTCCCATAATATAGACTAAATATACTAGATAAATAAATACATTTCTTGCACGGTTTAAACTATTATATACGTCTTATACCATCCGCTAAAATACCGGTCGAGACACCAACGTTTTGTTATAAGTAATTACTTACTACTTATTTATTATTTTGTAATTATCGGGTCTACTTTTAGTCTACATATTAAATATGGTTATTTTATAGAATTTGCATTTCACTCATTGTTCAGTCAATCAATCAGTATTTATTTGCCATAAGTAATACAATTTTGTATCTGTACGCGTAATATGTTTGTTTTGTTCAGTGTATTCGGCCCACGAACAGACAATGCAAATGATTATAATTATTAATTTATTAATTAAATATAAATTATTACATCTACAACCCATGAAATCTTTAAATTATGGATATTTATGTTAAAAGTAATACAAAATAATCAAAATATCCTGTTGTTTAATAAAATCTTATACTCTAAAAAAACACTTGTCAGAAAGGCATCTGTAGCTTGTAGTAAGTTGATTAATTTGCGCTATAATAATATTTTAAGGACGAAAATATTCGCATTTTAAAGTTTCTTATCATTATATTTGAGTGCAATGTATAATTTCGATACCCACAATTCAAAATTTCTATCATTTATGTTTCTAAAATACATTTTTCCGTTTCTGACATTACAATGTCACGAGTAGAGTAGGTACAGTCGCCATCAGATATATCGGAGCTGTGGAGGTGGGCCTAGGTCATTGAACGTTATCTATACAGGGTGGAAAAAAGTTACGGGCCCTGGAGGGAAACTATCTTAAATCCTTAATTTGGCTCATTTTACTTAAAGGGACAAAAAGAAACAAAACTGCATTCAAAGACTTTTCATTTTCTTTTTAATTTTGCTTGGAAAAAAAATATTCTGAGTACTAAATATTCGATTTTATGGATATTTTGTACGAAAAACGAGTGTAAGACCTATGTTTCTTCGAGAAATGTTATTATACCTATAAATATTAACTGTATCGACTAGTAGAATAAAATATTGTTTATTTTTTTAAATTTTTAGTCGGCTCGATTTCCGGGCGAGACAAGTGAATTTAAAAAGTCTTTGAATGCAATTTTGTTTATTTTTAAAAATAAAGGAGTTAAGTAAAATGAGCCAAATTAAGGATTTAAAGTAGTTGCCCTCCAGGGCCCATAAGGTTTTTCCACCCTGTATATTTAGGTAAAATGTATATACAGATTATTATAATTATATACAGTGAGTCTAATACGGAACCACGATTCACTGGCGTAGGTAATCATTTTTTTTTTTCAAGTTACTATGACTACATGTTTTGACAATAGGTTTGGCCTAATGGGTATGAAGCCCTGCCTATGAGCCCGGCGGTCCTGGGTTCAAATTCCAGTAAGGTCATTTATATTTGTCCTTTAGTCAAAGGTGTATTCTATGTATTTTTTTTTTTTTTTTTCTTCGTATGGACTTTGGATTTAAGTATTTACAACACAAGCCTTCTTGAGTTTACCATGGGATTTAGTCAAATAGTGTAAGGATGTTCTATAATATTTATTCCATATATACTTATACGAGTATACGTACGATAATCTGCAATGACCCTGCGGCGCTACCACGAATAACGATATTCGTGAATTTCGGACGATTTTTCTCTCACTCTCATGGCACCTTGATTGGAGTAAAAGAGAAAGAACACAGAACTATCGCGAGATTGAAACATATTAATTGTATAAAAGCGGGTAACTCACGTTTTATAAGTCGAATATTGCTCGACATGTTTCACTCCGTAACGAGGAGCATAATCATGAGCCATTCGCGTTGGCTAACCGACGCAGACTAGCCTATTATATACATTTTAATTAATAGGTACTTATCCATACTAATATTATAAATGTGAAAGTGTGTCTGTCTGGCTGTCTGTTTGTCTGCCTGTCTGTCTATTTGTTTGTCTGGCTTCACTACAAAACGGAGCGATCAACTGACGTGATTTTTTAAGTGGAGGTACTTGTAAGGATGGAGAGTGACAAAGGCTACTTTCTAACGCGAGCGAAGCTGCGGGCAAAAGCTAGTTTTTGTATATTTTCTTAAAGAGTGACAGTGTTTACCACGCCTCTGAAAAAAAGCTATTTTGTTATTTTATTTAGTTAAGCACAAATTGTAGTGACTGTTTGTTTACCTAAATAAATGAAATAAAGAAAAATGGCCAACATCCGATTTCAACATTTCAGAATGACGCAGGATGATTTAAGTTGCGAAGTGGGCGGTCCGTGCAGCTTGGTGCTGGCAGACGGTTCCGTGTTCCCCGGGAGGAGCTTCGGCGCGGAGCTGCCCGCAGAGGGCGAGGTTGGTAAGTAACATTCAATATATTCTAAAATATTATTAGTCTTTCTACTCTTGCACTTTTTAACGTCATTTATACATTTAATCTTTATTGCACAATACAAGAAGGTACAAATGCCGGACTTAACGCCATAAGGCATTAATTAAAATGATTTAAAATTAATATTAAAAATAATTCTTTTTTTTAATAATTTTTTTCAGCATAATTTCTTTATTCTCTACCAGTCAACCAACGGAAGTAACGGAAAGATTTAATAGGTGCAGGGTCTTTTTAACTCAAAGGCGTAAAATAATAAACATACATATAAGAATAAACATACATATATTTAATGTACCTTGTGTGAAATTCATGAAAACTTATAAATTTATAATAACAGTCATAATAAAGGCTATTTTTGACTATGTCGCTATGGAAGGTATGATTTACTTCTCAAACTGAGCATTTTTTGTTCTAGATCTTTTAAAAAACATATTAGTTTTTAATTTTATTATTATCATACAGGTTAAAGGTCATTTTTAATGTACCTACACAGTCCAAAACGAAATTGATAGTATGATACTGTATCTTTTCGCTTTTATGAATCATCATTATTATCTGTCGTAATTTTTGATATACTGACTTCAAGATTAAACTTTGAACTCTAATAAGTTCTCCAAATAATTATTCCCTATTTTATAAATTACAAAACAAAACAAGATCCGTTAAATGTGTAGAAAAAAATGTGTAGATTTAAGAAAATCTATCTTCTCTATGCGTCACAACAACACTAGTGTTATTTTATTTATTATATAAAATAGCAGCATGCTACAAAGTAATTAAATTTAAAATCATTACGCGTATGATATAACTAGAGACTTATTTTGTAGTTTTAAAGTTTCTCCCTGAATTGTTAAGGACACTGCAAGTGTGCAACTGCATTCTTTTTATACAATCTTTTTCTTGTATGATTGTGTTCATCACTGAAGTAACCCCGGGCTCTATCACCTCAATATATAACATTTCATGTCACCTACCTTGTCATAATGAAATCTTTGAAAGATTGTAATGAAAGTTTTTTTTAAATAAACATGAATACAGAGAAATATATAGTTGTCTTAAAGCAAACTCAACAGTTTTCAGGTATTTTTAGTAAATTTATACGCTAAAACATTTATATTTATTTGCGAGTTATGTAGGTTTACGGGGTGTTATTTTAAAAGTTAATTAGTTTTATTGGATTACTGGTAAAACATGACCAAAGTAATCATAATACATCGGTATTACCGGAGGATGAACAGCAGTGTTTGGTTGCGCAATCCGCCTGCCGATGCCGAATGTGGCGATTGTGACATAAAACTCATAAAACCCAGACATCGTTCCCTGTGGCAGTCCATGGGGGTGTCTGTTTAGCAGTGGACGTGTATGTATGTAGTGGATGTGTAGTACATCGGTTTTATAGTGTTTCAGACAGGCATGGTGGGCTACCCGGAGTCGTTGACGGACCCATCGTATCACGCCCAGCTGTTGGTCCTAACCTACCCTCTGGTGGGTAACTACGGTGTTCCCGACGAAGAAGAGTGCGATGAAAACGGTATACCAAGGTAGGCTATGGATGGATCTATATAATCTAAAGGCACAGGGGCCAATTTGTCATAGTCCTGCACTCTAAATATTGCAGGACATACCTAACTTATACAAATTGACTGAGCCCCACGAGGTTATGCACAAATGAGTGTTCAAATTTGTGTCCCTTAACGTCAAACTCAGGTAAATCCATTCTGCTCTAAAGTTGATTAGCTTTCAGATTATGATACATTTTTTTAGATTATCAACCTTAAAGCAGAGCGGATTTACCCGAGTTTGAAGTCAAGTGACACATTTATCTTTTCCGACTAAAAGTTAAGAAAAAACATGGATAGTGGATACAAATGTCCACAATAGGGAACATTTTATGTACTCATTAATTGTAAGTATGTTTTATATATTTTATTAAATATTTTAAACAGGTGTAGGCGGTTTAAATGCCGACCATTTTGAAGCGCTTGGGATGAGCATCGGTATTAGGTGACAAACTTAACTGAAGGACCATGTCTATGTAGTTGTGCAGAGAATTAATATAGAAATTTGAAAGTAGAACTAACATCAAAATTTGAATATAGAACGCCGACATGCGTGTACACACACTTTATACTACTACATAGGCCAGGTACTTTAGCTAAGCTTTTCACCTATAAAGTTTATGAAAACAAATTATACAAGTGACCTACAAATTGTCGAGCTCTTGACATACACATAGACTTTGTCGTTACACTTGATCTACAGTACCTATCACTGTTGGTGAATTTAACGCTGTAATACCGGGTGCGGGGTAGAAATAGGAGCAAAACTTTTAGGGATCGCTTCTAAACCACGAACGTAACAACATTTGTTCTACAACTTTAAATAATTGGTTAATTTATTACTTGTGATTTTTTCGAACAAACTAAATAGTATTTTCAATGAACAGCATCCAATAGTCTAGTTGACGTTTACTGTCAGCTTCCAAACTTCATAGTTTTCGCAATACATTGCTTGCTTGGAAAATCTTTTTTTATTAGAATTTATTAAACTTAGAAAAGTTTTTTTTAAAAGTCGTAGAACAAATGTTGCTACATTTGTGGTGTAGAAACGATGCCTAAAGTTAATGCTCCTATTACAGGCCACACCCGGTGTAACTGCTTTTAATTTTGCCATATTTCAATACACTTTTAAATAATTATTGAATACAAGGAAGATAAGGGGTAACTACTATTATGTGTAATAATCCAGAACTGAAATAGTTTTCATAAAGTAAATACCGTTCTCATCTGTTCCACACTCATACCTATTTCTTATTTTGATATGAACTAAAAAATTAAATACGTCACAATGCATTTTGGATGCAATCTCATTTAACATAATGAGTTGAAAACACTCCAAATGCATCACGTATTTGCACGTAACTATGTCCTTATTAAAAACCACAAATATTCAAGTACATATGAATAATTTTTCTTTATTACTTTTTAGGTGGTTCGAATCAAGTCGTATTTGGGCAGCTGGCTTGATCGTTGGTGAAATAAGTAAACACGCAAGTCACTGGCGAGCCAAGAAATCACTGGGTTCTTGGTTAGCTTCATACAAAGTGCCTGGACTCTGTGACGTCGACACCAGAGCACTGACATGCCGGCTGCGAGAGGGAGTGACATTGGGCCGAATCATACAAGGTCCTGTCCCGTCGGCCCTGCCTCCGCTAACTGATCCCAACACTAGGAATTTAGTCGCAGAAGTATCTGTCAAGGTAAATATTTTATGTATAAAAGCATCAGGGAACGTGCACGACGATGCTGCTACCGCCTGGTGACGTTAATCGGAACTAATTACGCTGCCATAACCTAATGTTGACTAGAAAACAGAGTCAATTTTACTAGTTAGAAAACTATTCTGCCTATTGTTGTTTTTTTTGGATACCCTAACACACCCATTAAAAATAAACACAAAACAAATGGTGTCAAATTTTATTACTTTCCAAGTAATGCCTCTTACATGTCAGTTATGTAAATACGCCAAAAATGGATTAATGCAGTAAAGAAACATACGTAACTATAAATTTTAAGATGATTTTAAGTATTTAGAAACAATTCGTAACATTATTTGTAAAAATACCTAAGTTTTGTAGTATTGTCAATGTAAAACTGTTCAGATAACCTCCGAATGATAGGTTCCCACGTTCATATACTACAATATGCAGTGCTTGAAGTCAAAGTAACAGAAAATCCAGTTTTATTGGTGCAGTCAAGGTGAAAAGGCAATTAATAACCTTTATTTTTACGTCGTAAACATATTTTGATTTGAGCGATAATTTTACCTGTTATAATAGCCGTTTGTTCCAGGTGAACTATTTCTTCGACCTATGTATTCATAGCCGACGTCAAAAAGTTTTTGACCTTTTGTCATATTATGAACACGTTTCAGATCGTTTTTTATGGCCCATAATTTATTTATCGTATTTGTGAATAAAAAGTTATGCAAAAACAATTTTGAAAGCTCGAAAATATTACTTAGTTCACTGTAACAACAGTTCCTTTGTAATACGCATGGTGTCGCCTTTGCCGTTTAGTGCTGCCACCTATATATAGTTCGTGTACATGCTCTATAGTTTCCCTTTGTAGCTTAATATTGTATGCTGACACCGTAAAACAGCCAGATAAAAATTAAATTCAAAACTCTATGAAAGTTTATTTATACATGTGGCACATAAGTTATTATGCAATATTTTAGTTTTTTATTGATTATCTCGTCATTTCATTTAGTAATTCTAACGATAACGATTTTATGTTTCTGCAAGTCACCATTGTTAATTTATATAAATGCAGTTTTTCATGACATATTCGACATTGATGACGATGACAATTGTCACTGTTTTCGAAAACACAAACGGCCGCGCGAGTTGTTCTTGCGAGCGGCATTCTTGTGCGGTTACTGATTTGAGCTGATAGGGTAAAATCGTCTCGTCTTATTGACTCAAAAGTAAAAGTTAACTTTTGACCACTCATGTAAATTGATAACTTTAGTCTACTAACACCAATTTGCTACTTTGTCATCCAAATACACCTCGTTCTTAACACCAGATCACCTCATTCATGACCCGACTATTTTGGTTTTAGGCTCAAAAAATATACAACCCTCAAGGCGACGTTTCGATCATGGCTGTAGACTGCGGGCTAAAATACAATCAAATACGATGTTTGATAAAAAGGAATGCAAAAGTCATTGTAGTCCCATGGAACCATAAGCTCGACCCAGAAAATTATGATGGATTATTTGTTAGCAACGGCCCCGGCGATCCAGATGTCTGCAAATGTGTTGTAGAGAATATTCGCAGTGTCCTGAATTCAAATAATATAAAACCAATATTCGGAATTTGCCTCGGTCATCAACTACTTTCAACTGCTGTTGGATGTAAAACTTTCAAAATGAGGTAACATTTTATATTATAACGATTAAAGGATGACTCACGTTAGACCGTCGCGCTTCCGCTCCGAGCGTTCCGTTGTATGGAAAGAGTCACGTGACCACCGAGCCGCTCGATCCACTCGACTCGGGCACGGGGCGGACGTGCGACGGCCGTTACAGCTATGTTCAAAGGGCTGGGCTCGGCCCGGTGATGTGAGGGCGACGGGATGTCGACAGGATGTCGACGGGCGTGCGACGGTCGCCTAGTCGCAAAAAATGGCTCGGATGGAACGGTATATATTGGCCGAACTACGGAGGTTGCAAAATGTCATCAATTTGTTTGCTAAATATGAGGGGATAAATAATTCTTTCTTTAGTCGGGTTATATTACTAGTGCAGAGACGAGGAATTAACAAAGAGTGCTGAGTTGACACATTTCTTTAAAAATAATCAAAGAATAAATATTCGTTAATCATAAATAAAAGAACCGAATATTTAGGCAAAGGGCTCATAATTTATATTTTTTTTATCAAAACCTCATTTAACATATAACATAAATATTTATCGCATAAAATAAATATTTAAACTAAATTTAAAAAATATAATACTAAAAATCAAAGTTCGATGTAGGCCCTAGTGGTATGGTAGGGTTTAGGTATAGGTATAGTATATGAATTTTCTTAAATACCAAATGTAAAATTCAACAAATAATTGAATCCCTTCTTATGCATTTCTTAACTAATTTAATTAACGCCTGTTTAATTAACCGTGTGTCTACATAACCATATAACTATAAACCAGTATGAAGATAATTCAACGAATTCCTCAATAACAATAAACAGTCTTTATTATTTAGTTTTCTGTGTTTGAATAGTCTGAATTGAAATCACCAAAGAGGTTTTTCATGTATCTGAATCGGAATATACGTCAAAATTATGTGCGTTACAAAATGTCACAAATTGTTTTCTGAAATATGGATACCAAACCGACATTATATTTAGCCGGCTTAATGTGGCAACTGTTACTGTTCATAAATGTTGCCAGAAAGATAAATAATGAATAGTTTGTAAATATTACCAGATATTTTTGCATTGGAAAGAAAAAATAATAATAACCGGTATTCGGACCATCTATCTATATTTGTGTCGCTTAACTTTAAACTCAGGTAAATCCATTTTGCTCTAAGGTTAATTAGCATTCAGATTATTATACATTTTTTTTACTCAACCTTAATACAGAATAGATTTACCCGAGTTTGAAGTTAAGCGACACATTTGTATTCTATGATATACGTGTACGAAGTAACGCGCCCTGTACAAACTATAGGCAGTATATTATCTCATAATATTATTTCGGGTGGCGTTAAAATTTGCAGCGACCAAGTATTAGCAGTAGAGTTTAACCAGTGAAAAAAAATTGGTTTACTCACTTAAAGCATAGACGATTGAATCATACCGTCTCTTTCTTTCGCTTGCACTACGACCCCAAAAAAAGGGAAGAGTATAGTTTATTTTTTCAACTTTAAGAGTAACAATCGAGTAATAATTGGTTAGCCAGACTCTATGCGAGCACATTTGTTTCGTTGTCTATCCCTTTATTTTTCAGGCTAATTTTCACACCAACTACTAAAATAAAACAAATTAAATATTTGTAATTTTTATTGATTTTTAGATACTACTACTATTACTATCTACAAAGAACCAAGGCTCGCAAACGCGCAACGTCTCAACTGGTAAAGGCGAACATAATAAACCAGTAAAGGCGTGTCTGGCGTCCAAATGGTATATTATAGGGTATAACGGTGGGTATATGAGGTACAAAGGAAAATAAGGTTATCAATATAGATATTTGTATTTAGGCACTGGTCCCACCGCGAGCTAATAGTAAGCTATGAGCTATCAGCTATTTCAAGGGACAAAAGATAATCGATTCCGTGTAAATAAAAGAGACATATAATTATGTCATAGCCGGGCCAGGCGATGAGCAATAAATATATATCTCTCTTTTATTTACACGGGAGCGATTATCTTTTGTCCTTTGAAATAGCTGATAGCTCATAGCTTACTAGTTTGCGGTGGGACCAGTGCCATAAGGAAGGATTGGCGAGCTATATTTGAATGCCATCTATAGGATATTAGTTGTAATAAAATGAACGGTACCTTAGACTTGATTGAATATATTGATTTCCTTGTGACCTAAAGTTAAATTACTTCTTCCTAACCTCTGAGAAATAAAACAACACGAAAACACAATTTATTGCTTTGATCAGCCTATTTACACGTAAAAGAGCTTGACACCATGTGTTCTGCAGCTTATCTAAGTTACAAACATCAAAAAAAAATGTAGTAATCAAATTAAACTAAATAATAATAACTTTTTAAATATTGTATACATAAGTCATGAAAAAGGATTTTTTAACCTTTTGAACGCTAAGCACTACTAAAGTGGTCGCGTGAAGTCGTGCCTGCCGCGCCACCGACCACTAAAAAGTGGCTATGGCGGACGCTGTCAAAGCAATAGTCCTGCTGACAGATATTGGATATTGGAGTTTATATCTTTTCTTCACAAGTCATAACATGGCGTACACGACACATTTTGACGCGAGAGGAAAAGCGTTCAAAAGATTAATATATTACTGAAATAATTCCTGCGACTAAAATATCAATAAGTGAAATGTGTTTTATAAGCATCATTTATAGGTTTACTTTCGCTCGCCAAATATGAATGATATGATGCCCTTCCAAATATAAGATATTATAATTGTGTTTCAGTATAAAAACAATTTAAATTGATATAGGTACTTACTTACTAACAAAATTACAAATAATACAATGTCAGTAACCCTAATTTCCACCTAAAACATAATAATAAAACCTAAAATAAATAAAAAACCAAAACCAAAAAAAGCTAGAAACTAAACTTAAAATAACTAAAATATAGGATCCCCCCGCGGCAAGGTGCCGTAGACGCTGGCAGCATTTCCTCGCTGTATCGCAATGCTTATGCGTTGAGCGAGAAAGCTGCCAGCTCTCCGGTCACCAGTAACGTCAATGTAGGGTAACCATGCTTGTACATAGACGAGGACAATGTTTATGTTTAGATAAAGTACATTAAACATATTTATCAAAATTTGTAAAATGGTTGTCATTGTATATACATATAGCAATTTGGGTCAAAATAATTCCCAAAGTGGGGTTAGATTTTTTTAGTTCTTTGTTTGTACCTATTCGATATATATTAAAAATATAGAAAAATATGTGTACAAAATATGTCATCATATTGACCCACACTTATAAATTTTCGTACCACTCCTTTACTAATAATATATTATCTTAGATATTTAAATCATCGAAGGAAAAAAATAAAAATTTTGACTCGTAGCGGGACTCAAACCCACAACCACTGGATCACGAGCCCAGTTCACTACCAATTGTGCTACATGAGTACAGTCAGCAGCAGAAGTGGCTAAGCGTTTGAGGTGTTCAAAATGAGGTCAACACATCTCTATTGTCAAGAGAATAAGAGGGCGTGTAGATAATTTTGAACACTTCAAACGCTTAGCCACTTTTGCTGCTGACTGTACCGCTTAGACTAAAATAAAATGAAAAAAATATGACAAGTATCAAAATTTTTCGTAGTAAATTAACCATGCATCTAGACGGCGTAGTCTCTACACCAGTCTAGTACATAAAAACACTATTGTAATTAATGGAATTTTCCTAACTTTTAAAATGAACGTTGTCACCCCATAGAAAGAGACAAAGGTCTGCCTAGTAGCTATTTCACTCGGCTCGCTTTTTTCGGGCTAGTACTCGATCTAGTTATAGTCAGCGCTGCTGTCCAGTTTGTTGAAGCTTGGAACTTCGCTCGATGTACGTCATATATGAAATTAAAACAAATTACGTTATGATATGATACTGATTATTTAACACGTAGGCTGCGAAGAGCATCACGGATGGAATATGTGGCCATGAGCATCATTCTTGGGATCAGATTTGGGATAAAATTATCATGTGGTCAAATTAACCTACGAACTTAATATACCTAACTATGCATTTGCCTCTCTTATTTATACATACTGTAAATCAACTTATAATATTCTAAAATCCTCAAATTAACGTATGAACTTAATATATATACATACTTAACTATGCATGGCGTCTACATAACACCATTTCTATCGGCTTGCCTACCTACCTTAGTTAACCTGCCTACTTATAAATTAAACCGCCCAAATGCTTGTAAGAACTTGAAAAGTTCGCAACATTATAGAGCCTAATATTTTACTCAGTATAAGTATTCGTTGACATAGAGGTCAGTACATTTTATGTAATACAGCCTGGTGACCTATACATAGACTAACGGACGGACTGACGGACAGACGGACAGACGGATGGATGGACAGACGGACAGATGAACAGACGGAGAGATAGACAGACGGACAGACGGATGGATGGACAGACGGACAGATGAACAGACGGAGAGATAGACAGACTGACAGACGTACAGACGGACAGACGGACAGACTGATGGATGGACAGACGGACAGACGGACAGACGGAGAGATAGACAGACAGACAGACAGAGAGATAGACAGACAGACAGACAGAGAGATAGACAGACGGACGGACGAACAGACGGAGAGATGGAGAGATAGACAGACGGACAAACGTACAGACAGGGAGTCTTAGTAATAGTAATCCGGCCCGGAACCCTTTTAGGGTTGGAAAACCTCTGTTCTCTATGTTCTCATCTTGCTAACGGCGAGAACTTGCCCAGACTGACCTCGTAGCCAGGATTATACACCAACAGTTGCCGTACTACAAGTACGCGCGCACAACACACCGACGAATGAGGCTTGTGTTGTGGGTACTCAGAAGACTCAGAACACAAATAAATGACGTTACTAGGATTTGAACCCAGGACCATGGGCTTCATAAGCAGGATCTCTATCCATTAGGCCAGACCTATCGTCAAATTCTCATTGTCCTGAATATATATGTTATAAACGAACGAAGTAATCAGCATGGATTTACAATTTAAGCAACCATTCATTAAATTAATTATACAACAACAACTTATATTAAATTACTATCAATAGTCCGCACTAAGATTACCAATAATGGTCCTGACCCTTTCTACTGTTTTTTCTTAGCCTAGTTTGTGTCCAGTGCTCCTCTTTAGTGCGTATTGCCATCAGTCGCTAAAAACATTTAGGTCGTCCCACCATTTCTTCTTTAGTCTGCCTGTACCTCGGCTAGTTTGGGGTACACTCTATTAAAAATCCTCAACATAACCTACGTACTTAATGACTACTAGGTAAATTAAATAACTGTTAAAGGCATCTACAGATCCTACAAGCTTACTTATTATGTATCACTGATACTTTATGTAGATGTGCATGTAGTGTAGGGACGCCCGGCCGGACTCAGGCGGGCTGTCGATCGCTTGTTGCAGTCATTCAGCCCAGTTCCCTTGGCTGCTACATAATACACCTATAACATTAATAATATTATACAACAAAAATTGCAAGTAATTTGCAGTAAACCTTTATTAATATTACTAATGAGACATGGACCCGGGTATGTCCTTAAACTGCGTCGAAGCCCACCGGTATGAGCAGTAGCGACCCGCGTCTACAGTGTATTTTACTGCGATTCCCAACTTGCCTACCACACGTGGTCAATACGGCAACACCGAAGTTAAGGCCTTTGTCCAACAGTAGACGGCTCAAGGCTGATGATGATAACTGATGGAAGTCAATGTTTCTTACAAGAAAACACTAGTGGGATAAGAAGTACCAAACACTGCGGAGAACATCGTTAGTAAAATCTGATTTTATTCGCAACTAGCCACCTTTGCTCGGGAAAGTATATAATATGTTGTAAATACATTACAAACGTACGCCCCAAATCGCTGTGTAAGTACCCATTATTTAGGCAACTACAAACCTTATGTAGTTAGTATTCACAGTAAGTACCTAGTACTGCGGAAAACGTCATTACACAAATAATAATTTATTGGTAGGTACTAGCAACCTCTCCTGTCTTCGCACGAGTAAGTGGTTATAGTACCAACCATATATCGGAAGGTGCGGCGTGGGCAGACCCCCACAAGGTGCACTGGCGACCTGGTAAAGACAGAATGAATCCACTGATGCGGGTGGCGGTTATTGTGAGTTGCTTTGGGAGAGGCCCATGTCCAGCAGTGGACGTCCTTCGGTACGGTTCGGTACTAGAATGATTGATAAGATGATGAATAGAGCTATCTCAGGACCATACATGGATGACAGTAAAAGTAGGTACCTACATAGTACATAGGTACATTCTAACTGCTAACAGGCAGAAAAAAAGACGGACAGAAAGACGGACAGTAATAGGATCTTGTCAATGTCCTGATACTTACGGTCCCTAAATACGTACATTATATTACATTATTATAACAAACAGGACCTAAAATTAATAGTCTTATCACGGAGAGTTCGCTGTATTAGATGTCTTGTTTGCTTGTAAGAAATTATGTTTTGTATGTCACTATTCAAGTAAACTAGACTAACTTACTAAGTTCCTGTAAGGGACTTACTGCTTACCAATGATTATATAACTAGGACTAACAATTTTTATCCAAAGTCGCGTTCCTTAAAATTTTTGATGAAAACCTGTAAATGAGACGAAAATCAGTGAACATATATTATTATGATTTAGCAAGACGTCGATACAATTTTGCAAAAGCATTATCGGTACAATTATGTTGATGCATATATACCGTCGGCCAGATCATTGTCAGACTACAGTTGCTTTAGGCAAGGCACATTACTATGGGAAGTTTAATTTTTGAAGCGGACACGCATGTTTTACAATTAGGTTTATAATCTTCTATACGTACAGTCGTATATAGTCCTATTTGTTTGGTTGTTATGAGACCACCTTGGCTGTTAGGTCGCACTGGAAATTATTACATTACGCTGGAAAAACATTACCCTTTTGACTTCTGTATCTACAGGCACAAACTGACCACTGTCACATCCATTACACTTATTTTATAGTTTTCTGGTGCTTGTATGTTCTAAATAGAAACGATTTACTTTAAAACGACCTGCCCTTATTAAACATACAATTATTTAGGAACTAGACGGCTTGTCAATATTGACAGAAAGTTTTCGAATAGTAAGAAGGCGGTATATATATACTGTTATGAAGGTACAGGCAAACTAGGGTTTTTGTAAATTCCTTCACGCCAAAGATACTCACTAGTCTCACGTTGTTTCTAATCGTGTGATGAACATTATGAATTCAGTATTTTATGCACTTTATTTTATCCAAGGAGCACATATTAAAAGATCTTTGTTATAACAGAAAGATCTACGTTTAATATTCTATCTACGAGTATGTGTGAACAAAATAATGCTCATTTTTAATTCAATAGGTCAGAAACGTACATTATTCTTTGCGGTATTGTAATATGCTTATAATACAGCAACTAATAATGTAATTTTATGGTAGAATAAGTTTATGGTCCTTTGATATTGTATTTAAAGTTTCGTGAGTCACTGTATCATTTCACAGCCTCACACACGCGAACTGCTTTGGAGTACCTTACTTATAAGATGGTTTAAATTTTCCAACACTATTGTCAAACATTGTGTGTCGACACCCGTTTGCTTCAACGAATTGCTGCGCGCTGCGCTGCCTTTGCCGCTCTCGATGTTGTGGCCGGTTCACGGCAATCCTCAACCGGCGTCGTTAGTTTGCTCGGAACTATACTTTACTAAACTTCCACTTCTAAATTTGGCCATACATGCCAGGCTTCTATAGGCAGCCAGTCTAACTACCATTACGATTAAAATTAGAGCAACTATCTATATTAATCGCTTCGCGTATTTTGAGCGATACTTAACATTTTTCCCGAACCAGCATCCTTGTTTTGTTAGAAAAACGAAGGAAATGGCATGGGATGGGAATGGGATCTGCTTCGTAAGAGAGCTCTAATTTATCTCCGGAGTTGCTGTACCTACCTAAGTCATCTCGTTATATATCATTAGATACTTATTGAACAATAGAATAGCCTGTTTGGATATTATATTATATATATCTATACCGTAGCAATTTTAAGCAGGCGCGTCAGCACAGAATGTGTTTCGCACAAAGCAATCTTTGGATGAATGTCAGCAATTTTTCAATGCCTCCTCATCAAACTGCAGACTGTGTATCCTCTGTTCATATATTGTTCATTTGATGACACTGTAATCAATAAAAGTAATGCTCGTCCTAAAATTGTAAATAATAAAAATGCTTACCAAAGACCAAGTTCTACTTCCTTTTTTAACTGAAAAATTATGAAATAACGATACGTGGCTACTATTAGGCTTAAAGAGAACAGACCACGATATTGTTTGCACTTATTATACCTATACATATATTTTATTATTTTATTATCGGTTACCTTAAGTAGGCTGCTAGACGATCTTTACAGGATATTGACTCTGGAGCTTTGTTTATTCATCAACCGGTGCTTAATTTCCTCGTGGTTTGGAAATTATACAAAAATCGTCACGAATATAGTAACACATATTCTCTGTACTGCAAACGTGTGCACCAAAAGGGGTGTATGCCTCATTGTCTGCGTGATTTTTCTTGTTCTTCATTGGCTATTATAGCCGTGATGGCTAATATAATAACTAAATTTTTCTGTTTCTTATTTTCTATTAGTTCTGCTATTATTATTGACAAGGAATTTAATTGACATCAAGTGACAATGACTTAGACAGCTCGGCTGACGTTAGAGACGGGCGGCTCGGGTGGCTCGCGCTCGAGCCGGTGGGCCTCGTGAGCGGAGCGGCGACGCGACGCTCGTGTTAATGTCAATATTCGAGTTTCGGGCCGTTCGGACTCGGACCGTCGAGGTAAGTGAAGCGATAGGTCGACGGTGGGCTCGTGCTCGTGAGGTCGACGTGTAGGAAGCGCGACGATCTAACGTGAATCATCCTTAAAAGGCATTTCATAAAAGCATGTGTACCTAATGTACCTATTCTATCCAGTATTTAAGTTCTATATAATCTTAATGAAATTCGTATTTTCCAGTTACGGCAACCGTGGACACAATCTGCCATGTACGCACAGCGAAACACGTAGATGTTTCATGACATCACAAAATCATGGATTCGCTGTAGATAGTGATACTTTGCCTCAAGATTGGAAAACTCTTTTTACTAACGAGAATGATAAAACAAATGAAGGCATCATACATGAATCCAAACCATTCTTCAGTGTACAATTTCATCCAGAACACACTGCAGGACCCACTGATCTAGAATGTCTTTTCGACATATTTATCGATGCAGTAAAGGCTTGTAGGTCGAAGAAACCTTATATTATCAATAAGATGATTACAGAAAAGTTTACATTTAATCCTACATTAGATGAAAGGCCAAAAAAAGTTCTCATTCTGGGGTCTGGGGGTTTGTCCATAGGCCAAGCCGGAGAATTTGATTATTCGGGTTCCCAAGGCGTTAAAGCTATGCAAGAAGAAAAGATTCAAACGGTGCTAATTAATCCTAATATTGCGACAGTGCAAACATCTAAAGGATTGGCCGACAAAGTTTACTTTTTGCCTATCACTCCCGAATACGTGGAACAGGTTATCAAGGCTGAACGTCCAACGGGCGTCTTGCTTACATTTGGGGGACAGACCGCATTAAACTGCGGAGTACAGCTACAAAAAACAAAAGTTTTTGAGAAATATAATGTAAAGGTTTTAGGAACACCCATCCAATCCATAATAGATACAGAAGACAGAAAGATTTTTGCTGAAAAAATCAATGCCATTGGTGAAAAGGTAGCCCCAAGTGCAGCTGTATTTTCTGTCGATGAAGCGGTTTCTGCAGCTCTTCAAATAGGTTACCCAGTGATGGCTCGCGCTGCTTTTTCATTGGGTGGCTTGGGATCAGGATTTGCAAATAACGAGGAAGAGCTCAGAACCCTAGCACACCAAGCATTCTCACATTCCGATCAATTAATTATCGACAAGTCACTCAAAGGATGGAAAGAAGTCGAATATGAAGTGGTACGAGACGCTTATGATAATTGTATAACTGTATGCAATATGGAGAACGTAGATCCATTAGGAATACACACTGGTGAGTCTATAGTTGTTGCACCGAGTCAAACACTCTCCAATAGAGAATATTATATGCTTAGGAATACCGCTTTAAAAGTAATTAGGCACTTTGGCATTGTGGGAGAATGCAACATACAATATGCTCTTAATCCTCTCTCTGAGGAATTCTATATAATAGAAGTCAATGCAAGACTATCAAGAAGCTCAGCTCTGGCAAGTAAAGCTACTGGTTATCCATTAGCATATGTAGCAGCTAAATTAGCGCTTAGCATTCCACTCCCAGAGATAAAGAATTCTGTGACTAGAGTTACAACGGCTTGCTTCGAACCAAGTCTAGATTATTGTGTTGTTAAAATACCGAGATGGGACCTTGCAAAGTTTACAAGAGTTAGTACTAAAATTGGAAGCTCCATGAAAAGCGTTGGAGAAGTCATGTCAATTGGAAGAAATTTTGAGGAAGCGTTTCAAAAAGCTTTACGAATGGTCGATGAAAATGTTAATGGATTTGACCCCAATATAAAGCAAGTTAATGAAAACGAACTAAGGGAGCCCACAGACAAGCGAATGTTCGTTTTAGCAGCTGCCCTTAAGAACCAATATACCGTAGAGAAACTGTATCAATTAACTCAAATTGATAGATGGTTTTTAGAAAAGTTTAGAAATATTATAAACTTTTACAACATCCTCGAGGGAGTCGATCATAGCTCAATAACACCAGACATACTTAAAAGTGCCAAGCAAATCGGATTTTCTGACAAACAAATTGCTAATGCGATTAAAAGCACGGAACTGGCTGTTAGAAAACTAAGAGAGGAGTATAAAATAACACCGTGTGTTAAAAAAATTGATACAGTTGCTGCTGAGTGGCCAGCATCAACAAACTACTTGTACCTTACGTACAATGGGACTCAGCACGATTTAGAATTCCCGGGAGGATATACTTTAGTGTTAGGATCTGGCGTATACAGAATTGGAAGTTCTGTTGAATTTGATTGGTGCGCAGTGGGTTGCCTTAGAGAATTGCGGAATCAAGGTAAGAAGACTATTATGGTTAATTATAACCCTGAAACCGTTAGTACTGACTACGATATGAGCGACCGTTTGTATTTCGAAGAAATATCTTTTGAGGTTGTTATGGACATATACAACATAGAGAATCCAAGTGGTGTTGTACTGTCGATGGGAGGGCAACTTCCTAATAACATTGCAATGGATTTACATAGACAACAAGCAAAGATTTTAGGAACATCGCCAGACATGATAGACAACGCTGAAAACAGATTTAAATTCTCTCGCATGCTAGATCGCAAAAATATATTGCAACCACGGTGGAAAGAACTCACAGACTTAGATTCTGCAATAAATTTCTGCGATGAAGTTGGTTACCCTTGTTTGGTGAGACCATCTTATGTCCTAAGCGGGGCTGCTATGAATGTTGCATATTCAAATCAAGATTTGGAAGCTTATCTCAAATCAGCTAGCAAAGTGAGCAAGGATTATCCTGTAGTCATTTCAAAGTTCATCATGGATGCAAAAGAGATTGATGTCGACGCTGTCGCAGCTGACGGTGTAATCGTATGTATGGCTGTATCTGAACATGTAGAAAATGCTGGAGTTCATTCTGGAGATGCCACATTAGTTACTCCGCCACAAGACATAAACAACGAAACATTAGATAAAATTAAAGAGATAGCGGGTATAATTGCAGAAACGCTTGATGTTAGCGGTCCGTTTAATATGCAATTAATAGCCAAAGATAACGACCTTAAAGTTATAGAATGCAACGTACGAGTTTCTAGGTCATTCCCGTTCGTGTCTAAAACTTTAGACCATGACTTCGTGGCGACGGCAACTAAAGTTATTCTTGGACTGCCAGTAGAACCTCTTGAAGTCATGAGTGGTGTTGGCAAAGTTGGAGTAAAAGTGCCACAGTTTTCTTTCTCTCGTTTGGCTGGCGCAGATGTCACACTGGGAGTAGAAATGGCATCTACAGGTGAAGTAGCTTGCTTCGGTGAAAACCGCTACGAAGCATATCTAAAATCTTTAATGAGCACAGGCTTCAGGATACCTAAAAAAGCCATATTGCTCTCTGTCGGGACATTCAAGGTAAATAAAAAAATAACCTACTTACTTGTTGTTTGTTGATTTTTTTAATTCTTGAAACTGATATCATTATGTATCTTTACAGCACAAAATGGAACTATTACCCAGTGTGCGCATCTTACACAGGATGGGATACAAACTTTATGCCAGTATGGGTACCGGTGATTTTTATACGGAGCACGGAGTAGAGGTAACGAATCAATCTTTAGCCTAAACAGTAACGTAATGCTATGCTGAATTACTTATTTATTTGAACAATCAATTAAATGATCATTTTCATAAATACAGGTTGAGAGTGTGCAGTGGACTTTCGATCACATTGGTGACCCAGAAGATGACCGCTCAGACGGCGAACTAATGCACTTAGCAGATTTTATGGCTAGACGTCAACTGGACCTAGTTATAAACTTACCTATGAGAGGAGGCGCTCGTCGGGTGTCGTCGTTTAGCACACATGGATATCGCACGCGGCGGCTGGCAGTCGATTATGCCGTGCCATTGGTAACGGACGTCAAATGTGCTAAACTTTTAGTAAAGGTATGTTTCGCACAAATGATCATGACTAAAATAATAGTTCTTTAATGAGATACGAGTATGTTTGTCAAGCATTAAGGATCTAAATTTCTCTATGAATGAATAACGTAACTGAAACTTAATCACACTTGCACGGTGATTAATAAGTAATTACAAATTTAGGTGACTAACAGTTACAGATAAAATAAATTAAACATCAGTATTTTCTTTAATACGGATTACAATTTCAGGCGATGATGAAATGTGGTGGCATACCAATAATGAAAACTCACACTGACTGCATGACTTCACGCAACATTATCAAGTTGCCAGGTTTCATCGACGTACATGTCCATGCCCGTGAACCAGGAGCCATACATAAAGAAGACTTTGCTTCTTGTACGGCTGCCGCACTTGCTGGTGGAGTTACTATGATCTGTGCTATGCCGAACACCAATCCGCCAGTCATTGACAAAACGTCTTACGATTACACCGCCGCTTTGACTCGTGTAAGTGCCCGTTGTGACTACGCTCTCTTCATTGGTGCTTCAACTTCAAATTGTGACACTGCAATGGAAATAGCTCCTCAAGCGGCTGCTCTAAAGATGTACTTGAATGAAACCTTCACTACATTAAAGTTGGATGATATGACAGTATGGCAAAAGCACTTACAAAATTGGCCAAAGAAAATGCCTGTCTGTGCTCATGCAGAAAGGGAAAAAACCGGAGCTATTATTCTAATGGCGTCATTGTTAGACCGTCCCGTACATATTTGCCATGTGGCTCGAAAAGAAGAAATTTCAATAATAAGGGCAGCAAAGGAACGAGGATTAAAAGTAACATGTGAAGTTTGCCCACATCATTTGTTTTTGAGTACGGATGACATTGACAGAATAGGAAAGGGCCGCGCTGAAGTACGGCCGGTGCTTTGTAGTCTTGAGGACCAAGCAGAGCTTTGGAAAAACATGGACATCATTGATGTTTTTGCAACCGATCACGCTCCTCATGCTGTTTCAGAAAAAGACTCAGATAAGCCCTTGCCAGGATACCCAGGTTTAGAGACAATTTTACCTTTGTTGTTAAATGCTGTTCATCAAGGACGTCTAACTATCGAGGACATAATTAATAAGTTTCACAGAAATCCAAGAAAAATATTTAATTTGCCTGAGCAACCTAATACTTATGTTGAAGTGGATATGGATTACGAATGGACGATACCAAGTAGCATGGAATTCACGAAATCAAAGTGGACTCCGTTTGCCGGCATGCAAGTTTGCGGAGCAGTGCATCGCGTCACCTTACGTGGCGAAATCGCATACGTGGAAGGTCAAGTTCTCGTACCGCCCGGTTTTGGCCAAAATGTTCGTGACTGGCCAGCACCGAAAAAACAATCTTTCCCAGTTTTTGCCATTGAGAAAACGGAAAAAGAGCTCAGCAGGCCGAATTCGGCCCTAGATTTTCATAGCTCTGCTGATTTCAGTCGGTTTAGTGACCTTGACATGGAGCAGATGGAACCTAAGCCTGAAGTAAAACTAAATGTACACTTTGAAGCACAGAGAAGCGCTTCACCTCTACCGGGCCAAGAACGCCCTACTTCAAAACGAGAAAGATGCGATAGTTCATCCTACTATAACCCTCCGCAAGTATCAGTTTCACAACGACAAAGAAGTGATCTGTTTGGTAAGAGCATTCTGACCGTTGACTCATTTAGTAAAGAAACATTAAATGACATATTTAATCTTGCTCAGTTTATGAAAACTAGTGTCAGTAAGGGGCGCTTCTTGGATGACATTCTGCGAGGAAAAGTCATGTCTTCCATATTCTACGAAGTAAGCACGCGAACAAGTTGTAGTTTTTCGGCGGCTATGCAACGTCTGGGCGGTTCGGTTATACACACTGATGCGACAAGCTCTTCAGCTAAAAAGGGAGAGACGCTAGAAGACAGTGTAGCTGTGATGGCCAGTTACTCGGACGTAGTAGTACTTCGTCACCCGGAACCTGGAGCAGTTGCTGTAAGTTACTAAAGAACAATATTATATTATAGTTATAATATTTATTTTAAATTTTAATAAGTATCTCTAAGCTTTAATAATTGAATGTTTTTTACAGCGTGCCTCGCGTCATTGTCGGAAACCAATAATTAATGCAGGAGATGGAGTGGGAGAACATCCGACACAAGCTTTACTAGATGTATTCACTATCCGAGAAGAAATTGGTACAGTTAACGGACTTACTATAACTATGGTCGGGGACCTTAAAAATGGGCGTACTGTTCATTCTTTAGCCCGATTACTAACACTATACCAAGTAAATTTGCAGTATGTAAGTCCACCAGGACTTGGCATGCCAAAACATATTATTGAGTACGTCGCGTCGAAGGGAATACCTCAAAAAGTGTTTGAGCGTTTGGAGGATGTGCTGGCTGATACCCACGTCTTATACATGACAAGAATTCAACGTGAGAGATTCGTGAGCCAAGAGGAGTACGATAAGGTAAGATTCATCGTACCTACTAATATACCCTAACGAAGGTAGGGGTGCATTGGGCAGTCGGGCAGAAATTGAGGGTATCATATCTAATAACAACGCCCTAATTGACTAGATTCTCTAATAAATAAACATAAATAGTGGATATCGAGACATTTATAAAGCGGTGCCCAAGCCTCCCGACTGCCCATGCACTGCATCCCTACCTCCCCTACATTACACTCGTGTATCTTCACTTCATATGCCATAAAATTTAAAAACTCTTACCACACGTTTATGATTCCTTATCTGGTTTAACAGTGCCACGCACACCCGCTGCCCTAGTTCGAAATCGACTTTATTCTAATCTGATAGGAAGAAGTTCCTAATCGCTAGGCTCAAAACATTGAATGTTGCAGGCTCGAGGAGTGTTAGTGGTGACGCCACACCTGATGACGCGCGCGCGCCGACGCATGGTGGTGATGCACCCGCTGCCGCGCCTCGACGAGATCTCGCCAGAGTTCGACACGGACCCGCGCGCGGCGTACTTCCGTCAGGCCGAGTACGGCATGTACGTCCGCATGGCGTTGCTATCCATGGTTGCTGGTGTTAACCCACTAATCTGATAAATATGTGCCAGCTCAGACTAAATATTTTTAAATTTTTAGGTAACTATACCTATTGTTAGCTTACTTATTCTGTAAATGAATGTGATGTGGATAATTGTAAAATACATTTGAATCGTCTTCTTGACGTAACTGATGGTGACTGAAGAGCTGGCGGTTCCCTCGCAAAACGCATCGGTATTGCGATAGAACGAGGAAATGCCGCCAGCATCCTTAGAACAATTCCATAAGTGTCTTAGATTTAATCTAGAGTGTTTAAAATGTCTTTGACGGCACAATTTTGGCCTAGTGGCTAGGGAGCCTATGAAGGCGATGGTCCTGGGTTTAAATCTCAGGAAGGGCATTTATTTGTGTGATGAGCACAGATATATGTAATGGACCAAGTTTAGCGGACATCGTCATTAATGCGGACTTGATAATGCCGGAGTACATGGTAAATAATGATAGGCAAATGGGCAAAGTGATTTTAACAACTATCAAAATTACGTTATTAATCGCATTGTCTGGTCATTATGAACTTGCAATTTGATAATGAACCAAAGTGTTGCTAATAAAATGTTAAATAAATCCCAAAGCTACAGTTGGTGAATTTTACATTAGAGAGAGAGGAACCGCGCGCCGTGTTCAGGCTAACCTGATCTAACCACAACCACGTAGTGATAGTCTCTCAACATTATTGATTGAGACATCGCTATGAGATCAATCGCGGAAACAACTATACCAGTGCCTACTCACAATGAACGGCGAATTAACTTCCCATATATGATGCTTGCCTTGTGAGCCAAGTCTATGTACTTACTGGACTTGACCTTCTCGAACTTCACAAGGTTTTCGTCACGTAGTGGACGGTAATATCCACGGGCATAGTCCGGGTTTGTGATCGATTCATCGACACTATATAAGGTTTATTGGCTACTTGGTTACTTAGGCTTAGGGCACTTATAATAGCCTTGTGGCTGATCCGCCCACGGCCCCGCTACCGGTGGATAAATGTTCTTCATCAGATGGACCTAAGCAATTAATGAGAACGTCAAGCAAACGTACTTTAAGGCTACAGAGGGAGGAACTAATCTGTGATTTACGATGCTTGATTGCATAATTTTTGGTTAAAGTGACTTTGATTGCCATTTAAACAAGCCCGGCCCTGCCATCTTCGTTACCTGTTATGATCTTCCTGCTCTATACGTTCGATAGTACCACGGTCCACGGTAGCACAGACCGTTGGAGAACAAACATTTACGCTCTCTTAGTGAACAATATTTTGGCCTTCGCTCAAAATGGATTTATGGTTAATTAGGCCCTATACGGTAGTCCGCAGTCAGTCAGTTAAGAAGTGCGATGGAACAAAGAAGCCATCTTGGCCGCTTTGACTGGCTATAAGGTCTATGTATCGGCCCCGATTCTTGTTGGAGCTACAGAAAACCACCGAAGTCTTCAGAAGAGCCATCAAAAAGGAATTTGGCGTCGATAAGGGTGAAAGGTAAAAGTAGTAAATAATAGTATATTACGTACCCAGGGCGGTAGAACAAAAAATGGCCCAGATCGCGGGTATTTGCGGCCCGAGCCGGAGGTGAGGGCCATAATCAAGCGATCTGATGCTTTTTTTATTACCGCCCGTGGTGCGTACATAGTTTTACGTCTTCATCTGGGTGTAAAGTGAGATTTTCCGTCGCGCCCTAGGGCGGTAAATCTCTCTTACCCCCCAGTGTGACGAAAAAAAAAACAGCTTTCTCAGGCTATGTCGTTGAGATCTATCTTTGAACCGGAAACCTATAAAATATATATCGGCTCACGGGATAACCGTCATTATGTGACAAGTTGTTTCGGCAGTTGTTTCCGCGGACGATCTCATAGCAAAGAGTTCTTTAGCTATAAGTAGATTAGGTATTTTAAACCTAATGCTCTTGTGTTTTGTATTGTATGTGTATTTTTTTGTGTAATGTATAGTATTATTTAACTTTCATATTCATATTGTAAAAAAACTTGCCCTTGAAACGAAATTAAATAAATGAGAAATAGTAACTAAACATATTTTATTATCAATCAACCCAATAAATCATAGGCATTGTGTATTGCCATATTGTGTAATGCCCGGGCAATTTAATTATTTGAATAATTGTAATTACCTTGTCATCTCACATTGGGCATTTTTTATAATGCCCGAACATGAAAACTGCCCAATTAATCACTTCATAAAATAACATCCATAAAATACATATTATGTATTATTTTGAAGAAATAATTGAATAGTTATTAGTACATAGTCACGGTATATGAAATTATGTACCTACACAATATCCAGCTATGTATTAAATTTACAATCAGGATCGAGGATTACATAAAAAAATGTTGCTTTACATTGACAATTATTTAGAATTTAATACAAAATACAGTTAGGTAAGTAGTGAAATACAGTCAGCGTCATACAACTATATGTTGCCGTCAAAGTGGCCAAATATTTCGTGACACATTCTTACTGCTATAAAAATAGAGAACTGCACCGATTTATTTGACTACTTTCGTTGCTTCTATCTTGACACTATACCTAGGTAAATACTGTTTCACATTGGCGATTATACATATTACAACATACAACACACTACTAGCTAATTACAACATATAATTCTTAGAGATTCTTATTATATTTTAAGTGCAATTATTAAGAATTATCGATATAGAATGCATTCATTATTGCACTAGTGCGGTAATGTAACTTCATATGTATTGTAAAAATATTACGGAGGCCACGGAATCGATTATTATTATAAAATCTATTTAATTGACTTAACAGTCCGTAGTCAATTTAATAACAAAATAGTATTATGAATATAAATCTTTTCAAACATGGTTACATAAATTTTTGTTTTAATGTAAAACTTATCATTTTTATACTCAAAAATATGGGTTGTCGTTCGGCAAAATATGTACTTGTACATAAAACAAATATATTAAACATTCTCATAAGTGATACATGCTTTAGTCCATCCGCGGCGGAAAACCACTGGATGCACGTGGCGCAAAACCGGTAATTGTGGGTCGCTTTTGGGGGAGGCCTATGTCCAGCAGTGGACGCTCTTCGGCTGATATCATAATGATCATGACATATTTTATGCCCGTTTAAAATTATATGATTAATGAAAAAGCATCCAATCTTCACATCTACGAGCAAAATTGGCCAAACACGCATGCAATTAAGATGACGACAGTGGCGATATTAATCAAATTTAAAAAAATAAGCTCATACACATAATCCAAATTCAGGGTGCCCTAAAAACCAGCGTCGTTGCATGCATTAGAGTGGCATAGCATCCCATTTGGTGTTTTTTCTATAGGTAAGTACATTATAATAGGCATAGGTACTTTTGTGTATTTATGTTATTGACATTGATGATTTTATATCAATGTCGAAATTAATCTCTTAAAAAATATGTTGCTCATATTTATAAAATACCATTAATTCGTTACTGAGAGAGTTTTAAGTGACAAAGTCGAGTTTAAAAGATTGCCCCTCAGGCGAGACTAGAAAATATTGATATCAACTTTTGCTAGTATTTTTCCCGAAGCAAGTGGACTACGTCGTACTTTATACAAACATTTTTTTAATTCGTGGTTAACTCCCATTATTAATGTGTAAAACGATCAAAACTTCAAACTTACAATCTAGAGTAAAAATGTACTGAGAGGGCCTCTACTTGACATTAGATAATGGTAACATTCGTACTTATTGTTAGGTACGTCTATAATTACAAACCATACGACTTAAAATATATATTTACAGTTTTGACTCTTCATCCTCATACGAATCTGTCAAATTAACAGCATTAGTCGAGCCAGTGTACTCCATGTCAGCGAAACTAAACGCTGGAATGCCGCAACTGTCCGTCGGGGAATCCTGATTAATAATGTGCTCAAACCGATGTCGTTGTTTAGGAATCCTAATGACGTGGGGGTGAGCTTTGCGTTCCACTTGCTTTTTACTCGGTGTCAATCTGTAACCTTCTTGATTCACTAACTTTCTCTGGCAATCCGTCAGCTTATCGCGAATGACATCCAGGTAACCATTGGCAGTAATTTCACCAGCGGGTTCCTCCATTAAAAGCATACAAAGCCTCTGTGCTTGCTCCAAGTAGATCAATGCCTGCCGAATGTCTCCAAATGTTTCGCTGGAGCGAGCCATAGCGATGAAATGAGGAATAAACAATTCGAACACCAGGCGTCTTCGCTCGGGCTCCATTTTCTTAGGCAATATTTTCTGAAAAGGACACAGAATTTTACTTATGTTAACATAAAATTATTTTTAACTATTAATTTTTTTATACTAGATTGTATCGCCAAATGCCTTATCTTTTAATAATCACACGATTTTAACAAACCCAAAGTCAAATAGACTGTCATTGACCTCTCCTATTTTGTTGTTACTGTTGGCAAAGTTCTGCTCTATTGTATATAAATAATACATACCTATAAATACCTAGAAATGTATGGCAGCACTGTAATGTGATATAATAGTTCCTGGTGAACTATTTCTTCGGCAATACATGGCCGGCCTCGAAAAGTTATTGATCTTTTATTATAAATTATTTCCGATTTGCGATACTGATGCGATGTACCTATCATTCCTAGGCTTTACGAAATCGTTATGAATTTTACAATTTATAAATCAATGCGTGAATAAGCAGTACTTAGATAGTAGTTGGTACTTACATTTTTATCAATTTGAATTTCTTTCTTTTCATTTTTTCCATCCGTTTTATGTTTCTTGCCGTGCTGTTGCTCTTTGTGTTTGCTTTGTATTTGTCGATGCCGTTCTTTTTTCCACAAATATTTTTTGTCGTATATCTTACCCATACCCCTATTGTTCCATTCGTCTTCACTGTCAGTACTGTCCTTCCGATTTGAAACTGCCATATTGAGATTTGGGTTCAGTATTCGTAACGGATTCCGGCATGTCAAGATTTCGTATAGTTTAAGGCAGTTGAATTTCGGATAGAACTCTTTTCTAGTGTATTTGAGTTTCTCTAAAGCGTAAAGCATGTGCATAACGGGAGACTCCTTGATATCAAATAATTTACGTTGTACCTCCCGCAATAAAGGATTAGGTATACTTTTGAAGTCGTTGCAATTGTCAATGAAATAGTTGGGGAATCTTCCTTGCTTAAAATTGCTGTAAAAAGTTTCTATAAACAATTTAAAGGTTTCACCTAATCGATCTTCTGGCCACCTCGCATTATTGTCTTCGCATTGCCAGAATAAATGATTTTTCAAATGATTTGCATCAATTCCAATTTTTGAGGTTTGATTTTCCATAAAAGTCTTATGCAATACAAGCGAAAACAAATAGCATCTTAAGTGTGCATGTGCTAAACAGCTCTCTAGGTAACGCTCGGCAGCAGGAAATGTAACTCGCCATTGCAACTTTTGATCAAGATTTAATCCTCGCTTGGGCCTGAATCCAATGGGAATGAGCAAACATCCAAAATTGATAGCTTTATTAACAATATTTTTGGAAGGCCATTGGTATGAAAAATTGGTTCGAGGATTTGTAATAATTCTCCGTTCACGTATTATCCATCTGTTAGCTGCATTAGGCCAAGAAGTAAAAAGAGCAGGAAAAACTTCATAAGTCATTTTTACACCATTTTTTATCATATCACAGTATATACTGGCTCCTTGTGTTGTAGCATTGTCTACAGAGTCAGGAGTGAGCCCCAGACTTGATCCTAATTTGATCATAAAATTGTCAACAAAGTTTGTCATAAAACTTGTAGATGTTAAGTAATGCTGGGTATCGAACAAAGTTTTAAGTGGCGGCAGTTTTGCATCCATATTATCTACTCCTATTTCTTCATCCTCATCTTCACTCCAGTTTTCAAACGAGCGAATTTGAACTGATGTCCAACATTCATCCGGTACTACTCCTGAGCTAAGAGCGTAGTTAGATTGCCTGGATATTTCTACCTTTTTGGGTGTTGTAGATTCTCTAATCGTAGCATATCCATAATCTGAATCATTTTCATATTCCTGCCTACTGCTTGAGGTGGACCTATAACCCGACGTCTCTGTATCTTCAGCAATTGTACTGTCAAGGCGGTTCTGATTTGTTACGCCTTTGATCTCCTTTACAGGTCCACTCAACCTTCGAGACGTTTTTAAAATAGATTTTCTTCCTTTCACTTCGGTTGTCTCTGTATCTTTATTTTCTGCCCTAACAGTGTTTTCTGTTTCAATCTCTTCAGGCACTGACGGAGTTATTTTCTTTATAGTTTTCATGTTTGAAATGTTTCCACGTAAAGGCATTGTCTTTGTCGGGCCACTGCGTCTTCTTCCTGTGTCATTTACGACATTTTGATTAATAGTAGTACTAGGTACGATAAATTTACTTGCTTTTTGAGAGTCAATCTTATTTTTAAGTTTTTGAAGCAACTCTTTTCCTTTACTTTCTGACGGAAAGTCGTCTGATCCATTTGATTCTCTTTCTGAGTCAGTATATAGACTGTCATCGGAATCCATAAACGAGTCCCTATGTTCTTCATCTTGTGCTTCTTTTGACAGGCTGCTTTCTAATACTTCAAGCTTCTTCAATTTAACATATCCTGTAAGAAAAAAAAATGTCTAAGATTTTCATTACATTATTATGAATTTCAAGGTTTAAATTTTGTACGTATGTCTCACCTGGCTCTCTACAATCTTCTACGCGTAGTTTATAGAAAGGTGCATCTAGAACCGCGCTGTAATCGGACGTGTCACCGGGCTCCCGTGCCTCGATATTGTCGTATATGACATATAACCTGGGAGCCAGCAACGGCTCGCAGTAGCCGCCTTTCTTGCGATAGTATACATGTTCTTGGACGCACTCCTGCATCCGGTCTGCGAAAAACACATGTTTGTGGTGCCGCACCATCGCCTCGTCTATGCAGTGCTCGCGTTCGCTCATTGGGTTGTTTTTGATTTGATGCATCTCTCTGAAATCAATTATATCAGAAACATCAGTTGAATTGAATTGATAAATAGATTTCTACGAATAGAGGATATTCAATCCCGCGATAACAAAGGTACTCGCAGAACGTTAACGATTAATTCATATCTAATGAAATCACGGCTAGCGACATTGATAATAAACTAATACTCGAAAACAAGTTCTCATTTGTTATCAATGTAATTGGCACCTAAGCACCTTTATTTATTTTATCACTTCCGTCCTATGACAATATCTGTCGGTATGATCTTTTAAGTCACCAGAGCGAAATACATAAATCCATTATAAAAGTATCAGAAGTAGGTATCTTACACTTATATTATTACTGTTGCAATAATCAACTTTATTGCAATCTCGATTGCAATTTAATATCTTATCATTGTCAGGTCAATTATTTATCTAAGTATGTATAGGTACATTTTTATTAAGCAAATATAACGGTATAATCATGATCATGAATCTAAAGCTACTTTGGCATAACTTCCTTGAATTAAAATGCATCTTGCATAAAATGCAATGCATGAATGTTAACATTGCAGAAAATCAATAATTTACCTATAAAGTATCAGTTTTTTATTTGAATACCTTATAGGTAAATTCTTGACACTAGTGTTTTTAATTTCTGTATATTTAATAGTCTGATATATGGACATGTATTATCTTGCCTCTAGCTTTGGCAAATGGGTTTGAATCTTGAAGATGTTTCTGCAATAAATTTGTGAACGAATTTTAATCCGTATATTTCGTTCTATCTTGTTGGGTCACAAAAACATTATTTATATGCCAGCTTCAAATAATTGACAACAGGAGAGATCAAAACTTTTAAAAAATCTCGATCGTGGGTGATTGTGTTCTGGGGACTGATTTTTGAGAGTCGTGCACTCAAATTCAAAAAACTTTCAAAAAATAATCACACACACACACCGTTTCCCACCTTTATTTTTGCACAAAATGTATAGTTTCGATATCCTGGGAGGGAGGGCAATTATTGTGTGTCGAGTAGAAGAATCGTGACAAACTCTCTCAGAAACGAGAAATGGTATTTCAAAACATGAATGGTTGGAACCGTGCATAATTAACGGTGGGAAGTACGTACTAAATTGATAAATTTAAGCATATTAGGTACTGTTATATGTAATAATATTAACACTTTTAGATTACTTGATTTGAAAATACATTTTCACCTCAGCAGCTCGAACATGTCTACTTTCCTCACTCCAGGGAGTGAGGAAAGTGCGACTTTCCTCACTTTCAGAGAGTGAGGAAAGTTGCTACTTTCGTCACTCCAGGGAGTGAGACAAAGTAGCTTTTTAATTGACGCCCGGTCTGGCCTAGTAGGTAATGACCCTGCCTAAGAAGCCGGTGGTCCCGGGTTCGAATCCCAGTCAGGCCATTTATTTGTGCGATGAGCACAGATATTTGTTTCTAAGTCATGGGTGTTTTCTATGTATTTAAGTATTTATATGTATCTATTTATTATAATAGGACATAATGGACTCCCTTAACACCACTACCACGTTCGGACCCTCACAAATTAATCAAATATTATAATTTAGAAATGTACATATATTTCAAAATGAAAAATATTTAAACAAAATATTAAGTAATGTGGTTAACTTGATGTTAATTTTTTTACAAGATTTTATTTAACTTGATGTATGTATTTGTATATTTATCTGGATGGAATCTTGCAACTCAATTTTGAAGCAGACATCTTTAACCGATTGAGCTGAAATTTAGCACACAAATTTATGTAGGTAATTTCGGTTACAATGCAATATTATGGTACCACTGATCTGATCTGATGCTGGAGTCAGAAGGTAGCAAAAGCAACTCCTAAAATACACAAGACAAACCCGTGGTGTTTTAGGCTCATTAGAATCCTTTCGAAGAGTAGATGACGATTGTGAAAAAAAGTACAGTCGGCAATAAAAGTTTGTACTAAAAATGACATTTTTGGCAACTTATTTAACCTTTAATATGTTCTCACTACTGAGGTGAAAAGTTGTATGTGTCGCACTAGAGTAAAGTTATTTTACATCTCGTGTTTTTGAGTGCCTCGCTACGCTCAAGATTCTAACCCTAGAATCACTCGCTACGCTCGTGATTCAATTATAGCATCTTTCGCTTACTCGGGACTCAAAATAAACACTCGCAAGAAAAAACAACTTTCCTCTCTTGTTGCACAAATAACTATTCTAGTCATGAATTCAGTTTGCCTAGTGCCATGTACTTTTTGTGTCTTATTTCATGTAGCGTGCAAGTGATGTGTGCCCTTTGCCATGTCAACTATTTGTGATATTTTTCCGAGACTAAATGTCTCAATTTCTATATGAACTCGAGCCTCACGTAATAACATAAGGCTCCAGAAAGCTTAAGAAGAAAAATAAGAAGAGACAAAGGGACTTCCCTGCTGTCAGCTTAGATTACTGTAATTTGCATTACGATTACGATAAGACCTCATTGTGGAATGTGGATTAAATAAATCAGACAAAGATAATTCGCGGGTGGGTGATTTGTTTTCTGCTGTTTATTAAAACTATTTTTAGTCCTCGATATTATGTTAAATAGGTTTTACCTTAGCACAAGTAGCATATACGGCCAAATTAAACCAACTACTTGGAAAACCGGTCGTTTATATAATTTACTAATTCGTTTTCTTAATTTTCCGGCGAAGTGTACTAATGTTGCAGACATAGGTACACTTCGCCGGTGACAATATTAAAGTGCCATTCAGTATTTTTAAATAAGGTTTATAAATATTTTCAGTATATATGCATTTTTCAGTATTTTTCTGGGGCAGCCCAACTGGGGAAGTACCTCCTCCTTACAGAAGACCACAGCCATAATAGCACTGCTACCTTTCAGGTATGTAGTGTTGTGTTCCTGATGGTGAGTAAGGTTCCCGGAGCTCCAACCCCCCTTAAAGGCCGGCAACGCGCTTGTGACCCCCTGGTGTTACGGGTGCCCATGGGCGACGGTAATTGCTTACCACCAGGCAATCCGTCTACTCGTTTGCCGCCTACGTCATAAAAAAAAAAATATGCAGTGCATTATTAGTACATATATCTATATGTATGTCAGACAAGCGATTGCGTACACTAGGTAATATGTATAGTTTAGAATACCTACCTACGTATGAATACTGGCAATTCACAACACGTTTAGATAATGTCTGCAATATACGGCGGAACCATTTCATTGTTATTGAGGTAATATAGGTTAAATTTTTAATATTGTTGTTTAAATATATAGACGATAATTCCACAAGATATATGCCTACCTTTCAAAATTTTCAAAAAACTGGACAGATAACAGAATGTTGTTAAGCAGAAAGGCTTCACTGTCGTTTTGGAGCTGGTAGCGCATGTGGTCCAGAGCCTCGTCGTCGTAGGAGCGTACGTGCGCCGGCGCAGGCGCGGGCGTCACCGCCTGCGCCGCGGCCCGCGGAGCGTTTGCTAGCTGCATGGTCGTCGGCACCGGCCCCTCAGGCAGAGCGAATCTCCTATTCGTTGCATTCGCATTTTTCTTCCTCCTCTCCTCCCGTTTTTGCTCCCTCCATTTTTCCCTTTCGAAAAACTTATCCGGTTCTTTCTGAGATTTCTTAGATTTCGAGTTTCCCATTTTACAGCACTGAAAGTCTCTGTTATTAATTTACGAATTTAAAATCATTTTTTTGTAAACACATTGTAACTGTCTTTGAAGTAAGAGTCTTTGGACCTTTAGAATTTGAACGCAGAAACAATTCCAGCAACGTCTAACTCTTACACGATGTAATTACGTACTGGAAAAATTATTATTGATACATTTATTATACTAATTTCTGTTATCTATTTGATAAGCAGGTATACTAATCGTGATTGTCAGGTATCTTGGGGACAATCTAATATGTGCACTGATTTATTTCAGGCATCTAGCCACGCAGGAAAGGCAGTGCCAACGTCGTGCCTTTGCCGTGTACTCTTCAACACTACACTTCAGAATAAGCACTATTAGCCTAAACTAATACGTAACGTCTCGGTTATAAACCGTGAAATTATGATCTGAAAAACTTACATACGAAGTAGGGTAACGGCATTCTTTATTCAGCATTGTTATGTAAATCCGAACATCACGTTATACTGTAGGTGCAAAGCCACATTAAATAAAATGCACCGGTCGTCTCGCTGCAGTGTTTCTTCGCTTTTCGCGCATTAGGTGTTGTTTAGTCATATTCATATGTAGCTTATTAAACATTGAACTTTGGGCAGCACTCGCTAGTCGCTCTTGGTTGTTCGTAAAACGAAGGTACTACTATAGTACCTATGTACATATTTAATAGCAAACCTAGTCGGACAACTGAACGTTCTACATTCAAAGTTCCAATTACTCGTAGTGAGTAGTGACGAAATCACTGCTTAAAGCCATATTTTATAAGGAGGAGAAGAAGGACTTAGATTTAAAAAGACGTAGTTTGAGCGTACTTTATAAGATACTTTTATTATTTGGAACTGATACTCATCAGGCTTTCCTAAAAAATATATCATTTTATCAATTCAATACATGTACCTAAGTAGTTATCACATTTTTATTTAGGCTTTTATTACTTACTTCATTTTAAACTTAATAACCTAGGTCAGATATTAAAACGTATTTTCGGAATTTACCTAAATTGATGACAAATACCTTATATAAATGACAATAGTTAAATATTATATGACAACTTGTTTGCAAATAATTCATATTTACAAGTACAAAATGTGTTTTAGAAGTAAAATATATCAAATTAAAAATTCAAATTCAAATTCTTTTTATTAGACAAAACAGGTTTTTATCAAAAATATATTTTCCTAAGATTTTTAACAAATACGGAATACGCGATTCTTATAATGTTTTAAAATAATTATTAAGAACCTGTTTAAAAAACTTTGGCCAACTTTGGTAAAGATGCATCCGAATGTTTAATCGTTCAATTGTAGTAGATATACTTATTTGTAAAAAATAATCCTATGTCACATTAATCAAATATTTCGAATTAAAGTGGAATATAATAAGATGCACGCTTAATTCTCGATTAATTTATAGGCAAGTCATCAAATTATATGTTACCGTTTTACAAATAAATCAATAATTAAGCATTTTGTTATAATCAGTAGCTACTTGATCTAAAAAATATACATACTATAAACTAAACTATAAATATTATCCATCTCCTTACACACACACACACATATGACTGACAAGATTTTTCCTGTTTTCTTCAGGAGTAAATATTTATAAATATATTTCTGAGATTATAATTTGGTCTCGTCACGGCAAAACCCAATCAGTAATATCAGAAGGTCATGGCACGTCTCGAAGCATGGCAGCGGGCGGTAGGCTAGAGGACGGAGCCTCCTCGTTGTTGACTATGCTGGCATCGTCTGCATCTTGCGCGGGCGCACGCCGACTCCGTAAGCTCCTGGCACGTTTCATCTCGCCCATTTTTTCATCCAGTAGTCGTCTGAAATGAAGTATAGCTATATTACATACACCAAGCATAGCAATCCAAATATAAATAACTATTTAGGTATTTTTCATAGCTATTCAGTCACGATTATACGAAGAAGAAATGGCTGCTTATCTACATTCTGGTAAGATTAGTTATGAGGCCGTTTATACTCGAATTTATGGCCGTCCTCTACAAGACATGTCGCCGTTAAATATTGATTAATCAATGTTGCCTACACTCAATGAGGGTGTCAACAGAGTACGAGCGCCACGTCGATGATGGAACCAAACGTTAGCTACCCGGATACCCTCGAACGTTGTAGGCGATACGCCTGGTTCTGTCATTATCAGTATGTATTCAAGAGTGGTAGTTAAGATGGGGATGTACACGATCACCATAGCGATGGTAACGAGCGCCGCGACCGTCACGAGGGGAAGTCCTCCTCGAGCGCTGGAATGCTGCCGTTAGCAGGTCCCAAAAGTAGATGTTAGACCTTACTCTTGATGACAGTCAAGAAGTCCCAATCACGAAAACCATGGCGACGACAACGAGCACCACGAGCGCCACGCCGATAATGGAGACAACGGTCAAGGGTAGTCCTCCTCTAACGCTGACGTCAAGCTCAGACGTTGTCAGCTCTCAAAAGTGGATGTTAGGACTTAGGACTTACTGTTGACGACAGTCAATAAGGATTCCGAGCACGAACACCATAGCGATGGCGACGAGCACCACGAGCGCCACGCCGATGATGGAGGCAACCGTCAGCGTGGGAATGTTCTCTTCCAGTGCTGTCATTGATACGCCTGGCTCCTCCGTTGTCAATTCTGAAAACGAAAATGCTAAGTTGTCGAAAAGAGATAATAATACACCATGGTATATTTGAGGTGTGGAGCGCTTGCAGTACATTTTTTGTGTTGTAACTTTCCAGGCTTGATTTTAATTAATATATTAATAATTCAGACACTCACTTGCACTGTAGTTGTCGTAATCCATATCAGCCAGGGTAGGTGTTGTGTGAAGAAATTGAGGATAAATCTGAAACGTAATCAACAAATACATTAGATAGTTCATTATGTAAGAAAACCTTTTAATGTAGATAAATGCATAGGAAGCAAGCCCAGGAGAAAAATACTCAGATTCAAAGAATAAACTAGACGAATATATTCTTATATCCTGTTTTCCGGGTGATTGAACAGGTATATCAGCTAGGGACCGTGAAGAAAGTTTAAGTTGACTAGGTACCTACTGAGCGCATGTGTACATAGGTACTTACTGCCCTGTATAGAGGTTGAAACCTAAATCGTGAACAATAGTTATTTGTTATACAAGGGTGCAAAATTGTATTTTAACTGCGGTCTGCGAGTGTGGGATTGAAACTTGAGCAAGCGAATGGATTAAAATAGAATCCTGAGCGTAGCGAGTGTTTCAATGCACGAGAAGTAAATTACAATTGCACCCGTGTGTAACACAAAACTTTTCCCCTCACTACAGCGAGGAAAGTGAAACATACAAAAAAACGTTTTGAAATCGCATTGACTTTTTCTTTGCGTTTAGATACATTCAACATTTTTACAAAAGGTGCCTTTAGCTTGGTTAGCTTGTGGTGGCTATCAGTACGATTTTCGTATGTTCTAATTCGATTTTCAACTCGGTGCGTTAACGAGGCTCGCCCGCGCCCGCCGCCGCCGCCGCGGGGGCAAGTGAGCTGTCCTTCGCGAATTTAGACTTTAAAACCATAGCAATAAGAGCTATGAGAAGTCAACTTACTTTAATCACTAGTGGATAAAATGCGTTTTACCCTCTCGTATTAAAGGATAAACAAGCGCTTTACGAGCTAGTGAGGGGAAAAAGTATGTTTTATAACTTCATGAACATGTAGCAACATATGCCCGTACTCGCTGTAAAAATATTAAAAAAAAATATATAATTTATTTTCTCACTTATTTTACTTGTGTGATGTGATATTCTGATATTTAAAAAGCTTTACAAGATATTTAGGATGTACTCGTATAATTGAGTAAATGTTATATCTTACTGAGATGTATGTCCATTTTTTAAGAGTTGCGATAAAAGAATCACAAAAACATTATTTAAAAAAAAATGTTATTGAGAGTCGGGGCCTTCAATTGCTACTATTTTATGGAGTTTGAAAGGCATACACGATATATACATATATGTTCACGATTTAAGTTTCACCCCGCAGAACGGTATGAAGTACCTAATAGGTACGTAATAGTACATTGTGTATTAAGGGCGGTACACAAGAAATTACGAACGAGTGTTAAATTCAAGCCCGACGCCGAAGGCTTAATTAACACGAGTTCATAATTTTTATACTGCCCGTGGCACACACAATGTTTTTCATCACACTTCATTTATAATTCATACACATTTCAACGTTTTTAAAAAGATAGTTTCTCCAGCTGAATTGCATGAACCAATATGGCGTATCGTCATGGCGTAGCTAATGTCGTACACGCCACGTTCCGATACTACAGAAGCCGGTAAAAACTTAAAACCTTAAAACAGTTTATTTTTAATCGAAACATATTAATAAATTAATAAAAATGACAAGTAATGTTCAAATTAACCTTAAATATTTTATTTTAGTTTTTAGAGTCAGTTTTTAAATGAAATGTTAACATTTTAAAAATATTTTATGCATTTAAATTGAATACGACCTTCTTGCTTTGTACCTTAAAATTTGCCTAAAGTTTAAACGAAGTTTTCAAATTAAAAAGTTACTTTACAGCCCTAGGGCGTAATTTAAGTCTTACGCCCCAACTCGTCTACGTGTAATAACATCTTTTACGAGCAAGTGTGATGAAAAGACTATTACAACTCATATCCAACCTATTTCAAGTAGGAGTAATTATATTTTATTTTATCTATTTAAGGAGTTGTAATAGTTATACATAACAAAATATACTGCCTATATAGTAATACAGAGTAAATTACTAGAACTCACGGATAGAAACAGCATGATACAATCGACCACTATATAAACATAACCAAGAACAAAAAGGAAAAAACACTATACAGTTAATTAGCCTGGCAAGAACGACTAGAACGGAACTTATTACATAGTATACTACTCTTAGCCAACTACATACATGTTAATAAAATTGTTAGACCTCACGATAGTATGCGAAGCATTTAAAACAACATCAATCGAGGAAATAATAAATAAATATTTCGAGACAATCTTACACAACTCGACCTAGCCCTACGGTAAGCTCAGTAAGGCTTGTGTTGTAGGTACTAGACGAATATACTTAAATACTTAGAAAACACCCATGACTCTGCAACAAATATCTGTGCTCATCGCAGAAATAATAAATGCCCTGACAGGGGATTTGTACCCATGACCATCGGCTGCATAGGCAGGGTCACTACCTACTTGACCAGACCGGTCGTCAAAGAAAATTTTAATTAAATGAAATAAACTAATACGTAAATGAAAAAAGCCCGAAGGTAAAGCCCGTTTCTGAATTGGTCGCATGAACAATATTTTCCTTTTCAATACTAGATTAAGGTGAACGTTGGTATTTATAAAACAGGTATTTAATCGATAATAGCATTAAAGTAACGATTTTGCAATGAATCTCGGAATACAATAAAATGAGTAATTATTTATTTCGAAACGTTCTCTTATCTCAATTAGATTAAATATGGCGAGGCAACGTTCGCTGATCCTGTTCGACCTCTGAAGGGTGTCTGCAATTTCCGTAGCTTACAAAAAACCCCGTCAAGTGTTTAACACATGTAATAGAGTCATAGTTACATATTATTTAAAAAAAATAAGTCGTAGGTACACGACCATACCTAATAGTTGGTATGGTCGTGTACCGCAGCAAGCTGTGATACTATCCGTAATGGGGTCCAATTCCTGCAATGATTGCAAATGGGGTAGATATAAATGGTATTTATGATATAAAAATATTTCCAAGAAACTATTCAATTATTTGACGTCAATTAATTAAGATTATCTTTAGATTAATCTGTTAACAGTCTGTACATAAATGTATCATTGATCGAAACAGTGATTACATTCAAATATAGTAAGTAATCATGTTGAACAGTAGCCAGCAATATTATCAAATGTTTTTTTTAGATTTCTTTGTTTTATCTTTTGTAAGATTCTACTCATATTTTCTAATGACTTATTTGGTTCGTAATTTTATATCGATACTACTATACTATACTTTGTCAAAAATAATGTTTAGTGTGTCACAGCATAAATACAGTAAAATGTCTATACAATAACTAGCGCAAACACACGACGAATACTTACTAAATGTTTACTACACAATCATGAAAAATCTTTTATAAATACGAGTACCCATATAACGACGAAGTGAAGTCTTGTACAACCGTATTCCTACAATTATAGATCAGTAAGAACCAGGAATCGTTACCGGTATTACAAAAAACCTGAATATTGTCGTAAATCCGATTTTCTTTTGTTATATTTTATATAGTTTTTAAATAGGTACCTAAGGAGAATAACTGATTATTTAGTTTCGCTTTTTTTGATTTTTGAACTTTTAGAGCACTGTAAACCTTTTTATCTACGTACATATCATAAGTGCTCTAAAATGCGTCCAGAAACCGTAAGCAATGACCAGCATTACCAACCATCAGAAATGAATGAAGATGTAATGTTAACATTACCTACTGAAATCCATAGGTTATGAGTTTAAATTTGGAACAACTGTCAAATTCAAGTGGGGAGTCTATTCTAGTGGCGTTTAGTATCAGTCATTGATACTAAACGCCAATTCGTTATGTTTTTTTAATATAAATCGAACGACATAAGAACTCTAGTGACAATAGAATAGGGAGTTCATTCGCTTGTCTATGGTTTAAAAAAATATTTGACTGAGATATGAAATACGAAACGCCGCCATTCCAAGCTGTCATTTGTTTTGTTCGTTGACTTTTTAATGTTTCAAGTAACACTAGTAATACTGCAGGTTATTTCCCTACGGTTCCTAAACCCATCTTAAAACATTTATGATATATGTGTAGATAAAGTAGTGTATGTAACTATATGCACTGATACATAAACTACTATTAAAACGGCTCACTCAACTATAACTAAATCTTAAATCTGAAAGGGACATGGTTAACGTTACCTCTTAATAGTTTCGTCCCACTTTTTCAAAAAGCAGCATGTTGCTAGCACGCACTGTCAATTTGTAGTATTTGACTTCGAATTTCGAATGACCGTTACATTTATTTGAAATAGGAATTTAAGGTTGGCCGTCCATTTCATAGTGTTCTAGTGGTTGCCAAGAATAATTGTAAAAACTTTTGCTAACCAAACCAACATGGATCGATGTTGACAATGTTACTTTTAAATTTTGAGACGCGTTCAATAAATTTTGATGTAGGTCAAGTATAAAGTGTGTCCGCAAAACGGCAATGAACTACGACGTGTGTACGACGTGTCATAACAGAACAAATACGAACGTCACCTCCTGCTTGGACTAAAGAAGGTGTACCTGTCCAGGCTGTCCATACTCTAAAACCACACAATGAGACCGAATCAGATTGTTTAACAGTTGCGCTTTGTTATACCTACAACACAATGCAATTAGTATAAAAGACGAGACGCCTCAAAACTATACCATTTTATAATTATATTTTTTAAATCTATGTATGCCTCGAGTATATGATGAACGGCAAACCGGAAGGATCAGTTTTATAACAAATATTTATACGTTTCCTTTAGGTAAGTAACTATGTAGGAATATGTATGTCACGAATAAATATCGAGGTTATATTTATTTTAGTGTTCTATAGGTAGTTTAACTAACGGCGATAGAAACTGATTCAAATTTCATTTATTTTGCAAGGAAATTCAATGAAACACATTACTTAACGTTTTAACGAAATAGTTTTATTGTGACTTGAAAGGTGAACGTGATCACGAGGCACGCTCCAAGGTGCGCCGAAGCCATTCTCGACTCTATCGCAGCAACCTACCTGGCTGCGTCGGACTCAGAACCCTTACCATGAGTTTTGACATTGACGTTTTCGATAACGAGTATCGAGTTTACTATCTGTGCATCTCGCTTGTATTTTAGTGCGAACGAGATGCACAGATAGTAAACTAGACACTCGTTATCGAAAACCTCAAAGTCACAACTCATGGTAAGAGTGCAGTACCCTAACCATGAGTTGTGACATTGACGTCTGTGCATCTCGATCGCACTAAAATAGTACAAGCGAGATGCACAGATAGTAAACTCGATACTCGTTATCGAAAACCTCAAAGTCACAACTCATGGTAAGGGTACAGAACGTCACATCCGTACTAAACGGTCAGTATACGCATACCGATATTATGATTCTACGTATTCCATTCTGTTACTGACTACTATTGTGATGTAACACCTGGTGCAGTTTTAAAGGTAGACTTTAATAGAAACTAGTTAAGAGTTACTCACCTATAATATTGTAGCTTAATATTTTTGCGTTGACTTACGGACAAAAATAACGAATCATCTTCTTAATTCCCAATAAATATTTATCAATCAAACAAAGCACCGTTATATTTGCGGTTGGCCCATGCCCAGCAATGGACGACTTGCGGCTGAGATGATGATGATTCCATTAAATGCGAGTTTACAACAACTAATTAGGTATCTTAGGAGTCAGCCCCACCGAAAATCGTTAAAGTGGGTTTAATGAATATATTTATCACACGATTTTTGTTGTTTTTAATCCCCACTATCTGATTATACTGGACGAATCCTTATTCAGTTAGTAAATGAGCAGGTATAAATTGCATTTACGACGAAGGATGAATAACCCCATTAGACGTCCGGCATTCACTTAACAGTAAGCAAATATTATAATCTATTCCATTTTAATATCACAGTGTCATTTGCTTGGCAGCAACTAATTATATTTATTATACAGTTTATCTAAATAGCTTTCACACACATAATGTAGGTGGTACCTACATGGGCACCTACCTAGGTCACTTGCGATTGTTCATATTTTATTGCAGAGATTAGCCTAGAAAGCCAGAGATATGTATAAGATAGCGAAAGATTATCTTTAAGGTACATCCCCAGGATAATTATTGTGTCTTGTTATCTTTCATACTCACGGGTAATTCAATATACCTACATATATTATATACCAATAATTATCTAGTCAGGTAAATCTAGCAACGAAGAAGAAAGATAATGAATCATCGATAATGAAGGTATCAAATCAAAGATTGATTACTTAAAATTATATTACGTTATAGTCTTATCATTCCCTGTGCTTAATCAATTAAAAACAAAGTCTGTACTTACATAAACTGCGAGAGAAGCGGACGGCACTTTCACTTTTACTACTGTTATAAGATTAGGTTAGCACAAAGTTTGGCACAGTTTGTTGTGCTATGTGTCGTGAGGCGTGAGTGACATAGTGTAGTTGGAGGCGACAGCCATGCGCAGTGCTCCGAGGCGCGTTTCTCACTGGCACTCCGGTTACCGAGATGCGGCAGCGCCGTTAATTTTCAACAGCCTTTCAACATAACATTCTCTGTTATCACTAAGTCTGGTTTTAATGTTATCAAACGCTTAGGTGGTTTGGAAATGTTTTGTGAGTTATGCATAATATAGTAATGCGTTTAAATTCGCCATAAAGTTAATGGAATAATTTCGGAAGAGTGCCGAATCGATTCGAAATAGACCCGCTATTTTCACACATTCGAAATTAACCCCAATGCACTAACTGATAGCTATTCTGTATACGGTAAAATGGGGCGAGTAGGAATGACACAGGGGTGAGGAGGTTTTTATAGGCTACTGCAACCTAAATAACATATTCTTATTACAAATGGAGCTATAGTAATATTCATAATAAAAAATCCAACATTTTCATCAAATCACCTTTGTATGAAATCCCACCTCACACCACCTAGGGGGTGGAGCGGGATGTCCAACTATTCAGTGTTTATTTTTAAAGTTATATAATAGAACAACCTAAAATTATAAACGACTACTTATTAATAAAATTAAATTTTATTAATAAGTAGTCGTATTTTTTTAATTACGATACAAGTATACGATTTTAAGCTAACACGGTCATTACAACTATTACTGAAAACTACAACTATTACTTAAAAATGAGTTTCGTGAACATCACACACTATCGGAAATTCATTAAATTTTACATAGGTAAAAGTGCACTACATAACTACACCCTACTTATGCATAATTGTTTATTGGTCTTTTGTTTTGTGTTGTTTTGTCATGAGTCATGATTAAATGTTTTTTCTTTCTTTTCTTTCTCATAGCGTACCTACTTGCAACTCGAAAAAAACGTACAGGAAGAATGTACAGTGACGTGTTGAGAATTTCACTCAGGTACCTAACTTTAGTCACTTTTAGTTTGAATCACAAGTCACAACGGCAGCGCTGCCGCAAAAAACGATATTAGAAAATTTCTTCTTTCATTGATCGATTGTCTCTGTCACTCTCATGACGCCTTCATTGGAGTAAAAAAGCTGTCTCTTTTAGTCTCGCACGAAATTTACGAACTTCCATGTTCGCGGTACTAGGCCGGGTTACTCGGCTATTTCCCAGCTTCCATGCACGTGTTCCGCCCCCTTATGACGTAAAGTAACTATACCCATATGGATGTGGATAGATAACCGTTATCGCTTGGTATATTAGGTACAGTCAGAAACGTATATAAATAACCATGTGCCATGTGTGTAGGTACCTAAACTCTAAGTTGCTCGAATTAAAATTGAAAACTGCTTTTTTACTTATTTATTACTTGCAGATTACTATTACACTACTCCAGAAATGAAATATGACCTACTACTTAGATAATTACATTCCAAAATGAATATATGTAGAAAAACCCACTGATTAACTAACATTATTAATTAATTAAATAGTATTATTTAGTAGTATTTAACGACCTCCTAGCCTAGTCGACAGTGACTCTGCCTACGAAGCAGCGGGGTAACGGGATCAAATACTGGCCAGGGCATTTAATTATACGTGTAGGTACCTACAATACAAGACGATTTGTGTAAGATTATCCTAAATTACTTATTATTTATATATTACAATTTCGGTTATGAATATAACGAAAACTGATGAGTTTATCTTTAAAAAATTACATAGGCTGATATAAGATGTTACAAATGAAAATGTATACTTAAATACCACTGAGTTACTAAGTTATGGTTGTGTTCTATGTATTTAAGTATTTTGATATTATATATAGGTAACATATAATTAAAACTGTTGTGACACTCCCTCTCCCCGACGAGCGGTGTGTTCGACAGCGTTGTCCGACACTCGGACTACATGGAATTTTATTTTCCACTTAGTTCCACACCCGGGCCCCAAGGAATTCTTATTTTCCACTTAGTCCGACACTCGGATTACGAGGATTTTTAATTTCCACTTAGTCCGATCAGCGAACCACCAGGAATTATTATTCGCGTAGTCCGACATTCAAACTTCAATTTTATCTATTTTTATTAATTAAAACACCCATAGGTTACTGAATAATAAACACAAGTTTATTGAATGAAATAGTAAAATCGGCCCCTAGCTAACTGACATCTTACTTGAAATCGGTATAAGGGTATAAGTACGTATCACAGACCATATAGTACGTATTAAGATTTAAAAAAGAATACTCAAGAGTCACGCAAAGGTTTTCGTCGACTCGCCGCGCCGGATGCCGGGACTGCGCCTGCGACGATTGTGCCCTACTTTCCCCCCTCTGGCGATAGCGAAAGCTGACTCGAGGTTTTTACTCCTTAATATTCTAAGAAGTTACTTACCTTAAGAAGACCAAAAAAATTAGAAGACCTTAGAACATAAGAATCGTGCCTATCATAGTTTTGTTACATAATAGTTTCTCTAAAAAACACTAGCCCTTTGTGGCCAATCAAAATCAACTCAAATTGTTCATGTTCGCCTTTTATGGCCACAAAATCACGCTTCCATTGTCTTAAAACAAAATTAAATCACTTCTTTACTACTACTGTATATTCACCGATATTTTTTATGCAAGACTGACCAGCGTTTGACCTCAGTCGCACCTGATGGTAAGAGACGACGAGGTCGAGGCACGCTGGTTCAGGAAGGTCCTATTTAGGAAGTAACAAGATGTTCACAGGAGGTCCCATTGTCATTAGGTCAGGATCAAACTGATGATAAGATTAGAATATTATTTTGAATACAAACCTGTCGTGAGATTCAACCATATTAATTGTATTAATTGTATAGAAGCGCGTAAGTCACGTTTTACGTAGTATTCAACTGATTAAAATATTATTATGATCAGATGAGATTAGATTAGAATTTTACTTATCCTCGCATATTTACACCCGGACAGCTGAATTTGGTGAAGTAGCAACAGACAAACAAAGCAATTACAATGTGATTCTTTTGCGACAACCAGAACTAATACACCGGTATTATATGGAATTTTATTTATTCATCCAACGAACAAATTAAAAACACAAGGAAACTTAAATAAAATAAAATACTAAAACTATAAATAACTAAAAACTAAACCTAAAATACCTATCTAAAATAAGAGATCCCCCCGTGGAATGGTGCCGTAAACGCTGGCAGCATTTCCTCGCTGTATCGCAATGCTAATGCGTTGAGCGAGGAAGCTGCCAGCTCTCCGGTCACCAGTAACGTCGATAAGACGTTTGGCCAAATCTTTGAAAAAGGCATGGGCACTTGGTCCCCACGGGCTAAGGGTCTCGACGCCAAAAGGTACAAAATTGTATTCGGCCCCGAGACCCTTATATTTTGCCTTTTTCAAAGATTCAGCCGTCTCTGCAGCTGCCCCGGGCTTAACTGCCGTGCCATGGAGATGATATTATTGAATTATAATATATCTGTGAAAAAATAGAGAGGGCGGTCTTTTCATAACATCTTGGAAGCTCTACAGAAGTTAAAGGATTTTTCGTATTGTGGAGGTTACGAACTATGTTAGTGTGGGACGGTACCTACGTAAGTAGACACACTATAGGTTTTCCACCTCGCCGTAATACAGCTGAGTTGAAGAGCCCAGCGAAAGCGCAGAAAAAACACAAAGGTTCTCAAGACAGAGAAGTCACAACGCCCGTGACCCCTTCAAATATCTCTCAAAAGGATCTCGTCGACTATACAGGTGGTACGTATGTAGTTCCTCGTGCAACACAATAATAAAATTAATTTGATATTAGTTTCACATTATTTTCTCACTTCATCATTTCAGCCGTAAGACGTCCACTGCTGCACATAAGCCTCCCCCTTTGACCTCCACATGTACCGGATAGAAGCGATCTGCATCCAGCGTCTTTCTCATTTACAATGATTTTATTTAGTGGTATTTACATTATAATTGTTAATGTTACGTTTAAACGGATGGACTCTTGAGCTGTAGACCAGTTATAAAACTTGCAAATCAACTCGAATTATTTTTAGATGAGAAATCGCCAGTCGGTGCAGTGAGTTTCTTTGAAGTTATGAAATGCAAGTAGTAACCTATTCTCATAACTAATTAACATTACATAAGTTACACTACTCGTATGAAGTATCTGTTAATTTCTTCTCGCATGGATACATGATACAGGTAGGTAAAGAGTATTTAAATACTAAGTGTATTATGTCAGCAGTGTAGTGTACTCAGGTTTTCAATAACGTAATTATTTGTATTTAAACTTACGTGAGACATGTCTGATAAATTAAGTAAACATTAACACGGCTCTACTCACGTTTGTGCGCGACGGGCCGGCGACGCGATCGCCGAATCGAACGGACACTCAGCACTCTTAGTGCTTGATAATGGAGGCCTATGTTCTCCGAAACATGTCGCGCGAGTGACTAAATAAACGTGAGTAGAGCCGTGTTAATGTTTAATTTAACGTAATTATTGTGTTTCAATATTATAATTTACAGTATAAATCGTTGGTTTAGTGATCTTTTCCATTTAGATCATACGAACACGCATAGTATCACGTAGAAAAGGCATTTACTAAGTCTGCAACAGCACGTACTCGTGAATGTTATCTGTAGGCAAGTGCGATACACACAATGAAGATGACGTCGCGGCCTCGCAGCGACCGTGCCAGGCACGGCCGACGCTGGCGCAATAACATCGAATCAAACAAGCAAAAACTGCCTTCTGAATCCTAATCCAATAGCAATAAAAAAAAAAAACAATACATATTGACGGTGTCACCGCGGCGGCGACGACGTGCGGATATACGGTTATTTTTTTAAAGATAAATCAATTTATTAACTTCCTTAGTCGTATTGGTACCATTTGGTTTCATAATAAGTAGTCATACAGTTACCTGAACTGGCTAAGAGTGAGACATAGAGTGTGTATACGGAGACTACACGGTGACAATAAAAAAAATTGTAAGAAAATAATATATATTCATATATATATGTATATATTTTATATATACAATACACCATAGGGAATGATTTGTTAGTTTTCGTTGTGGTTTCCATTAAACATTCGATTTAAATTAATAGCGTATGCAATATTTTCAGCGATACCCTTTGAGGTATTTGTATGATATATACGCATCTACGCCGTGAAGAATCCCCAGAACTACTCCAATATACTGAAACAAAGAAAATGAATAAATTTAAATATAAATTTGCAGAAACTCATATGTTAAATATGACTAAAGACTTCTTGACCAAATAGCCAAATAAAACACTACAACCCGTATAATAATATTATAAAATAGAACAATAAACAGAGAAAGAAATATAATTGCAAAAATTACGGTAGTCTTAAAAAGTACATAAAGAGATTGAAAAGGAATATTACTCATATATATAATATACTATAATAATGAACAATAAACTGTAAAATATTGTTTGTAATTCATATCTTATATTAATTACCTATACTTAATTATTTAAGGTTAAGTTTCGAACTTGATTAAAAAGATTTTGGGTTAAAGCTCCTATAGCATGCCACTGAGCTCGGTCTTGAGTTTTAGGTATACATCCCCTACCAGCTAGGCACGTAAAAATTACATGTTGAAAGTAATCTTTACGTGCCTAGCATTGGGGTTAGTTGGTAGTAGGTATATGAGCAAATACTTTCCGCTCCTTTGGTATGCCAGCTGGGGATGCCAAGCCAGGGTAGGTGCTAAAATTAGAAAGTGCTCTTACGTAGACCGCAGTCATGGCAGGGTACGCGGAGTACATGCTGATGATGGCGTACTGCGGGTAGAGGTAGAGGTTCACCGCCACGCCCATGTAGGACGACGCCGACAGATAGAGGAAGCAGGCCGTCGCGTTAAACAAGCACTCCTGCACACCGAATAAACAAAAATGTTTGTCAGAACTGAATAAATACGTTTATATTTATCTATTAATAATAATGTATAGATAGGTATGCGTGTGTGACAACCTCAAAAGTTGCTCGGAGGATTGTATGAATGAATGTATAATGGCTATGACATAAAGCCATCACTTATAGTTTAGCCAATTAAGTCGAAAACATTGTATCCCTTTGTTTTTGTCTCTCATATATTTAAGTTATATATATTTCTGTCGCACACATCAAGATAGAATAGGAAATGGTGTTTATGTGGATTATGCTCATTGAAAAATAGGCCTAGAATTCCTTAACTTTGGATTTGTCGGTTTGTGCGGTATTAGCAAACTAACCCTCAAGAAAGTGGCGTACTGAGAACGCGGCGGACTTCGAAAGTGACTTCTCCGCCTAATGACATAGTTTTAGAGCAAGCAGGTTGAAATAATCTTAGTGCGAGGTCGACATGTACTTACAAACACAGACTGCTTGATGAGGTGCTGCGAGTTAGACGACAGCACGTAGCAGGCGATGAGCAGCGCGGTGGTGAGCAGGCAGGCCGACGCCGTGGTCAGGAACCCGTGGAACGCCGAGCCGAGCGTGCCCGCGGCGGACATGCCGTACTTCACCAGCAAGCTTTGACACAAGCCGCCTAGCATCTGTATACATGCAATGTTGTTGGGATTTTACTTCACTATTACTTCACGACCCCACCCAAGGCCCACTAGGCTGGGCATATGGGGTCTGCCCTTCCATCTAAAAACCATTCCGTTTTGGTTTAGCAATAATAAATAATTATTGTACCTATATTATACTACTAGTTGACACAAATCAAATAGATTTCAAGCGACTTTAATGAGCGTATTAAGGCGAACTTAACAAGAAAAAATATTTTAAGATGTTTGATAAAGCAGGGCCAACCTCTACCAACCAACTGAGATGAGGACTGGCTGGGCCCTTACGCCGGGCATAAAATTACTTACAATTCTCGACTACCTTTTTGAATGACTTATACAAAGCCTGTCGTGATGCCTAGTTACAATAGGTATTTCAGTAAACCTTAAAAAAACGAACGATTTAATTATTGAGTTACTTTATTTTAATCATATATAAGCTAATATAACAATTATAATAACTACCTACTCTACCAGAAAACTAAAAAAGGACCTTGAGTAACATAATGAGAATAAATTTAACAACCGTTTATTTATAATCAAATAAATATATAAGAACAATAAATATATGCGAAAACCACCACACAGTTGCACCAATTGCAACTGAATATATTACTTGGTTTTATTAAAAAAGGGATATCTAAGACTTACGGCCTCAGCAAGTTTAATCAATCCATGTTGCGAAGTAAGGTAGCCTAGGTTGAGGCACTCGCAGCACCGACAGCAGCAGCACTTGATGCCCCGCTCGCCGCCGCCGCCCGGCGCCACCCGGACAATGGTCGGGCCTCGTGTCATTTCACAATATTACAAACACACGGACTATCAGCTTCACAAATCCCACAAGCACTTGCCCCTACAATGTCCAGACACGATCTATGGCTCATCCCACAGGAAACAAGGGAGAGTTCAAACACTTCGCCAAACGGTCATTAACAATATTTATATTTAGCTAGTTGCGCACGCGCGAGTTCAGCGAACTTTTGCCACAGTGGCCTAATTCTGAATCGGAAGGAATAGATAATTTTCTAAAATTTTAGATATATTAGGAACCTACTCTCACAAATGTCGGGACTTATATGAGCCTGTGTCGTGTGCCCTAAACAGGGAGCGTGCCGGCGTGTAAAAATAACCGGACGAACACCCGCGGCTTCGAATATTTACAGCAATGGAGACTGCTATTTATGGATTAGGGTAGCCCCAATACCTATATTTAAAGAATTAGTATATCGAAATGATAGAGCAAACAAGTGAAACAAGCGTACCCTTCGGGATCAATGAATTCATAAATATATGACATATTTATCACTTGCAATCACATGAGCGTTGCCCAACTTTTATGGATTTGTTCAATCATAAAATGCGGATTACCGAAGTCAATAGCTTTATAAGAATTCAGATGCATGCTAATGAATAACTAAGTATTTTGCAATCTGTAGCACTGCTGTACATGTATTCGGCGAAGCGAGCAATTTTTGAGTGTTGAGTACTGAGACTCGTGACATTGTAAACTCTGTCAGTAACGAAGAAATGGTATTTTATAAACATCTATGACATTAATAATCGTGGGTATCGAAATTATATTTCTCGTGCAAAAATAAAGGTAATAATCTTTTGTGTACGATTATATTGGCCTCAAAGTTTTGTAAATTCGAGTGCACGAGTCTCTAAAATCGGCCTCCAGTATGGTGTAGATGTAGGGATTTAAGCGACGAGGTGTGGAGGCGGCGAATCGTTATTATACTAAATAATGTTAAGTTAATCGCAACCTGCCTATCCCTAGACACTAGCTCGTTATATGTACATATAAATGGGTAGAAAAAAAAACACACAAAATACCAAAAAGTATAAACATATTCTTTGGTATTGCTAAATCGTGGTATTTGCCCTGATAAAAGTGAACGTCGAAAAATCTACAACCGGTTCTAACTCTACCAGCGACTAATACATACTACACTACCAGCAATAATACCAGCGAATATATACATAGACTTTGTTTCCAGTACAAAATGGCTCCCGAAAATGACCCCAATATTCAAAGAAACTCAGCGAAACCTAATTTTTCAAAACAGCTTTACAAGAAAACTCCTGATGAGGTTCATACACCCAGTGGTGAGAATAGCCAGTGTTACGTTTACCAACTCTCATTTTTGGTAGGCATTTCTCATGACAACATTCGGACTTAAGTCAGACATTCGAGATCAGTGACGAAGGTTTTTAACATATACATATAGTATTACGATTTAATAAAAATATTAAAATAGGTTCGGGTTAAATAAAACAACATGATTTACTACAAAGTACAAATATATGAAAATAAAAGTACGTATTAAACAACATTAGTAGCAAAATCTGTAGTTATTTATGTATATACTAGTTGTATGTTCGTGCATTAGATACTTTTGGAATCTGGATCCGGAATTCAAAATCTCACATTTTTAAATCTTTACATTAGGTAACTGTTCTGGAAGCTAATAAGTCATATCCATTTAATATTTAATATAGACACTTATAGCAGAAGACTATACTAAAAACTATACATAAATAGTGTATGAATTATAAGTATGTATAAGTAATTATCAAATTGACAAGCGTTTTAGATGTAAGTTATATATATTTTTATATAATTATAATTTAAGTAAGTTTAACATTTCAAGTCAAAACAAAATCAAATTTACAGTCATAATTACACCAATATTAAACAAATTCCGTCTTTAAATTCTTGACAATATTTGTTATATAGTTTTTATATGCTCTTATATACGTTTATAATAAAAAAGTAAAATATTAACAGCTCTGGTATTATAGTAAAAAAATATTTTATCTCGTACGTAATTACCATATCAGCCGTTGATTGACAATATTAATGGCATTATATATATGTAATTAACCATCATTTGTTTCTTACATCAATTATTTTTGAGAAATGTAAATTTGATCCGTATTCTTAAAACTAAATCCATTATTATAAAACAGACCGATTTAATGAGAGCTAAAGCCTAGACGTTGGGTTTTAGGGAACTAATTAGTCACTTAGTCCTCGCTCCCAACGCGATTTATTATTTCGCCTCAGTCTCAAATATTTGTGTGAAGCTTGTCTAAACTTTATTACCTGTAGCCTCAACATTCCTTCTTCAAGACTGTCAATAAGTGGTAAAAAGATGAAAATAATAATACAATAAAGTTTATAACAAAAAATACAAGGCATCCGTAAATTTATTACACTGATTTTTTTTTTGTCGAATTCAACACATTGTTTGATACCTTCACAGGAGTTACGTAAGATATGTCGTTTTTATTAAATTTAAATAATAAATTATAAGAGCCGTTAAGTGTTGTTATTCCATTTCTGACATTGAAATTTGAAAGTGGCACACTTTAAAATTAAGATTTAATAAGAATCTTTTACGCTGGTTCAGTGATTTATATAATCTTTAAAAAATAACAATGTGTCTAATTCAGATTTGCCATTGCTTAAGACTGTGGCCTGCTCGGCCAGGGTGACCGCAGCAACTACAGAGATAATAAAAAGGTTAAACAAAGGCCAGAAAACTAATACTAGCCTTATTTTATCTTACATTTCGGGTGATTTTACATGAGCAAGACCAAAATTCCGGAATGTTGTAAATGAGGCTCATACTGATGATGCCTGAAACTGTAGTTTGAAAACGGCCTCCGTATTCCTCGGTATGCAAACGACCGTCATCCCTCTCGTGAATTAATTATATTTGATTCTTAAAACTGTGAACACACTCGACTGACTAGTTAAACGTAGAAACTTAACTTAGGTAACAAATAATTATGACAATAACAATATTTTATAACGCTTATAACATATAATATATTATCTGTTATATTAAAGTAGAAACTAAGTACTTATATGTATTGTATTATATGTAGTGGGAGCGAGTCAAAATTCTTTCTCATCTGTTACACCCGGACAATTAAATTCTATCGAAAATTCCAAACTTATCATGTTTAGAATAATATGACACATTTTTATATTTAAATGTCAATAATGTTATATTTAAAACTATTAAGTTTTTAACATTTATATCAAGGCAGTTGGTGTATATTATATGAAGTGAGATTATTTCGGATTGCACTATGTATTTGTGCAGACGCTGTAATATTTATATTCCTCGGTACGAGCGATTTGCCAAAATTGTGCTGACCAAATACAGGGCAGCTAAAACCAGTCCCATGATCTGAAATTAAGAAAATAATAGTGGTAAGAAATTATTATTTAATAAACCACACAGCAATACGGCTATAATTAAAAAGAAAGAAATTAAAATAATTAGTTTAGTCACATTATGAATCCACGTCTTATGAATGTATTAAATACACAATAAAGGATAATTTCATAATATAAAATTGTTGATGACACTTTTGGCGAATTAAATAACGCACCATGCTTCTGATGCGCTCTTTGATGACAACCCCGTTTTCACAGAACTTGGCGTACGGCTCCAGCCAAATTTTCAAAGTTCCAGGCCAAATATATAATTTGGAATGGACTCTAATTCGCATCTAGACATCATTTCCTGGAGGCGATTTTTGAGAGTTGTGCACTCGAATTCAAAAAAACTATGATGATGAAAATAATCGCATACAAACTTTTCTCACATTAAGATTGCACAAAATGTGTAGTTTCGATACCATGAATATTCATTTCTATCATTCATGTTTATAGAATACTATTTCTTCGATTTTGACATAGTTTTTTATATCACGAGTCGAGTACTCAACGTTCAAAAATTTACCACCTGTTGCATTTTAATGAGAGACAATAGTTATTTGTTATATGAGGGTGCAAAATTGTATTTTAACTGCGAGTGTGGAATTGAAACTCGAGCAAGCGAATGGATTCTATAGTTTAACCACGAGCAAAGCGAGTGTTTCAATACACGAGAATTAAATTACAATTGCACCCGTGTGTAACACAAAACTTTTCCCCTCACTACAGCGAGGAAAGTGAAACATGTAAAAAAACGTTTTAAAAACGCATTGACTTTTTCTTTGCGTTTAGATACATTCAACATTTTTACAAAAGGTGCCTTTAGCTTGGTTAGCTTGTGGTAGCCAGTACGATTTTCGAATGTTCTAATTCGATTTCCAACTCGGTGCGTGTGCGAGTTACCGCCGCCGCCACGGGGGCAAGTGAGCTGTACTTCGCGAATTTAGACTTTAAAACCATAGCAATTAGAGCTATGAGAAGTCAACTTACTTTAATCACTAGTGGATAAAATGCGTTTTTACCCTCTCGTATTAAAGGATAAACAAGCGCTTTACGAGCTAGTGAGGGGAAAAAACTTTTATGTTCATAAGTGTTGACTTTATCATTCATGTTTAACCACATGAGGGATAACATCAAAGGAATACAATTTAGTAGAGTTATTAGTTCATTAGTTAGCTTTATATAATCGATATTTGAATCGAAAGAAAAATAGAAAAATTTGACTCGCAACGGGACTCGAACCCAACCCAACCACTGGATCACTAGCCCAGTGCACTTCCAATTGTGCTATACGAAAAAAAATAATAAAAAAAAATAGCTTTATATAATGTTATTTTATTGTTTCCTTTTTGTTATTCTATTATTTTAAAAACATATATTTAATAAAATGAAATTCATCCCATGTAGTAGTATGTAAATTTGATTAATCCACTCGCCTTCGTGACTTCGAAGGGCTATAAAAAGACAGAATTCAAACGTGTACTCAACACCTTTAATAGTTGGTTCAATTGAACTTACCGACGCGGCTAAATACGGTTCGTAGTAGCTTCGATAGCCGTAAGCATTTTTGTGCTGATTGACTTCTATCAATAGCGTAAGACCGGCGGCTAAGTACAGGATACAAGCTAACCCGTGGTATATCACCTCCTGAAAAATTAAACACATATAGTTTTACTTTTTTGCTACAATAAGTGTATAATTGTTATTACTAGGTTAAAGTAAAATTTCGTCTATAGAAATTGAACTATGTTTCTCGTTCAATATTTATATGTTGATTTATATTTGACACCAGAAATTGGTGCTTGGCTAAAAATGTAATAATATGCTACTTTTTGTCGAAGTTATTTTCGATATCGAAATAACAAAAACATCTTGAACTAATAATATTCCGTGGATCAAAAAATATGTTATTACTGTGTGTTGCATGTAGTTAGAAAACACTCACATAAATTGTCTTAGATATGAGAGACGCCGTGGACAGTGAGACCAGGCACGCCGTGAGAAGACAGAACGTGCCTATCATGAACGTCACAGCCATCAGAAAGAAGAACAGCTCAGGAGCCCTTAGCACGTAACCCTTCTGGTCATGGTAGTATCCAATCAGGCCGACGCATGCTATTCCAAGTGCCTGAAAAACAAATAAATCTTTGTATAGCTTATGCCCTAATCAAGGGCCGTAGCCAAAATGACACTGTTTTATAGAAAACACAAGCTTGGCTATGGCAAGTGCATTAAACATGTATGAAATTGTAGAGGTGTACCTATATTAAAAGTGATACGATGCTGAGCAAGGAAGTACCAAGTACTTTCAAGATAAGTGAGTTTTCTAGATAAGGGCCACGGCATATGAAATATCTCTATAGCCTGGTCTTTTGAGCTGAAATTTTGCAAATGCGTCATTGGTTTTATTACAAGTTAAAGCATTTTGAGACATGTTTTGAGGTACATATTTTGTATATGAAAATACATAGCAAATATTTTTATTTTTACTACCAATTTCCCGGGTAGAGAAATAAACATTATAGTACTTATATATACAATGGGGACGTTGAGAAAAAAATACAGTGTATCACAATACAATACAATAGACATAAATGATGACAATATTAATTGCTATAAATTATGAAGTCGAAACGCTGACCTCATCTCATCATACAACAATTTAACCATACCAATCATAAAAGCGACCAAGCCATAGCAAGGTTTATTTCTTTACCATCTTATAATATTTATCTTAAATAACTAAATTAATTGCGACAAAAACGTGACTTTAATTACGAGTAATGTAATGACTCCCATAACACGATAACTGTACTTAATTTAAAACATCATTGCATATTAATAGTATGTTACGTACCCAGGGCGGTAAAACAAGAAATGGCTCAGATCGCGGGTATTTATGGCCCAAACCGGAGGTGAGCCTTCTTTATTACCGCCCGTGGTGTGTACATAGTTTTACGTCTTCATCTGGGTGTAAAGTGAGATTTTCCGTCGCGCCCTAGGGCGGTAAATCTCTCTTACCATCCAGTGTGACGTAAAATTATTTTATAGGACGATTGGGCGATTGGACGATTTATATACATAACTAATATTATACACTTTACAACAAATAGAAATCACTTCTAACCAGATTTTAATTTATTTATCATTAACATGATAGACAATTAGAAGATATTATAAGTAGATGCATTACTATAGCCTATTTCTAATAATAATTAATTTAGGGCTCTTTTTCTGCCTTGTAAATAAGTTATACACGAAATTTGTTTACATCTACTGCTGCTTGCTGGATAGGAATAGCAAGCAACAGTTTTTCAGATTATTTAAAAAAAATGTCTTTCAAACTCCATGTTTTCTCTGAAGATAATTGGTAACCAGACTGCAACCTGCGCTGGCGTATAATAACCGGACGCTTATAATAGCGTTTGCGATGACGCATTCTACTCGTATGTAGTTGACATCATGCTACAGTTTCAAGGAAAAACATAATAAGTAGTTTCTTACTTCATTCACAATCAGCCGTTTTACGTGAATTTCAATGCGCCATATCTGAATGATAATAAATGAAACATTCACCTACAAAGGCTACAAATAAACTCTACTTAAATAAATGACTAATGATTAATTGAGTATAGGATACAACTATTAGTACCTATGTTGTACTTACATTCTGGGTATCTAATCCGTACTTAGTTAAAAAGGAAAGAGACAAAGGATCTTTTTTATTTAGGCACCTTGCATTCCCTGCAAGTAATTTACCTAATACCTAACGGTACCTTTTTTTAACACACAATAAGTAACTTTTTTTGGTTTTTTGATTACTTTTTAAGTTATGTAGATTGGAACCCTTATTACGATGCGTTCCTGCTTTCACAACGTTACTATTTACGTAACTAAAATTAGGTCAGTTTGGACCAGAATATCTGAGAGATGATAAAACTCGTAAACCTTGAGTAGGAAGATATTGACAAAGAAAACATTTTAGTGCCGTGCCGTGTCTTACGTTACTATCCTATCTCATAATGTTTATATTCAAAAAATATAAAATAAAATAATTTTGTAGTTTACTTTTGTTTTACATTGAACTTCTTTTGGGCTTGTTTGTGTATCTTGAAGTGATGTTTTTTCCTTCCTTCGATACTTTACGTCAATTACTTTAGCAATGAAATATAGTGACTCATTAACAGGTAAATCACGCATATAAATACCACAGACGGGCGGTACCAACAGCCTCAAAAAATATAGTCCGTCTCTAGAACATTCTGTAAAATTAGTATAGGTACGCGATATCATCCGTTTTAATTGTCTAAGGCCCATTTTAGACTATCATATATTTATCATAGAAGTATGATCTCATATCTGTAAAAATCTTGGATCATATTTTATTTATGCTATTCTATAATTTTACATATTACACCTAATATCATATAAACGTCATAGGTAATCAAGATGGATACCGATTTAGCCGCGTTTTCCGTTGCAATAAGTGCAATTTTATTAATTGCCCTGAAGGTAAGAAAAAAAAAGAAAAGCAGGAGGAAACGACTGAGACTGTTTATTTTTTTTCTCACGTCTGCAACGAGGCATACTCTTCCCGTCGAATTACTTATTAAATTAGCAATGCTTGTCATTACTGCCAATCGTTTGTCACGATTTTTGTAATCTGGATTGAGATTGTTATATAAGCACTCATATTCCTCGTACAGGTTTATTAATGATTTTGTAGTTTCAATATTCCACTCGAAATTCTTGGTTTTTGACGACGCCATCGTTGAGGTTAGACCACATATGATCATAATTGTACGCTTGCTGTCAAATAGGATCAAACTTCTATGATCATAGACTATATGAATCATAGGTTGTTATTACACTGTCATAGGTTTATCAAATTAATATGAGTCCTATGTCTATGATCATATTTCTATGATAGTGTAATATGGGCCTTATTTAATGTGTTATACTTTGCACAGCACTAAACTCCCACACTCGATGGTTACATTATTATAACACAAAATTGAATAACTGCCCCTAGTTTTTGAAATAATTACCAGATCAGCGAGCTTGGGCAGTTCAGCCAGCATACGCAAGTATTAGACCGAGGATCGCGTGGCTTGGAGAGCGTGAGTGAAAACAGTCTGCAATCGTCACGTCCCTCAGCCATGAGGATACGACGGAGAAGCAGAAGAAATAAATTCTTGTTTTTATATTAAGCAGCTGCTAGCATAGTTATTATCGATATTTAAATCGAAAGAAAAAATAGAAAATGTTTGAGTCGCAGCGGAACTCGAACCCACAACCACTGGATCACTAGCTCAGTACACAATTTGACAAGTCCAAGCGGTACTCGTATGGCACAATTGGTAGTGTACTGGGCTAGTGACCCAGTGGTTGTGGGTTCGAGTCCCTATGCGAGTCAAAAAAAAAATATTTTTTCTTTCGATTTAAATAAATTCTTATTCCCAATTACCATGGAATGAACTTTGAAATAATTACCAATTCGGCGAGCTTGAGCAGGCCGGGCAGCGTCCGCAGGTAGCCGGTGTTGACGAAGAGCGCCGACCCGCCGCTGGTGGTGGTGGTCGTTCGTGTGATGGTCACCGAGTGCGACATGTTTCTACCTGGAACAGAGGTCACCTAAATTACTTATTTACAACTATTAAGCAAAGTTTACTAATGCCTTTATATTGTTTTCGGTTGCCGGCGAATTATTCATGAACTAAAGCGAGTAATAATAAACACTTTCCATATTTCGTCGGGCAGGTATCTAATTTTAATTTAATTAAAATGTAATTTATATTCATTACATACGCTTTAGGTAATATCCCGGAATTACTATTTCCCTCAAGAAACTGAAGAAATAAAACACTTTATTTTCTGAAAACATTAAGCACTGACTACCTATTTAGTTAATACTAAGCAGCAGCCTTTCATGTTAAAATGCATTAATGAGGAATGAGCAATTACCAGCATTGGTCCTTCGAGCCGGATTCCGTACACTATTATTTAATAACGGCGCTCATATGAATCTACAAGTCGACTTATACCACAATTGTTAAGATCTGCCTAATCGATCCTAAAATTGTTCTAAAATATGCTAAGCTATAAAAAAAAAAAACAATTTTATTCTATTCTAATGACGATATGAATTTAAAATGCAGGCAATTTTGAAATTGCATACACGCTCACGCAGTTTGACAGGAAATATACGTCATAGATTATAAGCTATGATTGTAATCACTCTCCAAGAGCAAGCTCCTCATGGGCGCGCCATGTGCGCGTGCTGTACACAATACACAATCCACCCACGTCCTCACAAAATGGTTAAAGTAGGTAATTACAGTCGACGCAGCGGTACGCCCGACCAAACCCGGGCCCGGGCGTCTCTCACCGTTCGTCTCCCAAAATGGGTGTTTAGGTCAACATGTTGGCGGGCCATGAGACCACAATGTCCTATACATTAACATTGCATTGACTCGTGCTTGACTAATATAACTTAATCCAGGTATTCGAAACAACTTTGCGCAATCGCAAGTCATAGTTATACTGGTTCTGTAGAGTCGATGCACTTAGCAAGCTTTTTAATCGGTTCTGTTAGTGTGCCGAGGCCGCTTGCTCTCGCAAATAAATAAGTATATATACATACGTGTGTGCACTATAGTCAACACTGACTGGAAGCTTAATATAGGATCCCATTAAATTCGAAGCTTTCAGTGGTCAATCGGCCTTGCAAGAAATAATCAGAATTCAGAACTCAATGTACTGCAACCAAATGCCTTTCTGGTGCATATCTATTGGTATCTCAATACAGTCTCTAGAACAAACTGATCTATAAGTTGAGACGGCGCCTTCATGCCGTCTATACAAGCCGATTCCCGCCGGCTTTACTAACTTTCCCGCATCTTCGATATTTAAATCGAAAGAAAAATAGAAAAATTTGAGTCGCAGCGAGACTCGAACCCACAACCACTGGATAGATACTGGAAGATATTCGCTAGCAGATATTTCTGCATAATAAAAAATAACTTTCCCGCAGTTAAGTTTTCCTCGGGAACATGAAGAAAACACAAACACATAATATGCGCTCAGTATTTTCCAAGATTTTTTTTAACTGCTGCTACTACTCGTAATACTTAAATTAAATACATTCATATAACATATTTTATTAATTTACCTACCTAAGGTACCTGCAACCATAATTTATTAGATGGGCTATCTTAGGAACCGGGCCATTTTTGGTGCAGGTACCCTGTTCGCTAAAGAGGGCCACTGCTATAACACTTTCACGAAGTACTGGTAAAATCACGGTGGTAAAATCTTTACGTGCTTTGTATTTTTATGTTATTGAAGCACTGTTTCGCCATCCCTAACTTGTGCTAGCACAAAACGTAAGTAAATGCATACTTTGTACCTTTTTTTAACGGCGAGGAGCACACATGTTCCTCCTTACTTCATACTTCATGTTAATACTCACTCCTACATCCCCATACCTACGTAGTAGTAGATGTACTCGTATTACTTAGAATATGAAATTTATGGCATCTTCAATGTCAAGATAACTTGAAAAGGACTGATAGTGATATAATTATGATGTCAAAATTTCGTTTTCATTAAGTACCTAAACGAAAAGTATGCAATACGTAATAACAATTCACAGCAATAGTTATTTTTTAACCGACAGAAAAATATAAGACTAAAAAAAAAATTGGCAGTACTAATTGGAACCCGATCGAGTCGAACATTACTATTTAATTACGGGTCCAATTTCCATATTATAAATACAATACAATAATAATATATAAAATCTACACATACAGTTTGTATTCCAGCAAAACAGTTTATGTTCGTTACTTTGTTTACTTAAGTCTCTTTCAATTGCAGAGCATAAAACTCACAATATTGAAAGAGCACAAAAAACATTAAGATTATACTGACCTTTTTCCCGTATCACAACACAATAACTCAAAGAATACTCGAAGCAAGCTGAGGAGAGTTCGCCCGAACGAGAGCTGCGCCCGACTGGTGGCAGTGACTCACTGCTTGCGACGCGCGTGCGCCTTACAGACCAATGCTCGTGGACTAAACTTTCTTCTTTAACTTCGTTCTTACATATACATATATACTTTTCATACTACTAAGGAGACAAATAAGCGTGCAGCTCCTATAGCCGCCTTAAGACGATTACGGCTGCTTTCGGGCACTGCCCGGGCAGTCAACAAGCAGCGGGCCCTCCAGTCTGAGGGTACCCTGAGCTTCAATTACAAAATCAATAATCAAAATCTGTAAACATAACGAGAACTTTGTACTTAATGTGGTTCGATACGCACTTGACCAGTATACATATTTGTTACACTCTAGGTCAAATATTAGTCAGCTTTTATGATATCATTCGGTGTGTGATCACCAACTAAGGTCAATACTCTGATGTCACCAGCGCCAGCGTTACGTTACGAGTAAACCGAGGTGTATTTCCCAAAAGTTTACAATAATCACTTGTATCCCATTGTAATTAGAGTCAATTTTCGAAATTATCCGAATACGCCTAATAAATAATAATATATCCGGAAATCATTCAATCCATTCAATAGACTCTTAGCGCATTCCGATACAAAGTATTTAATCCGATACAAACCATGGTTTGTACGGATTCCGACTAGTGGTAGTGTTCCTGTCTTTTGCATTTTTTTATGATTTTAAATAATTCCATTCCATAACTATAAAGATAAAACAGAATACGTAACTAGGTACTTTTTTGGTTTGGTAGGTACGGTACTATTGGTACGGGTAAATACCCAAACGGCACTGCAAAACTTACATATCAGAGGTGTACAAATATCAGAAAATCAGTGGTGTACAACGAATATATGTACAAATTGTAGGTACATACAGACCAGCCGATCATACAACTTTATAGCATTGTGATTTTTCACCTAGGTACTTGTATGACTTGTATCACCGTACAACAATACCAAGTAATTGTAAACAGATGACTGCTGATGATTTTTTACACTCTGTAATACCTATAAGTAGAAATGTAGAATAGGGACTGAAATGTCTACGAAATCGCTATAGACTCGCGTTTCCGTTATTCAGACAAACACTACTACTTATTCCACGCGCGCTAACAATGAACTAATGAATATACCCAGAGATCATAATTAACCACCACATTCATGATGTTAATTACTTTGATTGAGTTGCTTGAAGCTTCTTCATGATTACGGAATGAAACTCGAATGACTTGCCAGTCGAGCCGATTTTTAAATTGATTTCGACTTCGTCCACATCTCAAACAACCCAACATCAAGTGCACAGATTTTTTTTAAACGTCTCATACATAACAAAAAGGCACGGTATTGAAAAGCAATTGCCTTTTAGCAAAAAAAAATGAATAAATAAATTTGCTCACTCTTCCTACGATGAAGAAAGAGGAAGGTATTTATCCCTCACGATATTTACGCTGGTAGCCGGCAGGCTTTTTCGATTTGTTTTGTTGTGGTGATCAAAGGTCTATAGAATAGAACCAATAGCGTTAAAAGTATTTACAGTCGAGAAGTCAGAATCGAAGTCTCATATTCGAAATTTCCTCTCAAAACACACGTTACTAAACTGATGTTACTGTTTGCAGTACTTGGCTCTATATTAAGCTGAGTATGTTTTGGTTTTTAACAAGCAAATATTTATGATATAGTTAATTATTAAAATATCAGCATTGCGATACAAAGAGGAAATGCCGCCAGCATCCTTGGTAGAATGCCTCAATGGACTTTTGTAGATTTAATGTATAAATAGTTAAGTATTTGTAGTAATTATAATATTGTAATGATATAAAATAAACTTTATTTACAATAATTACAATATTATGTAAACTATAAATAAATAAGTATTTATAAATACTTAAACAAAATATTTATTGGAAAAAAGAATATTAAAAGAGTTTTGTATAAACGATAAATATTTATTATATTTTATTGACATTAATTAAATTATTAACCAGTTTGTAAAATATTTTTGTCTTAAAACACATACTTATTTTTCAACGTTTATTTCACCTTAAATCAAAACTAGCTTATTTTAATAACCGCATTGGAGAAGGTAAGGTATGTTAAACTGTGTGCACATTAGAGAACTCGTTTTATCAAACATTATCATGCATTAGCAAATTAATTGGACAAATGATGACAATACAATTCAAGTCATTAACCATCAATCAATGTTTCTCCGGTCGATAATTTATATTTCATACTTTTCCGCAAAGACGAGAAGGTATAACATTACTTTTTCTAAATTAAATAAACAAGTGCTAATGCATTAGATCAAAATAATAATTGACACATTAATCGAGTTGACTGTTACTAAATAATAATACCGTTATTATATTCAAGTATTTAGTAAGATAAAATCCTGATAACATTCTTACGCATGCCCGGGTCTATTTCAGTTTAGTAGTAGGTACAGCTACTTAGTGAAACCTGTGGTGACCTTGTTCACCCGGAAAGGTACATATCCCGCACATAATATAAGCACACACACCCACAATGAACGGTTAAAATGCTTAAGTAATCTTGTGACCCTTTCGTTGGTTCGTATGACGATTATTGTTGATGTCTCAGTTGTTGTCCTGGGACCAGCACATAAAACATGTTAGTACTGTTCGTGTAAGCGTGACATACATTTAAAGTAAGTAAATATACTTATTTTTTAACAAACAGTTTTGCTCGAATAAATATTAATGTTTTAATAAAGACTAGGACTAATAATATCGATAACAACCCCATAAAATACTTATTTTTAACATATGTAGGTACATAGAGTTAATGCATAAAGTTTTTAATCAAGATAAACAAAATAGGAGCTAAATACAAAGTTACAAGATCGTTTAGAATCCCGCAGAAAGAACTTACCACATCAGAGTTCGTCCACATTAAACAATGCAATGGTAATTTATTATAATATTGTACCTACAGATTTTTATTTTATATAGGTAGGTACATGCAATTGTTTATTGGCAAAATATTCGAAATTTTAGTTATACAGTCGTTTTTAAATGTGGTAGGTTTTATGTAGATCGGAATTCAGCAGCATTTGTTTTTCTAATAGATGTTTGTAGCAGCACTTATGAGCACAGATATGCATCGTTCTCAACTAAAAGGTACCTCGTCGTTCCTTCTGGATAGGAGCTACAGCTACCAAAAATAAGTTAGAAATAGACATTATCGACCGACCATGAGACCTTTTTATTAAAAACGACACAATTTGCCCCTAGTGAAATACATTATTTTTCAATTAATCCAAGTTAAAGTCAAACTATTAGTACAAAATAAGTTATTATTTAAAATAAGCAAAACATTTGCGGAGGTTACCATTTTTTTAATAAAATTGTTTGGTAGCGTACGTACCCTCTAACAAAAATATTTGAGAACCAGAATACCCTTACTATATAAACATATGGCCATATTATATGATATCATTTATCATAGAAAGTGTTACCGAAACAGTTAAAATGAACTATACTTTCGACTAACTAAACAGTGCATTAGTCAATCAACTGGCTTGCAAAATAAGTACAATCGGCAATTATGTAGTGTATATATGTACCTAGTGTTTTACAAAAACCCGAGAAGTTTGAGCGATTATTACTAATCGGTGGCAATTAAAACAGTCTACCTTAATTTTATCATTGCAGTCTCAAATCCACGCCATTCAGCAATTTTAACAATGTTTTGTAAATCTCTGCTCATAGGTACTTCATTTTAGCCGAGTGTACTATCGGTCTGCCGCTGATATTAATTTTATTACTATCTAGAAGGTTATTTGAATCATGAAACACTTAATACGACTTTGAGATTTATAAATAGAGGTGACGTCGCAGCTGAGAGCTGCAAGAAGAAACACTTTGTGGTCGCCAGCTCGTGTTTGGAGCGAGGAGGGGGCTCACGCGGCGCCGGCGCTGGTGGAGCTCCGGTGCTCTTGGAACAGCAGGTAGGAACTGCCGGCGTACGCTACTGTGTTGAACAGACCGAATACCTGTGGGACAAACAAATACATCGTTATTTACTATTACCATTAGGAGCTTATTGAGCCCCACTGCTGGACAAAGGCCTCCCCTTAATATTTTGATCTAGAACTTGGGTTGTTTTTGGGTAATCTTTCAAAGAGTCTAAGCCATCCCGCCATCGTTGGCAGGGTCAACTCAAAGTTTTGCACGCGGATCATAACGTCAAGTTCAACTTAAAATATTCCCTCGCGCGTGATAATTAAAGTCCTATTGACTATACACGGTATAATCCTTTTTTTTATTCTCATATTTCTCAGTACAGTTCAAGTAACAAAATCAACATTGTATAAACACGTTGTTGAGACATGACATAACGTCACTCCTAATGATGCATGCCATTTGTTTAGTCAATCTCATATTCACGTGATTAACGTCAGCTTTGGAGAATTGAGCTGTCTGTGCTTACTTGTTGGTAGAAGTACTCATAAATGTTACCTATTTTTATTGAATTACTTTACAACGTTATTTCTTAGTTTATTTATGCCAGACTTTATTTATGTGAAATAAAACGGAACACGATGTAAATAAATAGGGCTCTTTGGAGTACAGTCAGTATCAATAGTAGCGTATGAAACAAACGCACATTTTTTTTCTGCCATCCCGTTTATTGTTCACAAATTCAGATATTCTTCTACAGCTCGCGCTCGAACGTTTTTGTCGCATTTGAATTGTTTAACACGCATACTGTCATATATAGTATGTATGACCACGCATAACTTTTTACAGGGTAGTCCGATTATGAAAATAGAAACTAAAGCAATTTTTGGTCCGCTGTTTCATAAGTCACTATTGATGCTGATTGCTGACTGTAAGTACCTACAATACAAAACTATAGCCATGTCTTGAAGGTACTCATCTTTGCGTAACAACTTGCTACGAATTTATGTGCCATAATAACTAATACGAACAATTATGATGTAACAATTTTAATGGCTTGTCCTGTGTGGGAGCTACCTACTTGGTGGATTATTGAACCAGTTAACCCACGCCGCAACACCCAACGGAATGTTAGAAGGTTGAACAAAACTTTGCTCCTTACTTACTGGCAAATATTGCTATTAAAGGAAACCAATGTGTATCCTACCAGTATTTTTTCTTAAGTTTTTTTGTTTACGTTGTATTTATCTATAAACTGTTAGTTATTCTAAATAAAAACTACTTTATTTTCATAATGTTTGTAATTTATCAAAATATACAAAGTGAAAATGGGTAAGTGCCAATAATACAATTTTAAACCAATAACCTACATGTAAGTTTGTTGCCAGTCACATCCAACTATAATATATTGACGACTGAAAATCCAAACGTGCCATCGAAAATAACATCTACTCGACATACATATACTCGATATAAAATATGTAAATGGAAATACCTATACTAGGACACGTCGGCACGTATCCTAATTTTATCCTATAATAAATATGGAAAGCCAGAATAGAAAACGGCGTAAATAACGTGTTCATACATAAAATAAAGCAAGTGTGATTCAATTTTAAGGAAATGATAGAGAAAACTACTGGTAAATCTGATCCAAGGAATACACACGCAGGGGCGTATTTACCCTAGGGCCAAGGGGGCCATGGCCCGGGGCGGCAGGATGAGAGGGGCGGCGAAGTCGCCGTTCTCATCCTGCGAAGCCGTCCCTCTCAGTTTCTTCTGGGCGCCGTTTTTCATTAAGTTTAAATATAAATAAATAAATAAAACGGTTAAAATTAATTTAATAAACCAATCTATTTATACTCTGCTCATAACTGTATGAATTTTGTCTTATCTACGCCATCTATTATAAATATACTAGGCCAACTATGAAGTCCCGACTGACAAAATAAATGATTTTTTTTCAAGTTCGTCACTTTTTTGTGAAGTATTTTTTAGTAATATGAACGTGACGCACTGGAAAATCGTTTTTTTCATACAAAATTTGGGACACATTTTTTCACGTATGAGGCGTATAACTATAAACGATTCCCAGAGGCCAAAAAAACAATATTTTGAAGACATGAGCACTATGTGTACTTTTTTTAAATAACGCTCAAATTACCGGGCCATTGGAATATTAAAATAACGTAAAAAAATATGGCTTACTGACACGTTACATATTATTATAAAAAAATCCTTTGCACTGCGTCCTTTACTGTTTTGCGTCCAACTGTTACTGTTATCAATATCGAGCAAAAACAATAGTTATTTGTGCAACAAGAGAGGAAAGTTGTTTTTTCTTGCGAGTGTTAATTTTGAGTCCCGAGTAAGCGAAAGATTCTATAATTGAATCACGAGCGTAGCGAGTGATTCTAGTGTTAGAATCTTGAGCGTAGCGAGGCACTCAAAAACACGAGATGTAAAATAACTTTACTCTAGTGTGACACATACAACTTTTCATCTCAGTAGTGAGAACATATTAAAAGTTAAATAAGTTGCCAAAAATGACATTTTTAGTACAAGCTTTTATTGGCGTCTGTACTTTTTCACAATCGTCATCTACTCTTCGAAAGGATTCTAATGAGCCTAACACACCACGGGTTTATCTTGTGTATTTTAGGAGTTGCTTTTGCTACCTTCTGACTCCAGCAGATCAGATCAGTGGTACCTACCATAATATTGCATTGTAACCGAAATTACATAAGTGTGCTAAATTTCAGCTCAATCGGTTAAAGATGCCTGATTCAAAATTGAGTTGCAAGATTTCATCCGGATAAATATACAAATACATACATCAAGTTAAATAAAATCTTGTAAAAAATGAACATCAAGTTAACCACATTCATTTAAGTGTTTTATCTGCAACTGCACTGGCTTCATTACTTAATATTTTGTTTAAATATTTTTCATTACAAAATATGTACATTTCAAAATTATAATATTTGATTAATTTGTGAGGGTCCGAAAGTGTTAGTCGTGTTAAGGGAGTCCATTAATATGTCCTATTAAAGGGTGAACACTATTAAATTGTCGCAGGTCGAACATGCTACAGACGACAAAATAAAAATCCAAAGTGCTCAAAATTCTTTATATGACTAATTTTATACAGCGTAAAATCATTTTAAAAAATATTAGGGCTATTTCATCGAACGACGAGAAAATTTCCGGACATTACTTTTGACGTGATTCATTGAATTTCGCACGGAATCATCGCTTAACAATTTTGTGCATTTAATCCATTTTCGTTGAAAATCTGGTAATGAAGTGGCAGGTTGGCAAGTTTTTCGCAGTTTAGTTTTTATATTAGCCCAATATTTTTCGATGGGGCGAAGTTCGGGACAGTTAGGTGGGTTACTCTCCTTAGGCACTACCTCGACTGAATTCGCCTTATACCATTCCAAAGTTCGAGACGAATAATGGCAACTTGCTAAATCTGGCCAAAACAATGTTGAGGAAGTGTGTTTCTTTATGAATGGTAACAGTTTCTTTTTCAAGCATTCTGATATATAAATATCGGTGTTAATTGTCCCGGTAGTGATAAATGGTGAGCTCCTCATGCCGCACTGGCATATAGCTTGCCAAACAAGGTATTTTTGCAAATTTTTCTACCGGGATCACCTTTTCCGATTCGTCAAGATTCGAGATGTCACGAGAGGAATAGTACTGGTTACCTGGTAAAGACTTGAAATCTGCCTTGACGTAGGTTTCATCGTCAATAATTAGGCAACATTTTTTCTCAATCAACAAGGTATACAATAACCTAGAACGTCTAACCGCACGATTATATTGATCCACAGTTCTCTTGGGAGCCTTTTGCTTCTTATATGTTGTAATGCCGCATTCTTTTTTAATTTTTTGGACATTTGCTTGACTAGTGCCTACTTTTTTCGCCACATCCCGGGAAGAGATACTCGGATTCTTATCAAATAGCTTGCACACCTTTGATTGTAACTTAACATTAGATTTTCTGGTGGGTTGACCTTCACGCCGCTTCCTATCTATAGTTTCACCTTGTTTAATTTTTTTTAGGGTTCGTTGAACCGTCCTCCGAGTTGTTTGACAAGATTTTGCCAGATCTAAAGTTGATAAATGAGGATTTTTACTGAATTCTTGCAAAATTAATTCGCGAACATTTTTTTCGTGTAACGCCATTTTCATAAATAAAAAACAAATGAACATTTTATGGTTGTCTAATATATTACGAGCCTTCTAAATTTAAAATTTTAAAAGAATATTCAAAAAAGGTTCGATGCAACACGCTAGCAAAGTAAAAATGTAGGCGACAATTTAATAGTGTTCACCCTTTATAATAAATAGATACATTTAAATACTTAAATACATCAAAACACCCATGACTTAGGAACAAATATCTGTGCTCATCACACAAATAAATGGCCTGACTGGGATTCGAACCAGGGTCATTATCTACTAGGCCAGACCGGTCGTCAATTAAAAAGCTACTTTGTCTCACTCCCTGGAGTGACGAAAGTAGCAACTTTCCTCACTCTCTGAAAGTGAGGAAAGTCGCACTTTCCTCACTCCCTGGAGTGAGGAAAGTAGACATGTTCGAGCTGCTGAGGTGAAAACAAAAAAATCACGCTTGTTGTATGGGAGCCCCCTTAAATACTTATTTTATTCTGGTTTTTAGTATTTGTTGTCATAGTGGCAACAGAAATACATCTTCTTCTTCTTTCTTTCTCCTCGCCACTTCCCGTTACGCGGGGTCTCTTAATCGTGAGGCGCCACTCGCTCCGCTCAAAAGCATCGTCGGGAGTCAAGCCGAGGTCCTTCATGTCTCTTCGAACATTCGTCATCCAGGTGGTCTTCGGCCTACCTCTCCCTCTTTCATGCACAGCCAGGGAAAGGCACTTCTTCACGACGTGATCATCAGGTCTTCGTACAACATGATCGTACCATCTTAGCCGTGATTCATTTAGTATGTCGGCTATAGGCGCTACTTTGAGTGTAACTCCACACCAACGCAGCATGCGCATCTCTGTGGTGTGAAGTTTTTGCTGCTGGATTTTCCAAATAGCCCATGTTTCGCTGCCGTAAAGTAGTACTAGTCTAACAGCTGTTTTATAGACCTTGCCTTTTGTTTTCTTCGGATCACAGAACTCCTGTTAACGTGCGCCATTTATGCCACCCCGAGGATTCTGATATGTGTTATATCGGCGAATAAACGATATTAGGTACTTGAACTTATTTACTCTAGGCAGGTCCTGGCCGCTCAGTTTTACTGTGTCAGTTGGTCCAATGGATTCCTCGGGATTAAAGTGACATACCATGCATTCCGTCTTGGTTCTGCCGTGCTGATGCGCAATCCATTCGATTCTAGACATGTCCTCCATTGTTCCAAATTTTGTTCAACATCGTGTCTGCTGTCTGAAATGAGGGCCACATCATCCGCATAGAGGAGATTCCATGGAGTGGGTGTCTGAATATGTTATGTCAGTGGTATTGTGTCATGGTGATATTAAATAATAAGGGATTAAGCGTGCCGCCTTGGTGTACTCCCATTTTTATACTGAAACTGTCTGATGTAGGGGAGAGGGGGGCAGCCTGGTACATTTTTTATACTCATTGACGTATTTCAAATTATTACCCATAAAAACCAGTCTTAAGTCTCTACACAACAACGTATGTTATTAACCTATGTAATTAATGCATTTGCACATGTCCAAAGCTAAAGACAAAGGTACAGTTCAGAAATTTGTAACTCGAGGAATAATGTTCCATACTACCCCAAGCGTGGGTAGCTTTGAATTTACTTGGGGCAGATTTGAAATATGGGGTATACGGCAACAATGTTGAGATATACGTGTTTTTTTTACCTGTAGTGAGTACAGTTAGTCACTAGAAATGGTCGTATTACCATTTAACTCCTATAATTTACAGTTTTGACTAAGAGGGGGTAGTTTTGTACAGAAATGATATTTGTAGTGTTCAAAGGTACCTCAGGAGGGGTACCTTTGAAAAGTATTGAAATCCTACTAAAGCTACCCCCTTGAGGCAGTTTTGCACACAATATAGTTCAAAACTACCCCAACAATGTATCAGGGGATAATAATTCAGTATTTGTTATGTATTGACGTTGTTAAATAAAAATACATAAAATGTTCTGATTAGAATTTATATTTTTTCATATAAAACGAGAGAAAACAAACAATAAAATCATCTACGCATTGAAAATATTCTGCAATCATACTTTACAAAAAAATGGCTAGAAAATTATTAATATGTAATGTAGCACTATATTATTATGGCACATCCAACGCTTATACCTCTAGATTAACGATGTCGGCATAACAAACCATAAAAACTAAAATCAAATATTTATTTATTCGATAGTGTAAAGTATTCGGTCTTATATTATACACACCAGCATCCTGTCAAGTTTCATAGTGCCATTTAATACTTCACGTACAGCCTTAGTTACATCCTCTTCATTTAATTCGGATTCTCTTTTTTTTTGTAATATCTTACCATTTTTACCTGCAAACAAATAAATCAATAAATTGAAAACTTTTTATTATTCATGGTACCTACACAAATTTAATTTATAGACAGTAAAGTAATATTGTAGATAAAGAATTCTAATAAATAAATAAATATTATACCAAACAACTAAACGTAATACGTACAAAATAATTAATATATTTATTATTGATTTAGGTAAATGCATTATGAGCGTTTACTAAAATAACTACGATATTATTGTAGTTTACGTAGGTACCTACATACTGTCAGTTTATATCGGGGCAGATATGAACATTTCTTATGGCCGGGGTAGTTTTTAACAGACTGCTAATCAAAACTGCCTCCTATTTTTTTTTCACAACTACCCCAACACCTATTTAAAAAAATAAACATCGATATCTTCCAAAACAATAGCAAATTCTGATTGTTTGTTCTTTGTCACTAAAGCTAATAGAAGATACTATCGGATAAATTAATTTTCACTTACCACTTCCTTCAAATACGGCCTGAAAATCCTTAGACACGGGGAGCAAAATCGCTAACGGATGACATCGAAATCAAAATACGTCACCGGTTCGTTCATGTTCTGTCAAACGTCAAATCTGCCAAGTGACAGTTGTGTGGGTCAGTATTGCGTGCCCCAATAATGGGTTTGGACCATAATCGCACTAAAAATACGTCTTTGATCGCATTTGTTCTAAGCTGCCTCCAGTGATAGCTGCCCCCCTCTCCCCTACCATCAGCTGGGCTTCTAACGCATGTTTCAACGCTCTCGTACATGTCTATTATGAGTATGAGTCTCACGTAGCATTCGGGCACATATTGGCTTCTTAGGGCTTGCCATATTATTGTTCTTGGTACTCGGTCAAACGCCTTATCGACATCTACGAACACCATCCAAAGGTTTTGTATGCTATCGCGTGCATTTTACACTAGTAGTCTTATAGCATGAAGAGCGTATGTGAAATATATCATCTGTGAAAATTTCAGCTGTCTTTATTACGGTTCATGAGATACAGCTTGGTGACAGACGGACGGACGGACGGACAGCGTAGGCTCCGTAATAGGATTTATTTTTTACCCTTCGGGTACCCTAAACATGGGGTTTAATTATCTATTGCCCCAAACATATTTTGTCACGTACATTGGTAAATATATTGGTTCTTTACTAAAATATTAAGATTTAAAAGAAGCTTTACCGTACGTAGAGATTGCCTTACGCATTTATCTTTGCACCACCGCAGTGACAAATAGGGATGTTGACACACATTACATTTTGCATCAAAATTAAGTGAAATTGGTTCACATGACGAATATAATCAATTAAAATTATAATTGAATATAAATACTTATTTGATTTAAAGATATCGTGGCTAGGAATAAGTGACGTCATAAATATGTTCTCATCATTTTGTAAGGAGCGTTTTCGCGGAAATAGGAATGTCAGACTTTGAGGCTCATTTCTGGCTTTTGTGTAGTTTTTAGGCATTACTACCATACAGACATTTCATCCCTTGAACAATAGGGATCGATTGATAAAAAAAGCAGTCAACTGGCCTAATATTGTAGTGCAGAACGTTCGTTTTCTGCACCTAAAATAATAAAATAATATTTACGATCCGCTATAAGTGAAGAACGCCTAAATAGCTTCGCTATTCTTAATATAGAAGATATAGAAGCTGAGTTAACGAACGCCATGAATAAACAGCGTCATTGATGATTTTGTCAATCAATTTGTACATTGAAAACGAATGTAAATATTACCGAGTACATGACCTATCAATCCTATCATTAAGTTTTGTTTTTTTTTACGCGGTGTGTAAATTTAATTTACTTACAGATTTTTTTTATCGGCATTTACGGGGGCGGCAAATCTTAAATGCCCGGGGCGCCAAAATTTAAAATACGCCTCTGTACACACGTCAACATAAAACTAATAACAATACATTTTTTATCACAAAATTATACATTATATATATAGTAGGTGGAAATTATGGACAGGCGAATGTGTGGGTGTCACATGTTACGTGTGTAGAGGTAAGCTGTTTTAGGGCACAGCGTTAAAAATGTATTTCATTGAATCTCTTACAAATCAATCTTATTACATTTACAAGTGAAGCCTTTTTAAACAATGTTAGTGACTTTCTTACATGAAGGGAATTGTAGATGATAGTTCCAACTTCAATATCAATTGTAGTATCACATTACCTAAAAGTTATCATAAGCAAGTATTGATGTGAATCATTTCATTACAGCCCAAATAATCTGGAGCTTTCTGGACTCAACGGGAATCAGTAATGAACTATAAAAAGGGCTGCCACAATAGATCATACCTGGTCGATGCGGCGCTAAGAATAGCCCAAAAGCAAAATAATAACAATAATTGATGTGAATAATATGAATCATTAAAAATATATAGTTCGTATACTCACAGCAGCCGCTACATTGGATCCGTAGCTGAACCACCTGGTATCGTAGGAGCCGGTGGCCGCGAACAGCACGATAAAGGCGATGAAGTAGAACACCGTCTCAATGGACGTGCTAATTAGTTCCTGGAATCCAACAACAGTCTGTGAGTGACAATTGCCACCTGACACGCAAAATCCGAACGGCAGCCTTGGGCTGACACTTCTTTTCGACATAATAGTGGTTTTTCATTACAACTGCGTTGTACCGATATGATAGTCGCATTTCGTGACTATATCAGTTTTTCAATCGCTAGTTCTCAAAAAAAGATGTTTGCTTTATCATATGCGACCGTCATATTCTCGAAGATAACAAAATATAATTTTATCTTTTGGGAAGATGATGTTAACAATTACATATATACAAAATAGAATAGGTTTTATAAGAGTATTATCGAGAAGTGTATTATTAGACAATGTGCGGTAATATCATCATTACTTACTCTCGATCAAAATCATTGATGCGCAAATGTGAATTAGTTAATAGAGCATAACATTCGCGCTATTGACTTATCGCGCACATTAAAATAGATATCAGGTAAGCAGTGTCAGTACAGAATTAGTATTTCTATGTATCAACACAAGCCTTATTGAGCTACTGCAGGACTAGTTCGATTTGTGTAATATTGTCCCAAAAATAATTATTTATTATGTATTTATTTATAGTAAAACTAAGTATAAATAATCTTTTCTCTAACCCTCCTCCAAGATCCATATTTCAACCTAATAAATAATAATAGTAATTTGAAACTGATCTTATATAGTTAAAATGATCCGAGCCCAGCGGTGTCCGAGGCCTTTTTGAAATTCATGTACTCGAATTAAAAAAAATTGGGGACGAAAATAATCCAACACAAAACATTCTCGCCGTTATTTTTGACGAAATGTATAGTGTCGATAGCCACAATTAATTATTTCTATCATTCATGTTCCTAAAATACCATTTCTTCGTTTCTGACAAAGTTTAAAATGTAACGATTCGAGTAGTACTCGACGCCCAAAAATCGGCCCCCGGGTGTTAAAAACTAATCATATTACATTTTTACATTAATAAGGTTAATTTGAGACATATTTTACATAACGCTCTGTTTTATTACTAATAACAGAAACCTCACTTTTTGCACATCATTGCTTTGAATCGATTTGATACTAAGTGTCACTTACCGACAGCACCCAGTTGATGGGGATTCTGAGCGCTTCCCTGACGCTGAGGAGGAAGACTATACTCCACATGACCGTCGTGATGAAACTCGTCACCGCCACGAAGACGAACCAAGGCGACAGCGCGGCGGACGCGCACGCCATGCATAGGATACCGAGAATCTGAAAAATAATGAAAATGAAAAGTCAGGAATATTCATTATTTCGATTTAAGCAAATATCAATTTTTACTACATGCAGCAAATTTGTGAAAGTACGATTATTTAGACTCTGCGTTAAGTATCATTGCTGACTTCGTATTATATTAAACGTGCTCCCAAGGTCGACCGTTTAAAACACAAAATAACATGATACTCGGCGAGCAATGCGCTCCTTCGCCTCCTCGATAATAATGTAACCATTATCATTAGATTTCTTCAGACGAGACGCTATTTCAATGTGTTTTTCTTTTGTTTCACTTTTAAATACTTTCTTACTTACTTTATATTAATTGTCATGGTACCACATACATTCTTGTTTTTATTTTAGAAATAGTTTACTATATAATTTATGTAACGTATTCTACATAATGTAATATTGTTATACAACTCCTACTTTTACACTTTCGCAAATAGTCTAGAGGCTATTACTTCAGTTTCTTAATACAACGTCAATTATCAAGAGTATCAAGTCGTTTATTTTGGGATGTTTAGCCTATTTGTTTCTATGTTGTCTGAGTTTCGGCAATAAAAACTAGATATAGATACAAAAGCAGCGGAATGAGCGGATGAGAAATATCACGTCACCAATACGATGGATGAGAGCAGCGGACTGTTTAAGAAATTACGTCATTGTTAATAAAATGAGCGGGTCATAGCTACACCATTATACGTGATGCAACATGCGTTGTATGGTATGTATGCAATGCACAGTTCAACCATGCCAATATTAAAAGATGTTTTTTGGTTATTAAAACATGTGGTCATTACACAGTTTTATTATCAGTTAACCTTTTCTCGTCACCTTCTTATAAATTACTGCATGTTTATAATTTATAATAGTACAGATACCTAAAAATAAAGTAGATATGTGCTGGCATTGGCACTTGAGTCTTAGGTAAGTAATCAAAATAATTCGTGTTCTTGTTATAATTTTTTACTTATTTCACTTGCAATGTTTGACCGTTACGTAAGTAGGTATGTTCCCGAACATACCTATTTTATTATTAAAACTTACAAATGAATTATCCTCAACCGATTGAGAAACTTAGCACACTTATGTAAGTTTCACGACAATGCAATATTATGATACCACCGTCTGATATAATGCTGGATGCCTGAAGGTAGCCATATGAACTCCTAAAAGACATCAGATAAATCCGTAGGAATTTAGACTCGTTAGAATCCTCTCGACCAGTTGACGATTGTGCAAAAAAAATGTAGTCGGAAATAAAAGTTTTTTGACAGGAACTTATAAACTTTTTTCCAGGCTTATTTTAGTTAGTGTTTCATAGGCCCCTAGGCAAATATATTTAAATATGATTTCTAGCCCATTTCAACTTTCACGCATTTTTATAGGGTTCACCTTTAATTTATTAATGTTTGACTCATCCAGTTAGGCATGTTATTCATAAATGACTATAGGTATAGATTTGTTTACACGCATGTTAATTAAGAAGTAGTTATATATAGTATCTACGTATCATGAGCATTACATTGATAATAAATTGCTGGAAAAAATAAAATACTTGCATGGATTACTGTTCCGATATGCACAAATATATAAGTAGGTACTAGCTTTTCCTCGTCTGCCAGCCATGCCCGTCTTTAAAGTATGGTTGCAGGAAAAAAATTGTCATATGTCCTTTCTCGTAGCTCAAACTCTCTCCATACCAAAATTGGTTCAGCGGTTTCATTGTGAAGAGGTAACAGACAGACAGGCAAACTTAGAGAGTTACTTTTGGATTCATAATATCTATAATTTATAATATTAGTATGGATTGCATTTATGCAATAACGTCTAATGGTGATAGATATTAATTTAATTGTGATATTAAGAAGTTTTATTATTCGTTACGTTATAGGAAAATACAACTAAATCCTTCTTAGAATGTAAGTATATCGAAACATAATTAGGTAACGTATAAATTACTAAATACACATTAACTATTTTTCTAAACTACCTGCATGAACATTACGGTAAACTAAAAGTATTCGAGAAAATTAAATGCAAGAAAAACAGTAATACTCGTAAACTACTTCCCCTTACATGGTCAACTATACCGTAAAGAGTCCAGATACCACTAGGGCAACGGTGTTGAGACTGCTGAGTAAATGTGAAGGCATTAACGCTCGAAGACTGTTGGCTGCGCGGGCGCGGGCGGGTCGACCGGTTTCATATCGCGGTAGGTATTACTTGCTATTAGTTTAGCCCGGAACTGTGACTGTCGCAACTCCGCCAACAGGTGGTATTGTTCCAATTCCAATTGATAATACAACGAAATATTGCAACAGTTGCAAATTGTTTGCTAAGAATTATAAACCTTAGGTGCTCCGCCCAGATCATAGAGTAAATTCATGTAAAGCACAGAAAGACTTTGCAACAGCAAAATGCTACAAGTTTCCAGACTGTAGCTACTTGGCAAACAATCATTTTCCGCCCTTAGGCGAATACCATTATGGGCTATACCGCCTACCTACATAGCTACATTATTTTGTGACACTATCCATCTAGTAATAAAGAAACTAACTGTTGACATATAAAGGTGCAAAGAAGATGGCATTGACGTTGAATGTAGGTCACAGCACGCACTTTCTCTGCTCGCATGGGTGTTCGTATGCAACTCGGTTCGCATGGCACGCCCCGCTACAACAATATTCGTTCAGACAAGATATCATGGAGTGTTGAACGTGACCAGACTTATTATTATTAATGAAAACAGCAGGTACGTAGCTGCACACGAGTTACTGGCCGCATTTTTTTTCTAGTTCCTTTTAAAATCATCGTCATTTTTGCCTGTCTTTGACTGTTACTTGAGGACAATGAAATGCATACCTACGCTAAGCGTGCGTCCTATCCGTCCTAATTTATTTTTGTTCAATTCTCTGCTGTACCTTTTTGTGACATTGATAGCAAAACAATATATAAAACAGGGGAAATTTTATTAAAGAAAATTCTAATAGCAGTTAGCAGTTGATTTCCCATTAGTGTGATAAATGTCGCGTGCAGTAGTAATTGTAAACAATGGCTCCCATGTGATTATATTATGTCTATTGTTATTGTGTAGTTAGAGTAGGTACCTACTTGATAGAGCTGCCTTAAATTTCAAACAAATTATCTACGTTCTAATTAAACCTGTGAATCTGGGGGCATAGCAATACCCCGACAAGACGAGCTAAATATTTACCTAAATATTTAAGTACCTTTTCTCGCTATGTCGTTTGTTTAATCCTGTTAACTTTGGTCCTGTTACTAGACTATTGGTTGGAAAGGATAGACTAACTACTGGGCTATTGGATAAAAAAGCTGGAAGCCTGCCTAATAAAATGATATACAATTTTATTTTCGCCTCAGTAGCTCGAACAAGCTTACTTCCCTGTGAAAAAAACAGATGCAGGACGAAAGTTGTACTTCCGTCACTCCAGGGAGTCACACAAAGTAGCTTTTTAATTTAGTGAAGGCCATGAACTGCCACTACATACTTCGGGGTCTATTACAAATTCGAAATACATATTTGAACTTCATTCGCAGGAATAAGCCGATTCATAGTTCGACATTCAAATTTCACAATAGAGTCCCTAAACACCACTACACGTTCGAAAACTCATTCTCTTATTCTCTAAACCTAACGTGTAGTGTAGGCAGTTTATGACTACACATTTGACTCACACGTTATCATCAAGTACATACCTACATTTCCTACCCATAGGCCTAACAATGACTTATGTCAGAATTTACGAACATTACATTACGAGATTATTTGGGTTGGTTCGAGTAAGCCTTTCTGTTTGCCGATAACGGAAGTGGCTGCCCACTGCCCAGTCGGCCAACACAAATTCATAATGCAACGCAACTACTGCGAAGTGCAAAGTGAAATTGAGTAGCATTCGGGTCACTACGAACTGCGTGACGATTCTGTTCAGTAATTCGATTAGTATTTTAAATCAGAGGCTCTAGTGTAAGTTTCTTTTGACGTAAAAAAAACGTCTCGAACACTAACGAGAGTGTAAGTTTTTAACGTAACTTTACGTCACGAACGCGTTTGCGTTTCCCATATAAATAACATTATCAATTACGCGTTCGTAAACGTTTTTTACGTGAAAAGAAATTTACACTAGAGCCTCAGACTTTCCTTATTGCCTCAGAGGTGTGTTTAAAGTGTAATATAAGATGATTATTTATGATACACATCATATGTGACATTAACTATGCCAAGGTACCTTATTGTCGATGGCGCTTATGTCGTTGTTCATGATTGTGCGATACAAATGTAACGTGGTTCGACGTAAATGCCATCGACCATAAGGTCCCATTGCATAGATAATGCCACATATATAAATTGTACGAAGGTCATCTGATCAGATGTTCAAAGTTTCTTAAATTTTTTCGTGTTAAGGCTGTGATGTTCTGATCATTACCCATCTACATCTCTTTGTGTCGCCCCATGCCAACTTTGGTGATGGTTTCTATGTTCGATGACGTCATAATTGAAACATGGCTTGCCCGAATGCGTACAAAAACCGCTTAACAATTTTTATATTGGCCACTTGGAGAGCGCGAGTAGCACGACCCTTTAACTTCAGTACCCTTACCATGAGTTGTGACGTTGAGGTTTTCGATAACGAATATCTGTGCATCTCGTTCGCACTAAAATAGTACAAGCGAGATGCACAGATACTAAACTCGATACTCGTTATCGAAAACCTCAACGTCACAACTCATGGTAAGGGTACTGGATCCCAGCCGGTAGCTTATTTCGGTCGAGCACTCCCGAGCGAACGCAAGCGCACGTGCGGTGCGGGGTCAACGTCCGTTCCTCTACCCTTCCTTTGGTGATGCCGTGTAGGGACATCCGGAATGAGAACAATGTGGGTCATTTAACCTTCTATACGTAATATGCTCTAAAAACCGATCAACTGAGCAAATATATTGTTTGTTTTTAATAAATTGGTAATTCCATTCATTTGTTAAACTGTTGAAACCTTTCTACTAACTCTATAAGTACCTGGTAGGTACCTACGGTTGGTGCTTATGCTAGGGTGCGTCAGTGGGAGAGGGTAGTGTGCGTTAAACGTCATATCTATTAAATGCACAAGCTGCACAACATTACACGTCGTAAGTGTGCATTCAGAAAAGTTGAAGAAAACCATGAGGTTAGAATAGTTTAGAAGCAAGAAGTACGTTTAAGAAGGTATACGATAATATATTTCCTAGAGCTTTGCTGCATCTGCTATACGATTTTACGAAAGGGCCCGAAAAATAATAAATCCATAGTTAGCTCTTGAATTTTTTATGGTTTTATGTCTCTACAGACTAGGTATCTGTACTTCGGGAAAACAATATTATCAGTTTACTCATAGGTACCTACTGAAAATTTTATTGTTTTGTATATTACCATATCTAGGTAAGTGGAGTTTTATTTGTTTATATTTTTAACGATTTTGCAGTGCCATCATATACTAATTGGTACGCATTAGTTCTCTTTTACTTCCCGTTCAAAAAGACAACTAAAGTTAACTGCAATCAGCCTCTTATGCTTCGCAGACTTACTGTCAACTACTTTTTATAGAAAATATATTTATTTGCAAATATTAACATTTAGATACCCTGATAAATATTTATTCTGTCTGCACGATAAAACTAAATTCCAAGATTGCCAATATAAGCAAATCAAGAAGACCTTGCGAGGGTGACGCAATTACCAGGTACGACCGTACAACTGGCGACTTGCATAATTTACTCTAAACAATATTCAATGTACTCATCGAAGCGCAGACATAAACAATTCCTCACACAGCAATGCTTTTGCTACTACGATAACGTTATCAAAAATCGTCTCGCTTGGATTCTAAACTGTAGGTACAATGCTCTATTGACCATGATAATGATACCCACGGGCCGATACAAGATAACACACAAAAAACGCCGAAGAAAACGCAGTTTGAAGACAGCGAAAGTTATCAATTTCGTTGGCCCCGATATTGCGATCGTGACACGACATTGAATGGGGAGCAACGGATATTTACTGTGATGTTTATAAATAAGGTGTAGATAAGCTACATCACACCAATGAAAACAAAAAAAAAGAGTAATTGCTTAATTCATATGCCACGATCGATTGTCAGCTTATACAATATGTTTGCCGTGCCAACTAACAATAAATCAATAAACGTGACCTTCGATAAATAAAGTGGTAACATATGTACTTTATCTACCTAAATATAGGCAAAGGTACCTACAGGAAAGTACGTATGTGGAGTAATATAACCTATAGGGGTATAGAGAGACAGGTAGACTCTATAGGTTACATTACACCAACTTACATTTTTTATGTTAAGGTATTATAAGTAGGTATGAGTAACTTGGTACAATGCTGTGCTGGAAAGTTGACAAAAAAGCTTCTTATTTTTATTATATTATAACTGCAAGTAGATATCAAAACTTATAATTAATTAAAATTCGTTGCACTTAAATAGTTCAAAAATCAATCTTGGCCTTCGATTATTAACAAGACAAATTTATTTTTAACTGTCTGTGGTTCAATGTGGGACACGCGCGGCGTTTGGGCATGTGATCCGTTTTATGGAATTCAAATTAGGTATCAAATGTTTACCCCCACCAGCCCATCTCATATCTGATTCAAGCTAAATATCAATGGCACCATTTGAATAGCACTTACAAATAAAAAAACCCCCAAAATCGGTTTTTTTTCAAATAAGTTCTGAGTTTGAGTTCTGTATGAAACTCTGTCAAACAGACGCAAACGTGTTATTACCTAAACCAGGGGTTCCCAAAGTGTGCGCCGCGGCGCCCTGGTGCGCCGTGGAAAGTTCCGAAGGGCGCCGTGAGTCGGTCTATTATTATCTATGTACAACGACGATAGATTCATGTTGTGCATGTTTAATTTTTTTCCTACCTCCGTCTAAATAAACTAACCTAACCTGACTACTATTATTGTAGGTAATGTAGGCAATTATTTCTATCTACGATATCTTTTTGCAATAGCTAGGACCAGGGCGCCGTGACAAAATACTAATTTTGTAACTTCCCCGCAGGTTGAAAAAGATTGGGAATCCCTGACCTAAACTATAAATTCATTATTAATTGATAACTAAGTACGACGAATCTGAAATATTAATCAAACTGTAGGTACAGTCGGCGTCAAAGATATGTTTACACTTTTGCACCTTATTGCAAATGATTAAGGTGAAAAAGATCTGTGACGTCGACTGTAGGTACAATGTACATGTATATTTTTTTATATACATTTGATCGCTTAAACCACATGACAGAGATATCCTGTGAGTTTCTTGGCAGGGACTTATGATGATTTCGTCAACGATCTAGACGGCTGTGTTTTTTATTTCCTTAAAATATTGTATAAAATGTTAACTAAATGAATGCGAATAAAAGAGTTTCGTTCATGTCACATTATCAGCTAGGTATGCTGGGCTCTTCTTCACAGCACATGGTATTTCGCACGCATTCACTACTAAACCGGTAAATTTTTAGCGCCCTATAAAGCGTAATTGTTGTGGCATCGGAGGCCTAGTTTAACTGGCAAAGTCACTCAGACGAGCATATATTCTTACGTGAATATGAACAGCACCGGCACACTGAACTGGAGTTGCGGTCGGATGCGCGCACGCATAACGGACCATCTCTTTTCTAGCAGATAACAATTACCATGAATAAACTAGTTTCCATAGATTTATAAATGTATTCAGGGTAATTACTCAACACTGATGCAAGTACCGTAGTTATCTAATTTCTTTAATTGTAAACGCAACTTTCCTATATAGCTGCAAACTTAACTATGCGCAATCGATCGTTTACTAATCTATTTTCTTTAAATCATTGTGAGTAATAGTAAGAGCTAAATTATGTTAAGATAGACACGGCAAATGATGTCTAGAGAAATGTAAAATGTACGTGAAAGATAATAACAAAGGTTCCTAGCAAATGTTTATCAATCTATTTTGAGTCGAATGGATTTCATGACCCGTTTACTCGATGGCGGCGCTAAACAGCTAATGCGACTTTTAACAAAAATGAAAGAACAAGAGAAGACAGTCCCCAAAATAACTGTGTTATAGTAGCCGTGTTGCGGAGATAAATATAACGGTGGGTACGCGTCGCGTGACATAATCTGAGATAATACCTACTCAGTGCGCTTTACGTTGTTTCGGCCTATGATTAAGTCGAACAGATAAGTAGGTACCTAAATACACAATTGTTTTTAAGTTTATTTTACCTGACATTAGCATCGGAATAGGTAAAGATTAGGAAAGTTCCTACCTATTATTTGATAAGAGGAAATTCAACGGGTCGTTTTCATATTCAAGCCCTATGGGTATCTATAGGTAATTGCCTACTGCCCGCGACGCTTTCTTTTAGGCTTCTCAATTGCCAGTAGGTACGACAGAAACAGCAAACCATTATAAAAATATAAAATCTGTAAAAGGGCCTCGGAACAGGTTCCTCTTAACTCTACTTCCTATTTATAACGTATTCGCTAATAAGACGGTCCTTCGGCTCACGCCATTCGTGTTTACAACCCGCATGCGAGTGTACCTACTTAACATACTTCATACATGCCAACGAAATGTATGCATACCTACGTAGCTGTGTCGCAAACCGGGCCGTACCAAACAAAGATGTGGTTACTACAAGAATTTCGTCAGTTTTAACTTCAATAGTCGCGTCACAAACAATGCGTACAAACTAACTTTGAAGAAACTAGCAAGATGTTTTAAATGTGAATTTCGTACAGATGAACTGACATAATTACTATTTAATTACCCATGACAACACGTCTTTTATATAACACATAATTGTTATTCAACTCGAAAGTCTTTTCTTTCCTGCAGTTGATATTTTAAATTTGATATACTTAGCTTTATTGTAAGAAATTAAACATTTGCAAACAAAATGTTGTATTTTTACCAATTGACAATATTTCATATGTCTGGGATTATATGTAAATTTTAATGGTTCTCTGAATGTTGTTAGAAAAGAGATATATGTTATGCTAATCATTTCTTTTTCGATCGAGATAAGACTATCGATTCTTTTTTTCCATAAAACTGGTGTTAGGTTCACCATTTAAGAATAAGTACATATTCATTATTATCATTAATTAATAACAAATTAAATACGTCGCTACATGGTTGTGATCAACGTGTGAATCAACGGTCATATTCAGAAGGCGGTAAGCCTGGACCATAGTCCGCCGGTTCCTCTCTGCAGCCCTAACCACCGGCAGCTTGAGCCCTGCCCCGTTGTTGCCGGCGGGCGTCAGCCGTCAGCCTAGGTTAGGGTTTTTATGATATTTTTATTGTTTTGATATGTCTTACATGTATTTTTATATTTTATTTATATTAAAATGTTATAATAATTAATAAGGAAAATTAAATACACGTCCTATTGAAAAAAAAAATTAACAGGTTAGCTTTTTCTAACAAAATAGAGAGAAAATGTTGGTAACCATAGGAATAAACGCTAGTTTATACTTCGAAGAGAACGGAAACACATGGAAAGGATCTTATTATCGGCCCTCTATCGATACTGAGTAGGTCTACTCCGTATTTTTCTTTAGTGAAGGATAAATGATATCGAGCGGGTAATGAATGATGGGAAAATGGCAGGTTGACCAGGCGGGTGGGCCGCGCTCGAGGTTCCCCGGCCTGCGCTAGTCAAGCGACGTGCGACGTCACATGTCGACGACAGAACTACTTTCATTTTGGTGCTGAGCCAGCTTTCACCTAACAGGTCGTATTCAAATAAAAAAAACGTATGTACAATTTTAATTGACCACACGGATCTTAGTTTCACATTGGAAAACTTTAAGCTAGCATAGCTAGGTTGTTTCTATCAAAATTCATGTAATCGATGAATGCTATATTATAGGAATCTACAGTTTCCCAAGAAACTTATTAAATCGCTATAGTTCTAATTAGTAGGTAGTTATTCAAAATTTATCCATTTGACATTTAACCTAATCGGTCAGTGACATGAGTCAATGGACCAGACCTTAAGGAGGCAATTAACACCGAGCTCAGAGGTTAATAATCAAAGTAGTTTAATCTACATCGTCAGGCAACGTAGTTAGAGGTGAAAAGTAGCTTTCAGTTTATATAAATACCTACATACCTATTACCCATAAACGTCCATTTCCAACATAGGGTTATAACCCCACTGCCGCTGCGACGGTTTATGGGGGAGCCCTATGTTAATATAGTATGGGGGGATTAATGCCATTATACCAGGCGTTAAATATGTACCAGGTACCTTCATGAACTCAGAAACTAAACTCTTAGTGCCGGATAGGAAAATCTATCGGAAGATTCTTGGACCTGTCCCAGAGATGGTTGCGGCGCTCAATATAATTGACGAGATTAAAGCTACACGACTCCACAGCCTCGTCACCTGGAGAGGATGAGTGTAAATGGAAAACGTCCGTCAGAGCATCCCAGATACTAGATACCGGTGGAGTGACGAAGCGCAAGTCCGCCCTCGGGGACCCCATTTGGCGGTGAAGTGGCGCGGAATAGGGAAGGAGGTAAAGATCAATTTTGGATCACTGCGGGAACTGACCCAGTGAAGTAAGTATATAGTACGTATGTAGAATATAAGCTACCTACCTACCTATTATGTAATACGTATTATCATGCCGCGATCAGAAAGGGATTAGAAGTATTTAGAAGTTACATATTTTCATACACTTACGACGAAATCAACATGGGTTGACAGCTATCCTATCTCAATCCCTTTGCGGTTCAGTAAAACACCGAACGGTTTAATTTAAAAATGCGGTAAGGATTGACTAATATGTACTAAATATTAAGACAATCAAGGATTCAGGGAATATTGCGGTCCTAACAATGACTAATAAACTCACGTGGGTCTACATAATACGTTTATTACCCGTGGACCTTAAAAACACGAAAATCATGATACCTATTAAAATATTATTTTTAGCTGCACTCATACTGTACTTAATATTACCTATATATACAGCTTACCTCCTTTAACGTTATTAGCTATATGTAAGTACAAAAAAAACTACACTTAGTCATTGTAAAGATTAGATAAAAACCAAGTAAAGTACCTATTGTAATTTTTAGTTACCTATGCACTGCTATGGTTAGGGATATTGAGAGTACCGCTTAGGACAGTTTAATCTAAAATGTACTTAGTTTGTTTTACGTGAAACTGACATCCGTAATAGATGTGACAGCAGGGTGTCAATTATTGGGCATAAGCGTGTCGAGCACTAGTACGTTTACCTTTTTGTAATTTGCTTTTAACCAAAGCATATTGTAACATGTGTTTTAACGTAAGTATGTGTATAGTTAATTTTTAAGAAAACTATTTAAGACAGAACGCAGCTAATAGGTACTTGTGGCTATGATGACGCTCTATACATTGTATAATTAGGTTAATTCATAATTAGGCCTTGTTGAAGACTCATAAAGGACCGGATAAAACAGGCCAGTTCAAAATGGGTATAATTTAATTAGTAGGTAGGTAGAGGTACGTAGACGTAGTTTTATAAGGCATGTCGCGACGGTACGAGCGTGGCAGTGATGTCATCAAGAAATATCCTTCGATGATGATGAAATTAGTATACAATATTAAATGACTAAAATAGTTGCATCTAAATAAATGTGTTTATTACAGAAAAGATTCCACGGAGCTAAAAGTCGCCTACACAACAAGCAGAACACAAAACTACACCGAATTCAATGCAGATCGGTAGCCACAGGTCTGCTAAGAGGGCCAAATTGGTTTGCATTTAAGGAAATAGAAATAGATGTTTAGAGAACGTGACACATAAATTGTTTTTAATGTTGTACAATCGGAAAACCGCGTGACTACCTGTCTAGGCTATAACTAGTTAGTCACTTCGAAGCAACTCAGCACATTTATTCCTTTTTATTTTTAAGTCTGAACGTTTTCCTGCATCTGTGCTTGATTATTGCATCCTTAACAATTTACCGCATGGAGATAAAATTCGGTCAACTATATTTAAGATATTTATATGCATAGGTATGTATAATTCAATCTTATCAAAGGCAATCTGGTCTTGTCAATACTACAGTGCTAAGAAGTACTGGTTGTATACGAATTTAACTTTTTTTACTGTGATAGTTTACAAACAAAAACCCTTCTCTCTGGGTCGCACCAGCCAGCTCCTTACTGACCTCCACAACTTCAAAACCAACCTACTCAGCGACGATTTGCAGCGTAGCTTGACCTCGATAACGCTTATGCACATTATATCTACCTACTATACTTATACCAACCTATCATTCTACCTACCCACTACCTGAGATCAATTCGCTCATAGTCAGCAAAGATCATTTTAGACAGTTTAGCAATCAAGTTTAATAAATTGACAACATTCACTGCTATAGCGTCTCTATATTTCTATGGAATGTCACACCGAACAGACCGGTTTACTAATTAAATAGATAGACAGTTCAGTTTTACGTTTTCTAACTAGGATTTTGCTAATACTCACCAGTTCAATGATTTTCAGCAGGCCAGGTGGCGTTTTAAAATATTCTGTGTTAATTTTGATCCAATCCAGCGGCTTGCCCTGTTGCTGCGGCGGGGCCTGCTGCGGCGTGGGTTTGTTGTGGTCTACGGTCACTACTGTCTCGGGAGCCATCATCCTCAAGTTTCTTCAAGAACTTGGAGTAAACAAAGTTTAAAAATGTGTGGGTATATTTATCACAAACACTGACACTTAAGCTTAGCACACAGTGGGCGCGAGACACATTTTCGAGAGGAGCGTGATACACAGTCCGTGCGGCGTGCGAGTGGCGGTGGCGGGGAATGAGAATTGAGAATGGTGGCGGTCGCGCGGCGCGGGCTGGGCCGGGCCAGCTCTGTGACGCCACACGCCACGGTTCGCCGCGCTGCGATGATGGACTCACCGCGACCAACTCGAGAGGACTACACAGGTAGTTGGTACAACTACAAGTATATATCGTTTACCTACATTCCAATGATAAACTGTCCGCAATTTTGACGTATCATAATACAGCTATCTTTGTTCATTATTTTGGTACGTGGTATGTTTAGGGGATGGAGGCGTAATAGCTAAATTAGACCAATATCATAATTCTTCCATAGGGCGGGATGGGGGTAAGGTTCTCGTACAGATTTGTTTGTTTGTTATAATTATAAATAATAAATCCAGCATAGTCTTAAAGATGAGTAGCTTAATTAATGTAACTATTTAGTATTTTCTCAAAAAAAACGGTTCATCTCGAATGATATTGTTTGTAAATAATTGATAGTCCCTGTTATACATACCTACCTGTAGCAATTGCTAAGCACACCCCTTAACAAGCGTTTTTATTATTATATATTCAGTCGCATTATCTAACCCCTGGTCAAATTAACAATGTTGGCTTTGAACTGCAGTTTAACACAATACATAGTTAAATGTACGTATTAATTTATTTTTCTCTTGTATTTTTATTAAGTTCGTATTTTTATAGTAATGTTTACCGTGTAAACGTTTTTTTTATACTGTTAGCTTATATGTGTAAAATAAACGAAATTAAAATTGAAATAGAGAGCAGAAGAAACTAGTAAGCTCAAGAAGGCTTGTATACATAGAAAACACCCGATGACTCAGACTGAGGAGCTAACCTATGCTCATCATCATCACGCGCATAAATGTTCTTATTATCTTTATTACTAAATTACCTAATTATTAATAATAAAAACAAAACTATCGATATAACAGTATACTGGGTGTGGCCTGTAATAGGAGCTTTAACTTTAGGCATCGTTTCTACACCACAAACGTAGCAACATTTGTTCTACGACTTTTGAAAATAACTTATAGTTTGATAAATATTAATAAAAAAAGATTTTCCAAGCAAGCAATGTATTGCGAAAACTATGAAGTTTGTAGGCTGACAGTAAACGTCAACTAGACTATTGGATGCTGTTCATTGAAAATACTATTTAGTTTGTTCGAAAAAATCACAAGTAATAAATTACCTAATTATTTAAAGTTGTAGAACAAATTTAATGTTGTTTCGTTCGTGGTGTAGAAGCGATCCCTAAAATTTTTGCTCTTATTACAGGCCGCACCCGGTATACAACTATAGATATACTATAGGTAACAATGTTAACAATAAAATACAGCCTGGGTTCCCAACAGGTAACCTTTTTTTAATAGCTAATAGGTACCCGTAGTCTGCACTCTGCAGCTGCGCCGTAAACAATATTCATTCATCATTCAGTACAGCCAGCGCCATCTGGTGATTGACTGAGACCTACCCATGCGATTGTCTTGTTGTTAAGTAATTTAAGACATTGGGTAACACAAAATAAAAACTAATTGAAAAAAAAACGCCGAAAAAATTAAAAGCAACCCTTAACTAAGTTATTAAGCTAATTTAAGTATACCTAAGTATATTTTTTGTAATTTTAACTAACGTTTTTAATTAGCGTTAACGTCTTAGTTCTTAAGGCAATGTAAGTATTCCTAAGTAACACAGACTAATAAAACATGAGTAATTTTGAGTCGGCGCCAAACAAAAAAGTAAAAAGTTATGGTCATGCATAAAAAAATACATATGTATGTTTGATAATCTGCGGCGGCACCACCGCAACAAAAGGTGGAACGCGGAATTACTGAAAGTATATAAATTCACTAAGTAATAACGATTTTTTCAATACGTACATAATAAACGGCATGGGTACATCAATTTCCATAAGAAAAAAGTAGATAATGTTGTATATCTATCTATGAGTTCTGAGTGGCTACCCTGCAGAGTATGCTCCCCAGCGGCGCCACAATCATAGCCCATTATTTTGTGTCCCACTATAGGTACAGTCATAAACATACATATTGTAAGTTAAACGTACATCATTTTATCTTATTATAATCAGTTAAATTTCATTATGATGGGGCCGCCGCAGAGTAGCACACATATATGTATACATACATTTCATACGCGACGAATTGAGAACCTCCAGTTTTATTTCGTAAAATCCTACCTAAGCCCACAAATATGGCATCGATATGGCATCCTAAACTAGGAGTTTTGCAAGCTTTTATTATTCCTACTGGCGTAAGGTATACTGCCTAGTATATAAATATGCTTTTAGGGTGGGAGGCTGTTTGTTAGAACATTTGTACATGATACGAATACATATTCGCCATTTATCTATATATACATACGTTTAAAACAAAATTGCTTCGCGCCATTTGTACCTACGCTTCAATGTTACACCACTAAACGTTTATGAACAAAAACAATAGGTAGTTGATGTTTTACAACGGAACAAAGCTCGTGTTTACCCGTTAGCCCGTTTTAAAGGTTACCTTCTAATATTAGACCCGAGCTAGCGAGATTCATAAAGGACGCAGTACAGCTAGTGATTCATAAATGGGAAACTTAAGCGTTGGGAGGGTTTCACGGCAAGAGAGGGGAACAAACTTTGCTGCCGAGTGAAACGCAATATTTTTTACATGACTAATTCGAGAAATTATTGTTAGCAATAATTTATCATTTAAAATCATCATTAAAGCGTTCATCCAACTAGCTAACTTGCAGTTTTGCTTCAACAAGTGTTTTTGATAATGACATCGAAAGGATAATTTTCATATGTACTGTATGTAACTAGTGTCGTCCTCTATGATTTGACTTGGAAGTTCATATAGGTCTTCAGGCTAAGTAAAACTGCAATCTACCGACAGGTGGCACTAGTAACACTGAAACTACTAAGCTACAAGAAAAAACAATAGAAGCTATGTAATCTTGTTCTGAATTTGATAGGTTTACTAGATGGCGCTTATACGAGAAAAGCAGTCACGCCCACTTTTGTTCGGGGAGCGAATACCGGTATTATTTTTATACAAGTAAACCGGTATTCGATATGAGTATCCCAATTGTTACCAATTGAATATTTTTACATTTTATTAAACTAATCAGTGTATACAATATTATGCTTAATTAAATACCATTCAAGATGAAAGTTACAAATTAAAGGCAATATTTAGACTTCTTAATACCAATAACCATTCCTGCTTTTGTTACAGCAGACGTTCTCGTGGTCCCGGCATTTTGCCACAGCTAGGCGCAGGCACTGGCGTAGCACTATTTTCTCTAAGAGCAACTGGCATCTGATTTCCCAACCCAGAGTGTAAACAATTATTGAGATTACTCTGGTTCTGGGTTCACTATGTTTTCGTTCACCGAAAAGTAAACAAGTAAGTATTATATTTCGTAAAATAAGTTCTAGACCCATTAGTAAGAGCTGGGGTGTGAACCCACGTTCTTTAGTCTTCGGTATTCATAAGGTTAACTTTCAAACATCCTCCTATTTTAGGCACCTGAGTTGGAAACAATAAAACAAAACAGTACATTTTCTTTTCTATAATGATAACTTAGAAAAAGAAGCCAAGGATCTTCCCTCCGAGATGTTTCCTTCTGGCTTCCTCATGATCCATGATGCCACCGCTTGTTGTGAGAACAAGGTATCTGTAAAAAATAAACAACATTATAACTTCATAAATATGAACACAACTAGTCTAGAGATATTGACTATATTTTTACAAGTTAGCTGTTTCGGGTGAGCAACGTCTATAGACGTTGTCTTATACTTATTAACTACGACTTAATTGTATGAAACAGCACTCACAATGTTCACTACAAAGTGACATCAATTTGTACTGTATATTATTTAATATAGCACAAACTATCAAATGACACCAACAAGAACTATTGGTGATTCGCGGTAGTTGTGCAAAACGAAAAACAGACAACTTATCTACACATACTTTCATCTATGTTCCCAATAAGTACTTGCCAGGGAATTAACATAGACTTAGTATTAGCCATAGCCAAGATTTGGTATTATTATTACCATGCCTTGTTTCACAGATGGATCTCGAATGCGATGGTCTTATTAAAAAATAGATATGACAGAAAAGGTACTACTATTGTTTGTCCTTGACATAGTCTCACATAGTGATAATAAAATGTCCTAAGTAGAGTATCAACATTTGTCACCCTCAACTGCATATTGAATGGCAACAGAGATCCTAACTAAATTAAGTAGTCTAGCAACAGTATGCTGTCATCCATCTTTGAATGTGTCTAGTAATAAGTCACATTTCGGTGATTCATGTCCTTCTTGAGAGTATGCATGCTTCAAGTCTACTGATCATTGATCTCCTTTAGTTTAACCATATTTATATATTTTAGTAGAATTATACAAGGAAACTAGGTTTGTTGTCATAAAAATTAACTAACATTTAAAGAAATAGTTTTATAAACACAGTATTCTTCTAAAATACATAATTTAGTCCTAGTGTTGTTATTTTTGTGCATGCCATTTTATAAGTGTCATACAGCATAGAGACAGTGTCAAATAGCTGTTAAGTTAACAGCAACCAAAGTAGCCAAATATATGAATAATGCAAAATTAAACTACTTTACTTAATAGGTACAATGCCAGAAATAAGATGTACACTGTGAGATGAAAGTACTAGTAGATGTACTTAAAGGATTAATTTATTATTAGTTATCTTTAAATTAGTTTAAATAAGCATGAGAAGACTTTTTTTATTATTTTACATGTGATATGATAGAATTAAGTTTTTTTTAATAAAAAATATTTTTTTACTTTAACCATTTAAATAAAGGTATTGATATTTCAAGAACTAATTTGGTAGCTTCATCATTTTATGGAAAATAAGAACATAAATACAAACTAACTTAATTGTTATAAAATGTTAACACATGTCCTTTGAGATAATGAAAGTAATATTGCAGTTACATATTTGTAAACACATTCAATAAAGTACCTAAAAAGAATATTTTTGATAATACTTCATTCACTTTCATATTTCTGATAGTCAGAAACTAATAAAATTAAGCAGTAGCTTCCTAAGTTTTAAAAAGTTAAGTTTTAAATGGGTTATTATCTAAAGGAATTGACTGCTACTGACTCTTTGTAGATACCTTAGTATACATTTGTTATGCTATATTAAAATATACCACAAATCTTTGTTATTAAAATATTTGGCACTGCTTTATATAATATAATATTTATTTACAAAAATTACAATATTATGATAACTACAAGTACTTAAATAGTCACTGAATAAAATGTAAAAAAAGCCCTTGACCGTACTAAGGATTCTGGCAGCATTTCCTCGTTGTATCGCAAAATAATTAAACCACAAGGCTCTATCATAACCTATACATGGTGGCAACTTTAGTTATTTAATGACCAATCTGGAATTACAATGGACATTACAAATAAATGCAAGGTGCACATCACTATTTTTTATGTCAATGAACAATAAATAGGAAAAGTAACTTACCCGAACTGCCGGGAAGGCAGGAGGTTAGTCCATCTCTCTATGTCATTAATCGGTACATCGAAGCGGGGTGAAATTACTCCACACTTATTCAATCGTCCAGTAAGGTTTACGACGATCTTGCCGGCTCTGTGATCATCCACGATCTCGAACTCGCCGATGTACCCGTGCTTCATCATCACAGTCAAGAACTTGACGATAACTTTGGAGCAAGGCCGGATAAGCACTTGCCTTTTGCCGCGCTTTTCGGCATTGTGAATGGACTTCAGCGCATCACTCAATACGTTCATACGCACCATGGCTGGAAATAACAAGGATCAACTGTAAGTTACAGGAAACTGAAACACTCACAAACGCAAACGTCAAAATACGATGGGAGGTTATGAGCTGAACAATGACAAAAATTACGGTTTCATGACTGAAATAATTAATTATACACGGAGCCAAAAGATTACTTTAACGGAATATTCGATGTTTTAGTCTAAAATGCCAATAACTCTCTCGATTACCTAGGATTAAAACCCGCCTCGACTACTCGAAATGACAGGATAGTGCAAAAGAACTTTTTTTTTAGTGTTGCCAGTGGTAGTGGTGAGGCGTTTTTTATTTGGTTTACGATTGGTGCAAATATACCTTTTGCATTGTGTGTGATAAGATTATTTTATGTTAAAGCACGAGCGACGATAAATGAACAGTGTAGGCTCGGTACCGTGAAAATCGAAGTTCCTATATTTCGAGCATTTTTTTCTTTTACTCCAGGTGTTATAAGAAGACAGAGACAATCGACCGAAATTTACAAATATTTATTTTGCGGTAGCGCCATTGTGTACTTAAGCAAAATGAAGTGTACCCGTTGGTTCAGTGACATGAGCATGTATATGAGTAATTGTTATATCATCGAGTTAGTATTCGCCAAAGTAAAGTCGATATAGAGTCGAACATATGTATTTAATGTTTATAAACAAATTAAGTTATTATTTTTGTATTTTTTAACAAAACTCTTGACTTTCCTTTAAAAAAAAAGCAACCTGGTCAACCACGCAACAAAAGATACATAATGTCCTAATAATCTCCCAAGCCATAACTGCCATAAGTATTAAAAAAAAAGCATAGCATTTAATTTCGTCATGGCAACATTATCCAAAATATTTTCGTTCATTCATTCACTAATCAACCATTCCCTTGAAGTTGTTTAGGACCAAAAGCAACCAACCACCATACTCGACTGGACTGACGCGTTTCGGTTGTCTCGATCGTGCGCGTCTTTCTTTCATAGACTTCTTTCAAACTCTTGCGAAAATAAGTTTGTTAGTTTCAAAGTTTGTAAATAATTTTAAAGTTTACTATGGGACTATTTCAAACTGCACTATGGATTTGTTTTATAAGTGGCTCTTGGGAGCAAGTTCTATGCAATTATGACTAGTGTACAAAGTTGAGTGAACTTGTGAGTAATACGGTATCCATTATGTTTAGAGCTGGGTAAAGCTAATCCTACAGGTGTGCTGTACGCATTGTTGTGGTATTCAAATCCTAGCAACCACTCAATGATGAAGTTATGTTTTATCAAGCTGAATAATCGGTGCTGTAAGAGGAAGTGCAGCAAGAAAACATGTAAAAGTGACTACTTATAAATCAACCTGGAGACTTGATTTCTTAACAGTGATTGTTAGCGAAGAAAGTAACTGGACAATATACATGTGATGGAAGAATTAGAACGGTTATTCAAAATGTGTTCGACGAAACTTTGGGGCGCTTTCTTGTTATGCTTTATCTGCATTCAATTTGCGTCTACAGCTGACAGCACAGGTAACTACTGATACTCAATCATGAACTATTATAATAGTTACCTAGTATTTTATTTTAAAACACTAAACCATAGTTACACAGAAATCATGTGTATATTAGTAAAGAGTTTGTGTAGATATTTTCGGCACTTTCACTTTGTATTTAGTTTTCATATAATTCTTGGTAGTAGTGATATACATAGTTCCAATTTTTATTGTGCTTGCGGATTGATTCATAATCATTATAGTAAATAAAGGTTTATGGTATAATTAGGAAAATAATTAATCATTATTGTAAATAATATGCAAGAATCCCACTTAAAAGTCCCAAGCATACAATGCTTTTTAAACTTTTTAACCACTATTATGGTTTCATACTACTCTCAATAGTAAAACTTAACAGAAAGGGTGAGGATCCATGTTAAGTTGTTGTTTGCTTAAATATTACAAGATGATACCTATTTGAAGCTAAGTCCCATTTATTTGTAATAATGTGAGTTATGTGTAGGATTATCAAAATAAGTAGATCCATTACACTGTGGGTCTTTGTCCATCATCTCTCTTTAGTAAAGTGTAGACATGTCTTAGAACATGATGAGTAGGTAGTCCCAGACATATGGTGATAATGTGAGAGAAAATTTGATAACAGGTTTGACCTAGTGGGTAGTGACCCTGCCTATGAAGCTGATGGTCCTGGGTTCAAATCCCAGTAAAGGCATTTATTTGTGTGATGGGCACAGATATGTGTTCCCAAGTCATGGGTGTTTTATATATGTATGTAAGTAATTGTATGTTATATATATTGTTGGCTGAGTACAAACAACACAACTCAAGCCTTCTTGAGCTTACTGTGGGGTTTAGTCAATTTGTGTCCGAATGTCCTGAAATTTATTTAGTTATTTAATAATAGTATTAAACATACAATTATTAATATGGTATGGTAAGAATAGGAGTATGCACTTTAACACACATCACACACTAATTGGTTCATCAAGTTACACCACAGGCAGACATGATACATATGCTAAACTATGGCCAAAGCTCACAGGCTAAGTGCAGAATAGTGCTGCAGGTCCTACAAAATCAACACATTATTATTATGATTTGAGTATGTCTTATTCCCGCTGCACCTATGAAGTTCCCAATCCTTTGGGCCATAATATTGTGTACATCCCAATGTTGCAGTGTGTTCCACCCTAGGTATGTACATCTATTTGACATAAGTTGTCTGTAGGAGTAAAGGATGTGCATTGCTGTTTCCTCTGCTTCTTCAGTTCTGTGTTTGTTCAATTTGCAGGGACCTGTAAGGATTTTAGTCACTGCACAGGTTTTGTGTCTCTTGAGCTCTAGCTCTAAAGTCTAGAGTAGCTCTTTTGCCATTTTGTTGTTGAACCCTTTGATTTGAGCTTTTGAGTGATATTGTCCTTTAGTGGGCTTTTAATCAATTGTTCTGGTTTTCTTTAGTTTGTGTTGTCTCTATTATACTATGCTTTCTGTTTTGTGATTCCCCAGAATGGTTCTGGGACAATAAGCACTGTCTCCGCGCCCATTGTAGCAAGTTTATCTGCTTCTTCGTTTCTGTCAATACCGGAGTGCCCTACTACCCATCTTAGTACAACTTTGTTGGAGTTTGCCAGTGAGTCATGTCAACACATGCTGTGTGTCTATTTTATTATCTGGTGCATACCTGATGTGCCAGTTTCTACTCTCTTATGATTTAAACCAAGTATTTTTCTATGTAACACATACCTATATAGAAAATGGACTACGGGCAATACGCAACCCAGCAAATGACGTGCCATCAATTAGCAACGTACAAAACATGACTTCGTATTTCTGTCCCGTAACGCGTTTGTACACGCAGCCCACGAATTTACGACCCAACAGTCGGCTTCCATTCAGGTGACGCGCATTATTGCATTCCCATCATCAATTGACGACCCACCCAACGATCCGCAATCAAATCTTTTCTAGAATAGTTCTATATTAAAACGTCTGTTATCGCAGTTTGCTAACCTAACAACGCTCTTCCTCGCTTCGCTCGTCGCAACTATCTGGACTCTATCAAACATGATATTTCTGTGGACTTTCTATCAAATATGATTTCAATTGTTGGGTCGAGCCTTGTTGCCCTGTACGGTCGGCACCAAAAATATATAAACGATTTCAATCCTTACGCCTCAAACATACGTTCTCAAATGTATACATATTATTAGACTTGACTGTACAAAACGTGCAGCAGCCTAAGAATTGACAACCGAGCAATCCGAGTACAACATGGTCGCCTCGCCAATTGTTGGGCTGTATGTTGTTGGTCAATATTGGCCTTATAAAATCTAAACAAATAGCTTGATAATATATGAATGAATAGTTAAAATAATTGAGTTGACGAAATAGACTATATATCCGCGGTAAGTGCAACAGGCCCTCGCTTCGTCTACTCGTGTAGGTAGATGAAGTTGGTCCGCCTTGTCCTTGTGCAAAATATGTCGACAGAATTCAATTAGGTATACCTAGTATGAATACGACCTTGCAAATGGACTACTAGTAATACTAGTATGCACCCTTGTAAAAAATCTCTCGCCCATCAATCCGGTTCGACAAGTCCAATTCTGGGAAAGAAACAAAATGCATGCGTAGGTAGGTGCCTATATGTACGAGTATACCACCTTTAATACATGGCCATCTATTACATATATTTTTGTTAAAACTTTCCCTTATTGCTTACAGCTTGTAGTGCTCTCTAGTCGTTGACTTTAGTTACATCAACGTCATGAAACGTAATTAATTATTATTGTTTCTGGGCATATTGCTCGCCTGCGACGTTGAAGTGTTTCTGATTCAGTTATTATGAAACGGTGGCGGAGGTATGCCTTCACCCAAAAACAACTCAATCAAGAACTTAATGAACTTCACTAAGTTAGAGTGGTGCTAAAATATTAAATGACGAATTAACGTCAGAGCCGCATAATTTCCCAGCATGCGGAGGTGGCGTCAATTAGTTATTACACCAAAGACTAGGTAAGCGAGGCACCTTAGTAAAAAGCTGAAGTAGGATATTAAGGGACGGCGCACTTTCGTAGATGTTTTAACATAAAAAATGCACTGTCTAGCTCCAGTTTTACACTGAACTTAGGTTTGCACTTTTATTTATCCACAGCTTGCTAGAATTCATGATTATACTGAATGATTTCGTTTTGATCAATTCACTTCGTTCTTCCTGTTTTTCGTCAATTGTAGCACACATTTACCACAGTCTTAATTACAGTTAGTAGTTTTAAATAATGGCAAACTAGGTACATCTACACTCCACCTTAACCAGAGATATTTAATTTATATTGATTTCCTTGTTTGTTGTTTTATATAGGATTTAAACATATTATATTACCTACCATATAATCATCATTGATTTTTTATTTAATACAAATAACTAAAACATATCAATTTTAAGTACTTTTATTTACTATTTTTCTTTATACGCACAGAAATATCCAAGGCCATTCAGTTTCCGATTGACAGCAAACAAGAGATAATCTAGCAAAAGTCTGTGTGAAGTCTGAACCAGCGTTGTAGTAAAATAGCTATAAAAGAATACTGAGGACAAGCTACTTATTTAACAACATTTAAGGATAGGTTTCAGGGTTTCACCTATTGTAATAAATAAATAAATATTTTTTTTTCTCTCTATGTTTTATTGGATTCCGTCAGTCTAATTGAGAAAATGTTTGTATGTAGGCTTTATATGTATTTATAGGTACATAGGTATTAGGTAATAAACATCGATCACGATGTGCTGTTATTTTGTATGGTCCGTTATTAGGACGCTGTACAAATATACTTTGACTGTGTCTGCCTAACCCTATTACATTATAACAATAATTTAGTCTATAAAATCGATTTATTACTCAAATCTCAAGTTATCAAAACTCGATACCTTCAAAGTACGACGAATTATAATTTTATTGTATCTTAGCTTAGAAGCGAACATATTTATCTTATATTTCTTTCGAAATGGGTCTCCCTCTCGGTGTTCGAATCGAGGCCTTGAGTTGGACAATATAGGTACTGCTCTTTCTATCTTAAATGTCTGCGGCGTGGAACAACGCTTGAAAGAAACCAATGCGAGTTTGCGCTATCCGTGTTAAATTAAAGTGATCAGCGTTAAGAGTTAAGTACACATTATAAGAAGTAATCATCTTGAAATATTCGGCTGTGGAAAGTTTAGTATCATTTACAGGGCATGACTTTTATAGCAAGTGAATAATTAAAATGATACTTCTGCAGTAACTCTGTAGCGAGCCCAATAGTAAATTCTTAAAATTAATGGAATTGCTACTTTAAAGTTATGATCCATGTTACGAGCATTGGCTCTGAACATAACGATATCGAGATGGTGTTGGTCAATTATTTAACATCTTGGTCAAGCATCGGGCGCTGTCACACGAATCATTATACTTGTAATTAAGCCACGAGACCCAAAAATATACTTGTAAAAAAAACCATGTCTCGCATTTTAACATTACATGTGTAACGGAATGAGCATATAGGGAAATGTTCAACATATCCAACACCATGTCCTACACTTAAATCTTCGAGGACCCGAGTCTGCTCTGAACAGGAGGCTTTTTACAGAAATGCATTCAGTGGCACGCACGGCTAAGGGCCTAAGTACCTGGGTACCTGAACCGCAGGTACCTACCTACTTGTTTACTTTACACAACATTCTGGATTAAAGGTAATTAAACTTGACTCATTTATGGATTAAATCATATATCTCACGTACATTCTCTTGATTAGAACTCAACTCTTGTCTCTTCCTAGATAAACCAATACTCAGGTTCACTATGACTATAATATAAGATTTTGAAGGAACGCATTTTTTATTTCAGTATATATTTATATATCGAATTATTGAGTTCCGTTTTATATAAATAATAACACTAATATTTAAAATCAAAAAAATTGGTAAGCAAAGACGACTGTTAGCGAAATTATGTTTTTTTAATAGACACAAAAATGGAAGTATTCAGTACTATTCACCGCATCGACGATCGAGTAATCGTCAATAGTTGGTCAGAACGATCGGATATCGAATCGATCGGACGGCGGACCAGGCGAAAGTCGCAAAATCGAACTTTCCTAGACGCGCTAATTTTAGGTGTGTTTTTGGTTGGACTTTACAAAAAATCTTTCTTCTTACCTTGTACTAGATAAATATCGAGGGATTTTTAAATGACGAGATGACTACCATTATTTAAGACAAGACAACTTATTCATTGGGAACCCTTCCATCGGGAGTGGCTGGGAGTGGTTTATTTAAAGTAGTTTTATTTTATATATTTATATTATTTTAGATTAGTTTATTTATATTTACTTCTATTAAAAAAAAAAACATTAAATTTTATGCTCACTTAATCAAGTTTTAAATAAAATATTAACTCGCTAATCTCGCAATACAAACAGTCACATAATCCCGACAAAAACATATCTACAGTCCCGTCCCGCAAAGTTTTCCAGTTACATATCCTGACGTTGTGGTTTCGTCGTAAGCTCCGAGAAACTTTACCTTCTTCTAGTCGCACAGTAAGTAGGCGACGAGCGGCGGTAAACATCATCATAAAGAAGCCTCGGAAGACGACTACAGGAGCCCTCCTGTATAGGGTTATTAATATTAAAACGTGTCGCGGGCCGAGTAAATACCGACAATGAAGTACACGGCCATGCAGCAGCGTAGCCACGCAGTTCAATGGCTTTTACTTTTTTGGGTCGGTGATATAGGCAATTTTGTTTACTACATCGGCTCAATCGTGTTAAGTCAATGCATCATGGTGAAGATGGCGTAATATTCTAGTGCATTTGACCTTTTTATCACTTTCACGATAACGACATTAGGTTTGATTACACTTCTACCAAGACATATTATTAAAAAGGAGAACAAACATTTAAGAACGAATGCAATAAATGGAGTAAATGTTGAATACCAGTATTTGTATAAATCATTACAGGTGACGCTTAACAACTAATACAATTTAACATCATCATAACATAAACAATAATTACACTGTATTTAGTAAATCAATTACCATTGATCATCGTATATTGAACAACGACGTAACTATATATAATAAGTCTTTCTTTGAAATGGCTACGACTATGGTCTCACTCGACCTCAATCAAAGCATTTAACAGTTTATTATTGCAGAAGTCTATACTCCTAACCTGAAAGATTGTTGATTTTCTGGACATACAATATCTAATAACTAGGTGACGTTACGCGCGTCGAACATCGTAAGATATGCCGGTGACAGGTCCCTAAAGGGTATGCGACGTTCTGGGCGCTTGCAACCCTCGCGACCCTTTTTAATTATTCATCCGACCCAACCTGATCGTGATTGTGTAGATCCTTGCAGACACACGTGTCTGGATTTACGAATAAATCAATACGGTGTAACAAAATTAGCTAGGACCTTTACAAATTATTAATATAGCGTCGGTTGTTTTCTAAATTTACGGCGACCAAACCACTAGCTTGAGGTGCTGTACTTAATTATAGAATCTCATTCATATTATACGACTTCATAGGAAGTTCTAATTGATCATATACACATGCAGAAAAACTATTAAGTTGGCAGAGCGGATGGCATGTATTCCGGAGTGGTTTTTATTTAATTTATTCATAAACAAAAAAAAAACGAATTTACGTCTAAATCCAGTTTTACCTTAGGTTAGGTTGTCATTGTCCTGTTGATTGACTGAAAAATTGACTTATTTTAGCTGACTTACGTTGCGAGTGCGTAAGTCAGCTACAATAAGTCAATTTTTAGATGTCACGTTATGCGTCCCTGCGTCCCCTAGTCATTGCTACTTCATCACTTATTTCACTCCTCTTGAAATTGGGAAAAGTCAGCCGCTTTACAGAAGCGGTAATTTCAGAATCTAAGAAATCGTTATTCTTACGAACTTAAAACTATACTATTTAGGAATTGGGCTAGATTGGTTAGTAATTTAAGACATACTTCCCACTACCTTATTGCAAGTGTTACAACTTTGTGATAGTTACATTAATTTAAATGCAATTGAAGTAAGTCTACATTATTACATTTTTCTTGTGTACAATGTATTTTGAGTTCCGTTATATTTAAGAAACAACCGTATATTGCGTATTGTTAAATTAGGAAATATTTGTTATTTTAAGTTGTATAAAATAAATAAATAACTGATAGATTGACGACGGTAATTTAAATACTCCAACCGATGTAAATGTTTACTATTGTTGAAGTCACACATTACAGTATTAGATCGTAATGAACAACCTTTTACACTGGTTCGAACAATAAAATTAAAATTTAAAAATGTATCATTCTTTAAAGTTCCTAATGGTAAGTTAGTAATGAAATCTGTAGGAAACCGCTTACTCTGGGTGTTACCAAATTTTTACGACGTCTTAGCGCTAAGTAAGACCAAGAGCGCGTAAAGTACGTTATCGACTATAAATTATACACGCCTTTTGAGCAGTCAACTTCGCCCTGTATTTTGCCGCGCATTTGCAGTTCATACCGTCAAAAACAACTGTAATTAATTAACTTCAGCTTATAACTCCAACATATGGTACAATGGTGTTGCTGTAAAGTTTAAGCTTTCGTAATCTTTACAAACACGCAATTGGATTACTCAGTAGCACTCACCCCAACACTAATGTTACCCTCACAAAAGTATGGTTAAAGTATTGTTTTATAATTTAAAATTTTACTTGTATTTAAGTGCTTTTTATGTTTACCCAGTAAGGAAGTATATGTAAACATCTCCAATATAAGTCAGTGATAGAATCGTTAAACGCAATATAGCGCATCTAACCAAACGACGAGATATTGTTTAATAAACATACGTCGCACTCCAGCGGGCAATTTGGTGGCTTGTCAAAATTATAGATAAGGTTCACAAATACATCAATTCATTTTCAAATAATCAGAAGTATTTTTACTTAGTACTTGGTACCTAGTATTTAGAATGTACAATTCTAAATATCTTAGCAACTAAGGTTGTACGTTAATTACGTGTTTATTTTTTAGTATTCATTCAATTTTAAATAAAAATAAAATTGTGACTTAAGTTCGGAGTGCTGTCTTAGTATCCTATCCATTGCAAATTTGCAATAAATAGATTTGCTATTTAACAAATAAAGCAAATTTTTCTATTAAATAGACGGCACTGCAACAACAAATATAAGTTTGAACGACAGTCATAATGACACATGTCAGCTATTTATTCGTTTTATAAGTGGCCACTTAAATAGGCTATCAGTTATCACTGCAGAGTATCTATACGTTAAAGACTAATAAAAGTAATAATTGATAACCGGTAACTAATTTTAATAAACTGTTACAAATACTAAGTACATTATAATACTTGTAAGTTAAGATTTTTTTGTAAACCTTACCTTGCCACCAAACTGCCCGCTGGAGTGCGACGTATGTTAATAAAAAACTTCTCTCCAACTACTACCGCCTCATTATGTGGCATGTTCATAATCATAACTTCCTAAACATGCTGTTGTCCTGCCGGAGTCCTGGGCCGGCAACTGACACGGAAAACAGGATCGATTATTTTCTATTTTTACTCAGTCGTGCCGTGCACCTCTGCAGTAGCCCGAACAGAATGAGTCTTCGTTAGACTAACAAAGGAGGCCTGACGGACATCAACTCATCATTGCGCCCTGAAAGGCTTTTTATGTTTTCTGCAACATGCCGGCGTAATTTAAATGTAACACAATTTTTTACAATCATTTTCTTTGTTTATAAAACCCTTTTTTTAACAATTATCGAACTCGAACCTCATCAATAAAACTGAATTGCAGTATTGTGTAGAATATCATCACGATGTTCACATGTGTTTAAAATATTCCCTTACGAAGGGCTTTCTCAGTTTGTTTTTTAGACACGAAAAATCAAAATCTACTCGATCTGGTACTACCCATCTTTGAGCTTATCGCGAACCGACAGACAACCAGACACGCTAATGAAAAATACGTTATCCATTTTAAACAATGGCTTATTATTGGTCATTAAGTCATTATATTCATTATTTAAACAAACACTTATATTAAACATTTATTCCATGAATCTCGTCTTGTCTACTCGTTCTCCTGTTTAATGTCTTGGTAAAAGTGTTATCAATAACCCTATTGTCGTTATCGTCGTAGACATAGATATTTTGATTACGAAACTCTAAAAAACATATATACCTGTACAAAATAATACGCATCGAAGTTCTTGAAATGTACGTAACTATTACCGTTAAGCATTTTCTTGTATTATTTTTTATTATGCAGAAACGTCTGTTAACGAATGTCTTCGATGTTTAAATCGAAAGAAAAATAGAAATATTTGACTCGCGGCGGGACTCGAACCCGTTACCCGTTGGACTCGGGTATGTCCTTAAACTACGTCCAACAATGAGAGGTAGGGCACAGCGAAGTACCATCACGCTTGAATCTGGAGAAGCCCAACTGGGGAAGTACCTCCTCCTTACAGAAGACCACAGCCATAATAGCACAGCTACCTTTCAGGTATGTAGTGTTTTGTTCCTGATGGTGAATAAGGTTCCCAGAGCTCCAACCCACTTATAGGTCGGCAACGCGCTTGTGACTCCCTTGGTGTTGCGAGTGCCCATGGGCGACGGTAATTGCTTACCATCAGGCAATCCGTCTGCTCGTTTGCCACCTTTGTCATAAAACAACCACTGGATCACTAGCCCAGTGCACTACTAATTGTGCTACACGAGTACCGCTTAGACTTGTCAAAACTTTCTATCTATCCCTCGTCGTATACGTCATCATGGGTAACGTGTAAACACATTACCGCCAGCGTATTAAACACTTAACGGCATCGAAGTCTCAATTTTCATTGAGAATTCATCGATAACAATGTGCTACCCCTTTCTAAATTATTTTTTATTATGCAGTTATTTTCCTGTAAGTAAAGTCTGAAACATTGAACTGGGCTCTCGGTTGACAAACGGTAGGACTGGTTGACCTTGGTTAGTTGAATTTGTACAACAATTCGTTAAGACGCTAACCTTATCAAAAAAATCCAAATTTGTCCAATTTGACCCGCAGATAACTTGACAGTTGCAGTCAATGAGTATCTTGCAGTAGACTTGCATTGTAGAGCACAAAAATCTAGTAACTATTATATTCTATTTATGTACAATTTAGTGCCCAATGGGTAATTTACGAGGAACTAGCGCAAGCATAGCTAACACATTAATGCTTCTTAGGGCGTAGAACAAGAGTATTAATGCAACTGTAATTGGTTTATTTAGGCTGAGCATACTTAAGTATATTAATTACGTGTGTTGGTTTTAAGTTATTACTCATTGACGCTCAGTTCACGTCCGTTCGCACTCTACAGACTTTAGCATTTATTAATTTCGGCTCATTTAGGACTACCATTCATAATTAAAAATTTGGTCGAGAGTGTTAAAAATGTCGGGCAACATCCTTTGGCCAACTTTTATTTCAATTTAATGTCTAATTGTATTAAAAACTGTGAGAATTTTACTTATGTCGGTCATTAAGTTACTTAGACTTCATTATTCAATAAAAGTACTGTTTGAAGAACAGGCAGCATCATATTATTAGTAAAGTTAATGTGGCCAATTATATCATGACACTTCCTTGCTAATAAAAAATCAAAGTTAAGAGAGATAATTGGTTACTTTGATTGCCACTACAAACTATTTGACCCTGACTTTAGTACCGCTACTAGTATAAACCAAATGTGCCTGTCAAGTTGTTCTGAATGATTATCCTAAATTATATAAGTAACATAGTAATAATGGTTGTTTTTCGTCTTCTACTCTTTTGCCAATACGCCTATTTTCTCATTAATTTATCTCAACATTATTTAGTAAAATTGTAATGTTTTATTCTTATGCCCAATTTTTAGTAAGATATGTACATATCCAAACTAAGTATTAATGCTTTATTTAAACTGTTTTGACTGGTTTAAAACTGTGTAATTGCATATATCACTGAAAACTTTATTCAAATACAATAAACATGAAACAAAATTTTATGAAGTAGGTACCACTGCATAATAATTTACAGTGAACCTTCCTTCGAACGGTTCAACACCCCGGCTTCGTGTGAAACGGCTCGTTTTACATAAATCTTAAACAATGTACGTTCTTTCCTACCTGTACGTAATTGATTATAAAAAGGACTTTAGCTTGTAAATAGTAATAGGCTCGACTCTGCTCCTAAACGCAGACCGGACCTCGTAAAACTCTTTTGTTCAATAATAAATTCAGATTACCCGTGCAAGGGCTTGTCACAAAAGCAGTGTACAAAACAGCTATTATGTATTAGATAAATTAGCTTAAAAATTAATAAAACTAATAAAGACGCAATTTTGAGACGAGTTATACGAAATAATTATAAAGGAATAGGTGCGGTTCTGCTGACCGTCACAATTTTATATTTTGCCCCGAGTTTATGTCTAATCAATCACCCGTGTTCCTACAATATTCTACAGGAAATCCTGTAACTAAATTCTTATTTGCTCCCTGCCTCGTCCGTTATATAGCATGTACATCAGGCAATCAGCAACCTTTCCTGAAACACATACAAGGTAGGTCAGCATCACAGGTCAGCATATATTGGCTACCTGATGTGCGAATGAAAATAAAGTTCTAAATTATATAAAGCTTAAATATAAAACTAACTTTCGTGTGAAATATGATAAACATACGTATATGAAACTGGTCTGTTGTAAAATCGACGTCCACCGGGCGTCAGATTACATTGTGGTTTGTTCACGATCGATTCCTATACTCACTACTACAAAGCATTACATATAATTTATGAACATGGCCGAATGGGACAACTGCTCCCGACATCATAAATTATAAATCAGAAAAACCGTGACGGAAATGTGGCCGACTACGTGTATTAAATAAGTAAGGCATACTTGTGTAGGTAATTATTTTTAGGTCAGGTCATGTAGATGTGGTCACATGACCAAACTAATAGAGGCAGTGACGGGTTCCTTCTTTTGCGGCGGATGTGTGTAATTAAGACTTGTAGAGGAAACCTTTTTGTGTGGCAACGAATAATGTCCAAGGAAATAACTTAAAATAAATATACAATAAATATTAAAATATACAATAAATATTTTTTTTTAATATGCTAGAATGAAATGACCCGGTACTTATTTTTTTTTTTTTAATTTATAATATGGTTCAAATATAGCATGAAGTTTTTCGTTAAATACTTAAATACTTTCGTTAACTACTATAGTAATGAAATTATTTAACTTTAATGTGCCATCGGAATAATTCTAAATAATATAGGCCTATAGACCATAAAGTTTAAAAGAAAAGAGTGGGCATAAAAGTCCAAACAATTATTATTTATCCCCTGGGAAAATGCGCTGCGTATGCCCGTCGAAATGAAAATTAGAAACTATATGATACTTTAAAATATAATATAATGTTAATCTTCTTTTTGCATGGGTTTTGATACGTACCTAGGCAGTTATTGTTTCTATGTTTAAACATAAAAGTCTCCTGTATTAAATTGATAAACTGATTCCCCTTTTCAATAATAGACGTGACTTATCATAACAAGACGATGTATACCTTCGAGTTTACCTCCCTTGACGCTAAATTGATTTGGCGGTCGATAATTGTGATTAACGTGACAAAAACTAGATTGAAATCCCGTCTTTCGCCACAAACTGTTATTTTATCAATGAGTAACGAGGCTCGGCGTAAATTAACAATAAACACTTCATAATACCTCTTTTTTTTCTTTACTCTTTTTATTTTGTTCTCTTTTCTTATTCGAAATATATGTACATGTCGGAGTATATGGATGAGCCTCGAAGGCAGTGTCCTGTGTCTAGTTTGTTTTTCAAAGATGTTTCAAAGCAAAACTTCGCGCATAGCAGCTTTTTAGCTGGCATATTTAGTGTCATAAGGAGCATAGAATTTATATGAACAACACAGCGATAGCGTACATTTTAAAGGTTCGTTAGTTTGGATATAATACAAGATTCGTAGCTTCGATTTTTAACTATGATGTTGATACGGTCAGGATAAATGTGATTATTCAAACTGTTCAAGGAAACAACATTTCTAACCTATAATGCTTCCGTGAAACATATGACCTAAATCATTCATTTCATTTTATAAGAAGAAACGTTCCTTAACGTTTACGGTAACAGACTGATTAAAAAGAGTAATAAATTGTCTATTTTTTACACATGCATATACTTGTGCCAAAGTTATTCTTGAATGTAAAACATGAACAGTACTATAAAACAGTAGTCAGGAAGTGTGAAAGGTGAGGTACATATATATCATAAGAAATACAACGATTAAATAAAAGAGTTAAAAGACCCTAAGGTTCATAAATACCGTCACTGTCTACCCAACCCGTGTACGGCATTTAAGTGCCTATCGAGGCGAAGCGAGCCTTCGTCGTGTCATGGTTCAGAAAAGTTTTAAAATAAGAGCAAGTGTGCCTGCTTTTTTTTTTTTTTTTTTTTTAAATTTAGGCACATTACATGAACTTATGATAGTCAAAGAAAAATCTACACCGGTTCTAACCCTACACCTCTGAGCCGAGAAGAGACCGGAAAGAAAGTACAACGGGACTTATTTTTTCAAAACAGTGATAGGTATATCAAATCTTAAAGAACCTACATAATTATGCGTAGTCCCAAAATAAAAAAATATCAAGCAGTTTATTACAAGATATAACTAAAAATACTAAAATAATATTGTATAAAATTGTTTAGCTTCTAGGTTTAAGTTCGAAGAGCTCTGATAATAAGAAGATATCTTTTCTGATACATATATAAAAAAATCTATTGACAATATTATATTCTTAATTATTATTGTAATTACATTGCAATATATATAGAACGTCAATACATGTAATATAAATATTACAATAGACACACACAGCTCAGAGAGGGGTCTACTGTGAAATTCGAAGTCCAGAAATTTCGTACATCTTTCTCTTTTAATCCTATTAAGGCGTAACAAAAGTGACAAAGACAATGGTTTGAAAGCGAGTTCCTATTTTCGCGGTAAGCCTTCAAGGAATGACCATTTTTTTTGTAAATAATATTGCAACATGGTAAAGAGAGTTTCCTTTTTCTACAGGACTGTAACGTGAAAAAGTCTAGTTGTGTATGTATATTAGTAGTAATATCTAGTATTGTCTTCATTATTGTATTTGAATTTTATTCATTTTCATTGTAAGTAGTGAAAAATTCGAGGCGAGACATGTAAACTACTTTATATTTCATACGATCGTCCATACTATAGGTGCAGTTTACGGCTACAAGAAAGTCGTTCTTATGTAGGCCAGAGGAGCAGCGAAAGGTCATATCTTATTTATATGTGATATAATATAACAAAGATCGATGGTCACATGGCTTTACCTTCAATGAATGAATTCATATGCAAGTTTGTTCTTTAGGTGACTGCCGTTCAACGTGTACGAGGAGCCGTGCTTAGAATGTCTGTTAGCCCCATAAGCGGCTTTCAGTGTATTAGTGCACTTAGTGGTAGGGGTACGCAAGGCATTTATTCGATGTGTAAGTGTTTGTGGCGACCGGTTGCGGTGTGCGGTCATACCATACACCGGCGGTCGACGGCAAAAGTAAAATACTAGCTATAGCGACGTTGTATGGCGCTGCAATTCCGTTAGCAAATATAGCATGTTCTCGGGATATAACATAGCATGGTATAGGATTTTATCTGAAATGAAAAGACGAATACAAAGGATTTGCAGATCACCTGACTGAACTCTGACAATGCGACGTTTGATCACGAATATTTGTTATGAAATCCTGGGTCAAGGGTAGAGAGTGACCATAGTTCGAAGTTAGCTTAGGTAAAAATTATCTGTAACTAGATGTAATATTTAACACACCATCAAAAGTTTATGTCATCATTACATAGTATAAGATATAGAATATAAAACACCAACTCTGGTAAAACACAACTGTTTATTATTAAATACAAACTAAAATCACATCAATACGACTTCAATTGTTTTCTCTTAGATTTTTCTCTGCCTTACTTTTTCTAAAACGCGCCGAAACCAATGTCACCTGTCAAATATTAAAAAAATAACTCAAGAAACGTTCCGAAATCCTCATTACCTAACATTCGGCCAACCTGACATACTATAGTTTGTCCTCAAACTAGATTTAACGTATTTTCTCTCACTACATTAGTCCCCATCACCACAATAGTCTCTAATGCTTACCTCTCACCTCACTCGTCTCTAATGTGTACTCTTACCACACTAGTCTCTAATGTGTACTCTTACCACACTAGTCTCTAATGAGGATCTCACCACACTAGTCTCTAATGCGTACCTCTCACCACACTAGTCTCTGATGTGTACCCTTACCACACTAATCTCTAATGTGTACTCTTACCACACTAGTCTCTAATGAGGATCTCACCACACTAATCTCTAATGCGTACCTCTCACCACACTAGTCTCTGATGTGTACCCTTACCACACTAGTCTCTAATGTGTACCCTTACCACACTAGTCTCTAATGTGTACCCTTACCACACTAGTATCTAATGTGTACCCACTACCACACTAGTCTCTAATGTGGGTCTCACACACTAGTCTCTAATGTGTACCCTTACCACACTAGTCTCTAATGTGGGTCTCACACACTAGTCTCTAATGTGTACCCTTACCACACTAGTCTCTAATGTGGATCTCACACACTAGTCTCTAATGCGTACCCTTGCCACACTAGTCTCTAATGTGGGTCTCACACACTAGTCTCTAATGTGTACCCTTACCACACAAGTCTCTAGTGTGGGTCTCACACACTAGTCTCTAATGTGTACCCTTACCACACTAGTCTCTAATGTGGGTCTCACACACTAGTCTCTAATGTGTACCCTTACCACACTAGTCTCTAATGTGTACCCTTACCACACTAGTCTCTAATGTGGTTCTCACACACTAGTCTCTAATGTGGATGAATGAAACCTTCCCACTCCCACACTAGTCTCTAATGTGGATGAATGAAACCTTCCCACTCCCACACTAGTCTCTAATGTGGATTAATGAAACCTTCCCACTCCCACACTCAGATCTCTTTCATATGTAGATATATCTTTCCTTATGCAATCGAATGATTCCTTCCAACTATTGTTAAATAACTCACTTTACTCAAAGACAATTCTTTATTGTTCAACTTAAACATACTATCTGTGACAAATCACGAAAATGAGAAAAATAAAAAATAAATTTGTTATCTAAAAGTTCTTTAACCATATCACATATAATCTCTTTTTCTGAAGGAATTAACTTATATGGCCTGTACACTACTTAAATCGGTACATACCAACTCAAACAAGTTTTGTGCGAAACAATCACGGTATTTGTTTACTAAATCATAAACCATCTGCCTTTGTTCACTATTTAATTCCAGGTTTATATGAACCTCGTTGCAAGTTAATGGTTGCAAAGATGAGCCAGACTCTACTAATTTTACACTTTCAGTTTGAGTTGGAGCAGGAGTATCATCAATGTATATAGTATGTGCCCGAACTACTACAGTGTCTTTAACAAAGTATAGGAGACATTTTGTCTTACTTATGTTTAAAATAATAATGTTACATTTGCCATTAGCCACTTTATAAACCCCTTCTTGGACACATTACTCCATTCCATGAATATTACGGTGACCACCTCTTACATATATGTCTGTATTATTTAAATCATTGTTATAACACTTACAAACCTATTTCATTTATTTCAGAATATAATGCCACATACAATTCAATTTTTATTTTTTATTAATTAGTTGTTCAGGATCAAATTGAGGTAAAGTAGAACCCTCTATGCGGCACATGATATTTAGTGAAATTCTGCCCTACTAACAGTGGTTTATGTATATATTTATCACCATCACCATCCTCAACAATGTAAGCATTTATTTCTACTTCATCAGAATCAATTTGGATGGTAGAAGTTGTTGTACCAAGTAGGAAATCTCTGACCCAACACCTGTCACTAATGGTAAATTGTCAAGCCTTACGGGTAACTTTAGTATTTTTAACCATATTAATTTTCATAAGGGAACAGTCACTGCCCAAATCAACAAAACATTCTACATCATGTAATTTATTAACACATGCTTGTTTATGATATTAAGCATTTCTTGAAGATGCACTGTCAATGAGAAATACATGTTATTCATTGTTATTATTATTTTTCTTGACAGTACACTTGTCATCTGGATGGCCAATATGTTTACAAATGTTACATTTTATAACAGGTTTGGGACAATGCCGCAATCTGTGTCCACTGTCACCACAGTTAAAACAAGTTGGTGCATATGAATTGCTGATTGAATTTGTAGTTCCTTGTATAGTTTTAGGGCCTAGTTCATTATTATTGTTAAAATTTCCAAGTGAGGACCTAGTCCTATAAATATCTGAATTCTCAGTGCATACATCCTTTAAATATTTAAGTAAATCCTCAGGTTCAGTAATAGTCCGATCATCAATTCCTAAAATTATACAATCTACTGCTTTTTTACCTGAGATGTCACAGGCATTAAGCAGCATCATTTTATCCATAAAATATTTATCTAAATTTTCACCGTGCTTTAATCGCCTCTGTAACATCTCAGTTAATAACACCCCATAGTTAGTCTCCATGGGAAATGCTTTCTTTAAAAGTACTTGCCACTCTGGCCAGGTATGCAATATGGTGGCTTGTCCCTGGTACCACTCCTTGGCACTACCAACTTGTGTATGCATTTCTGTTTGTATGTGTGTCATCATAGTTGGTACACCATTAGATTCAGCTGATACTTGTTCACCTCTAAATCCAGCAAACGTTGTACTGAGCGTTCGCGACGGTGGTTGCAGAGACGTCGACGACGCCCGCGGCGGCGACGATACCGAAGGTATTGGCGGCGCCTGCAGGGGCAACGGATTCTCGTTCGCCGTATGCGATGGCGTTACTTTCTGCACCAGCGAATGTTGTGGTGACGGCGATCGCGTTCGTGTTTCACGATGTTTTGACTTGTTACGTCTGTTCTGGCGTTTGGGGTGTCTCCGAGGCTTTTTGTGAGCGTGTCGTCTGTCGTCTGAAGAAGTAGACGCCGTAGATGTATCTGAACATGACCTGCAGCTTCGCTTTTTGGTTCGTTTACGGCTACGGCTCATTCTTCGACTTATCTGCACTTCTGATATAAGATATAGAATATAAAACACCAACTCTGGTAAAACACAACTGTTTATTATTAAATACAAACTAAAATCACATCAATACGACTTCAATTGTTTTCTCTTAGATTTTTCTCTGCCTTACTTTTTCTAAAACGCGCCGAAACCAATGTCACCTGTCAAATATTAAAAAAATAACTCAAGAAACGTTCCGAAATCCTCATTACCTAACAATAGGTAAATTATGTACAAATTTACATCTTTATTTCTTGAATGTCAGTTGTCATTATCATACTCAACTTAAATGTTATTCGAATTAAAAAGAAAAGTAGTTTTCTTTTTCTCTATTCTCCTTGTCTATATTCGAGCATTATTTTAAAAATACAAAACACAACTTCATCACATTACTTTGAACAGCCGGATCCCTTGCATGGCTTCTTTATAAAACGAACATGTAACCAGTGAGGTGAGGGTAAAAGGCTTCCATATGCATTAGTTATAGTCAAGCTGCTCACAACAATACCTTTTTGCATTTTATTATGGATCTTTCAATTACGGAGGTTTATGTCGGCTTGAGCTTAGTTTTCAACAACATGTTTCACCTAAAACCTGCGGTAAGTATTATAATATTTAAAAAGTATTTATTTACAATATATAGTTACAATATTACGAGTACTAAACCAGCTACTACATTACTATTATTAGCTATCTGCGTTATTTTACCATTGGTAACCAGCTGCGTTCATCTAGTATTGAAAGGAATCTTTGTCTAATACAGTGAACGAACTGATCACAGTCTCTTTTGGCCAGAGAAAATTAATTTGTTATTCTTAACTAACTCCTTTTAAGTGAGGCAAAAAATATAGATGTAATGAATTAAGTAGTTATTAATGATATTGAAATTCTTGTATATTCATTTTATTAAATTATTGGTACAAATATGCTCAAAAATACAATTAAATAAAATATTGTTCCCACAAAATATAAAATCATTACTATCATTAGTCAGTACTTCGATATAGATTAATTATTTTTCTAGTCTCGAGGTATTTTAATCAGTTTTATAAGATTCGGTTTTGACACGAAAGGTGGTGGTGGTTGACCCTCTGGGGCCAGCAATTTTTAGTTTGGCTATACCTAAACATAATTATTAACAAATTAAAATCAAAATTCAATGTCTGGTACTTAGATGACGGAACCCTAGGAGGCGATCCGAATACCGATTTTTCTTTTATTAAGATTAATTTCTCCTCAACCTCAAGTGGCTCAACAATTGCCGGCTGGCCAGGTGCGAATCAAATTTTCCGTACCATTTTATATGCAACAAAAAAAATAAACTACCAACTGTCTAGCTATCATGGTTCATGAGATACAGTATGGTGATAGACAAATGAACGGAGAGCGGAGTTTTAGTAATAGGGTTCCTTTTTACCCTTTTGATATGGAACCCTTAACACCTAAAGCTGTAAAATAAAATCGCTCATAAGTCGTAATACCTGCCTATATATATTCTGTATGTACAAAAAATAAAGCAACGCTTGCTGGTACATGTTTAATAGTTATTTGTTTACCTTCTCGTGATAATATTGAGTTGAGACCCAAGCTAGCGAAAGATTCCAAAATTTTCCTCGAGCATTATAATAAATATTATAATGCTAATTAATATGCAATACAATATTGCCGCATTATATTTTTTTATTGACCCAATTAAGTGTTCCACTCGTCCCGTTCCGAGCTATTTTACATATTACTTTTATTTATATTTAAGTTAAATTGAGTATTACACTGTATTAGCGTTATTGCATTTTAAACTAATTCTCGATATTATTGCAGCCCTATTGCCATAATATTCGTTGTGCCTAACAAGCTAGTATTGCAAATGATTACCTTTTACGTTTCTTATAAAATATTAACAAACGATGGGAACGCTCCAAGTTCTCTAACATCAATCTCGCAGTAAAGAAGCGTTTCCGTTACGTGACTCACACCTGTGGCACGTTGAATCGCCGACCACTAACATACTAAACAGATAGTTGCTTACAACAAATTTATTCTTTATCTATGGAGCCTTTTTAGCTCGCTTGTAAAGTTGGAACAAGAATACCTGAAAGGCGTTTTGCTAATACTATTTATTATTTTCATGTGACATTTACTGAAATAAATATACAATGCAATCAAATTATATCAATAATAAAAAAAAGTAAATAAAAATTACTGAAACTAAATCTAACTTAAAAATAATATCTGTAGCTATTTACAAATAATAAACTTGGTCTAGCTCGGAGCCCGGCGGAACAGCGCGTTGAAATATGATGTCATTTATAGTGGCATGTCTCGTGATACGGCCAGCACTCCTGTTGCAGGAGAGACCATGTACACCTGTGTTATTAACATGGGTACCACATCGGCACCTATGTGGTGCAACACAAGACAAGATGCACCTAGACTTAAAGCTAAGGTGAGCCTAAAGCTGTCATTGGTCAGCCCTGACTGCCAAGATTCTTAGGGTAAGGCCTGTAGCCAACACGGAACAATACTGTAAAGTTAGCACTACAATTACCATTCACTAACTTTTTTGATGTTATTACCACATTTATTTCATTGCTTGTTGGTGGAATGTAAGAGCATATTGTTTAAATCTTCGGAACAAATATTTATTAGCTACAGAAAAATAGTTTTTCACCTCAGTAGTTCAAACATGACTACTTTCCTCACTCCAGGGAGTGAGACAAAGTAGCTTTTTAATTGACGACCGGTTTGGCCTAGTGGGTAGCGACCCTACCTATGAAACCGATGGTCCTGGGTTCGAATCCCAGTCAGGCCATTTATTTGTGTGATGTGATGAGGACAGATATTTGTTCATAAGTCATGGGTGTTTTCTATTTATAAGTAATAAGTATATATCTATTATAAATATCGTCGTCTAGTACCTAGTACCTACAACACAAGCCTTACTGAACTTACCGTAGGACTAGGTCGATTTGTGTAAGATTGTCCCGAAATATTGATTTATTTATTGATTTAATTTAATGAAGGCCATAAACTGCCACTTAATTTTTCGGGGTATATTACAAATTCGAAATACATTATTTGAACTTAATTTGCTATCTCTTTCTATTCTTTAAGAAAACAGAAAGTGACAGGAATAGACGTTCAAATTTCATTTTCGCACAAGTCACAAATTGATCAAATATTATAATTTTCAAATGTGTACATATTTTGAAAATGAAAAATATTTAAACAAAATATTAAGTAACTAAGCCAGTGCAGTTGCAGATAAAACTCATAAATGAATGTGATTAACTTTATTTGATGTTAACTTTTGTACAATATTTCATTCTATATTTATTTATTTTTTATTTAACTTGATGTACATATGTATATTTATCCGGGTAGAATCTTGCAACTCAATATTGACCTTTTGATCTTTAACCGATTGAGCTGAAATTTAGCACACTTATGTAAGTTCGGTTACATTGCAATATTATGGTACCACTGATCTGATCTGATGCTGGAGCCAGAAGGTAGCAAAAGCAACTCCTAAAATACACAAGGTAAACCATTAGAATCCTTTCGATGAGTAGATGACAATTGTGCAAAAAAGTACAGTCGACAATAATAACTTGTAACAAATATGACATTTATGGCAGAAACTTATTTAACCTTTAATATGTTCTCACTAATAAGGTGAAAAGTTGTATGTGTCACACGAAACTTATTTTACATCTCGTGTTTTGGAGTCTTTCGCTCACTCGGGACTCAAAATAAACACTCGCAAGAAAAAATAACTTTCCTCTCTTGTTGCACAAATAACTATTGTGTTGAAAAACGTCTGAGTAAAAAGTGTAACTTTCTTAAGATAGGAATCGATCATTATCGATACCCCCTATACTACTAGTTCCATAAACAATATTGTATTGTGAAGTTACTCGGAATATTTGTTTTCTCAAGTTATGTCCGCATTTAATCATAGTAAGAATGTTGCCACAATATTTTAATAAAATTTATATGACAGTTTACACAAATGACCAGGAAATGAAATGTCGGCCTACTTACGTATTTCGTTTTAGGAAATTCTATAAATATAAGTCAAGTATACATATGGGAGTATACTTTATTCTATTTGCATACAGTTTTTAAATCCTCGCCTTTGTTTGCACACAATGACACATCAGGCCATTAGCATTGTTGCCCCAACACCAACAATCCAGCCTCGACAACAATATAAAATCGACCTCGCTTAAACATCGAAAAAGTGATGAACTAAGCATACTGTTGAATGAAGTCAATAGGTTATTTTATTCATTTTGTTTTTTTGCTAAGTAGCTTTGCCGTCTCAATAAATACGTCTCATTTTAATGTACCTATTCAGATATATTTATTTAACAATATTTCAAAATACAGCATTAAACAAATAAAAGCCTATCGGAGGCCGAAGCCAAATTTAAACCCCAATTTAAATTTATTATTTGATTTGTTCTGAGTTGCTTAAATGGTGGGTTAGGCATATGGCACTATTTCACCATCTGAATCCCCGAGTATTCTTAAAGGAGGTGCTAGCACGGCTGGGCCTAAATATAAAGGCAAAATAAACTACTTACTGCCTTTTTAGGGTTCCGTAGTCAACTAGGAACCCTTATAGTTTCGCCATGTCTGTCCGTCCGTCCGTCCGTCCGCGGATAATCTCAGTGACCGTTAGCACTACAAAGCTGAAATCTGGTAGTAATATGTATATGAATCACGCCGACAAAGTGCAAAAATAAAAAGTGGAATAAAATGTTTTCTTAGGGTACCCCCCCTATACGTAAAGTGGGGAGTGATTTTTTTTTTCATTCTAATCCTAACGTGTGATATATTGTTGGATAGGTATTTAAAAATGAATAGGGGTTTACTAACATGATTTTTTGATAATGTCAATGTTTTCGGAAATAATCGCTCCAGAAGTAAAAAAAAGTGCGTCCCCCCCCCTCTAACTTTTGAACCACAAGTTTCAAAAATATGAAAAAAATCTCAAAAGTAGAACTTTACATAAACTCTCTAGGAAAATTATTTTGAACTTGATAGATTCAATAGTTTTTGAAAAAAATCTATATATATAAAAATGAACCCCTATTTCTCTTGGTCACGCTATAACTTGCGAACGGCTTTACCGATTTGGCTAATTTTGGTCTTGAAATATTTGTTGTAGCTCAGGGAAGGTTTAAACGGTGAGAAATTATGAAAGGAGATCGAGTAATATACTAAAAAAACGAAAATATTGTTCCCCCATACAAACTTATCAACTCGAAAAAACTGTAAGTGCCGCAGGATTTCATACATCTTACGCGTTTTTGGTTGGAGAAAGACGGAAGCGCCCCAGGATTGCATATATCTTAGGCTTTTTTGCGAGCAAAATAGGTACTTTATATTATTCCAGCATTAAAGTCGTTAAGGCGATAGTTTCTTACAAATTGTTAATAAATTAGCCCTTATTCCCTAAGATATGGCTGTCAAAATCTCTATTGAATGACAAGACACACTTCCTCACTTCAGGTACAGGTCGATTCACGAGAGTTGGCACGAATGGATTGAACGAAACTTTCATTGTATGAGTGACACTTGTATCGGTATACAATCGAGCCACTATTTTATTGGTTAATGTGACACACACATAGACATTTTCATTCAGTCATTCATTCCATTCGTGCCAACTCTCGTGAATCGATCTGTACCGCGAAGATCGAAGTTCGTATATGTCGAGCATTTCTCTTTTACTCCAATTGAGGCGTGAAGAGTGACAGAGACAATCGTCCGAAATTTACGAATATGGTTGTTCGCGGTAGCGCCGCCGTTTTATGTATAATTTCGCGTTTAGTTTTAACCGTATAAATAAGAATCTGCACTAATATTCATCGCCCAATGCGACCATCCCCTCCGTTGTCTTACTACTTCAGATGGGTACTAAGTGTTAGTGAAGTAGTAAGACAAATACGAACATTTCCGAGAAAATACGATAGGAAAGGATTATTCACTACATCTGAGCCCCGAGTGTATGTTTTTAACGTAACGAAAAGTCACCATCGCGCACATTTTTTACGTCAAAAGAAACTTACACTAGAGCCTCTGTACTTTAAGCTCGCGCGCATAGTTTACTTAATTTGCCGATAGATGTCGCTGTAGGTGGAACGCTCATACCCTACATGGCGGTTTTAAGATTATTTCTCAATAATGGGGTCGGAGCATACATGCCCATACATTAGGTTTAAACTGACTGACTGACTTCAAATGACGCTGGCTGGTTATCACTCCATGTGCCTTCTTACTACTCGTGGTGGGACTGAAATTGACAACATTTTTTCGAATTTTCCATGTATAGTGGGGATTTATAATTCTTTCTTTATTTGTCAGCGTCCTTTGTGGGCCCGTTTTTAGGATTCTGTGCTTAATATTAATATGTCAACAACAATGTATCAAATAGCCCATTTTTAACTCTTAAGTGGGAACACTTACTGTGACGAACGAAAAACTACGGAACCCTACACTGAGCGTGGCCCGACACGCTCTTGGTCGGTTTTTTAGATTTAATAACTAGTTAAAGTAAATAAAGATTTGTTATTTCGAATTTCAACAACTAACTGTTTATTATAGTCTACTTCACAAACCAAAGTGAGGCTGCAAAGGATTAGTAGGAAAAATGCGTAAAGCTTTGAAATAATTTACGTTGTGAGCCGCTCCGCTGCCGGCCGAAACGCTTACTGCAGTATGTATCGCTCTATTCGGTCAAAAAGGTTCTAAACAAGTACGGTACGAGTACGCGCCTTGTTATAGTACCTTGCCTGAATATTAGGCTAATAACAGTAATAACTCATAGCTTTAAGCTTAAGCAAATATACTGACAGCACAGAAGCTAAGACATCCGAGATAAATAGTACTCGCTGCCAAGGACCTAGTTTAATCCCCTGGGGAGTAGTCTAAGAGAAACATGGACACAAATCGCTATCTTTATGACTAACTTCGAAACTTACTGTCTTCAGGATTTAACAAATTCAGCTTTACCAGCTGCATCGCTTATCTGGTACCTTTGTCGGTGAAATAGTTATTTTAACATCGAATTAAATGAAGTTAAATTATATTTTAAATTTCATCTATCAACGTTTATTTAATGAACAAACATCTGCGTACCCGCTTGCTGTATAAATTAAACTTCGTAAACAACTGTTTCGCTTTTACAAAAACTCAAACAAAACTGCCATCAAAGAATGGAAGCGATATACTTAATTGTTTAACTTAGATTTGAATTTTACTGGAATAATATAAATGCTACTGTATGTAATTTGTGTACTAGTGGTAAATTGAAGTAAGTGGACTGTGTGTTATATTTTTGATGTGTTTACATTTGGACTGTAACTGTATAGATCGCGCGTGAATTTGTTATTCGAAAGTACGTCGTAATCTGTTAATTAATATGAATATCTAACCCTCGATACTGTTTTCAATTAATGCAATTGTATTACTGGCCAGGCCCCTATTTCACCACAGCGACAATTGTCACGATTCCCGACATGTAAATTTCTGATGTTGCAGGTGTCCACTGGCTACATTGACCGCTTACCATCGGATGGGACGTGTGCTTTTTTGCCACCAACACAGTTAGTTTTATTAAAATACCGTTTTTTGTTATTATATCATCAATATGGCTTTTAACAATTGTCACGAGAAATACGACAATTGTCGCGAAATCCCGACAGAGGACTAATCACATGTCGAAAAAAATCGAAATTTCTTCTGAGGATCATGACAATTGTCAAGAGCTCTTCACCAAACGACTACCTATCTATTGATGATATAATAAATAATAACGGTATTTTATTGAAGCTAACGTGTTGGTGGCAAACAAGCACACGTCCCACCCGATGGTAAGCAGTCAATGTAACCAATGGACACCTGCAACGTCAGAAATTTACATATGTCGGGAATCGTGACAATTGTCACTGTGGTGAAATAGGGGCCTGGTTCCAACGAGAATTTAGTTATGTTTCAGGAATTCATAAAGTAATATCATATTGTAAGGAAAATACCAGTGTATTTTTCGATGAATCTGACCCACAAAAGAACCGGCGATACTCCAATGTTTATTCAAGTTTAAAAGCGCTGCAACGTGAAAACGCTGCAATATCTATTTTTAGATTGCTATCGGATCTTAATTTGAGCCTAGCTAGTATAATTTAGTCGCATTTAGTAGTATTCGTCTAGAATAACCATTGTAAATATTGCTAACTTGTTGACTGACTCCTTTCGGGTAGATTATTTTATTAAAGTTTCGATAACGCTTTTGCGATAATGTTCGGATTCACGCGTTTGTGCTTTATACTTTTCCAGCTTGGTAATTGCAATTATGTGAGTGTTTTTATGTAAAGTGAATAAAGATAGTGAAAAATTCCTAACACGAACGAAACTACTGTAGTGACTTCCTTCCGATATACATCGTTATCGCGGGGCAAGACAAGAACGATTTGACAGTACTTGAAGATGAGATTATGACACATGTGGGCGGTTCGGGCGCAAATTAATATGGACGACTTTGTCACTATATTACTTTGTCGTTTGACACAAAAAAATAAGTTCCATATCAATTCATATGACCCGGGTATGCCCTTAAACTACGTCCAACAATGAGAGGTAGGGCACAGCGATGACCATCACGCTTGAATCTGGGGCAGCCCAACTTGGGAAGTACCTCCTCCTTACAGAAGACCACAGCCATAATAGCACTGCTACCTTTCAGGTATGCAGTGTTGTGTTCCTGATGGTGAGTAAGGTTCCCAGAGCTCCAACCCCCCTTAAAGGCCGGCAACGCGCTTGTGACTCCCCTGGTGTTTGGCGACGGTAATTGCTTACCACCAGGCAATCCGTCTGCTAATTTGGCACCTATGTCAAAAAAAAAAAATGTCAGTCATTTAATAGTACAGTCAGCGTCATATAGTTGGTAGCATCCAAAGTACTCAAAAAGTTCGGTACACCATAGAATTAGTATGGTGTACCGAACTATTTGAGTACTTTGAATGCTACGAACTATATGACGCTGACTGTACATTCATTGACGAAAATAATTTCTCACTATAATATGAACTAACCAACATTTGTTTTATAGTCACTTTTTCGCAAATGGTGTAGTAAGACTTGGTGTAAATATAAATAAACTTAGACATAAATATAAATACAACTTAGTTATTATTTTTAATATACTTTATTTTATTTTTAAGTTATTTATAACCAAGTATACTTTATCGTTATTTTTAATTACTTATTCTATGTACATATTATTTTTTACTTATACATAAATATAAATAAAACGTTGATGACCTAATTAATTGATGGTTATACTTACATAATAAAAATCCTAAAATGTAAGTCATCTTATCTTATCATAGTAATCGTGTCATGTGTATAGACTTAGCGCGCGTCAACGAATGATCCAGAAGTGATAAGCTATCTTGAAGTTTAATTGCTCATAATTTTAACCATTAAAAATGCAGTATCCCCGGGTTTTGATTCCCTGTTAATATAATCTAGCTGCAACTCGTGAGATTCCGTGCTCCGTCATTAAAACTAATTTTGATCGTAACACGATTCAATACCTCTTAATGTACAAAGCGTGTTATTAGGAGATTCTAACATTTGTGCTTTGTACTTGAGGATATTGCTTCTATGCAAAAACCGTACGGCACAGCACTCACTCACACCGCATCTCCGCGCCGGGTACAGCGGCGCTACCGCAAAACACGATATTCGTAAATTTCGGACGATTGTATCTGTCACTCTTATGATGCCTTAATTGGAGTAAAAGAGAAAGATGCTTGAAATATACGAACTTCGATGTTCGCGGTACCGGCTTAGTGAGCTACGTTGTACCGTGTATACCGAATATACTGATCTCTTTGTTTAGAAATAAGTATAAATAGAAATGTACCTAATGTCTTCTTCGCCGTTTTCTTAAGTTTTACTAAAAAAACCAAACGGATTATTTCACCTCGGTGTCATAAATTACTTCTGCATCCATTATCCAACTACGTATAGGTACGTAAAGTCAGCATCAATAGTATTAGAGTTTGAAACAACGCGCACAAAAAGTATCTTATCATTCTAAAATTTATTACTAAATCAGTCACAACTCTGCAGTCTGCACATTAAATGTGAGAATAACATTTACTCCTTACAACCAAATGTAGAGCTGTTGTTGCCAAAAAAATATACAATTGCAGATACTTTTGGTGCGCTGTCTCATATGAAACTACTAACGTTGAGTGTACAAGGATGTTTCCTCAACTCGATCTTCATATATTAAGGAAAGCCAAGGAGTAAAATAAAAGCGGCGCATCATGCATCGAATGGTTGCGCGGTTTCGCACCTCCGTCACCACACGCGATATTAGTTATACACTTATAACTCGGCATCAGATATATCGGGACTGTGGAGGTGGTCACAAATATCGGAACAACGCCTCTATTGTCAATGCGATAAAGTGCGTGTTCAGATCTTTGTGACTGCCTCCACAGCTCAGATATATCTGATGGCGACTGTACATCACCATTGACATCGGAACCTATTTAGATCTATGTTAGTTTGAGTTTAATTTTGTTTTTTGTACACATATTAACTAAAGACTATAGAACGGGTCTATCTCAAATTAAATTAAACTAACCTAAACTAATGTATATTTTGTAACAGCTCATTTTAACGTTAAACAACAAACGAATTTTGATTTCTGAAAGGTTGTAGTTTTGTGATAAAAGTTTTACCGCAAATTCATAATAGACTAAACTGACATTAGGAAAATTAGGGACATTATGTAGCAAAAGTAAAGATTTTTTTTTATATCAGAGATTTAATTAACAAAATGTGTTTTAATTTAATCTCATAACAGACATAATCACTCGATACTATACTTACACGTGTTGAGCATTGACTGCGGCTAACTAGGGCAGCTTTGCTGCAGTCAATCAACAGCACGTAAAAATAAACAAATTCTTACTTCTTACGTGTTAATAACTTTACTTCCTCTTTCCTCGATTTTTATTAGAAATAGCTTGTTTATAAGTTCATTATATGTTAATACGAGACTTTGTTAACACAAATCCACTTATGTAAATGGATAGCTGTCGAAAGCTTCGTCGCATTACGACATGTGTCCGCAGAACCAAAAACATTATAGATGTACATAATACTGTATATGTATTCCTACATATACAGTTTTCTGAAATAAGTACATAATTCGATCGAATTTATTGGCATTAAAAGTGTTTATGCTGTACAATCCAACAGTAAGCTTACTACTTCTACCGATAATTACCTACAACGTGTGTATAGAATATATTAAGTTCGACACTTCCGTCCACTGTCCAAATCCATACTTCACACGATTTTAAAACCATGTTTTAAGCCGTGCGACCATTTGCGCCCGGGTTAAACGTGTATGCTCATTATAAGTGTAATGTAACCCTCGCCATACAGCATTGGATAATCCTTTATCTCTGTTTTTGGGATGTAAACACAATAAAGGCTGTAGTGTCCGTATTCCGGGTCATTGTTGTATTTTATTTATTTAATGTATACATTATAAATAGATGACATATACTTAAGAAAGTCCTGCCTCTGGCGTCTGAGGCAGGATTCGAACCCGGATCTACAGCTGTCGCAGGCGCTGTCGCTTTAACCAATTGGGCCACTCTCGGCTTCCGAACGCAGCGGAACCCTTTTAATTATGTGGTATTTAATTCTCTTAAGTATATGTTATATATATTTTCAACTTATAATTTTTATAGTAGTGTTACTACTTAAAAATCCAAACAAATCACAATATTTTCATTTGTTCTTATTAGTTTTAATGCATGGTAAATACAAATAATGAACAAGGGCGAGTAATGTTGCTAAACACAAACCATTCTTTAGGAGCAGTGAGAAAATTCATATTTACCTTTTCGAAAATTAGTGACCCGGAAAGTTTAGGCTAAAGGTTTAAAACGCAGCGGCGCTACCTCAAAAAACGATGTTCGTAAATTTCGGACGATTGTCTCTGTCACTCTCACGAGGCCATAATCGGAGTGAAAGAGAAATATAGTAACTTCGATGTTGGCGGTACCAGGCCAGGGATTCTTATACTACTAATGACCCGGCTAACACTACGGTTTCGGTCGCAAACAAACGGATTAGCGAGATTTACAACGTGCCAAAATCTTAGCAGTCCCTATGGAGTTGACCTTTTTCGATAGATGAGGGTCAATCTTTTAAGTCGTTCAAGCTACCTATACATTACAATCAGCCACATGCCAGAGGTGAGACGACGCAATGAATAGGCGGTGTCAAAGTTCGTTAAAAGAAGAATACACTGTGGTAAGAACTTGTGACTTCGTTTATCGCATTTCTCGGTATGACTTCGATTGTTTCCCGGTTGCCTCGTTTTGTTAACCTTGTTAGTTTTCACTTTAATACTAGGATGTGAGATAGAAATCGAATCATTGTTAAAGTTCAATCACAACATACTCGTAACCATACCTAACTGTTAACTATTGTTGTTATAACAATTCTCACACTCAGGAGTACACTTTTACACAAGAATTTAGTTTTACATTGATTCGTTCCTCGTTTCACGATCGAGGTGAACAGATGTATGTACGAAGTGTATTTATTTTTATTCACCTATTTAAGAGCCTATTTTTCACTGAGATGACTAATTAATTATAGGTATTATCATAATTATTTATTACAATCTATATTACCTGTTAACAACATATAAATGTAACAAATACTTTATTTTCAATGAAAAGTACTATAATTACAATATTATAATAACTACTTACTACATTAAATCTAATAAAGACCCTGGAGGCATTGTACCAAGGATGCTGGCGGAATTTCCTCGTTGGATCGTAATGCTGATACGTTGTGCGAGGAAGCCGCCAGCTCTTCGGTCACCAGTTTCGTCAACCAGACGCTTCGCGAGTTCTGCACAAAATAGTTTTTTGTCTATTGTAAACAGCCTAAAATATATGATGTCAACATTTAAAAACTTGAAACTTAACGAATATTAGAACAAGGCCATACAATCGCTACAAACCAAATAGCTACTGCTATTAGCAGCCTATTTGAAAATAGAAACCGTTGTTCCCAAAATGACTCCGGCCAGCCACGATAAATGGTTCTGTGTCGTAACAAGTTCGGTGGGACCGACGGCCCGTGCTCCGATTGAAAGATAAAATCGGTCAGCGCATTAAACACGCCTCCTTGATATTCGACTGCGGGTCCGAATAGCATGACGTGTCCTAAGTGATCGTCTTTTTCACTTTCTGCCGTTACTGAGTCATCTCAAATGTATTTAGGACGTTTGCAACAACATCCCGTTCCATTGGTAATTAACGTTAATAAAGAAGTATGCGTTTGCTCCTGTTGAGAACACTTACTTTTTAAATAGGTACTTATACAGGACTTGCCATAATTTGTCTTTTGCTTTGAGTTGAACAGTATATTTAAATCTTTGAGCCTACGTTTAAGAAATAAAAGTATTCATGAAGCAATTTTAGAACAATGGCATGGAATTATTTTACTTTTGAGTTTTGGTGCGTGACTCGTTTACATTGAGGGATATTAAAGAATCTAGTCATACGACAGTGTGTCCGGCCGTCCGGCCAAGCTTAATCTTTGGCTATGCCATATTTTATTAAGTATGGAATGGCCATGAAGTCTTCCTAGACTTAATGATATAAGCAACAATTAAATACCCTTTTATTTACTTCATTGTTTTTTTTTTTTATTGGCAGCTTAACAGTAAATACTGTCGTAGAATATGATGCCGGCGGTCGATGAAGTTGAAGTAAACAAGATCAAACCATTATTGGCCAATATCTATCGACAGTCATTACATTATATCTTACTTTTACGGCCGCTTCCCTTAGAGAGCCCGTTCATTTATTATTCAACTCACTATCTAATCGATTTTATATCTTCAAACTATAATTTTTAAAGTGCTTCCTACCCTTCATCCATTACATTCACTTACATATAACTTTTTTATTAATAGAATAGTTTCTGCGTAGTTTACACAATGTAGGTATCTTCTATCACCTATCTTTCACATCCTACAAGATAATTTTGGACGTTAAAAATAGAAGTGTTAATCTAGGTTGTAACTTAACACCAACACAACAATCTGAATAAGTACTTCACAATTTGTTGAAAATTATGCAATCGTTTCTGTTGTCAGTGTCTGTATCGGACCAAATACAAAAGAGTAAAAAGGAACCAAGTGTTATGGTTTATTCCCATTTTAGAAGTTGAATATTTTTTCTTTTTTTAAATATATGGGTGATTTTCTATTCTTACAATTTTTTTATAAAGACTACATATAATAAATTATTACTGTAATTAAATTAGATGTTAAGAAAATCATTCAATCACATAGACAAGTAAGATTTGAAAAAGTTGTGTATATTATTGTTTCAGTGCAAATGCAACCACCACGATTCACCATGCAGCCATCATCCTCAAATAGCATAGTCAGAGAAGGCACAACTAAAATATTGCAGTGTTCAGCACATGGTAAGAGATATATTGATTTTTGTACTCCTAATATAATATTGACTAGGATATCACAAGAGACCGAAATGCGGCAGCTTTATAACTTAATAAATCAACGAGGAAATGCTGCCAATGTCTTCGATACTATGCCGCACAAGCCATTTTTAGGTTTACTTTAATGGATGTATTTAAATTCGAAATAACTCTCACCATAAAAAAATGGTTTTAGTTCTTTCGTTATATTTGTATGGTTGTATGTCATACTAAGGCGGAATACTGTACGTTCCGCAGGACTGGATAACCTAAATGTTTAACTACGATGTCTCATAACTCGACGTTTATTGCGTTTGCGTGTTACAGGGATCCCTCAACCTGTGTACAGATGGCTGAAAAACGGTACACCACTAGGGGAATATTCATCAGAGCTTTTTTATAAAATACTCAACACCCAGCGAGACGATGCAGGAGCATATCAGTGCATCGCCAAAAACGACGTTGGCGCCATATTTAGCGAAAAAAACAATATCGTCGTTGCGTGTAAGCTTACTAAACAGATTAATTTTTATAAGTAGCCATTTACTTGAAGACTTCGTGAGTTGGTAGAATAATAAAATAATTTATTTAAGGGTAATACGTAGGTATAGGTACTCCATTATACAAAGTAGTTGACTTGTATTAAAGTAATGGGAAAACTTTCACAGTAGCTTTAAGTTTAAGTACCTTGCTCTTAAGTAATACTCTACTTCTGATGGAAGAGTAGTAAAATAAAACCAGGTGCTCCGTGTTATTATCGCGCTTATGAATTCAATCCTTTGGCATTTGCAGATATGGGAGTATTCGGTAACATTGAACAGGATGTAGTAGTTGTTGAATCTGGCAGAGCTGCAATACTTGATTTTCCTGTCATTGAATCTGAACCACCTCCTTCTGTGGTATGGCAAGATCAAAATGGTGCCCTTCGTTACGATCAAAAATATGCCTTAACTCGTGACCATCAACTTGTTATTCTATCAGCTACTAATGAGGACGAAAGACCATACAGGTTGGTTTAACAACGGCCTTTAATTTATTTATTTAACCTTTATTTCACAAAAGCAAATCTCATAGTACAAAAGGCGGATTGAATGCTATAAAGCATTCTCTACCAGTCAACTCACTACAAATTAGTGTTCTTAGCATGCAAGGTAACATAGAATATAGGCAACTAGGTAACAAAGTACAAATAATCATTTCAGAGTTCGAGCGATAAACACGCAACTGGGAAAAGTAGAGAACAGCCCCTATATAAAATTAACTGTATATGGAGATGACGATAAGGAAATAGCGCCAGAAATTATAATCAAACCACAAGACACCAAAATAACTAAAGGCCAAGAAATTGTAAATCTATATTGCATAGCTAATGCCAGGCCTCTACATGAGTTGGAAACACTGTGGTTTAAAGATGGCATTTTAATAGATTTGGCCGGCGTCACTTATGATTTACAGGACCAATGGAACAGAACCTTAAGCTTAATTTCAGCTAATTTAAGTCATACAGGTCACTACACGTGTCAAGCGCGTTTAAAAACGGGAGGTTTCGCAACCGTCACGGCTTCAGCCGCCGTCACTGTAATTGAGAAGCCGGTGTTTACGACCGCTTTAAAATCCGAAACTTTTGGGGAATTTGGTAGTACCATAGTATTAGAATGTAACGTGCAAGGTATACCTTTGCCGGGTATTACCTGGTACAAAGATTCGAGAAAAATATGGAGCGTCGGTGCAGATGCCGGTGAACCGGATAACTCTGACGTGGACGATGGGGGAGGACGCTACCGTGTCGAGGTAGACCGCTCCCTCGTCATCAGCGATTTAAAAATGGACGATATGGGTATCTTTCAGTGCATCGCAAGCAATGAAGCTGGAGAGTCATCCATATATACTTGGTTAAAAATTAAAAGTAAGTTTCAAACCTTCGCTTGTTTATAGTCGTTTATGGATTAAACAACACTAACCATTGACTGTCGTACAGCTAAACAACACATTCGCGTACAGCGCAGTCAGATGAAGTTAATAAGAGTGAGGACTGCGGATAAAAAGGCAAAAACGTTCAAATTCGATACTGGCAGTAAGATATTGATTGTAGTCATACCGCACATTCTTCATGCAACAATGTTTTTTTGCTGCACAAGTGTGAACGCTATTTTTTACAATTTTATCCTCGGTTACGGTGCAAGTGTTAGTTGTTTTACACTTGTTTCATTTTACGTTTCATATAAAAAGCTTTTGTAGGTAGATGTTCAATCTGATTTTGCATGATATCACTTACCTTTCTCGGCAGAGACCATTGTATTGAGTTACATTAAAACTTTGTAACCACTGTTATTCTTTCTTTTTGTGCGGTACATAAAACACTCCCCTACCTACTTAATGATGCCTAATGTCATTTATTATTTAACATTATTAATTCAATGATAATAGCCACATACAGTCGCCATCAGATATATCGGAGCTGTGGAGGTGGCCAAAAATATCTGAACAACGCCTCTAATGACAAGGCGATAAAGTGCATGTTCAGATATTTGTGACCACCTCCACAGCTCCGATATATCTGATGGCGACTGTACAACAGACAGTACAATTAGTTCTCACTGTCATTTATTATATATATTTTTGTACGTTGTTCCACAATATGACTTGTCTATTATACATACCTACTTTCCCTATATTTTTACAAGTTTTCAATAGTTTTTTACAATGTGCATGTTCGATCTTAAGTCATAACGATTTTGTGAGATAGCTACTAACTGTAGGTAATAAGTGTGAAGAATTATATGAGCGGGTTGTTTTGTTATTTTGAATGTTATATAAAATATTTTCACCAAACCCAAAGAAGGAATTATCATAAGATAAAAGGTTTATATTGCCATACTAATTACATACTGATCATGGAATAAACTACCATCATCTGAGATTCTTGCACGTATATCTTTTTACTGTATATCTTCATACACTAAATGGAAAATTCACGGCCGTTTAGGAACAAACATCTAGCAATTCTTAGGGCCTGTACACAAAACTGCGATGCGATGCGAATTCGCCATATGAGGCCATAGGAGGTTTTTGCGATGCGACGTCGCATTGCAGTTTTGAGAACAGGCCCTTAGGGTGCGTTTCCACCAGAGCTATGCTGTGCTACTTTTCCACACAAATCGGCCTAGCTATGCTATGAAGCCATGTGTTATTTTTTATATAAACGTAACGCAGCATATCTCTGGTGAAAATGCACGCTTATGTAGGTGTGCATATTTTGAAAAGTGCGGATATACTCGTATATATTTATAAAAAGTTCAATATATACTGCGGGGCATAACCTGTAAAAGTAATATTAACAAATTTTCATTACAGCCGTCTCAACTCGCCGCGCCCGTAACGTGATGCTTCAGGCCTATAATAATTTAAATTGTTCCGTGCATGGTTGAGATAAACTTTTTAACTTTCTCAGTAGTTTTTACCAAAATGTTAAGTAGCGAATAAACCAACCCGCTCTTCTAGTTGTATGTAATCGTATATGGCTAGCGTGCGTTTAACCCTGCCTGTGGCTTGTAGCGTCCCCGCCAGTAATGCAGACCCCGCCAGCCAACCTTACCGTACTGGACGGCAAAGACGCCACCATCGCGTGCCGGGCCATAGGCGCGCCCACTCCCAACGTTACCTGGTACTTCAACGGTTAGTATGGCTTTATCAAACTGTTATTGCCGCGAGAGAGTACAGTGTGCTAACAAGTATGGTTTATAATTGTAATAAAGTTCGTTCAGATATCTTACGCCGTAGCATAATAACACTAAATAATCAATTAATAATAACTACCAAGAGAGCTTGATGGTTATGAAGTTTGTAATTTGATTTATATTCATATAAAATAGCCTAAGTTACCCAAAGAATGAGAGACGACGCGTAAGCCGAAACTTTTCAAGGCAGAAACATTGAATTCCTTCCTTACCAATTCTGTTAAAATAAAGCTAAGAAATAAATATTTAAAGATTTAAGGTACTTACTAAAATATATCTCATATTACTCATATATTTGGCCCCGTGCCCTGTCTTTTTTAATTATAAGTAACTAATGTTACTTATAATATTACCACCATGTTTAACTACATATTGTTGCTACTTGTAACTTGTAAGCTCTAAAGCTTACAAGTATGATGACATTTTGATTTTAATTGTTTGCATATGCAATGCATTGCGTGGAAGAGCGTTTGCCGCAGATAAAAAATTCTGCGATGTTAATTAACTGCTAAACTGATACTGTTAAATAGGTACTTGACAACAGTAGGCACAAAAGGGCCTAAAAGTATAAATTATACTAAAAGTTAAATCTTAATCTCATTTAGTGAAATGTAATTTCTTTTGAGATAATGAATATTCTTTAACCACAAAACGTATAAGTAACGTTTACGTGAAAACAATTTCGCAATACTTTACGCACACATCACCAAAACCGGTGTCAAATAAAAAAATGGATGTTTTTGCCACCATTATAGCCTTCAGAACTGAAGAATACCGAATAGTTATTGTAGAGACAGGTGCCTTTGTTTTTCTTTAACTTAAGAATTCTATTAAACTTTTGCAGACTGCACATACACTAAAAGTGTAATAAGAACCTTTAGACACAGACACTACACATCTAATAAAGTCTGCACCTTCAAAGTGCGCACATCAATATGAATTATTAATTCCAGACTCCCTGATTATAAATCTGTCAGCGAGATTGCAAGCGTTAGAGCAAGGAGACCTGCTCATTACTAGCACGACTACGGCTGACACCGGTAAATATACCTGCGTGCGTGCAAATGATGCCGGCAATGTTTCCGGGGAAGCCTACTTAACTGTACTAGGTAATATATTATCTTAATTATAACACGTTTTCATGTATTTTTTATTATTCTGTCTACATTTTCCCGTTCAGAAATCATTCAGAAAAATACATAACAGATGAAAAAAAAAATATTTAAGCTATCGATACATACTGTGATTACCATGTCGTATCGATATACATACACAATCCCTTTGTGCACTTGATAGATATTGATGGAGACGTTACGCCTGAGCCACGAAACACACGTTCGACTCTCGTCCAATGTATAGCAGAGAACGACTGCCATGGACGGTTTCATTGGTCGAGCGACGGGCGTGAGTTCTATGGCTCTCGAAATAACCTCCAGGACATAGAGGGCTTCACGCCACTGCGATACTTGATAAAAGGAGAAACTTCTGATTTATACGTACATATTCCAAAAGCAATTTTATTTCTTTACTAAGTAGAAACGTCTGTAACATAAGAATTCCGAAATGAATTATTTTACTTTAACTAATTGTGGTCTCAAATGAGGTCTAACCAGGCCATATTTTAAGTGATAGAGCTACAATAACTGACGTTACAAATATGATATATATGTATTCACCGTATCATTCACCGTGTAACATCTATACGTATTTTATTACCTAATCATAATCAATATTATATGTACATGACAATTAAGGATCGGTATAAAACTGTTAATGAAAAGCTAGCTTACCTACAGAATGTCTACGTCGTCTCATTTGAGTTGACATTGTTTACTTTCACACTACATGCATATTTTATTTCAGTGAGAACGCAGATAATTGCACCCCCTGTAGACACACGCGTTTTGCTCGGCCACACGGCTACTCTGCAGTGCAAGGTTTCAAATGACCCCAACGTGAAATACAATATCGACTGGTTCCATAATAATCAGTAAGTTACACATAAAGCCAACAATCAGAATTGTACATTATTAGAATAAATAAGTTTAGTGTTATTAGTTAGTAATAGCTTTTTTTGTGAGAAACATTGAAAAAGCAGTAAAAACAGTTAGTTTCTTGAAATAAATATTCATGTTTTTATAATTTGACAATACCATGTTAAACTTTATGATTCCTTTATTTATCTATTAACTAATTGAGATTTTTTGTGTGCAGGCCTATGACAGCCGGTTCCCGGGTGTGGGTCGCGGCAGATGGCTCCCTGCAAGTGCAAGCCGTGCGCGCCAGTGACGCGGGCGAGTACTCGTGCATCGTGACGTCACCCGGCGGAAACCATACGCGGAAAGCTGTGTTATCCGTTATTGAACTACCCTTCGCGCCGACTAATGTCAGGGCTGTCAGATTAGATGAAACGCCGCAGAGGGCTATTAATGTTTCTTGGACGCCGGGTTTTGATGGCAATTCGCCTATACAGAAGTTCATTGTGCAGAGGCGTGTTGTGCCGGAATTCGGTAAGTGATTCTAAAGAAAGTGTTACTCCTTTATAGTGACTTAAACTCGTTTTTGAACTGCCTTTTGGAAAAAAATATGTCAGAGCAATTAGATGCAAATGCAACGCAAGCAGAGGATATTAATATTTAAGGGTTACGCTGGGAAATCACCAGCCCAGAAGTTTATTGACCAGAATTGTGTTGGGAGCAATTATGTGTCAGTTCCAACTGTAGAACTAATAAGGTAGTTCACAAAATTAGCTTCTGTCCATCCAGCCAGACATGCGGTTTATGCAATTCGTCTTCACGGTGGTCCACAGGTCCTACTCCAGATCCACTGTTAAACTGGGTAACTGAACCGACAAACGTATCGGCAAACCAACGCTGGATACTCCTGACCAGTCTGAAAGCAGCCACTTCGTACCAATTCAGAGTTTCAGCCGTCAATACTGTGGGCGAAGGCCCCGCCTCAGACCCCACGGATGTTCTGACTTTACCACAAGAAGGTAAGATTACTATTAAGAATTAATTATGTGGGACAAATCATAAAAGTTTTGATGTTAAATTTGGGATACATGTTTCACTTAAAAAATCCGCTTTGTTCAAGTAACACAGACTTATAAACGGAAAAGCTAGTTTTTCAAATAAGGAGTCATTTACAAGCACTAAATAAATCATTATTGTCACACTTTTGGTTGGTCATTGGCATTAAATTGGCACTACATGTCCTAAATATTGGCTGTAAGCGAAGTGCAAAGTGGTGAGGGTTATAAACCAATTATTTCACTCATTCTAAGATTAACTTTCATAACTTTAAGTTTTCATACTAATTAGAATCTATCAATTGACCAATGTATCCAGTAGCCGTCAGGGGGGGCACTTCTGCTACGCCCATACCCAATAATGACATTTTCTAAAATGACTACTAAAGCTCCTAAATTTGATATGGTTTCCATTTACACCTCTACAATAAACTGTTCTCTTTGTAATCAAGCTGCTAACGACCTTATATGCTGTCAAGGTATGCAGAAAGAATTGAAAACGATATGTTTATAGGTTTATTATTGTGTATGTTATCTATGTATTCAGTTGAATTCAAAAGAACCGCTGTTAGTTTTGTGAATGCGTCCATTTTATGAGCTACGTTTTCAGTTAATTAAGTATACATTTAGGTTCCAGCATTAGCATGATGAATTAAATCTTGCATTGTCATTGCATTACTTAGTTTTGCCTTTTGCAAGCACGTTTAGAACAATCATTTATCTTTGGCCTAACACTTACACTAATTTGCATGTTTATCTGATATGCATTACATTGTTTAGAATGAACTTTTTCCCATGAATTGTGCATTGTGGTTCTAACAGAGAGCTTCCGAAGTCCGTCTTCTTTAATTATATTTAACCCCATTTTAAGCATGCTTGTTTTGAAATGGCGTATTTAGTAGATTAAAAAAGTTTATACTTTACAGCTCCTTCCGGCCCACCGATTGGCTTTATGGGTTCTGCTAGATCGTCTTCGGAAATTATCACCCAATGGCAACCGCCTCTAGAAGAACATCGAAATGGCCACATCTTAGGCTACGTGATCCGATACAGGCTGCGAGGCTATGACAACAGCCCCTGGACTAACCAAAATATTACCAATGAAGCCCAGAGAAACTATCTCATCCAGGATTTGATTACTTGGAAAGATTATAACGTCCAAATAGCGGCTTACAATGATAAAGGTGTAGGTGTGTTCACTGATAGTTACACTATAAAAACAAAAGAAGGTGTGCCAGAAGCGGCCCCTGACAGCGTCCGATGTGAAGCTTTCAACTCTACCGCCATCGCTGTTTGGTGGACTCCACCGAACCCTCAAAAGATTAATGGAATCAATCAGGTAGATAGACTCTTTGTGATTCATACAAGAATTGTGTTGTATGGCTCTCGTAGGTACCTATCTAATATTTTTTAGACTACATGATAAATAATTTTATTTCACTTAATAGTACATAGTAAATAGTACATAGTAATACTTACTAATACTAATATAGTACATACTAATACTAATACTTATATAGTACATAGTATAGACCGTATCGAAAACGAATTGTGTGTAAGCGCCATATACTTTAAGCTCGTTTATCGAGAAACGCACAAAACAAAACGTGCAAACATGCAAATCCGTTTATATATTAAGGTTTGGGTTTAATTTACAACATGAAATCACATTAACATGTTCTGTGTTTATTTTAATATAGGGCTACAAGATTCAAGCGTGGCGTTGGGATGAACTTGAAGCAGACAATACCGAAGAGAAACTTGTCAGTGTGCCGCCAAATCTCTTAGATCCACTAACGGAACAGACTGCTATCATTAGTGGACTTGAAAAATTCACGGACTACAACATATCAGTATTATGCTTCACTGAACCGGGGGATGGGCCGCGCAGCGATTTTGTTCTTGTTAGAACCAATGAAGATAGTAAGTACTACCTACTGTATTTAGTACATATTGCAGATCAAATCAAGGGAGGTCGTTTTCTTCTTTCCCGGCAATGACCTGACCTTAACCTCGTTACTCTTATTTCATCTGAGAGTTTTGATTATTGGGTATGTTGTGCTAAACAAATCTAATTTACTTTTTAGTTCCTGACGAAGTAGCAAATCTACAATTTGATGATATCTCCGACCGCGCCGTGCGTGTAGCGTGGTCGCCACCAAAAAAATCCAATGGCATCCTAATAGGATACAAACTATCCTACAAAGTAAAAGATGAGAATGATAAAGAAACTCCTAAAGAAGAAATACTACCTGCTAATGTAACCAGTATACGGATTGAACAATTACAGGTAAAGTTTTCTAAAAATTTACTATATCTTTATCAACTACCACTAATGCCAGTGATGACTTACGGCTCAAAGTCGCTCAACGAGCTATGCGCTATGCTCGGAGTATCTCTACGTGATCGAATCAGAAATTAGGACAAAAGTCGCAAAGTCACCGACATAGCCCACCGGGTTAGCAAGCTGAAGTGGCAATGGGTAGGCCACATTGCACGGAAGGACGGCCGATGGGGTCTAATAGTGCTCGAGTGGAGTCCACGGACTAGCAGGCGCAGCGTAGGACGTCCACCCACAAGATGGACAGACGACGTTAGATACAGGTCGCTTCTAATCGGTACATGCGGATGTACATGCGGATGCCTATGTTCAGCAGTAGACATCTTATTGCTCAGACGATGATGTTGATGATATCAAATGCGTCATCGTCTACGTTCAACAATTTTCATTTATCTAATCACTTTTATCAAGGCACTCGTAGCGAAGTGACACAGTTTTCTAATATAAATAAGAACTTGTACTTGTGTTTGCTGTTCTTGCAATCTATTTATGCTAATCGAACACTTACAATTTGCTGTAATGACATTAAACGAAAATAAAAATCGATTTAATAACAGACTTAATATTTGGGAAATCAGCTTATTCTACACATTTTATGTTTGTGTCAGATCTAAATATTATATTAGAAACGGACAACATGTTTTATAAAAACAGATATTCAGATTGTAAAATGACAAGGTTAGTGAGTAAAAACAAAAACGTTTCGAAACGTAGGCAAAGTGTACCGAACCGTGACACGAGAACACTTTGACCGCCGCAGCTGGCAGTCGCGTTTTCGTGGCGCGGCTCTGACACACACATTTGTCGTCAGCTAATGCTGACCGCTAAGCCAGCAAACCGTAGAGCAAACACGCTTATAACGCACGCGCACATACATATGTACATACTTAACAAATTATCTTATGGAGAATAGAACTATTCGGATGCAAAAATGGCAGCGGAATACCTTCCCTGAATCTTTAGATATCTATTCCTTATCTACTATATATGTATTTTTGGAATATTTAATGTACTAGGTTTATTTCATGCTATTAAACACTTCAACACCATCTTATAGGTACATTTGCTAATAATATAATTTGATCAATTTGAATTTTTAAGACAAAATAGTTAAATCTAATATTTAAAAAAAATAGGGAAACAATATGCATAATCGCTCAGACAAAAACAGAGCTAGATAAGAATTTCAGCAGTTAATGGAAATTCAGCAAAATTAAATTTAAATATTTTATATATACCTGTGTCACCTAGCTTGATTTTCCCTAGCATACTAAAGTAAACCTGTCTATTTTAAGCACCCTAATACAACGACTGGCACGTTCAAAGTTATTGTAGAAGATATTTTGCCTATGTATGGTATTTTGAGCAGTAAGCAGTGGCCGCATTTCCTATGAATACCTACTAAAATACAATAGAAACATCTTATTTCCGATTATCAACCCGAGGGCGCTATTACTATTATACCTACCGATGGTTTTGATCGCTTTTCGATCAAATACATTGATCGCTTCGTCTGGAATATATGATAGAGCTACTCGTATTATGTTAATTACGTGCAAGTTTATGATGTTTCTAAGACACTATATAGGAGAAATCATTTCGTGTATGTACCATACCCACCTATATCCGAAAAATTTAAGTTTCAAAGCTGGTTTTAACTTTAAAACTTTACGAAACCAGTGAAACAGATATTTATATAAATGATAAGCTTAGAAAAACACACAGAGTTCATTTCTAAACTTAGGATAAAAGTGACTTCGTCATACACAACCGCGGATACGTTACTTGGCTCTACTGCGGATCAATGGTGGTCACATCGGCGCAACAAAGACAAGATTAAAATCACCTCTTTCTATAGTTCCTAATAAAAATTAAAGAAACAAAACGAGGTTTACATTTGTCTCTAATGCATGTTAATGTCTTTGGTTAGCACAATTATTGTACTAGTATCTGAACTGAAAGTGATTAGATATGTTGGTCACAGGGTGGTCCACCCGATGACTACGAACGTTGCTAAAGGGTTCGAAACGTCAGGATTAAGTTTAAATTAGTATACGAGATATAATCCGTTTTAGTTGTTTTATTTCATAATATGAGTCTAGTGTATTTGACAATTTTACCTTAAAATGAGAATATGTACTAGTTGACATTGTATCCTAAATAATAGTATTAATAAATACATATTGTAGGCGAGCACACACTACAAGTTCTGGTTATGCGCGTTAACAAACACCGGCGAGGGCCCGGCGCGCTCCGCGGTCATCCAGTCCGGGGTGGAGCCCGTGCTGCCCGACGCGCCGCGCAACCTGGCGCTGTCCAACATCGGCGCTTTCTCCGTTCTGCTGCAGTTCACCCCCGGATTTGACGGCAACTCTTCCATCTCGCTCTGGACCGTGCAGGTAACGCTAGCACTAAGTGAGTCAGAGACTACTAACAAGAAATCAAAAAAATAATAATAGAGTAAATGAATAAAACCTGATCATTAATATTTTGACGACCGGTCTGGTAGTGACCCTGCCTGTGAAGCCGATGGTCCTGGGTTCGATTCCCAGTCAGAGCATTTATTTGTGTGATGAGCACAGCTATTTGTTCCTGAGTCATGGGTGTTTTCTATGTATTTAAGTATTTATATGTATCTATCTATTATATATATCGGCGTCTAGTACCTACAATACAAGCCTTACTGAGCTTATCGCTAGGTCGATTTGTGTAAGATTGTCCCGAAATATTTAATATAGATTAAATTATCTATTAAGGAATACTAAGTTGCGGTATCGCATCAGCTAGGTATATCCACTAGTGCTTCTTAATCGTATGGTGTACTCAATTTTAAATATAGAAAATCGATAACGTTTTCCAATATTACTATCAAATAATATGACTATATGAGTTATCCATCCGTTCAATTATTTTAAAGGCACAAACGGCGCGCAACTCGTCGTGGTTAACAGTATTCGAAACAAACGCCCCAGACGCCCAGTCCATCCTCGTGACCGGGCTAGTGCCGTTCACCACGTACCGTCTACGCATAATAGCAACCAACGTCGTCGGCACGTCACCGCCTTCCGAGCCGTGCAAAGAGTTCCAAACTATCCAGGCTCCTCCGCAGCACCCGCCGAGAAACGTCACAGTACGGGCTGTTAGCGCTAACAATCTCCGCGTCAGGTGGATCGTAAGTATTTTACCATTCTTTAGGGACCTATGACCGGGATAAACTAAACTAAACCACTTATCGAATACTTCCAAATAGCAGCCTATAATGTTTCTAACATTATAGGCTGCTATCCCGCGCAAATAAATTCAGCTAGTTTTTATATACGTTAAACTAATTCTATTTCATTAAATAAAAATCAAACCTATTCTCTTTTCTACCGAAAGAGTACCGTGGCAGGACCGGTGGCTGTTCTAACTATTCACCATTATCCGTTTAAAATAGTTTAACTTACTTTTAGAGGCCATTAACATAAACTTCATCACTACGTTTTCAGCCGCTACAACAAAGCGAATGGTACGGCAACCCAAAAGGCTACAACATAACTTACAGACGCAGCGGCTCTAACGACACGTTATTTAACATCATAGAGGATCATACGGCCAACTCGCACATCCTGTCGAACCTAGAGGAGTGGTCCTTGTATGAGATACAGATGACTGCTATCAACGAGGTTGGCACTTCTACCGAAAGCCCAATGGCCACCGAAAGGACAAGAGAAGCTGGTAATTTATGATATTAGTCTTTAATCTATGCATCAATGTTTTTAAAATAATGGGAACATAATTATGATTAGAACCTAGTATATCAATGAAAATTGTAATACCCGGGTGAATATTTTCAGTACCATCTTGCGGCCCTGATAATGTATCAGCCAACGCAACCTCATCTACAACAGTAGTTGTCCTATGGGGTGATATACCAGCTAAAGATCAGAACGGCCTGATCGAAGGATATAAAGTTTGCTATGCGGCCATCGTACCGCCTCCTAGACCAGAACACCAAAAAGTGGAATGTCAGTCCATACCATCCAATCAAACACATACGATTACACTAACAGAACTACGTAAATATGTTGTGTACCAGATACAAGTACTCGGATACACTAGATTGGGAGACGGCGCGCTTAGCGACCCTCCAGTTACGGTGCGAACATTCGATGATAGTGAGTATATTTTCAATTTTTCATTATTACTGCTTTTTTTTTCAATTTTGGTATCAATCACATAATGTTAATAAAACTTATTACTTTTTATTGATTCAAAACGGTGACTAAGCAATTTAAATATTTACAGCTCCCGGTCCGCCGTCTAATGTATCTTTCCCCGACGTGACCTTCACGACCGCTCGCATTATTTGGGACGTGCCGGAAGACCCCAACGGAGAAATCTTGGCATATAAAGTTTCCTACCACCTCAACAGTTCGACGCAGCAACAGTTCTCGAGGGAGTTCCTACCGTCGGACAGAACATTCAGGTACACGATTCGAATGTATAAATATTATAGTTACACAAAAAATTATATAAGCTTCTCACGCCATCTATTGGGGTAAGGGTTTTTTCTTGCTCTTCCATAGGTAATTTGGAATTTGAGCCATTACCCACTAAGCCAAACCTGTCGTCTCGCTATCCATTATATCTTTAAATTGTCACATTTCAGCAGTGACGTGAGAGTCGACATGCGAATACTTAATCTATAATACGTTCGGTTCAGGGCTACGGAGCTGCTGTCGGAGAAGTACTACCAGTTCTCGGTGACGGCGCAGACGCGGCTGGGCTGGGGCGGCACGGCGCGCGCGCTGGTGCTGACGACGGTGAACCGCGCCGCGCCCGCGCCGCCCGCGCGCCCCAACGTGGCGCGCTCGCTGCCGCAGCCGCACCACATCACCTTCTCCTGGACGCCCGGCAACGACGGCTACGCGCCGCTGCGGTACCTGTCCCGACCTTTCTTGTCTAAAGCGGTTTAACGCCCAACTTAAATGTACTTTTAATTTGTCATTCATCAAATTCAAAATTACTTTTAATGGAAGACCTCTTTATAGGATTCCGCACGGCTAGAGAAATTTGATACTAAGTTGTTAGTATCAAAAATATTCGGTGATCCATCACTGTAAAGAAGATCGAAATTCATCCATCCTTGATAGGCACTTGTGCAAATATGGGCATATCTGGAATAATTCTGATAATTTACTTAAACCTTTTCTTGCAGCTACTACACGGTACAGCAAAAAGAGGAGGGCGCCACGTGGCACACGATCCCCGAGCGCGTAGACCCATTCGCAACATCGTACACCGTTGAAGGCCTGAAGCCGTACACGGCTTACCAGTTCCGCATCCGAGCCACCAACGACATCGGCCCCAGTCGCTATAGCAACGCTACTGAGACTGTTCGCACACTGCCTACAGGTCGGTATAATATACGAATTCCTTGTCGTGCAGGACCAAAACGGACACAATTTTTTCATTAGTCGAGTTCAAATAATGACATTATATTATTTGCGTCCTTTACAGCCCCAAGCAAAGCCATAGATAAACTCCACGTGGTACCGATAACGCCTAGTAGCGTTCGAGTGCAATGGAGTCCGCTTACTGAACAATACTGGAGCGGTGACACGCAGACCGGCGGCTATCGTGTCTATTACCAGCCCTTGACGGACTTTCCCACGCCTTTACATCATACTATGAAGCAAGAAGTGCCAGGCATTAAGGTAACTTTTTTTGTTAGTTAGACAATTTTTTATGCGGTTAATTATCACATCACACTGTCGGCCCATTTGGTTGCGGCGTGTGGAGCGACGAATACGCGTGCGTGCGTGTGTGTCAGTGCTCGAAAAATCGAATTTATTTCCGTTCTGACTTATTTCATAGTCCTTCAAACTTCGATATGAAAATTGGTCAGAGCCAAACACCAAACTAAAATTTTACCGTGAAACCTGTTTCAACGATGACTCAACGATGAAACAGTCTTCTGTATTAACAAAAGACTACATTCATTAAAAAAAAAAAACAGTGTAAAGACTGCATTCATTTATAAAAAAAGTCTAACAGGCAAACCTCGCGACCCGCACTGTATCTCCGTCCGGGTTATGCAATCAAGGATGTACGTCAAAGTTAAAAATTGCAACGGACGACGCCCTACGTGCATCAGACAAGTGAGCAAAGTAAAACAGAACGCTTAAATGATCGTTGTCGTTTTATTTTAATACTATCCCAAGTTTTTGGTACCATAGAGTGCCTATCAGTGGCGGCGTGTCAATTTCATTCTTAGGCGAGACCAATATGGCTCTGCCCATTTTTCACCACTGTTTTAGCCTTTATAAATGTGGGTCTCGATTTTCAGAGCGAGGAGGTAGTGCTGACGGAGCTGGCGGTGGACCGCAACTACGAGATCAGCGTGTGCGCCGTGAACTCGCAGGGCGCGGGCCCGGGCGGCACGCCGGCCGTGGTGTGGGTGGGCGAGGCCGTGCCCACCGCGCCGCCGCGCCAAGTGCGCGCCGAGCCGCTGTCGCCCACCGAGGTGGCGCTGGCCTGGCAGCCGCCGCTGCTCGCGCAGCAGAACGGCGACCTGCTGGGGTACAAGGTGCGTCCCACGTGCGAGGCTACATACTACTGGCTTCACTACATTGGTAGTATATATTGACAGTAGATGATTCATCATTTTTTGTTCTGTTCCCAGATATTCTATTTAATGACGGAGTCTCCGGAGGAGCCGGAGCCGGGTCGCAAAGCCGAAGAGGAGATAGAGGTCGTAGCTGCGACCGCCACTTCACATTCTCTAGTTTTCCTCGATAAGTTCACGCAATATCGTATTCAGGTAATTTTAACAATTATTTTTGTCACGATATCATCATCAGTACCTATTAGCACATTTGTTCCGTTCCGTAGCCCTCGCGTAACGTTCTGTAATGAAGATATTAATCCTACAGGTGCTGGCGTTCAACCCGGCCGGCGACGGGCCGCGTTCCAGTTCTATCCTCGTACGCACTCACCAGGGCTTACCGACCGCGCCTCGCAATATTACCTTCTCAGAGATCACTATGAATAGCCTCGTTGTCTCCTGGGAGGCTCCGTATCGACGCAACGGCCTTATACAGTCGTACCTAGTCACATACGAAACAATCGAACAGGATGAACGTAAGTGTGAAAGTTGTGTTATACAAAGGATAGTAAACATATTGTAGAGTGCGCATTGTAAATATGATGCTGAACGCCATACGCGAACGTTGAAAATCGCAAATATTATATTATCTCTCTGTCACTATAATTATGCCTTAATTAGGGTAAAAGAGAAAGACAATTTTCGTGGTAGGTGCTCTGATTTCTATATTTACAAATTTACTATTTATTTATTATTATATATACAAATTTACTAGTTATTTACATTAGAAAAAAACAAGTAATAACATGATAAGATGACCATACGGCGTGACGTATTAAGACATAGAAGTCAGCCCATTGGTTACAAGAAGCTTTAAATAGGACGTCTAGGCGGATCGTGCATGGCCATTATGGCCTATACATACAGCTACTGTCGAGCTGGAGATTTTTGACGCTTAGTTTGTTAAAAATTATCAAATTTTATATATCTATTGTACATTTATCATACTTAACACTCGTGTGGGTATGTGGGGTGTGAAAAACACGGTTTCCTACTGCACCGGCGGGGGCACGTCCGTACACGTCGATCCCCGCCGGCTTCGATCACTCTCCCGCAGATCGGCTCCGAATTTAAAACGGAGGTGTCGTTTCAGAGCTGAGCAAGCAGGTGAAGCAGAAGGTGAGCGAGCGGCGGCTGGCCGTGGGCGGGCTGGAGGAGGAGGCGGAGTACCGCTTCTGGGTGCGCGGCGTGACGGCGGCGGGCGCGGGCCCGGCCGGCGCGGCGGCGGCGCGCACGGGCCCGCAGGCCGGCTCGCCCGCCACGCCGCGCGCGCTGCGCCTGGCGCCGCTGCCCGCCGCGCTGCACCTGTCCTGGGCCAACGCCGCCTCCGGCCGAGGCCCGCTGCTGGGCTACTACATCGAGGCCCGCAAGAAAGGTACCCTTTGTGTGCCGCGCGTGCTCGTCACGTTCACTTTCCGATGTGTCGGCGCCGTTGCCGCCGCCTTCTTCGGATTATGAGTAGATTACTTGTTGTTTCGTGAATGTGGCGCTTGCGACTGTACCGAAATATCAGAAACTCGACATAATAAACATAATTATGTAACCGTGTTAAAATAAAGTCGAATACGAGATCAAAAATATGTTAAAATAAGGAGTATTACTCAATATTCCCCTGCCAGAGCCATATATTCAATTACATACATAATGCATTTGATCCATTGAAGACTAATTTATATTATAAAAACGACAACCAAATTATTTTACCTAAACTCCGTTACCTTGTCGCACTGACGTTGCTTTTTCATAAAGGTTTCCGAATTGGTTTTATTTTCATTTACGAATATTTACTTTTTGCTGCAGCCAAGGAAACGTGGCAGGCCTGTAAGTTTCTAGTGTACCTCTTCGCACTTTAGATTGCCTTATCACCTTTGCACATAGCCTCTGAAATATACGAGTATTTACATACTTTGCCTATCTCTATTAGTTTTTAATAATCCATATAAACATAGTCTAATTATGTTTAATTTTCAGTTGACACGAGATGGGAAACGATCACAAGAACAAGCAACGGAATGTTAGAAGAATTTACTATATCATACCAAAGTTTGCTGCCCTCAACTGCCTACAACTTCCGAGTTATAGCATACAATATGTACGGTATCAGCAACCCGGCGTATAATGAGAAAGTCATAGTAACTCCGTCGAAGCTATACTTGGAGTACGGGTACCTGCAGTACCGGCCCTTCTATCGGCGCACGTGGTTCGTTGTGGCACTGGCGGCCGCCTCTGTGGTCATCATTATCATGGTGATAGCTATACTTTGCGTGAAGAGCAAGAGTTACAAATATAAAAGTGAGCACTACTTTACTTATACTTTATATTTGCAAGTACGAAGTATACAGACGCACTGGACAATAATAAAATTTCTATCTATACCAGGCCATTAGCAGTACATTGTCTTACGAATTCTACTCGAAACTCTTTCATGTTCACGGGACCGTGCTCCGGATACGACTATCCGTACTTTTCGTTTCGACGTTTGAAACGTACCGGAATTGGGACATGTAAACACGTTTAACATAAAAAAATATGTTAACAGGTTAATAACCATGTTTAGGATTATGCTGTTGCAATATGTTATTTAAAAAACATAATTAAGATCGATGTTAGGCCTCCCACAAGCTGGACCGACAACCTGATGAAGGTCGCGGGATGCCGCTGGATGTGGAAGGCGCAGGACCGGTCTTTTTGGGTCGCTTTGGGGGAGGCCTATGTCTAGCAGTGGACGTCTATCGGCTGACATGAAGATGATGATGTTAGGTACATCGGTACAAAGAGTAGTTTAACATGCAGCTTTTATGCCGTTCAATGAGCTTAAGCGAACGATAGGTACGATGTACGTGTGACCATTTGTGACCCGGTATTTCAGGGTTTTTGACTAAATATGGCTCACCGGAAATCGGCCGGCGGGCAACTACCCTGTGAGGAACCTTCGCCTTCCATCCCCGGGCAAAATATATCATTCCGTTTATTTATTCTTCAGAAGAAGCCCAAAAGACTCTAGAGGAGTCGCTGGCGGGCGAGACGGACGAGCGCGGCTCGCTGGCGCTGGACCTGTACCGCTCGCGCGCCAACTCGGGCGCCAGCGTGGGCGGCACGCTGCGCCGCAAGCCGCCGCCGCCGGCCAAGGCGCCGCCGCGGCCCGCGCCCGCCTCCGTGGCCTACCACAGCGACGAGGAGAGCCTGCGCGCCTACGACGAGAACCCCGACGACTCGTCGCTCACCGAGAAACCCTCCGAGATGAGCTCCTCCGACTCCCAGGTGATCACCATTAAGATCAGCGTCGTTTGAATACCCTCACGTGTGACTAAACACTTTATTTTTGCATACCCGCGTTGGGAGTGATGGTAAATATGATCTGTATAGCTTTTATCGTCACGCTTTTACTGAGCACTGTTAATAGTAGGTCGCAATCGCAGCGTACTGTTCTGCGAGTACGTCGTTATGTTAGATACGCTAATTTTTTTATTCCTCTTTGTATATTTCGAAACAATGTCTCGTCCGTTTCCGCTATTTAGATCTTGGTATGCGATATGTTTGATTTAACATTTTTGTATACATATTGATGAATGTTTTATTTTGTAAAAACTACATATTAATTAGCTTATTATATTACATTCAATTTTCATTTTCTAAAACGATAACTAGAATTGGCTTTAGATAAATTAACAAACTAAATTACACTTGTACACCTCTATTACAATGGCACGTTCACATTAGGTTTCGGCAAAATTTCCAAGTAAAGTTTAAGTAATTGCAAACCCATACTGTTTGGTTATCAGCTGACTATAAGCTCAATGTCTATAATACGCCCCAAACTGAGCCCAGTGTGAACATGCCATAACCCACCTCTCATAACTTATCGTAATTTTTCCCATGCAGAATTCTGAGAGCGACAACGAAAGCGTTAGATCGGAGCCGCACTCGTTCGTGAATCACTACGCGAACGTGAACGACACGCTGCGGCAGTCGTGGAAGCGCCAGCGGCCCGTGCGCAACTACTCCAGCTACACCGACTCGGAGCCCGAGGGCAGCGCCGTGGTGAGCCTCAACGGCGGCCAGATCGTCATGAACAACATGGCGCGCTCGCGAGCGCCGCTGCCGGGGTTCTCCTCCTTCGTATGACGGCGGTCGTGCGAGCGGCTCGAGCCTGCGCCGGCTCCCGCCGTACACATCTAACCCAGCGGTCACTGCCCATTCCTAATTATGTATTTACTTATTTAAATGTACATATCAGTTATAATTATTAACTAAAGTTTACAAACGGTAGTTGTTAAATAAATTTGTTATTGACAGATCTAGTGATTAAACTCAATCGATCATATACGATCCCTAAAGCGCCTTTTAGATTACTGGATTCGTGAGTGTTAATGATAAATGTGTATTTGTATGTGATAAACACTAAAAGCAATTTAGATCGATACTAAACAAGTGTTTTTTCTCTAGATCTGTATGTACAGCCAGCAGAAGTTTCACAGATTAGCGCGCTCAAAATGACTTATACATGGCTCGATATTCTATGTCTAGATTATTTTGACCACCTTATCTGTCGAGTTATTTCTTTTGCTGGCGCAACTAGAAAATATAACTTATGTGTTCTTACGTTTTAAGATATTAAGATTGAATACTTAAATGAAAAATTAGAATGACCAATGTTATATTAGTAGCAAAATTTTAGAGATCTCGTTATATCAAACTATTTTGATTAATTACGGAGTTAATTGTAATGACCTAATTGATGTAAGTGTGATTTTATATATCTAACCATGAATTCATCTGTGTATTACTCTAAACTCAACTTATAGATGTTGCAAAATGCAGGTTAGAAATGAGAGTATACCCATACAACTGAAACAAAACTTGAACATAGTAGCTTTAACTGTTCGGTATTAATTCTTGTATTAGAAGAACGACAAACCCAAAAAATACATTCTTGTATTTGACTATTCTTTATTTATTTCTAACGCACTGCTTGATGTAAACCATGCTAAGTATTCCATCTCTCTCAAGACGAACTGTCACCGTAATATAGTTGGTAGCATGCAAAGTACTCAAGGTTCGGAAATGTATATAGTGTACCGAACTATTTGACTACTTTGAATGCTGCCAACTATTGGGTCTTTATCTATGAAATTGGCGTTTTGTCAAACATTTAGTTCGAGAAAACCTCAATTTCATATTATGTAAGGACGCTGGATATATGACGCTGACTGTACAACCGTTGCTCACAGTTGCTATATTGTCGGTTACCTGCGTGGACAGGCTTGATGTCATTAAACATAATTATATATATTTAAAAATTAAGACTTTCTCAAGTAATTACTATTGCACATAATATTTATTAGTCACGGTGTTTAGAAACAGACTTTAGTCACTTAAAAATTTACGTCTCTATATGAAAAGAAAAGCTACTAATTAGGTCAGTTAATCTCACAATAAAGAAAGCATACCCTGGGACTACTCAAATAAAAAAACAGATTTTTAATTTATATAGTTATATTATAACGTAAGAGTAAAATAAAACTTTAAAGATGTCCGATTTGTACTTAAAACCTCTTGCATTATTCAGACATCATTAAAGATACGTATTTTGTTTAACAACAATATAATGACTGGAAACTCTGCATGGGTTTAACTGGATTGATAAAGTTTAGTTACAAAAAAATATCGTTTCTTTTTTTATGTTATTTGAACATATTCAGGCGGCAAATACTTATATCCGACGATATTTACATTTGAAACAATTAGCCTCTATCGAAAAATCTAAAACCATTTCAATCTTATGCGGTTTATTTTTTTAATTTATTGTTGACTTTTTCCCAGCTTATTCCTTATTTAATACTTTACTAACTACCTACTCAATTCTTTTTTGAACTTTTGTGAAGTCGCCTTCTACCTAGCGTTTGCCCCGGAAAAAGCTCAATGGAGCCAGGGACCAGCTCGGCAGCCTCGTCCCAAGATTTGGCGTAGACTAGGTACATTTATTACGAACTGACCTTAAGTGTAATCAAACATACTCTTAAATATGTAACTAATGGTGGAACCACAGATGTCCACGTCCCCCTTGGGCCAAGCTTAGCCCGATTACGGGACGCAGTCTTATTAGATAAATACGACGATCTACGAGTCCTGTAGAGTCGACAATGTTGGCCCAACACAATATTTGAATCGCGTTTTAGGATGAAAATATCTATTATGCCTTTAATAGTTTATGCAATTCGAATTACCTTTGGTAAATTGGTTTTTAATTGGTAAAACATTATATGAATAACCAGTATTTGGTCAAATATTTGAGTTATTTATGTTAAAACATACTATAATACCGAGACATAATTTAGGTTAATTTCTTAACATTTTTATATGTAGCAAAGAAATCGACTGATAATTTTAAAATAATAATTCTGATGTATGTAAATAAAATTAGTATTACCTTAAAAAATAAGGCAGCATGCATTTAATTTAAGGACAAGCTTAATGACTAGGCACAACTTTATTAAAATAACTGTGATCTATTGTAACATAAATTTCATTATAAATCTTTTTGAATATTACTAAAATGTAGGCATGTAAATTAAATTAGTTGTTCATTACCTAGGAAATCATCGTGAAATTCCCATTAACACATAATGCAGCGTTGTTAGTGTATAAACTGACGTTAAGATGCACTTGTATATTTAGTTTTTACAACTTTTTACTTATTTACATTTTGATAAGATAATTTAATTGAACTATGGACCAGTTTTACTTTTTTCCACAGCTTTATTAGAATGTACCTAAAAGCTTTATAATTATGAAATGATATGGATGTCGTTTAGAAAACGCAAATTTAAGAGAAACGGCACTGAAAGATATAGAATCGTATAATTATTTTATGTTATAATTATTTGCCATACAAAATATATCAGGTGCCATTATTTGGGCGAAAATTCCCTACTTGTAACTTTCAATATTTGGACGTTTATTTTGTAACAATACAGAATTGTAAGCATATATTTTTGTTTAATTGTTCCCTACAAATCCTTTTGTTTTGAGGAAGATTCCAAAGTGTGCTGTACTTGTCCAAATGAACAGTAAGCATAGCAATCAAGTATAAAAAAACCAACTTAAAATATTACTATCTGTAGCTGGTAAGGTAACCTCGTTTGCACATTTTTACTTTGTTATTGTAATTAATCTAACTTCCAGTTCCTCTTGACCCCCATTAGGGTTTTATGTAGTCTAAAGTAACTTAAGTATCTTATTTAAAATTTACTAATTATTTTATTAAGTACAAAGTATTACAGAATTCAACTTTTTTCATCTCCTTAGAAGAAATTTAAAAAGCACTATCCTACTTTACTTATATTTCAAACAGCCTTGCTGAAACTAGATTAATAAAAATAATCTAATTATTGTTTTTGTAACATCTTACATATATTGTATAAATGTAATAATATATTAAATTAATTAAAAAAAATAAGAATAGAAACCCTAAAAACTTTCGACCCTAATGTTTTGTTTCTAAGCTTTTCAACGCCATGTCAAAGGCAAAAGCTGCCGCTAAGACAGCACGTCACCGAAATGTCAACTGAAGTTGAACTTTATGCAAGCGCATGTAAGTCTTTTTTGCTTTGTGGTCTGTGATGTATATTATCAATATCATTCTTTGGCGGTATCAATTGTTGGTGTGGAAAACGTTAAATATCAATACCTACTTATTTCTTACTCTATACAAATTATAATCACTCAATAAGCAAGATATCAATTAGAAATTTTCAATCCCTTTCCACTCCCCTCTGTAGAGAAATTTACAAAAGGGCTGAAATGCGTTTTCTTGATTCAAGACAGAGCATTATTCAACAATTTAAATACTTACTAACTTTAAACTATTGCAATTCCTTCACTTGCAAGCACTCACCCAGAGGAAACATTTGCTATTTAATCAATTCCCTATTTCCTCCCATCCGAGTCAGCCAAGAACCACTAAAGTGGTCGCGTGATATCTTGCCTGCCACGCCACCGACCCCTAGTGTTTATGGCGGACGTCGTCAAAGCAATTGTCCTGCTGGCACATAAGGTTTGTATTTGGTTTTTACTAGTTGATACGAAGGCGTATCTACAAGTCACATTTTCACGCGAGGAAAAGCGCTCAAAAGGTTAAACTGTGGGTGGTTTTATAGGTTCTGAAACTTTCCAGGCTGGTCTTACACATCTTCTCTTTACGCCTTCACCACCAGCAACACAAATATGAGTTTTTATTTCATCCAATGCTTTCCAATGCACAGTTTCGGTCAAATATTTAACGAATATCGCTAAATATTGAAATAATCTACTTATGTCCAGACAGATATAGAGGTAAGTAAGAAATAAATAAACATATTAAATTAGTATCAAGTTTTTTATTAATTTATTTAAAAAGTTTGTCACATTTGGCTACCCAATCTTTTGGTGCATATTTTGTACTATTTTGCCATTGCTTAATAATATTATAAGCAGCGGCATCAACAATAGAGAATTCATTATTACAAATCCAATTTGTGGATTGAGAGAATAGTTTTTTTGTCAATGCTTCCTTGCTTTTCTCAGTTGTTCTCTCCAACAAGTGACAAATATCCAAGAGATGGTCCACATTGTAGTCTTCGGAGTCATATGGTACTATAGATGGATATGCCAATGATACATATCTTAAAATGTTTACGTTTCCAACAATAGGTAAGTCCAAAGTAGACCACTTTAATTCAGGATCAGCTAAAACTAAATAAACAAAAACAATTACTGAATATAAATTAATTCTAAGCTTTCTCTATATATTTATTTAAATAAAGTTCATTTACCATTTTTAAATATTAGCCTGAAGGTAACACGAGATGCATGTCCTTGCTGTGGAAAGCTTTTCACAAAAGCCTGAATCTTTTGCACCTTTTCACTTGGAACTGAAGAATGAATGTGCCATAATACATTAACTGGGTGTGCTGATTCCTTCACTATCTTCTTTAAAAACCAGGGCAAACAATCAGGGCTGTATACTAAAACTAACTCCTCTGGTACTACAATCTAAAAAAAGAAAATTATCATAAAAAAAAGGACTAGACCATTATTATTAATTAATAAGAATCATCAAATTATACAAAATCTGGAGGACTAGGTATATTTACTTGGCTCAAAAGAGCAGTGGCTCAAACACCAAAACATCACACAAATGATCATTGATAATTTGATAAATAAATATGGATTTCATTGATTTCACAAGTTTTAATTTATAGTTATAGGTTGCTTAAACTTATTACAATGAAGAAGATTATTAGGTGTTATGACTATGCATACTTACAAGAGAAGAGTTTTTGGTGGTTGATTTACTAAGTTTTGTAGAATCCACATTACAGAATAAACTTATTGTTTTAATCCTATCGTAAAGGATGTCCAGTTTCTTTAAAAGCTGATCCTGTCTTACTTCCAAGTCAGCCATATCCTGGCTTGGCACCTGTAACATATGTTTATAATTTACACACCTTTCTGAAAAATAGTATAATGTAGATAGGCTCAGTTGATGAAACCAAACTAAGTAGTATATATGTTAGTACCTCCCAATACAGATAATATAGATGCGGCCCCTGCATCTATATTATCTGAATTAATGAATTGAACTATGATAATTGTTGCCAAGATACAGCTTCAAAACCAGATTTTTTAAATTTGTAATATTGTTAGTTTTATGGCCGCCACCCTGTTATACGACATATATAAACATAATATATATAATATAACACCTCACTTTGCCAGACTTCAGTTCTTCAAGTTTTACGGCCAACACAGCAAAGTTTCAATAAATCATAATTATTGCCAACACTTACAGTTATTATAAATAGAGTAACAGCCTCTTATGGGCCAAAATCAAATGGAATATTTGTAGATGACAAAAGTACTAATAAAATAAACCTTTAATAACTTCATAACCTGGTTTCTAACATTGATATCGAACTCTTCTTCGATGAATTCCTCCGTCGTTTCGAAATTATAAAGATTTTTCATGTGATACATGCACTTTGGTAAAGGTATGTAACTGTCATGAGTAATTATATTTTTCATAGAATACATTGTGCTCATTGATATTAGAATATGATGTACCTAATTATGATATATTTGTAATTGCACAGAACACGATGATTAGAAAATAGATTTCATCTAACCTCTAAAATGTCTTAGTCTCAAAATGAAATCAAATCGATTGGTACAGTCGAATCGAATAAATTGAAATGGTACGTCTATATTGTCTATGGGTAGTCGGCTAGCTGAGGTGTTGCCAGCTCCGAATTTTGATTCGCTTCGATCTCGGCCGCGAAAATCTCTTATTTTTTCTGACTCTATCTGACTGAGGGGTAGTTAAGCGCCTGTAACTGAAACATTCAGATTTGCCGAATTCTTTATATTAAGAACATTAAAAAGGATTGGGTAACAATCAATGTTAAGTCTAGGTTTTTTGCGGTAGCGTTTGTTTTAATACTTAGTTTTAATTAAGCTTTAATACATTTGCAATATTTGCAAATAAAGGCAGCTATTATATTATATGATATCTCGACTGTCTGCGACTCTGGAAATTATATGTAATATTTGATTAATTATTGTAATTAAAATCAAGTTTTTAGTCTTAAAAAAATCTATACTCATCTCTCTTTTCATAAATATTATGTTATGATAGATCTGTGCTACTTTTGAAGTAAAAATACACGCATTAAACATAAATAAAGTCAATCATTTTCCCTCTTCAAATAATAAACTCCCTCGACCAACCAAACTGAACTATATATTTTGCTTTAGGTGTTTCTCCAGCAAATTCGCAAAACTGCATTTTGTAAGACCAACGGTTTCGTAGGTTTAAAGCGGTTTCGACAGTAGCTTAAAGAGTTTAAGAAAAAAGACAGCACTGCTTCCTGTTAATATTTTTTTTATTTTTGAATTACGAAACGAAACTAAAAACGAATACAGAATAAAATGATTTTCATATTTTTAAACATTTATTTAATTCTTAAAATATATTTTGGTTCTTGCTTGCGATATAATAAGTAAGAAGCACGTCTGTTGACTTAACAGTCTGTCGAAAGAAAATGGCTGCGGTTCTCTTCGCTTCAGTGATAGCTTGAAATATAATTAAGTGACTTATGCCGTAAAATAGTTATTCTTGGTTTTATTTTTGATGTCATACGATAAAGTACGTGTTGTATTATTAATTTAATATAGTCTGATACTGTACGCGTATTGTAAATTCAATAATTTCCAAATTATGAAAACGACATGGCGGACTTATAATCAACCAATGAGAAGCCAGCATTAAGCGTTTCAGAATTGCATGTACTCGCATTTCGCGTCATTAGTTTTTGGTGCATTCTTTCCATATAGAAAATCGAAATCTCTACTTGTATCAGTGACTAGATTTGCCTTTTACTTTATTGGGGATAGATTATCTAATGTTGTGAGTGGAAAACGTTGTGATCTCTAATTTACGGGAAGCTTTACAAACGGCTGGAATCATGAGTGCGATGGATTTAGGATGAACTGAAATATTTTATCATCATGTTTTTGTAAACATCACTATGTTTTTGCTATACACGTGCGAAACAGTACATAATTGACAGTTGGAGTTAATGATGTCGGGGAGAGGTGCAAAAAAACGCGGGAGACCCCCGAAATCTGGAAATTTTGAGAAAAACAGAAAGTTTCAGTATCATTTATTAAAAAAACCTAAATATTTACAAGCTCAAAATGTGGGTTCTGGCTCTCTTGCAAGCACGCCAACTGCATCGCGGGCATCATCGCCACAAGGCAGTGATATAAGCAGACGCAGTACGAGAAAACAAAGAGGTGGTAAGACTCATAAATCAAAACGAGGTGGATTGTCAAGTGCTTATTCTCGCAGAGGATACAATCCTCAAGCGGCAGATTACCATGAGTCGGAATATCATTATGGTTCCGATTTCGGCGATAGCAGTGACAGATCTGAGCCCGAAGAAGACCGCGGCAGCGAGAGTTCCGAAGCGTCTGTTGCCGATGGCAACGCCAGTGATAGTGACTTCTCAGTGAGCAGCTACAGCACGACGGGGGGCACACCTCGGAAGCCCGCTGCCAACCTTCTGAGGCCGCCAAGTCCCGACCCGCTGTGGCTGCAGCAGGAAAGACAAATTCCTCCCCTTGAACTACCCCAGTCATCTGATGATTTAATCATCCCTCAAAACCTTGTTTTGCAAGTTGTTGGTATATACGAAGTTTTGCGTCACTTTAGGCACCTGGTTAGGTTGTCTCCATTTCGTGTGGAAGATCTGTGTGCAGCTGTAAGTTGTGAGGATCAAAGCAATCTACTGATAGAAATTCATATAATGTTGTTAAAGGCCTTACTTAGAGAAGAAGATGCTCAACAAACCCATTTTGGGCCTCTAGACCACAAAGATAGTGTCAACATAACCCTGTTTCTCCTTGATGTCATGACCTGGCCAGAAGTGCTGAGAGTTTACATTGAAAGTGATAAAACTTTTGATAAGAATGTGGTCAAAATTGTAAATTCTTGTGAATATCCGTTTACTAATGCTGAAGATCGCCTGGCAGTCCTGCAGTTCCTGTGTAATCAATTTTTGATAACAAACCCAGTGCGAGATGATTTACTCAGTGAAGGTATGTTTACTCTTTATTTATCCATTTTACTTTGATATAAAGTTTAGAAGTAAATGCACTCTATGTTACTTAACTAAGCATTTTCTATTAACAGGTTTAGTGCATATTATTTTTTATAAGAAATTTGTAATCACTTATAATGAGTTATGATAACTCTATTTTAAAAGGCCCTTTTTAAAGATAGTTAAAACAAAACAAAACAAAAATTTCAATACATAATACCACGAAAATGTAAGGCTATAGTAAATATACCAGGTAAATTCTGCTGTCTTGCACCTAGTAAAAATATTTGCTAATTGAGCTATTAGGGTATTGTGGTACCATCATGGGGCCATCACAGTACTTCTACCTCAATTTCAAGGCCTTTTATTTGCTGATTTGCCTTCTACCTACCGAGAATTATTTCTGTGTTAAGAGAGGGAGAGATTTGTCCGTTAATAAAATAGAACATTGGTATGTTATATGTTATGTACCATCACATCATTCACATCACCATTTTGGTTTGTTCTATCTCTGGGATGTGTCACATTTTTACTGTTAGAAAGAGACTAATTTAAGGGTCATACAGACTGATAAAAACAAAAATTGTGTTTGAACCAGGGCATTCAATTGCTTATTTGTTTATGGAGTTAGAAAAACATAATACATATTATTCACCTTCTATATCAGACAGGAAACAAAGCATGTAAACAATTTTAAATGTGAATATGTATTCTTTAGTTCAGTCTATCAATTAGACTAGGAAGTCTAATTGATAGACTGCTTCTCCCCCTTTACAACAGTGGGGAAATGAGGCATCTCGAGAATATGGTATTCCACAAAACATAAAAAAATCTGTTTTGGCATGCCAGTTATAACCACTATATATAAACAACTATGACAGCTATGACAAGTAGAGACTGCATTTTTATGGAAAAAGTTTTAAAGTTTATGTTTAAAAGCATGTTTAAATCAAAATGCACAATTACACACAAATTACATTTAATGTGTCTTTATTGCTTTATTTCAGCGCCTATACATTATGATGACCACTGCAGGGTTTGCCACCGATTAGGTGATCTGCTGTGCTGTGAAACTTGCCCAGCTGTTTATCACTTAGAATGTGTTGATCCTCCTTTAGTAGATGTACCTTCTGAAGACTGGCAATGTGCTCTCTGTAGACAACATAAGACATTAGGAGTCACAGACTGCTTACCAGATGCTGAAAAGCAAGGCTTACTATGTCGCCATGAACATTTAGGCTTTGATAGACATGGTCGAAAGTATTGGTTCATAGCCAGGCGCGTATTTGTGTGAGTAACATTTGTATTAATTAGTATGCATAATGTTTGAAATTCAATATGTGATCTAAATATTCTAAACCCAATTTTAGGGAGGCTGAAAATGGTGAGGTATGGTATTACTCTTCTCAACAACAATTACGAGAATTAATGGATGTACTAGATGCTGATGAGATGGAGACTCCTTTGGTGCGTGAGCTGCTAGAAATGGAACAAGAAATTGTCAGACAAATGACTATTACTGAAAAATTAACAAACCAAGCAAAAGGCAATCGCAAGTCATATCTGGAAGTTGAAAATGCAAACATTCTTAAACAAAAGCAAAAGAGGCAAGAGCAAAGAGAGCAAGAACAAAATGTTGGGCTCCTAATAGAAGATGAGAAAGAAGTATCAGAACCATCTCTTGTATCTGATGGTGATGTTGAAAATGAAGTCACGGTCACCACTGAAGATCCATCATTAACTTTTGATGGTGATATGAAAGATGATGATGACTGTAAAAAAAATAAAATGAATGCAGCTAATAAATTAAGAACTCCAGGCCAAAAGAAAACTGAAGAAAGTATGTTTGTCTCTGAATATTAGTTTTTATGTTTTGTATAAGAGTTTTCATTGTTGTACTAATTATTTGTTTTCTTTTAGTTACAGAGCGTCTTACAAGGTTAAAATCAAATCAAATATCAAATGGGACTTATCTGTTTAAATTAGGAAATGAAAATAATTTTAAAAATTATATAAACCAGTACACTACAAACCCATTGGCATTGAACAAACCCCAAAGAAATGAAGAAAGAGACAAAAAGCGTTACATGTCCCACAAGTTTTCTCTTTCATGTGGGCAAGATTTTAAATGGATTGGGCTGTTGAATGGTATGCTACATCTTGCTACAGTCCAATAATAGTTACAATTATTCATACATTACATATTAATTTGCCTCTTTTTTTTCAGCAACTAAACCTTTACTAGTGGCAACACTAAGACAAACATTGTTACAATTAGAATCTAATATTGTGGTGCAATTTATGCATCCTAATTGGACTTTATTGAGGAAGCCATGGGTGCAGGCCGTTCAACTCTGTCAAGCACCCAGAGACTTTGCTAGAGCTTTATGTGTATTGCAGGTAGTTATTTTAAAAATTATGTAATATTTTACAACCTCTTCTGTATAATGAAATTAATGAAAATGATAAAATCTACAATGGACTGTATTCTATTTACAGGCATGTATCAAAAGTGTTGTATGGGCTCCAGCATGGCATGAACAATTAGGTCATGTTAGACTGATTCGGACTACTGCTGTTGAACGTGAGGAACGTAAAAAACTTGACAAAAGAGAGAAAAAAGAGAGAGATGAAGAAGAGGAACGAAATAGAACAGCTTACAATTTTGTGAAATACTCCTTGGGTCTTCGGCACCAGGTATTTATTTGCAAATTATTTAATAGCATGTATTAATAAATGAAGGGTGGATTGACCAAAGCGTAGCATCCTGGGAGTGGCTTATTGATACCTTATGGAACCAATTGTAAAATCCATCCTGTATAGCAGTCTTTCAAACCTGAGTTAGAGGGTTAGGGCTGTTGCTCGTGTCAATCTTAGGAGGCATAGAATTATAAAACTAATAATTAAATTAAACCGGAAATGAGAAAAGGATTGGGCTTCAAACAACTTTAAGAATTCTTTTTATTTTCTAGGTATGGAAACAAAAAGGTGAAGAATACAGAATCCATGGACAGTGGGGTTGGTTGTGGAACTCTACAACCAGAAAATTCAAAAAGCAAATTAGTAATTTAAAACCAAGTCTCTGCCAAGGCCCAGCGAAAATCGCAGTTAGAGTCAGAGAAGGAAGCATTATCAAAGTGTTAGCAGTTGAACCAAAAACATATGAATACCTCATATCTAATGAGGCTGCTGATAACGAAGTACTAGAAAAACGTAAGTTTGTTACTATTCAGCATGGAGTATTTCTTAATTTTCTCTATTATATAATAATTAATAATTCAAATGATTATTTTCTTGATATATTTTTTTAGTGCCTCCATCAATGAGAAATTTGAAGGTAGAAAAAAACGAGGATGAAGATTTTGAAGAAATTGATGTTGAAAAAGCTTTAAGTTCTTCTACAAGAAGATATTATCCCAGGATAGGCAGAAAATCTAAACTGGATGATTTTCTAGCGAGACGTACGTATTTGAAATTTATGGAAGAAAAGAAGCTTACTAACTTATTGGCAAATGTGAAGAAAGAAGAAACAGACATAAAAAGTGAAGAGGACAGAAACATAGATGTTGAAAATGACGAACCTGAACAGGAAGAGCCAGCTCTTTGTGCTTCGTCTAATGAAATAAAGAGCAGTACAGTTTCACTGAACAGCAATCTTACAGTTGCTAAAAATATTGACAATTTGAGAGACAAGTATGTGAAATTGACGCAAGTGACTAAACATTACAAATGCTACTCATTTGGATGTAACAAAATCGAGGCTGCCAATTTGCTTCAAGGTTCAGGAGTGAAATTAAATTGCTACTCCCCTTTGTGCATCAAAAAAGAAAAAATCCTTAATGAATTACTCACACTTATAAAGGGTAGTAAAATAGTAAATTCTACTAGCACTCTTATTAATTCAAATGACAATAACAAGATGTCCATTCTTGAGCAATATTTACTGGGGAAGAGTTCAATTAATACTGTGAGCACAAATGAAAACATTCTATCAGATCTACTGTCGGCAGTGGCTTGCGCACAAGAGTGTGACAACAGAAGCACTGATGGGTTTGTAAAAAGGAAATTTAGTGAAGACTGTGACATAAGTGTTAAGACTGAAAAAAATGACGACGGAAATGCTTGTCTCCTTAAAACTGAGAGCACTCTTGAAGAGTCTGCTGTACCCGCCGTAGGTAACGAGATGGATATTGATATTACATGCAATAACAATGATGAGAATGACGTCGAAATAGGACCTTTAAAAGAATTAACAGATAGTGACCCTCAACAGGATGAAGTTCGTGATGCGGATTCTGATCAATCTCGTCCTCCAATACCGAAATTACGAATTACTAGAGGAAGATCTGCAAAGCCCACCCCTAGTAAAGTTAATAATAACAACAACGGAAGCGATTACAAGTGCTCTGTAACTCCAGCCAAGGACAGTATGCCAAAATACCGTGCGACCGTCAACAGGCGCTTCGGCCAAGCAAGACCTGTGAAAAGAGAAGACAAACATATAAAGGAAGAAAAGTCAGAAGGAGGATTTGCTAGAATATACTCCACCGAAAATCCTTGCAGCAAGGTGTATTTAAAGAGAGTTCAAACCTCAGCTGTTGAAAAGAAAAAGAAACGAACACCTGTGAAATACCCTTTGTGTTCTACATTTCACACTAGAAGTAAAGCAAAGACAATTATGGTCTTACCACATCATGAGCTAAGGAAGTTATGTAGGCAAGCGGGGCTTAATACTGTGTCAGGATTCAGCCATAATGCGAAGCCTAATCAAGCTGTCTGGCCTTACCCATGCGCTAGACCTTTGTTTAAAACTTGTTGGTTATATCGCACTGTGAATTTACAGTGGCTCGCTAGCGCGGCGTTACAACTTCGAGTCATGTGGTCTTGTCTACGATGGGACGATATGGCCGCCAAGCCGGCTACTGCGGATGGCAAGCACCAATTAACCACGGACACCGAAATAGTGTCTCTAGAGCTGTTGAAACATCGGCACATTGGACAGTTTTCGGAAAGGACCCAGTATTTGAGGCGGCGCGTCGTTATTCCGCTGGAACTTCCGAAAACCGTACGAGAAGTGACGTCTATTCGCAGCGGATTAAGGAAACGAAAGCGCGCCGAATCTCCTCAAAACACTGAACCGCAGGTAACCAATATTGCTACATATTATCAACAATCGCGTATAGTTTACCTGGCGGGCCTGTTGTAATTTTAGCAAAACTGCTTGAAAAATATGTGACACGCTCTGATACTCAATATAAGTCTCATATGAATGCCTTTTATTGTGGAGCAATCGAAGGAGCACACACATTGGTGCCTGAATATTATGTATAAACGGACGAGCTTGGGGAGTCCATGTAATCTAATATGAAACCAGCCATGTGCTCCTTTGCACATAAATGGTGCACCAAAACTAAAATTGATACTTTTGCTGACAATGGAGAAGCATTTGCTTTTCCGCCTATTTTTTGTCATGGTTCATTTTCAACAGCCACATCACATGAGCACTTAGGTCTTACACAGCAAAAACAGATAATTAGTATTTGTTATCATGAATATCATTTGGTGGCATGAAAAATGGCGGTAAAGCAGATGTTTTTTTTATTTTATTTTTTGACTTTTAAAACATACAATATGGCGAGAGTAAGTACAATGAAAATAATAGTGTATCATCGTCAGGTATCGGAAGAGTGGGTGGACGAGGACAAGCTGGAGCTGTGGGAGGTGCGGCAGTACGGCGAGCGCGCCGAGCGGGTGACGCCGGTGACGCGCACGTCGACGGGCAAGCTGCCGACGCGCGCGCCGCCCGCCGCCGAGCTCAAGGACAAGATGGAGCAGCAGCTGCGCGAGCAGCGCGCCGCGCACCAGCAGAAGAGGGCGCTCGAGTCTCAAGGTATTGTTTTTAAATTACATCCTTGTAAACTTTGAATAATATTCACTGAATAGGCTTGCCGGCTTAGTCGCGGCTAATAGCTCGATTGATCTGTAATGCGCGTGTGCCCTAGTAATTTTTCTATTTGTCCCAGCGACGTTTGAAAAAAGCAATCGAGTTCTATGACAGTGGTTAACTTTAAAACAGTGGTAACCGGCTGGAATCGACTTTTGACTCGAAATTGACGTATTTGCTTTTAGTATGATGAAACAACAGTAAAGTTTTCGTCTTGAGTTTAATATAATCGCATGTAATATATACTTATTTTACAGATAAATCGAAAACCCCTGCCACTCCAAATGCGGGAAAAAGTACATTGACGTCTTTATTAACTACAAACGTCAGCACACCCACTGGTCAGAAAACAGTCATAGGAACTAGACGAATTATCATGACCAAAGGAGCTGACGGTACTACGAGAGTGGTCAGTCAACCCATTGCCGCGGCGAAGACACCACAAGCGATCGAGGGCACCAAAGTCAATACTCCGACCCAAAAAGAGGGCCCGCAGAAGGTTCAAATTATACGAGCCCCTGATGGAAAACTAACGGTTCGAGGGTTACTTGCCGGCCAACAACTAATACAGATGCCAGATGGAAAACTCCACGTAGTCATGGCGGGACAGCAGGGTATAGCCGGCCACTTGGTCGCGGCATCCTCGCCTGCACCGAAAGCCGATACCCCTCCGGCCGAAAACACCGAGAGGGTGGTGACTCAGCCCAAACCCGTCGAAGAGCCTAAACCCCAAACTCGAGTAGCCGGGCAGCAAATAGTCTTACAAGGCAATCGGCAAATAGTAGTCCAGCCCGCGCAACAAATGGTCGTCCAGTCGAATCCTAGGCCCAACATGCAGCCGCGCTTGCAGACGGTGCTGGTGCAGGGTCAGATCATGCAGCGGCAGGTGGCCCCGGCGCCGCCGCCGCGGCCCGCGCCGCCGCCGCGCCCGCGCGCGCCCTCCACGCAGCAGATCGTCGTCAACAACCCCGTGCTCGTCCAGCAGATCGCGGCCGGCAAGATCCAGCTCGCCACTGTCAACGGGCAGCAAGTGCTGATACGGCCCACCGGCAACAATCAAGCGCAGATCGTAGCGCACATAGGGCAAGGTCCGATGGCGGCGGCCCCCGCGCCGGCCGTGGCGCCGGCGCCGGTGCCGCGGCCCGTGCTGGCGGCCGCCGCGCCGCCGCCGCCTCCGCCGCCGCCGCCGCCGCCGCAGCTCACGGAGGATCAGATCACCGAAAACCGTCTGCTGGCCGGTCAACCGCCCGGCACAGTTATAAAAACCGTAACTGCACAGGTGAATATGGATATGTATTAAAGTCATGAACGTTATTTAGTGTGGCTCGTTAAATAGACAAAACGAATAACTCTTACTTTATCTGTCACAGGTGATGCAGACCAGTAGTGGACCTAGAATAGTTCTTCAAGGCCTGCATGGTTATTCCCTTACGCCGCAGCAGTTAGCTTTAGTACAACACCAAGTTAAACAACAGCTGCTTAAAGGTAATTTCATAACATACACGGGGAGCTTATAGTATATACAGCGATAGTAAAATTAAAACTGTTGTGAGTCATGTTACTACTACTTAGTTACAAATGGATAAACTCACGTGTAATTATATCGCACTAGGCGACATGTTTCGGGTAAGCTCTGGTACCCATCTTCAAGCCGAGTCAGGACACCGATCGCGTTGAGGGGGTATAGCTCACTGTGAGTACACTCTCAACGCAGAGCTTACCCGAAACATGTCGCATAGTGCGATATAATTACACGTGAGTTTATCCGTTTGTAACTAAGTAGTAGTATACAGCAATAGGTTTTTTTTTATTCAATGCTGCCTATTTATATGGTTTCTATAATGCATTAACTGTGACTTGAGGGAGAGCGGACAAATCTGAAAAAGTACTTTGTGCCTTTAACCCTTTTCATAAAAATGCATTATTCTGTTATATTAAACATGACATATTTCGATAGAATCCATAGAAACTTCAAAAGTATGCCGTTGTAGGACTTCAAGCATACCTACCTAATATTGAAATAAGATCAAAAAGATGTGATGTCTTGAATATTTTTTAAAGCTTGAGTTCTGACTACAGGACTCAGTAAGACTCAAAAAAGAACACTACTCACCACTCAAAATACTTTGAAAACCTGTAGGTCAAGTTCTTGCAATTTAGACTTATAACTTGCGTTTACCAACAATAGAGGGATCAAAGATTGATTTAAAATAACTGTAACGGATGTTATTCAGTCGAAACTCAGAACGGATAGCATGGTTGCAATTTTATTGTCTAACGGTCTATCAGTCATTTTTGTACTCACATACTTGTTGGAGCATGACAAGCATTGTGGCAAATGGTAAAAACCCGATCAAATTAGGCTAGCAGGTTTATTTCCTTATATCCGTGACAATCTAACCGATTCAGTGCTGATTACGGTTTTTACACATCATTATAATTTTTCTCATAAATAGTAGGTACAGTGCGTGAGATCTTAGAAGAAGAATTCGTAATTTAGAAAAAGACTTCGGTTATCGACGGTAACGTACGAGGTTGACACTGCTGTTCTGGTTTCTTAATAGGTGATAAAACTTTTTGAAGTTATCGTAAAAAGTTAAGTGGACAATAACATAACATAACAATACTTTTTATTAATTAACGATTACGAGTAATACGGTACTACTCACGTTTATTCAGTCACTCGTCGTTAATTATTAAATATGTCTCACGTAAGTTTAAATACAAATACTTTTTATTGCATAACCCAAACAAAATATAAATAAAACAGGTTACAAACTTAAAGTATAGGTAACACAATTAGCATCAATATAAAATAAACCCCAATCTAAAGGCATTTAAATAAAATTTCACTAGATAACTATATTGCGATTAGACTTATTGTCATAATTTTAATGAAATGGAAACAGAATTTGAATTTCGACCGGAGGTAAATTTGACACAGAATGTCATCTCACCATGTATCACTTCTGGAAGAAATTATATAGAGCTGAGAATACCTAAATTTAATAAATAATTTTTTTTTTTGGTGTCTTTCTCTGTGCCGTTTCAAAAGGCTTCGTTTAAAATTATTTTTAAAGTACTTTTTGAAATGCCTGTTGCTTGTATCACCCGGTCTTGAAATTTATTAAAATATTTACAATTATCAAAATATTTATATAAATTATTTATACAATTTCCCGCGATTGACTATTTACAGATATACCCTTTTTGAAACGTGTCTCCATTAAAATATATTTTTTTAAATGTCTAATGAAATAATAACGATATTTTCGTAATGGTGGTATTAACTGCTCTATATAGTTCAAGACTAGAAAAACGACTGCATTCTTTTGGGTGTTAGACTGCTACTAATTGTTCAACCAAAGTAATTGAAACTGTCATTTTCTATTACACGATTACGTTCGATTATAGCCGAGACCCGAAGGTTCTTCTAAGATCTCACGGACTGTATGAAATGTTTCCATAACATGTATGCATATCATATCAACATATCATATCCGAAAATTATTAATCCTGGACAATTATTAGAAGTCTCCAGGAAAACACAAAAGCGTCCATGAACTAAGTATGAAAATCCTTCCTGGACGGTGATGAGGTTATACAGGTTGTATTTTTTTACATGATACAAAATATGCATCTCAACTCCATAAAAAACTAGCGATTTTTTTTTGTGATTTACGCTAGTTTGAAATGTAATTTAGTTAGTCTAATCTTAATAAAGCTGTTATAATATCATAATATCCTTCACAAGTAAAAATCATCAATCATTTAAAAAAATGATGAATGCTGATGTTCAGATTGTAGTATCCACTGCACTCCGGCATATTTAAAGGCTAATGTGACGTAACATTAATATTTTCCTCGTCCAGGATGGCAGTAATGTGCCAATAATGTAAGTCCCGTTCAGTCTTGATAAGCAGATGAATGTTTACAACGTTACAGCGCAAGAATCGACAGGAAAGCAAGGTATGCTGGGGCCCATGAAGATGTACCTGGCGGTGCAGCCGCCGCCCAGCGCGCCGCCGCCGCTGGCGCCCGTGGCGCCGCAAGCCATGCACCCCATCCCCCTCCCCACGCACCAGGTAATCTATTATTACTAGTCCATCGGATACCCCGCTGTAAGTAGCTTCTCTTTTCACAGTAGGCACTACTGATAAAGACTAGGTAAAACGAATTATAAAAATAACTTATCGCAACGATGCGTCTCTTACCCTGACCACTGTTTAAGTATGTGGCGCTACGAGGAAACTCCGCGTTAGTTTAGATTACTCATATCCATAGAAAGATATCAAGTGTTTCCTGATAGATACACCTTACTGAGGCTTGTACCGACTAATGTATGTAAAGGATCTATAATTGTATGAAGGGAATACATCAGTGTCTAATAGTAGCGAGTGGTCACGGAACTGTTGTTGTTATATTTTTATCATGAAATAAAAAAAATATTAAGTATTCATAGATAAGAGATAATTATTAAAAAACAACCATGGTTTCATTAGTTCTTGTTTAGTTAAAATTTGCGATAATGAACTATATATTCAGTGCAAACGAACTTCCATAAAAATAGTTTGTCAGGTGCCAAATGTTTTTTTTGTCAGTCAGCCATATTTGTTTAAATTAGTGTTAGGCAGCTACCTTCGATGGCGATGAAAGAGTAAGAGTTTTAAACTCAATGAATTAAAACTATATTATCTCTATATCAACTCATTCATCGAACTGATAGACACCTTCACAAAAATCGGCTGAGTAATTTTGGCACTACGGTAAATACGTGTCCCAATCTTTTGGTGAATTTCCACATCTATACATGCTCATAGATTATTAAATTCATTACGTATCCACTAGCATTTACGTAGACAAGTTAAAAAAGCATGGAACTCCAATCTCATCTTCAATAGATTTTGAGTACATTGAGAAGAATTCGTAATTTTTCGTTGCTCTCAATTTGTAGAGTATTGTCGGGTAATGCTGGACGCATTTTACATTACGAGTTGGTATAAATCACAGATTTGCAATTAACAAATTTCCATTTAAAACATTTTAAATGGAACTTTTGGGAGATAAGGCTAAAACAAGACAAATACGTTTTGGTAAAAGGTATCAGTTACTTATTATTGACAGTATATCAAATAATAAATATACAGATACACATATCTCTTGTTAAAATTCAATTAATTTTTGCTAATTTGCTGCGACATACAGAGAGATGAACATATATGATGAAATCTTAAGGGCCATTTTGGATACAAAACGCTAAAAATCTACCCAAAGTATACTTTTTTTATAGAACACTTCGAAGCCTATTATTTTATATTTGCATTAATTTTATTAACAACACAGTTTTGCGACCACTTGGCCATTGATTATACAGGGTGAATATTAAATCGTGAATCGTAACCACGTTTACTGGTAAAGCTACTTAAGGCTAATACGGAGCACTAGTGTTAATTACAATTAAGGACCCGCTTAATTAATTGTGAACAAAAACAGAAAGTGCGTCCCCACTTTTCATCCGCCTTGGTCACCCTACACAAGTCACGTGACTTGCAACGCAATGTTTATCTAAGTGCAAAGGTTATCTTATCAATCTTATTATGCAATAAATGCATAGTGCAATTTGTTAATTAAACACTCAAAATCATCCTATAAGTTTACTCACATAAAAAAGAAACAGATAGTGCAACAAAAAAAAATATTTATTTACACATATTTTAATAAATGTTCGAAATGCTGGCCCTGGACTTCCAAACACAAATTTGCTCGTCGCCTGAGATTGTTCCTTACTCTTCTTAACACAAAAACGTCGGCTTTTACTGCCTCAAAAGCTCTTACGATTTTTTGACGCAGTTCCGCTACAGTTTCAGACGGTTGTTCATAAACTCGCCGTTTGATGTCTCCCCAGAGATAAAAATCTAAGGGAGTCAAATCGGGACTTCGCGGTGGCCATAAGATAGGCCCGTTTCGTCCGATCCAGCGGCCTGGGTGCTCTCTGTCCAGATGGGCACGAACTTCGCGGTGGAAATGTGCCGGGGCTCCGTCGTGCTGATAATGCAAATTAATCAAGTACTCTTCCGGCACTTCTCTTAACAAATCTGGTACCACATTCATCAAAAATTGGAGATAGTTTTGTCCATTTAATCGTCCTTGAATGAAATATGGTCCAATCAATGCATCATTCAGAATACCTGCCCACACGTTAAGACTGAACCTTACTTGATAGGCATCTCTTCTCGTAACGTGAGGATTTCTTCTACTCCACCAATGCTCATTATGAACATTAAATAGCCCGATCCTCGTGAACGTTGCCTCGTCAGTCCATAGTATGTTCGTGTCCAGGTTTTCTAGTAGCCAACGGCACATGGCCCTCCTTTTTCCGTAATCAGCCAACATGAGATCTTGGACTGGCTGAAAGTGGTACGGATGTAGTCCTGACGCATTAAGCAGTTGCCAAACGTAACGTTGACTTACGTGAAAAAGACGTGCAGCAGCTCTAGTACTCGCTTGAGGATTACGATTAAAAAATAATCGTATGTTAATCTGTACAGCCTATCCGGAAGAAGTCGTGGTCGACCGCGAGCCTGAGCGTGCACAGGCACAGTAAATTGGCCATACTCTCGTAGGTTTTGCACCATCCTCATAATTAAATTTTGTCTCGGTACCGGCGACTCAGGATACCTTCTTCCGAATAATTCTTGCGTTTGACCAATTCTGCCAGTCTGAGCGTACCAAGATACCATATCAAACCTTTGTATGTTCGTGTACGGATACGGTGGAGGCATTTTAATACCATTAATCGTAATAAAACTTTATTTTATAGGTAAATACGATTTAAATACTTATGTTGACAATGTCGGGGATGTTGACATAATTGACAATACGTGCCAAAATTCTATCCAGCCAACTTCAATATTAGGAGGTTGGTTATCTAATTTTGAAATTTTCATGACAAGTACGAAACATGAATGTAGGGTGACTAAGAGATCTAAAAAAATAGGACAAATCCAATTAAAAGTTGATAAAACAAAAACGTACTTAATTTAGGTTTAATAGCATTGTAAGTTATTGTTAACTATGTATAGAGTTAAAATAAATTATAACGATTCACGATTTAAAATTCACCCTGTATATGAATGGCAATAGTTTTTAGTTTTGTTAATTTTGCTATAAGTGGTAGGGTGGGATCAAACCGAGCGTCAAACAAATAAAATTTCTAATTGGCTTAGCATCATACCGTTCATGGATTATCCTTGGGTTATGTACAATGGCGCTCCATTGGGGAATGGTACATACAAAAACAAACGACGACGTACTCGTGATGATCAAACCCTTAATTTTAAGGTAAAACGATTTCCTTATACATAGATGGTTCGGTCTTGGCGCGTATTGGCCATTTTATTTAATATTAATACATGATTAAGACTGGATGTAGTATAGTATATTACAAAAGTATTATTTGGTAGTAGAAAATTTAATTTTTATACATTATAAATTATAACAACACCAAAGAACCCTAATATATTAAAATGAATATAATGTGCAATGTATAATCCTAATAATAAATGTAAACATCATTTTTACAGTAGATAATCAACACGGAAACAGTATTAGAGCATTTAAATGTAAACATTGTCATAAATTAATTTCAACGTAAACATTTTCTTAATTTAAAAAATATACTTATTTTTTTTTACAATTGTTGGAATATATTTTATGCATTCTGTAGTTTGAAATTATATAACATGTTATTTTGGCAACTACTATTAATATCGACTTCGATAAGGATGGGACTTAGAGCGGATTGCACCAGGTACAATTAATGCACTGCGCGTCATAAGTATGACGATGCAGCTATCATGCCATAGAAAACTTTCAGACATTTCACACAAGATCATTTTAACGATGACGATGACTACCTGACCGGTTTACCGGTTTGGTGCAACCGGCCCTTGGGAGACGTATCCTAAATTAACTGTAAAAGTAATATTAATATTGATTTTTAATACATTTTTGTTGATAATTATTTCAAGTTACTTGCCATAATCCTGCGATACTTATTATTTCGTATTTAATGTGTTTTCAATCCGGGGGATTTTAGAGTACTCTCGGAATGTCTGGGTTCTACGTTCACATAAAACATAGCAACTACTAAAATAGTTACTCTTTGACGTAACTAGTTTGGGAATATTGAAATAGCTCAATAATAATAATAAATACATCGGCGTTTTTTATGTGTAATAAATATGAATATAATCACATATTACTAGTGTGTAATGGCCAATGGGTTTCTAATGTAATTACTTTTAAAATTATACAATAATCTATCATTTCAAGTGGTGCAGTTTCACTGTCTTTCGCTAGGTGCAAATAATGTCGATTGCCTGGCAACCTCATGATTCGCTTTTGCCACCGACCCTATGAACGGCCCGGCTATATTGCACCACATATCCCTGACATTCTAAAATCTCACGGACATGTATTACTATGTTTATCTAACATCTAATATCTGTAAAATGTGTACGTGGCCTAAAGCCGGTATCGAATTAGAAGTCGATACATAAAATGACACGATTATGTTTTCCTTGTCCGTTGATATCTTCAACGTATCGAACAGACTCGTATTTTGCCACTACTTGGGAGCTGGCATTTTATTTATCGACAACAGGAGTCGTCGTAATCCTGGCTCATAAGAGTTTGTAATCACGCGTTCAACGCAAATTTCTATGTATTTATTTTTAAATTATAAAGAACAGTAACAGGAATTGCTCATACACCACCTGTTGATATGTATATTAATTAGGAATTTCAAGTAAATCCTTTATACACGGCTCGTGCAATACTGACCTTTGAATAAATTATTAAAGTAATGATCGAGTTTTATTTACATAGTCCTGTTTATTTGTGTAAATTTGTTTTATCGTTTGTTTCTAAAGAGTTTGTGGGGGTGTATGGGCAATTATCAATTTAGTTTAAACTTGAATGTAACTGCATATGTTGATTGTAAAACAGCTAACGGCATGTACTGGAACCTCACGATAAGTAAAAAGCAATACAGCTACTGTTAAGATTGCAACAAGAACTGATATATTCCCACAAACAATTTTTTATAACATTTAGTTTTCACCCTGTTTACTTTTTATTTCATTCATACACAGAGTATCACGTACTAACACGTTTTCTTCAATTTTGGTTATCCATGATATAATTACTTGATTGTCCAATAATATAAATAAGAACATTGCATTGTTAAGATTTTATATCAATATATCATCCGTCCTTTTTTTCGCTACTTACAGTTAGAAGGATTTCTTTAATATTACTGGATTCTCAAGTGGTTGATGTAGACGTTTATAAATAGTTTTAATTAAAATGCGACAAACATGAGTCACATATTTAATATGTATAGCATTCGGTTGCGACTAATTGTATGCACTTACATTTTTATCGTATTTGGAACACAAGATCGTAAACAATAAAAAAAATCATACAACATTCCATTAACATAAGAATGCTACCATACTACTAGAAAGTAAGTGACGTATACTTTAAATATTGTGTCCATAGATATGCTTTGTATTTGTACATTAAGTAAACAAAATCAATGCAAACAAGAATAATCGCTATCATGGCAGTAGAATCTTCAAGGAATTCTCGTTAAAAATACAATGCGATATTTCTTTATTTATTTATTTTTTATTAGCACAAGACACAAGTACAAAAGGCGGACTTAGAGCTACAAAACTATACTAGGTACAAGATTGTCTTTAATGATACGGTTACATAAGATCTTTGTATTAATAATCTTTCAATGGTAAATATTAGACTAACACATGCCGTTCCCTTTTTACTTTTAGGATGCTAACGAAGAAGATATAAAGCGTCAACCCCTGGTTAACGGCGAGGATAGCGTGGCCGAAGCTACCAGCCACAAAGAGGCAACTCCTTCCAAACCTGAGGACATAACGCAAAATAACACTAAAACAGATATTGTCAATTTCAATCAGGACGTTGTTGTGCAAAGCAACAAGTTTGTGCTTACGCCCGACTATATTCAACAAAGTAAGTATACACGAGCTCTTGACGGCCGCTTCTCTGGTGCGATTAGCTACCGCGCAGTGGAAGGTTTTTGCTATGCTTCGATTTCTACATAATTACCAAATGAACGCTTTATCGCACGATACACAAAAGAGTTGAAACTTGTAGCCGACATATATAGCTTCGTGTCCAAAACTCACGCGCTATCATGCGTACCTACTAGACTCCAATTCGAGAGGAAACGTATTCGATACGAGTAACAGTGGAGAATCTTCCCAAGAAATGTAATTCTAAAGAAAGCGTCTTTTCAGCCCTACCCTTACCATGAATTGTGTTTACTATTTGTCCATCTCGCTTGTACTATTTTAGTGCGAATGAGATGCACAGATAGTAAACTCGATACTGGTCATCGAAAACCTCAATTTCACAAGTCATGGGAAGGGAGGTACCGGTCGAATTTTTACTAAGGTTCCCGCGACCGCCTTTTTGAGCGCCAAGTATTCCTAAAACGGTCGAGTAATGTCGCGCCTACCGCGCAACCCGACCCCGGCGGATTCTGTCAAAGTAATCTTCCCGTTAACATACAAGGTTTAAATTCGTTCATACACATTTTGACGCGAGAGGAATAGCGTTCAAAAAGTTAAACGAAATCACGTCGGCTTCCAGCTATCAAAAGCGCCCTCAAGCAGGAGAATCTCAATCCCGAGATCGAGGAGAAACTTCTCCAGCTGCAGCGGTACCAGGAGAAACAGATGAAGCCGGAGTCGAACGCGGGCCCGCCGCAGCCGGAGCGCGAGCCGCGCGTCGTGGCGGTGCCGGCGCGCGCGCGCACGCCCTCGCCGCCGCCGCCGCGCCGCCGGCCGCCGCGCGCCTCGGACGACGACGACGAGTGGGTGGACAGCAGCCCGCGCAAGCGCCTGCGCGCGCGCGCCTCGCCGCCGCCCGCGCCCGCGCCGGCCGCGGCCCTGCCTCCCCTCCCCGCCCCGCCCCGCCCGCCCCCCCGCGCGCGCGCCCGCCGCCGCCGCCGACGAGCGCCGGCGCGCCGCCTCCAACCACTCTAGGATGCAGATGCTTCTCTTCAAACACAAGGAGATGCTCAAGAAAGATATCATCAAAAAACGAGGGTTGCTGGAGAAGGAGTTGGGCATTGAAATACAGGTATGAAAAGTTAATTATGCCGACCTCTCATATTATAACGTTCGTTATACCGTTTTCGAAGCCGGACCGATTAATCCGAAGTATGTTCAGTTGGGGCCGGAGACGGATTGTATTTTTTTACGTCAAATTTTAAAAATTCTGTTGTATGGGTATGCAGTTGTATGGGAAAAATAATCATAACCTTAATTATTCGGTGACGATTGTATGTTAAGGTTATTTATTTAAAATAGAGTAATTTTTTGCATATTAGTCCAATCTAAAATGAACCTAAAAGTGTATATATAGCTAGTGCTTAGGTTGAAATTTACCTGACACCAATGTACCAGGAAAGGGGGTAGGGTAAACCGCCAGTATCTGGCCACCTTGAAATAGGGCCGCGTTATACTGAAAATGAATTATATTTACGTATTTATAGACTTATTTAACTTATTTTAGTATTAGGTGGCTAATGCTATAGCTATTGAAGAGTGTCCGGTAATTGAAATCCTCACAAAGTAACCTCCGTCGTGGCCTCAAAGAAATGCCAATTTAAAGGTAAAACGAACTTGAGACGCGTATAGTTATATACACATACAACCACTCTCCACTCTATTTTAAATAATTTATACACACATACAACCACTAGCTACATGCTCACTTGTAACTTGATTTTTCTTTTAATGTTATATCGTAAATTAATATTGTTATTGCAGAAGGAGCTGTCGGCCGAACTCGCGCTGCGGACTCGCGCCGAGCGAAGCAAACAAGAGGAAGTGCGCGGCGGCGCGGGCGCCGGCGGCAAGCGGCGCTCTGGCGGCGCAAGGGACAACACGCCACGCGCCGCTGGCAAGAAGCCCGTTAAGAAGGAGAAACTACTGTGCATTTGCAGGACACCTTATGACAATACAAAGTAGGTTTCCACTAATCTTATCACTTACCATTGCTTCGAGTCTTTTTCGAAGAATAGCACCCCACTAGCACCAGTAACATCGGAACACAAATCGTATTGTCTCCATATATTTCCGAGCAAACCGGAAACGGGTGTTCCCCGTATTGTATTGGCCTCGAAAGTTGACCTTTCTCTTTTCCTTCAGTCTGATAGTTGTCTAGGAGTATCTAACAAAATGTGACGTTGTAGATTCTATGTGGGCTGCGAGCACTGTAGCAACTGGTTTCACGGTGACTGCGTGGGTGTGACGGAAGAGATGAGCAAGACCATGGAGGAGTACGTGTGCCCGGACTGTCGCCGCGCCGAGGAGACGCAGGAGCTCTACTGTTTGTGTCGACAGCCCTACGATAACTCGCAGTGAGTAACTGTTAACATTTCCACCGAATCACCGAATATCAATTCGCGACTGGCAATACGCAGAATCTCATTTGGCCAAATGGACAAGTGGCAAATCAAAACGATAATTCGTATCGTACTTTTTGCTAAACAACGTTAACTAAAAGATGCCATAAAAGACAATCTTATAGTTATAGATCGATTTCATAAGTATACAAAACAGAATTTATTTTATTTTAATTTATATTATTCAAAACACAACTTGTAAATTATATCGAACAATGAAATAAATAAGTTCTGGTTTTAGTAATTTTTCGCGGTTTACCTTACACGTAGCGGCTACCTTGCTGCGCCACTTGGGATTGTTGAGCCACTCGTCTATGTTCGTTACTTAGCCGTGTAATGCAAATCGGGCGCGATATAACGTCCTGAGACATCGGTTAATTCATTCATTTGCATTATACACTAAATTATGAAAATAGGCAGGTGAACCACCTATGTACAACTGTACATAGGTACAGTCGACTACAAAGATATGTATACATATTTTCACCTTAATCCTTTGTAATAACCTGTTACCTATGTTTTTGACTATCAACAATGAAGTCACTAACAAGAGAGTGAATGACACTTCCTAATCCACAGTTAATTGGTCAATTAAGTAATTCGGAGAGCGGAAGGAACTATAATGCGTTTGTTCCTTATAGCGCCAATCCACAGGCTCTATTGAGTTTGTTCCTCATTAATCTCATTATATCGACGTTTTTATTTCTTCACGATAATTTTGCTATAGGACTCAACGGTGCACCGCCAAGCAGGGCTCCTATTTTAACGTAGCTTGTTACACGTTTAAACTACCTATTGTTGCATTATTTATTGATTTATATTTTAGTATCAGCCTGAAAGAGAATGGTATAAACGCCACAAACTATAATCATGTGGTAAACAATTGGGAATGGGAAATAATTCGGGTTGGGAAAAAGCTCATCCACTATCAACAAAAGCCAGAGTTGACCAGTTTAAAATACGTTTTATAGTGTTCCTTTCCTTGATGTTTTTATGACAAACTTTTATTTAACATACATAATATGTTCAAAGATATTTCTAAAACGCTCGTCGCCTCCACTGGTGACCGCAGAGCTGGCAGCTTCCTCGCGCAACGCATCAATATCGCGATACAGCGGGGGAATGCTGCCAGCATTCTCGGCACCATGCCAAAGGGGCCCAATTTTCACGACGTTTTCTTTAGTTTTATTGTTGGTTGTTTGTATCTGTAAATTGTATTAAGTTGGTCACAAATAAATAATTTATATACCTTAAAAAAACTTGCAATGTTTCTCTCGAGAGAGAAATCTTGCAACTCAAAATCGAAGCAGATAGCTTAACCGATAGAGCTTCAATTTAGCACTGTAAGTTTCGTCACAATGCATTATTATGGTACCACTGATCTGATCTGATGCTGGAGCCAGGAGGTAGCCATAGCAACTTCTAAAATACAGAAGATAAACCCATGGTGTTTAGGCTCGTAAAATCCTCTCGATGAGTAGTTGATGATTGTGCAAAATAGTACTGTCGGCAATAAAAGCTTGTATCAAAAATTACAATTTTTGACAGAAACTTATTTATTGTTGATGCCTATTCTGATATATTTAGAGACATCTGTGCTAAATAAGATTTACTTTTCAGATTTTACATTTGCTGCGACCGGTGTCAAGATTGGTTTCACGGTCGTTGTGTGGGAATTTTGCAATCAGAGGCGGATAATATTGATGAATATATATGTCCCAATTGCCAAAAAAATAATTCTGTCAATTATGCTAATATGAAAGAACTCACAATGAAAGACTTTGAAAACTTAAAGAGGCTTATAAAGCAAATACAATTGCATAAAAATGCGTGGCCGTTTATGGAACCTGTAGATCCTAGAGAAGCACCAACCTACTACAAAATAATAAAGGAGCCTATGGGTATGTATTATTTATTACTTTCACAATATTTCAGTATTCATACAGGGCGGGTATGCCACATGGAGGGAAAAAAGAAATAGAAGGAAGTCGAAACAAGCAAAAGAGGGCGACCTTGTATTCAACAGAATGGGACTCATATTTAGCATTTGATAAATTAAATTGATTTTAACAGTGAATTAAAAATGTCTTGATTGGTACGAAAGAGCTGTAGGACATTTTTTTTTCTCAAATAGCGGGTTCGATTCCCGGTTCAATACTGGAATTATTTAAAAATCTATGATTGCATTTTAAATTAAAATATTGTCTTCTTTCCGTAAAATGTTCCATCTACAATATTCAAGCTACTTTCTCTCCACGTGGCATAGCCGCGGGACAAAAACTACATATTTCATAACAAGAGACCGCAAGGGCGGCGTTTGACTAAGCATTTCGATCTAGGATATTACTGCATAAAGTTAAAGACATACATACATATAAAACTTCGATTTAATAAAAAAAGTAGTCTAAGTCTCCAATTCATAATTTCCCAATTAAAGCTTCTGCAGAATAAAAGTCGTGAATATTTATTATTATATTTAAAAAAAAAAAACGAAATTGAATTTAGTAATGAATTTAGATGCAAGCGAAATGACGGAGACGAAAGGTTCTAACCTAGTTAACCTAAAACGCTCCAAAAAATAAAAGCCTAATAATTAGGGGTTTTTACTCAAAAACGTCTTTATTTTTTTGGATTTTGTTGTCTACATTCTTGTATGCAGCACTATGAATATTGATGACCACTTTTTAATTCCAGATTTACAAACAGTGGAACGGAAAGTGAATGAACAGACTTACAGTATGTTAAGTGAATTCATTGGTGACATGACTAAAATATTTGACAATTGTCGGTACTTCAATCCAAAAGACTCTGAATTCTATCGTTGTGCGGATGGTTTGGAAGCGTTTTTTGCACAAAAAATCAAATACTTTCGTGAAAAATTATTTGAATCTACGCAATGATAATAGTGCCAGTGTACAGTGACTAAAGTAAGGATTAATGATGTTCATATAGTGCAGTGGTAGAGGAGATGAAGATGATTGTGTATTTGTATTATTCTACGTGATCTGTAACTCTTGTAAATTGTAAAGTATGTGATGAAATTACAAAGAATAATTTATATAAATGATTTTACAGGTATCTAATGAGTACAGCATTGTTTCATGTTAAGTATTTATTGTATTTATTACATGCATTACTTTGAAGCTGATTCTCTTTAGATAAACAATAACAAAGAAGAATATTGCAATGTATACAGTTCGTAAGATACCTTTTATGTTAGCTAATAATAAAAAAGCTATTTTAGTTATTCTAGTAGTAACTTAGAATAAGTAAACCTACTTTGTATGTAAGTAATAAATTTTTAATAATATACATCTCGATAATACTTTTTTTAATATGCTTTATAATCCTAAACAGGGGCCGGATTTTTGTTAGGCTGGGCTCAAAGCATACACATAAGGTTCTATGAGCGCTTTTTACATCTTCGCTTCACGAGCATTTTTCTGGTACCCTTTAAGGCCTGCGCAAACCGGGGGAGTGCAGCGCAGGTCACTTTAAATTTATCTATACCTACATATTTTTCTAGCACGAACTATTTCAGTAATCTTGTAAGTAATTAACAAAATAAAAACATCGACAGTCCTGTTATCTATAAGTACCACTTCAACGTCATAACAGGTAATATAATGACAAATATAATATATAATAGGGTTAAAAATAAATAACATTAACAAAACTATCTATTTATTTATAATGTACATACTTCTGAAAACAATTCAGAACTATTCATTGTAAATAAAGTAAATTGGATCAAAAGTTTACGGATTACGTTCAATTTGTTCAAGATCGGTGGCACGCGGCGTCTAGGTAAGTAGCCAATATAAGACTGTGTTGTAGGTACGTAGTGTCGTTGATGTAGTATGTACTTATTGATAACAAGATTATCGATATTTTTATCGTGGAAAAGCACTAAGCAAATGTCCCTGCTAGAAAAATATCTAGGTATATTTATCAATGTATATTATCTTCTATTTTAATTACATTAAGGTATACAGGTATATTTGCATTGCATCGCGATTCGGTCATTTTTGTATGGTAAATATCAACGCGGTGTTTTTCACTCAAAAGCATCCCTTTTAAAAGAAGCTGTGTCTCAGTTAGAGTAATCCCTACATATGTCTAAGACGGTCGTCACACTGCTCCACATATCGCAATTTCCGTTGATGCGTTTTTTTTACTTTGTATGTAGAATCTTGATTTTGTATAGAAAAATCGCATTGTGGCTCCGCCGCGATGCGCGGAGGAGCGCGACTCGCAACGACTCGCGCGTTCGGACGGAGACTCGATGCGTTCCGCAGGGCATGTCACACCGAGCTCTGCAGTGCCGAACGGATTTCAGTGCAAGAAGGACGTAGACAAATAAACGAAGATGCGGAGATAACTCAGAGTTGGTGCGTTGACTAACTATGCGAGTCCGTTGTTTCTATTTTATAAGAGCTTTAGACTGCTGGGCTGGCTGAATAACTTAACGTCGATTTGTCAATAGTTATTTATTTAACTTGATTACACCATTAACAACATAAATTAAGTACAAATGGCGGACGTAATTCCTAATAGCCTTCAGCTTTCTCTTGCAGTCAACGGGGCTAAACAAGAATATTCTGATAATTCATTAATACAACAGGAAGAATAAATTAACCCTTTACTGCATAACCATGAGAAATACTCAGTTCCCCGCTCCGCCACTTGCTGCTGACTGTACCTAACTGACTTCATAACTTTTATTTTGCGATGAGGCTAGTCAAAATAGGAGACAACTTAGGGCGCACAGCGTTTGCTGAATCCCGTCGGAATACCGTCGGGACCACTTAACACGTTCACTGCGGTACGGGGTTGATTAATCCCGTTCAAGCATGGTTAATTGCGAAATTAACTAATTGCCACAGCGAAGGTGTTTTGCCTTATTCACATTCAGACATTTGATGAATACGCGCCTCTGCCATTGATACTTCGCAGCGGGGCAAAACGGGTTGGCACGGCACTAACAGCATCTAAATGCGAATTTTCCGGAAATAGAGAGGCAAACAAGTACCGCGAATGATTTTCGAGCATCTTTCTCTTTTACTCCAATTAAGGCGACATGAGAGTAGCAGAGACAATCGTTGATATAAGTAATTATCGCAAATTTGAACTAAACAAGAATGTAGGTAAGTAACAAATTTATCCGTATACAATGACAATTTTACTAAAGTGTATAATTACGAAGCTAAGCAGGTAAATGGGTTTGTATACATTTTTTTCGTTTTCTATTGACACTAAATTTACGCCAAAGCTGTTTTCATTTTTAAATTTAGTTCCTCTTTGGATGCGCCAGCTGTATAAGCGAACTTTTGCACGGGGCATTTTTTATTTAGAGTTTACTTTCTTTTCATTACTTACCTATTATATTCTTGGGATGTTACACAAACCTCAAAATCCAGTTGATTTTTAGGGAAATACTGAAGAAACACTGTAGATCTCGTGTAAAAGTAGGAGAGCTGGCAACACTGCACTGTTGTCTTTATTACGTAGCTTTATTAAGTGATAACTTGATAAGATAGGAGTTAGTCATGAAACATTACTTAAAATAAATGACGCGTTTTTGTTTGAGGACGATGTCGCGAGGCTCGATGAAGCACTAAAGATTGGCCCTGGAATCCATTCTGAATGTACTCATGGGGGACACGCAGTGGTGTCAGGCTGCTCTCCCTGTTCGCCACGGGGGGTTAGGCATACGTCGATGTAAGGAAGTTGGAGCATTATTGGCTTCCGAATACGGTACTTTAGGTCTTGTCACTCGAATTTTGTCGACTGATGGTGATATTACCCGGGTACCGTTTCTTGCGGGATGCATTTGCCAAGTGGACTTCCATTTGCGGCGATGGTGAGCGGCCAGAAAATGTAATCGTTCAGAGAGGGAGGGACGACATTATGTGCAGAAAGATAGCCGCGAGTATGATGGGATATGTAGGGGGTTCAGATTTCTCAAGGTTGGGGTGCAAGGTTTGCGAGGTGCACCGGTGTAGGTTTGTGGGGCCATGGTGGAAGAGAACGGGCACCATGGTCTTAGTTGCATGAGATGCGCAGGGCGGTTCTCAAAAGCATCATGCAATTAACGATTTGATTCGCCGGGATTTGGTGTCGGCTAATGTTCCGTGCGTTCTAGACCCTCCAGGTTTGTGCCGAACGGATGGAAAAAGGCCGATGTTTAGACTCTGGTTCCCTGGCAGAAGGGTCGGTGCCTCTTGTGGGACGCAACGTGCGTCAGTACGTTCGCGCCGTTCCACATGGGTCACACAATGAGATCCGCAGGGCCCGCAGCGGAATATGCGGCCAGGATGAAGCATGCCAAATACTCTGCTTTGGAACCGGTGTAAGACTTCGTGCCAGTAGCAGTCGAGACCGCTGGACATTGGGCAAGTAGGTCGGCGGTTAAGAGACAGGGGATGTGATCCTCGGTCGTGTCGTACCTGGTGCAACAGATCTCGTTGGCTATTCAACGCGGTAACGCTACCAGTATTATGGGGACATTTGCGCCAGGTACGATTAACTAATAAGTAAACATTTTAAAGTTATGCCGAAGCCTTTTGCGGATTCCATCGTTAGTTTGTGTGAGACGAGGCCTGCGGCGCTACCGCGAAACACGATATTCGTAAATTTCGGACGATTGTCTCTGTCACTCTCATGACGCCTCAATTGGAGTAAAAGAGATAGATGCCCGAAATATACGAACTTCGATGTTCGCGGTACCGGGCCTGTTGCTGATTTTAATGTTGCCACCTGACGAAGCCTGCGCTGTGGATAGCTATTTGTATAATAATTTAATAATGTAATGAAATATTTTTACTGTATTAATTTAAAAAAAAGAGTAAATATATATATAAATTAAAGTAATAAATTTTAAAATAAAAGATACTTCGTATGTAGACCTAGGTAAACCAAGAGAATATTATTTTATTTTTATAAGACTACATTAAGAAAGGCAACCGAATAAAGTTATTATTATGTTGGCATAACTTTTTGTATCTTGTTGTCAAAATGCGCAGTTTCAATGCCGCCAATATAGCTGGCTACCGAGCATAGACATTTATTTCCATAGACATTTTTTTTAATTCCACTCTGACTAGCAATTATTTGACTGAATGAAACTAAGATTTTAGTTGAGGTTATGTTTACTGGATAATTTTGTCGAGTCAGGTACATCGTTAATAGTGTTAAACTTAATAATTCAGACGCTAGCATAAACAAAAAATAATAAAATGTTGGTGACACTAAAGACTTTGCAGCAACAAACATTTCAAGTCGAGATCGATCCAGAAGAAACCGTCAAAGCCCTCAAACTAAAAATTGAAGTTGAAAAAGGTAAAGAATATGCTGCTGATCATCAGAGACTTATTTACGCAGGAAAGATTCTGCTGGACCATAACAAGCTTATTAGCTATAACATAGACGAAAAGAAATTTATTGTTATTATGGTAACAAAACCTAAGGCGTCTGAAGTTCAAGCGTCATCTACTTCCGCTCCCGAGGCCGGTGAAAGTGTATCTACGGAAAGTGGTGACACCAAAGACAAAGCTGCCGCCGAAGAAACGCCTAAACCTGCTACTGCCGCGGAACCCGAGCATGCAGCGGAAGTGCCAGCTGCAGCCGCAGCCAACGAGCCTGACTTCGAATCCACAGTGCAGAGCATCATGGACATGGGTTACAACAGACAGCAAGTAGAACAAGCGCTGCGCGCTTCATTCAATAATCGAGAACGAGCTGTCGAATACTTAATAACGGGTATTCCTGAAGAGCTTCTTCAGGAACAAGATGTAGATGAGGGGTCTGATGAAGACCCATTAGCGTTTTTACGCGACCAACCCCAATTTCAACAAATGCGTGCTGTAATTCAACAGAATCCCAACTTACTCAATGCTGTGTTACAGCAAATTGGTCAGACAAATCCTGCACTGCTGCAAGCCATTAGTCAGCACCAACAGGCCTTTGTTAGAATGTTAAATGAACCCGTTAACCCCAGTTCAGGTGCAGCCGCTGCTGTTGAGGATAGTGCTGCTGATGCCCCTCAGGCACAGCCACCCCACAATGTCATCCAAGTGTCACCACAAGACAAAGAGGCAATTGAAAGACTAAAAGCACTAGGATTTCCAGAAGATATGGTTATTCAGGCATATTTTGCCTGTGAAAAGAATGAAAATCTAGCTGCTAACTTTTTGCTGTCTCAAAATTTTGATGACTAACATTATTGCTCTCTTAAATTGTTTTTAAGGGAGAAATGACAAATAATATTACACAAAAGTGTATTACAAATATTGTCAATCTTATGTCAATAGCCTAATAGTTCATTGCTTGTATATTTCAAGTGTATATTTACACTAAGTTTCACAACAATTTGTCATCATTTGTGTCTAATAAATTTCTTATTGTTCACTCATGTAGTTGACTATTTTTCCTCCTGTGTAGGTTGATACTTTATTAATTTTGCCAACAATTCATTGAAGTGCCACTTATCCACCACCTTATATGATGTTATCTCACCTGGGAATTAAACCTCAAAATTCAAAAAATAAGCACTTGCTATTTTATGCTACTATCAACTAATCACCGTGTGCCACTTCTACGTACTGTTTTTTTTGATTGCGGCATTGTTTTTTTTTCAAAATAAAATAATGTTTCTTTAAAACAAATCCATATTTAAAGATTCTAACTATGCTTCATGCATATTCACAACATACAGCGCTCCATAGTAAACCAATACTGTTTTGCAGGAATCTGTTTTAAATATCATATACTGTAAACCAATAAATAAATAAAATAATGAAATCTGTAAGATTCATTCAATAGTAACCATTATGAAACATTTAAATTCAGCATTGTTCTATTTCTTTAGAAAAGTTGAGCCCGTTGCCTGATAGTTATCTATATTATACACATAATCGTTTGTCCTGATTGACTGACTAACCGATCGTCAATGCCGAGTCGAAACCATTGAAGCTAGAGAGTTGAAACTTTCAGGGTCATAGACCAGTAAAATTACCAAAAACCTATATATATACATAATATACATAATTCGATAACTGTAATTTTCTTTTCTATGAAATAAAGTATTGTTAGTTATTTTTAAAATATAAAAAAAATTATCATTTTAGGGTTTCTGCGGCAATGTAAAAAACCCAACACCGTGGGTATGACATTAATAAGAATATTATCTATTCAATTACATTTTGGCGACCTTAATAAGGTCGTTTATCCACACACATGTGGACGTCCTACGCTGCGCTTGCTAGTCCGTGGTTTCCACTCGAGCACCTCGCGCGATGCAGGTCGCTTCCAACCGGTATATATGGAGGTCCAAGGAGGAGGCCTATGTTCAGCAGTGGAGGTCTTTAGGTAAAAATGCACATAGGAGCTAACGTAGGTATATCTTTTAGTATTTACACGCCACAGTAAAAACTGTACCTAAATAAAGCCTATTATCGCATGTTGGTTATATAACCAAATAGGCATAAATATATTAAGTAATTTTGGCTGCAGTCGTCACACACCGACATATCTGATGAAATATTTTACTCGCTAATCCGTTTGTTTCAAGGTTTCAAATTTATATAAAGAAAAAACGAGGTAGTACATCAAACAATTAATATTATTGATATTTATAAATAGCATTAAGTTAACATAAAAAGCTATGTTGGTATAAACTTTATTCATTCTAATTTTAAAGGCACTTTCCACAATGTCTAATAAACTTATGATCACTTGCCATGATCGATTATGTAACATTAAGTAACAGATTTAAAATCTTAATAAGAATCTATTTAAAATAAAATAAAAATAGAATTACATCATAATACATCTACATTTACCATTTCCACAAAAAAGAGTGTTCTCGAATTTCATCTCAATCATGGCGGGGAACAAAGGGTTTATTTCATTTTACTCATTAAAAAGTAGATCAATAGATATAACATTATACATGTCAAGTAAAGTAAGTTGGATTAAAATATACAACTCGATGGAATATTATTAGGCTCCAGCAACCAAAATGTAATTGACATTTTCTATCAAGTAAAACTTGTGGCATATCATATAATATATGTATCATGCATAAGAGCATAATGGGCAACTGACTGGCTCATTTAAAGCATGTACAATTTATTAACATTTTGTTGAAGACGAAGCCATTACATCAAGTTGTAGACTGGATGAAGTACTCACATCTGTATCTCTCGATAAAACAACTACATCTACTTGCTATTTTTTTAAAGTTAAATTATGGTAGTCACTGTTAGGTATTTAGTAATGATTCAAATTAATTTCAACAACAATGTGATCTATGTTAACCGGTTCTCCGTATCCACTTACAACGTAAATCTAATTATAAGGATTTCAACTTTTTATACAATCTGTACAAATCTTATATTACCTATACACAATGTACATATTTTTATTTACCGTTCATTATATTTGCATAGTCGTAGAAACAATAGATGAAACTATACATTGCAATATGGCTATTGCACATAAAACTAAACATAAGCTTTGGCTTGACCATTACAAACACTTCGCTTGGCGGAAAAAGGACCTATTTCTTTAGTTAAAGTTTAATAAATACAGCAAATTAATATTTCCTTCTAACATCCAATGCCGCGAAGCTACAGCCTCGCAGCCTCGGCGTAGACGAAATTGTTAGTTATTTATATAAAAAAAAAATAACAGTAGTCACTATGTACTTATTACCATACAATGTATGGACGTAATTCGATCACTATTTAGTGTTACTTACATCAAAGCCTGCCTTGTGTGGTAAGCTACTTATAGATTACAATCTATTGATGTTTGTAAATAAGATCATTTTAAATATTAACAATTACAGGCAAGTGTATAAAACCATATTCATAAAAACTAGATGATAAGGCTATGTTTTGCTTTTTAATACAAACATACTTCTCAAATCAGTAAATACCAACAGGATTAGTGACTTAAAATAAGACCAATAACGCCATATCTACAAGAGATGTATAAAAAATACTCCCATCATAAACAATTTACCTTTTATCTTGAAATAATATGTTTGTATACTAGCAAAAAAATAGATTTCGTCAATAAACATTTGAAAATATGGTCTAACATAACACCCGACTTAGAAAATGGCACATAAGTCGATTTTGACCAACACACTCCAAATAATATAAGAAAATTATAACAGTAGTCATCATTCTTGGAATGATTCAAATTTAAGATGCTGTTTATAAGTAAAACGGTATGACCATATCATTTAAGAGTAATCATGATAGTCCATAAAATTATAATAACATACACTGTTAAAACATATGACTTCTTTTAAAAAACCAACAGAAAATTATAAAACAGTAGCTAACAAAACCAACGTTTACCATTATCTAACAATACTTCGAATTAAGCCAATAGATCTTACACGTAATTCACAATGAACAGTTCGACACGTTTTTATTTATATTACAATTTCTCCAATTCCGTCACGAAAATTGAAATAGTCGGCGCGCGCGCCGACAGTGTCGTCGGCCGACAGAAGTGAACTCTCCAAATGCAGCGCATGATCGACTCGTGTGCCTCCTCGAGGCTCTCACAGCAGGCAGCGGCACACCGGTTAGCCAGCTGGGCCTCATTCTGTTTTTTGCTGACAGTACAGTTCTTTTAGTGACTTTAACTCTTCTATTAGAGCCTTGTTTTGGTTTTCGAGGACCGCGACTCGGTTCTCTAGGCATTTAATATATTCCTTCTTCTTGCGCCGGCACTCCCTGGCAGCCTCACGGTTCTTCAGTAACCGAAGCTCTCGCTTGCGAGTCTGGTCTTCTAGAATAGGACCTATAATGATAGTACGATTTGTTCGTGTTTAGGATAAAGGACTAACCACACTTATCGACGCGGAATCAGATTATCAGACCAGGACAAAACTATCAACGCTCATTACGTAAAGGCTGGCAAAACTGACCGGCGATGAAGAAATCTATACGGCTTTTAACATAAGTAAAACGATTAGGCAGACGCAGGAGTTAGATCGGCAGCGATCAGCGAGTTGCAATGAATGCCCGTGTCATTCAAATCCAAGAAAAGTGTATGCAGAAGTCTTGAGCTCTAATTTATTTACTAACGCTTGTGTTTCTTGCGCGGGTAAATAGTAAATCTCTACTTGTCGTGTCGTATAAATCACCTATCGCTGGATAGCTGTCATTCTGTCAATGGCCACCTCGTCGACGGAAAACTGTGTCTTAGATGCCATGACTTGATTCAGAACATGATACTGTAAAGTGGCAGATGACGCGGAGGCGTCTGGGATATAGCTTTCAGTCGGCGTGATTTCCCGCCTTTGGCGATAAATAGGTTAATACGATACGACTATTGTTGAACATGTCATGTTGTATGATAAAGATAAACAGATTTTGCGTCAATAAGTGTGGTGAGTCGGCAGAGTGCCGAGTACTCCTGTCGTTTGCGACTACTAACCCGGCACGTAGAACTGTCCGTCCTGGTTGGTGGTGGCGTACTGAACGATGGCGCCGCCGCCCGCGCCGCCCGACACCGCCAGCGTGTGCAGCCCTCCGTCCGTCTGCAGCGCGCCCGCCGGGATCACTGCAACAACATCACACCTGCTTGAGTAACTTGCGAGTGTAAACTGCGATACTACTTGAAAACATCACAGTTTAACTGTGATTTTATTATCCCTAACGACTATTCATGTCTAATTAGAGAATGTATTGAAACTAATTTGCCCGAGCAATTCAGGTTAGTCTTAAAATGATCCGAGAAAGCACAGGAAAAACGTTAGTGTCACTTTTAATTTATGGAATAACAACAAACATTATGTCGTTTTCCTCTTAAATTGAAGTGTAAGAGAACCATTATGTAGTGATGTGTCGATGTCGGGCGCCCGGTAAAAAAATTGTGTAATAAACACCGTATTTTTTTGGCTTTTAAGCAAAAAAAAAATGCCGTCAGATAACTATTTATACGATATATTGAAACTATAATAAAATCTATATTTCCTATATCTGCAAGACAGCAACGGTGTCTTATGTTAATATGTAGGTTAAGTTGACACATCGTCATGCAGGTTGAGATCGATTGTACTGGCTGTATCATTCTTTACTCCTGGTGGTAGCCCGAGGCGATTCGCTAGGATATGGATACATACGCAGGGGCATAAATGCTTAGTATTTAAATAAATACTACGCTAAGTACCTATAACTGAAGTAATAGCTGGAATAGCTGGAACAGCTCTCACACCGACACACACTTCACATTAGAAGGTGACTTATGAAACCCAACCCAAATAGACAACTAACCGACATACACCAGCGGAAAATGATTCTAGATATTTCAGATTGATCGTTTGCAATTGTTTTTATTTTGTTTCATTAATGGGTAGAATGTAATACGTATGTATATGTAAAACGAAATCATTTATTGCCACTCACATACGCCTTTGGCCGCCATTACTACTAACTTTATTTTTTACAGCCTCAGCTCGGATAAGGCACTTTTCTACCCTCTAGGGTACACAGTGGCACTTTTCTGTTCTAGTATATTTGCTTTTTTTTCAGAATGTGCTTCATTGCAAACGTATAAATAATCGATTACATTATTTTATAATTGTTTGAGCACATTTTTTTTTTTCATGTAGGTATTCCACCTCGTTCCAACAGTGAAATTACAATTTTATATGTGTTAAAGGAGTCGAATCTTTTAGATCATTTGAACGAGGTAGGGTACTGGTACTGCTGACTCGCTCGCACTCATGATGAGAGAGCGAAACATAACTAAAACTGATTAAATGTTAAAAAGATATCAATTGAAGTCTTGGTCCCGAAATACGATATCCGGTATAAGGGGGTTTTCAAAATATGGTACACCCAATTAGCGAAAGTTGTTAATAAAAGTTAAATCACTATCAGTTTCGTGACGAGAATTAAGTATTAAAAAGTTTGTAAAACGATCATCAAAACCAAGTTTTTATCGAAATTTAACGCTTAATTGTCGTCACGAAACTGACAATGATTTAACTTTTCTTGACAACATTCACTAATTGGGTGCACTATTTTTTGAAAACACCCATATCCGATATTTTATTCAAATGTGGCCTGAAAAGGAGTAGACCCGTGTCACATGGTATCAAAAAAAATATCATCTCGAGGCTTCACACTTGAATCCCTCTCTTTACGCCTAGGTGTCTATTTTAGAATTCCGAACAGATCCATTTGTTTGGAATTCAATGTAAGCTCTCTCAGTGAATATTTAATTTTCCTTCCTTGTGACACTATCTACTATACTACAATTGTACGTAGCAGGCTTGCAACACACCTCTTATAATACCAGCGGGAGTATTTTTAAAAAGTCCCAATTGAAAAATGTAGGTAACACTTGTGTTGCAGCAAATTTTGTTCTTTTCCTTTGTATGACGTAAAAATAGACACACTATTGTTTAAGGCAGGTTCATAAAAGTTGGCACTATTAATAGGCCCATTATTTGGTCAGGGAGTGTTTTACTTAAAACAATATAAAGTGAGATTATCATACTGACTTTTTCTTCCTCTAGTACCTACTAAATATAAACCCAAAAAATGAGTACAGTTTCTCTTTTTCTACTGGTAGTGGCAAATGTGGTTTGCCAGACTATAATACATATAAAGATTGTGCTCTCCTTTGGGTTGGATACTTTTTTGCCTCCATAAACCATACTAATAATAGTATCTTTTCTATCCTCATTATCAAAATATTGAGAGAAAACAGCAAAAAATTCAAATAGAGATAAAACATTTATTTATATAAAAAAACCGGTTATCTGATAAATTAAGGTCTCTCTCAACACACATCATCATCACCAAAGTCGTCACTGAACATTAAAAGCACAGATACTTTCATAGTCAAATGTTATTTTAATATATTTACCTACTTAGTTCACAATTGTTAAATTACTTAACAACCTACTATATGCGAGGTTTTTGCATGACGTCACCGTCACATTGGATTACGTCATCGCGTGGAATAACAATCAGCCACCGCGGTTAATGACGTCATCGTATTCCTTTTACAATTATATCAAACAAATACGTGCAATTATTAGCACTTAAATAGTTTAATAATCATATTTGAGTAAAACTTCTTTCTTATAATTAAATAGAATTAATTTAATTAAGTTGGAACAACGGAACTACTTATTATGTGCAAAACTGTCACCGCAAAATAGTATTCCACTATTTATTTAACCTCGTAAAAAAGAGGGGAATGTGATAACAACTCAAAAATAATGGGGTTAAGTTTCACAGGCTGACTTATTTATATATCAAACTAATTTCAAGAATTTTATTGTTCCAGTATATACATATTTTTATTAATTTTGCTGTAAGGCTTGAAAAACGAACTTTGTGAATTTAAATCTACTCAATGTTATGTTTGGAAAAATGCACACAAGTAGCCCCAAGCCCTCGTTACTACGTATATTAACCATTAGTTACATGAGCAATGTTGTATATTAATACACAGTTAATAACCAATGTGTGGTGAAGGAACACAGTGATGAAGACCAGGTGGTGACAACCACACAGGGACAAGATGATTTCATGATTGTACCTGGTTAGTGACACAAGTTGCACACATATACTGTCAGTAGCAGAACATTTAACTGACCTGGCGCAAATGATAAAGGGGATGACAGCGACACTTCATTCTCGCATCCTGGTCTAGACCCCATGCGATTGTCTGTAATGTTACCAGTCTTTATATGTTTGAGAATGCTATTTTGTTTTTAAGTTCTTCCAATCCAGTTTTATTGATTTATGTATTAATATTTGAATTTGATATCTGCTCTTCATAATCACCTGGATATTGTATTTATGGAAACCAGTTTATCATAACCCAAAGTTTTACAAAACTTTTGAGATAAACATCAGACAGAAAAAGCACAATCTTTATACTTGATCAACAAACATGATAAAATAACGAAAATATGAATGCATTTGAGGTATCATACCACACACTGCATCTAGAAGGGTATTGAATCAGCTTATTTGTCTGACTCACCAGCTATTTCTGCTCCACCCAAGTCATTCAAAATTTTACGGTATGATGGCCGCCGTGTCAGCATTTCCCGATATTTTCTTTTTGGACTGTCTTCATCACTACAGCTATCGTCACTGCAGGACTGGCCCTGAGAGCTCATTAATGTATTGGGCTCAGGTTTAATCTGTAAACAAAATAATAATGACTGGGTGGCAGGCTCCCAATTACCAATAGCATAGTATATCTACCATTATATAATGAGATTCCACAGGTAAAGTCAAGTTTAATGAATGTTCGTAGAGTTGGACGAGTATTTTGACAAAGAATAAAATGGTGCCATGTAAGTGGCCCTCAATGTTTGTTCTCAAAATGTTTTGTAAATAAGTATTTAGTTAAAGAGAAATTGATGGACATCTTAGGCTCCATTCTGGGCACATTCCCTCAAACAAATTTTAATTACTTTTTATGATGATTGATGATGTTCAGCAAACATTGATGAACTGTGTTCAGAATGAAGTGCTGTGTGTAAATTTTTCATTTATGTCCTCTTTGAATGTAGGAACCTGTAACAGCATTTTGGCAGCACTGTCAGATGAGACCAGAATACTGTGCATACTTATAGTTAAGTATAATGTAATAATAACTATAATTATTGTAACTATGTAAATATTTGTATGATGTATGAACATGTTAAAGATATTTTAAATATTTACTATTTTCAAATAGTTTAATATGAGTAGAAATCAAAATATAATAATGTAACATGATGAAGAACACAAAAAAATTTAAACAAATAGGTAGACGTAAAATAAAATAGTGGTAGAAAGAGTTCGTAGGTCAGTCGGCGTGTGGAAGGGCGGCACCATCATCGAAGCCGAATAACTTCGCTGCTGTCTTCCATTTGTGGCGGGTGCCACGAATGCACATGCTGGTCGCTCTAATTATTGAAGTAATTATACGAGCCCTCAGCCAGCCCAATACGCGAGACAGGGATCTATCCCAGCGAGATGCGAGTGCTTCCCCGAGGTGTTTGACGAATGTTGCTAGTTGTGGTGCAAAAACTCCATCCACAGAGGTGACGAGAGGTGTAAAAGTGGCATGACGAAGCTCGCAGGCGTTGGCGTATTTGTTTTGTTTTTCCGACTCTGCTGATTTCAGGACAGAAGCAACAGGGCGTGAGGTGTAAGAGGGAGCGTCAGTGTCTACGACACGGATGTCAAACAACGCCTCCCTCTGTGCAACCCATACGCCCCGGCATGCTAAATCTCCTCGTAGGCCGGTTTCACCTTCAGTGACAATTGGTTCTTTTACTACATTTCCCCACGCTTGTTGGCATAATTCGCAAAAGAGATCCCTTATTTCGTTGTGACGTCTCGTTATTAGACCGCCGGTTTTACAACAGAGGGCGTGATCGATGTTGAAGTCGCTATTGCCGCATCCATCGCAAGATTTTGGCATTGAGATCGGTGTTCGATGGTATCGTATTGAGAGGGCATCTCGGAATTCGTGTGGAGACAGGTCAAAGTGATCTTTTCTTGTGGGTATAGCGGATAGCCAATTAGAAGATTTTGTTTTCATTTTGGTCACAATTGATCTTTCAATGGCTCTTTTTTTGATAGGTGGGAGATTGGTTAAAATGGAATCTAAAAGGTTATCGTCATGTGCTTCTTTCAGTTTGTGGCATTCTTTACGTGCTTCGTTTAGGGATTTGTGATGCTTTGCGAGTTCCATATGCTTCATTTCAAGTAGGGAGGATGAAAGAACAGTGCAGCCTTTTTTAGACATATCATAGTATAAATTTGAAGTGGTGGCGCCATCGGATATTGCTAAGCCACCTTTATGAATGGGTAAGGAAAATAAGTCAGCTTCTAATGATGACACATCACCCCCTATTAGAGTCGGCAGAAAAGTAGTGCGTAAGGTATTTGTTAAAGGATCAAAGAATTCTGCGGCATCTTTTAGGACTCGTAACAGAAAGGACCATTGAAATTGTGTAGCTTTGGTAAGGGCAGTATAGGCAGCTTGTGGTGAGTCTTTACATATGAGTGATAATTTTTCTAAGGTGGAAACCCATTTATGTATGTTCTTTTTTACGAATTCTTCTTTTCCTTCTCCAATGTAGCTTCCTAGATACCGAGATCCGGTTACAATCGAAACATTAGTATTCTTAAATATATGGGTTGCTTTTTGTTTGTCAGATTCAGATACTATTAGGAATAGTTATATTTACTAGTAACATTAAAATTGAATATAGTGTATGTCTGATAATATAAAAGTTTAACCAACATTCATAAAAAATGTGTCATTATTAAATATTTATATTGAGCTGTGTTCCTATTATGCAAAAATTTGCCATTCTATAAACAACTTAATCAATAATTTTACCTGTAATGTTTGCAGAGTGCCCTGTGTTGTGTGAATAACTGAACTTGGTTTGCTGACAAGTATAACATTTCCTTTGGGTAACTGCACAGATTGAATATTTGAAGCAGTCTGAATCACTGACTGTTGGTTTGCTTGTATCACTGATTGAACCTGTAAATTATAAAATCTTGATTACTAATAATCTCAGCCTAATTTCCAATACAAACTTAAATAATAGAAAAATGAAAATATTTATGTTTATGATAAACATAATTAGCTGTTATCAACATACCTGTGCGGGCGCCTGCATTGTGGTAACAGCAACGACGTGCGGCGCGGAGCCCGCGGCCGCCGCGCCTGCTACGCTCGCCAGCGGGTCTCCTCCGCCAGCGCCGCCAGAAGTTCCGTTCTCCTCCACCATTCCGTCCATGCCAACTAAGGCCACCTAAAATAGTCAAGGTCAACTTTCTGTGTATTCCTTGCTTCTGTGTGTACACACACTATTCTTATGATCAATCATTACAGTCTGGTTCTTATAAGATTGTCTATAGCGATATCCTAAAACGGACTCGTCGCGTCATAGTTGCGAAATTTTCCCTATTGCGTCTATATTAGCATGAAGGAACGCGGCGTATTTAACAACGTTTCGTGGACTTATACAGGAGGTTGCATGTGATCTATTATTGTAAATTAAATCCATATTTGCTAACAAAAATTTTAGACCGTGACAGGTAGCAAGTTCTGTCTTCATTATGAGCACTCACCAGTTACGTATTCCTCGTCACCGTCTATGCTGCGTCCGGAGTGGGCGAACGGGATGGTACGTAGTAGCCACGTCAACTGCGAGAAGACTCGTCACTGGCGGAGACCTATGATCTTGTATGCGTCATAACAATATGGCCGAAAATTGTAGGGCATGCGCGCTTTCCACCTATGGTAAATACTGACAGCGGTAGATAAGTCATCATCATCAAAATATCAAACTTCACATCGTTCTTCTTACTTACCACAGATATGTATGGGGTGAATTAACACGATGATAATTTTAACAACTGTATTAACATTTATAAAAATACATTGCTGCCAAAATACAAAATAAAAATGAACGTTTGAACGGTAATGGGTATTAAAGTACAATAGGGATGTTGACACATAATTGACATAATTAATACCATAGACACACCATTTAAATAGACGAGGCGTTCTAATAATAATACCACGATCGAAAGGGATGATCTTATGTAATTTTCCACAGGTACGGCAGAGACCACGCTATTTTCGGCCGTCCTTGTCATAGTCTTACATATTTTTGTTCCCCTTCAAACTGGCCCGGTACCGCGAACAACGAAGTTCGTATATTTCGGGCATTTTTCTCTTTTACTCCCATTAAGGCGCCATGAGAGTGACAGAGACAATCGTCCGAAATTTACGAATATCGTTCTTCGCGGTAGCGCCGCTGGGCCGGTACCGCGAACATCGAAGTTCGTATATTTCGAGCATCTTACTCTTTTACTCCAATTAAGGCGTCATGAGAGTGAAAAGACAATCGTTCGAAAAACATTATTCATGAATTTTGACAGTTCAAAGTTGGAGGTGTATTTTCAACTGAAGTTGTGGCAACGAATACAGAAAAAGCTTACTCCGCGTTTAGACATGCTGGCTCGTCACTCGCCTCACTATTCGTCGAAACGTTCGACGAGACTTTGCCTATACAAAAACGCAATGCGAGGGACGAGGGGAACAGCGAAACGTCCGCGTATACATGCTTACTCGCGTTTCGCCTCGTTATTCGCCTCCCTACTCGTGCGAATGTGTGGCAGTAGCATTATATTTTTGTTATAAAGAGTGTGTAAAGCAAAACTAGACTAAACTATTACATTCTAGGCTTAGAAGCGAGAGTATCTTTGTCCCTTACTGGCGTACGGGGATAGTTAAATATACCTAGAAAATAAGTGAATCAACATCTTAAAATAAAATAAAAACTGTTTTCTTTTTTATTAAAACATTGGTACTGGTACTACATAATCTACATATATCTTTTCCGTTTACTGCAAGTCTACGTGCCTCGTATGTGTATTGATAAATCCTATCCTAGAATTCCTAGATGAATCGTTGAAAAATAGAACAGAACGGAATGCTTACCTTAAAAATTTAAATTCGCATATTGCGAACAATTGTCTTAATAACTCGAATTACACCTTAATTGGAGTAAAAGAGAAAGACTCACGAAATTTACGAACTTCGATGTTTGCAGTAAATCATATATTAAATCATATATATATTCCTTAGTCATAGCTTCTGTGGAGTGGACTACCTACTTAAACCACTAATCAACCATAGACATACCATTTTATTACCATTATTCCCCCTAGTATTCAACATACTCTATGCTAAGGACCTCTCTTCCCTCTCTACAACTGTCAAAATTTCAATAATATATCTGTTTGAATACATAATTAAAATTTTAAGATATATTGTTTATCATCGATATTTAATATTTACTTTATTTATTTTTGTCAGTGTAGTTAATAAATGCACTTAATTCCGGCCTTTTGAATAAGTTGTGATAGAACATTTTGTATTTGCCGCTGAACAAGAAACGTGATTAAAATCAGAATAATAGATCTGAATCTGAAATGAATCAAAAAGGAACATTTGAAAATATTTTTGAGGACTATGCCGACGGTCCTGCATTTATAGTACTAAATTCAACTCAGGATGGTGTTAGTATAACGTAGTTTTATTTTAATTTCTCATTTAACCCTTTATAGGGCAAGTTCAAAATTGCATTGCAAAAATTACCACCCAGTACATCGTCTTTTTGTATTTTTTTCTTAACAAGAATCATTATGACAATCGAGCCACGAGGAGGCTTGAACTCACGACCACAGTGACTTTTGGCCGTTAAAGGGTTTACATTTGTACAATTAATATCATTTACAGATTTCGCAAATCTTGCAAACAAAACTACGTAAATATACTGAGGCAAAACTACACGTTTTGACTACAAGTTTGGCCAGCGATATTTTTTATGATAACACAGTGTATACAGGCTCAGCAGGATTAGCACTTTTTTACTTTATATCCTCTGTCAATAAACAGGAACCTAACAATGAAACACTGCAGGTAAATTAAAGCATTTTCTTAATTAAAAATTAGAAAGTTTCTTCTCATTTTCAATGTTCACTTTTCTTATGTTAAAAGACGATAACTCAAGATAACTTATAGATGATAGTTATATAAGGTATTTAATTTTATAATTTTTCAGAATGCTCTCCTTTATTTAGATATTGATAATCTCAAGGGTCGGCGAATATCATTTCTCTGTGGTGATGCTGGACCGCTTGCTTTAGCCACAGTGATATCATTTAAATTAGGTTCAAATAATACTCATTTACCAGATTACAGAACATTAGCTCAAAGGTATGTTATATAATTTAGTGATTGTTTGTTTTATACTAGTTTTAATATTACTATAATAAAATGGATCTACTGTCTGTGTAAAATATGAAAGTTTCAAATGTTATACAAACTTTTGCCCATAACTTATATGCCTAGGCTCTCCATATAAACTTCTACATTTCTTGCCATCAGTTTGATTTTGGGGATCAAAACTATCTCCATTCTTTTTCTTCTTGTTGTTGTTAGAGCTACAACTACAATACTAGCTTAACTAAAGCACAATTATTTCAATATCGTTTTGTTAATTTCAACATAAAGAATACAACTACATACATAACAAATTATATTTAAAACTAAACTTTATATAACCCAAATTAATCATTAAACAGACCCCTTCCCTGACCGTTTCCATCACAAATGTAAGCCCTAAATCATTAAATTTTTTTGATGTCAAATATACAGTTTTATTAATAATATTATAATGTCAACTAAATATAAATAAGTTTCAAAAATACAATAAACAATTATTCATTATGTCAGACACTCGAAAACTCAAGCATTCATGCTCAATAATCACCTTGCCCTTCCTGATCTATTATGATTGCTACCTTTAACTCTTGGTCTAACCCTGGAGCTTTAAATAGCTGCTGTGGGATAATTTTTATCTTGAGAAATTAACTGCTCCTGGTCTAATAATATGTGTCTACATGGAATTAATTACCTAAATCACAAGTGCATTAGACCGGGCAAATCTATAAGGATATTCAAGAGCACGCAGTCTGCGCCACCCAAAATCGCGGTTCCCCATAGTGTGTGCGAATTTTTAACCTGTTGACAGTCAAGTGCCGCCACTTGATGTCACTGGAAATATGTGCCAAAGACGTCAATACACGTCAAATCTTCATTCGTGACATATACTCTAATAATAATAAATAACGCTACACTTCTGAATTTTATTTACATTATGTTATTTTACTCTTCTACTGTATTGTATTTCGCCTGTATTTTGCGTGGCCTGCTTCTTCGACAGTTTTTTCCGTCCAAGGCTTACGGGCCACCGATAGAGCTTGTTCTTTCGCTACCCATAGCCCATAGGCCTCTTGCGTGAAGAGAAGCTGTCACCAGGTGCACCAGAGACGTCACGGTGTTTCTATCGGCCTAAGTTTCTATCTCCACTATCTGAAAGAAATCTTTAAGATGGCCACAAAGTTTTTTGGACGGCATCCTGAGCGTGGAGTTCCAAACGGATTTGAATCCATCACGCCACGCCATTTGGACGTATTGCCGTGCTGGCCACTTTGGAGTGACCGTCAATGCTAGAAACGCCGCCACGCCATCTGGACGCACTTCAAACGCTCCTTGAATGAGCAAAACTACGTCCATTTTTATTGAGTCTGCATCTGCGCGGCGCTGCCGTCAAATAAAGACACGAACACGATAATAGGTAAAAATGTCAGACCGAGACTTCGTTTTATCTATAACTATATGTAATAGAAGTATCGTAATCATCCATGTTTATGGCAAGTTACAAACAATCAGTAGTCAATGTGGGTAAGACCGCCTACCTGGAAAGACCGTCTACCAACCAATTTCCTACATTATCTCATAGGTAATTAGTGTCATATGACGGACTTCCCTTAAAAATATAGTATGCCGGTCTTACCCACATTGACTTGAGTGTAGCTTTGCCTTTTTCGTAACTTTTTCGTCCACGTCCTTTTTGGTTTTTTAACCTTTTTTACGTAAATGGCTACCACAGTTCCCAGTGTTAATAACAAATCCATTTGTACGGCACGGATAAACCACACACAAGCACGTGCCAAACAATTGGACGCCTTCCATTTGGATCAATCCATTGTACCTAATGGCATCCATTTGAAAGGCTCGTCAGTGGCCTGCTTTAGCAGTGACAGAACATTTACAGGCTCCTTCGCACCGCTATTATCTTTTCCTGAATTGATCTGTAGATTCTACGACTTTTGAAATTAACTTCTAAAGGTAAATTTAGTTCATCAATGTTATTAATATAAAACTACTACGAATCGAACGAAATCTTAGGCCAAAAAACAGCCAAACTTTCAGGCACGCCTATACTTTTAAAGGCTCGGGCAGATAGGCGCGTTTTGTGAGCGGGGCGCGACACCGGTGTGGCTAATGTAACGAAATAAGGCAAACATTCGGACGGCAGCGTCTCGCCCCGCTGCACTACGCTCTCAAAACGCGCCTATGTGCCCAAGCCTTAACATAATTATCGTACTTTAGATGGCTTTCGGCTACCAGCAATATGGCGTAACTCGTCCCTATAGGTAGTATGTAAATAGCTTAGGAACAAACATTCGTGATGAATACATAAATCAATGCTCATACAGTATTCTTATTAGTGGTATTCAATTATTAATGGTACCGGTATGCGTTATATTCTGGTTTCCCCGGCCTTAGCTTGGCAAAGGGATGAAGGCTAAAGGGGGTAGGTAGCACAAGCTTTGCGTTCGGTCTTACCACCGCACTTGATGAAAATGATAAATATCTATTACCGAGCCGCGAAACGCCACGGGATGCCGCGGAAAAATACCTTCCTGGAGGCTGTGTGGCTATTGTACGCTGCGGCTATTGAGTGCCGGCAAGAAATTTTAATCTTATTACAATGAGCACATGCAATGATACACGAGCACATCTCCTGTTAAGGCTTATTCATCGTAGGGTGACGGCAACCACCCGGGGCTGGACAAGGAACCAATCATATTTCAAAGTAGTTACATATTCAATTTATAATGTTATAGTTTATAAATTAAGAACTAAGTGTCCATCTTTGGTGCCTGTCAGCTTAGTGTCCAACATTGGTGCCATCACCCTATTATACTTCCATGTAATAAAAAATACTATTTGCATTATTGATAATATATTGGCATTATTTGCAGGCTAATGGCTTTGATGGCTTTAATAAATGATTCTCCTGATGAGCTTCTATACGGAAAGAGTGGCTACTTATATGCATTACTCTTTGTCAATAAATATACAGACGAAAAATCATTAATACCTTCACATCACATAGAAAAGGTAATAAATCCTAATAAGATTGAGCTGATTATAAGTAGTAAATATTGGTAACTTAATTATTTGATTTAATAATTTTGTCGATTAAGACAAAATAAAGTAAGTCGTTAAGTTAAGTTGAAAAATGATTTAACCTCTTATTTATTTCTTTATAGGTTATTCATGAAATTTTAAAGTCTGGAAAAGAATATGCTCATCAAGTAAATTCCAATAGTCCCCTCCTCTGGCAGTGGCATGACAAGGTGTATTTAGGGGCGGCTCATGGAGTGGCTGGCATACTTTATATTCTATTACAGGTAGGTATTTCTTATTGGTGTCACTTTTAGTTTATACCAGGGTTGCCTTTTAAGTTGTATCGTTTGAAATAAGTATAGACAATCTAATAGATTAACATTTACTGTTTTTCATTGAATTCTCCGCGATATTTAATACACTGCGTTCGAACCAGTTTTCAAAACATTTATTCCACTCCGATGTGGGGGCAGTCAAAACGGCCGATATTTGAGCATCAACAGCTGCTTCGGGTGTGCTGAAACGTTGACCGCGAAATCTTTGTTAATTTTTTGGGAACGTGCAAAAATCATTAGGGCTGTAAGGCGGGTGATATTTCGACATTTTGCCGCCCAAAAACGTCTTTTCTTGGCGGCCGGAAAAGACGGCAGCGGCTACTGAAAGAAAAGTCCAAAATGCATTCGGTCCGTAATCCTGAACTATGGAAATAGTTGTTACTGTATATGCTAGTAAATATTTAGTACCTTTAGTCAACTTTAGTAGCCACAAAATGACGTAAGTATGTTTCGTTATTTTCTCTGGGAAAGATCGATACGTAAAACTCGAAAACTACGAATGAAAAAGATGAGCTAATTTTTGATTTCGTAGGTATGTACTAAATCCTTGATTGATAACAATTTTGAATAATGGGCGGTATCATTTATTTTTAGAATACACCCGCCATCCTGACAGTCAGAATGTGTACCTTAATTTTGTAAATAGAGGTAGGTACTAAATTTTGTATAGTTTTTTGTTATATTCGTTAGGGTAAACCCACCATCCTGATGATTCTCACAATTCTATTTACTTATTCTTACATTTAGTATTTATTTAGAAAGTTAAGTATTTTTGTTAACATTAACTTTTATTGAATTTAATTGTTTTTAGGTAACTTTTTTTAGGAAGTTAAATTGAATCCATCCGCGTAAGACGAGTAAATTCGCAATTTTTTCTATGGTTTAAAAAATATATATATTTTTACAGGCCCAGGCATATGTCTCTGCTAATGACATGCATACTTTAATCAAACCTACTCTTGATTGGCTATTAAAGCAGCAATTCCCATCCGGCAATTTTCCGTCGTCTTTGGGTCCCAGCGCTTCGAAGGACCGTCTTGTGCAATGGTGTCATGGAGCTCCTGGCTTTGTGCCTCTACTAATATTAGCTCACCAGGTATTAATAGTGCCCACTACAGTTTATGGCACGACAGTGCCGACGGAAATTAATGTCGCAAAATTATGTAGGTACGAAAAAATTTGAAGGTTCATATAATTTCTCGAAACCAAACCTCATTAGCTCGGAAAGAACTGTTTTATTCTCTAAAAACAGATAGCAAAGTTGCATTTTATTAACAAGAGTGAAAAGTAATTTCATACAAATTGTTTACTACGAATCAAATATTTTTTGACCTTAGCTGGTTGGATATTGATATTCTTTTATTTAATGTTTTTGAATATATAAGTGATGGATATCAATAATTTCTATTACATTTTTAAAGTTTTAGACTCATTATTTTCCTCGCGGTAGTGTAATTGTATGTTGCACTCGGTTGCAAAAGTGTGTTCCCCTCTCGTGCCTTGAGACCCTCCCTCCTGGGACCCTCTCTCCTCCTCAAGATTTCACTCTTTGACCAAGAGCATAGCGAGCGGTTCAATTTTGGAATCTTTCACTAGCACGGGGCTCAATATTAGCACAAGAAGGTAAACACTAACTTTGCTCCCTTAAATAAATAAAAAAACAATTGAATGATGATATTGATGATTGAAACTTTGTTTCTTATATCTAAATTTCTTATATTCCTTGTAAACATTTTTACAGTTATTCGAGAACTTTTCTTAAGTTTTTATAATCTTTCCGCAAGTTGCACTTCAATTAGGTATACCACACCACAATATCGCGTCACAGTCAGATCAGGCATCTACATCTACACTAATATTATAAAGGTGAAAATTTGTGAGTGTATGTTTGTTACTTCTTCGTGTCCAAGCGGTTGGATCGATTTGAATAAAATTTTGTATGGAGTTAGCTGACACCCTGGATAAACACATCCGTGAAACGTACCATACCGTGAAAGACTCTTGCAAAGTGGTTATGGTGGTGGCGCCCCGTTGCCGGCGAAATAGTAATGAAACATGTTTAAATTATATGAATGATAAAACACGGATCCACTCATGTTTGTTTTATTCACTCGCAGGACAGGTATTCGGAGAACATGGCCTCCATTTTCAAGTACTACTCTTGATGTCAAAACCGGTTGACGGTGGTCCGACACCGGAACTGTTATGCTAGGACGCGGATTCAATTCGTCCACCATCAATGCCTCTAAGCACACCGAACTTACTTGTGTCCACTAAATTGTCACAACAATGAGGTTTTGACCATAGATGGCAGGCTTCAATGCTGGCGGCACAGCCCACCATCATGATTAAAATTAGGACGACGCCCGATCTCAATCGCTTCGCGTATTTTTCGTGGCACGAAACATTTCTCACGCACCAGCAGCAGCGCTTTATCGAATCGAAGGAAATGGGATGGGCCTGCTTCGTGAGCTTGCTCTGCCACCGCGGACAGACCGTCTTCTTCGCACTCCGTATATGCTCCAAGAGTCTCGTGGACACGTTTCTTCCGGTTTTGTCTATGTACATTGTACGACTTACCGCAACTTCTCGGTATCTCGTACGCCTGGGTTATCCAGCGGATCTTTGATCCCTCACCGAAGGGAGCGTATAACTTCCCTTATTTTTGTATGGGGACGGAAAATTGACCGAATGCAATATCTCCGGCGTAATAGGCGTCCAACTCTGTCCGTCACGCCCTTTACATATATATGGCAAGTATGCTGGAGCCCTTTCCGCGGTATGTCGATTTCGTGCAGAAGTCGCAAACGCTGCTCGCTGGCTCTGCCTCCAATTGTACCCATTATCTTCACTTGTCACACATGCCGTAGCTCGTCTTGAACGTAATCGCTCTGGTAATCAGAGCGCGTGGGACAGAAAACAAGTGTGCGGGATGATGGTGTGAACCAGGCCGTAAATATCTGTCTGTGTGAGTGCCCTTCCTGAATACTTTTTATGACTCAGACGACCCATCTGGTCTCGCTGTACCAATGGTAAACTTTATCCTTGGATGCATTGTCATTGAGATAACTAAGCAGCGGGCCTACGTCTTTATCCGACACCACCGCAAACACGTCATAAACATAACCATGGTGGACGAATTGAATTCGCGGCCTAGCATAGCAACGGGCTTGACATCAAGAGCGGCGTGAATGCTATTAATGTTAACTGAATATACTGTGTCTAAAATGATCATTGTTACGTATTTGAGCAAGTAAACATTTCTATTGCGCATTTTTCATAATGCCCGGGCATCGCATTATGAAAACTGCCCAATTCATCACTTGGTCCATAACAGACACATTCCTCGCGTCACAGTTTGATTGTCATGTCATGGAACCAATTGGTGAAACGGTTTAATGGAACCAATGTATTTCAGATATTTGGAGGTGAAAAATATTTGAAATCCGCAACAGAGTGTGGAAGGGTTGTTTGGGAACGAGGGCTATCCACGAAAGGCTACAGTATTTGCCATGGAGTCAGTGGAAATGCTTACGCTTTTATTCAACTTTATCAGGCAACTAAGGTAAATCAGTATTGATAAAATGATACTGATTATGAAGATGTTCTTTATTAGGTAGCTTTGTGGCATCGGCTCGTACAATCCTTATCATATATTTCAGAAACCAATTTACCTGTACCGCGCATGCTGCTTCATGGAGTGGTGCTGCGTGGAACGACGCGGCACGGAACTGCAGGCGCCCGACCGGCCCGCGTCGCTGTTCGAGGGGCTGGTGGGCCGCCTGTACTTGGCTGGTGACCTCGCTAGGATACAGCATGCCCACTTTCCTGCCTTCACTGTCTAGTCTCATTCCATACTTGTTACTTCGACTAAATACGAAAATAATAGCTTAACTCGCCCATCGATATATGGATAGTGCCCATAGATCGATGGGCGACTTTTGTGGATTCGACCTATCGTGAGTGTCCATGTCTCGGTTCCGTATGTCAGGACAGGTCAATGTAACTATCTAACGATAATCTCTATTTACATATACTGCGTCGTTAGTAAAATACTTTTTGATTTGATATAATTACACTATAATTGAACCATATGAAACATTTTATTTCATACCTTCGATAGACCTCTAATTATTATTTTTGTAGGTTTAATAGTCTTACTTAGTAAAGGAGGACCAGAGTTCTCTTGGTTAAGTAGGTAAAATTTATTCATTATTTATGAGATTGATAAGTAAAATCTAAAATAGAGGAATTTGTCGCTAATAATTGTGTTTACCTTGAATTCCGGTGATTTGTCACAGGTTACTACTTACTGGGGCAATTGTGACGCCTAGGTTCTTAGTTTTTTCTTTACCGTTTATGTATCCAACTGACCCATTTGGTGACAACTTGTCTTCATATTGTATTTAGTATCAATCTTTTCATTCATTACCATTTCGATATTAGACTTATTTACAGACCTCATGACAACCAAAACCAGAACAAAATAGTTGTTTCCTGGTTTTTTACTTTCGGCCTCGTATGTAACAGTTTTGTTACAAGTTACTACCGAACACTTCTTTATCCGCGTACGAAACCAGTTACGGTTGATGGATGTTAATTCTCCCTATGAAATCAGTTGCAACAATTTTAGTTGTCATTTGTCGATTTCGATGGAGCCCGCAAGTGGCTCCTATTTCTAGGGTATTTGCTCTCCGGACAACTGAAATTATGCCTAACTAACCTCAAGCTACTTTTAATAGTTTCAATCACGGCTGTTTAGGAATGCTATAAATGCATGCCGGGTATGTCCTTAAACTACGTCTAACAATGAGAGGTAGGGCACAGCGATGACCATCACGCTTGAATCTGGGGCAGCCCAACTGGGGAAGTACCTCCTCCTTACAGAAGACCACAGCCATAATAACACTGCTACCTTTCAGGTATGTAGTGCTGTGTTCCTGATGGTGAGTAAGGTTCCCAGAGCAGCTCCAACCCCCTTAAATGCCGGCATCGCGCTTGTGACTCATCTGGTGTTGCGGGTGCCTATGGGCGACGGTAATTGCTTACCACCAGGCAATCCGTATGCACGTTTGCCGCCTATGTCATAAAAAAAAAAATAAGCAAAAATAATTCAATCTTTCTAAAACACAGTTTCCTACCTGGTTACAAAACTCGGTTATATATGCCGCCGAAAGGGTTTTTTTATAATATTGGATAGTAGTTAGAAGGTAGGTACTATAAATAAAATTAAAAGAGTAATTTGTAAAAATATTTTATTACCTACTTCTCTACTGTCTACTGATATAATTTAATATCACCCGGTTTAAGATTTTCATACAAACATGCAAATAACAAAGTTTTAAAGTTTAGTAGCACACATTTTATAATATTTTTAATTGTTAATTTACAAATTATATAAATGCTAACCTTCAGATTTGGACGTGAAAGAAAAATTATACACGCTTAGAACGGGATTTAAAATAAAGACGCTTTTACACAAAATAGACACTAATTTACGATTCTCGCACAAGCTACAATAAAGACACAGTATACGTCACCGATTTCGATCTAAAATAAATTATTTAATATCTACCATGGCTGCATTTGTTTAGTTTTTTTCATGAATAGTTAGTCACTTTTATTTTGTACCCTAACTTTAAATTTTACTGGCAATATTGATACTATTATTTGTAGCTACGCCTGACAACATCTAAAGTATGTAGGTACAGTTTAATATGGATATTTTCACATTTCGTGGGAAGTTCATGTGTTGTTCGTTGTTTAGACTCCAGGATTTCTTTTACCTGCTCAAACTGGTGGTCATTCATTCATTTATTTAATATTTATTGCACAATACAAGAAGATACAAATATGTTCCACTTCACACTGCCAGGCGGCAATTCGCGCGGCGGTTTCAGGCGGAGTGGGCAGGTGCCTAGGGGAACCAATAAAGGGGTATAGTCTACATCATGTCTTTGGGGCGCCACGGTATCACTATATTCTAAATCTGTCGTTTTCTGAAATTGTAGACTTTTCAGGACTATTATAAAACAAACGTTCCCTTGTGTTGCGGATATAAATATAGTTAACCTATACATTTAATAAAGTAAAACAATCCACAAAATACCTCCACGTTTTTTCTTATTAAATATGCTTTAAAGTCGTGAAAGTTATACAGTTTCATAAAATAACACATTCTGCGAAATAATGAATTTTGCTAAATGATGCATTGTGGCATTCAATTTTAGGCATTACCGCAGATTTTCAGTCTGCAAATCCAAAAATAAAGGTGTCTGTAAAAAGTGGCGTTGAATAAAATTGGTTCAATTGGCGTCGGTGGATTTTATGGACAACAAACAAACAGCACTTGCATTAACTAAAGGTGAAATTATGTATAACAAAAATTGAATCAAATAAGTGATACCTTCATTGTCATAAAGTTTACATTGCGAGTTATACGAGTCATGATGTCGGTTGTAACTTTGAAACAGAAATAGTAACGAAAGATGCATTTATTATTTGATTATTTGTAATCAATTGCCATCTCGTATTAAACTGCCCAATTAATCACTTGGTCCATAACATAACATATATAATATAACAATTCACAAACAGATGCGTTACTTTTCTTTAGTTTACTGTTTAAATCAGAACTTAGCATTCTAATGATTTTTTGAAAGTATTATATTGATTATAACTTACAATATTCTAATATCAAAACAGATAAGTCTTATGTTAATAAATGTTTAAAGTTTATAATGCGTTCGCGTGTATTGTACCTACACATTTGTAGCCTAAACATAATTATCAATCCTTATAATAAATCTTAGGTATTAATTTTGTGTTTCTGTTCGCATGTTTTGACATACTTTTACAATAAGTATTATTTTATATCTGAGTAATCACAAAAGCCTTTTTACGTATTTCTAAATAATTAAAGTATTTACCTGGGACAGTATATACCTATTTTATCATGAAAAAGATTATATTTTATATATTATAATTGTCTACATCCCAAATACCAGATCAATATTGGTATATACATAAAGCATCCTGCTATAGCAGTAGCGCTTATTTAATTGATTACAATCATTGCGTATATTGCTGGATAATTCCACGACTTATCTATAGACAAATAAAAATATTTAATACACCAATAACTGTTTAAAGTAACTTGTAATATTAGTAAAATCGATATCGGCATGTCCGCTACTTTTGGTGGTGACATAATTTTAATAGTTTCAATCATGACTGTTTAGCAATGCAATAAATGCATAAGCGAAAAAAATGACTTCTAAAACACTGTTTCGGGAATAATCTTTTTCTCAAACATGCACTACAATATTGACTTTATGTTCCTTACCCTCTGCAATTGACGTGGTCACGTGACGTGCAAATTATTCAATCTTGTTGCCAACATCATAATGGCGATTTTGCAATGCATAGGTGTCTGTTAGACGTCACATCAGTGGCAGAGGGTCGATTATATAATAGACTGCGAAGTATGTCGTTGCAGGTTTGGCTAGACGAGAGTTACGAGAGGTCGTTAAGTTTAACCAGCGTAGGCCGGCAAGGTCCTCAATCGCCCAATAATTTCGTGACGCAGCATCATGGCGATTAGCCATAAAAAAAATTATCAATTTTGGCAAGTTTGTATTTTACTTGGCAAGTTTACTATTAGTTTTTCTTCAAAACAAACTTCTTCGAGATTTTTCAAATTATTGTATTGCATGTTTGAGAAAAGCACTATAGGTATGTACCTCAGTGTGATAAGGGGTTGTCGGCCTCGTAAGATCTTGCCCTTACTGCGTGCGGCCGTCTGCATATACTCGGCCGGCAACCCCTTACTTCCCGGCCTCAGTACTATTAAACAGGAGTACGTGACGGACATACCTGCGGCGCTACCACAAAAAACGATATTCGTAAATTTCGGACGATCGTCTCTCTCATTCTCATGACGCTTTAAGTGGCGCGGGTCGTACGGCTCGACCCGGCGAGCCCCGCGCCGTCAGAGCAGCGCGGCGCCGGCCTCGGCGCGGGCGTGCGGCAGCGGCGGGCCGGCGCGCCAGCGGTCGTGGCGCGGGTCGTACGGCTCGACCCGGCGAGCCCCGCGCCGTCAGAGCAGCGCGGCGCCGGCCTCGGCGCGGGCGTGCGGCAGCGGCGGGCCGGCGCGCCAGCGGTCGTGGCGCGGGTCGTACGGCTCGACCCGGCGAGCCCCGCGCCGTCAGAGCAGCGCGGCGCCGGCCTCGGCGCGGGCGTGCGGCAGCGGCGGGCCGGCGCGCCAGCGGTCGTGGCGCGGGTCGTACGGCTCGACCCGGCGAGCCCCGCGCCGTCAGAGCAGCGCGGCGCCGGCCTCGGCGCGGGCGTGCGGCAGCGGCGGGCCGGCGCGCCAGCGGTCGTGGCGCGGGTCGTACGGCTCGACCCGGCGAGCCCCGCGCCGTCAGAGCAGCGCGGCGCCGGCCTCGGCGCGGGCGTGCGGCAGCGGCGGGCCGGCGCGCCAGCGGTCGTGGCGCGGGTCGTACGGCTCGACCCGGCGAGCCCCGCGCCGTCAGAGCAGCGCGGCGCCGGCCTCGGCGCGGGCGTGCGGCAGCGGCGGGCCGGCGCACCAGCGGTCGTGGCGCGGGTCGTACAGCTCGACGCCGGCCAGCGTGGTGCGCGCGCGGTAGAAGGCGCGCTGGCCCACGCTCTCGCTGTCGCCGCCCGCCACCACCAGCATGCCCTCGGCGGCGCCGGCCGCGCAGCCGGCGCGAGCTTCCTTCAGACTGCACACTTCCTCCCACGAGTCCTGAAATACGGCGTCGTTTTGGAGCCATGTATAGTATAATTCACGAGCGATACGGAAGAGGTGGCAATATTTTCAGTTATAAGAAAATAGTAAACCTGATGCGGGTACTCGAATAGGTTTCGGAGACCCGAAGGGCGCTATGACCATTTTTCTACTCCTGTACGTTTTTACGTTACTTATACATATAACCGAGCACGTCGGCGGCGGGCTGGCTGCGCTCGCGCCGCTATGGCACCAGCTCGCGCCACGAGCGCCCGTGGTAGCACAGCAGGGAGCAGGTACAGCCCGGCTAGCACATCATTGCACGCGGGATAGCTCGCGCCTCGAGAGACAGCAGCCGCGGCTTGTCAATTTCTATCTCTAGCTTTCAATTTCTCGATTTTGGTAGCATGAGTTGAGAGGTCGAGAAATTTGTTCCACGCGGGAGAGCCATCCCGCGCGCGACACAGCGTGGGATGCCATACATCAATGGAACAAACTTTATTCTTGTGGCAACACTGAATCGGTAAAATAAAATGGAACGAAACATGAATAGTGAGCCTTAAAAACGGAACGTCACTATTCACGATAACTTCGTCTCGCTTTTGCAATACCAAGTTTAAAGAGATAGCAAATGTGCTTTTTGAAGTCGGAAATGTCACTAATGTCAATATGTTCGTAATATTTTTGTTGTAAGCGGCGCATTTAAAACTTTAATTCTTCGAAGAATTGCTACTTTTGCACGGAAAAAGTAAGTAAACACGTTAACAATTTAATGTTTTTGTTATAAAGTCTTTACTCAAACTATTGTTTTACTTTAAAACCGTACCTATGATATGTATTATTTTTTTCTTTAAATAGCGCATAAACCGATTATCTCTAACCGAATCTTGTGAACTCTTTTTAGAGGTAATGCGAACGTGCAGTCAAAGATGTTGATGATGGACTAGTTATTTGAAGTCGAACAATCGGAACAATCCTCTCATTGCTATGGATGGATTCACATGAAAATTCTTGGCATTATTGTTCAGAGTGCGCTGTGGCCGCAGTTGAGCCTTGTGCCTTTGAGGCTGTCACCAAACCGAAGACATACTTTACTTTCTCACTGCACAGAAAATATAACTAACTAAAGGTATGTATGTCTTGTACAAGTTGTACACTTTTTACAAGCTTTTATTTATCCTAAATTAAACCATTTAATGATCAAAAAATGAAAATGAGAAGCTGTCATGAAGGTCAGATCATGGCCAGTTGAATTGTTATTTGTACTATCTAGAAAATATGTATAATTACTAAGTACCACATATCAAAAACATTACCATTGTAGTTTTGCAGAGCCCGGTCAATAATGTTTATTTTGTGAACCATTACTAATTGTGAAAATTGTTTCAGGAGGTGGTGGATGAAGTTAACTAATATGCTGTTAAAAGGATAGCCATAACATAACAACGTTGGCCAACACAGTGAAATAATTTAAGTCTTCAATGAATTTAATTAATTGTTTCATGTTTCATTTAGTATATCAGTGTACAATCGTAGTATGACATACAGACATGAAACATGGTTTGATAAAAATATAATATATAATAGAGATAAAATGAGGATACTAAAATAACAATACTTTAATAATATTACTTTGTTAATTATTGTATCTAATGAATGTTAAATTTGTAAGATAGCTGTAACTTTTTTTTTACATTTGTATTATGATCTTTTTTTTATACTGAATAAAATTATTAAATAAAATTTGCTGTATCATATATGTAACTGCAATGCAATTGTGTGGTGGAGATGAAATTAGTAAATTCAACTAAATGTTGCTGCTCTGAAAAGTGGCAATTTATAGGTATCAATAAAGATTTGATCATTTATTTTATTTCAAAATATGTCTTTAACTACCCCTATTGCCCCCACCCGCCTGAGCCCTAAGTCCAACAGATTTTGGTTCCTTTATTGAAGTTGAGTGCAGTATGAGCTTCCATAATAAGAGGTTAAGCAATTATATCTTGAGCTTCCATAATGACATGTTAGCCCATACAACCTTAATTTGTCTATGCGTGAACATTATTCATTTTAATAATATTGTTTAGTAGAGAAATATATTGTATAGTACAGTCAGACTAAATAAATATTTGCAGTATGTTCATAAGATTTGTAAGAGTCAGAGCTGTACCTACATACTGTACGAGTCAATAGAAGTAACTATGAAGCACTAGGTCCCAGGTTCAAACCTGGTTAGTGTATTTTTTTTTTGTAAATTGTGGCCAACCCAGAGTATATATGTTCATCCGTTATGAATGTTATGCATGTCTGCCTGTTAGCCACGGACATCCACTGCTGGACATAGTCCTGCCCCATAGACACTCAGCCTTAGCAATCTTTAGCATAATGCAGCTAGCAACTTCCAGCGAACAGTAAAAGGTCCTTCTAGTTATCTAAGTATTTATTTTTTTATTCGCTGACTTTATCGAGCTCCCTTGTTCTTCCGTGGGTACGTTATTGATATTCCTTTCGTATCATTATATAACTACTAATTTATAAGGTATTTGACAAAAAACTACGTAACGTGTGCTAGCAGGTGTAGTGTTCCTACGGCGCCAGTTCGAGACGGCGGCACGGCGTGTAGCGCTGGATCATGAGCTAATGCTAGCCATTGGGTTGTCCTTACCACGTATTACGCTAATTAAAAATATTTAGGGCATCTGTGCTAATCTATTCTATGAGTAAAAAAAATATTGCCGCCGCGAAATTTGATAAAAACATGAAATAAAACTTCAGTCAATAATTTACAGGAGGAGTCTTGACATGTCCATTAAATAAGAGAGCATGATATTTTAGTTTAATATAGCGCCAAATTCGGCATAACGTAGAAGAAATGTGTTTATTTCATGTTCTCGGCACCCCCACAGCTTGAAGAGAAATTCTCTTATTGACGTAAACATCTTTGACGTAAACACACGAGTTATTTTGTCTTCTAAAGAGCACTTGTGCTACGGGTTTCATCGTATCCCGCGTGGAACTGTCAACCGACAAAATTTTGTCGGTTTGACATTAGGTCGCGAGTCAGCGGGATCTTGTGCTACCGATTCGCGAGAGAGCTCTCTGTCGCGCCTTTTCTCGACTGTCACGGCTGTCGCGCCCCACTTGTGCTAGCCGTGCAGGTAGTGAGGCACTCACGTCGTCGAAGCTGTACGGCTCCACAGAGGTGAGCACTTGGCGGCGCGGTGCGTTGCCGCCGATGACGTAGAGGTGGTGGCCGAGCACGACGGCGGCGGCCTGGCTGCGCTCGCGCCGCTATGGCACCAGCTCGCGCCACGAGCGCCCGTGGTAGCACAGCAGGGAGCAGGTACAGGTAGTTAGGCACTCACGTCGTCGAAGCTGTAGCGCTCCACAGAGGTGAGCACTTGGCGGCGCGGTGCGTTGCCGCCGATGACGTAGAGGTGGTGGCCGAGCACGACGGCGGCGGCCTGGCTGCGCTCGCGCCGCTATGGCACCAGCTCGCGCCACGAGCGCCCGTGGTAGCACAGCAGGGAGCAGGTACAGGTAGTTAGGCACTCACGTCGTCGAAGCTGTAGCGCTCCACAGAGGTGAGCACTTGGCGGCGCGGTGCGTTGCCGCCGATGACGTAGAGGTGGTGGCCGAGCACGACGGCGGCGGCCTGGCTGCGCTCGCGCCGCTATGGCACCAGCTCGCGCCACGAGCGCCCGTGGTAGCACAGCAGGGCGCAGGTACAGGTAGTTAGGCACTCACGTCGTCGAAGCTGTAGCGCTCCACAGAGGTGAGCACTTGGCGGCGCGGTGCGTTGCCGCCGATGACGTAGAGGTGGTGGCCGAGCACGACGGCGGCGGCCTGGCTGCGCTCGCGCCGCTATGGCACCAGCTCGCGCCACGAGCGCCCGTGGTAGCACAGCAGGGAGCAGGTACAGGTAGTTAGGCACTCACGTCGTCGAAGCTGTAGCGCTCCACAGAGGTGAGCACTTGGCGGCGCGGTGCGTTGCCGCCGATGACGTAGAGGTGGTGGCCGAGCACGACGGCGGCGGCCTGGCTGCGCTCGCGCCGCATGGGCGCCAGCGCGCGCCACGTGCGCGAGGCGGGGTGGTAGCACAGTAGGTCGCGCGTGTGCCGCCAGCTATGCGTGCAACCGCCCACCACGTAGATCAGACCTGTATCGACATTATAAGAAAGAGAATATAAACTAATAAGGTTTATATTCGTTGCTATACTGCGCGTCTAGGGACCCTAATCATAACCTCGTAACGCCCTTTGTGCATTACAATATACACTCCCTTTCAATGGAGTTGAAATCTTTTATAAAAGGAAATAGGGTAGAATTACTTTTGTTTTCGCACAAAATAGTAATAGTAAGGTTGGTTTATATTTATTCTATATTTTAGTATGGTGGTGGTTACGAGGTTAAGACCAAAATGTACATAGGTAATTAGGTATGGCCTATTTTGCACGACAGCGTCTACCAGACAGAAAAATAAAAACTATGGAAGCGTAATGTATTTAGGTCTGGCGTGTGGAAACATTGAGCGCCGTAGCGCTCAGTCGTACCACAGACTGCACTCAGCCACGAGCGGTTAAGCAAAAACCGATCAGCAGGAAAATTTACTAAAATCATACAAATATGGCTTATTTTGCTATTTTAAAGTACGTAAACAAAAACCCGAGTTTAAAAGTTGATCATAAAGTTACTATCAGTTAATCTTATTCAATTATTATTTCAATTATTGATTTACATTTATTGCTCCTTCCAAAAAAAATTACGCGTAATATAAATTCCAACTTAACTCTAAAGAAATAAGGTTGAAATCCAACTAGCATTAAACTGCAGAACATTCTCGAACATGGTCAACTATGGTTCGGTACTCGAACTAGTGCGAGGAAAATGTATGTTTAATTGTTTACATTAAGGGTCCTTAATATTATTTACGATTTTAAAGTACGCATACCTAAATTAATTACATTCTCTAAACGGACTGCGTTTTCTTCGAATCACCGTATTTTTTTTGGTACCATTGCTTTCTTAACTAAACAAAAAAAACATAGTGTGAATGTACGAAACAAGTATTAAAATAATACATTATGTTCACCGTACTTCACAACTGAAAGAAACCTTATGTAATCAAACAAGGTCTCGGAGGAGTCCGGGTTTATTAATATGAATGATGAAATAACCGATCACGCTAATGTAATGCGTAATTTAAATGCGATGTTTTTACAAGCATTATAGTTTGCGATATTACGGTACGTTGCGTTGATAAAAATTGTATACTAAACTAACGCGTGACGTCATACGAAATCTCAAGTAAATCTCTGTAGTACATCTCTGTCGTTTTGATTTCGTGTAGAAAGCAAAAACTACAAAGAAAAATGTTTTCTCCTCAGCAGCTCGAACTATCCCACATCCCTGTGAACAAACAGTGAGGAAAGTGCGACTTTCGTCTCTATCAGACTTTCGTCACTCCAGGGAGTGAGACAAAGTAGCTCTTTAATTTAATGATGACCATGAACTGCCACTTCATACTTCGGGGTCTATTACAAATTCGAACTTCATTCCCTATCCCTTTCTAGTCGTTAAGAAAACCGAAAGTGATAGGAATAGGTCAATTAATATTTCATAATAGAACCCCTAAGCACCGCTAACACGTTCGGCAACTCACAAATTAACCATTATAATTGTTAAGAAATAGTTTCAAATTTATTTTCAAATTAATAAATTTATACAAAATATTTAGTAATGAAGCCAGTGCAGTTGCAGATAAAACACATAAATGAATGTGGTTAACTTAACTTTTGAACCTTTAATATGTTCTCACTACACTGAGGTGACAAGTTGTCTGTGTCACACAAGTGCAAAGTTACATTACATCTCGTGTTTTTGAGTCTCTCGCTACGCTCGTGATTAAATTATAGAATTCTTCGCTTACTCGGGGCTAAAAATCAACACTCGCAAGAAAAGCCAACTATCTTCTCTTGTTGCACAAATAACCATTGTCACCCGTATCGAGATGGTCCCGCTCCCGTTAATTACCTTCATAGTGCACGACGCCCATCCCGAACCTGGGCTCGGGCATGCGGCCGGCGCCGGCCCAGTGGTCGGCGGCGGGGTCGTACACCTCCACGGAGGCGCCCATGTCGGAGCCCACCCAGCCCCCGAACGCGTACAGGTGCCCGTTCATGCCCGTCAGGCCGAACTCGCTGCGCGCTTCTTGCATCGGCGCTATGTTTGACCATTTGTTTGTCTGAAAGTAACGAAGACTAAAACTAAACCATAAACTTCTAATACTAATTTCTTAACTTTTTGAATATTTCCTTCAGTCACTCCCGATATTGGCCGCCCCGACTGAGTCGTGTTCGATCGACTCCCATTCAAATTTAAAAAGTCAACTCCACATTTTAACTGCATAAGAAGGTCCAGATGCACCATAAATAATAGCCATTTGCTCAAAAATACCTTGTGGTGATTTGTCACATTTCGAGAGGAACTTAATTACAGCACAATGCTCAATTAGCGATAATATGCATTGGTAACTCACACATGGTCAGCTTTATCGTATCTCGCGACATAACAAAATAAACATGACATTTGTTTCTTGTAATTATTTCTTTATTATTGCATATATGTACAACCACAAAGTAGCTTAGGCTGAGAACTTATCGGTCGCCCCTTGTATATTGGCAAGCTTTGGCATGGAAAGGCCCAGAGACCGAGCGAATCAATTAACAGATGAAAGGACAATTTCTACAATGAATCCCAATTTAAAAAAAAATTAACCAAAATTTACCGTGGGATCGTAGACCTCGCCGTTGGCCAGTATCTGGCTGCCCTGCTCGCCGCCCACGGCGTACACGCGGCCGCCGAGCGTGGCCACGCCCGGCTGAATGCGAGGAATACCCATTGGCGCTTGCTCCTCCCATTCTCTGTAACATAACATACATATAGTCTTGGGATCTATTGTGTAACAAATTGTAATAATAATTAGCTGAAGTCTCTTCAATTCCTTTTATTAGAAAGAGAATTACGCTAATTTTATAAATTAGAAATTGTAATGCAATGGGTCTCCGCCACTCCGCTTAATGGAAACTGTGTACCTACAGCGTAACGTTGTACCAATTGTCTCATACACTATAAAACACTTACAATGGAAAGTAGATGGGCGATTATTGCGAGGAAAGTAATTTAAACGCAATATAAGGAAATCTGATGATGATCAAGCCGGGGTCAATATGTCTTCCTTTTCCCCATGAGGTTAAGGTAAACTGGTGAGCTGTGAGAAAGTTAGTTAAGCCGGCAGAAATCGGCTTGTATGGACGCGCCGCCGCTAGTAGATAGCTCAAATATCACATTGCTTTGGCGGTGAATTTCATTATTTACTTTAAATAACAACTTTTTTTATTTTATTAATGAGTTAACTCATAGACTAAATCATTAGGGGGGTGACCGTGCTTTATCATCGATGTTCAATAACAGTATATGTATCAGTATAGTATAATTCAGAGTAGATATCTGAGTGGTCAATAGGGTGCTTTCTCCAGGTCAGGAAGACTTACGAAGAGGGGCAAAAACGTCTAAATACGTAAAGCCCGGAACTCATACGCTCGGTATCGACCTTTCGGACTGAATAAACCGATGTCCCGCCGGGCCGGGTACCTTTTATGCAGATCGAACTTGAGCACGGAAGACAGGATGTTGTCGGTGCAGTGCGGCGGCTGCGCGCCCGGGTCGTGGCACGAGCCGCCCGCCACCAGCAGGTAGCGGCGTGCGCGCGCGCGGGGCTCGGCCGCCAGCGCCACGAGGGCCCCGCGCCCGGTTTTCTATACAGACCACAATGTTCAAGGAAGACGATTCTCGGTTAAATATGATATTAGAATACCAATTTTATCAAATTTAAAATTATTTTAATTAAACCCCCAACGCCATATTACAATATACATATACATAATTATACATATAGGTACAGGTTTGTTCTGTAGACGGTGAGTTTCTGCTCACGCTCGTCCTCGGGCTCCGCTTGGGTCTCCAGGCCAATAATACTGTACCGTTTAATATCGCACAAAAGTGTTTCTTTTACACTATAATAATAAAAAAAATGGCCTCAAAAATTATGGTCAGGGTTTAAACATCTAATTAGTGGCGATAAATCCCCTTCGACTGTTAAAATATAACAGAACTTTAAATGTGAAGAAAATAAATTCTCAAAAGTAGGTAACCAGACTGAGTTGATGACACTTAACGTGGCGGGAGCGTTCAATTGTTGAGCGTTCAACCATGCATTTTGTATTTTTTTTATGAATAAGAACTTAAAAAAGATTATTAATTTCGCTAAGACTGGTATGGTACGAAAAAATAGCTTATAAATAACTTAATTCATGGGTATTACATATGCCAACTTTTCCTTTTAAAACACGTTACGTATGTTGTCATCAGTACAATAGGGACATGAGTCAAAAATACGTCACAAGAGGCATTGTATGCGCACTCACCATATCCACTCTAACAGTTTTCAATGCCACAGCTATAGACGGGTCTTGTACATTTTTAATGGCTTCGTCAATAATTTGAGGAGCTATAAGTGGCAGTCGGATGTGACTGAGAACTTCGAAACAATGGCGGCGGCGGCAGGCGGGGTCGTGCTCCAGCCATCGTAACGCCGGATATAATACCTGAATAGTTTAAATTATGTATTATCATGAATATCATGATATATATATATATATTTATAGCCTAAATTACAAGAAAATTTAGTAACTTTGTCAGCTCTGCAGTAAACATATAGGATTAATTATATATATTTTACATATATGTATAACTTATTTTATTTATTTTAATATTACATATATACCGCGTAACATGAGGACATTTTAACAGCGTAATCCTGACCATATTTAGAGATTAAAACGTTCAATAAACCTTTCTGAACTTCACCTCGTTTCGGAACTATAACCAATTATTTTTAAAAATATTTTGATTATATCTTAGCACCGAACGCTTTCTTAACGGCGATTTTACCACTATGGAAATCATTATAGGCATCCCTGTTGACAGACATGAAAGTGACAGGAAACAATGTGCATTAACTAGTATTTTAAGAAAAAAAAAGTTACATAATAGAATGAACTAAATTGATCTTAAACCGTAAAAAATTAAGTCTTTCGCACTCTGAACAGTTAATGTAGCATTTTTAAGAGATCAGTCTAAAAAAACATGTTATTGCCCGGCATTTTTCCACGGCTCATGGGAGCATGGGGTCCGCTTGGAAACTAATCCCAGGATTTATCTTAGGCACTAGTTTTACGAGAGCGACTGCCATGTGACCTTCCAACCCATTGGGTAAACTAGGCCTTATTGGGATTAGTCCGGTTTCCTCACGATGTTTCCCTTCACCGAAAAGAGACTGGTAAATGATATTTCGTACATAAGTTCCGAAAAAGTCAATGGTACAAGCCTGGGTTTAAACCCGCAAATTCGAAAATCAACATTCCATATGTATATTAGTGTACATGCAACCACAGACTTAAATGGGCAACCTATCTAAACACCGCGAGCCACCGATCTTGTGCAAACTAATGTAATCTGTATACCATAGACCCAATTTATTTTTATAATTTGCAATGAAATGAAATATTTATTTGCAAAGAACAAGTTTTGTACAGTGAGGTCTTAAAATGTAGGTACACAGAGTCAGTATTCAATCGATATAAAATCAACATGCAAATTACAATAACTTATTGGATTGGCATACATGTCAGAGAAATGAATAGTTCCATATTATTTTCTGAAGTATGTAAAATATAAATATATTTTTTGATGCAGGGTGTTTTACTTTATACTTGTCTTTGTATTACCTGTATGACGTTAAAGTGGTACTTATCTATAAAGAACTGCCAATCTCTTTATCAATCACTTACTAGAAAAATATTCAGGTGTATTCATTAGAACTACAAATCTTTGAACTTATTGAAAACTATTTACCTCAACTTTACTCAAATTTATTGAAAACTATTTACCTGTGCCTCACTTTCAACTTTGAGCTGTTCAGAGGATAGCAGGGTGACTAACTGTGGCAATGGTAAGTCCAGTAACTCATCTCCACTGGCTACTACATTCCAGTTTACTTGTGCATGTTCCAAAGCTTCCTCAGCCAGTTCCATGCAGTTGTGTGCTTCTGCAAATCTGAAATGTCATTAGAGGTTTCGACTAGATTAGCTCAACCCACACTACCATTTATAGAAGTGTAATACTTAATTATTATTATATGTCTCCATTAATGATTCAAGTGCCTATAAATCTCAATCATTTGGTAGGCTTGAGTACATATGTATCCAACACACAGAGCCTCTACACTTGTTAGCTCCAAGCAGACGTCACGTGAACATAAAAATATATTGTAAATAAAACTGGTCAAGCTTGAGTAGAACTTTCACATAAAGGTCCCATAGCATTATCTACCTAAAGAACATGTTTGTTGTATGGCAACCTAGTTTAAATATTTATTTTAGGCTGTTGGGCTGTTAGTATTAGTCATTATAGCAGCAACAGAAATACATCATCTGTGAAAATTTCAATTGTCTAACTGTCATGATATACAGACTGGTAACTAACGGACAGAGAAACCAATCAACTATTGTCTTAGTAATAGGGTTCAGTTTTACCCTTTGGGTATGGAACAATAAAATTACTCGGAATAGTGACAAAAGGAGGATGCCCAGATTCATATGGACTCTGGCCTAAAAACCAATAATGAAAAGCCATAATTATGTCATTTGAAAAGTTTTTTCATACTCTAAAACTTTTTGTATGGCGCAAAATCTAAATCGCTGTGTGAAACAAGTTATGGTAAAATGAAAACATCCCCTCAACAAGATTTTTTTTACTGATATGAGTATACCGGGTTTAAGTTCTATACACGGTTTTTAAACGTTTTTACATAAAAACACAAAAAAAAAAACTAAATATCGATTGATATACCATAAAACAATGAGTACTATTCTTTAAGCAAAAGGTTCATCAATTATGAGCTGTGTTAAGTGCCCACCTGGAGGAATAAATAGTTTGTGTCTTCCTGAACCAAGGTACCAAACTATGGATACTATATGTGCACAACTTCCAAACATAGGTATAAAAAACAAAAATATGACACAAAATCATCTATAGTAAGAAAACCTTCAGGCTAAAGCGATATAGGAACTTAGTATCAAAAAAGGTACATAGTAATGTTTCAAGTCATTAAACTTTTTTATGCAGCGATAACTCTTTTCACACTAAGATTTGGGATTACTTGCCGTAGTAAAAGTTTTAGAACTTTGAATAAGCTATCCAGGGACATATTGCTTATCCTTATTGGTCAATAGGCCAATTTGACCATCCTCCTTTGGCTGGGTTAAATGAAAAACTAGGGTACAGAGGTCCAGACACTTGTTGTAACAATGTTATAAACACATTATTTAAGCAGATGGTGTTTTGCCAGAGACTAGATGGGCAGCTAAGAGCTTTAGCTCTGACAACCACTAACTGCCAATTAAAGATAGAAAAACAATAGTAATCTTGTTAAAGTACCCATTATTCTATTGTCAGAGACAGAGTGCCTGATCAACTTTAGAGTAGTTGGCTTCCACATGGGCATTACTTAATAACTTGTCAGCCGCAGCTTGCAGCTTATAATTATTTGATAAAAATACAAGCAGTTCTACAGCTGATGTAACCTGACCAAGATAATTGTTATGATTGCCACACTGATTGCCAGGAACTGACTGGGCTGTTCTGTAAACTGCAGGAAATTGATGGGATAGCAAACTGGTGCACATATAATGTTAATATTTTAAATGAATATTGTAATGTTCATAGTTATGCTGATATTGTGATAACACAAGCAATTTTTCTTATTAACTTTGTATTCCTACCAAACCTATACAAAATAATTAATAGTTCTAATATCATATATTAAAATGTATTATCAAATAATGAATAAATACATTTAGTAAATACCTAAAGATCCCCAATGCATTTGATGGGTGTAGTTCCCGTCTTAGAAATTCACCACAGCCTGTAACTAATTCTCTAAGTTGTAGCATGTCTGCAGCTATCAATAAATGCTGCACTGTTGCTTTGTCTATTACTATTTCACCTGTGCAAAACAAACACACTATTAGTAGCATACAGATCAATGCATGTCTTTCATCAGGTCTCAAAATATATTTTAGTTAAGTGTAAAAAAAATACATTAATTAATTACCTGTATATATAAAATCAATAATAATTGGAAGAATTTCTGGGGGCACACTAGGTAGAGCTACATGTCTCTTTTGACTCTCTTCCAAGCCAACATTAAACATAGCATCAAAGTACGCGCAGCTGGCTGCTAGCACTACCCGGTGAGCCTAAAAATAATCCGAAACATTACAAATACAAAGAATCTTAACAATAAATACAAATAATGTAAACATAATAATAATTTAAGTAGGCATTTATGAATATTTGGTTGTTGGTTACCCACTGTAATTATTAAATAGCCAGTAAGCAATGACTTAAAGATATATACCGGTGGCAACTTTTAAAAACATCTTTAAGCACTAACCTCTAGCCGCCCACAGATCAAAACTTGCCAGGCCAAATGCAACTATGGTGTGTCATAATTAAAATTCAAAATGGCATTCAATGGGAGACCTTTTTATAGGTCTCCGGGCGGCTAGAGGATAAAGAACTTATGTTAAGGAATTATTAAGAACCATATTAGCAGAACTAATTAAATGTGTACTATTATAATACTGTAAATTATACTTTACCTTAACCTTCGTTTTTCCTGATGTTAAATCTATGTCACAAAATCTACCGTCTCTTCGGAAAATGTTCAAATTTAAAGAAATTTTATTACCATAATCGCGACATTTGTATGGGCGAGAACCTTCTTTGTTTGAACATTTCTCAAAGATGTTTGTTGACATTTTGATGTAAATATATCTACTTGTACTGACATTAAATGCATGAATATAAATACATGAATTAATTTGATTGACTCAGAGATTCCATTATAAATAAATAAACTAAAAAACTCGTTTCACTGACAGTTCTATTTATGACCACAGATTCAAAGAGAATATGTCAAATATTGTTTCTTTTTTTTTCTAGGAGGAATAATACTGGAGAAAGCATGCGCGAGCGCCAGTAAAGGACAAAGATATTCTGGCTTTTGTGGCCCAAAATGAAACAATTTACTATAGTTTTGCTTTACAGGACATTCTTTATTTCAGAAATATTACCTTATTCCGTATTAATTACCGCAACTTTGCTTGAAAATCCAAGAAAACTCCAATCAGTGTTGCCAACTCGGAATTTCATTCAGGGCTAAAACTATGCTGAAATAAGGCTAAAATTATGCTAAAATTTTAAAATTCTGCTAAAAACGGTGCTAAATAAAAATTAGTGATACATCAAATTAAAATGTGTTTATCACATTTTTATTAATAATAAATCTAGTCCCAGTTAACATAAAAACGACCTAAAAACTTTTCTAGTTCTAGAGTTTTAGTCAGGAACTGGCCTGCGAACATCGTAGTTCATAAATTTCTAGTATCTTTCTCTTTTACTTCGATTAAGGCGTCATGAGAGTGACAGATAATCGTTCAAAATTGACGAATATCGATTCTTGTGGTAGCACCGCTGGTAATATGTATAAGAACTATTCTTATACATGTTACTAAACACTGTATCTATAACAAACAATCAATTAAGAAATAACCCAAACCTGCAGACAAACTGTTCAAACGGTTTTGCAGGGACCTGTATAACAATATTGTTAAATTTTTTATTAAAGCATCTATCTATGTTACCAATATCAACTTTATTTAGCTATACGTAACTAGTTCCGACAGTTTTAAAAATAAAAACAACATGAATTTTACCTGCTTTTTAGCACAGGTGTATTTAACAATATATTAATAAATATTATGTGGACGATTTTTCACCATTGAGAAATGCTCGTGGTAAAGAATAACGTTTTTGACAAAACAATCAACAATTAAAACTTAACTTATTTAGTTTACCCACCGTGAAGTACCAACTTCAAAAAATGACTTTCTTTTCCTTTCCGTCGTTCTTCCTTATACGAGCGGCAAAGAGGCAAACAGACTAACGAATAAATGAAATATTACGGGGTAGGGCAAACTAAAAATGGATGGGTAAATATTATTGTGTACTGCTACTGAAAATTTTGTTACGGCTACTGAAATTTTGAATTTGTGAAATTGTGCTAAAAATTATGCTAAGGGCTAAATGCACATTTTAGGGTTAAACCGGTCAAAATTTTGCTAAATTTAGCCCTAAATATGCTAAATTGGCAACACTGACTCCAATTGTATTTGTTTGTTCCAAGTTTATTCCCCCTCCAACTTTGACAGTTCTGAAGGGACCAGTTTGGAGTGCAACAAAAATATGTGAGACTATGACAAGGACGGACGAAAATAGCGCCGTCTCTGCCATACCTATGGAAAGTTACATAAGACCATCCCTTTCCATCGTGGTATTATTATTAGTGCGCTCCGTCTAGGTTAATGGTAGGTCTATGTTTTTTTTATTATAAAAGAAGATCTTCTAAGTTCTAAAGTTGGCGTACCTGTAAAATTATTACGTTTAAAATGTTCAATCTGTGACGATTTCAGAAAAAAACAAACAATGATTTGACAGAACCACTTAAATTTCAGGATATATATCAAGAGAAAATAGTTTTTCCTTTGGAACAATACAAAGATTTGTAAATTTTTATCCTATGTTGGCAAATATTAGAAAAGCTTTTAAATGGGGGTCCCTCATAAAAAAATCAGAAGACAAGAACTGGCAAACATCGCTTTTATTGGGTGCTTTTCTAGGGGTTCTTGAAGATCTTTTATTTTGGAAGAATATGTGGTTATCTCTTATATTTATTTTTATCCTGAACATTATTTATTTGTAAGTATTACATTATTAATGATAATTATTTTAATTTAGGTTGTATATTTACGCCAAAATTAAATTACGTTTTTTATTTATTTTTAAACAGCTATAAATATGAGTATAGATTTATTGCGACGTTACTTTGTTAAAAAAACATGTTTGATATTAAGTGAGTTTAAAAGTTAAGAGAGCTTTGTAATACTCTACTCTTATTGTACTGCTTTCTTGTTTCAGCATATGCCTCCACTTGGAAGTAAATTTAATGGAGTTTGTATTCTATTTCATCACTGCGATAGTGGCTCTGGACGGTATTGAATCTTGGTTGAAATACAAGCACAGAACAACTTGTTTGAAAAAGCTTGCTGCCCATGATGGGACTAAGCTTAGTTCTGCTGCAGCTTATCTGAAACTGTGGATGAAAATGCGGTGGTGTGAATACATTAATCTAAGAGAAACAAATCACACTAAGGTAAGGCAATGGTAAGGGTAAGACAACTTTGCAGAAATATCTTTTAACGCGTTCACTGTCACCTTCTTTTTCTGGACATCCACTGGGTGCCGGACTTTGCTGTGTGCCCCAAACACATATGTGTGTTCAACAGACTATTACCCTGTGCCTCCGATGCACATGTGAGCTCATATAAATTTGGCATTGGTTTGTTCGCATTGAAACTAGGTAATTATTCTAACAAAAGGAATAAAACATTAATATTTTATTTTCTTTAATCCCTATCAATTGTAATTGATAACATTTGATTTTTGAATAGAACTATTTTTTGCTATGTATTGAAAGATAATGATATTTTAAAGCACACATGTTTTATTATTACACTTGAAAACTAACTTTTTATTGAAAAATAACAATTTTAAAACTTACCCAAACAAAACTATTGTGAGTCTCCAACATATTAATTCAGAACCCACATGTGCGCCAAAGGCACTGGGTGAATGTCACTAAATATTATGAATGCACACAAACACACACAGCACAGGGTGAAGTCACCCTGACGCACAAATGCGTTGGTGGCAGTGAATGTGTTAATTTATCATGACAGCATCTATATGCATGATTTTACATTTATTGTTTCAGGCTTTCTTAATGATAAATATAATCTTAGGATTAATTTTCATCATAGGAAAATATACAAGTGGATACACGCTAATGTACTTTGGCCTCATGACATCATGTCTCTTTTACAAAATATCTCAACCAATTATCACAATGGCGCATAAGCTGCAACAAAATGCTGGCAAGTATTACCTATCAGATGATAAATAAATATTAAATTTAATAATATCAATCAAAAATCATAGCTCACTTAATAAAATTACTAAATTAGTATAAGCAGATTAATAAATTTTTAATTTGGTTTAAAAATTATTTTGTTGGTTATTGTTCTTGTTGATAAATTATCAACAATAAAATGAAACATTTTTTGTTGCAGAATCAGATGGTGAATTAGAAGGACTTATTCCTGAAATCACTGATGGAGACATTAAAATATTATCTCTGGAGCCTGATGTCAAACATTTTGATGAAAAGCAAAGTCTAGGTTGCTATCCTGTGCCAACATTCTAAAGTTCCTAATAAATACAAATAATGTTCCTTTCATAATCATTTATTTATTATATGTCAAAATTGAATTGCAGACTATTGGAAGCCTGAAGATGTCCCGATGGAAGATAGTGACAGTTCTGACCATAGCAGCTCTCTTGTAACCAATATGTCAGTAGAGAAAATGCAAACATTTGATAAAGAAGTGGAGATAACCGATTCCAGTGAGGATGAATATATACCATTGGGTACGAAAGAACTCAAATGAAAAAGTCATACAAATGGTCTCTTAGCTTATTTTTTCTATATTTAATTTCATAAAATTTACTTTCAGTTCAGCAAAAGCAACTTCCTTCAACATTGGAGGAAGTTCACACAGCAGGAACTTGGAGTGGTGCAGCTTACAATGCTTTCTTAAATTTCGCAGGAGCTATGTCACATATAGTCTATACATCTCAGGAGGAAAATAAGCAGAAGCACATGTCTAGGGTAGATTCCTCTGATGGCTTTGAAATGATTGATAAAAGTGACTTAAATTAAACATATCAGTACATCAAAAATACCTGTGACTTAATTAAATTAAACATTTATGAATAATCATACAGCATTATTTATTTACATAATACATGGGTTTTCAAACATTGCATGACATGTTCTCCAATTTGGACATGAGCTCTTGATGTTGCTTTTTAAGAGCTTTTAATCTTACAGCATTAAGAGCATTTCGAGCAACTAGGGCTTCTAGCATTGGCCGTGACATCTGAAATAAAAGGCAAAATCAATTCAGAATTTTTACACCATTCATGATGATAAAAAATATGTAAGGATGTGAGCTCATAACTAGGTACATCAAGTAAATAAAATTAGATTATAACCTTTTCTACAATATGACCTATAGCTATTGTCCTCACAGCTGCATTATGTTGTTTGATAATTATGTCATCTGCTACACTATGGCCAACTTCATTTTGATAGGCCTCATCCTCTTCCTCTTTAAGAATTGCAGGTAGTTGCGTTAATATCTGAAATAATGATTTAGAAAAGAATGAAATAGATAATAGAATGAAATACAATTTTATAGGATTGATTTAAAAATTTACAACTTACTTCAAAATTGTTTGTCATGAGAGAGTCATTATTGTTCACCACTTCCATTTCAATTTCTCTGCGGCTCTGGGTTGAGCCATCAGTTACAGATTGAAAGCAAGTAATTTGTATCTGTAATAGAAAAACAATAAATTAATATTGAATTAAAATTGATTTTGTTCTTAAAAACATCAAATAAATGTACTGACCGATGGAGCTTTGGTGCTCTGATCTGTAAGGAATGCAGCAAATATTATTCCAACAAAACTGGCATCCATTCTTTGGTACATTGATTGTGTTGCAAGGTCTGTAAACATAATTAAGTTAGACTCAATTTTATTGGTAGGACTATAGTTATTACAAATATAAGTTATACTGTAATTAGGAACAATGTATGAACATTGTTCTTAATTACAAAAATTGTTTTTTTTTTTTTAAGTTTAAATCTTACAGAATTTATTTATGGCCCATATAACATGTTAATTAAACACGGACACATCAGTATTTTTTTAAATATAAATAGCACAAGCAAAATTTATATTTCATAAAATTTTAAGTCATATTTGTATACAGTTGTATGGGAAATATAATCTTGATCTTATTTATCTGGCTAAGACTGTATACAATGTGTTACACAATATATATTTATACACACCTACATGTGAAGGCCACACAGTAATGTGGGGATGGGAGTGGTACCAGCCTACTACCCTTAACGGCCGACCTACTTCTGCTGCGAGTTCTTCTGCTCTTAATGTAGCCTGCACTAGTTGCTCCTCGGAGATTTCGACACGGTCAGGTTTCTTATCCAAACGACGTAAAATAACTGAAGATACTATGGAAACTAGTGAACCATTGTCGTGAACCTGAAACACGGGTCAGATTTCTCGGCAATATGAAACGAAAACACCTAACAATTCAGAAAACGGTTGGCGTACCTCTCCAATTAATAATCCCATTATTTCTTCTTTTTCTGTAGACAGTGCATGTTGAACACATACCAAAGTAACATCAGTGGAGAGTAATACTTTATTAAGCATGTTTATTTAGTTCTCTCTAATTAAGATTCACTTCAGTTTTAAAACTTTAAATTATTTCAATCACAGACTACTCAAGTCTCAAACCTACAATGTTTAGGTGACCATCAAAACAAAACGCAACCCAACAATGCTCGACCCCAGAATGAACAGCCTGTCAATTGGCGACCATAATATAATGTACTCGGATTGCTGATTGTGCTTTCTCGGTCGGTACAAACGCGGGGGCAGCAATCCGAAGCTACGTTTTGTACAGGGCAACAATGCTCGACCCATCAATCCGCGTCCAACAATCAGAGCCTTGGCATTGAATTGTTGAGAATGTGCATTGTTGGTACGAGTTGATATAGTGCGACCCAACAATTGGAAGCCACAGAAATATCATATGTTACAGAGTCCAGATAGGTGCGACAACAAGCGAAGCGAGGAGGAGTGTGTTAGGTTCACCGGGAACAAACAGCCAAAACCGACGTTATAATATGAAACTATTCTAGAAAAGACTTGGTCGCCGATTGTTAGGTCGTCAGTTGATGGCTTGAGCAATCCAGGGTCAAGCAATGTTGGCCCGGTACCGCGAACATCGTAGTTCGTACATTTCGAGCATCTTTCTCTTTTACTCCAATTAAGGCGTCATGAGAGTGATAGAGACAATCGTCCGAAATTTACGAATATAATTCTTTGCGGTAGTAGATATTGTGCGACCAATAATTCGTGGCACCTGAATAGACGCTGATTATTGATTCATCAATTCTCAGGCTGTGCGTTCTCGGCTTGTACAAACGCGCTACGGGGCAGGAATCCGAAGCCACGTTTTTTACGCGGCAACAATGCTCGATCTTCGCTCGACCAGGTGACACGAATTATTGGTCGCACAATATCTCAACCAATTATTATCATATTCTCGGCCCATACCAACATTGCGCGACCCCGGATTGCTCAACCCTTCAATTTACTACCCAACAATCGGCGACCAAGTCTTTTCTAGAATAGTTAATAGTTAAACGTTGGTTTTGGCTGTTTGTTTTCTGTTAACCTTATACGGTCCTCCTCGCTTCACTCGCGTCGCACCTAATTGGACTCTGCCACATATGATATTTCTGTGGCTTGGGTAGTTAATTGTTGTGTCGCGCTTTATCAACCCGTACCAATAATGCACATCCAAACAATTCAAAGCCAAGGGACTGTGATTGTTGGACGTGGATTGTGGATGTGTGAAAATGTAGCTTTGGATTGCTGCCCCGTCACGCGTTGTACGGACCGAGAAAGCGCAACCCGAGAATTGACGACCAACAATCCGAGTACATCATGGTTGCCAATTGATGGGTTGTTCATTCCGAGGTCGAGCATTGTTGGGTTGCGTTTTGTTCGTCACCGGTCACCGTCACCGTGACACCGTCTGTTTTTGCCAGTTGCCATTGCCACTTCCACTTGCCAGTGTTGGAGGCAGAACTGATAGAAGTTGAACATTAATCAATTATCAACGAATTTTGCTTTCTGATACTTTAATACTGTTAAGATAATTATATTTGGTTATAAGCATAAAAGCCGTAAACATGTTCCGAATAATCAAGCCTAACGGGAATATGTTATTACCTGCTATAAAATGTAAGTACTTTTCTAAAATTATGAAATGAACCTGAAGTATACCAAAAATCCCGTCAAAAGACTCCCATATCGTCACACACTTTTATATATTTATTTGAAATCAAATGTTATGTATTTTATTATATTATTTGTTATTACCAACAATAGGAACACATTATGTATTAACAATATCAGCTTCAAATTGCTTTTTAGCTTAAGACTCTTGGGATTTGAGCTAATGTCAATGTAATACAGTCTTCCTTGTCAAGTGTGAGGGTTTGGGGAAGTAATCTTGATATTTTTTTTGTTTTTTATTCATTATCATTAGTGTGTAATAATAAAATAAAAATAAGGGATAAGGGATAACATAAGATTTAAAATGAATAAAAAGAAAATAAAAAACAAAAAAGCTCTTTATTAATTTGTTTACATGTATGCAAAAGTTTAAAATTAATCATGAATCCCTATGCTGGGTATAGGCCTCCTATATTGCTATCCACTTCTCCCTGTGTTGCACTGTTGTGATCCATTCTAAGCCGGCTATCTGACCTTGTCTCAACCTTGCATCAACCTCTGCCTCTTTTTCCCACTGGGCCTTTCCATTTTGTGACTTTCAATGTCCTTCTCCTCCTTTGGTCTGTTAGCCTTGCTGATGTCCTGCCCACTTCCACTTAAGTGTGTAATATTATTATTTTTATAGGTAGCTTTATTTCTTCTTAATCTTAATACTTAATTACATTCTTATTATATTTTTATGTTGTATTTAGTTTCCTTTTCTATTTGTGGTCTCTACTCTATTAAGGGTAAAAGCCTCCATCTTCTTCTATTTTTCTCTTTCATCATGAGTTTTGTCCATCAGGTTTTTGCCAGCCACCTCTATTATATTGTCCACCCATCTCTTTCTCTGTCATCCTACATTCCTCTTCCCCAGTGGGCCAGTCCATTCAATGGTTGCCTTGGTCCATCTCTTATCTTGGGACCTTGAAACATGGCCTGCCCAGTTCCACTTTAGTTTTATGGCATGTTGTAGGGCATCCATTACTTTTGTTTTCCTTCTTATGTCTTTTCTTTGTTTTTTGTATTTTTTTAGCTTCAAGATGCTTCTCCCACAATTTTATACCAAATTTTGTTGTTTTACACCGATGTCTGGCAAGCATATGTTAGTGAAGGCAGGATGCATGAGTCCATTACGATTTTTTAAATGTTTAGGCTATCCTATAGTGTCCTTTAAAAATTTCTTTTTTGATCCAGTACTTTTTCCATGCAGTGTTTATTCTTCTCTCAACCTCTTCTTCATTACTGTTAGCCTTATAAGAAATAAGTTTTGCCAAATAGACACATGAGTTTTTCAGAACTTATGTATGAAATATCATTTGATATTTATCAGTTGCTTTTTGTTGAACTAAACACCGTAAGGAAACCGGACTAATCCCAATAAGGCCTTGTTTACTCTCTGGGTAGGAAGGTCAGATGGCAGTCGCTTTCGTAAAACTAGTGCCTACGCCAAATCCTGGGATTAGTTGCCAAGCGGACCCTAGGCTTCCATGATCCCCGGGTCGCGTCTGCGTCCAAAAGTCCAGCTACCACTTTTCAAAACGCAAGGCCTACTACCATATCATGTTCAAAGAACAATATCATGCTCAAAGAGCAAACTTGATATGTTATTTTACTTATTTGTTACTTTATTGATATATTGATGGAAGCTATATTTTAAAAGATAGAGAAGTAGGTACTTTTTTTGAATTTGAAGTAACAACAGATTGTGAAAGTTTTTATAAACTATCTTTATAAAAGGTTAGGGCTAAAGTAACCCTGTTACTTGTTGTAGGTACTTTAATGAGTTCATACTAGATTTGTCTTTCTTTTTAAAATAATTAATATAAGTGCCGTTTCTAATTTGTTTTGAAGATAAACTAGTAAAAGAAGTAGCATAAATAGACATTTATACTTCCCAATTAATTTAACTTTCTTTTACAATTTTTAATACCAAGAGCTAACAATAATATTGATACAAACATATATACATTTTTTTTGTGGATTTTTCCTTTTGACACTTTACAAGTAAACTGTCAAAAGGAAAAAATTTACAAGTAAGTCTATTGAGGAGACAAAAGTATGCCCCTCTAGGTGTGAGGTACATTTTTGTTCCTTTCGCTTTGGAAACGGCGAGCTGTTGGGGGGCGGACCGAAAAAGTTTGTACGCGACATAGGCCATCGACTTAGGCAAAGGGGAGAGGACCCCCGGTCCGAGTCGTGTCTGGTGCAAAGGCTGTCCATAGCTATCCAGCGCGGTAGTGCCGCGAGTATTATGGGCACTTTTGCACCGGAAACGACGAGGAATGGTAGTGTTTAAGGGCAAAAAATGTTTTTAAATTATGTAATGTTGACTGCAAATAAATTATTTCTGTCTATTCTCTTTTGTGTTAATTGTATATTTGGCCACCTACTCTAGATTTTGATGTTACAGATTCCAGAGGAATGTCTGTGGCACTCCAAAAAGAACCAGAGAAGCCATCGATCAAAACAGCAGTTCCAGGTCCCAAGACTCAGCAGTTGTTAAGTGAACTTAATAATCTACAGGTACACCTTACCTATGAATTATGATAAATTATGTTTTATGTATAATGTACTTATATATTTTTAATCTGCATGGGAGTTGAGTTGAATCATTCCATAAGTATAGGTCATTATATTAATGATTCCGTTAATGTTAAACTTCAGGGAGGTATGAGGTCTTGTGAAGACAGCTGGTTGGTAAAAAAACAATGGTTGTATAGGTGCTTAATTCCGGGCAGAAAGAGACTGATGTTAGATGTTTCATGTGTTGCCAGTTGAAGTTTTGTGACACTCGAAATTTTCTAAACAGCTGAACAGCAATGTGCCACTATGATACCTCCTAACAGGGAATGAGGAAGTTCGTTTCCGAATGGGTGGTTTATAAATATACGCCCGTTTTGCATTAAATAAAACACATTGTATGATTTTAAATACTGTATTTAAATAATCCATATAAATGTTAGAGTACCCTTCCGGTCAAAATGAAGTACTTATAATATATATTGCTACATGACGCCTTTACATCCGTGAATAACGGCCGATACTCCATTCATTGTGCTCAATTTATTTTCAATTGAATAAATGGTTATAAATTGAAGGTGCTCTTTATGTATTTAATGTCTCCAGTGTCTTAGAGTGGCCAACCATTTAAATAAACATATATCTACTTCTCATATGTGTTATTCTTATTAAAGACTTGCGAAATAATTAAGCACGTGTGGAAAATGGTACTAGTATGAGTAAACGGTATTTAGGTAAAACATTTTTTACCGCTCTTTATCTCTAGAAACTGTAAGCAAACAGTAGGTAAAATCGCGTTTTATCAATGGAAATTCAACTAATTAGTTACTCATATGGATAGAAGAGTGATAGAATATCACCCATTACAGGACCATCGGCTTCATACTAGGCCAGACTGTTCGTCAAAATTACTTATTTTTAATACATGTAAAAAAATGAATTGAAATAGTTAAAAAACACCTGATAATAATCTCAATATCTAGTATATTATATGACCTAGCCAATAGGTAAAAATATCACGACCTATCTCGAGATTCTCGAGTAGAGGACAAGATCACCTTGATAATAACAATTTCTGTTGTTATATAATGTAACGATAAAATGATAACAGTTCTATTTATTACCTTAGTATGAGTATTACTTAGTTGACATGGTGTAGGTATGATTTTCAGCATCTACCGAATTATTTACTTTGTTCGATATTTAAATCGAAAGAAAAATAGAAAAATTTTGACACGCAGACGAGAAAAAATTTCTATTTTGCTATAATACAATAATTACTGATCGACCGAATCATATTTTTTTGCTGTAACCGAAACTTCAGCTAATAGACGTATTAGAATCGTTCATGTCCTGGATAATTTTCATCCAGGACATGGATAATTTTCATCCAGGACATGAATGATGAGACAAATAAACTCGTCATTGGTAATATTTTTTTATTAGAGCTTCATGTTTCTGTTAAATCTATTGTCGGCAATAACAAACTTGCAAGTATTATTATAAAACAGTTACATCCTACTTGTAAAATAGTTAGATATTAAATATCACTGATGTAATTATCAAATTATGATGTCTATCTAATTATATACGTAGGTACATACATACCTTTGGCTGCCGTTGCCAATCGTCCGGACAAAGCCGGATGTAGGTGGGCTTTTTGATTCCGGCCAAAATAAATTGTGTCCGGCTTTTGTTAGGCTTTTTACATGTCACAAACGAGCGAACGCCTAGGGCTAGCGCCTTTTTTTGTGTTACTTATTAATACTGTGACACATAAATCACATAATCCTCAATAATGTAGGGTGTCCGGCCTTTGTAGTAGGTATCACAATATCATAAGTTTCGGCGTGGCCTAAAGGTTTAGCTGTTTGGCTAATATCGAACCTTCGGCTGAAACATGTTTTTATGCAGAGACCGAAACTGCGGCTGGACATTAGTTATAGCACATGTCAAGTCAATGTAGTAAAGAGTGCTTATGAGACACCATCCCTTACTTTGATAAGCTCTTTCGGCCCACGGTCGAAAGCTGTAGTACAAGACTACTTATATAATTCCATAGTTTTTTTTTAGAACAGAAGTATTTTATTGTGTCCTATTATTCTATTTCACTTAGTACATATATAAATTGTTTTAATTCCATCACGATTAAACAAACATAGATACAGTCAGCAGCAGAAGTTCCTAAACGGGCCAGGTGTTCAGAATGATCTGACACGCTATTATTCTCTTAACTATAAAGTCGTGTGAACCACCTCGCCCACTTGGCACTGCCGCTGCCTGTACCTACTGCGTTCAACTAGGTACAGTCAAGGGAATAAATATGTATACACATCGTAACCTTGCTTAATTATAGGCGCAAATGTGTAAACATATTTGCGTAAGATTGTCCTAAAACATTTTTTTTTATTTATGACCTTACATTGTACCTAAAGAACCTATTTTGTTTTAGCAAGCTCAATCTGTACAGCTGTTTGGCGACTATGATAAATGCTTTGGCAATTACTTCGTGGACGTGGACGGGAACCAGTTTTTGGATGCTTTTACTCAAATATCATCAGTCCCCATAGGATACAACCACCCAGCGCTGCTAGGAGCTTTTGAAGATAAACATGCTCTTGTAAGTAATTGTTCTGATGCGAAGTTCGAGAAGTCGTAGTAATCGAACTGTGCTTTGATCTAGCTACTTAAACAGATAATTGCGCGTTTCTTAATATGAGGTTTTTACGAACTAACTGTTTGACAAAACGCCAATTTCATAGATAAGGACCCAATACTTTAACACTTTTCTTTTGTTCTGTGGTCAATATAATCTCAGTACTAAGGTACATCGAACAAATATACTACAAACATTATAATTAGAGTTATGTCGAAAACTGCTATAAAATATTTTTCGTCTTTATTACTTATTTGTATGTTTTCAGATAGGTGAAGTAATAAAATTGGCCTTGTATGTTATGTTAGAACTTTTATAAGGGATAAGGGAACCTTTTCAAAAAGTTTGGAACTGCCTTAGCTTACTTTTTTTTTTTTTTTTTTTTAATTTATTTAGAACACATACAGTCATATAAGTACATAAGTTCAAAAGTGCATACTTGCATAGTACGCACAACAATTAAATTGTTGTAACAAAAAGACCTGGAGGTTCATAAAGTATGATTCAATAAATAGGTGAAACTAGCATAAGCATTAAGCTTACGTAGTAATCTTACCTAACAGAGATCCCTCATCAACCGACCCGCGCTCGGAGTTTTCCCGTCCGCCGACTGGGTGTCAAAGCTCAAGAGCGTGTTGCTGCCCATTGCTCCGCGCGGCTTGGACCACGTGTCCACGATGATGTGCGGCTCGTGCTCCAACGAGAACGCGTACAAGGCCGTGTTCTTCTGGTACCGCACTAAGCAGCGTGGCGGGAAGGTGGACTTCTCTTCTGAAGATACTGACTCCTGCATGTTGAACCAACCGCCGGGATCGCCTGACCTAGCTATTATGTCTTTTGAGGTAGGTACAACTTTTTTTTTCTTTGAACTCGTCATTTAGGCAATAAAAAGTGCCCAAATAGAATTAAGTTTGAACTTATTTTGAGTATCAAGTATCATCACTTGATTAAGTAGGTACATCGAATACTTGGGTATTCAAGAGTGATTCAGGAAAAGGAACATATGAGCCAGTGACACCAAGCAGTAATATCACCGAATTAATTAGTTAACACGTTCGCCTCCGGTAGGTACTGTTTTACTAAATGCTTACAATATGCCGGTAGAAATTGTCTCTATCACTCAGAGCATGTCACTGACATTATACGAAAATTTTATAAGGGTAAGTATAGAAGTACAAACGTTTTTAATACAATTTTTGTGGCGCTGGTATTGGCCGGTAAATTGATTTCAACACTCGTGATATGAATAGGTACGCATTGGAGAACGTTACTTTTTGATTACAGACGTTGTGTCACTGGCATTGGAGAGGGTTTAATAAGTTTACAAATGGTTGTGTCATTGGGGATGAACGTGTTAATAACCTTCACTAGATTAATTGTGTAAGAAGCGGGTAACTCACGTTTTAAAAGTCGAATATTGCTCGACATGTTTCACTCCGTAACGAGGAGCATAATCATGAGCCGTTCGCGTTGCCTGACCGACACAGACTGCGGGCCGCAGCTCTCCATGGCCAGTCACTCGACGCCGGCAACAGCTGAGGGCGGGGAAGCGAGAAACTACCCTCATTTTCAGCATTATTGTCAATACTTAGTAAGGTTGCACACTACATCTTACTACAACAGACCTTCACTAGACAATTATATCATATACTGTTGATATCAGACTCGCTATTTAGGGAGTTCGCATACAGTGAGTATTCTTAACAATACCTTCAGTCGCGTGTTTTGTGAACCCGTTACTGTATCGCGATGTTGGCGCCTTGTGGTATTTACAACGCACAAAACAAGCGATTCTTCTTGATTCTTTGAAATAGTTTAAAATAATGATATATTCTACCCTCACTAAATATCGATATCGATGCCAGAAATCTATGAAATAATTATGGATAACCCGCCACCGATACATTATAGAGATTCCATGATATTTATGCCGATTACGCAAGAACACATACTCTCTTATCGTGTTTGAGTCAATCAGCGCTCATTGCTCAGTTTTTATTTTGTGTGCGGTGCGTCTGCGTCTCATGCGTTGTCAGGAAAACAGTATTTAATTCAACAGTGACATAGGTCAAATGTCTTACGATGTGAAGACGCCACGAGTATTATTTGACTCAGTTATAGACCGTTAGACACGATAGTTTTTCGACTACTACACACTACTTTTATGCAAACAATATTCAGAGTGGAAGAATAACAGTTATCATCACTTATTGTGTCTAGATAAATCATAAATTTTAATATACTGATTAGCAATACACAGGCACACAAGTAGTGTTTTTTTAAAAACAATTAATATAGCTCTTTCAGAGCAAATACACACATTATAAAGTTTCACTAAACAGCGTATGTAATATAATGTATGCAGTAGCGCTTCTAAACGATCGGAAAACGTAAAAAGTACACAGTTTCTGTTGTCTCTGTCATAGGTACAGCTTTTTATATTTAAAGTTGAAACTATAATTTTGTAGTATTTTTTTAATGTTGTGATTAATTGTTATATAATTTAACACACGCCGTACTGTTATGTTATTTAATTTATTTAATAACGCTAGTATCTAGTGTTGTTATGGGGTATAGAGTAGATAGACTTTTCTATAATCCTATAAGTATGACGTGAAAACAGTACAGAGGCTCTAGTGTAAGTTTCTTTTGACTTAAAAGAAAAAGTTTAAGGAAACGCGTTCGTGACGTAAAGTTATGTTAAAAACTTACACTCAGGACCCTGAGCCCTTAGTAAAGTTACGTTAAAAACTTACACTCAGGACTCTGAGCCCTTAGTAAAGTTACGTTAAAAACTTACACTGCACGCTATTTACACTAGAGCCTCTGGAGTAGATATAACACTATACTTTTATGCCGTAGTTTGTAACAGAAGTGTGGTATTTGTAAGCATAGTTAACAATAAAAAAACTTGTAAATTTCCTGCCTAGGTTTAATTGTATGATGAGCACAGGTAATTGTTGAGTCATCTATTAAGTATTTGTATATTATATTTATATACCTATTTCGTTGGCTGAGTGCCCACAACACGAGCCTTCTTGAACTTACCGTGGGGCTCTTTTAATCTGTGTAAGAATTTTCTGCATGTTTGTTATTTAGGAAATAATTTAATCTTTAAAATTGTATTTATTCACTTGCAGGGAAGTTTCCATGGTCGTACTTTCGGAGCTTTGTCGACCACAAGGTCGAAACCGGTACATAAAATAGATTGCCCAGCCTTCGATTGGCCCGTAGCCCCATTCCCGAGATACAAATATCCACTTCATGAGAATGAAACCTATAACAACCAGGAAGATAAAAGGTAATCCTATTTCTGCACATATCTATAAATGTACCTATGCATGTCAGTCGTAGATAAGATATTTCCGTTTCATATTAAGACCAAGGTTATGTATATTAATTTGCTACTTACTATTTATTTTGTTATAAATCACAAGCTGACATATTTTTTAAGATTTATAGTGCTGTTGCGTTAATCTAAAGATTTTTTTTACAAGATTAAGACATTAACTTGTATTGTGCCCAAAAGTGCTGATAAGACATTATTAAGAAATAAATAATCAAGTAGGTAATCGATATAATAAAGGATTTAGATACTGGACTACTAGTCAAATCAGTTATCCTTGTACCTACAATTTTTTTACAAATAAAATATTTACGGCGAAGGCACACAGTGAATCCTAAAAGAAGCGAACGCTAAAAGATACTCATGAGAGTCATGATCGTATTCAGGATTCGAGTAAAGTCGTAATGTCGCTGCCATATGACCACTTTGTAACAATCAAATGTGTCTATAGGAAACCACCCTGACTTTGATGATGCCTTTATTTTATTTTTTCTAATATGAAAAGTATAAACAATAACAGTGTAGGCCAATGAGTCGAAATCAAATCCCGGTCCTAATGTGATACGAAACCGCAGAGTAATTATGTTTCTCATTTTTTCTTGTCATTCTTTTCAGGCTTATCTTACATGATTTTCCGTATCATTTTACTCGCCGCTTCGGAAACCGTCGTTGTCTTGTTTTACCTACAATTGAAGCATGACGCCAACATTTCGGTGCAGTAATATTTTCAAAGCTTTATTTTTTTTATCAAGCTATTTAAGTAGAGAGTAATTTATGCTTTGGTTTTTTGCACCCTATGGACCGTAGTTTAAACCTAGCTAGTTAGTAGTGGATGTAGAACTAATCCTTCATAACTTATTGGATAAACTAAAAAATCGATTTCCAATGACTAAGTATTTTTGGTAATATACACTTGGAAATACGCGAATCAAGAATGACCAAGCCTTAAAAATTACTTAGGTATAACTAGTACAAAACATTAACAAATGTTCTGAAATGGCTTAGATTCCGTTATTAAATAAGATACCTACGAGACGTTAAATACTAGACCTATCATTTAGTATTTAACTTTTGTGTGTAGGCTACAGGTATATATTTTAAATCATCTTGGTCTTTTATATACCGACGCCTTATTTATTGTCGAGGAAACGCAAGTGCACGTTTGTCGGTATGCAATTTATCTATTTCAATATGCGTTTTAATACTTGTCATAAGTAGGTAATAGGTAAATAGGTACATAGTCTATTCTATAATGTTAATTGAGAGCTAGTGTCAAGCCGTGCTCACTATTTATTTAGATATTTATTATGGTACCCTATTGGCACTAATAAATAATATTTGGTATGTTTACCTGTGTCACCTGTGTGTACAATCACGGTACAAAATACATATATCGATACGACCAAAAAGTGACATGGTAGGTGCACCAGTATCTAATATTGACGGATTAGGGACGATTTAAAGGCATATTAAAAGCATGCATTTGATTGCGTTTCAGTATCATCTAATTTTTAAAGCAAACACATAAGCTTGTGCATGATATTTGAGTGTATTAATTAGATTTAAAGCGGTAATGTCGTTGCTAGTAAAATCTGAGTTTGTGTAAGATTACAGCTTTATTTTAAATTTAATTTGATTTTGTTGTTTATGTTAGATGCCTGGAACAAATAACACGCATCATAGAAGAGCGCGAAAAATCCAGCAAGCCGGTAGCGGGCATAGTTGTCGAGCCGATCCAGTCTGAAGGCGGGGACCACGAAGCGTCCCCGGCATTCTTCCAGAACCTTCAGCAGATTTGCAAGCGCGTAAGTAGCATTCAAACGACTAAATTGATTATTCTGACCCACTCTTCATTATTTTGAACGTCATTTGTTAAAGGCCGCTTATACTTTCCAATGAAACTGTAGTTCATTAAACAATTACGTATAGTATGTTTACCATTTCCATTTTTTCTGCACCGGTTCATTACAGATTAAGGTCATAACTCGAAATTTCGAAGAACATACTTATGTGGAGTGGATTATTTGTTAAGTACCTAGTACATCTATTTCAATTTATTAGTCGAAGAGATATTTTGAAAATAACCAAACGCTTATTAAGTATACGAACTTTTACTGAAATTGTTACTGACAGGAGATTTTCAGTTTCTGCATATGACACTTTTTTTTAAACATTGGGTGCCACCATTCTCTACACCCGACGCTCGTAGCCGAACCCGGTGTATTCTCCGTGTTTTGCAAAAAGCCGCTAGGAAAAGGGAACTTGCCTAGCGGGTTCCTCGGACTCAATGTATTAAACTGTTAACCACACATTTACAGAAAATATCGAAATTGCAACATTTAATTGTGGTATGTTATAATCTTACAATATATGTAACTAAGGTAATGTTGTATATAATTAACGGTGCACCAAATTAAACCCACTATGTAGAGTACCTTCTTAACTTCTTACTCATCATAGTGTAAAATGGCTATTAATTTAAAGCGTATTTCGTTTGTTTCCAGACGGGAGTAGCTCTGATCGTAGACGAGGTGCAAACGGGCTGCGGGCCGACGGGCAAGATGTGGGCCCACGAGCACTTCGACCTGCCCTCTCCCCCGGACCTTGTCACGTTCAGCAAGAAGATGCTTACGGGCGGATATTACACCTCTTCGGCGTTTAAGTAAGTACTTACTTTATGTCATGAGGTCATGACGTACATAGAGGAGATTACACATAGGATCATTTCGGGAAAATAAAATGAAATGAGAAATAACGGAATTCCGGAATTGTCCCTACAAATAATAATTACATGCCCTGGAAACAATGTTTAATTTAAATACATGATAATGTCCCATCATTTGTTGCTAATTCTATAAATGCTATCCAAAGAACTATATAGACAAGAGGCCTAATGCTTTTAAAATTATAATTATGAGTTCTATTAATTTTTATATGAACTGTTTGATAAGTATCATTAACCTTTCGAGAGCTACAGGTGGCGTCGGCCGTCAACGCTAGCAGCTAGCACGACCCTCATTGGAATGTCGATAAGTATTGTATAGGCTAAAGATTGTGTTGATTTGTTTCAGACCAGCACAAGCATACAGAATATTCAACACATGGATGGGAGACCCGGGCAAGCTGATTCTGCTGGAGCAAGTCCTCCGCGTCATTCAGCAAGAGAACCTGTTAAGCAACGTGCAGAAAACTGGAAAAGTATTAAAAGACGGTCTACATGAACTCGAGAAAGAATTCTCTGGCACGATTAACAGTGTACGCGGACGAGGCACATTCTTGGCCTTCAATGCACCAACTGCTAGTTTAAGAGACAAGATCAATAATGATTTGAAGAAAAATGGTGAGTCCGTTTATAAAAAGTCATTAATTTTAATGGCAAATCACCGCTGCTATAAGTCGTAGTGTGTAAAGGGCCTTTGATTTGAGCATTTTTTTAGTTGCAATAGCATTAAATCGACCAGTGATTCAACATTTTTAAAAGCCGTTTTCACTATGGCACCTCGAACAAGGGTAATTTGTTGTCTTAAAATAGTGTGCAAAATTAGATTTTGCTGCGCGCGTGAAACAAGACTATCTTGAAGTAAACTTCAAAATAACACCGCCAGTTCTACGCACGGTGTCTTTTTTTTTAAACAAGACTTGACCTCAATCGCACCTGATGGTAAGTGGCGACGAGGTCGAGGGTGTGTCTTATACAAGATCGAAATACTTAATTGGTATACGTTTTTATTCACGTTTTTTTTAAAGAGACTTATTATTCCACGTGTATTTTTAATGTCTTGACGGTTTACTGAAATTACAATAGCAAACCCCGGCAACAGATTCATATGGTTAAGGTTCCGAAACTAGTACGACTACTAATTGCAAAAATGGCGTATTTAATTTTTAAACCATTGAACGTTATAAATCTTAAAACAATGCACGTACGTCATTAACAAGGATAACTGAAAAAAATATGATATCACGTATAATAGGTATATATTTTTATTCTATGTCAAAGAATAAAAATATGTATAACTTCACTGAAAACCGGCGTTGCAGTGTGTGCCACTGGCTCATTCTGTGGCATTAAGCTGAGTGAGGCCCATTTAGCGTGCTAATAATGATTTTATTTTGGTATGTAACTGTATTTATCTACGTACATATCATAAGTGCTCTAAAATGCGTCCAGAAACCGTAGGCAATGACCAGCATTACCAACCATCAGAAATCAATGGAGATGTAATGTTAACATTACCTACTGAAATCCGTAGGTTATGAGTTTAAATTTGGAACAGCTGTCAAATTCAAGTGGGGTGTCTATTCTAGTATCTACAGATATTAAAACAGTCATTGATACGAAACGCCAATTCTTTATGTTTTTTTAATATAAATCGAACGATAATTGAACTCGAGTGATAATAGAATAGGTAGTTCATTCGCTTGTCTATGGTTTAAAAAAATATTTAACTGAGATACGAAATACGAAACGCCGCCATTCCAAGCAGTCATTTGTTTTGTTCGTTTCCCTACGGTTCCTGAACCCATCTTAAAACACTTATGATATGTGTGTAGATAAAGTAGTGTATGCAACTATACATAATTAGGCATTACAACAATCGTGTGATATTATTATGAAACTCGCCTTCGGCTCGTTTCATAAACCCACACTCTTGTTGTAATGCCCTTCATTATGCACAGATATATAAACTACTATTATTGTAAGTAATTGTGTACGTATTGTGCTAACTGCTGTGTTGTAAAAATATAGCAAAGACCGAGTCAATCACTGCAGTCAAGATTCTAAATCGGAATCACGAGCAAAGCGAGACTGCCGTGTGTCTAGTTATTGCCAATTTTCTTTATATATTAGCGTTTTCTTACCACCAGGCAATCCGTCTGCTCGTTTGCCGCCTATGTCATAAAAAAATTTACCTATAGTTGTATAATGTCGTTGCAGGCGTGCTGGGCGGCGCGTGCGGCGAGACGGCGATCCGCCTCCGGCCCGCACTCACTTTCCAAGAGAAACACGCTCACATCTACCTCGATACTCTCAGGAAAACACTCAAGGAACTCTAAGCATATTACACTAATACCGTATTTATTCTATATTCACGTCATACGTATTTCGTTATATTAATTGAATACAAATTCTATTATAATGTATATTTACCAGTTAATTTAATATACCCTCCTATTTTTAACCGCTGTGCGTTATAATCCAGCAGTAGAAAAATAAAGCAAAAAAAAAAAAACAATTTTAGAATTTAGTACCTACGTACTATTAAAATGATTATTAATGTCACTGTTATATAAATTATACTTTTATAATTTATAACTAGCACGTTACAAAAAAACGACGACATTAGCAAAATGTATAAATATTTATTGTTTGTCCCATATTTTGCTTCTTACGAACACTGATCAAAATTGTTTTCAATTTAAGCCAAGCGTAAAATATTATATTGTTAATTCTGTAGTTGAAATTAAATATATGTATTAGGATAATATAATGGTCATGGCTAATCATGGTCAGAATTTAATTGTCAAAGAAATTAGTGTCCTTGAGTGTATTAGTCCTTGTGTAGATGTTATGTAACATTCAAGCAGTATTATTTTGAAGTCATTATTTTATACTTACCACTTAATAAATGTTATTATGGTTGGTTGGAACACGTAACTGTAGGGTATATATGTTTGTCACTGTTATGTCAATCATTAAACTTATTGAGAATCGTGTTATAATTTATGCAACTTTAATTAGTCAATTAATAAATAAATATGTAACTGTATTCAACAAAGTCTTCCAAAATAATAATAATTGATGTGGAACTCGAGTTGTTATTTCTAAAGGCCAAAACGCACCGCTCACGTAATTGCAGCCTTCCAATCCCCTGTGTACATCGCTTGTAGAGCGGACTCGACGGAAACGCAGCGAATCGGAGTTGTGGTACTACGTATGAGGTATGTGATTCAACCTGAAACTGTATTTGACTAGCTATAATTCGCGTTCTTAACTTCCCAACGTCGGGCGCCACGCTTATTTTAGACTGGAATAGAATAATTTTTAATGCTTTAACTTATTAATGCAAGTCTCAAGTATAAAGGACCTTTATACTTGAGACTTGCATTAATAAGTTAAAGCATTAAAAATTATTCTATTCCAGTCTAAAATAAGCGTGGCGCCCGACGTTGGGAAGTTAAGAAGTCTTATAACCCTATACCACCTTTATTAAAGGTGGTATAGGGTTATAAGATAGCTATAGATGTGACGCCCTGCCAGGGCAGAACAACATGATTAAAGCACTTTTTCACTTTACTAGCTCGGAAACTCCGTTTTAAACAGATAGCAGAACTGTGTTTTATTAAAGGGAGCAAAGTATCATACAAATATTGAATGTTTTTTGCCGTTAACTGGGTTGGATTTGATTATGATGATTTTAAATGATAAATGAATGATACTAATGTTATATGTTTCTCGGCGCAAACGTTTGTTCCCGTGCTTTGAAACCCTCGCAACGCTCAAGATCGCTATGCTTGTGGTTCAATTTTGGAATCTGTCGCTAGCTCGGGTCTCCATTACAACATTAGTAGATTGTACAACAATGGCACAAAGCGATAATTTATATCTGAGTTATGCTATTCACTTCGGTTGTGAGGAAAATTTCGTTTTCACCTTAGCAGCTTGAATACGCCTACTTTCTTCACTCCAGGGAGTGAGGAAAGTGCGACTTTCGTCAGTTTCAGGGAGTGGAGAAAGTTGCAATTTTCGTTACTCCAGGGACTGAGACAAAGTAGCTTTTAAATTTAGTGAAGGCAATAAACTCCCACTTCATTTTTCGGGGTATATTACAAATTCGAAATACTTAGATAAATAGGTATTTCAACTTTAAAATTCGCTATTTCTTTTTATTCGTTAAGATAACGGAAAGTGACAGGAATAGGCCGATTTATAATGAAACCAGTGCAGTTGCAGATAAAACACCTAAATGAATGTTGTGAACTTTACTTGATGTTACTTTTTTTACAAGATTTTATTTAGTTCGGCACCATAGGATTAGTATGGTGTACCATACTAATTCTATGGTGTACCGAACTTTTTGAGTACTTTGGATGCTACTAACTATATGACGCTGCCTGTACCACAAATGTCAATATTGGCAGAAACTTATTTAACCTTTAATATATTTGTATTAGTTTTGGACCCGGGTATGTCCTTAAACTACGTCCAACAATGAGAGGTAGGGCACAGCGATGACCATCACGCTTGAATCTGGGGCAGCCCAACTGGGGAAGTACCTCCTCCTTACAGAAGACCACAGCCATAATAGCACTGCTACCTTTCAGGTATGTAGTGTTGTGTTCCTGATGGTGAGTAAGGTTCCCAGAGCTCCAACCCCCCTTAAAGGCCGGCAACGCGCTTGTGACTCCCCTGGTGTTGCGGGTGCCCATGGGCGACGGTAATTGCTTACCATCAGGCAATCCGTCTGCTCGTTTGCCGCCTATGTCATAAAAAAAAAAAAAAAAATTATGTTCTCACTACAGATACTGTGGTTAAAAGTTGTATGTCTCACACGAGAGTAAAGTTATTTTACATCTCGTGTTTTTGAGTCTCGAGTAAGCGAAAGATTCTAAGTTAGAATCTTGAGCGTAGGTCCTTTAGTTAAGTTTTTCATCTATAAGAAAGAGTTCTAAATACGCCCGTATTTTTAAAGTTGTCTATATATAGACGAGTCTGTATATGTATAATGTAAATATACTTTAATGTATTGGATAGGTTATTTCACACACGTACTATAACCTTTTTGTTTGAGCTGTAGGCTTGTCATCAGTCATCAGAATCACAGACGTCATCGCCCCGCTCTGTGATGAAGTCGTTGGTGTTGTGGTTTGTAACTTGTTGCTTGTTGGTGATTAACGCGTTCGCGGTGTTTTAAGTAGGTTTTCGGTTAGGCACACGCGTAAGTTAGGTATAAAGGGAAATAATCATGTTCCGTGTAGTGAATGTTACCGGGAACTCATTATTGCCAGCTATAACTGTAAAATGTAAGTGATTTACACAGGCTGTCGAATTTCGCTTTTCTATCTATGTCAAATATAAATAGCTACCTCAATAGATAACTAGTAAATATATTTCTTCTAAAAGACTATCCCGATCCGTAGGTACCTACCATATGGAATCCTTTTTTGACTCTTCTTGGCTACTATACCTATAGGTAACTTAACACAGTTTGTTTTTTCAAAATGCAATATCTTTATTGTTACAAAATCGACGTAGTACAGTCAAGTGTAAAAATTCGTTCACTACCAAAGTTTCAAAAATATGTACCAAGCAACTCTATTGTACAGTAAATAAGGTTGTAGGCATAAAGGGTGAACACTATTAAATTGTCGCAGTTCGAACATGCTACAGACGACAAAATAAAAATCCAAAGTGCTCAAAATTCTTTATATGACTAATTTTATACAGCGTAAAATCATTTTAAAAAATATTAGGGCTATTTCATCGGACGACGAGAAAATTTCCGGACATTACTTTTGACGTGATTCATTGAATTTCGCACGGAATCATCGCTTAACAATTTTGTGCATTTAATCCATTTTCGTTGAAAATCTGGTAATGAAGTGGCAGGTTGGCAAGTTTTTCGCAGTTTAGTTTTTATATTAGCCCAATATTTTTCGATGGGGCGAAGTTCGGGACAGTTAGGTGGGTTACTCTCCTTAGGCACTACCTCGACTGAATTCGCCTTATACCATTCCAAAGTTCGAGACGAATAATGGCAACTTGCTAAATCTGGCCAAAACAATGTTGAGGAAGTGTGTTTCTTTATGAATGGTAACAGTTTCTTTTTCAAGCATTCTGATATATAAATATCGGTGTTAATTGTCCCGGTAGTGATAAATGGTGAGCTCCTCATGCCGCACTGGCATATAGCTTGCCAAACAAGGTATTTTTTGCAAATTTTTCTACCGGGATCACCTTTTCCGATTCGTCAAGATTCGAGATGTCACGAGAGGAATAGTACTGGTTACCTGGTAAAGACTTGAAATCTGCCTTGACGTAGGTTTCATCGTCAATAATTAGGCAACATTTTTCTCAATCAACAAGGTATACAATAACCTAGAACGTCTAACCGCACGATTATATTGATCCACAGTTCTCTTGGGAGCCTTTTGCTTCTTATATGTTGTAATGCCGCATTCTTTTTAATTTTTTGGACATTTGCTTGACTAGTGCCTACTTTTTTCGCCACATCCCGGGAAGAGATACTCGGATTCTTATCAAATAGCTTGCACACCTTTGATTGTAACTTAACATTAGATTTTCTGGTGGGTTGACCTTCACGCCGCTTCCTATCTATAGTTTCACCTTGTTTAATTTTTTTTAGGGTTCGTTGAACCGTCCTCCGAGTTGTTTGACAAGATTTTGCCAGATCTAAAGTTGATAAATGAGGATTTTTACTGAATTCTTGCAAAATTAATTCGCGAACATTTTTTTCGTGTAACGCCATTTTCATAAATAAAAAACAAATGAACATTTTATGGTTGTCTAATATATTACGAGCCTTCTAAATTTAAAATTTTAAAAGAATATTCAAAAAAGGTTCGATGCAACACGCTAGCAAAGTAAAAATGTAGGCGACAATTTAATAGTGTTCACCCTTTAGAGTTGTAGGACGTATTTATGAAAGGATTCTTTCGGTACGTATTTTTGCACTTGACTGTACCTACCTAATATTTAAAAATAAGTATAAATAATCATCATATAATATTAGATATTAGATGTTGAGCTAGCGCCAGCAGATGATATAGGGGAGATTATATTATGGTTTAACTTGCACCCTAATGGTACACATGTTACTTTGTACCTATAGTGAGTGGTAAAAAAGGGTTTGCCAGCCAAGCTATAATAATATATATGACAGTAGAAATTAACCACATGTAGGTAGGCAGTTATGTTATGAAGCAGATTGTGGTCTAAAAGTCCAGTTTATAGATTCCAGAGGTATGTCTATGACAATGGAAAACGAACCAGAGAAACCATTAATCAAAACAGCGATCCCAGGTCCTAAGACCCAGCAGTTGTTAAGTGAACTCAATAGTCTACAGGTAAAAATCCTCTTCTATACTTTAAATATTATCCTACATAATCCTACAGACAGACGGCAGGTTTGACCTAGTCGGTAGTGACCCTGCCTATGAAGCATCGACTTCCGACGTCCTGGGTTTAAATCCCAGTAAGGACATTTATTTGTGTGACCAGCACAGATATTTGTTCCTGGGTCATGGGTGTTTTATATATGTATTTAAGTATTTGTACCTATATTATATCGTCGGCTGAGTACCCACAAGCCTTGTTGAGCTTACTGTTTGGACTCGGTCAATTTGTGTAAGAATGTCATATAGTAATAGAATATTATGTATACGAAATGGCAGTTTACTTTGGTGCATTATTTCTTATTTGACGCGACTTTACGTAATATTTTTTATAATACTTTGTATTCCAGCAAGCTCAATCTGTGCAGTTGTTTGGTGACTACGATAAATGTGTTGGTAATTACTTCGTCGACGTCGATGGAAATAAGTTTTTGGACGCCTTTACCCAAATATCATCAGTTCCCATAGGATACAACCACCCTGTATTGCTGAGAGCATTTGAAGATAAACACGAACTTGTATGTATTTCAAATAAGTAGGTAATATCGCCCACTAAGTAGGTAGGTGGGTATACTATAATCGTAAAAGAGTTTATTTTTATAAAAATGTGGCAATTTCTCTGAAGGATTAATAAGTTCTGTGAGACACTTCCCAAGTTCAGAAAGGTCACATAATCGAGGAAAAACCGTATTTTAATCGAAGCAAAAAGTACGTGGACGTAAAGTGTTTCCCGGCCCGGGCTGCGGGCGGTTGAGCAGGCGAGGATATTAGGCACACGTGGTTATATTCAGGTCACTAACGCAATGGAGTTCTGAACGAACGCAGCCGCGCAGTAGCTTCCCTTCCGGTGCCTTCACTGTGCGGCTTGACCCAGGGAGCACCATCTCGGGATACTACCGTTTGTTAAGCGCGCCGGCATGCTTTCGGTCCCTTCTACACGTGTAGGGTTTACGGTCAACATCTATACTTACTAATGTAGGTAGATCTGTTATTTTTGTGATGAGAACATGAAAAAGGTACACAAGTGCCTGTTTAGGTATAATGGGTTAAAACTAATCGAGTAGGTACGTTATTAAACTAATACGGAATAACAGAGCAATATTGCTGTTAATGTAAATGTGGATTTCTGTAAAGTAACGCCTGCTTCTGTGGTTACTATCTCGTACATTGCATTGTACATAGTTAAGAAAAAATGTTTCATATTTTTAACTGCTTTACATTTCGAACGTATTAGTACCTAATTTATATTTTACAGAAATCCCTTATAAATCGGCCAGCGCTCTTAGTGTTTCCAGCCGGTGACTGGCCAGCGAAGCTGAAGAGTGTATTGTTAGGTGTCGCGCCGCGCTGCATGAACCACGTGTACACGATGATGTGTGGCGCCTGCTCCCTCGAGAACGCCTACAAGTGCGCATTCTTCTGGTACCGCAATAAACAGCGCGGAGGCCAGGTGGACTTCTCTCCCGAGGAAACGGAGTCCTGCATGTTGAACCAACCGCCGGGATCACCGGACTTGGCTATTATGTCTTTTTGGGTAGAATATATTTATATATCTATAAATAACTTAGTCCGGTTAGTGATTTATTTAGATATCTAATATTCATAGCATTGTTAATTTTTCCTCAAATTTATCATTTCCAGGGAAGTTTTCACGGCCGCACATTTGGGGCCTTATCTACCACGCGATCAAAACCAATACATAAAATGGATTGTCCTGCCTTCGATTGGCCCGTGGCTCCATTCCCAAGATACCAGTACCCACTTCATGAGAATGAAACCTTTAACTGTCAAGAAGATAAAAGGTATATATGACGCTGTCGTGTAATATTACTCTTACCTACCATTTGGTTATCCCTTACATGGACAAAGTGTGGACACTCATTTCACTATGTTGTGTTAGTGCGCGAACGTGGCCACAGATCCCATTCAAATCTCTCACTTACTTCCATATTTTTTACCTAACGTTATTCCATGTTAATCAGATGCCTCGAACAAATAGCGTATATAATCGAAGAGCGTGAAAGGTGCTGCAAGCCGGTGGCGGCCATAGTGGTAGAGCCGATCCAGTCTGAAGGAGGGGATAACGAAGCTTCCCCGGCTTTCTTCCAGAGCCTTCAGCAGATGTGTAAGCGAGTAAGTTAGAGCCTTTAAAAGCCTGCTAGTGCAGACTATATTTTTTCCAATATACCTACCAAGGATTTAATATCCAATATTCATTGTCATTATTCAGTGTTAAGAAACGTCAATTGCCAAATTGCAATAAGGCCCAGACCAAGAAAATGTCGCCCGTGACGGAATATAGTAACGATAATATTGTATTTTTTTATGAACTCACTTCACGATTAAACTTTGAGGTCTAATAAGTTCTCTCCAGCTCCATAGTCGTAGAGGAGTTGTATATCCACATATGAACAGCGTGACAGTAGCTCGAGCCGAGATAGACTAAAACTATAGTTAGAAAGGGACGGGTCGCCCTTCATGTCCTAAAGTTCAAAATTATTTTGGTTTTTAGACGGGAGTAGCTCTCATCGTAGATGAGGTGCAAACGGGCTGCGGGCCGACGGGCAAGATGTGGGCCCACGAGCACTTCGACCTGCCCTCTCCCCCGGACCTTGTCACGTTCAGCAAGAAGATGCTTACGGGCGGGTTTTACACCACCTGTGAGTTCATGTAAGTGCTCTTAAAATCAACTTAAAAAATGTACATGTACAATAACGATTAACACGGTTCTACTCACGTTTATTTAGTTACTCGCGCGACATATTTCGGAGAACATAGGCCTCCATTTTCAAGCACTAAAAGTGCTGAGTCCGTTACTAACGCGCGCCCTCTGCTCGCGCCGCTCTTTATGTAAACGTGAGTAGAACGTGTTAATCGTTAATTATTATGTCTTACCTACGATACTTTCAATACAAAAATATGTTTGCGCTATTTTAATAACATATAAAACAACACATACTAATTAGATTCCTTCAGGTCGCCATTACTCAAACTCAAAAATTCAAAACTCAAACGTTTATTCAGTAAGTAGGCCACAAGGGCGTTTTACTCATACTAACCTTAAATGTAAAAGTTTGCTTTATTATAGGCCTGCACAGGCATACAGAATATTTAATACCTGGAGTGGAGACCCAGGCAAACTTATCCTGCTAGAGCAAGTTCTTCGCGTCATTCAGAAAGACAACCTTTTATGCAACGTTCAAAAAACTGGAAAAGTTTTGAAGGATGGTCTACATGAACTGGAGAAAGAATTCTCGAATGTGATGCACCGAGTGCGTGGCCGAGGCACTTTTTTAGCTTTCTGTTCCCCTACCTCTACCGTGAGGGACAAAATTAATAATAATTTGAAACAAAATGGTAAGTGTTATCGTTATTTGTATTTAATTTAATACAAAGCCGTACTTCGTATCGGAAGGTCGTCGGCTTAGTTATGTATTTTATGCCCCAAAAAGAAAAAGGTGGAGGTGTTTCATTCAGGAGGTGATACAGTATCATTTACTGTGGCTGTGGGCTTGGTCCTGCTTAGGTCTACAGAGTCACCTGTTCCAATCTATTTAAATTTACAGTTAGTTTTACTACTTAAAAAACAAAAAGAAAATCATTTTAATTTAATAAAAATTATTTTAATAAAATAAGTTGAACTGTTCCTCAGGTTCCTCTAGTATAAAAAAAATATATATATATTCTGAGATTATAGGTACATTATCGAATATCTCTGAAATGGAGCTAATAAGTATACCTCTGCGACTATTAAGAAGTAACTAAAAAGTAACGTTTGTGTGTATTCAAGTACCCACAGCTAAAACATCCGGTTTACCATTGAATTGCCGACAGACATTTCATCGAATATTATTTCAAAGACAACGTTTCAAGTACTTTCATTTCATCGACAAGTCATTACGTCGAGGACTCGATACTAGGTAATTTGAACCGAGGTCTTTTGATTGGAAGTTGACTTATTTCAATAAATTTCATGTCATGGCTTTTCATTTCGGGATTTTTAAATTCATATTTTTACACGTCAAGAATATTCATTCTGCATTTTTTTTTTCAACAATAAAATAAGTTCTAACCTAATCTAACCCACTTCTGATAAAAGTTCGTTTTCTTAGGGGTCGCAGTTCTAACCTAACCTAACCCACTCCTGACAAAAGTTCGTTTTCTTGGAGGTCGCAGTTCTAACCTAACCGACTTTTGGTAAAAGTTCTTTTTCTTGGGGGTCGCAGTTCCAACCTAACCTAACCCACTTCTGACAAAAGTTCGTTTTCTTGGGATTCGCAGTTCTATATTAAAGTCGAAGAAATGAATTGCAATGTTTTGTAGTTGCGTGAAGTAAAATAATTTGAAACGGATCATCGATTAAGTAATATTAGTTAGTTGAATAGTATTTCTAAGAAGTAAGAAAAACGGAAATAAATAGTAGTTGAAAGAAAATTACGCCAAACAATATTACTTGTTCTGAAGTTTCGATGAATCGTTGTCGATGAAATAATATTCCATGAAAAGAGTGTCGGCAAAACAAGGGTACACCAAAACATCCTGCTGGTCGGTTCCTCATTGCAGGTATACTGAGCGGCATATGCGGAGAGAAATCCATCCGCCTACGACCCGCGCTCACCTTCCAGGAGAAACACGCTCACATCTACTTGGATATCCTCAGAAAAACATTGAGGAAACTATAAAAAAGTATATAAATTCATCAAGTTCATTTTTCATATTACCCTGACCTATACTTTTTCAAACATCTATCTAACAATACTTCAAACGTTAGGGTTGAATCGGAAAAAAAAAATCTCCATTCACATATTAGGGGATTTATTTTTCCATGTTTCAATTGAGACTTTTATCGCGTGATCGATTTACATAATCACACCTATTTAGGACTAACGTAATGGTCATCGAGCAAATAGCCGGGGACAGGCAGACAGACATGACGAAACTATAAGGGTTCCTACTCGACTATAAAAACCCTCAAAAAGGTGCCTAGAGTTTGACAGTAAGATTAAATTCCCCAAGGTTACTTATATACCTATACGTCTGGGTAATAATAGTTATTTGTGCAACAAGAGAGGAAAGTTGTTTTTTCTTGCGAGTGTTTATTTTGAGTCCCGAGTAAGCGAAAGGTTCTATAATTGAATCACGAGCGTAGCGAGTGATTCTAGTGTTAGAATCTTGAGCGTAGCGAGGCACTCAAAAACACGAGATGTAAAATAACTTTACTCTAGTGTGACACATACAACTTTTCACCTCAGTAGTGAGAACATATTAAAGGTTAAATAAGTTACCAAAAATGTCATTTTTAGTACAAGCTTTTATTGCCGACTGTACTTTTTTTCACAATCGTCATCTACTCTTCGAAAGGATTCTAATGAGCCTAAAACACCACGGGTTTATTTTGTGTATTTTAGGAGTTGCTTTTGCTACCTTCTGACTCCAGTATCAGATCAGATCAGTGGTACCATAATATTGCATTGTAACCGAAATTAGGTAAATTTGTGTGCTAAATTTCAGCTCAATCGGTTAAAGATGTTTGCTTCAAAATTGAGTTTCAAGATTCCATCCGGATAAATATACAAATACATACATCAAGTTAAATCAAATCTTGTAAAAAACTTAACATCAAGTTAACCACATTCATTTAAGTGTTTTATCTGCAACTGCACTGGCTTCATTACTTATTATTTTGTTTAAATATTTTTCATTTTAAAATATAATTAGGTATGTACATTTATAAATTATAATATTTGATTAATTTGTGAGGGTCCGAACGTGGTAGTGGTGTTAAGGGAGTCCATTATGTCCTATATAATAAATAGATACATATAAATACATAGAAAACACCCATGACGACGAAGGCAATATGTGAAGCTATCAGGGTACGTATCGCATTCCTATTACACACGTTCTGGAGTGAGCCAAGGAAGCACGCTGGGGCCGACTCAATTTTTGATAATGATTAATGATCTGCCAAATTCAGTCAGCCGGGCAAAGTGTTTGATGTTTGCAGATGACATTAAATTATTCCATAGAGTGAGAGATGACAATGACAGAGTGCATTTACAGAGAGACATAGACGCCATTGCTCAATGGAGCGAGAAAAATCGGTTACACTTCAACGACACCAAGTGCGTCCAAATCTCCTTCAGTCGGCTTCGATCACCAATAGCCACCAACTACACACTTCACGACATGCCACTCCGACAGACTGACGAAATACGAGACTTGGGACTGATACTTGATAAGCAACTTGACTTCAGACTGCACATACAAACGACATGTAAAAAAGTATCCAAAACATTAGGATTTATAATGAGAGTAACATCACAGTTTTCTTCTGTTAAAGTCGCCTCCATGCTGTATAATGCCTATATCCGCAGTAGACTAGAATTCGGGGCCATAGTTTGGGATCCTCACGAGAGCAAATACATAGCAATGCTTGAGAGAGTGCAAAAAAAATTTGCTAGATTTATGTACAAACGAGTGTATGGGTATTACCCTTATATGTTCCCATCGCTTTTTGTGTCCGGAATGCTAGGTATATTAACACTGGAGTCTAGGAGAAAATTACTACATATAGTGCACTATTATCAGTTGCTAAATAATAAAGTGGACAATCCATCAGTACTAGAGCGAATGGGGCTGCAGGTTCCGCGAGCGAGTAAAGCAATAAAGGATGCGAGCGGCGCGGGCGGCGCGGTGGCGGCGCGGCGGCGGCGGCGCTGGTTTGCCGCGAGCGGCGCGCGCACGCGGCGCGGAGCCAACGCTCCCACCACTAGGGCACGCACCGTCCTCAACCAAATTATTATACAAGCTGAGGATATAGATGTATTTGCGGACAGTATTGGTGCATTTTACCGCAAAATACTATTCTTAGTTTAGTAATAAGTGTTTGTACTTTTTTTTTTTCTTTTCTTTAATATATTTTATGTTCCAATGTTGTTTTTAAGTAAATTTAGAGTCATATTTTTGTATTTAGCATATAAGTGAATTGGTGCCATACTGTAAACTAATATGTATTTAATAAATAAATTGAATTGAATTGAATTGAATGACTTAGGAACAAATATCTGTGCTCATCGCACAAATAAATGGCCTGACTGGGATTCGAACCCGGGACCACCGGCTTCTTAGGCAGAGTCATTACCTACTAGGCCAGACCGGTCGTCAATTAAAAAGCTACTTTGTCTCACTCCCTAGAGTGACGAAAGTAGCAACTTTCCTCACTCTCTGAAAGTGAGGAAAGTCGCACTTTCCTCGCTCCCTGGAGTGAGGAAAGAAGACATGTTCGAGCTGCTGAGGTGAAAATAATATTACAGCACATCCTTGACATCCAAATTGGCTGGGCCCCACGGTAAGTCGCTAAGAACGCTTGTGTTGTGGGTACATATAAAACTTAAATCCATAGAAAACACCCATGACTGATGAAGAACAAATACACGTGCTCATCACACAAATAAATGTTCTAATTGGGATTTGAACACAGTAGCGTCGGCTTCAGACGCATACGGTCACTGTCCAAAAAGCCGACCTCTGTCATCATAAATCTCTGTATGGATCGTTCACGTATCTACCTAGACAAAAAAAAATACTGATTAGGCACTGCCCAAGTAACAAAATTTGGTTCTATAAAAGTCCTGAGAACGTTTTGGAGCGTGCTAATTAGTGTTCATGATTAGCACTATAATGGTTTTGTAAACGGTTACAAAACCCCGAATAGGCCCTAGTTTTATCACTGATTTATACTATAAGCATTACATAAAAGCTCTCACGATGATTAATCAGCTCTATGGTTGAAATGTAAAAGCGACGAGAAACGCTTTTTAGTACTAAAATAGTGCTGTCTGTAACGTTTATGTCGCAATTTGCAACTATAATAGTAACGAAAACATGTTTATGGTGCTATTTTGCACCATAAACGATTCCAGTGATCTTTTGTAGCACACTTTCTCGTGCGCATTTTGCGTGATGTGCCTAAAATATTAAATACGGGAAGTTCATTCGCCATTGTTTCTTAAAGTGACATTTGTATTTAGGTAACAATAAGGACGTACTAAAAACATTCGTGGACCGTTACATGGCAGTAGATTATACATGGGAAAATAATTGTATCGATAAAATCATTATCCTGATTTCAAATTTGACAATGCGCTTTCATAATTTTCATGTTTTAATTGAATTTTAATTAATAAAATATGGAATTGTTCCAACTGGGGCTGCTATAGTACATATAGGCTCCAGTCGTGCTGTTAATGTGCTATTATGACAGAAAACAGCAGCCATATTTAACGGATTAGGGTTCCGTTGTTCAAATATAAAATAGTGTATACAAAATATATTTCTTTGAATGGAGTTGCAATAAATACACACTGGGCAAATACACCCCACGTTGCCGCCGAGGCTTGTAGGTAGGTATAGTGTTTTTCTCAAACATGAAGTGAAATATAAAAAAATATAAAATTTGAAGACTGTAGCTCTATCCGGTTGTCTACGTTCACACAGCGTAAATTTTTGTCCATTTAGCGCTTATGTATACATTGATTCGTTCACACTTCACACGGACAAATTGTTTTCTTGGTGTGAACAAACCGATTGGACCTTCCAGTAATATCCACCAGGTACTGATTTGATATTTATGTTAACATCAGTTTTCAAAAGTGTCCTTGGATCTTAAAAACACATTACGCATGCGCTTATTTATTATTTCTGACAAACTTTTAATTGCTAGATGAGGTATATTATAAGTGACGCACCATTTTCGTAAGTCACTGCGTAACTGCTCGTTTTTAGTGTTCTCTTCATCTGAACATTCTGATGTTGAGAACTTTGAATTGAAGTATTTTCACTCGCATATTCTTCATCTGCATTACTGGCTTGACAAGACGGAAAATCATTGCTACAGCCCGGCTGTGGTGTAAAACAAATATTTTGTGCGGAACCATACGCTATATTTTCTGGACCCGCTAGACCAGTATTTCCATTTTGTATTGACGACAAAAAACATTTGTAAAATACTAGTGATATACTTGATACTGAAAAGCTAGTATAGATCTAATTAGTCCATTAGTTGTAATCTTTAGCGCTGTCATGTCACGCTTTAGTCTCGTAGCAGTAACATAAACACACTTATAGAAGATATTTAGCTATTTAGAATTTAAGTAATTTAGCAACGTACCAGATAACTTTTATGGTACTATATAGCACTATAGAAAATCTTTCATGACTTTTACAGAATTTTAGCTTCATAGCGACGTCAAGAGAGCTTCTAAAACGCAAACACGTTACGTAATGGACGTGCAAAGTCCTTTTATAGTGCAGATTGATCCATTAATAGTGTTTACGATACTGCTACAGTACTAGTACTATAACTGTATATTCTGACGCATTATTAGTGCAAAATAGTTACATAAAAGCGTCAGTAAAGTTGTCTATAGTATTAAATAGTACCATAATCGCTTTTTGCATATCTATTACAGAGCAGCACTTTAAGGATTCTTTTGTTTGGTCCTATAAGCATTCTAAGAGCTAAATTATAGAACTTAAATGCTCTTTAATTTTATAGAGCCAAAACACTGTGTTAAAAACCTTTATAGTACAAGCAGCCACAATGGTTACCATTATAGTCGTACTATATCACTGTTTGGTGATAAAATGCCTTAGTTATAGAACCTTTTGTTACTTGGGTGTGAGAGAAAGGGGGCGCTACGTAAAGTAGCACTAGTAAAGATTAACTCTTAATATATATTATATGTTAATGTTTAAAACAAATTAAAAAAAATTACTACTAACTATAATCTGGACCTCTGGGGTCTGATATAAAAATTTGAATTTGAATTAAAGATACATTTCAACCGACAGTATAGATTGCGTCTAAGAACATCTTACAGCGACGGCATATATATTCTAATTTCAAATTGTCATTAGGCCAGCCCATTAGCATAAACCAACATGGAGTACACATTATTTCTGTTTCTGGTGATCGTGATACTGATAACAAGTAAGTACGTAAGGTAAAGGGCATCATCACCCTCCACTCGCGCACAATCAATGAAGTAATCAACGTTACGTAAAGAATTTTAAATTTAACTATTAGTTTATTAGGCCCTACTAAACTCCAACGGTAAAATATCTTATTTTAACGATGTTTTCTGTGTTTTACATAATCATTGTTCAAATAACCCATCGTCACTTTTTCTCCTGTCAGAATCGAAAGAGCTCGTGATTCTGAGAAGTGAATAAAACCCAAATAAATAAAAAGTTTTGAGTATACAAACTTAAATAGGTTCTATTATTATACGTAACTATGTACAGTCGGCAGGTGATCACAAATATCTGAATAACGCCTCTATTATCAAGGCGATAAAGTAAGGTGTTCATATATTTTGAGTAGGTACCTTGGTCACTCTATAAACCGGGTGTTATAAAAAACGTGATACAAAATTATCAAACCGGCATCTGTTCATGATTTTGAACATCTTTTAGTATGGGGTCAAGTTTGTAAAATTTAATAAAAAATGAGCTGTTCCGTAGAAAAAAGGTCAAGTATGTCGACGAAAATGTATATGAGAGTTGGTTTGTTTACAATTTACAAAGTTGACCCCATAGTAAAAATTGTTCCAAATCATGACCACCTGGTCTGGCCGGCTATTGATAATCTTGTATCACGTTTTTTATAATACCCAGTATTTGATGGCGACTGTCCTATGCTATATACTGATGATGACACCAGTATTGCTCATAGCGGTCGCGGCAATTCCCACGGCATTACGGTTTCACGGGGTATTATTACTTATTAGTTACTAGTTTTGCTAGTATAGTACTAATGAAAAAAATATGAATATGTAAAAAAGCTATAAAACGTGTTCATTACGAGGCAGATATTATAAGTCAATGACAAATCCAATTGAGGAACCTAAAAGACATTCGCGGTGTGGCGGTGAGTCAGACGACACGTCAATGCACCGGAGCAGGGCCCTCGCGGACGTATATGCGTGGTCGGCTCGGACATGCGACCTACTCACAAGTTCACATTTGGTAGTTTTCGAATGCGTATAAAAAATGTGTAATTAATATTAAGTAGGTATATATACATATACCATACAGTTTTATAGGTATTGAAACTCAAACTCAAACGTTTATTCAGTAAGTAAGCCACAATGGCACTTTTACACGTCGAGTATACAAAAGTAAAAGAGAAAAATAAAAACTACACCGGTTCTAACCCTACACCTCGGTACCCTTACCATGAGTTGTGACATTGACGTTTTCGAAAACGAGTATCAAGTTTACTATCTGTGCATCTCGGTTGTACTATTTTAGTGCGAACGAGATGCACAGATAGTAAACTCGATACTCGTTATCGAGAACTTCAATGTCACAACTCATGGTAAGGGTACTGACCCGAGAAGTATTTTGACTTTTATGACCGGCAAGAAACTCGGCGGGACTTATTTTTTCAATACAAAGCAAAAACTTAAATTACACATCGATGATTTACTTAGCCGAACATCATTGACGCCCTGTGGTGCCGGCTGACTGGAATACCACCACCCTTTCTCCTCCCGCGGATTCGTAAGAGGTGACGAAGGGAAAAAACCGACGGATTGACAGCAGCGTCCGTCGAAACCCCAATCTACGGCCACTGCGAATGGCAACTACCCCCATAGATGATACAAGTCATATTTGGAAGAGGCATATATCCAGCAGTGGTCGATTTACGGCTGAAATGAATAATTACTATTTGTAGAATTTTTGTGTCTATTATTATTATTTTGGTTTTGGGCTATTATTAGCGCCGCATCGACCAGGTATGATCTATTGTGGCAGCCCTTTTTTATAGTTCATTACTGATTCCCGTTGAGTCCAGAAAGCTCCAGATTCTTTGGGCTGTAATGTTGTGTACCTCATAAGGTTTCAGTACCTGCCTGCCTAGGTGGATACTTCTTTTATGCATTAGTGGCCCGCAGGAGCAGAGGATGTGCATTGCAGTTTCCTCTGATTCCTGGCAGAACCTGCATGTTGCATCTTGTTTCTTACCCATTAGAAACATATGTTTGTTCAACTTGCAGTGCCCGGTTAGAATTCTCGTAACTGCACAGGCTTTGTGTCTTTTGAGCCCAAGCAGCTCTTTAGTGACATTGTTGTTGAACCCTTGAATTAGAGCTTTCGAGTGAGCGTTGCCTTTGACGGACTTCCACTCTGCGATTGCTCTAGTTCTTTCTAGATTGTTCAGCAGCGAGTAGACCTCCCGTTTGGTGATCCCGCAAAACGGTTCTGGGCCGACCATGGGTGTGTCCGCGCCCTTCCTGGCGAGTTCATCTGCTGCTTCGTTTCCAGTAATGTTGGAGTGTCCTGGTACCCATCTAAGTGTAACTTTGTTGGAGTTAGCCAGAGCGTTTAGGTTATACTTGCAGTTCTGGACAAGTCTAGAGTTGACCTCGAGGGACTCTAGTGCTAACAGTGCAGCTTGACTGTCCGAATTGATGTAGATATGTTGGTTTCTTAGTTTTCTGTCCAGATTGATTTCCGCGCATATGTTGATAGCGAGGACTTCTGCCTGGAAGATTGAGGCCATTTTGCCCATGCTGACGCAAGCTCTGAGCTTAGGTCTCTCTCCATAGATACCACAACCTACTTTTTACCTTGCTTGGATCCATCCGTATACCAAGTGTGGCTCCCTTTTCGACAGACATTTGGTCGTTAGTCCATTTGTGTCTTGGGGGTATTTCCACAGTATACAGTCTGGTGAAGTGACATTCGGTCTGCATGTCATCAGATGGCATGCTGAGGGTTTTGTTCTCAGAAACCCAGGCTGTCATTTTGGTTAGTGCTTGAGAGCGCCATTTAGGCCTATTTAGCGTGCATATTCTGTAGACGCACTGCTTTGCCTCCTTATGGACTTGCAGGTGGAGTGGTATGATATTAAGCAGTGCGTCTAGGGCTGCCCCGGGTGTCGAGGAGAAGGCCCCTGTTGCTGTTATACAAGCCATTCGTTGCAGGCTGTTCAGGGTATCGATTGTTGTCTTTTGGTTGGCTTTGCTACACCAGACCGCGGGGGCGTAAGTGATGATGGGGCGCACCACCGCTGTGTAGAGCCACATAGCTATTTTGGGTCTTAATCCCCATCTAGCTCCTACCATTCGGCAACATGACCATAAGGCCATTTTTGCTTTTTGCATGATTTTTTTCAAGTGAGGGTTCCAAGTTAGTTTTTGGTCGAATTTAACTCCTAAATACTTGCTCGAAAACGATAAAACATGTCCATTAAGTTGTAGTTGTAAGTTGTAGGTTCCGAGTTTTTCGAGATTTTTCTTTTTGGTGAACGGCACTAATACCGTTTTGCTCGGGTTAATAGACAAGTCATTTTCTTTGCACCATTTCAGTATAGTGTTTAGAGCTCCTTGCATCAAGTTTGAGATTGTGTGTAGGCAGGGGCCTTTGATTATAACTACAAGGTCGTCGGCATAACCCTGTGTGTCGTAATCTTTGTCCCACATGATTGCGAGAAGTTGATCCACTGCGAGGGTCCATACCAGTGGGGATAGGACGCCCCCTGTGGGCACCCTTTCGTGGTGTAGAATTCATGCTCAATTGCATTGAGGTTCAGGGTTGCTCTTCTGTTTGAGAGCATGCTCTGGACCCATCTAGTCGTGGTTTCATCGACACCCTTTGATTTCATTCCATTAAGGATGGTTTCTGTGGGTGTATTATCGAAAGCACCTTCGACGTCAAGGAATGCACACAGAGCTGTTTGCTTATCCTCTAGGGTTTTTTGCACCTTGTCGACCAGGTCAAGTAGGGCAGTTTCTGTAGATTTTCCCTTTTGGTAAGCATGTTGATTTTGACTAAGCGGTCTTGCCACCAGATAGTGAGCTCTTATGTGTTGATCAATGATTCTTTCCATGGTTTTAAGGAGGAAGGATGTTAGACTGATAGGTCTGAAGGATTTAGGCTGTGAATAGTCCTTTTTCCCTGCTTTTGGTATGAAGCGTACCTTGACACGAGTCCATTTCTCCGGTATGAATCCCAAGACGAAGCTTGCTCGGAATATTTTTACCAGGTGCGGGAGGAGGAGGTCCTGACCTTGTTGTAATAATGCAGGAAACACTCCATCATCTCCGGCCGATTTAAATGGTTTGAACTTACTCAAAGCCCATTTAACGTTGTTTGGCCTAAAAATGCTGGTTGCCAAATTCCAGTCGGTGTTGCGTGCCCTGTGGATTTGATGGCTCCTTTGGCCGCACATTTGAATGTCACTGGTGGTGTACGAACCTGGGAAGTGTGTTACTCTGAGCAAGTCAAGAGTTTCCGCTTCTGTGTTTGTAAATGTTCCGTCTGGTCTCCTTAGGAGACCGAGGTAGTTGGTAGGCGTCTTTGATAGTATTCTGTGAATTCTCGCTCCTTTGTGAGTTTGGGCAATTTCATCACAGAACCTACGCCAGGACCGCCTTTTGGCTTTCCTGATCTCTTTGTTATATTCAGTCAGTGCTCTGCCATACCTTTCCCACTCGTTCGGCGTGGCAGAGTGATTGAATATGCGGCGTGTGGTTTTGCGGAGTTTCTCCAGCCTTTTGTTCCACCACGTCGTTGTGTCTAACTTACGTCAATTAAAGCCAAATTAAGGCGAGTTTATTTTTTCTTTCACTGGATACAAGAAAACACTACGAGTAGGTACAAGTACATTCAGTAGCAAAAGTGGCTAAGCGTTTGAAGTGTTTAAAATAACCTACACGCGCTCTTATTCTCTTGGGAATAGAGATGTCTTGACCTCATTTTGAACACCTCAACCGCTTAACCACTTCTGCTGCTGACTGTACCTACTACTAATCGACATGCACGACTTTGACGCTGCACGCTTGTAGTGAGAGTCGTGAGTACAAACGTAGGTATATCTTTAAAATTAGTTTGACATATTTAAATATATATTAACACTTGTCTAACAGCATTTTGCTCGTGGACTTGTAAAGGCCGCCTTTACTCTAAACTGGAAATACTTACCCAATGTTAAATATATTTACTTTAAATAATGGCTCGAGAAAGTAATGATGAGAGCAAGCACGTTTAAGTGCTAACAACAAGTTCCAATGCGGAAGTTTTTGTGATTCATAGAACTTAAAATAATTTGCGGCTGTGCCATGCATTGTAGGTATGATTCGTGGTGGGTGTGAGCCACCTGGGTAGATGTTTACTACATCTACTTAGTTCAGAACAGAATAACTGTATCGCTTAACTTCAAACTCGCGTAAATCCTGCTATAAGGTTGATTACCTAAAAATATATATAATAATCTGAAAAATAATCATAATCAACATTAGCGTAGAATGGATTTACCTGACTTTAAAGAGCGACACAAATTCGTGCATAATAAATTTGTCAGTAACAGTAAATAAATAAAAAATACGCATCCATTTTTTTGGGATTTTTACTAGTAATGTCTAATATCTAATAATTATCTAGATATGCTCCATTAAGAAATCACTTATGTTATATCTACAAATCTGGGATCAAGTTATAATGGATACGTGATAATGTTTCGTGAGTACATATGTTGTTTAAGTCATCTTTTGCGAGGTACACTTTCTCTAATATACTCTTTAGAGTTAGAGGATCAAAGAGCAACACAATTTTCAACTTTATCTGTATAAACAGTGAGGCGACGCGTGCATGGGATGCGCGGAGCGTGCAATCAGCAGTCACTTATTTTATCTGTTGGAATCGTTTCACTGGCCTTGATCATGCGTCGCGTCGGATGTGTTGATGCCAATTTGGACAAATTCAATTACCAATTTCTCTTTCACAGCCTACATTTCCTTTTTTGTTAGAAATTTTCATGTTAAGTGCTGGCGCATGCGAAACGAACTGGGTAAATGTCGGACTACATTCATTATGAAGAAAAGAAAATGAAAGTTTGTCGACACGCGGAACAATTTATTCAGAAAGACGTTAACTAATCGTCATGATTTACAAATGCTACCTGCGGACGGTGGTCACGGAATTACGATATGAAACCAACGACGCACAAAACCACACCACGACCACACAATGCCCCATACAATTAACTATCATGATATATTATTATGCCTATTGGCCCAACTTCGAGAAAGAGCTAGGTCAATCATCGAACCCGAATCGGCTGGGTAGCGTTCGGGAAACTACGGCACTTCTTTTCTTCCAATATTCCACAGTGTCTCAAGACGAAAGTGTGACCAGTGTGTGTGTTGCTAGTAATGTAATCTGGCACTGAAACGTGGTTGGTTACTATGAGTCTCATAAGAGGAAGGCTCAAAGTCACTCAAAGGGCAATGGAGCAAGGGCCATGCTGGGAGTCTATCTGCGCGATCACATCAGAAGTGATGACATTCGTAGCTCGTAGCAGCACCAAAGTAGCTAGCGGGATTGCTAAATTTAAGTTGCAGTAGACGGGGCACATTGCACGCTAACCGATGGCCGTTGGGGCGTAAAGGTTCTCGAGTCGCGACCACGTACCGCAAGGCGCGACGTGGGCAGACTCCCCATGAGGTGCCGACCTGGTAAAGATCGCAAAAATTCACTGGATGCGGGAGGCGCAAAACCGTCCTTGTAGGTCACCTTGGGGGAGATCTGACAGGCCGATGTCCGGCAATGGACGTACTTTGGGAGATATGATAATAATAATGATGATATTAAAAGGGACCTTGTGGCGGGATTGATTGAGTTGTCTACAGGACTGAACACATACATGTACAAAAATGTAGGTAGGTACTTTAACTATAATTACAAGAATTAATTTCCTAGCTTTTAGTTATTTTTTTTATTTACTTCCGAGTGGGGTCGTTTGTTTTTAGGGTTCCAGCAGGGTGATCCACAAGAACAAATGGGTGCTTCTGTAGTCGGTGAATACCAAATTTCCAACCATGGCCACGCTGATGGCATCTGCCGTACTCTGCTTCAACGGAAATCGAAACGAGAACACACCCAGATGATACAATCCGACTTATAACAATCACACGGCACAAAATGTGGCAACCTTGTTAACCATGCTTTTTTTTAACCACAACGAACTGGCCTGAGAGGATGGTGTGTGATGCGGAGAAATGTATTCAAATCGATGTAAAAATATTCAATTGCAATCGGTAGTACGTAAATTCAGTTTGTCTGCCATAACATTTTACTCAAGATACCATTTTGTAGTATTTTTTCGTAACTCGGATGTCCAATACCATAATATAAAGCACGAGAGGAAACAATACCTAACTTTCTAGTTTAGTACAGATTTATCGTCGCAGTTATAATGGATAGTGTCTAAATCTGTGATGATCATGCAAGTAATATCTGTCAGATGCGAAAGTCATCTTGGGCATGGGAGTTTAATACAACAATTGCAAGCTTGGCAGACGGGTTGGCGAATCCCAGTATGTTCCACTCTGCTGCCCTTTGTTTGATGATTTCTGGTCATAGTTAAGGGACAATACTCGGGCCCCAGTAAGTAAGTTATATTTTAATTCAAACTACACGTATTTATAAGTAGTTATTCAATTTATTTTGCTAATTCAATTCTTAATCATAATGTTACTAAACATGAGACACCACGTCACATAGAGCTATTTTAAGACACAGCGTAGGTATCTACCTAAAAGCACGTCTACTATTCTAATTATAATTTCTCAAGGAGTGCAAAAATAGCTCTCCAAGCGATTTAGCAGAATCTGAAATCCTATGTCTACTAAATAGGGTAGGTACCTACTTGTACCAGAACGGATGGGGATACATTTTGCTACGCCTAGTATTACTCATTTGGATCCGTATTAATTATGATGTTCTCAATGTTTTGAGACTGTGGCGAATAGAAATCGGATTACTAATTAAATATTAGAATGTGTTGTAATATTTATCAATTTATTCATCTATTTTTGGCATTGCCATATTTGATTGTTTAAACATATGTAAGTAGATACCTACGTTTACTTTACTATTTCAATATCCATCTACACCTATATAATATAACTAATATAAGTAATGTTCAATATTCTTGGTATTCCATAATATTAAGAGTAAGTACCTAAATAATAATAAGAACTCAATATCACTAATTTTAATAGCAATGAGTACATTTTTTAAATGCCTTTTTCCTCATTTTTATGGAAGTCACAATGCTTTTAACTCACCTTTTGTTATATTGTTTGAGTCGGGTAGGTATATAGGGTCGGGTAACATTTTTTTTTTAACGCGTTGGTATGCATTCAGCGATCTCTCCTAGCCAGGGAGCTAGAATGAGCAGGTTGAACTCGTCAGCAAATGCCGAAACTACAATATGAAACAACCTCGGTATGCCTGTCTTACAGCGATGTTGGTGACAGTGACACGAACGGAATCTACAACACCGGCCACTGCGAAGTCGAAGCCATCCTTCACCTTGCTTCAGAGGCGCACCGTCCAAGAACCCTTCTCTTTTACCCCGGATCAACTATATCAAGAAATAATGAAACGGGCCCTGACACTCGAAGAGGTTTCCCGTTTTGCCCTCATCTAGCCTAATCATTCCCCTTTTTCTCAATAACTTGTTTTTTGTGGAAGGTTTAAGTTCTAGTCCTAAGTTTCAACAGTTCTTGTCTATGTTTGAACCTCACATGGCAACACTTTATGAGGAGCCTATTACCAATTAACTGAGGTGATAAGCCGAGCCCGTACTTTTTCGTGTAAGTGAAAACATATCTTTGACTGCGACATGTTTGTCCTCGCATCATGCTTATACTTCATCAACATGTTTGTATTCGTTGTTTGTTTATTTGCACACACCACGTATGTTCCTTAACTATCCTCCAACCTTACGTTTAGGAGTACGGAAAATTCCGTTTTCTGCAAAATGTACTACAGTAATTGAATAATTGTCCCGTAGACATGAGTTGCTTTTGGTCCTCTCGTGACCTCCCGCGTCGCCCACGGCGGCACCACGCGGCAACGCGGCACCGACACCGTGCTATTTACGCACTCATCTGATATTAATAGATCTTCACGAAATCATATTTTTAAAAGTAAAGTTCTAAAGTGCCAAGCGATTTGTATGACTTTGCGAAAAAACAATTGCTAGGTAGTTATACGTAATACATAATAATACTTTCTAGTTATTTATTTATATTTAATCTTTATTGCACAATTCATTAAGGTACAAATCGCGGACTTCATGCCATAAGGCATTCTCTACCAGTCAGCCAACGGGCTAACCGGATTTTTTTTATAGGTGCAGCGTCTTTGAACCTTATTAAAAGGCGATAATGAAATATTAAAATATTAGGCTATATCTACTGATAGTCCAGATAAAAAATAATGGTAAGAGGATCATAAAATTCATTAAGAAAACTAAAATTGATAAAGGAATTGAAGCTGCATTTGGTCTGAGCTTTGGAAGAAATATCCTGAATTATGTATAGAACCTGACCAACATTACTACTTAATACTTATCATATTACAACTATTACTTATAATGGGAATGTTAATTTGATGTTAATTTGACCCATACAAATTAACATGTAATTTGAATGAACTGAAACTGAAATTAAAATACATGGTAACTATCCCGTTTTAAGTAGACCAGGTAATACCTAGTCATAATATGAACGACCATCCATCTTAGCTCAAAATCTTAGGTAGGTACTTATAATAAAAGTTTTTAAATAGCTCCTACCTTAGTCGGAAGAAATACGTTTGACTTAAAAAAAAATTGTTAATTTGGATAGCTCTAGGTACCTACCTACTTACATATAGGTAACATTAAAATATTTATATTGTTACCTACGCAAATTTTCGCGAAGAACTACCACGAGTTCTTATATATATCAGCCAAAGGAAAGTACATTGCTGAACATAACCTAATTAACTAACTAGATAGTAAATCTGTGTGATCATATTATTTACCTATTTTATGTATAGAGGTACCGGAATAGTAATATCACAATCACAGTAATAGTCAAAGTTGATTTCAGGTTGAGCTACTAAACACCGGCTTCTACTGACCCATTTGTATTCATAACAAGTTTGTTGACCTCGTTGACCAGCGACCCTGCTCGCGGTTAAGTACGGCGAACAAAGCCGCTAATGTTTGTGCCGAGTTGCTGACTTTCGGAACGATCTGGCACAGTGAAGTAGTTAAGTATGGGTATGGGTATGTGACTAGGCAAGTACTTACCTATGTGACACTATCTACACTGAACGTCCTTACACTAAAATTATTTTGAGTAGAGTTCAATTCAAGATCTTCCGTAATCTGTTTACTATAGTTATATAGATTACTGTTTAGTTAGGTACTGGTAGTAAAGAGGTAAAGAGGTATACGTAAGTAGTTTGACCAGTGTAAATGGCGGAATGAATTTACCCGGAAGATGTCTAGTCACTGGAGCCAGGATGACGCAAAGAACACGGGATAAATCAGGGGGAGAGCATGCGAATCTGTGACTTTGTATTAGGTAAAGTCAACCAATTTGATTTACAGGCCACTTCGTTCCTTGTCACAGTGAAAATATATATGAAACACGTATAAAACATCTCTTATTAACGTCACTGTGACAAGGTTCCAAGTGGCCTAGAAATCAAATTGGTTGACTATACCTATTAGTGGAACAGTTGGATCGTTAACAATATCATAATCATACATGTCCCAGATTTTACTATGAGTAGGTACCTAATGGCACTAAACGAGATACTCGAAATAGTTAAATCCCAACAAAAACATAAATGTGAAAAAATACCAAGTTCATTAACGGTTTCACTAATAATAGAAGTGATATCTCACAGGAAACCACAAAGTCCGTCTTCATTTTACGTTTCGGGTAAGTTGAATGGGTAATGGGTGTAATGGGTTGATCGTGTATAGGTAGGTACCCCTAACTTTACAAACGTGTACAATATAGGTATTGTCCTGTCCTTGGCAAAATTAACAAATTTTCGCCAATTTCCCTGTTTACGTTAACTTAAAAGTTGTTAACGTTAATATAATATAATCAAAACTATTGTGAGTCATGTTACTACTACTAAACTAAGTAATGTTAATATTAATCAAAATCACTGGAAATGGGTGTTCTGCCTTTTCGCAGAACTATTTTTATTCGAATTTCATTTGCCAACCAACATTTTGCAAACGTTTCCCTTTAACAACCAACGTTTACCAAATTTTCGCATGACAATGTTTCAATTGGCAGACGTGTACAATATAGGTATTGTCCTGTCCTTGGCAAAATTAACAAATTTTCGCCAATTTCCCTGTTTACGTTAACTTAAAAGTTGTTAACGTTAATATAATATAATCAAAACTATTGTGAGTCATGTTACTACTACTAAACTAAGTAATGTTAATATTAATCAAAATCACTGGAAATGGGTGTTCTGCCTTTTCGCAGAACTATTTTTATTCGAATTTCATTTGCCAACCAACATTTTGCAAACGTTTCCCTTTAACAACCAACGTTTACCAAATTTTCGCATGACAATGTTTCAATTGGCAGACTTTTATCATTTGTCAAATGTTTCTTGAATGTGTCATCTGGTCGAACAATTGTTAGACGAATAACATTTCGTTGAGGAAACAGTTTCATTTTATTATTAAAATATAAGTCAATGAGATCACGAAATTGACAACATTTCATATTTTCAATAAGTCTCAATTCTAATGGTGTTTTATTAAACATGTATTAACTATACAAAAAAATCAAGAGCATTAAATAGGTTTAATACCTATTTAATGCTCTTGATTTTTTATTATACAAATCTAGGTAATAACTTCTCTCTACTTAATTTTCACATTTAACTGTTTTTAGTTTTACCAGTTTTTATAAAGTTTTATCCTCGATAAACTCTGTTATTGTGTAATAAGTTACTAATAATCAGACCTCGAAGTCGCCGTGGCACGAATACAATTTTGCTAGGGAGAGACACACGATATTATTTTATCGATAAGTTGTACTTTCTTATGACAGTACTTATGTTATGATTATGAGATACTTAATGATAACTTGCAATATCTATTAAACTGTATTATTTATACAGTATGAAGATTGAAGTCCGTAAAGGTCGATTAACGAAGATAACGGTATTCATACTTTATGGATGTAGGTATAAAACATGACGTTGACATAATATGACAATCTTGTCCGCTCAGAGAATCGATGGAATTAATATTACGCGTAAAATGCCACCTAGAAAACAGTGTCGTGAAAATTTATTACGTTCTTGGCTAAAAAGCTCTCCGGATTTATGCATACGTGGATCTAAGATATTTTGTACTAAATGTGAGATAAGCCTAGTAGCTAAGAAATATAATGTCAAGAAGCACTTGAATAGTGAAACACACATTAAAGGCACCCACGTGAAAAATCGTTCGTTTTATATGGACTTAACAAAATTCTTGGTAACATGTAACATTGCCTGGCATCAATTAGATAATCCAAATTTTTGTTTATTTATACAGAGCTGTATCAACGGAAAATACAAGAATTCGTCCATACCTTCGGAATCATATATAAGACAGCATTATCTTCCGAAAGTGTATAACGAATCCATGCAAAATATACGCTCTGAAATTAAAAACAAATATATATATGTGACCGTTGACGAAACGACTAATGCGAAAGGAGAACAAATTGCAAATGTTTTAGTTGGTAAACTTGAAGGCGAACCGAGCAAGCCACATTTAATTGCAAGTAAGGCGTTGCATTGGACAAACAGTGATACAATAACGCAATTAGTTACAGAGTCTCTCCAAAATGTATTGGGTGCAAACAATTCTCAAAAGTTTTACTGTTGTTAACTGATGGCGTGCCTTATATGGTTAAAGCTGGGAAAAATTTAAGCCGTGTTTTCTGTAACATGACCCACGTGACATGTCTAGCACACGGTATTAACAGGGTTGCAGAACAAGTGCGACATTTATTTCCTCGCGTCAATGATTTGATATCTAGTGTGAAAAAGGTGTTCCTCAAGTCACCAAAAAGGATTAACACGTTTAAAAGGTTGTTACCTAATATCCCACTACCACCAAAACCAACAATCATCAGATGGGGCACATGGTTGGAAGCTGCACATTATTATTTTAAACACCATAATGAAATTAAAGAAGTAATTGATACATTCAATGAACCTGGGTGTTCATCAATTCGTAAAGCCAAAATTTCGTTAAATGCACCTGATATACACGAGGATCTAAAATTCATTGCTGAACGTTTATGTATGCTTCAAACATCTATTACAGCACTGCAATCCCCAATTTTGACACTAGATACTTGTATCTAATAATAATACTTGTATTAACATAGTGAATAATTTAAAAAGGAAGCTGTCGACAGTATTTTTACATAATAAAGGTAGAATCGTTTATAATAAATTTAATCAAATTATTAAGAAGAACATTGGATTTAACACTATAGTTAAAATAAATAATCTAAATAAAGGCGAAAGTGTTGAAATATCCCCCGGAAACAGATTAGCAACAATGAAGCATTTAAAAAAATTTAATTTTGCACCCATTACATCGGTCGAGGTTGAAAAATCATTCAGCTATTTAAAATGGATATTTTCTCCAAGACGTAGATGTCTTACACCAAAAAATACTGAACAGATATTAATTTGTTATTATGAAAATAGAATGAAATGAAATAATTCAACCTTTTTATACAAGACCAAATCATATAAAAAAAAATGTCGAGTGTAAGATTTTAGTTAAACATTATGGTGCATGTCAATTTATTGTTTAAAAATATTCATGTGTCCTCTAAATTTTAAAAATGTTTAATATTACGTTATATGAATTGTCTCAAAAAGTGATTGTCTCTACATTAATCAAGAAGTTCATTAATTACGTGAATGACAACCATATTCACGAAGACGATGACATTCAAGAAACATTAGAACCATTAAGATTATTAGGCCTAGTAAGTATCCTGCCATTAAAATTACGTAAAGTTTATTGTTTCAATGTTTTAGTTATTTAATAAGGAGATTTAAAAGTATTTTAAATTGATTTCCTATTTTTAAATGGTCGTTTTGAAGGAAAATATATCCGGTTTGAACCTGCCACTTCAACTAAAAAGAAATATCTTTTATAATGCGATTGATATTATGGAAGAACATTTGATCAACAATTACGTCCGTGTACGAGACCGGTGCCACGGTTGTGACGCTACGCACTATTATTTTTTTGGTTTGCAAACATATAAAAACGAACTAAAGTGCTCTGTTTGCGAGGTAGTGTTGTTTAAATCCCTATAAAAGGGTTTCTTATTATATGTAAACTGTGGTCTCTAACAGTTTCTTTTGACACAAGTCATTTGGCTTTAAAGGGACTATGGTATTACAGCCACTGATTACTGATACGACATCGGTTGAAAGTTAATCACGATTTCAAGGTACAAGGTAATCAGCTTGTGTATTCATTTGTCGTATATCATGTCATGTGTCCAAAGGAAACTCACTGACTATAAATATACTTATGTTTAAAATATGACGGAGAAAGCCAATTTTTCGTTTCCAATTTTGACTTTATTGTAGTCTTATAAAATGTTGATACGGTCATAATAGTTATGTGATAAGGCCGAATTTCCATACACCGTTAGACCGTAACTTATAAACAAGGATCGGAAAAACGCACGTCATTTTAGATTACACTTATATTTTTTTTATTAACATAATGAAGTCTCTGCTGTACGGGACAGGGTTACATTTTCGAAATGACGGCCGTTTTTCCGATCCTTGCTTATAAATTATAAATAATAGATCTCGTTCTCCCATCTATTTGGAAACAATGCGTAACAATTTGTATGCTATTTGAAGTACTAAACACAAGATTAAAATACTTTGTTACTTGTTACTAATATAAAGTTCATCATTGATTAAATGAAAATAATGAAATGCATTTCTAGGTTTCAGTTTACTTTGCATTAAAATTGATGAAAAAAATATTTAGTAGTAAAGGTTGATTTTTATTTGAATTTTAAAATTCCTAAGAAGTATCCTAAAAACTCCTATATAGGTAACATTGACGGGAAGTAATCATCACAGTTTAGTTAATTTTCAATTATTCTGTAAATTTTACAGCTAATAATATATGAAATGTCAATTCCGAATAAGCATTCAGTTATCGATAAATTTTATATCGGAAGGAAATCCCTAGTTAATTGATGTTATTGCCACCGCGACTTCGAGGTCTGCTAATAATACTTAATTTCAATTAGGTATACCCCTTTTGACTCGATCCGCTCTTACCTCAACATACCTAGTACCTTAATTTAAATTTGTACTCAATTTGTACTTGTATACCTACAGTCACATCACTTCACACCGTTCTACCTTACAGTCTATGAAAAAATTGTAGCAAAACGAACGAAAGGATACTTTTTTAACGTAATTATACCTACCTATAAGTAGTTAAACGTAAATAGGTACAATGTGGCCCATATGCACCAAATCAAATCTTAATTCGTTAGCTTTTTCACATAATTTAGTCAGCTGATGAAGTAAATTGCCTACGGAGATTTATCGCGAAATAGCGACCACGATACAACAATTTGAATTGTTCACTTTTAAAACCGCGCCGCGCCGCGCGTGGCAGTCGGGTTGTTGTTCGTACTCGCTCCGGTCGGGTCCCCGCGGTCCCCTTCCAGAATAGGCGCAGACAAGCGAACCGCCACCGTCGTTGTTTGTGTCCCGTCAGTCGAAGTCATTTGAGCGGAAGATAACGCACGTTAGAATTGTGTTATGTCTTTTAAACGTAAGGTAGGCGCGGCGCGGCTAGACAAACGACTCTTCCATTACTAATGCTTTGTCTTATCGGATTATTACTCGTTCCAAAATTCATATTTTTTATATCGATTTTGTGAGCGTTCAATTTGCTACCGCCGATTTTGTCACTAGAGCCAATTTAGAAGTTACTGAAATGTAGTGGTGTTATTGTTATTTGATCAAGCACAAGGTGTCATTGGAAAAAATCAGTCATCCGTTTCTTTCTGTTCTGTGTGTAGGGCGCAACGCGAGTGTCATCCTGTGTTCATAAATCATAGCTTCAAAGGACTGTTAACCTCTATGAAACGTGTAAAGTGATAATAAGGGTGAAAATTCTAGATCATTCAGTGAGGTGGAAAACATCGTGCAGAATCCGTGGTTGGCACCCATTTACTCACCGGAACAGCCAATGTTATTTTAAGGTTTGTACCTATTTCTATTACACCTAAGAACTGGGATCGTAATCAACGATCACCCAGGTGTTTATTTTTTTATCTTATTACGAAACAGGTGCGTGCGAGAAAAGTCATTTGAATGTGTCATATTAGTTTTACAAGGTAATATCAGCACCATGTGTAGGTAGGTGAAGTTGCATTGCACTTATGTTATGAGGTAAGCGAAATGTAAGTCACACGCGTCTATATAGAAGATATTGCCTTTTAATGAGCTCTCGCTTTACTCTTTATCTTGCCAGCTCTGTTAACACGGTGAATATTTCCCTAATTGTTACGATTTAATCAATTACAGTGGTAGTAAATAGCCACAAACATTGGGTTGGTAAATCTCATTATACATTTTGTTTTTTCAATGCTTGCGAAGGTCATGCAAACAAAGCTACACTAAGCTACAGCTGTCTTAGTAACACTTGCAGTTGCAGTGTTACCATATACACCTCCCATTAAATTTTGTAATTTAATTTAATTCTGTAACAATACATTGCCTAAATTTAATGGCAAGGCCAATAATGTAATTTATATGACATCATTATATCCAAATTTCTTGTGTGTCAGGTGTAACTTTGTGTACAACTAGTTAGTTAGTATTGGATTAGTTTATAGTAGTATAAACAAAGTAATAAGGCTTGTAGGGATCTTCCAGCTAAAATCTATTTGTTTCAATGCAGAACCAAGAAGAATATTGATAGAAATAACAATACATGCCTGTTAATTGGTAATTTCCTGTCATAAGCTTGTAGGTTTTATGTTATAAGCATAGATAAGTAGTAGTAAGGCCAATACATGTCATTTTAATCGGTTGTCAAACTGACAGCATTGTTTGATTTTTCTGCTGTGAAGATATTAAAAAATTAAACAAAAAATTTATGCCATTTATAGATTTTTTATACATCACACAAATTTAATTGAAAGGTACTCATTGTAGTGATTTGTTTGACCAACTTCCACTTAACATTATTGCAAAAATGATAATTTTTATTAGAAAACAGTAGGTATGTAAAATATTGTTGTTTTAATATTGGTAAATGTTTGTGTTCCAGTATAGACACAGATTCAGATATTCTGAATTCTGTGTGCTATTATCTTATTTGTTAGGTTGCTTTATTTTTGAAAACACATACATGACTATTATGTTTTAATACAAATTCACATTACCACAAATAAGCACTTTTGTTGTGTTAGACCCTATTCTAACAAATAATGTAATATGTTTTAATTTGTTTTGCATTAATATTGGAAAATATTCAATAAAACAAGGGAAATATATAAGCCACCTCAGATTCGCAGACCATCTGGGGCTGCTCGCAGAATAGTCCCATAATCTACAATGCATGATAGAAGGTCTTCAACATGCTAATAGCTACAATTAAAACTACCTACTAGGTACCACCGGTATTAACTTTACACCTCTGGCCTAAGAAAATTATTTTCTGGCAAGAAACTAATGTTGGACAATGCTGTCTCGGTCCTCTGTTGGTTTCAGGTCACAGTTTAGGGATAATATCTCTAATGGTGAAGTTTATAAACAATGATTGAACAAACTTTATTGTATGGAATTGGCCTTACTGAGCTTACCGTAGGAAAAGGTCGATTTGTGTAAGATTTTCCTGAAACATTTATTTATATTGTTTATTTATTGGCACAAACATAACTTCGATATATCATATTATTATTGGATAAATGAAAGTTTTAAAATAAATCTGTCTTCTTTATTCCAGGTGCTCCCAAGGCCCTTTAAGGGAACCCAGCAATGGTGGACTACTACCGGGTTTTGGGTGTTACAAAGGTTGCCACAGAGACTGAAATAAAGAAAGCGTAAGTATTACACCAAGGTAGTTCAACCATAAATCTAAATCTATAAAGGGCATACGAATACCTATACATGTAAGGAATGTTATTAAATAAAAGGAATGGGAATCAGTTTCAGTCAGTACTTGTATTACGATCACGTTGTAGCGTACCTATTAGGTAAACTTCCTGGTGATTTCAGATTATTATTCGTCCATCATTATTTTTTTGTTGGTCTTATCTTCTAGCTGTTAAATTAGGTAATAAAGCGAAAAATGTTCATAAAAAGAAAAAAGTCATTGTCTAGTTTGCTCATCATGAGCTAGGTTTATCTGGCAACTGGCTACACGCACGGCTAATGATATATATTATATATATCATTAGCTGAGTACCCGCAACACGAGCCTTCTTGAGCATACCATGGGGCTGAGTCAATATGTGTTCAAAGGATGTCCTATAATAATATTAATTTATTTTATTAATATAAATTATTACCATTGAAAATTCTTAATGAAGCTGATTGTTATTGCTTTTGAATATTCAGCATTTTATTTCCTAATACCTATTACATATATTTTGATGCAAGTGTGAAAAGTCTGTCTTAACTTCTTAAAGCCAACAATAATTAAGTACCTATACTTACACCTAACAGTTATATTTTCAAATAGGCATGTAAGGCATGTTTGATTGATAAAAATAGCATAAAACAATGATTTTAAATGATTCAGTAGACCATTACCATGGAAATAAGTGGAAGGGTATAGTTGATTTAGATTTTTTTATTTATGATTCTTGATTCTTCTTCAGGAAACCTTTGTATGTAAACTAACAATGAAGTCAATGGGACAAGGTGTGACAATTACTTGTGAGTCAATGGAGTTTAGGTGCTAAGTATTACTACTAAGTATAGTTTAATAGTGTGAAGAAAAAAGTGATAGCTATGTAGAATTCTAGATATATTTACAAATTTTAGTAGGTCCGTGCCATAGGTAAAAGGAAAATTAGTTATTTGTTATGTTTAAGGTAGGCAGTCCCGTATATCAGAATTGAGCGTTTCACTCTTTTTAATATACTTTTTTTTTTTTTTTAATAAGCCTACAGAGTGTCCCACTGCTGGGCAAAGACCTCCCCTCTTGATTTCCACTCTTCCCTGTCATGTGCAATCTTTGGCCATTCGTTGTGGAATGAATCCAAGTCGTCCCGCCACCTCCGTATTGGCCTACCACGTCGTCGCCGCCCATCGTGAAGCAACCACTCTGTGGCTAGTTTAGCCCACCTTTGTGGATGCATGCGGCAGACGTGGCCAGCCCACTCCCATTTCAGCCTGGCGGCCTTGATCTTGACGTCTGCAATCCGGGTTCTTGAGCGCAGCACAGAGTTTCTGACCCGGTCGATCCGTTTCACTCCTAGTATGCTACGTTCCATGGCTCGTTGGCAAACCTTCAATTTGGTCGTTTGTGCCTCTGTGAGTGACCATGTTTGCGCGCCGTAGGTTAGGACAGGCAGGATACACATATCGACGAGTTGAGGGTTAAAGGGAGATCTCTCATGAGCAGTTCTTTTAGAGACCAATAGCTTCTCCATGCGTTTTGGATCCGTCTCTCGACTTCTTTCTAATATACTTAATAGAAGAAAACTTAATAAAAAAAACAATATCACAAAAAAAATCCTATTGTGATACCCTCGTCCATAATTTTTTTATGGTGGTAACTAGGGCCCGTAAAACCGCGTGCGGCTTTTAAAGTCTTAGAGAGAGAACACCAATGTTTATAGATAGGACAAGAGTTTTTTTTATTTCCTCTAACTTTCGACGGTCAATGATGAAAAGAGTACGAAATAGGTATCGGAAAGTTTAATTTTTAATTCATTACATTTGCTTTAAGGATCATGCACGGTGTTCCCGACCGTCTCCGACACGACACTTAAACACTTCATTTTGTATATAGATAGCGTCACATGATCCTCGGAGGTTTTATTTAGGTTATTTTTACTTGATATATGTATAGATAAAATAAAAATGTTCTCTCCCTATTAAAAAACCTTACTTTTCATAAACCGTACGCAAAATTTCGGGCCCTACACAACACAACACAAGAGGAAGTTATAAAAACGCATGGAATTTTTCTGAGACAATTTCTTTATCTATTGGAATGGCAAGGGCTCGTAATTCTGAGTAGATTAAATGTATGTTCCATGTAATGTAGGTCTCTGAGAACCATATATTTGATGTTTCCATATAAATATAAATATTTAAATTAAATAAATAAATATTTCGGGACAATCTTACACAAATCGACCTAGTCTTACGGTAAACTCAGAAAGGCTTGTGTTGTAGGTACTAGACGACGAATAATAATGTTTTTTTTACACTAACACCTATGTTGCTACACCCTATCAGGGTCCATGTACATATTTATGTATTTTGGGTTGCAAATAAAGATCTCTTAAGGCTTGGGCAGATAGGCGCGTTTTGAGAGCGTGGCGCAGCGGGGCGTGACAGCGGTGTCGCTAATGTAACGAGATAAGGCACACATTCGGACGACAACGTCGCGCCCCGCTGCGCCACGCCACAAAACGCGCCCTATGTGACCAAGCCTTTATCTTATATAATAGATAGATACATATAAATACTTAAATACATAGAAAATACCCATGACTCAGGAACAAATAGCTGTGCTCATCACAGAAATAAATGCCCTGACTGGGATTCGAACCCAGGACCATCGGCTTCACAGGCAGGGTCACTATATACTCACTAGGCCAGACCGGTCGTCAAAACATCATGATTAAATCTAGGTTAATCGCGAGTTTTCCGTTATTATTACATATCTTTTCTCAAGCAAGTCAAGCATGCAACATGTAGGGTTATCACAACCTGTAGTTATCCTTTATTTCTAAGAATAATGGTTTCGATAGCAGACGTGTCTGCTTTAAAAATGTAAATTTCCATACAGATTTCACGCTAATTAAACACTTTTTTCAGAAAACTCCCACGTTTACAGAAAAATTACAAATGACTGCGAACATCTTAAGATTTTTCCTTAACTAATTTTTTTCGGCGCGCAATCGAGTCTTGTTTTCCTTTGCTTCAAATTTCCGATCATTGCCTAATTATGCCGAACCCCATCGTAGGTGTAAAAGCTTGCTCTTGCTCACGAGGACAACAAGAACATTGCGTAAATATCGCATTGCATCCATAACGCAAATTTTCACAACTTTTACAAATTTTTTAACTTAAAACATTTTTTTCATACAGGTACAGGAAACTAGCTTTGAAATGGCATCCCGACAAAAACCCAGACAATGCAGACGAAGCAAATCGAAAGTTTAAAGAAATATCCGAAGCCTATGAAGTTTTATCAGATGGTAAGATGGTTTTTTGTATAATTATTACTCTGACACCTCTTTCTTAGGCATTCAAATATTGTTGTTATATTTTGAAATTATATGGCATAATAGAGAGTTTTTAGTTTTTTTCATATAGAGTTTCTTAATTAAAGATACTTGGCAATTGTTTAATTATAATGTGCGCTGTATAAAAAAACGGACTACGTTTTATTACTTTAGTAGGACTTACTTTTTATCGTGTAGATTAAACTGCATAGGTATTGTATGTTTCTAAACATTTAGACTAGTAGCTATGGAAATAGAGGGGAGGTGGAGGGATAACGATTTAAGCTTCTATTTAAATATTTACTCTGTATCAATAACATTATTATATTACCCTTGAGCTATTTATTTTATAACTATAAATAAATCTCGCTTAAAATGTAATTGTTATTGTAGTATCTAAAACTATCTCTTCATTAGATATGTTTACAAACAAAGATTTGTTTAAGCGATTTCAGTGCCATCTAAGCGGTTATCTTCATTCTTACTCTAATTTGTCATCATTGTATCACATGGCTGACTGTAAAACTCATTTACGGAATATGTATTAATTTTTACTTGAACGTACAAGTTTTATAGGAGCAAGTAGGCTGTGACAACCGACCAATAACTTGCAAATTTTTGTTTCCAGTTATTTTATTGTATAATTATTATGAGAGTCATTAGGCGCGACCCAACTGCAGTCACACGATACGATGGCTAAACTACTAAAATAAAAATAAACAAGGGAAAAAAATGTGAGTCATTAAGATTACACAAATATAATGAAAGTAAATAAAATAAACATTATACGTTTAAGAACAGTAAGAACCCTACCGCAGTTGTCAAAAGAACTGAAGACCTTGTAATGTAACCGATTTTGATAATGATAATACATATGAACCATCGCTAGAAATCTCTGTATAAATAATAAAAAAATGAACCAGTATAATTCTTAGAAATAAAGGAAAATGGAAAAATGCCCGGTGCCTTCTAGGCGTATATTGAAGAATATGGTGGAGCAATTCGCAGCCATTTATCGAGTCTCTATAACTCAGTTGGTAGAGCGATGTGCATGTATCCCGGATTCGCAAGTTCGAGTTTCGTCAGAGACAGTTGATTTTTCCAGTTTTCCTTTATTATTAAGAATTATAGTTAAAAAATACTTAAAAAGTCGTGATAAAACAAACTTTATTTTTGATGCAACTATGTGGGCCTTAAGTCTCACATCGACCAGGAATGGTCTATTGTAGCCGCCCTTTTAAAGTTAAATCTGTGAATTAATTTTTCGACATATTCTCCGACGACTCCGTGTTGCAATATGCATTAGGGTTGTTCAGGAATGTTTAATAAAAAAAAGCCATTTCCTTTTTTTACATTTGATTATTGAAATATCATAATTAAATTTCAATTCGCTATCATAAGAGGAAGGGAGTGCTCATCGACCGAGTTGCAATAAAACTGCAAGTGTCTGACCTTTTTACCACCACATTTAAATGTTTTTAGTAAGTACTACACAATTTTTTCAGCAACAAAAACGATAATACTAAAGTGAATCAACTATCTGTTATTGTGTCCTATCAGCCAGGGGACAACTGAAGTATAATTTGTTACAAGAAATGTGACCTCTCGTACTAGTGACGTGCTTTGTATAGGTAATCAATAATCAAGGGACATATAGCTTCTACAGTCAAGTGCAAAAATATTTATTATAATTATATTTGATAATAATTAACTTTTAAATATTATATATAAATTACAGGAAATCAATAAAATTTTAATTTTAAGTAGTGTTTTTGGCAAAAATCTGATTCCAAAGACGCACCGAAGAAGCAGGGAATTTTTTATGACTTACCTGATGTGGTTAGATTTTTCAGAGATGTTGATTCTTATTGAACCTTTAAGCACTATGACTTATTCTTGAGATCTTGATCACAGGCACACACTTTGTAGCTTAGATGTTGATTACGGTTTTCATAGGTCAAGATTATTAGCGATGTGACGATGACGGACAGATATGCGGAGGCGCACTGAAAGGGTTAATTGTTCACTGAAATCCTAAAAACAGAACATATACAGAAAGAAAGAAATAATTCATAAATTGATCAATTTAACACTTATACTTACCAAAAACTGTCAGTATTATAACATAAATAACATACAAAACAATACAATTCAACCAAATTGGAACAGAATTTGGCAGAATAAATGTAATGTACATCATATGTTTTAATGGCAGATACGTACACGCAACCTGGGTAATAGAAATATAAACAAAATATTTTGTTGTTGGGTAGAAAACAAGCGGAAGTTGTATGACGCCCGAGGATCCAGTCACCACAGTCACAGATATCAGAGCAAGAACGGAGTCAATGGCCATCGACACTATAGCTTCAAAGGGTTTTTTGGAGATACGCCTTTTCATCGATTCTTTGGTAGTTTCTCCTTTCATATAGGATTGGTTTTGTGATAATTGTACATCAATATATAATTGGCTTATGAATATTATCATAGGAACTTACTAATGTCTCATTGTTTACCTCTCTTTTGAAGATTATAAAATCGTGCTATTTCTAGAAAAAAATGCTCAAAACTGGTATGCATCTTATTTACTTTAGCATACTACTAATAAAAATAATGATTGAAAAAATCCTTAGATGGCAGAGATGGGCGAATGCCCATAATTAACTATTATCGGCCTTTATTTTTGTAATCGTAAAAAGGAGGTACTGTCACTGCTTTTTCTAAGTACTCAAATTTCGCCTCATATTTTTTATAACTCGTTCAGATATAAATTGAGCATATCATTAGTAGATAGTATCTATTGAGCAAGTGGAAAGCTTATTTTTCTATAATTGAGAATGTAATTAGCACTTACTCGTTTCACGGGTACAATCGACCCTTGAAAATTGTATTTAGTGGGTATGTGATAATATTCATAACACTATGTATATACAAATGATATAAATAATAACAAGTAATCGTTATTTTGCAAATGCTTAAACCATTATTAACCTGCAGCGTGATGTGTGAGTTTTTTGATGATCTTTTTTATTGACCTAATTGTAACTGTCCCATATGAGCACGCTCACCGCATGTTAGTTTGCTTACGGATTATATCAGTAAACAAACTTCATAAAAAGGTCATTATTCGTGTGTTTGTTCCAAGTCACTTTCGTGAAGTAATTTTATTATATTAAACAATGGGCTATACCATAAAACGTGTGTTGGTTGAGACGCTCGGATAATGACATACAGGACCATCTACATACACGTAAAAGTAAAAATCGATGTGTCGTTAGGTAATCGACTGTGACTAGAGGAATATGAATATTTACTACTCTATCCAACTTGCTTATTCGAGTGCTGGTACCAGGTCAGCGAGGGTTGCCAGGCCTGATTTTTTTGTTACATTTTAATATAGATAAGCAGCATATTTTTCGAGTGTCATCCTGCATTTATTTATGTAGAATTTAATTTTATATATTTTTGTATGGAGTCCTATATGCCTGTAGAAAGGATTCATATGACTAAGTGAAATCTAAGTTATTAATTATTATTTCCACTTTTATTGAATTAGAAAAGATTCGATAAAAAAAAACAAAAATGATTGAGGATGTCAAGACGGTTTCTAATTTTAATTGCTAAACTTGTCTTGAGGAATAATACCTTTTTAACTAATGGGTCGTTGCTGTCGTTCGCCACCATCAGTTAGCTTACCTATTGAGATCACTACTGTCACTAGCCTTGGCCAACCGCATTAGCATAGAAGGTAACTTTATAGATCCATTAACTAACTAAGCTAAGTGCGATAACACAGTACCTACAGTTGACCAACGTCGATAATAGTTGTGGATATCTCACTCGTTACAACATTTACATTTTACTACTCCCTAAATCGAATCGAGATACTGTCCCTAAGTTTGACATATCTTTTACTGATTATACATACCATCGTAGGTACCTTCTTGTTCATAACATGCCTAAACAAACAATGCTTTTAGGCCGTAATACATGTCCATTAATCTAAATATAAAGAAAATTTGTTTGAATGGGAACTTAATAAAACGCTTAATGCTTTTTAACTTATTACGCTAACAGGTTTCTTTTAGTGTGAAAATGTGGCGTATAAAAACAAGTTCTTTGATAGCATTTATTTTAAAAAGGAAAGTTGGGTAGCTAACTGGAGCGACATTAACTAAGTAGTTCTCTAAAGCTGCGAAATGACTTTTCTACTAGTAAAAATACTGTTGTAAACATGTTAAACTCGTTTTACAGAAAGGAAAAGGCGAGTGTACGATCAGTATGGCAAGGAGGGCCTGAACAACTCGAGAGGCCGGCGCTCGGCCGCCGACGACGAGTACGACTTCGGCTACTCCGCTGGCTTCCCGTTCACATTCCGTGACCCCGAGGATGTCTTTAGAGAGTTCTTTGGTGGTTCCCCTTTTGGCGATCTTTTTGCTGGTATGTATTTATTGGTTCCTAAACATAATAATAAGTATACATGATGTGATTTAAATTTATGTACGGTGAACTTTGTTTAGTGTTATAAATTGTATAAATCACGTTGCGTTAGTCAACGTTGAAAAATGGTACTGTGAGATTAGGAAATCCGTTTATGTAACTAAAAGAAGTGCTTCTGTTGTGTTTCTTTAATGTTAGTATACTTTATTTATAGTTACTACTTTGCGACTTTACACGCATGTATATGTATATGTGGCCGAGCTGCTATTAAAAAGCTCAAAAATGATCTGACCCTCACGACACGCCATAACTTAGATATTTTTTAGTGGGTAACGACGTAGATATAGGTATCTATTTGTGATATACTGTACGTATATAATGAGTGATTGCCAAAGTGTCCTATTTGCGGCATAACCAGGTGCTTACGTAATGATCCGTCATTTCCTGGCACGTCCCCAATTTGCATGGGAAAATATTCCCGGGCATACTACGTCATAGCACATTTGTAAACAAAATGTAAAATCTGAAGAAAACCTGAAAAGTTCGTCTTACGGCGGCCATCCCTACTACCATCAAAAAATGTACGGATATTACCCCTTTCTCTATCCCACCAAATATTGATTAGAGGCCCTGGGATTTAACTCTCTGGAAGTGAGACGTGGTTTTACGCTTCTAACTACAGCTTGTAGAATTCTACGCGGTGACTCAGACTGCATCGAGTTAACGGAGCTTATAGTACGCTTGTTCGTCCCTCCATTGACGAGGTTTGAGCTCCGACCTCGTGATCGCTGTCTCCTTGCGGTTCCTGAGTCTCGAACTGTGTCACGCAGGAACTCGCCTTTAGTTCGTGCCTTACATAGCTTGAATGCACTTCTCGCATCAGCTCCTGAGTGTGATGTGTTTGCGAGTCGATGTGTATGTAAATTGTGTGTTTAATAATTGTCTATATTTCCTCTGTTGTCTTCCTTGACCAATTCCACAGTGCTTTAGTATTAACTGTCATGCTGTGTTATTAATTTGTTGAATAAAATAAATAAATCATAAAATTTAGCTTTTGTACAAAAAAATCCATAATTTAATGTGCTGTTTGCATTATACCATCTGTTATACCATACGTTATTGTCGCGCACACGGTTAAAATATAATACTGTAAAATATTAGAAAGCTTTATGGGATAAATTGATGACCGGTCCGGTGAATACATATACATACACTGCTTATGAACCCGGTCCTGGGTTCGAAAACCAGTCAGGGTATTTATTTGTGTGATGAGCTCAGATATTTGTTCCTGAGTCATTGGTGTTTTCTATGTATTTTAATATTTATATGCATCTGTACCTACACAAGAACCCTTACTGAGCTTACCGTAGGACTAGGTCGACTTGTATAAGATTGTCGACGAAATATTTGTATATTATTATTTATCATTTACGATGGTTAGTTAAATCTGCAGTGTTTGTTTACAGAGATAAACGGGCACGGGCACAGGCACGGGCGGCGCGGGCACGGCGCGCACGGCGGCCACCACGCCGGCACGTCGCTCACGTCGTCTTTGTTCAATCCGTTCGGATTCGGCATGGGGCTGGACGACATATTCGCGCGCGCGTCCAACGGCAACTCCTTCACCTCCTTCTCCACCTTCAACAGCTCGCTGGCGGGCCAGGGCAGCGGCAACATGCGCAGCACTACCACCACCACGAGGGTTATAAATGGAAAGAAGATTACTACTAAAAAGTGAGTTTGTTTTGCCAGACTAACTGGAGGAAATATATGCCTCAAAACTGGGGATGTTACGGAGGTGGTTTTAACGGAACCGTGTCTCGAATCGCAGTTTTGAATTTCGTTTTAAGGGAACCGAAACCGAAACCAGAGATGATAACAAATTTATTGAATCGATAAATAATCATCGCAGAAGATGATGGTGATTCTGTACTCTTAGGAGTTCTAGGTATCGCTGCCGCTGGGTTTCGAGCTCCGGCATAATCTCCGCTTGATCAATCGGAACTGAAAGTGTGAAATCAACAGAAAAAAAAAGGTTTAATGACATTTATTCCCATAAAAGATTACATCACTGACATGAGAACATATTTAGATCCATATTCGTCGTCGCAACATTACAAAAATAAAATACATATCTATCAGGTCTTACTGAATTGTATACTTAACTACCCTTTGAACTCGTATTGCAGTGTTAGCTTTATCTGCAATTGACAATGATGTTTAGCAAGTAGCTGTTCAAACTAGTTAAACGTTGAAGATGTTTATATGTGAGTTGTTATAGTTTCACGTATAAAAATGCCAGCTGCATTCAGTAGGAGTAGCATGTAGATATGTAGTGGTTTTATACTCACAAGAAATCAAATATTTTTTATGAAATATTTTGATTTGCTTTGATTTTTAAGTAGAATACAGGTGAAATATATTTAAAAAAAGCAGACATCGGTCGCGATAGCTGGAGATCCGAGTTCAAATCCCGCCTCGAACGCCGGAGGTCCTCGTCTCTTTTTGTTAAGTATATATCATCTGTTTCAATTTCTCATTAATTTTGTTTCAACGTAAAGTTTTTTTGTAGGTGTTAAGTAGTAGTAGTAACTTGAACAGCATTTTTATTGTTTTATTCTGTACAATTTAATTTAATTTGTAATTCAGCTAATCTTGCTTTTGCGGCATCGTCCCAATAGGGTAGGTGGTATTGGATGGCCCTATTTCTAGAAAAGCCTTAAAATACAAGTGGGTATCTATGGTATCAAGAATGGGGTGGTAAGAGTATTCCACAAGTGAATAGTTGACAAATACAAGTATTATACTATAAAATAGTTAGTTCGTCTCTGGAAAACTATATTTGAGATTTGTTAATAAATAATAAAAAGTCTATAGACTGCTAATATGTTTATTCCGTACAAAGCGATTAACATATCAACATCTCAAGCGAAGCGTTAAAAGATGTATATGAACTCCATTCAAAACAGTAATGCGACTATGTATTTAATTATTTTTTTTAGTTATGAAATAGGCAACTATCTCATTGCTAAGAAATAATAATTATTAGGAATAAACATAAAATTACCAATTATATTTTGAGTGCAAGGTTTATTTTTCTGAATTCCAAATACTGAACACAGTACACACACTTACAGTACAGTACAGTTTGTAAATATTAGTAGAATTACTGAAGTGAACAAACAGCTTTAATTTTACTTAACCCTATAACTGTCCATGCATTACATGTAATGCACCGTCAAACTAGTTCTGCCAAGTTCACGTGACGACAGAAATGGATGACTCTATACATTAGTGCATCGCCTGTAATGCACGAACGTTGTATCGATTCATGACAGTGCTGCAAGCGAAGGGACAGTTAGTGTTAATATTTTTGAGAATTGCTTTTAATTCCTACTTGTATTAACAGTTGAACACTTATAGGTTCCGATAAATCAGCGAAGCTATTTTATTTAAGAGTTGTTATATCATTCATAGTCTCTCAAACGGCGGCCTACATTAATTTAATAAATTAATGTGAGAGTATAATTATAATGGCCATTGTGTTTCCTTTATGTATTGTAAGGAAACCTATTTTCTAAGTTAAAAAAACGACTTTTAGTAAACATCCCATTGCGAAAAAATTTAATAAAATTATACAAATTTAGTTAACAATGTAGACTTGTTAACTTGTAACTTTTGACTAGCCAGGGGCCCATTGCATAACAATTTACAACTAATATTATTAGCGGAACTCTTATTCTCATAAATGGGATTGGAAAGGGATTCTGCTTACATTACAAATTGTTATGTTATGCAATACGCCCCATGTGTGGTTTGACAAGAAAATAGTAAATAGCAACTTTTTGTTTTTGGGTATACACTTAACCTTTTCGACGCCATTAACTTGATATGAAGTCTGAACATTTCGTGCCCCACACGCAACGACTTCATGTCAAGTCGAGGCCTTGGACTTACGTACTGAGAGGTTAGGTTTATTTTCGCTTGCTTGCAGACCCCTTTGGCGTGTGACGCACGTCAGAGATTTTTTGACGTGGCTGCGAAAAGGTTAATAGTGTAATTAAAATACCGTTTCGGTATATCTGAACCGAAACCGAAGCTCCGTAACATGCCTAGTCCAACGTGTATAGTAGGAGACCTTGTATAAGAACCCATACCATAAAAATGAATTTTTGACAAAAAAATATTTAATGTCACGTGTGTTTTAATAATATTAGTGTATTGTTTTTGCAGGGTATCAGAGAACGGTCGGGAGACGGTGATGTCCTATGAAAACGGGATCCTGAAATCAAAGACTGTCAATGGCGTACCTCAATCTCTAACCTACAGTTAAACATTATTTTAGCTCATTGTAACCAAACTTGATCCAAATGACAACTATACTCAATATGATAAGCGGATGTTCCATCTTATAAATTCTGCTTTCAAATATAGTCTTTTTTGGACAAATTGTAAATTTGCTGTGGTAAAACCTAAAATTTACTTATTACTAGTTGTGATAGTTAATTGTTGGACATATTGCATAAAACTTGTAACTTACTAAATACTGTTGGACTTAACAACTCCATCTAAAATGTAAACCACTACTAGCATTAAAGTTACAGTTACTTATGCAATGTAACATGATTATATTATAAGTATTGGTTAGTTACTATGTGAATTTGCTTAATATTCTTTCGCTCAGAGCCCTGACCTGACAACTAATTTCGCAAAGGGCAGTATTAAGTTAGATTTACAATTATTTGTTTAAAGATTTACACTTAAACATTTGAATATTTCGAGAACTGAGGCATCATCATATTCACTCATGTCACGTTTGTGTTTTGTGAAACGACGCACGCGCGCTTTTGCTGATCTCGACGTGTTTTAAACTAAGTATGTATACTTATAGGGGTGTCTCTGCCAACATAGAACACCTTAACTGCTGCCAACTCTTTATTTTATATAGTCATGTAGTTAGTATTTAATCATTTTTGCATCTTTTAGGCACTATCGTAAAACGCATGATTGTAACTAAGTAACTACTTTTTTTAAATAATCGAAATATGCGCAATGATTTAGAAAGTTTGTCTCCTATGACTGATGTCGACTCGTAAAAACTTAAGCTTTAAGAGGAAAAACTGTCGAGTCTCTCGGGTATGTTACGCTACCTTCCGAACGACTCATCTGACCTAACTGACTTTAGCTTTAATTCCTAGTAAAGTCCCGTAATCGTAGTAAACACGAAACTATTAATCGATATCTACATTTCTGCAATTAACGGGCAACCACCAAAACGATTGAAGGCACTTTAAGAACTCACCGAAGCGCGGCCTCATTTTGAAATTTATCATTCCTGGTTTTTCTTTGTAGCACTTGATACTATTAATATATGTATGTAGTTATGTCGAAGCCAAAAAAATCGATTTTAAGTACTTATTGTTAAAGTTTCTCACGGCGCCCTTATGCCTCCCTGAACTTAGATGCTCCAGAAGGGCTTGTAATTTTACCACGCAAATGTAAAATCTTTACTAGTCAGATCATTCAAAAATTGCATTAATTACTTTTATTAGTTTTATTTCATTATTTTACCACACCGCCGTAGTAAATTAGCATTTGACATCATATGAGACGATCAGCAAGAGCCCTTCATATTAATATGACACACACACGTTTACATACGTAAATCACAACAAATCATCAAAATCTAAGATAACGTACTTAATAACCGTGCTTATAATTTCTGGATTATAAATTACTTTATTAGTAAAACACCTTACGATGATTGTAAGGGTAGCCTCTATAAATATAATCAGCGCTTTGCATTGGAAGTCAGCCTCCTCTCTAGTAGTGCCATTGTATAATCTTTTCGAAATCGAGATTCAGGAACTAGGATAATTGTAAATATTTTAAGTCTCATTAGTAACGAAGACTTAGAAATGATCTCGTTTTTCATAAATTTGTCAACAACTATTTGAGCACTGCGAGGGATATGGATAAATAAAAATACTTTAATACTAGTTGTTTTTTTTTTATTTCGCTCTGATATAGACGGATTAAAGCTGTAGTGACAACAATTATTATCTCAAACATCAAATTTGGTATAGATTACCGGTATCATGTTCATACAAATTAAGCGGCATTCAATTTTGGTATCTCAGTTGTTATAGCGCATTTTTTCCAACTGATCTGACAATGTATTCTCCTTACCTGAATACCATTAAGGAAGATAAAAAACAATACAAATTAACGGCAATATGTGGATTTTCCTAATACCGGTAAAAATTAGGGCTCCTGGTATCCGTGGTGTACGCCGACCCGTAGCTACGTGTTCTTAACACCGCCGGTACCAAGATCACGAATTTCACGAACACGGCCAGGTACGTGTCACGTACCAGCGTTCGCATCCGGATTCACGTGACACGCCGTGACACGCCATGATACGTAGTCCGTACCTGCGTCCGTGTGTGGAGCTTCGGGCTCGATTCCGTTGGATACCTACTTATCGCACGTTTCGTAATTTCGCCACGCCCGGGAGAAAAATAAATAAGGACTAAGTTTTATTGAATTGAGTAACTACTTAGTATATATTACGGGCGGACCGAACCGGCGTGTTCTTAAGATACGTGAAGGCGTGATCACGGATTCACGTACCCTAATTTCACGTAACTGAATGTCACGTGCGGAACGAACCAGAAAACCGTTTCCGTGATTCACGAAACCGGGCGCACGACTACGGGTTCACGAATCGCGGACACCCCCGTGAGCCCTAGTAAAAATGCCTGTATCAAATAATATATAGCAGTGAAATCGGCCAAATTATCGTAACACATCCTTACTGCCTACCTACACATAAATATCTGTACAGATTTATTTGGCTATTTTGGGTTGCTTATAACTTTACTAAACAACTGAATACTAGACCGGCCGTTTGTCTAAGTTAAGTGACATGTGTCTCCATTTTTTAGTTACATAATAGTAACTGCCAAAAAACTACTGAAATACGTATCTAATAATTTTGTAAGTAATCAAATTAAACAAATGAAATTAAATAGAATCCTTTTAATAACAGGAAATAATTGTTATATTACACAGCGAATAAAATATATTATATTTTTAAATATATTTTTACGTAAAATGATTTACGAAATAAAACATTGGGAATATTTACGTGATGAAAATCACTTTCACACAGACATATACCATTTAACTAGACAGGCGTGCTAATAATAATAATACCACGATCGAAAGAAAAATGGTCTTGTGTAGTTTTGCATAGCCAGAGATATGGCAGAGACAGCGCTATTTTCATCCGTCCTTGTCATAGTCTCACATATTTTCGTTCTCCTTCAAACTGAACCCTTCTGAGCTGTCAAAGTTGGAGATATACAAACAAATACAATTGGAGTTTTCTTGTGTTTTCAACCGAAGTTACGGTAATTAATTCAGAACACGCTAATATTGTTGGTATAAAGAGTGGCCTGCAAAGCAAAACTACAGTGAATTGTTACATTTTGGGCTTCAAAAGCCAGAATATCTTTGTCCCTTAGGCAGCAAACCAGTACCTTACTGGCGCTCGCGGATGCGTGCTAGTAAGTACCTAAAGATGACAATATTAGACCTTTGTATTACATAAGTCATGTGTAATGCTTTGTTTACTTGCTGATTAGTTACTCAGTCCAGCTTTAAGGGCCTGGGCAGCATCTTAAGTTATATATTTTATACGGCATATGATTTGTTACTTCTAAGTTGATAATAATAAATATTTTAGGACAATCTTACACAAATCGATCTAGAAGAGCTTATATATTATAATATAACCGACAATTATAGACACATAATAACTTCATATTGATTCTTATTATATTTTTCCTTATAACAATATAATGGGAGTCCTTAGAAAAAAAATGCCCCCAAATGACGTGACGTGATAAACGATAAATTATGTCAGTTTTGTCAACTTTGTATGGAAATTAACTTTATGCATAGTTTTACATTGTATTACTGCTTAAAGGTTTATGAAATGAGCACCAAATCTAAGAATTTACAGAAATTTAATGCTTAATTATCGTCACAAAACTGACACAGTTATCTGTTCAACGCTACAACACGCTAATTGTGGTAAATTTTATTTGAAAACTGCCTAGTACAAACTAATAAGTATCTATGAAATTTGTATTTCACTATGCTTGTTATTTTGTGTTATCTAACACCAATAAAGGTGACAATGTATTTAAGATAGACCATAAACTAGAAAATCAGATGTCGATGTGAACAGATTCTCTATACAAGTTGTAACAAAAAGGGTTGTAGGTTTAAAAAAAATCTACTACTTTTTCCTAATCTGAACACGATATCGAATATGCCCTTTAACGGATCCCCACTATTTTTGTTACACCTTGTATATCTATTAGCGAAAACATCTCGACTTGTGTACCTATAGGTGTGAAGTTGCTTCCGAGAAATAAAACGTGTAACCAAGCAAATAAGTTCATGGTGAGGTGCATGGCCTGCATTATATTAAGTAGGTTTTGGTTGTACTTTAACCAGCCCAGCTGTCTACCAGTAAACCAAAAATAACACCAAACTGTGTGATCATTTCTACAGAAATCTGGACAGAGTAATAAGAGCGGTTCAAACGCCCGAATAATCACCCATTAACTATACAATATCTACAGTAATTATTGTAACACTAAAGCATTTCTTGGAATACGCCTTCACATTACTTTAAAACATTTTTATTCGTAACATTCATATAACTATGATAAATATTTATGGGTAACCACAAAGGTTAATTTACAGGGTTGGGCAGATTAAGTGTCCTACTTTAAAATTTTCATAAAATGACAACAACTCCATAGATTTCAAATATTTTTTAGTAAATATATAAAACAGTAACTGTAAATTACTAAAATAATTCATTAGTTCAAATTTCTCTCCATTGGCTTTAATTACTTTTCGCATTCTCCCATAGAAGGAGTTACACGCGGCACGCACTACCTCATCTGGAATATCGTTCCATATCTTCACTAACCGATGCTTGAATGAATTTAAATTCATGTCGTGTGTTCTCCCTATATAACTTAGCATAAATCCCCATATTGAAAAATCCAACGGATTCAAGTCTGGTGACGAAGAAGGCCATTCTTGCCAAGGTATAAAGTCCGTCAAATTAATTCGACACCAGTCTTGAGTGCGTTTGGCTTTGTGAGATGGGGCACTGTCTTGCTGAAAACAAAAGTAATCACTCCCATATAACTTTCGGGCATTTTCTAATAAATGACCCTGCAATACGTTCTGAATATAGTAATCTTGGTTGATTTTGACTCCTCGATCGATGAACAGCAGTGGTAATTTGCCTCCAGGCGATATTGCACCCCAAACCATGACAGCCGACGCACTTTGAAATCGTGGTGATTGTGGCTATCTTGCAATAGAAACGTTTTTTCATCCGAAAAAATAATGTCATCACCCTCGTGCCATGCTAGTAGCTCCTTGCATTTTGTGACTCTAGCTTTTTTCTGGGTGTCCGTTAATCCGTATTTTTTTTGTTTTTTGTAGGCTTATAATCTAAGATCATGTCGCAATATACGACTCATGGATCGTCGGGATATTTACATATCTTTCGCGAGTTTACCTGCACTCTGAGCCGGATTTCGCCTAATACGCTCACGAACATTTTTGACCACTTTTTTGATACGGACAGATGGTTTGCGTCCAGGTTAGGGCCTGATTCGGGAAGACCCTGTTTTCCTGAATCGCTTGATGGTGCGCGATATGAACCTTGCATTGAAATTTAAATGTTTCAGCTTTCTTAATATCTCGCAAGGGCGAAAATGTTTCACGAACAAATCGACAACGAGCTCACGTTTCGCGTCCATTGTTGAAAACAATAGAAAATAAAAAAAAGTCCAGTTGAAGTCTAGCGATCATAAAGCCGAATATATTGCCTTTTTAAAAACATATATATACGGTAAAAAAAGTAGGATTACTTAAGAAAAAATATACGATATAAGGCTAGGACACTTAATCTGCCCAACCCTGTATAATAAAATTTTCAAAATAAAATACACCTTCGGTGTAATTTTTAAATGGCGGTACATGTTACTACTCGTTCGGATCTATATGAAACTGGACAGAGTACAGACACTATAGTAAATGTCTCTAATGAATTCCGAGTCAATTGCCCATGTCAATTGGACCGCAAAGCAAATAGGTACGTACTCTCGTTGCAGACCCGAAAAGAACGTGGACCCTGGCTTCCGAACATACAATAGCATTTGTCAAAGAACATCATCCTCAGCGACACCTTCGATATACATTCAGTTTTCAGTCTCATAATTGTCTCGCTCACTCCTACATGGTGGTGGTGCCAAATCCTGTGGCAATCAATGGGCGTTCTATCATGCCAGCGTGTCCTGACCGGCCCGGATTAGTTCAGAAGCTCCGCTCGCTCGCGGTACACGTTCACGACCGGTTCGTCGTCAGGAAATTCTGATCGCTTTTCGTCGTTGGGAACGTACGCGAAACCGTCGAAATGAGTGAACTCGGTAGCAATCACTTCTTCAAGGTGGTACAGACGAGTGGGCCGATCCAACTCCTTTAGGTTCTCTGAAACATAATTTTTATTTTTTATTTTTTTTTTCAATTATAGATATTAGTTAAAGAAAAAGTTTTTTAAATCCATTTTTATTGGCACCGCAGCGGTAGGAAAATTCCTACCTGCCTCGGAAAACAGTGCCATTAGGGCATGTTTTTTTTTATGTTAATGCTTTACTTCAGTGATAAATGGCTTGCAAAGAAAAACATTTTTTAAATGATTAGCTTTTCAAAATTTGGAATAATTCTAACCTTGGGGCACATAACGTTCCGACTGGTCAGCCGCGATGACGTTGTAGAAGGGCTGCATGACGCCGAAGTACAAGCTCTCGGCCGTCATCTGGCTCTGCCACTTGAGCGCGCAGTGCAGGTCCCAGCTGCGCACGATGCACACGTACTCGTATCTGGTGTGGTAGCATGTCATACCCACGGCGTACTTCACGTTATTGTTGCGTTTTCTTATAGAGAACTGGAAAATAAAGGGACAATAAAAATACAGTACCTAATGAGCACATACATAAACCGATCGAGTTCATCGATTTGTAGACTCAGCGTGTAACATTTATACTAGTAACAGACGTTCCGATTTGGCTGGAGCCGACCGTCCGACCACGACCAAAACGGAAAGTGTGTAGGGCGGTCAGTCCAACATAATTATTATTATTACTGGTTGGACGTGGTCGGCTCGCCGGCGCATCCGACAAGCCGACCGTCCAACCAAAACGGAACGTCTGGAAGCTTTGTTCCGACCAAAAGCAGCTCAGTCGCATTTGCAACGCCGCCGACGCAGGACGTCAACATGGAGGATGACGGAGAAGGAATGAATGCGCATACAGAACGCGAGATAATAATCAACATTTTAGAATTATACAAAAGGTTTCCTTGTTTGTGGGACTTGTCCCATTTTTTAGAGGCACTAATGTAGCTGCCACAACTATAGCGGCTATCGCCTGTTTTGAAAGGGTGGCCGGCATGACAGCCGTTCACTATTCAGAGCAAAGACAACTGTAGGGTACAGTTGTGGGGACGGATGGTGAGGGACCATGAGTTGTGACATTGAAGTTTTCGATAACGAGTATCGAGTTTACTATCTGTGCATCTCGCTTGTACCATTTTAGTGCGAACGAGATGCACAGATAGTAAACTCGATACTCGTTATCGAAAACGTCAAAGTCACAACGCATGGTAAGGGTACTGACTGCTGGATAGCCAACCGTCGGAACGTCTGTAGCAATGTTGGAACTTTCCGTCTTGGTCGTGGTCGGACGGTCGGCTCCAGCCAAATCGGAACGTCTGTTACTAGTATTAGAGTTGGTGCTTTAATTCCACGAGTGTAATTTAGTGATGGCAACACCTCGTTTGACATCTTTATTCGTGGTGCTTGAGTAGTTAATTGTGGAGCGAGTCATTTTGTTTTTAAAACCTAACGTCACACGCATTCACGGCGAGCAATGAACGGGTTCTAGGCCTACCGCGCGGGATCATACACTCTTTTCTTATATCGTGAAAAAGTTCTTGGGTATACTTCTTAGCTTTGAGGCTGACGCTTACGGCTACCTCTTTGTGTATTGTAAACTTACAATAGACAACGGCGTACTTGCTAATTACCGCATAATAAATAATTTGTATTGCAATATTGCAATTTCCATAGAGTTGTACTTAAATAACCAAACCCTTTTTTAATGCAGTGAAGCACGTACGGTTTTACCGACCAATAGACATTGAAAAGAGTGAGCCGTAGAGGCCAGTTTCAAAGCTAAGAACTATAGCGAGGCATAATGTTGCACTGCGCAGTTGGCGTGTAGTTTCTGTGCAATTTGCAGAACAATATCACCATATAAAAATGAAGTATTATATCTTCAGGTGCCTGAGATAAAGATCAATCCTTAAATACTAAAAAAAAAAATAACTTACTCGCTTCTTATAACAATCGATGGGTACTTCATTCCTGGAGAGTGCCCTTATTATTTCGATATGAGGAGTGCTCAACTGCAAAATAAAATCATATAAAAGTGATGAAAATTGAATTACACCTATTGTAGGATATTAACATTAAGGAGTATTAGGCTAGAGCCTAAATCCGCAAGTCCATCCAGGATCACGTCTAGAAAAGTCTCGATGCGGCTTTTCTACCACAGAATTCTAAATAGATATTGTATTAAAACTTAGGAGAGAATAACCACCATATAATTGTGCTATTTCTACAACCAGGACGAATTTGAGGACGAATGTTGAAGAAATTGTTATTGGTTGTAGCATTACTTACGTGTTTCAGGTTAAGTGGCGAAGTCATCGCTGACATATGGGTTGGGTCAAGTAAGTATGGTAGAAAATTTTTGTATGAACTGTGTGTACTGCGGTTTGAACCCAGGAAATCCAGTAAATGCAAAGCATTCAGTGTATTCCTAAAATTAAGAAATCATGTTAGTATAATGGTGAATTTTATATTTTTTATTATTATTTATTACCTATTGCGTACAGCCGCGCTGCCCGGGTGGTGTTCATGGTACGCTTCCCCTTTTAACCATTATTTTACCAAAAAATTTTTTTACGGAATTCTACATCCTGGGACTTGTGGGCGGGGACGGCCCACCCGGACTCCCCCCTAACTCACGCCCCTCTGACACTTGACGCCACGATGACTCGGGATCAGTCGTCTGGGCGTTCACCAATGATACCACAGGGATTACCTTCAGGTCATATTAGTTGCCAGTGATTTGGTACTTGTAATGTTATGCCGTTTAAATAAAATAAAAATATTATAATCATAATATTTTTGTGACAAAGCTATAAAGTGCGTTTGCTAAAAACTTACCAGTTTCGTATAGCTGTCATGCTCATGTGGAAAGACGAGCAGATGTACTGCAGTAAGGAATCCGGGCAGTATTTGTAGTTGGTCGTCGGACCGTTCTGTGAGAACGGGCAGCGGCGGCGGCGGTTCAACTCCCCGCTGGAAGGTTCTACTGTAAACACCTGTAAGCACGTGTATGTATTAGCCTACTTACTACATACCTACTTCTTAGATTAAAAATCCTAATTAATGTACGTCAGGAATCGAGTCAGGGATTGAGCTTAGCCTTTATTTTCTTACTACATTATCTAGAGTTCGTAGTAGCCTAATGTTAGCTGTTAATTATGCCATTTACCTGATATACGCAACAGAAAACAGAAGTATTTTTCTGCAATAGTTATGAAAGTCAAATAGGTCTTGCAATTCACGAAGGTGAGTGGATTAATAGAATGTAGACTTCAGCTGTCATACCTAAATAGGTATTTTTAATGATTTAATACCTGTCCTACGATTCACTAATCACACACAATGATACCTCAGTCATTTCTAGAAAAAGTTCTTATAAAAAAGTCAATTGGCGAAACATAATTTTATTAGGCTTTGTTTGCCAAGTGAAAATTTGCGAAATGATTTTTGGTCAAACGGCAGGACACCCTGCCCTACATTTTTGATTTCTTATAATTTCTCTATTTGTTTTTGGAAATCAAATATGGCATAAATACGTATAGTTTCTCACGCTATGCCATTGCTTTTAGGTGAAAAAGTGTATAGATACATATTTATGCCCTCAATTATCTGACTTTAAGTAGGGACCTATGTACCTACCTATAGTCAGATAGTTAATGCTTTCCTGGTGCTTGGCGGCCGTCAGCGGCGGTAGACGATTTTTCCTAGAAGTTCTGAGGCCAGCCTGTTACATAGGATCTATTGAATCGATTTTAGCTTTAAGTATCTGATAATCCTACCTGGGGGTTTTTAGGATCGGAGTTATCGCGCCATTCCAAGAAGAGATGGTTGGGAAACGCAATTAACTCGCAACTTACGCCGCATCTCTTGGCCACTGCCTGGTAAATTGCAGTAACTACAAGCACGTTGCCGCATTTATTGTCAAGGACCTAAAACATGAAAAATAAATGTTTCACTGCGAGATGTATACTTACAAAAAGCATTTAGCATAAGATGTTAATGAGCCTCCCATCTTTCGTCGGTTCACTTGTCCCAACATGAGACATACGTAAAGTACGCAATTACGTTACTGCAGAAGGCTAGATTACAACACAGTAACGATTGAAGTACTTGTGTACCAACTACAGTTAGCTGCCAGCATGATAACTGTGATAAGAAACAAAACATATTTATGTTTAAAGCGGACCTTAACAATATCCAATGTGTCCAGATTAGCGGCAGTTGTAATGGCCATGTGCCTGTCGTGGTACACCACTTGCGTTACTGCTGACAAAATATCTCTCTCTGTTATTTTCTGCTTGTCTTCATCATCTTCAACTGCAGCTTTTCTAACTTCATCTTCCCGCAAAATAATTTTAACTTTGTCAACTAAATCTGCTATCTGTAATGTTAATAATATCATGATAAAAAACGGAACAGAACTGATCCCAGCTTTTAAAACAATTACAAATTCATAATATGTACATTTAATATAATATTATTACCCTTATTTCAATATCTTCATCAGGGTGTATGTGGAGAGTATCAACCCACTGTATGAAGAAGTTACAAACAGCCTCGGGTGAAAGTTCATTGTTGACATGTGCCCTCACCCATTTCAGAGACAAAAATGTGTGAATTAAATGCCTTAGAACCATTTTTGCATAGTGCATTTCTGTCAAAGTGAAAGGCCTGTATGGAAAAAAAGGTTTTTACTAATTACTAATCTAAATGTATCTAAAATATCTGTACTGTATATAATATAAAAATGGCACATTCAAATTCAAGCACAACTTTATTGGGGCCAACATTTATAAGTGTGTCTGACCTTTTAGTTCCATGAAGTGCTTACAGATTACTTACTTTTTCACTGTCTTGCAATTATTATTGATCATAATATTGCCTCTCCTGATTACATCTTGTAAAATGTATATAGCAAAATTAAAGCTGAATCTGTTGACCAGGGCTGCCTTAAAAAAGGGTCTTACATCCTGTATGTTTATCTCATTATCATGCCTACAAAAATAACAAATAGGTATGAGAATACATGTACAATATTATTATATTATTAGTCTTAGTCATTACTTATTTATTAATTATAGTATTAGTCTTTACTTCTGCCTGCCTATTATGGGATTGAACTGCCTATGGGACTGCCTATTGGGAAGCGTGGCTATTATGGGATTTTATGGCTTCTCCATATAGGAGAGGCCCTGTGGCCAGCAGTGGATGTTAGCGGTTGTTAAGAGGAATCACTAGTTCCGGCTCAATATAAAAATATGACTTGTTTAAAAACAAAACTGTTTTAGTAAGCAGGGCACAAGGGGCTTGCATGTACTAAATAAAACATTTAAGTAAGACAACTAAACAACTTCTATAAATATAAATACACTAGCTGAAATCTCAGTCAACATTACATTGAGATGAACTTTCATTCAAAAATATATAATAGGTAATATAAAATTATTTCTATATTCATATGCCATTAAATCCACTTATGAACTTCAACAAAAGCTATATCTAGGTCTAATAAGAAAATGATAATTATAAATCATTACAGTATTCTGGGATTACCCAGCATAGTACAATCTATTCAATCTAGATCAATTAATGTAGAAGGAGCCAAGTACAAATACAAGTAAAAATTGAACTGGAAGTTCCAAACTCCTCCATACCTTTCCTACATGGTAGATATATAGAAAAAACTTTATTACACTACAAGATAAAGAAAAGTAAAGGAAAGGTTAAAATAAAAAGGGTCTTGCAATTACTACAATTACAAGACAGTTCAGTGTTAATGATGTTCACATATTTATATATTCATTTTATTTGTAAACATACTTACCCATAAAATTGTGGTGACATAGCAATTAGCTCCAAATAAACTTGCTTCTTCACTGTGTGATACCATTTCAGTTCAATCAACCAATCTCCATCACTATATTCTTCAATGATCTTAAATAATGGTTCTGGTAATCTGAAAATGAATTATTTATATGTTTTGTTTTAAAATCTCGTATACATATACAATTTAAAGGAACTTGAAATAAATTACTTATATTAGAACTTACTTTCGTTTAGTCATATCTTTCCATAGGTATTGATTACTCCTCACGAAATCATTAAATCGCTTGCAAGTGGCACCGAATCGCAGAATATCGCGAATATCATTTTTATATAGTATTAATGTTATAATTTCGTTCGGTAGACGTTTTATTACACAGGTTTCTCCCTCCATCTTTCTCCGCCTATCCTATGATGTTTGATGGTCAACAATATTTATTAGAAATTAATTCAAACAGATTAAATGTTTTGTTTAATCAACTACTTATTAAGTTGTTTACAAAAAATTGTTATCAATTTTTATCAGCTAGACAGCTAATAGATTGACCAAGCCCTATTTAACAGAATTCACTTTTCTTCTGCTCTTGGTTTGCTTGGCTTGAAAATGACAAGTTGACAATTTGACATAACACCTGACACTGACGCTGACGGCTTTGAGCCGTGGTCCGAATGTAATAATATTTTAAAATAACTGCATTCATTCGCCTGTCACGATATTTAAGTCACTTATGTCAAACGCAGGTAATTTAAAATTTGTCAAATTCATAATCTATATATATAAACGTGAATGTCCTGACTGATTGATCAACGCACAGCCCAAACCGCTTAACCAAAGCCAAAGCACCCACTAAGAAGGGATTTGTGGAAATTCCACCAAAGGGATTTTTGGATAATTTGTGTAAACACTTCTTAGTCAAGAACAAGAAAAGACTTTAAACGTTGTGTTTAAACTCCTTATTTAATGAAAAGAAAAGTGATTTCAGCGTTTTTTGAAATTCATCCCCCAAAGGTTCAAAAAGGGGATTACATAGACGTGAAAGTTCTGACTGACTGATCAACTCCCAGCCAAAACCGCTTAACCTAGAAAGCTGTTTTTTCACAATAGGTAGTTTATATACCGTAAGGATCTATTAAGAATGGATTTTTGTAAATTTCACCATTAAGGGGGTCAAAAGGGGGTGGAAAGTTTGTATTGAGATTTTGTAAAATGTACAGCGAGAGACTTGAAATTCTGTGTAAACACTCCTTATTAGAATATACAAGAAAAGTAATTTCAGCATTTTTTGTAATTCATCCCTTAAGGGGTCACAAAGGGGGTGAAAAGTTTGTATTGAGATGGAGTCAAAATGTCAAGTGAGAGACTAATTGTTTGAACTCCTTATTTAATGAAAAGAAAAGTAATTACAGCGTTTTTTGAAATTCATGCCCTAAAGGTTCAAAACCGGGATTTATAAACGTGAAAGTCCTGACGGACCGACTGTTTAACGCACAGCCAAATCCGATTAACCTAGATTGCTGAGTTCTTCACAATAGTTAGTTTATATACCGCAAGGACCCACTAAGAAGGGATTTTTGGAAATTCCACCATTAAGGGGGCAAAGAGGGGGTTTTAAGTTTGTATGGGGATTGTGTAAAATTTAAATCGAGAGATTTGATATTTTGTATAAATTCTCCTTATTCAAATACAAGACAAGTAATTTCATTGAAATTCATCCTTTAAGGGGTCAAAAGGGGGTTAAAGTTTGTAGGTTTGTAGGTAGGTTAAAGTTTGTATGGAGATGGAGTAAAATGTCAACTGAGAGACTTTAAACGTTGTTTTTCAGCTCCTTATTTAATTAAAAGAAAAGTGACTTCAGCGTTTTTTGAAATTCATCCCCTAAAGGTTCAAAAACCGCTTAACATATAGATACTTGACTTTTTCACAATAGGTAGTTTACGTACCGTTGTATGTACCTTCTTAGTGGATGGATCCACTAAGAAGGAATTATTAGCAATTTTACATTTAAGGGGGTAAAAAGGGGTTTGAAAGTCTGTATGGAGATTGTGTAAAATTTAAAGCGAGATACTTGAAATTTGGTGCAAACACTCCTTAATTGAATACAAGAAAAGTTATTTCAGCGTTTATTGAAATTCACCCCCTAAAGGGACAAAAAGGGGCTCAATAGTTTGAATGGAGATGGAGACAAATGTCAACTGAGAGACTTTAAGCGTTGTGTTTTAACTCCTTATTTAATGAAAAAAAAAACTGACTTCAGAGTTTTTTGAAATTCATCCCCTAAAAGTACATAAAGGGGGTTGAAAGTGAATCAAATTTTAACATAGAGTTATATCTATTTTTTTCCCCTTTTTATTAAAATACCCTAAAAACCATTTCAACAATTTATGAAATTCATCACCTTAGATGTTAGTGTGGTAGGGTTGAAAGTTTGTATTGACGAAAATTTAAAGCGAGAGATTTGACACTTACAATAATGCAAATGGTAGAGTTTTTTTATATCGTTGAATTAAATGCGTCAAAAAAGGTTTAAGTTTGTACGCAATGTGTAAAACCAGTTAGTTATTCTTCTGCGCGTGCTAGTCTATTACATGAGGGATGACACCCTCGGGGAGAGGGTGGGTCCGACCTATCAGTCGACCTACTTCTTGACTCGGACGTTAAACCCGGCCGAGTGAAGGGCTAATGTTGAAATCTAAATCCCGCATTCCAATTAGTCAAAATATGGAAAAAAAAATACATCTAAATCCCGATAGAATTTTGGATAACGTGCCCCATTATTTAGTTTGAACGAGAAGAATACTGGTAGTAATACGGACACAGTTATTACACACAATTATTCTTAATAACTCATATTCTAGTTGTGTCTCCGTAGATGGATTCTTAGGATGCTGATTTGGTTCTTGATTTAATATTAACATGTCAAGAACGCATTGTGTACATATCCGTCGAATACGCAAACAGGTCATTCTCCGGTGCTGATACTAGCTAGTAGTTCGGGCAACGGTATGCGACGCCGGTATAATTATACTCCAAGAGTGCCAGCCGGCACTACATTACACACACGTTGATATCGCATCTTCAGTTGAGAGCCCTTTACGAAAACCAAATTGACGATTAGTTAATAATGAATTCGATTCGATATAGGCCACTAATCTTTTATTAATAATTCGCTCCTTAGAAAGCTCATTTTAAAAAGCTTATTTTAAAGCTCTTAAGCTTTGAGAGTGATCCTAAGAGTGATATCGGACGATAGTTAGCAATAATATATTTTGAGTTTCCTTTATGAATTGGTACGACTGCTGCTACTTTCCAAGCCTGAGGGAATACACCAGTTGCAATGCTTTGGTTATATATTGAGACCAGTGGTTCGGCAATTACAGGAGCGATGGTCTTTAGAATTTTATTGTTTAAATTGTCAAGGCCGGGGGAACTATCAGGATCTAATTTTTGAATAAGGCAGAGTACTTCTTGTTTATCTGTTGGGGTCATGAAGATAGAGTTCGATGTTGACCAATTTACTTTGAGCTTAGCGGCGAGGGACTCTTTTGTTTCATTTTCCCGGGCGAGTATTGAGTTTGCAAGGTTATAACCGACAGAAGAAAAATAATCGTTGCATGCGTTTAAAGACTCTCTCACATTATTTTTTAATTTAGTTTATCTTGCGCTGCCGGAACAGTAATATTACGATGAGTGATTTTATTGATGGTTCTCCATAACTTTTTGGGGATTTTTGGTGAGCAGCCAGTTCTTTTTTCTCGAAAAAGAGAAAGATGTTCGAGATCTACGAATTTGAAATAATATAATATACGATTGCAAGGTACTTTATATCAGTAGGTATGTTGTGTATTTTTCTATTTCTATATGCGTTGTTGAGTGCGAATGGAGTTATTTAACCCATAGAACTAGCTGTGAGGAGACACGGTAAAAATCTGGTTACCAGTCCCCTGGGATAAAGCTTCCAATCAACAAGGGTAAAACATATGTACCTACTCCCCAGGGTAAAACACAGGGGACACATGGTTATTAATAGTCTACAACAAGGAGTATCATTAAATAATTAGTTATTTTTTGGCACAATCTGCTTTTAATTTAAACTATCAATGGATATGTAAATTCTAAATCGTTTGGCCTAAAAAGTTTTCCAATACAAAAAAAATAGAGTGCAAAATCAAAAGGGGTGATTAACCCTCCCCAGGTTCCCCTACATAGACACAATACACGTCATGGTAATATGATCCATTAAAAATATAATTGAGCAAGTCAGGCAATAACAATTATAGTTATTTACAGGTTCCGTAGGAATTATTCATTTTAATCAAATAACGCGCAATAAGTACCTATAATTGCTGTCATACAATTTGGAACCCCATTTGATTTTTTTTTTTTATTGTGTTCGTCCATTGGACTGAAGACGTTGACCGGATTGAACTTATGAAAAAGAAAACAAACTACTTATGACAAGGCAGTATGGCTTAGAGCTTTAGCCTGTCCAGATGGACGAAAAAAAAAAAAAAAAAAAAAATCGTCCATTGGACAGGCTAAGACCATAGGCCATACTGCCTCGTCTTCCTTTAGTTAATTTCTTAGGTCAGTTCCAGTAATAATGTCTTCAGTAAATTTATATTCTATTGTCAAATCCAATAAATATGTCTTCAGTATTTCAGTTCCAATCATGTCTTTTTCAATATTGTCCAATCCAAGTATAATCTTAAGTCATTGTCAGGGTTACCCATTTCTTGGTTTTTCTCGAAATTCAATTAAAATTAGAATGTACATCCAGATCAAAAAGTATAAAACAGAAACATGTGTAAAATTTAAATTTAGTATACGACATTTAGTTATAATACAAGCGCAATCTAAATACTTATCCTATACATCCTTAATAGTACTTACTATGTATTTATACAATGGCATATATGTACATTTATTTACAATAAAATCAGAGATGTTGCGCGGAACCAACTCTGAATCCTCAAACAATCGAATAAATTCATCCACCAGCACAAGGCGCTGAATACTGAAGGATGGACAGTCAAAAATTATATGTTCAATAGTTTCTTCATGAAGATGACAGTGCGAGCATAGAGGATTATCTACTATTTTAAGACGGCACAAGTGAGAGTTCAACCGGCAATGACCAAAACGAAGTCGCATAATGATTGAATAAAATTTCCTGTTAACATATTTATTACTTCTACAAAACCACGGCTTACTGTTTATTTTTACATTAAATGTTGCATACCATAATCCTTTATTCTCAATTTGAACAACATGATTCCAGTGTGTCATCCATTTTCTAGTCATTCTCTGTTTTAAAACTGGAATCAAATCTGTGTAAGGTAACAATACATTGAAATTTGAAGTAACAGAATCAGTAATATGAATTGATTTAGCTAAATAATCAACACGCTCATTACCTATTACTCCAATGTGGGATGGAACCCACATGAAACTTACACTTATATCTTCATGAAGAAGGTCAGCCCATAATTCTTTTATAGAAAATATAAAATAACTAGTTTTAGCATTAAACTTATGATTTTGCACGTTTTTAAGCACACTCATACAATCACTAACCACAAGCCATTTTTTAAAACCCTTATTTTGATGTTTAATATGTTTCATTGCTGTAAGAATAGCAATAGCTTCGGCTGAAAATATACTAAAGTTTTCATCTAACTTATACCCCAATCCTCTACTCAAAGAACCCCATTTGAATTCTGAAGACGAGTTTTAAAATGTTTTTTTTTTTTTTTTTTTATGTATTCTACTTCTATCTATAGTATCTATACCAATTTTTACCATTGAATTTGTTTTAGGACAGAAAGCGCACATTCATATTATGTAGATCTCTAAATATACCTACATCTGTCTCCGGATCGTACCTGAGGCGCTACGGCTAAAAACGATATTCGTAAATTTAGGGCATCTCTCTTTTTTACCCCAATTAATTAAGACGTCATGAGAGTGACAGAGACAATCGTCCGAAATTTACGAATTATTTGTTTTTGGCGGTAGAACCTGTGGAGTAGGTACCTCGACTAACAAATTTCGGTTGCAATTCAGTAGGTAGCTAGATTTGGACCTAGAATGACGAAGTCTGTTGCGGATTACATAATTGTTTTCCTAGGGCAATATGTTTTCGGAGATTAGTTGCCAAGCGGACCCCAGGCTCCCATGAGCCGTCAAAATGCCGGCCCAACGCGAGGAAGATGATGATATAGAAAACTGTTGTTTGTAAGGATTATGTTATGATGAATTGTGATATTTATTCCTAATCATTACTTTAAATTTTATTTAGTAATTGTTATCACTATATTAGTTAAACACTTTTCTGCATAAAACCTGAACCAACCAAATATCTCTTTTAGACATTAAGGCATTAAGCCCGCCTTTTGCACGTTTTATTTTATATGCATTAAAGACTAAACAAACAAACAATTTATCTATTAGAATCCTAAAAACGAAGTGGGCAATCAGGTTTCTAAATCAAGATCCCTATCTATTAAATTATAGTTTTTGTTCCAATACAACTCGTCGCAGGCGAGTCAGTATTGATCCTTCTACATACAATATGTGACAGAATGTTAGTCTTCTGCAATCTTCATGTATACCTATCTATCAGTGGAGTCGTAGCAGCAACCAATTAAAGTACCTACAAGGAACACCAAAAGGACTTCCTTAAAAATGGCGTTCGTGTATAGTTGTTGCTTTTGGTTTTCTCTACGCTTAGGAGGAATTTTGATTGGTATTTTTTCTTTAGTAAGTCATTGGAATACTTTTATGATTGATGATGATATAATAAGGTATAGGTACAGTCGCCATCAGATATATCGGAGCTGTGGAGGTGGTCACAAATATCTGAACAACGCCTCTATTGTCAAAGCGATAAAGTGTATGTTCAGATATTTGTGACCACCTCCACAGCTCCGATATATCTGATGGCGACTGTACATAAATGTACCACTTAAGGCATGTGACTAAATGCTGCATATTACTGCACTGACTGTTTTATAAGTTTCACCCACAGTGTCCTACACAATACATCAAAGTTTGTTACTGGGTCTAAGTAACACCCAGTTGTACAATGCATTATCGAGTGCAAACCGATCAGATAGAATAAATGACGTCAAAGGCTTATGGATCATGTGTGGTAATACTACTTCATCTATGCAGGTGCAGGCCTTGGTAATATTGATCGCATGTGGCCTGGCTTACACTAACTCCGAGCAAGCCAAGGATGACATCGAGAAGTGGACACATAACATCATATTGATTTACACAAAGGATTATCTAGATGATTTTTTGACACGTGATGTATATTTTACTACTATGTATTAGAGTACATGCTGGACCGGCTATTTTGATCTAAAGCATCGATAAATCGGATAAATATAACATAACATTATAAACACTCCGTACATCTACACTAATATTTACACTATCTACACAAATATTATAAAGGCGAAAGTTTGTGAGTGTGTATGTTTGTTACTTCTTCACGTCTAAACGGCTGGAGCGATTTTAATAAAATTAGTTATGGAGTGAGCTGACACCCTGGTTTAACACATAGGCTACGTTTTTTCCCGCATAAACCGCGGGCAACACCGCGGGGTACAGCTAGGGGCTAATAAAGTACCTATTAACTTAAAAGTCAATCATTTTTCCGTATCGCTCATAGTTAGGTACAGTAACAGCTAAGACTACTATTTCACGACCTGATTTTATTAGTTAATTGCATTAAAATTCACAATACATACATTTTCGTGTTAATCTTGAGCATGTCGCCGTTAGAGGCCATCTACTTGGAATATGCGTAGAACGCGATTAGAACAATTATTAACACATACAGCTCCGTTGACACAGCGTCAATGATCTTATTAAACTTTCACCAATACCGGTGACACAACGTCTGTGATCAACAAACATCAAACTCCTATGCCAGAGACACGTATTTGTGTCTAAAATAGTTATTTGTTATACAAGGGTGCAAAATTGTATTTTAACTGCGAGTTTTAAAATAGAATCCTGAGCGTAGCGAGTGTTTCAATACACGAGAAGTAAATTACAAATGCACCCGTGTGTAACACAAAACTTTTCCCCTCACTACAGCAAGGAAAGTGAAACATGTAAAAAAAAGGTTTTGATATCGCATTGACTTTTTCTTTGCGTTTAGATACATTCAACATTTTTACAAAAGGTGGCTTTAGCTTAGATTAGCTTGTGCTGGCCAGTACGATTTTCGAATGTTCGGTTTTCAACTCGGTGCGTTAGCGAGGCTCGCCCGCGCACGCACCGCCGCCGCCGCGGGGCAAGTGAGCTGTACTTCGCGAATTTAGACTTTAAAACCATAGCAATAAGAGCTATGAGAAGTCAACATACTTTAATCACTAGTGGATAAAATGCGTTTTTACCTTCTCGTATTAAAGGATAAACAAGCGCTTTACGAGCTAGTGAGGGGTTAAAAACGTTCGTATCCCTTCACCACTGGCATAGGAGTAAGAACTTGACTTATGGCCGCGGCATAGGAACAAAAATGTCGTATAATGCCAGTGGCATGCTTTGAATGATCGAGATAATTTCTACCGGCATATTGTAAGCAATTAGTAAAACAGTACAGGGGGCGAACGTGTTAACACGTTTACAGTCCTCATACGTCCTCATATTTCCTCATACGTCGAAGCAAATTACTTCCATCGCACGTCCGTGGTCCACGTATGGGTCACTAAGGAACTCCCAATTTCGCTTAACTTCAATCCTATCTACTTAAGAAATAAGATAGTTTAGTTCTTGTAACAATGCTCGCTCATAAGCAGACATAGAAGTTTTAGTGACAATAACGTCTCAATAAACTAGGGACTTCCTACCGATATAAAAATTATCGATACTTATTTCGAAGTGACACTTCATGTTAGCTATAATGTACACTGAATAAATTGAAAATTAACTAAAATATGATGATTATACAACCCATCACTGTTATCTTCTATATACCTACCACTACATACCTACCGTACAGCGGAATGTTCTAAGAGCAAACATGTTATGTAACATAATATTATCAATTTGTTAGCGACATCATAATCAATCAATAGTACGACGATATTTTCTGTACTTTTAATGAAAACATTTCTTTTCAGATTTTGAACGGTATATTACTTTCGGGATAACTGTCACATGTTTCTATATAGTAACATGTATCATATTTATATATGGGGCGTATACGGTAATAAATAAACTTTTGTTTTACTGCTAACTTAATATTAACATAATTAAATGGCTAGAGGAAAACAAAATCACAAGTCACAATATAAACAACCCGTTGAAATTACTACTTCACACCTAAATCATAGGGCCTGTATACAAAACTGCGATGCGATGCGATGCGATGCGAATTCGCCATATGAGGCCATAGGAGGTTTTTGCGATGCGACGTCGCATTGCAGTTTTGAGTACAGGCCCATAGTTCTGATAGAGACGTATTTAAATAGGATAAGATACAAAAGTAGGCACTATCAATGAAAACTGTATTGCTCTTAAAACTTTCGCGTGTTCTATACATCCCAAGCAGCAAAATTTGCTCCTGTAAATAACCTAAGACCATGAAATTTTCAGTCCTATAGAACTCCCAAAAACGTTTATAAAACCACAATTGGGCGCTTTTTATAGGATTAAATAAACTTATAGTCGTTTTATTATAGTCTTATAAAGTGCAATTCAGTTTTAATATCGTCATATTAAATGCTCTTGCAGGATAAGTTGCTCCTATAAGTGTCTAGTAAACGCAACTAACAAGCACAATTAGTCTTATAACGGTCTGGTGCATGCTGGTACTGGAGTAATCATTCCTATAGTGGCCAGTGGCTTATCTCCCGCTCGGCCCCCGTGGTGATGTGTAACGTGTGTTTGTGCTCTAATAAAATAAAACTAAACTGGAAAAGGATAAGTAAATGTGCTTATTGTATCATAATTATAGTATATAAAAGGAATTGTTTTTTAACAGTGAATTAGAAAAAAATAAGCTGTAAAATAAATTTTATTGATAAAGTAATAATCATAGAGACACATATTTTAACGCCCCCTTTTAAAAATACATAACAAAGATCTGCTTATTCATTATTTACTGGTTAAGTAGTACAAAGTGCTTACACTTGCCATTGCCATTGTGGATTTTCAGATCGCCTCCTTTAACAGTTAGTATCAGAACGTTAATAATACCATTCATACTAAGCCAGTGCTGTTATAAGACCAAAATTCCTGCCATTTTTATTTTTTAGGCCACTTCTTACAATCACTCTTATAATGACAAGCATAAAAACCTTATAAGCCCAAAATTACGTATAATTATCAAACTTAATGCTAGTTTCATGCTAGTGATCTATTAGAAGTAACCATCAAGTCAGATCAGTCATGTAATTTTTTTTACCTATAACGAGTAAAATCAATAGCCTTTATAGGATTAATTGTCCCATTACAGATAGATATAAAACCTTAATAGGAGTAGCGGTTCTTATAAATGCTTTTATAGGATTAAAATATGTGTACTTATAACAGCTATAAAAAATGTATTTATAAGACTATTTGTGTTTGTAAGGGTCATATAAATTTATCCTATAAACGCTTTTAAGACTAAATTATAGGATCAATTCGTCTGAGGACCAAATCGTCTTGTATGATGTTGTTATAAGATTATTGGTCAAAAACGTGACTATTATAAGACATCTATGAGAGCTCCGAGCCGGTAGGTCGTGTCAAAAACGTTTATAAAACTACTATAAGAGGTATTAGTCTTATATTTTTTTCTAATAGGAGAATTTTGCTACTTGGGATATTAACTAAAAATAGAACGGGTCTATCACGAATTAAAATTGATTTACCTTTAGTTTCGTCTTTTCGGCCCGGAACTCAAGGTATCTAGGTACATCAATTTCTTAAGGAAAATAAGTAAGAACTCTATATTGGAAACAAGTTCACAGTCATTTTTGAGTTAATTACAAAGAAACTAAGAACAATTCAAATTGTTTATTGTTAAATATTTTGTTTTGCTTTGATGTTTTAAGTAGTAATTACAAAGAGTTGTATTGTATCATCTACATAATATCAAACAAAGCGCTGTCTTAGTCTACCTACCTATGTCCTATTGTGAAGGACGGGACCGGGACCATAACTATGGAAACCTTCACTGAGCATGGCTCAAAATGTAGGTCGTTCAAGTTCTTAAAGGGGTTGATTAATGCAGGATATCATATCTAAAAATTCAAGCAAAGCTTTTAGCTATAGGTACCGTTTTACAGTAGATATGAAAGTAAAAATAACATGTTACTGTGTTGACAGTTCCACAACGTCCTCCTTATCGGATTTATTCTGGCGGAGCTGATCCGGCTGATATTCTTGTCAGTCATGATGGCCACAGGGCTGCTGGTCTTAAAGCAAAACACTATGGACATTGGTCTTCTCATCGGCGCTAGTGTCGCTGGTGGTTTCCTCCTTCGTAAGTATCTTTATTTTGCCGAAAGGAGCTAATATTACAATACTTTTGGGTAGGTATACCTACCTATAAAATGGGACTTGAAAACTTAGATAACGAACTTTTTTTTGTTGCTTATTACAAACTTTCCTTTAATATGTACCTATAAATATTAAAGTTCAGTTTTAAAGAGGGCTTTGACATATATAATGATATAATGAAATGACACACAGAGAGTTCGTTTATATTTAAGTACCTATAGGTACGAGTAAATGCTACTTTTAATTCTCCACTTATCTGGCTATTGTATAATATTTTCGTTGGAGTTCATTGGAGTTTCGGCTGTTTAGCTGTAAGGCTGTGTTATTATAATATTAGGGGTGTTTAATATTATCAACTTACATGGGGTGGGGTGCTATTGAAATTTGTGCTATACGAATGCACCCCAACCGGAACGATCAGAAAGAAAATCAAAATAAAATTAACTAATTAATGTAATCTTAAAATTATTCCATACATACAGTAGGTATGTAACCTTACTAAAACCATCTGTTTAAACCAGTTGATAACAGGTCGTATGTAGTTTTTTAACTTTTTTACCACATTTTTTGTTAGTATTTGTGTACTTAATACTATTTATCTACATATCATAAGTGCTCTAAAATGCGTCCACAAACCGTAGGCAATGACCAGCATTACCAACCATCAGAAATGAATGGAGATGTAATGTTAACATTACCTACTGAAATCACTAGGTTATGAGTTCAAATTTGGAACTGCTGTCAAATTCAAGTGGGGTTTCTATTCTAGTATCTATAGATATTAAAACAGTCATTGATACGAAATGCCAATTCGTTATGTTTTATTAACATAAATCGAACGACATTTGAACTCGAGTGACAATAGAATAGGGAGTTCATTCGCTAGCATTCATTCTATGGTTTAAAAAAAATATTTGACTGAGATACGAAATACGCAACGCCGCCATTCCAAGCTGTCATTTGTTTTGTTCGTTGACTTTTTAATGTTTCAAGTAACACTAGTAATATGCAGGTAATTTCCCTACGGTTCCTGAACCCATCTTAAAACACTTATGATATGTGTGTAGATAAAGTAGTGTATGCAACTATACATAATTAGGCATTACAACAATCGTGTGATATTATTATGAAACGATATTATTATTGATGATTCTATAATCATTGTAGAAATTTTATCATTGTAGAAAAATTATAACATCTTACCTTTTTCGAAGCCGATTACCTAATGTAGGTACCTACGTAATGTTTACGTCGTGACAGATGACCGCAAATCCATTGTTTAACCTTTTCCATGCCAAAGACGTATATATTGGCACCGCAGGTTCTACGCCAAAGACGTATATATATCTGTGAGGACATATAAGTACCTACATATATATACGTCTATATACCACAGAGCAAATTAGAGCTACGTGCAAACACATAGTTCAACGTTAACGTTAGCTTTTGCGTTTGACATGGTGCCTAAAAGGTTAAAAAAGACTTAAAAAACATTGTTGGGTAGCGAAAACACATATTATTTTGGGAAAAAATCTATTTTCATATCAAATTAAATACTTATATCTGCCGCTCACCTATGGCTATCACTTCTTTAGGGTAGCCTTTGCATGTGAGCAGTAGGTATTCACGCATATATTATGAACATACCAGCACGTTAGGTAGTTTTGATATGACCACTGCACGAATCCTCCCGGTGTACGAATCTTACTTGCTATCCCTACCCGTTTAAGGTATTTTCTGTGTTTTAGTGGGCATGTTCTATCTGTGGGTATGCGCGTTGAACTTGCCCGTGCTCATAAACGAGATGGAACGGGACGAGCAGGCAGCGACCATCGCGAAGCTGCGGCAGGCGCTCGAGATGTCCAACACGAGGGCCGCTCCGGGGCTTATGGACGACCATATTCCGCTGGCCACTGACAGGAGCAGGGGGCCGATATACACAGTGCCGCGGAAAAAAGGAAATGAATTCGTCTCCAGAATTCCGGCGTCATATTACTCCAACGTTCATTAATTCATATATGCTCCTATTATTAAACTAGATACTTATATTGAAATACAACTGTTTTTACTTTCCTGGACTAAGAGAACATACATAGAAGACTATTACCACACCCCGGAAAGTGGCGATCGAATGTATGGAACAAACGCGTTGCCACGCACACAGTCGCACAGTGGTTCAGGTTGTATGGGAGTAAGGAATTAATTGTTTTTATGATGAATGGGCACTTAAATCGCTGTTTAATGTAATTTGACCAATAAAAATAGATAAAGTAAGTAAATTACATGTAATAAATAGTTATAAATATCAGTAACATGTATTATAATTAACAAAAATAATAGAAAAAAAACGAAATAATTAACTTCATAGTCTAAACAGGTCTATATGATTATAAAATAGGTTTACAAAATAAAATCCATATTAAATGAGAATATATAATAATAATAAAACAATATAAACATTAAAAACACTATTTTTTTTTTAATTATTTTGAATAATAAATTATTTCATTTCTTCGTGCTCTCTTTCTGTTCCTTTAGCTCTTAAGTTATTAATAAAATGATCTGAAGATGTCAAAAGCATGTTTAGTATATCCTGATTGGCGGATTCCCGTGAACATTTCCTCGAATTGGACAACCTGTACCGACGATAATCCATGTTTCACCTCTTGAGCTTTTTCGGTTAGCATACCAATTGGTAAAGCAGCAGCGGACATTATTTTACTTCCATGTGTTAATATTTTATGAATTGTATTGCGCATATAGTACCATTTGTATAAGCGAACATATAAGTCCGCTGTCTTGTTGCAATAATCTCCGAATTTCTCAGCATCTATTGTAGCACCAGAGTTAATAGCATGTAAGATGACTGAAAACCTGTAAATCAGTTCTTCATCTAGACCTGTAATCTTCGCAACTACACTTGGGTTACTAAACAATCTTCTTGAGGTATTGCCATCATTAGATAAAGGTATGGCATACATTGAAAACGTACGACTTTAGCCTATCCTCATTTTTCTCAAAAAATAAACTTTCTCAGTTTTGATGCAGCTTGCCACTTTTTCTTGAAAGCAGGTAAAAAATGTTCACTTAATTCAATAAAAAAATTTCAAGTTTTCAACACACTTATTCACTTCTCGGTTACTTGAGATAGCAATTTCAACTAACTCTGCGTTTGAAATACTGAAACTCTCCATAACTATAAGTGAAAATCGCTAACAACAATATCACTTTCTCGAATAGGTAACAGTAAATGAAGAAGAAGATAATAAGGCATGCATTTTATACCAAAATCAAGTAATTTGTTAGTTATTTACCCTCATTCAGGTTTTTAGTTATGTAATTATTTTTCTTAACCTTAAGTACGCTCTTCAGTTAAATGGTCATTATTCAAAAGATTGCAAATAGTAGCAGCTAAAATTAATTAGATCATTATCTTACATACCTAAGGTATCGTTTGTGCTATTTTTTTATGAAAGGGGATGGACGGATAGAAAGTTATTATCTATCAAATAATACAAATTGGCAATTTAATTACCATGTTGTTTTAGTCAAAGCAATACTCAAATTAAGAAACGAAGTTAATATTATTATGTCACGTATGAATACCTTAATATACGTATCTTTAAATAAAATAACTATTTGTATACTTATAGCGCTCGTTTTAGAAATATTTAACCTGAAATAAACAAGATTTTCGACGCATAATTGGTATGTCCGCAGCATCGCGTACTTTGGTGAATTATTTAAGAACTAAATAATACACCAAAATGAAAATCCTCGCAGTCCAGGGTTGTATAAGTATTCTACTATTATTTCCAAGACATACAAATGACTAAATATGAACTGTGATATTCGGACTTTTTTCCGCCCTTGAACCAGTGTGAGTCGCAGAGAGTCGCAGCTCGTGTAGGTGAGCGCGTACCATCCCTGTTGGAGTGAGTTAAGTAAGACACGCTAGGGTTGCCGCTATTTTGCGTAGTGCGTTCGCGAATCGGGAACGCAATGTAAGATGACCTTGTTATAGCGGCGTCGAATTTATTTGTGTCGAGTTAGTATGTGTGTAATCAATTATAAACGGAAACGTTTTTAACATCCGCAGAAACCGTTTTAGTACCTACTATTCAAGTTCGATGACCTCAATGATTCAAAAGTCATTGCGCGAATTAGGAATAAATAAGAACCATATTATGCTGTAAGGTGGGTATCTAAGCTCGATTTATACAAATCGTCTGTCATATGGCATAGGGTGACCATGATTTGGTTAGTTCATGATTATTTAAATTGAAATAATAAGAAAAGATAATAAACGATGTTTTCATCAAGTACCTACTAGCATTGTATTGACTAATTACTGAGTTCTAAAAACTGTTTCTGGATCACGACCCAGTATTAGCCATCGATGTGCCATGGTAATAAACAAAACCCGGATTTTTCACGTCAAAACATAACACTATCATAATATAGCTGGCTATATTATGATACTGTTACTCGTATGTTGTGTTCGTGTTATGTGATAGTAATATTATTTTATCGATATCGATTATTATTAGCTACTTTTTTAATAAAAACCTTTTACTCGAGTGTATTTTTCATCCGAAAACTATAAGGTATTTAACACAACTAAAAAGTCTTGATAATGACTATACCACCTCATTGAAAATAATAGACAATACAGTCAATAATAGACAATTATTACTCCATAAGACTTTAAATGTCATTTCATTACGTATAAAACATAAACTGCGTCTAGATATAATTTATTTCCTATAACGCTTTGGAACCGACTTGTTTGATATACGTATATCATAATATAATAGTTATTAACAAAAATAAAATGTCTACTACACAATTATCGATATCGATAAAATTATGTTTCTGTCACTGGCTAGAGTGTTTTGTTTTGCGGTGAAAAATTCGGGCTCTGGTAATGATACTAATAATAATGCCAAGATCGAAGTGATAGTCTTATTAAACTTTCAATTATAGGTATGACCGAGAAGACGCTATTATCGTTTGTCCTTGTCAGTCCCACATTGTTATTATTGCTTACTACTACCTAAAAGGCCCTAAGAACATCTTTTGCCAACCTCCACCCTGTATTTAAAAAGGCAACGGAGACACCGACTAAATTACGGTATCCTATCTGCCAATTTGAAATGCGCCTTGAAATTAGTCACATTGCGTGTATTCAGCCATTCTTGAGTAATATACCTACTTCATTTGAGGCCAGGACCCTATTAGGATAAAGTTCAAGTAACAAACTTCGTTTTGAAAGTCTTTTAATAGTCACTGGATAAGGTAACATAGGCTTGTTACATGTCATATGAAGAATTTCTTCTTTTAATAAAATGTACCTATATTTAATGTACAGTACCTAAGTAATCCAACATTTGGTATATAGGGATTGGTGTAGAGATGTATCGAATTTCGTCAGCAGTTCGAAAAAAACTCGCAACTTGTTCTTGTAATCAAAAAAAAATGTCGTAACTATGTATGGAATGCATACAAAGTTAGTTCATTTAAAATTAAGTATTATATCGTGTGAGATACGAGATTTTTTAGATATAGTGACGATACGTATTTGTTAACAATGACTTACGGTTTTGAATTGAATTACGGTTAACAATGACACAAATAAACAATCAGCAAACTTTTAAAATACGTATGGGTTATAGGAGTAGAACACCTACATTAAGCGTTCTCTAGATCTAAACAAAGGGAACCACACCATTGAAGTGACCACAAAATACTCAGAAATTACTGACTTGTCCCCAAACCATACATCATTTTTAGCTGCTCACCAACTGTGTGTACCTCTGTGCCCATCTAAATATATATTTTCAGTAATAGTTCCTACAGTACCATAACCTTAAACACCTTTAAAATATGGATTTGTTTCAATACTATATGTATATATTATATGTATAATCCAAGAACCACAATATACTAATGAACAACATACACATATACACCGCTAATAATCTACCTTCCAGAGTAAAGAAAATACTCCGCACTTTAGTAACAACCTCGAAATTTTAGAGATCGGTAAACGTCTACACACGCACAACAAGGTTAAAGGCTTGTATCATTTTATTCTCAGAGATAACTAGTTTCATAAATTCATTTTGCGAGTTACCAATAACCACAGAGTATACCTTGTATTTCGATATATATAAATACACAATAGTCTACTCGTAATTAGACAGAACTAACTTGCATGGCGGCGAAACGCGGAGTAGTCTCTATCTCCATAGAGTCGGTAGTAATTTGCGACCGACTGTCGGAATTTTCAGTACTATTATGGGCGGAGTTCAAGGAGGTCTTGTCATCTTTTATACTACCATTAGCATCTGTTATATCGACAGAACTCGTTTTGGTCTGTGTTTCAGCCATATCCCCGCCGCCGCTGATAGAATTCCAGATACCTTTGGAAGTTTCTTTGAGAGTGACTTTCTTTTCGGAAACAGGTTTGTCTTTGGCGTCTTTGGTCTTTTTACCGAGCACTGTGAACCCGCCTAGCTTCTGCTTGGAGCTGCGGACCCCACCGCGCTGGATGGGCGCGGAGTCCGCCTCGCCTTCCTCGGTGATCGACGTCAGCACGTCGACCGACTCAGTGGGTACTACCTGGCCCGCTTGAATGGGAATGTCATCTGAAATTTTAAAAAGTTATATGGATTTATTATAACATAAATATGTAAAACTGTCACACATCGTCATCTCTCTTTTTTACATATGTAGGTAGGTACAGCGTCATATAGTTAGTTAAAGTGGTCCAAACAAAGTAGCCAAACATTCTGTACTGATATACTGGCTACTTTGGTTGCTACTAACTATTTGATGCCGACAGTATTATCTAATCAGAACGTGACGGTTGTGCCTTCCACATTGATATGAGTATATAAGTATAGAACTGGTGTTATTGTTAGGTAGGCGTATTTTTGCAACGGACATTATTGTCAACACAAAAGCAAAAACAGAGTATGTTTTAATGGAAACACTAATTGATTAAGACATTCGTCATTTGGGTACCGAAGCGTAATGAGTGACACATTAGTCGCTAGTACATATAAGTATAAATAGCTACCCATTTTTCATAATGCAAATAAATAACTGAGTACCTAATCTTACAACCCGACCTTGTAACGCTTTTTACAATATTATGAAAATTCTATTTGAATATAACGGACCGAACCTGCGTGCCATTTACGTACTAAAACGTAGACAATGAAGACGATGGGTCTCACTACACAGAGAATTCATGTTCAAAATGTACTTACGAATTGAGAATTTCAATAACACAGAGTTTTTTTTCTTGTTTAGCGACAATTAAGACTTTAAAGCCTGGAAGGACGATTAATTAAAGAACGAAGAGTTGATCGTTATTCAAAACCTATGAGTTGAAACTGATAACCTTTTACACGTAAGTGTTGCTTACTCGAAGTGCTCTTAGTTATTGACAAATATTACGTACGACTTGTGTTCTAAGTTGTTAAGATAGTGAGTTTACTACAACCTACTGTTTATGATATTACGTGGGCATACCTGGAGCAAAAATAAAGTACTTATAAGCAATAAGTTGCAGAAACAAAGTATTTCTCTTATTTCATTTCTTTAAATCTGCAATTGAAATACACCATATCATTTGAACTTTTACTGTTTATTTCTATCAGTTGTAGGTGCTAACTAGGTCGAGTATACTGATTTATGAAACACAATCTATCTGGAGACATCGCATGTATGATGTGGTAGGTTCTGACAGCACTTCAGCAGCCGAAGTAGGCCCTAGTTTAAACTTTTAATCGTAGAGCTTGTCGACGAAAAATATTGTACCAAATGCCACGACATGTCCAGTAAGTATGATACTGAAAGCGGCCAATGGCGTCATAGGCCCTAGGACTCGAACTGTGCGTGGGCGTGACACGTTGCATTTGGCTGACTAATAGTTTAAAAGGGCTGATGTTACTTCTGCTGCTGATAGTTCCTATACATACGTAAGTTTTTTTAGACGGTAAAGGATTTAGTGATATTTAGGTAATCGTCAATGAGTTATCTAATGCGGTGGTATAAATTCAGTGTATGATTAGACAAGTGGAGACGTAAAAACTATTGAAAGACAAATGCTTGACGGATCTGTGCACTGCAACAGTTGTGTTCTTAAATAGACATTTCATGAAATATTATATTATATTACCCACTTTATTAAGATAATAATTAAAGTGATTGAGTTATTGCAATGTGTCTACATCACTCAGAGATTCAGTAGAGCTGTGTAAGCGTTCTGGAGATTGTATACTTAGAGACTTATTCAGATTCAATTGAAAATAATCTCCATCAAATATCTTAAAGAGTCCGTTTGTGAGTCGCGAAAGTGAACGTGATGTATCCTGCTCAGGAAACATGCATTTATTCCGAAACGCATCTTCAATAGTATGAGGCCATGAGCATTCATTTGGCAGCATGCAAAAAGTGTGACGCTCTTCTGTCAGTAAATCATGAAAAATAACGAAATAACAAGGTTAAGCAATTTTACTGAATATATTATACATAATAAAATTGTTTAACCCTTTGAACGTCACACTGTCTTAATAAACTAGTAATTTGCACAATGTACGTTCCTGTGCATGATTCAGTATTTCATATGAAACACGTACGGATATCGGTATACATACGTACTATTTATAATGACGGTAAAAGGGTTAAACCAATGTTTCCATGTAGAAAAAAGTTTTATACAATTTCTCCTCATTTTGTGACGGGTCAAACGTGACGAACCTATGTTTCGCTCAACTATGTATAGCGCTTAGTGTATTTCAACATTGAATAACAAAAACTGCACCCTTACCTGGTAATTTCTTTGTTCGGAAGGAGGCATTAGTAATCATAGACTTGGACATGGTAACCGTTGTCGTGGCTGGCGAGAGCGCCACACTGATGCCCATCGGCCCGTCACATGGTTGCCCTGCAAATAAAATGTTATTTTTATAATATCTAGTAAGCACAAATCTACAAAATAATAAAATTGGTCAAGAGCAGTTTAGGGTTCCATTTAAAAACGATCAAGTTCAAAATCATTTTATTTAAGTCTTCATTAGTTGTACTTTAATGATTTTTACGTCACACTGGGCGTTAAGAGAGATTTACCGCGGATTTTAGGGCGCGACGGAAAATCTCACTTTACACCGATATGAAGACGTCGTAAAACTATTTACGCACCACGCACGGTAATAAAGAAAGCCTCAGATCGCTTGTTTATGGCTCTCACCTACGGTTCGGGCCACAAATACCAGCGATCTGAGCCATTCTATGTTTTACCGCCCTGGGTACGTATTATACTATTTATTTTTCACTTCACAAGTTAGACGGGGGCGAAGATGCTTTCTTTATAACTTCCAGAGCGGCTATTTCAGAAAATACTCATTTTTCCAAAGAATGTTCTAATCCCTATTCTTTTTCAAATACCTAACACTTGGGGAAATGCGTTTTTTTTTTCTTTTTTTATTTGACTACTTTTGTCATTAATTTACATTTCGTACCAAATTACAGCTTTTTATGACTAACGGCCATCGACCATAGCCGGACACAGACACAGACATGGCGAAACTATAAAGGTTCCCAGTTGACTATGGTACAGCAACGTCGTTTAAATAAGGTTGACAATACGTCTCGTCGCACTGCAGTTAAAGTGCAAATTAGTTAAAAGCATTGGTGGCAAAGGATTACCAAATTATTGTGCATATTCCATACCTGACGGATTATTCTTCAAGGAGTTCATGACCGCACTTGTGACCAACATAACATCGGGAAATAGCTCATACTGAGCCCTTTGATCTATATCTTTGACAGCTTGGAAAGCTAATGTATAGAATTCATTGAACATCGCAAAGTATGCTCCTTGAACCATTTCCAACAGAAGATTAGATGAGACCTGAATTCTAGGTATATTTTTCGTTGTAGGTGATGTAGTCCCAAGTTTTTTATGGAATCCCTGAGTAACTATTCTGTAAGTAGAATAAATTATGTGTTAAATTATTCAGAGGGAAAAAAACTCGTGCACCTTTCTACAGAATTGTACCTGGAGGCTGCAATGCAGAAATGTCTCAATGCAAGTTTGGGAAGTAAACTCAAGTGCCGGTTATAAATGAAGTAAAGTGCAGCCATCACTTTTGGGCGATTTTGTGCATTGATGACCTCAACTTGTGGCAGTGGCCCCCAAGTCACAAGTTTTGTGTTGCATTCCTCCCACCTTCTTAAAGCACTTTCTGTCAGGAATTGGGCACCTAGAGAGAGAGGCTATAAAAAACATTGGTTTGTTATATTAAAAACTGTTTTTAATTGTTATTAATTCAAATAAATTGATATTTCATTGAATACCTACCTCATGATAAATTGATGCCTGGGCCAATGATGGTAATCTAAATGATACTACTCTTGGTTTCCCTGCTTCATCAACCACTTCAAAATTGTATAAACCTAAAAATATAACATTTTGTCCATTAGACTGTATAACAACAAAATACAATGTAATCAGTTTTTAAATATGAAACAACTTATTTACCAATCAGCAAAGTTTCTATACATCTCAAGGATTTGTTACTACCCTGAGCCACTGAGCTGAGATATGTATAGATAAGAGTAGGAACAAACTGAAGGGTAAACCTTTGCAACTCGACTTCTTTAGACCTATAGAAACTAAATAGTTGAACACAGACATTCTCTAATATCTGAAACAGAAAAAAAATGTTAAAACAAGAAGTTAACTGTGCAACTATGAATTACATAAAATTTTATGACTATTAGATAATATCAATGATCTAATGTCAAGAAAAATGACAATAAGTGAATGTTCATTGTATGGGAGCCCAAATCAAATTTCAATTTCAGATTATTTTTATTTGTTACACAGTCATGCAAATGCAGGTAAATATTAACAATAAATCGACATACATAATTAAATATGTCAAGAACTCATGTAAACCAATGCTCACATTCAGCACAAAACCTAAAACCAGTAACTTAATGTTTGTAAATATATATAATTTATATGTCCTGATGAAATAATGAAATCAATCAAAAAAAAAATTAATGATGTTCATTTAGGCTGTAAAACAGGCTAGACAAAAGATACATTTCCAGTTATTTTATTATACTAAAGATTTGAAAATTTTCAGCTTTCTTTGTCATCAAAATCAAAAATGTCATCAGCTTTTCATTCAATGAAAACTTGACTACCAAGAGTACTTTTGTTTTAAAAATGTGTTTTGCTTACCTTATGCCTAAATGCAAAGTGTTTATGTCTGGTTAAAGGTAGACATTAAACTAAAATTAGTGGTGCTAGCTAATAACATGAATCTATCTTGTGTATTGAAATTCAACATATTTTGAATAGTTATTTGGCTATTAGATACTCCTCTGGTCTATTCCTCTAATAATACAATACTATAGTGCAACTAATAACAACTGTTGTGAATCTTTATTACTCCACTACACATGTTATGTAAAAAACAAACTATTAATTAGCATAATTACTACATTTCAAGGTTCCCTATTGAACACAAGGTCAAACTATGACCATCAATGTATAACCAGAAAAAAAATTACCTGTTGGTACTGTGCCTCATTTTCCTTCTCCTTCACATTAGTGCTCTCGGTGCCATCTTCCTGGTAGAACAGGTTAAAAATGGCAGTTGCGATTTCATGGTTATGCTCATGCTCTGCTGCAAAGCTTTTTATTTCATTATCTTGTAATGATGCATATTCATTGAGCCATTCATTTATCAGTTGCTTCCAATCGGACATTATTGCGTTTTTCAAAAATCCTGGCAATGAAAGTTTTACAATACACATGTTATAAATTGTTAATTAGTAACTTGAAGCATCAATGTATAATTTCACAAAACAAATATCATAGAAAGTTAAGAATACCTATAAAGATAATACTAATAACAATTGACAGAATGTTAATGCATCTGTAGGTACTGTAAGGTAGAGGTTGTGACTAATTATTGCTTCATCACAATATAACATCATCCATGTCTCCGAGTCTTATGACTACACTGGAAGTCTTAATTAAATGACAGTGGCTATAGAAACACAAAAATTAATCAACCAAATGATATGGACATATACAAAATTAAAAGAACATCCCGTGTTAATTGCATTTTGTATTTGTAATAATTATTATCGACTTATTCGCTAGTTAGCTGTCTACAGCGATTCTTACCAAAACTATAGCGTAACTTAGGTATTCATTTGTCATCAAGACTATTTTAACTATAATCTAAATAAATATTACACATTTCATCATTTTACTTTTCTAATAATTGGAAATGGAAATTGGAACATGACTACTCGACTGAGTCTGTCATTGTTCTGACAATTGACATCACTCACTGGCAGTGACAATCTGCTGACATTGACACTTTGGTTTGTTTTTTTTTATACCACAGAGTACTAAAATAAAGAAACGCGAGCTTTTTCCTCTTCTTCACCTCTCAGCTCACACAGTAACAAAGTCCCACAAAACAGTTTACACGGTTTGACTGTGAGATTCTCTACCCACTGATAAAGTTAGTATACGCGATATAATCCGTTTAAGTTGTTAAAATTCATTGGTCCATTTAAGCCAACTGCGGCGCTACCGCGAACAACGATGTTCGTAAGTTTCGGACGATTGTCTCTGTCACTCTCATGACGCATAATTGGAGTAGAAGAGAAAGATATTCGTAATATACGAACTGGCAAATACCGGGCCTGACGATGCAGACAAGAATGGCGAATATGTTTACTACTCACTACTCATTCGTGTCATCGTTTGGGATGAGGCAAATAACAAGACGGCTGCGTAACCAAATAATTTTTAATATATAATGTTATGTATTATTATATCTATGTTCGTAACAATATCTGCGTACACTTGGGTACTTGGGTTTCGTCTTGTTATTGACTTCGTTATTCGTGCGAATGTGTCGCCGTAGCATTAGGAACGTTCCAATTTACGGTTGTGTCAACTGCCACGTAATATGCTTATTGCTTAGCTGTCAAATGGTTGTCAAAGTCAAATCATATTCTCGTAATAGCTGTATTTCTGTCAATTTTTTTTGGCGGGAACGTTAAAAAGAATAGGCGCGCTTTTGAAATTAAATTTTGTAAATTAGTTTTAAATTCTAGATTTGTACATTTCTTTGTATATTTCTTATGTAAAATAGTCTATATAGTGTTAGTTTTGTACATATTACGTTAGTGCGTTTCCCCATAATGGGGAAGCGCACGGGGCGTAGCGGCCGTAAACGATCGCGAGTTACGGGTGAGTCTCTTACAGAAGGAATAGATCAGGACTTACCTTCTTCATCATCATCGACGACTTCATATTCTGATGCTGAAAATAATGATCGTCCACTAGCGAAGAAAAGAGAAAAGGATAAGTACACACCTTATAAAGCAGGAAATTATAACAGATTTTATGACGAAAACTCGCAGAAGAAAGATTTTATTGTCTTCCTCAATCGCGAAGAAGATAACACTAAAATTACAGATAAGGATAGGTTGGCCATATCTAATGGCATCAGAAAACATTGTGTTTCAGGTGTAATGCATCTGAGGTCAATTAATGCATTCAAAATTGGTATAACTTTCGACCTCCCTAATAACGCTAATGTTTTTCTTAAGAACGAAAAGCTCCTAAACGAATTGAGGATGGTTGGTTCAATACCGGCTGCCGAAACAGAAGCCACTGGGGTTCTCACATCTGTACCTTGCGATTATTCCAATAAAAAAATCTTTCAGCTTATTGCTTCTAGTAAAAAAGTTATTAGTGTGAGACGTTTCATGCGACGGGTAAAAGACGCTCAAGGTGTCGTTTCCTTTCTTCCAACACAGACAGTTGCTGTTACATTTGCTTCAACGCAGCTCCCCGAGTATGTTACTTTAGACCACTGGAGACATGAGGTAGGAGTTTATGTTCCTCCTGTTAAACAGTGCCTGAAGTGCATGAAATTCAACCACATTGCTAAATTTTGTAAAAACAATGAAACTTGCTCAATTTGCTCAGGCAACCATAATTTTAAACAATGTGACAAGTCCAAAACTCAATGTGCTAACTGTGGCGGTGACCATATTGCAATTTCTACCACATGTCCACCTAAAACTCAAAAACTAGAAGAAAACAAAATAAAAGCAAAAAATGCAAGATATTCTGATCTTTTTAGTGCAGCTCAATTTCCACAGCTAAATTCAAAATACATTGATACTCAAATATCCAATTTAATTAAATCTGACAAATTTATGAATTTATTAGTTGAAGCAATGCTTGAAATATGTGCCAAAAAATTCTAAAAGCATTAGAGAAATTTTAGATAACACTTTTAAGAAAAAAACACCTTAACCTTTTTTATGGATACATTACATATAGTGCAATGGAATGCTCAAAGTTTAATTAGTAATAGGCTAGTTTTAACAAAATTTTTATATGATAACAACATACATATTGCCATAATCTCTGAAACATGGTTGAAACCACATCAATTTTTTTCTATCAAAGGGTACAATATTATTAGAAATGATTGTGGGAACAACCACAATGGTGTTGCAATTTTAATTCATAATATTATAACACATTCTCAAATTACAACTCATTTTGATAGTTCTTTACAAAATGTTTGTGTGAAAATCAAAATTAATAACAATGAATTAAGTGTCGTTAGTTTTTACAGTCCATCTAATACAAATCCACCATTTAATAAAAATAATCTAGACGTTTTGCTTAAGTCCATTCCTAAACCTATGATATTTGGAGGCGATTTTAATGCTCATCACATGTCTTGGGGATGTGTCGACACCCTGCCTCGAGGTAAGGATGTTTTAGATGTTATTGATGAAAATGATCTTGTTCTTTTGAATAATGGCAGTCCCACTACAATTGGTTCTTCATCTTGGCGAGCTAATGCTCTTGATTTAACTTTAGTTTCTCCATCTTTGGCACTTTCATGTGATTGGTCTGTTTATGATTATCCTCTGGGTAGCAGTTATCACTTGCCTGTAATTATAAATTTGGTTGTTGGAAATGAAAGTAATCTACAGAATAATATACAATGCAATAATGTACATTTACCATTTCAGCATAATTACAAATTAGTTAATTGGAAAATATATAGTCAATTAATGGATTCAAATTTAAAAATATTGACTTTAATGCTATGTCTCCACCAGAATCCTACAATTTGTTTTGTAACATAATACATTCTGTTGCTGAACAGTCAATTCCACAGTCTACCTCCACTAATAAATGTAATAATATTGCTAAACCTTGTTTACCAAAACATTCTAAGTGTCCTAGTTTACCCTGGTGGAACTCAAAGTGTTCAGAAGCTGTTCAAAACTCAAAGAATGCTTATATATATTTTAAAAACAACCCTTCTGAGGATAATTATATTGAATTTAAGAGATTGCGAGCTTTAAAAACTAATACTTAAAACAGAAAAACCAACAGCTGGATGGAATTGTGCAACTCATTTAATAGATGTACCTCATTGTCATTGGTATGGAAGTACATGCGTAAATTTAATAAATCATTTACTCTTAATAATTCTCTTGATGATAGTTGGATTCCAGATTTTATATGTAAATACACTCCTGACTTTGTTTTGAATGAGCCGTTAAATTATAATAAAACTGATAATATTGGAAATAATTATTTGACTGATCCATTTTCGTATCAAGAACTCCATTCTGCGTTGTTTTCTAGAAGAGATACATCCCATGGTCTAGATGGGATTCCATATATACTTTTAAAAATTAACCCCAAATTGTCTCATAATCTTTTTAAACTTACTTAATCGTATGTGGAAGGAAAACTTTATACCTGAGGAATGGAAAACTGATTGTTTGGTTCCAGTTTTAAAACCTGGTAAAGATAAATTGTTGCCGGATTCGTATCGACCCATAGCTCTTACGTCTTGTATTGGAAAGATATTTGAACAGCTTTTAAAACAACGCCTAGAATTTTATGTAGAACAAAATGGTCTTTTACCTTACAACCAATTTGGTTTTCGCAGAGGTCGGTCTTCTCGTGAAAGCATTTGTCAGCTAGTATTAGATGCTCAACACAGTCTGTATAATAATCAATATCTTTTATGCGTTTTCTTTGATATTGCTGGTGCTTTTAACAGTGTTAATATTTCGGTTCTTTGTAACGAGTTGTCAGTGATAGGGATACCTGGGCAATTAATAAACTGGATACAAGCATTTTTGACCAATAGAAAAGTATTTGTTAAATTTAATAATCATTTATATGGTCCAAGATGCTCGTCGTTAGGAGTATGTCAAGGAGGAATTCTGTCTCCATTAATATTTATCTTATATATTAGACGATTGAATCTTATTTTGGGATCGAATGTAAAAACTTACAATATGCAAATGACTTAGTAGTTTATACATCTGGAATGGATTTAAGTCAATTAGCTTCTACTGTAAATAACGCACTTTCCAGTTTATATAAATACTTTTCATACCTTAATTTAGATGTTAATCCTACTAAATCAAAAGTCTTCATTTTCGGTCGTAAATGTGTAGCTACACCTAATATTTTGTATAACAGAATTCCATTGTCTATATATAGTGAAGTAAAATTTTTGGGTGTAACTTTTACTCCAAAACTCTCATGGACAAAATACATTAATAATATAACAACAAAAGCAAACAAGGCTTATAATGTATTAAAATCTGTTTGCGGGACTACTTGGGGAGCAGATCCCAAAATATTGTTAGTGTTATACAAATCTCTCGTTCGTAGTCACTTTGAATATGGTTTTCTTTGTTTTGCTGGAGATAGTAAATTAGTGAATAGTTTGGACAAAATACAAAATAAATGTATGCGCACAATACTAGGTGCCTTTAAAACTAGTCCTATTGCTGCTTTGCAAATCGAAACAAAACTGCCACCCATTAGTGTTCGATTCCGTTATTTGAAAGAAAGATTTATCTTGAAGCTTCATAGTTTGCCTAATAATGATCTTCTTACCAATTTAATTGCTTCTCAATCTGCTCCTTATAAGCAACATATGTTTATTTTGCAAGATTTTTCTTGCTTTTTCATTCTCTTGAAGAGTTTAATATACATTTGAACGATGATGTTCTTCCTTGTTATGCAGGCACATTCCAAAGTAAATATGCCGCAATGAATATTGTAATTGATTCAAGCTTGTCTTCTAAGGAGGAAGTTTATCTGTTATTGTCAGAATGGACTAATTATAAATTTATTTATACTGATGGGTCCAAAAATAATGATGCTGTATCATTTGCAATTTACCAGACCGAAATCAATAAGGGAGTGGGATACAAAATTAATAAATATGCTAGCATCTTCACTGCTGAAGCAACAGCCATCCTTTTGCTTTAAAACATATTATGGAAAGAAATCAGTTGAACAAAAATTGGGTAATAGTCAGTGATAGTATGAGTGTCTTAAAAGTTTGTCAAGTAACAAAATGAATGCTAACATTAACTACCTGATTTTTACTATTAAAGAATTATGGTGGAAGTTATCCTTAACTGACACTGTAGTACAATTCGTTTGGGTACCTTCGCATATAGGAGTCTTAGGTAATGAAAATGCAGATTTTTAGCCAGAACCATTGTTAATATTTCTGATTCATGCTCAAGTTTAACCATCAAGGAGTTGGATGTCGCTTTGCCGTATACGGATATGATATCTAATCTTAAAAAGCGCATGATTAGTAATTGGGGAAAACATTGGTATTTTTGTAGAGAAGTTGAAAATAAAGCTCATATATATTCTTTGTTAGACGTTCCTGTTAATAGTACGCCATGGTTCTGCAAGCTTAAACATTTTGTTCATAGAAATTTCTATACTATAATCAATCGAATGCGCATTGGTCATTATTGCCTAAATTTTCATCTTCATCGAAAAATATAGTTTCTTCTCCTTATTGTGATCGTTGTCAAATGAATGAAGTTCAGTCTCTCGACCACATCATTTTCGTTTGCCCGTCCTTCGGCATTCAGCGCCTTGTGCTGATGGATGAGCTGCTTAATATTTATGAGGCATCTAATATAATCCCGCTGTCAGTACCAGATTTGCTAAGAGAGCCTACCACGTATATGTCTTTGTATAAATTTGTACATAACACCATAAATAAGTTGTAAATATTTTAATACAATTTTTTAATTTTAGGTTCTTAATGCAGATAACATATAAATGTAAATTGTATATATTTAAAATAAATCTAAATATCGCTACTAGAATATTTCAGGATTGTACTGTTTGGAAAGGACAATAATTAAACTGGATTATGAGATTGAACGTACGGTTTTGACTTAATTAATGGATGATACATACATACTGAAATTGTATAAGAAAATAAAAGTAACTGAAGACATTGAACTCGGATTTGACCTAATATGAATAGTACTTACTGAAGACGTTGACCGGATTGAACTTATGAAAAAGAAAACAAACTACTTATGACAAGGCAGTATGGCTTAGAGCTTTAGCCTGTCCAGATGGACGAAAAAAAAAAAAAAAAAAAAAAAATGTATTTCTGTCAATCGTTTGTAATAAATTATAATAGGTTTTGTACCTTGTATTTAATAAACTAATGTTATGGGTTCTTCCCAAAGCACTGAGGTTCCAGGAGGCGGCTCCGAAGGATATCACGTTTTACGGGTTAGTACTGAGTATTGAATAGGTTCCGCTTTCAGTTCGATGCGATCATCAAATTTTAACACGTCAATGTTTTGATTATGTAGGTCCAGGACGGGTCTCCAGGGCAGGTCGCCGGACTTGAAGCATTTTTTGATTTTATAGTTGCTATAGAAAATGTTCGGTTAGACCAAGACAATGACACCTTAAAGGAATTACTTAAGAAAAATGTTGGAAGTACAATAAAAATGATGGTATACAGCAGTAAAAGCCAATCTGTGAGAGAGATCATAATACAGCCTAGAGCAGACTGGGGTGGCCAAGGACTCCTTGGTGTCAGTATTCGCTTTTGTTCTTTTGAAGGAGCTAATGAAAATGTGTGGCATGTTTTGGTAAGTTAATATTGGGTTATTAATTTTTACTTATGATTTGACTAATACCCTGCTACAGTTTGTGATTTTGAACATATAATTTTTGTAGGAAGTACATCCATCATCACCAGCAGAGTTGGCAGGACTGAGGCCTTTCTCGGATTATATTATTGGAGCAGATTCCATAATGCATGAAAGTGAAGACCTGTTTACTCTAATAGAGGCCCATGAAGGAAGAGCCCTGAAGTTGTATGTGTACAACATTAATGATGACACATGCCGCGAGGTGCTCATCACCCCCAATTTAAGTTGGGGTGGTGAGGGTAGTCTTGGGTGTGGTATAGGTTATGGATATCTGCACAGGATTCCAATCAGAAACGCCCCTGCAGCACCTAGCCAAATTCCATATAGTTGTACTCCACAGGTGAGATGCTATTCATTTAACAATGTTCTCCATTTTTTCTCTTGTTCTACTGGTTGTATTAAAATTATACTTTATATGACTAAAAAATGTTATATAACTTTTCAGGTTCAATCACAATCACCCGAAATCCAAAACAGCTTGGTTTCTGATATACAAAATTTGAACCTAAGTGAAGACAAAACTCCGTTGATAAGTGCTCCTCAAGTTTCTTTGGGCCAGGGTTCAAGTGTATCACCACCACCTTTCTTATCAGGAGTCCCAATGGTTAATCCTGCAAGCTTCCCTTCTGGCACTGCACAGGCAATAAATCAACATGAGCAGCTGAGTCAACAGCCAATATTACCCCAATACCAAACTTCACATGCGCAGTCAATGGTTTCTAACATGGCTGCTTATTCAAGTAGTGAGTATAAAATATAAATAAAATCTACTCAAGGAATATGTTTGCTTCAGTGGAATTGATTATGTTTTGAAAATGAAACATCTTAATTCAAATTTTGCACTGACAATGATGTGGATATTTTTACAGACTTATGTCCAACACATTTGATAAATTTTACTTATTATAGTTTATGTATAATTTTTCAGATCTGGCTGACACAACTTTAACCAATTTGGGGAGCATACCATCAGTTTCGAGCATGCAGCCCCCTGCTCCACTGCCAAGCTTGCCTGGGATTCCCATGAACCAGCCACAGCCATACATACCCATGATGCCTAACTACACTCAGTCACAAGTGCCGCCACCAGTTCCCATCTCTCAAACAGCACCAAATTTAGTACCAACATTTGATATGAGTACCTTTGCACCTGTTCAACCACCCCCTCTGTCGAGCGGCCTGCCGGTCGTCACGCCCGTGTCGTTACCAGGGATGCCGTCAATAACGGTTAGCGCGACACTGCCTGTATCCACAATGCAAGAAATTCACCAACAACAGACATTACAACAACCAGACTTGCTGTCATGAATATACACAAATTTATATTACATTAAGTATGCTGTCAAATAGAAACATACTTAACATTATGTTATTATCTGAGTAAATAAAATTATTTATAAATGAAATGAACTCTGGTAACTGTTGACTTACCAATGTTACCACTGTATTTCTGACTATAATTTTAATGATAAGTACGGAATTGGCATATGAAAGGTATGAAATTTTCTTAGCTAAAAATAAATAAATATCATTGTGATAATGACTTAGCATCAAAACTGATTTTACAGCTGTAAACTTTTTATTTGCATATTTTGGTCTGAAAATTGAAGACAGTTTGGTGCTCAACAACGCCAGCATAAAATGATAACTCTATCAAAGTTAATGCTGTGATGATAAATCGAATCTACATTGTTCATCTACAGTAGGTATGCAGTGACATTAAGATTCTGTAACATACTTTTATCTGCCTTTTCATGTGTTTATGTTATCAAATATGTCATGATTAAATTGAAAATGAAATGAAGTATATATTGAGATTGTTTTTTTTTTCCTATATTTACATTTGAACTGGCAATTGTTGAGATAGAGTTGATTTAGCGTGTTCAACACAAGTTAATTTGCGAGGAACACGCCGAGTCAGAATTATTAGATAGATAGATAAAGGTGCATTTAAACGGCGCGCAAACACACGAGCCGACCCGCTACCGCCAAAAACGATATTCGTAAATTTTGGACAATTGTCTCTGTCACTCCCAAATGGGGTAAAAGAGAATGTTGGCCAAAATTGCTCGTTTGTTTGCGCGCCTTTTAAATGCACCTTAATGTGGTCAGTGGTCACATACGTAGGCACGGGAGAACCGGTGGAATTTCTCGTCGGGGAAGGTCGTAGTCGTAACTATAGACTAACATATACCTACCTACGTAGGTAGGAACTCATAAGCATTTAAATTTGTTTTATATAGATGAGCAGATTGTGTTTGGTTACTGGTGACAAAATCATAAAAGTACCTAAATATTGTGACCTTTTGACTACCAACTACAGTACCTATAACACATTATGGGGTAGGTACATACCCATTGCATGCAGACTGTAAAATTAATTTCACGCCGACTTATCGATAACATGTACTTTAGTGTGTCAGAATTATGGTTACAGTAGATACGAAGATAAGAAAATTAAATGCAAAAAAACAAAGTATATTTTATTGTTAGTCTATTACATAATACTATTTGAATTTTCACAAACATAATTTGACCAGATACCTTCCGTTTAATATGGATGTCCATCAGTTATTTCCTAGTAGAAATCAAACTGCCTGTAATGTTTGGGATAGTATGTGATTTTAAGGGGAATGGTTCGAATTGTAATCCTCCGGGTCTTTAGCCGCGTGCGCGAGGGCCAGGTTGTCGTGTCCGTAGGCGAGCCCGGCGTCGCTGTAGAACACTCCGCCCGCCAGCTCGGACAGCCGGCGCCGGCGCCGCGTGTCCTTGTCGTCGGCCATGCTGGGCGGCCGCACGCTCGAGCTGCGACGCCGCTCTGAACCCATGCGTGCTGGCAGGTGCAATACTGACTGAAAACAAATTATTAATTAATTGACCTTGGTAATTTCAAAATGGAAAACCATCTTCAGCATACTAACGCTGGTCTTAGAGCAAATGAAAAAGAAAAGAACGAAAATTTAGTATGAGTTTCACGCGTGCCGTGTGATGCCGGCTGACTAGAATAGCATCACCCCATCTCCTCCCACGGGTGTCGTAAGAGGCGACAAAGGGAAAAATCCTACGGACGGGCAACAGCGTCTGTCGAGACCCAATTTACAGCTACTGCGGTTACCAACCGGCGATCTATGGCATCTACCGCCAAGATGATATAGTCATACTTATTTTGTGGGAGGCCTATGACCAGCAGTGGACTGGTAATGGCTGGCTATACGGCTGAAATGTATGTAATGTATACGCGAGCATGGCTAGTGCCAATGATAATTATAAGTAGCTACTGTTTAAAAAACAACTACAATCAGCTTGAAAAAGACTTGCGGTGTCATTAGGAATAGCCAAGTGTGTATGTATAAGTCTGTAGGTGCGACCCTTCGGTCGGGTCAGCGAAGGCAGGTAATTAACTTCACCTTAATGAATCAAGTAAGTAGATAATGCTATATTAGGTAGGGTAGGTACCAGTGGCGGTGGGTCAACTTTTTCCTTAGACGGAGCCAATATGGCTTTGAATTTTAATCATGAGCTCAAAAAAATCTAACGATCACTACGCTATTATTCAGAAATACTTCCTAGAGGAAATACTTGACTGGGGTAAATGAAATGAAACCGGACAATCATGCAGCGGTCATACTTCACTGCCAGTGATCCGGCAGGAGGACAGAGTAGGTTATTTATTACAGAGATATTGCTTCCGCTTACCTTTGCTTTTTTCGGTAATTTGTTGAGCAGTGTGATCACGGGAGGGGAGATGAGGTCTATGGGCACCTGCGCCGGGTCAGTGGCGCCGGTGATGGCAGACACCAGCAACCCCATGAGCAGCGTCGCCATGGAGCCCAGCCCGGAATACCACAGGTACGATACTCGGAATAGCCAGAAAACTGACTCCTCGTGTTGGTTTCTGCAAAATATAACTTTTCTTTCTTAACCCTTTACCAGGCTCCAAGGAACTACCGTGTCTTCATACGTACTGTATATACTGTTACAACCATATTGAACGCCTTGTAAAAACTGCATTTATGAAAGTCGGATATGCTCCTTTAAACCAGAAATAAAAATGTGGGTTACGGTTATCCCATCACCTGTCTAAGTAATTAACTGTCATACTCGATTTTGTATTATTATATTCTTGATCAGGCGAAGGGACATATTCTTCCCACATCTTATATCGGTTATCACAGTCAAGGTTTAACTCCAAACCTACTACGAAACATTATATTTATCAATCACTGAAAACATTATTTTATGATCTTCAGTTTAATTACTTACATGAGTTTTTGTGACATGCAAGACAATTTGCCGGGCCATGGGAATAATAGCTCCCACACAGTTAAACTCTGATAAGGCCATGGGATAATGTCAACCCACATCCTAATTCTGGTCATACACAATAATGCGTAAATATTTAGCAATGTTTACGATTACATTACCTTTCAACACTCAAAATCTACAATATGTCAAAAAATTGTTCGACCTTATGTACTTCTGTTTCAGAGAAATTAAGGAAAGTGTTCGAATTTCTCTGTAGTTTACTGAAATTAGCGTTCAAGTGAAATTAAACGTCTGCCAAAGATATATTACGCGATTTAGAAGCGTGTTGTGAATGTAAATTATAAAATACAATTTTCAGGGATTGACAAAATATTTTGTAGGAGGTTTGGAGTTAAAACCTGACTTAGGTAACCGATATAAGATGTGGGAGGAATATATCCCTTCGCCTGGTAAAGGGTTAACGTCCCGGTATACCTAAAAATAACTAAAGAACGACGATGCAGTTAAGTAATATTAACGGTTCTACAAAGGTGAATCCAATCTGAGGTGCATAACAACTTGAAATATTAGCGGAATTCTCATTCCCATTCCTTTTATTAAATAATAATAAATAAATATTTTGGGACAATCTTAATATACAAATCGACCTAGCCCTACGGTAAGCTCAGTAAGGCTTGTAATAGATAGATACATAGAAAACACCCATGACTCAGGAACATGAATCTGTGCACATCACACAAACAAATGACCCCGACTGGGAATCGAACCCAGGACCATCGGCTTCTTAGGCAGGGTCACTACCCACTAGGCCAGACCGGTCGTCTAAATTCTCAAATCGTCGTTTATTAGAGAGAGTTAGATTATAGGTACGTAACATGTTCAAAGTTTATACAAGGGATCCCTGGTCTTCCTCCGTTTTAACTTATATAGGTACCCAACCACCTACGTAGGTACAAGTGGTAGCGAATGGCGGTGATATTTGTACGTAATCTGGAGCATTTGGTTTTCCTTCATTTCTTCGTTACCTAATCCTATTCCTTGATTATATTCCTATTCTATTGTACGGGTCTATATAACAAAAAACTAATTGTTGCTAACCCAAACTAATCGAATCCAGGATGTCGGTAACTTCCTGGATTCGATTAGTTTAGGATCAATTAGTTTTTTTTTGTTGTATAGACCCGTACAACAACAACAATTAACAAATTTAGTTAAGAATACTCTTAAGTCACAATTACGGTTCAAAGATTAAATTGTTTGTCCTTAACAATTAACGTGTTTATAGTCTTCATAGTACCTACCTATAGTGTTACATACGTATGGTAGAGTCAAGTGCCAAAATACGTCTCCTCTGACTTATGTTGGCGAAAACAAGTGGTAGGGTAGTTATATATGTATGATCACTTGATCAGACCAAACTGATACGTAAAGGTGAATAATACTTTAATATTCAATTTTTTTTTAATCTCTCATACATAACCGGGAATCGCACCTGTCAATATTCTTTATACGGCTGATGATGACGATGATGATGATGATGATCATGACTCATGAATTTACGATTCGTATCATCAACAATAATGAAAAATATTTCAGATTTACACCTAACATTGTTTACAAGACTTCGACCAGGTTCGATTCCCGGTTATGTATAAGAGATTTAAAAAAAAGTTTGAATGTCATTATTATTAAATCTGAAATCGAAGCCATGGTTCCTAAGAACAGATTTTTCTATCTCTCATAGTTTCTGTCTTCCCCCTATTGACCCATTTAGATTGATCACCCGGTATATATACACGAGTATCATGCCAAATTCATTGAAAGATATGGTGAAACTATAAAGGTTTCTAGTTAACTAAGAAGGGTTTCTTGAGCGGTTGTGGTGTAAATGTTTTAATCCACTTTTATTCTATATTTTTTGTAGCTGTGGTGTTCGCCATGACGTCATTACTGCAGTAATCTTTACTCAGCATCTCGATGTTATCTCAAATGACTTCCCTAAGTATCTAGATCACTACTAAAAATATTTAATAAGTAGGTACATTCAGAAAATTGGCTATTGTAGTTGCATTTACGAGATCATAAGTATCGTAACCATGATACATTGTTTATTTAGACGCTTTAAATCACATTTCTTAAGATTTCTGGTAAGAACAATGTCGAAAGCAATTCAGTGGCTCAGTGCTAAGTTGGTAATAGGCAAACGTGATGTCTAAATTGCATGCGTTGCATCATCCAAAATATTGCACTAAACATATTCATATTTTTGTATAGTAAGTATAGTGCCGTCTTGGCGCTTCCCATACTGCGTGTGTTAAAAGGCATAGGGTGACCATGATTGGGTTAGTTTAAGATTATTTTAATTGAAAAAATAAGAAAAGATAATTTTGATCGTTGGTAACCGTAAGATAATAATTGCCCAGTTACAGAGTTACAAATAACTGGTTCTGGACCACAACACAGAAAAATCGCTTATCGTCAAAATAGATATAATAATTATTCTTAACAGATAAAAGAGAGATAGAGAGAGAAGTCACTTTGCATCTTTGATATCTTACTTACGAAGGGTTAACAGCTGGTGAGGCTGTAGGAGGCAGTCACACTCATAATTCGTAAAAGATAAAAGAGAGATAGAGACAGAGAGAGAGAGAGAGAAGTCACTTTGCATCTTTGAATTTCTTACTTACGAAGGGTTAACAGCTGGTGAGGCTGTAGGAGGCAGTCACACTCATAATTCGTAAAAGATAAAAGAGAGATAGAGACAGAGAGAGAGAGAGAGAAGTCAATTTGCATCTTTGAATTTCTTACTTACGAAGGGTTAACAGCTGGTGAGGCTGTAGGAGGCAGTCACACTCATAATTCGTAAAAGATAAAAGAGAGATAGAGACAGAGAGAGAGAGAGAGAAGTCACTTTGCATCTTTGATATCTTACTTACGAAGGGTTAACAGCTGGTGAGGCTGTAGGAGGCAGTCACACTCATAATTCGTAAAAGATAAAAGAGAGATAGGGAGAGAGAGAGAGAAGTCACTTTGCATCTTTGATATCTTACTTACGAAGGGTTAACAGCTGGTGAGGCTGTAGGAGGCAGTCACACTCATAATTCGTAAAAGATAAAAGAGAGATAGAGAGAGAGAGAGAGAAGTCACTTTGCATCTTTGATATCTTACTTACGAAGGGTTAACAGCTGGTGAGGCTGTAGGAGGCAGTCACACTCATAATTCGTAAAAGATAAAAGAGAGATAGAGAAGTCACTTTCCATCTTTGACCTCTTACTTACGAAGGGTTAACAGCTGGTGAGGCTGTAGGAGGCAGTCACACTCATAATGCGTAAAAGATAAAAGAGAGATAGAGACAGAGAGGGAGAGAAGTCACTTTGCATCTTTGATATCTTACTTAAGAAGGGTTAACAGCTGGTGAGGCTGTAGGAGGCAGTCACACTCATAATTCGTAAAAGATAAAAGAGAGATAGAGAAGTCACTTTCCATCTTTGACCTCTTACTTACGAAGGGTTCACAGCTTCAGTGAGGCTGTAGGAGGCAGTCACACTCATAATGCGTAAAAGATAAAAGAGAGATAGAGACAGAGAGGGAGAGAAGTCACTTTGCATCTTTGACCAAGAGGTCAAAGAGTAAGGTAAGTAAGAACTTACGCAGGGTTAACTAACGCTTCGGTGAGATTGTAGGACGCCGGACAGCCGTCGACGGAGGCGGGCAGGTGGTGCGGCGCCACCTGCGACAGCTGCGCGCCGCCGCACGCCGCCAGCACCACCAGCAGCCCGAAAACGCCGCCGGCCACGGCACCCTGCCCGTTCAAAACATACTTAATTAAAATATTCTCGCATAAAATCTGTTAAATAAATGTTCTGGATGCAGGTCGCTCCCAACCGGTATGTGGAGATCCAAGGGGCAGGCTTATGTTCAGCAGTGGACTTATTATGGCTGAGATGATGATGAAATGTTCTGTTAATGCATTCACTGCCACCGACGCACATGTGCGTTCATTTCCATACTGTCATAAGTTACTGCCACTCTTATTTATAAATAAAAAATATATTTACATACAATATATTTACAAATAAAAAAAAGTTTTTCCACTCAGAATCACGAGCTCTTTCCCTTCCAGTAGAAAAAAAACCGGCCAAGACCGTGTCGGGCCACGCTCAGTGTAGGGTTCTGTACTTCATATTAATATGTCAACAACTATGTATCCAATAGCCCATTTTTAACTCTGAAGTGGGAACACTTACCGTGGCGGACGAAAAACTACGGAACCCTACACTGAGCGTGGCCCGACACGCTCTTGGCCGGTTTTTATTTTTGCACTTTGTCGGCGTGATTGATATACATATTAGTACTAAATTTCAGCTTTGTAGTGCTAACGGTCACTGAAATTATCCGCGGACGGACGGACGGACCGACATGGCGATACTATAAGGGTTCCTAGTTGACTACGGAACCCTAAAAAAGACCCAGTAAATTCCATACATTATTGTAATTTTCTTTTCCTTACCGCCATACAAAATATATAATGGTAATAAAATAGGAAAAACAACTTTATTTTACACAACTTTATATTACAATTTTAATTTTATATTTCAGCACTCTTAGTGCTTAAAAATGGAAACCTATGTTCTCCGAAACATGTCGCGCGAGTGACTAAATAAACGTGAGTAGAACCGTGTTAATCTTTAATTTATATAATATGTCTCACGAAAGTTTAAATACAAACACTGTATTGACAATATTTGTGCTTTTTGTATTAAAAAGACCTCGTGAGTCCGAGTAGAATAGAAAAAACAAACAATTCACGTAAAATATCAATAACGTAAAATGCCATTTTTTTGAGAAATGCTCACCTAAAAGAAGTAGGCCGTTGGAGGCCTTCGAGTGTAAAATGAAGTGCGTAACCGTTTGGCTAAGGGAGGAGAGCCGGACTCCGCTCGTTGCTCTTGAAGGCACGCCAGTAACACCAACAGCCTATCGTGTCTCCACCAGTCAGTACGGTACACTCTTACACTTGACCCAAGGGCTTCGACAGGACAAGCGTAAACCTCAAGCTGCCCCACCGTTTAATTGGCGTAAATGTGCGTTGGCCCAGAAAAACAGGCTGGTAAGCTTGATTCCGCCTACCACGGCGTCGTAACCGCTCCACGAGTCACATGGTACCTTAGCGTTGGCCCAGGGGAACAGCATTCCTAGTGTGAATAGGCCCAGCGTGACTCCGCCCGCCATGCCATTAAAGGACAGAGCGAGCTGCAGGACGGGGCCGAGCCGCTCCACCGCGAACGTCAGCACGAAAGACACTGCGCCGCACCCGAGACACACCCAGCGGGCGATCTGGCAACCCAAAGATGAGGGATAAATAGTATAAATGCGTATGTATGGTCACCGAGACAATGGGGAACGTGACTGCGACTGCGTGACGTATATGTATACTAATAAATTAATAAGCTTATACCGGTGCGGTTCGTTCCGGTATAAAATATCTATAAAATAATAAATGTTATTAGGGGGACTACCTTACTATTACTTATATAATGCTAGGGGAAGAATAGGTAATATTACTAATAATAATTAGACTCTTTAAATCACAAGTCCTTAGTCCTTACACCATGGTGAGTGCTATCTCTGTGCGCGTCCCATAATGACACGGACAGAGGCAAAATCCGCTTAGTGTTTTTCTTTTTATACAAGACTGAACAGCGTTTGACCTCAGTAACACCGGATGGTGACTGTCAACAGGGTCGAGGGTGTAGCACGCTGTGACCAGCCTATTCACTCTAGCCTTGAAAATACCTAAATTATATATTTCCGTGAATAGAGACGAAGGGAGCGAATTCTATTCCTAAGCACTCCACATTAGGAAGGTAGAAGCGAAACGCTTCGTGCGAATCAATGGAATATTAACAACGTAAGGATGAAACCGCTACCCTCGCCTGGACGTTCAGTGGTGGAACGGAGATGGCGATGCAATTCCTGTGCACACTTTGCAAATGTATCCTTTAGAATACAAAGTGGTTATCCACTGTACGTACCATTGCTCCCTTGTTTTCAGGTATCCGTATTCCTAAAATCCCGGTAGCTAGATCTTGACACGCAATGGCTGCTAAGGAGTTTAAAGTTGATGCTACGGTCCTGTGAAAATAAAGATTTTAATAAAAATTTGGTTAAATAACGAAGCGTCAAATGGAATGCACTTTGTTCAAACGTCGTTGTACGAGTAAGTAAGTCGCCGTCTATATTTATCATCTTCATATAATAATAATGTATAATAAAGGCGGTTCATCTCTCTGCAGCCCTAACCACCGGCAGGCTGGCCGCGTTGCCGGCGGCGCCCTAGGTTAGGTTTTTTATAATGTTCTTATTGTTTTGATAGGTTTTAGAATAGATGTATATTTTTAATATTTTTATATTTTACTTTTATAAAAAAAATATAAAAATCCTAACTTAAGAAATGACATAAATAATGTATAATAAATATAATATACTTACAAAAAAACATTTATATATAAAGGCACTGATAATATACACAATTATACTAACAACAAACCTAATTATAAAATAAAACATAAATTAAAACTATTTAGACTTATAATTAGGTTTTATAATTAGGTTTGTTTTTAGTATAATTGTGTATATTATCAGTGCCTTTATAAATATAATTGAATAAAATTTTATTTTTTTATAAGGTAGGGGTCCGGATTTTTATCCAATAGCCCAGTATGTAGTCCATCCTTTCCACTCAATAGTCTACTACATTTTAGAAATCCTTAAAACTCAATGGTACTTACACTATAGCGTGTGTTGTCTCTGTGCGTGTCCCATTATCCCATAACACGGACAGGAGCAACATCCGCTTAGTGTACCCGTTACATGTCATACAATTTTCGAACGGGCCTCTGCGCGTTAGCTCGATCTGGCTCTGCATACGCCTCCCAAATGTCCGGAACACCATTGTTCCGTGTACGGCAAAGACATAATGTGTAATAGAATATTAATCGCCTTTAAATTGTCTGGTGACGTACCTCTAGATTCATTATAACTGATACAGCTATTATTGTAGTTGACTAACTGTAACGAGTTTGTGACCGACCCAATTCGATCTCATTCAGAACTATATTGAAACTGGTATCCTAACTGGACACGTCTGGTTAGGTCTCAATTCTGGAATGAAATGTGTAAGACCCGCAGTCAATGGGATGCTTGCATGAGTTTCGCGCTGGTTTTGGCAATGCGATTGTATATGTGTTATTTGTCATTGTGTTTCAAAGCTTAAAAGTTGTTGAAGAAGTATTTAAATTACAAGCATTTCGAAGGACATGACGGAACTTTATCATACGTTAAGTGTTGTGACAGTTAAATGTTCGTACATTCAGGGTGATGGTATCACCTAGAGTTGTGTTAGTTGAGGGAGACGGGTGTTCTTCGGGAGCTTACCCGAGGCTGGCGGCGAAGATGCCAGCCACAAAGAAGCCGGGCACGCCGCGCGCGTCGCCCAGCTGCTGGACAACATACAGCGGCAGGAGCCGGTCCGAACCGTTAATCTGCCGCGCCTAAGGTAAACAAAAATTATTTTTTATTATGCAGAAACGACTGCTAGCGAATATCTTCGAAATGTAAATCGTGTTTTCTTTCGATTTAAATATCGAAAAACATTCAATTTATATTCAATTACCTAATACAGGATAAAAATGCAGCTTTGACGTTGATTGAGGCTTGCAGATACGAACTGGGTAGGTAATGCAGGTAGATTAAAACAAAAATCGTTTTTTCTGTGGTCAAGTTAACGGCTTGTGGCGAATTACAAGTTATATTTTTGTGGTATAGTGTTACGTAAGAGGGGCAGCGGTTTATGTCGATATTTCACAGAATCAAATATTTGGCTTAAAAACCTCTTAACTTTCACAATGTCTACAGTAAAGACGCGAACCTAATTGATCAGTATGACCCTACTATAGTGGACGGTACTTCCTGTTCCTTGTCGAAAAGGCTGGTCTTCACAAAACTATCTATAAATTAAGGGGAAATAATAGTGTGTCACTGAATAAGTACCACATAGGAGTTATTTACATCTAAACAATCATATATCTACCATATTTACAAACTTAATTGCTATACAGTTTTTATCCCAAGAAACAAGAAAGAAATAAGGAAACAAAAAATTTAATTAATAGAAATAATGCACGCTCGAAAACGGAGCTCGGGGATATAATTATTATTAAGAGATTTCTACGGCGATCATTAGACGATGACTTGAAGATTATATATCTTAGTTTCTTCGCAACTAGAGGGCGCCCCTCATTTGATCGGACTTACAACTTATTTGGGTTATTTGAATAAATTAAATGACATTTTTACGATACGAAATGTTAGCAACTTTAATATGTTCCTCATAATTTAAAAATTAATAACTTTCTTTTTGGTTGTTTTATAAATGTATTTATGTATTTGTATATAACTATATAGAACAAATTACACTAAAAAAATGTCCACAATATTTTTTTTTTTTTAAAAAGCCAATTACAAAACATAAATTAAAACTAAACTTAAATACCTATTCACAAAACCCGCTCCGTGTCACTCCAGACGCAAAAGTGCCCATTACGCTCACCGCGTTGCCACGTTGAACCGCAAGTATTTATAAGTTATTAACATTTGTTAAAATCAGCTGGCATCTATTGGGACATTAATTAAGTTTAATTTCCACGTCCTAATGTATGTCATCCTGTCACTCATGTCATTTGTATTGAAATAACATTTATTGAGTCTGCTCGCAAAACCACCTGATATTTACTTACTCACAAAATCAGATTAAGTAACAAATTCCCATATTTTCAGAATTTGTTTGAAATGTTCACCATACCTATAAACGTAAATAAATTAAGTAACGAAAATAAATATCTCATCTCCCAAAACATATGAAACTGTTTAATACATCAAACATCATAAATGGGCTTAATATCGTGATTGAAATAAATATTTTTTGTGGACATGTCGAGTCGTACACCCAGACTTTCACTAATAGACCTTTATTCATAAATAACTAAATACCTAGAAAAACAATTAATAATCCTAAACACAACACATTCGAATATGTTTACAACATGATGTGAATCAAATTATTCGTTATCTTAATAAAATATGCAATATGGGCATCGGTCTCTCACCTCTACATAAGGTTCTTAAGTACCTACAAACTATTGCATGAAGCTGAGTGTAACATATTCGTTGCTGAAATTCTTTCATTTCCTGGATCTTAGGACAAATTATTCTAGATAAAATTGGTTCTTCTGATTTAGGTAGCCACTTCTTTTTAACAAAATGGGATATAAATATATATGTAAAGGTTTTTTAATATGTAAATGACTTTGTTTCAATGTTTATTATACTCGTGGTTCGTGGTTATCTGTAGGTACTATTATAGGTACTTTAGTGCACGAGTAATACAAACGCTGAATCAAGGTCATTTATACATGTAAAACCTATAAATACAAATTAAATTTTAACAAAAAACCCTATTTTGTTAAAAAGAAGCGGGTTCATTAATAAATACCTATTTCATTTTCTCTACATGTCATTTCTATGATTATTCATGAACAATAGCCATCGTTTATACTGGAAATTAAATAAATAGTTAACACTAAACCACTATATAGGTGTGTAAGATACGAGTATGTACTAACAGTTACTTTATCAATTTACTGTGGCCTGTTAATAAACCATGTTTAATTTATACTTTGATGTCGAAATGCTAAGCATCATAAAATGAAACTTATAAAATAAGTAAGTACCAACCCATGACGTGTTTATTGAAGGACTGGCCTACTAAAAACCTTCTCGTTGTTACAAAATGTTATTATAGTCACACCAAGGACTTCGAGGTCTCACTTCGAGCACAGACAGGGAGGATCATTGATAGTTTTACCTACTGTTGCGGATTTTGGTTTGCCAGACTCACCAGACTAAGTATATGAATGTGAGATATTGGGTAGATAAATAAATATTAAATGACTGTTACTTATTAATTGTAATAGCCATATAATAGTTATTTGTTATACAAGGGTGCAAAATTGTATTTTAACTGCGAGTGTGGGATTGAAACTCGAGTAAGCGAATGGATTCTATAGTTTAACCACGAGCAGAGCGAGTGGTTTTAAAACAGAATCATGAGCGTAGCGAGTGTTTCAATACACGAGAAGTAAATTACAATTGCACCCGTGTGTAACACAAAACTTTTCCCTTCACTACAGCGAGGAAAGTGAAACATGCAAAAAAACGTTTTGAAATCGCATTGACTTTTTCTTTGCGTTTAGATACATTCAACATTTTTACAAAAGCTTAGGTTAGCTTGTGGTGGCCAGTAGGTACGATTTTCGAATGTTCTAATTCGATTTTCAACTCGGTGCGTGTGCGAGGCTCGCCCGCGTCCGCCGCCGCCGCCGCGGGGCACGTGAGCTGTACTTCGCGAATTTAGACTTTAAAACCATAGCAATAAGAGCTATGAGAAGTCAACTTACTTTATTCACTAGCGGATAAATGGATGGATGGATGCGTTTTTACCCTCTCGTATTAAAGGATAAACAAGCGCTTTACGAGCTAGTGAGGGGAAAAAATACTTACCTTTGTATAAATCTAAATCTGCATTGTGTAGGTATCTTACAAATTAATTTAATATTTTACTAACGTCCGCGTCAATCTTAAATTGAATACAATTAGTAGATTACATATTGTGTTAACAGTAGTGGCAACAGATGAAAATGTCCGTCTTCGCATCTTGATAAATGAAGACAAACGTCTGATGAACCGTAGATTCCGCTACTTGAAGTGTCAATTACTCCGATGATTGTAACCAATGACTCAATCGATGATAAAGAGTAATGAAGATTACGTGATATTTCAGCGTCTCGTACATGTTTCAAAAATAATTGTGAATGCATAACGTGTTACCTGAATTGGATCGCAATTAGCATAATGTGTTGCTAGTACGGCGCCGGTGACGAAATTGATGGAGTACACCACGAAGAGTCCGAAAGCCGACACCCAGAGCGCAACCCGCGCCTGTGAGAGGCGCTCCACTGACAGGTACTTCTGTACCGAGGCCTGGTTCGCGCAGAACATGCTCGTCCAGTACATGGTGCCTCCCACCACCACTGACCAGAAGGAGTGCCGCACCGTTGGATCCGGGTTCATGCTACAAACGAATTCGAATACATTTATGAGTTTCATTTTCAACAGATGTGCTGTAATGCACTCAGGATTTATGCACGTGATTAATGCATCAGTTATGCAGATGGCGCTGGTGCATAAAATATTTAAAACACGTGTTACCTTTATTAAAAACAAAATTATAGCATTTCATGATATTTAATGACTTAATTATATTCACACAAAACTGTAGAAAATCTTGGATAGCGTTAGATTATTATTAGAACCCGCCGTTCTTTTAAGTAGGGACTAAGTTGTTGGGTTACCTACATCTATGTGCTTTCAGGTAATTTCTTAATCATTAAATCATTATGCATTAAGGTACCTCTGGGTAACTAGGCTATGGCTCTGACGCAGGCCGATGCAACCTAAAGCGAGTAGAGCGGCTTTTTTGCGGTTTCCCTCGCAGACGACCCGTTCAACCCGTGACCCCTCACTGGGTAATTGCTATGCATTCCGTTACTAAACTCACACTTTTACACAATCGGCCCGTAAAACGTAACATTCACATTAAAGCAATGTGGTATACCGTCGGCGATACCTAAGTAGGTTCATAACTTACAAGTTCATAGGTTTGTAAGTAACACTATATAGGTATATAGCATAAAATTGTACAATATAACTTATTTCATCATCAACTGTCATCCTAATCCTAGTAATTGCAGAATAAAGGTGGGTGGTTAGGGTGACTATTATGTTAAGGATACATATAGGTTATTATATCATAATTATATACCTACATTTACCTACTTGAATTTATTAAACTTTTCATGTAAGTTTGTTAAGTGAAACATAGTATTTATGTAGTTGGAGTATGCTTAATACTTTTAGCGACTGTTATTTTTGTCTCTGCTTGACCGTAATTTAATTTAGGTTGACAGTTAGAATGTGTTTACAAGTAAATTTCAAGTACATACGTAATATTATTCGCGTTACAATCACACTAACAGGTTACTTACATCACCTCATACATCGAAAGTTTTCACTTAATAGAAAGCTAATTTTTAAATCATTCGTACTCTGATCAGAGTACAATTAAATCACTTGTTAATCCGTCGTTAGCACTCAACAGGTAAAAACGTTTCTGATTTGGCTTCTGATTTGGCTTCTGATTTGTTAAGATGGATATAAATCCACTTTATAAGGCTTATCAATTAAGGCTGGTTTTATAACCATAATTAAGTAACCATAATTAAGTAGGTGCTATGACTATTGGGTCACTAGTAGAGACCAGGGGACAGGGACAGAAGGATCAACGCTATTGTTGCTTCCTTTTGTTGTTCACTTTGAAACTCCACCTATACAGGGTGTAATAGTTAAGTACCTATAGCAGTCAGAAAACTTTAAACTGATGTCACTTAACGAATGATTAAAATCACATTATTTTTTCCAATAAAACTAGAAACATTCGATACATTAAGTTAAAACGGCTTCTTACATTTAGCACACCGTGCGTTGAACGGTTTGATTGTCTACAGTAAAGAGAGATGTCTACAAGAAAGAGAAAATATTTGCGATTAATTGAGTACATGATTAAATGTACGCTCAACGATTACCCACTGTAACCCTTTATAAGATATAAGGTTAGGAAATACGACTTTATTTTTTTGTCTTTATTATATCCAAATTCGGTACGTAAAAATAATAGTGAGATTAATGACCCGCATTAAACATTTGGTAAATAGGTATCTACCTACTGCACAGATTTGTGAGTTGAGGCATCTCATGGTGGATTTATAACTTTGAAACACTTTGCTAAAGTTTGTGAATCATTATTTGTCTTTCCGTAACGAACAAATTATTATTTTTTAAACTTAAACTTTAGTATGAGTACCTAAGTATATAAACATTTTGACCCACCTGACATTTACACATAAATAACCTAGGTTCAGGACCTAGTAACTAAGATTTACAAATTTTAATTGTAAAACCTTTTCATGTTATAATATCTCGTCTACCTATGAAAGGAATAAATTACTGATCATAGAAAGCATTGCTAATGCTTATTGGTGGCGGTGCAACTCGCCTGCTTCTGTAATACCTACTCCCAGGAGCACCGATCCCAGAGTAAGTTAATGGCTTATCAGGCGGGTAGAGGGTCGACCACGACTTGGAACACAATAAACTTATACAATCGGGGTATTTACTCGAAGAAGTGCAGCCTGTTGGACTCTCTCGCGTGCGCCCACACGGTGTCCATGCCGCCCACGCGGGCGGCGCCCAGGCCCAGCACCACGGCCAGGGATCCGATCAGCACCGCCGATTGGAACGTGTCCGTCATTATCACTGCTTTCATGCCACCCTAAAAAATATCATGCATTTTTCTTAAGTAAACCATGACAATTCTTAAACCAATGAATGTATTATGTATACTTCGTTATTATTAATGCTGATATCTTCATTATCTTCAAATCAGACAAATACTTAAATGATAGGGAATAATGCATTAGGTTGGCAAAAAGGTCACATGCATGTGGAACTAACTTACTTGGTCTAATAGGTAAACCAGATAATTTTAGTTAATTGACTTAAATTATTAAAAATATTGTTATTATTGTAAATAAAGTCAATTATCGATACAAAATAATGTCTTACTTGTGAAGCGTAAAATATGCACACGACGTACACTATCGTAACGGCCAAGTATGTATTCAATCCCGTCACTGTAACCAAAAGTTGCATATTTACTTAGTTACCTAATATTAAAATACTATTATTGATAAATTCTGTGTTATAAATTTGAAGCTGTTGCGCGATAAATCCAAATACGCGAAAGAATATGAAATAACGAATGTGAAGCGCCGAATGGAACAACCTAAAGATAGTCAAAGAAGGTATTATCAACAAAACCGGAATATAGTTGTAACCACAAAAGAATCCATTAATATTCTCTAATTGTTGACTTTGAAGACACTGCAATACCTTTGACGCCAATAGAGGTAACTTCATAATGCGGCCCATTATGAAAACGTGCGAGCATAAATCATGAAAAGTAGTATTATGTCAGCTGTAAATGGAGAGTGCAGTCATAGTGCAGTAATGCTCTTAGGCACTTTGTGTGCCGGGGCACGTCCCTGGAAATGCATCGAATGCCCTATGTAGCATGATTGCCGAGCGAAGAGAGGCAGCTGCTAGGCAAACCAGCTACAACAGGTCTCTGTTTACGCACAAAGCTTTATGGCCGTAAACCGCAAACACACAATGGTGCCAGCTACAGCGGCGAGTAGGCTATTCAGAGAAATAGTCGGTTAGAGTTAGTCGGTTACAATATTTTTTGCATAAGTTGACATAAAGGGAAACTAAAAGTAATAGCTAAAAATAGAAATCGAGGTCCTTCTAATTCACCTTTCGGTATACCTAAATACCGATGATTTTTTGACAATTCCGAAACGAGAAAGGGTTACCTACGTGGAATTTACGGGTATCCCCAATGGGTAGGGACACATTGTATGTAGTGACATTTACTACTTTCGTAGTTCGTTGCCTCCTCTTTGCGTTAGATTTGTGTTTAATTCAATTAGAAAAAATAATAATAATATTACAGGATATTCTTATAGATAAATTAGCGAGAGCGTGGAATTGCATCTGTAGTGTCTCATTGTGTGTTTATAGGCATTCTATATTTGAAATTTCCTTTTTCCCGTACAACCACTACAAATACAATTCTACGCTCTCGCTAATTTATCTATAAGTAGGTACACAAATTGACTGAGCCTCACTGTAGGTTCAAGGCTTGCACAAAAATGGGTACTCCAACTACTCAGCCAACGATATACAGATACGTAAAAAATACTCATGACTCGGGAACAAATACAATGTGCTTGTCACACAAACAAATGTCCTTACTGGCATTTGAATCCAGGACTGTCGGTTTCATAGGCAGGGTCACTGCCTGGACCTTGCCTGGTACCGCGAACACCGAAGTTCGTATATTTCGATCATCTTTCTCTTTTTGTGACGACCGGTCTGGTCTATTGGGTAGTGACCCTGCCTATGAAGCCGATGGTCCTGGGTTCGATTCCCAGTCAGGGCCTTTATTTGTGTGATGAGCACAGATATTTGTTCCTGGGTCATGTATTTATATGTATCTATCTATTATATATATCGTCGTCTAGTGCCTGCAACAACAAGCCTTACTGAGCTTACCGTAGGACTAGGTCGATTTGTGTAAGATTGTCCTGAATATTTATTTATTTATTTACTTCAATGAAGGCGCCATGATGTCCGAAATTTACGAATATAGTTTTTCGCGGTGGTGGCGCTGTCGTCTGAGCTGAGAGCTGTGTATTATAATTTATAAGTACGGATAGTTTACTAGCGGCGATTGCTCGCTAGCCGTAATGTGTGCGTATCTTGGAGTATAGAAAAACAGCTATTGGTGGGTTCCCTTTGACACGGCCACACATGCACTTTACACTCGCTACTGAGCGTAAATGAGACGGTAAATAGTGAATGTAAGTAAACTGGCTTTAGCAACGGCAAGGTACGTAGAATATCTCCTAATAATTATTGCTATTGCTGTATAAGTAATACAAGTTACAAAACCTATTTTAACTAACCCGTCTACTCATCTTTCTTGATATTTGAAATGCATTAGGAAAATGTAGACGTGGAAAAGAACACTTTGTGCAATTAAGATGTATATATCGGTAACTTGTAACTGACAAACTAAAATTAAATTGGTAGAAAACAGGGCGTTTCTAATATTACAGTAATAAAAAATACCTACTAGGTACATTTAGATTTATGAAAGATATTCAGTACGTAAATCCCAAATATAATCTTGGTTACGTTTGGGCTTCCTTATTGATGTAGGAACTATTGTAAATATTCTGAACTCACTTGACAAACTTAAATGCAAACGTGATATTTAGATTTGACTCATTTCTCGTTCATAACAAACTAAATTTCTCTAGTGTTCTGTTTTTGTTTCTGCAAAAAAGATTAAGAAGAAAGACTCAAATTAAGAATAAGTAGTCATTTGTTATACAAGGGAGAAAAGTCAGCGTTAATCTTCTCGTGCTAATATTGTGACCAGAGATAGCGAAATATTCCAAAATTCAAGCACAGCGAGTGGTTCAAAGAGTAGAATCTTGAGCATTGGGAGGGTCTCAAGACACGAGAGGGCAACACACTTTGCTACCGAGTGCAACACACAATTTTTCACCTCACTACCACGTGGAAAACTTTGACTCTAGAACTTCAAATATGTAATCGAAATTTTTGATAGCCATCATTTATCATTTAAAAACATTAAATAAAAGAACATCCAACCAGCTAATGTAAAAAAACACTTGATGGTTGTGAATAATTTGTATGAAATTACTTTGCAGTCTTGTGAGTAAAATGCAACTTTGCTATGTGTTTTTAAAGAATAAAACAGTTCTTTCCGAGCTAGTGAGGTTTGCTTATTCGCTATCGAAATGTCCGAGATGCAAAGTTGTGTTTAATTACGACTGCCATTTTACTAATACGAGTATGCGTGTGTCGAAATACAATATTACACATAACTACACCCAATACCTTTATATCGTGGCATATGTAAAGCAAATGTTAGAAGATGTATGGATATGGTAAGATTTTGTTTTAATATCCAAATTTAAAAGTCTATTATATTTGTTTGATATGTCTTCATATCGATATATATTCATGAAATAAAACAACTAAAAAGTAAAAACGCAACCCAACTACGCAACGCTGCAAGTGTTCGAAACGTCGCGGTGTAATTTAAATTCGATAGGTAAATAACGATTACGTCGACGCTACGCTGGAAATATTCACGGAATATTTAGTTGTAAGCACAACAAAAATACCATACAATAAACGCTATTAAATCATGTAGTGTCCAATGCTAGGAGGATATAACTAATATGGAGTAGCCATTTACAGGCGTTCCCTTCTACCAAAATTACTTGGCCGCCGGTCATAATTCTTGAACTTGTGTGAATATAGTTAATGCTAGTGTTTGATAATTTTGTCGTGTGCGTGTGCAGCGACGCACGTAAAAAATGCATTAGTGTTAACATTATTTATGTGTGTTACCTCACCCCTCCCGCCGAAAACGGCAGATTATTTCCGATAGAAATTAGTGCGTGTGTCGGCTCCATATTGGTTATATCCTCCTAGGTCCAATGTTGTGTAGACCACGGAAACCTTCGTGCGCGACTCTGACTCGCACTTGGCCGGTTTTTTTATTCACGTTAGTACAATAGGTACCTTTTAGCACGCGCACCTTTGAATTAATTTCATTGCACATTCGTCATCCCATTGCGTAAGACGGACTATGCGTGCGTCCACATGCACCAACGTACATAATGCATGGCGTTTTAGGTTCAGCTATCCTTCTAGTTATGTTATGTGCTTTTTCTTCCTACATAAATTATACTTAGAAATGTGTAAAAAATACTAAGCACACACATACTCGTATACCACATGTTTCTTATTAAACTGTTTTTTGTCGTAGAGTTTCATAGCTTATAACATATCTAAGTTATTATTTCTTATTGTATGTCTTTCCCGTACACGGAATGGTGTTCCGGACATTTGAAAGGCGTATGCGGAGCCGGATCGAGACATCGCGCAGAGGCCCTTTCAACAATTTAATGAAATGAAAGGGGTAAACTAAGTGGATGTTGCCCCTGTCCATACCATGGGACGCGCACAGTGACAGCACCCGCCATGGTGTAAAAACTATTTAAGTTTTAATGTAATCTAAAATGTACTAGGTTATGGGATGGAAAAGGATGCGCTAACTACTGGGCTATTGGATAGGAAAGCCGAACGCCTGCCTAATAACATGGTATACAATTTTACTTCTGACAGACGGGGACTCGTCCTCCGCGAGATAGGCCCCACAAAAATCGACATCAAAGATGGCTTAAGGGCAACACCGGTGCAAAGGGCTAAGGGTAGAGAGGTGTGTTATTATTGTTATTTTTAGGGTCCCGTACGGTCAAAACGGGTCCTTGTTACTAAGACTCCACTGTCGGCCTGTTTCTATCTCTAGCTATCACAGTTGCAACAGATATTTCTGTAGCCGCTGTAACAAGAAATACTAAAAACGGAATATAATAAATATTTAAGGGAGGCTCCCATAGAACAAATATTATTAAATAATAGGAACCTACAGCGTCTAATGTAGATGATGGCACGGCACACTTCGTACACACAGCAACACTCCTAGCTGTACAACGGTGGACCTTATGCGTTGTATAATAAGTTCCACCAATGTACAGCTAAGAGTGTTGCTGTGTGTACGCGATTCCGATCTCGCACTTGGCCGGTTTTACGTTAAGAATGTCACTTAACTATACAGTGGATTACGCACTGTATAGTTAAGTTTTAGTAATAAATATTATATGTACGGTTGTAGGTAGGTGTGTATATAGTCAAAATAGTCAAAATAAGTAGTCGACATTGTGGCTACAGTAAAACCGTAGATGTCATAGAACCCTCCACCGTCTTACGCGGGTCTGGAAACACGTCTTGCGACACTCGTTGTAGACGCTGTGGGAAATTCTATTCTTACGCCCCTACAAGGCACTAACGGCACACATTATTCTATTATAGTTCGAAATCAGAATGTTATTCCGTAATAATAGCGCGGTACAATTATGGACCATTTCTATGGACGGTTTTACTGCCGCAGCGCCGCCATTTGTACGAATACGTCTATCCTACTTTATTTTATGCCTATTGAGTAACATCTATTAATCCGTCTGACCCATACGTGGCTCGAATGCTTTTCGTCTGATTGATTTGTAATAATTATTAGGTGCGTAACATCTACACTCAAATCTTAATGTTGGCGGTAAATTCGTAAAGCCGTTAAAACATGACTTGTTTTCATGTCCATGACCGTGACCTAGTTTGTTGACAGTACTTGATGAGCAGAAGCGTTACAGTTGGCGGGCTCGGAAAGAACTGTTTTGTTCTTTAAAAACAAATAGCAAATTTAATTCACAAGAGTGCAAAGTAATTTCATACAAATTGTTTATTACTTATTACTGATCGAGTGTTTTTTCGTTTGCCCTACCACTCATTGTTGGGCGTAGTTTAAGGACATACCCGGGTCCATCTGACATATCTGGACATATCTGGACATATCTGGTCGGATGTTATTTTATGTTATTTTATTGAATGTTTGTAAAGTTTTAGATTTTTTTTCCTTGCGGTAGTGAGGTCAAAAATTGTGCGTTTCACTCGGTAGCAAAGTGTGTTTCCCTCTCGTGCTTTGAGTACCTCCCAATGCTCAAGATTCCTTTCTTTGAACCACTCGCTATGTTCGTGGTTCAATTTTGGAATCTTTCGTTAGCTCGAGTCTCAATAATAGCACGAGGAGGTAAACAAGAACTTTGCTCCCTTGTATAACAAATAACTATTTTTCACATTGCAGGAAGGTTGATTGCAACAAGACTGAAGTAAAAATTATAATCCTAGGTTAATTAATTATTATCCTTGTATATTATTTGAAAATAAAGTATATAAACCAAAAAATAAAGTAAGACATTAGGTACCTAAATTCGACCGTCAACGAGATCTATTTTTGAAACATCTATTTTGTGGTTCCTATATGATCAATTTAAATTACTTATCTTATATACTTACTTCGGTCTTTTTGCGACCTCATACAGATTATAGATTTAGATACCATGCCTATGGGGCATGTTGCTAGCATTTATTACACACATCCTTAACACATTTGAATACCTACAAATACCCTAAAATCATGTCACGTACCTATATGTTTCGGCATGGGGCATTACGTAAGTAACTATTACTGTCACTATCCTACGCCATTGAATTGAATATGTATAGCATACCAAAAGTGATCCCTTCTTTGGTCAACGCTTCTGTTACAAAATTCCAATCGAATGTATGGAATAAGTTTCTCGTGCTTGTTTCTGTTGGATCGTATACCTAAACATATTTTTGTTATGTTATTGCGATAATGGGTGTTCATAGTCGTAACGTAAGTATACATGGTTATACCATGTCATAAATTATGTAAGAAAGTGAAATATTTTGTAGACCTTATTTAGCAAACGGCTGTACGTTCACTACCATTATCTTTAAAATGATCTGATGAGTGCGGGTTAATGCATAACTTAACGTAACGGTTGAACCAAAGGTTCTTCTCCCTATATTTCTTGTACTTAACACTATTTTGTAATTCTTTGAAGTAACTATAATATACATAATACCCACCGTCACGCCGCCGATATACACTTCCCATTATGATAAGGTAAACGTACGAGAACCCGGCTGTGTCCCTATACATGTCATTTTGAAACTTATGACATTCGCAATTAGGTGACAGTTTATTCGGCATACGCGTGTCGAGTACTAGTAGTCTAGTACTATGTTGATGAAGCATTAAATAAAGTACTTCATAAAAATATTTTATTCTCAAACATTGAGAAACTTAAGTAAGTCGTAGTCTGTACCTAGTACCTATAGCTACCTACTAAAGGGTTTGTATTAGAGCTAAAAACATAAAATTCACCGTCGTTCTTTTCGTGCATACCTAGAAACAAAATACTTAAGTGTCAATATTATATTCATTTCAGGTTGTAGGACAGAGTAACAAAGCAGAAGGATTGTGAAACACCTGAGGAGGGTCACCTACCGTCAGAGAGCGCGAGCGCCGGAGCGTAGACCGCCACAGCCGTGTAGAGTATCATTTGTAACATGTACAGGGCGCTCGCGAACACGCGGATCGACTTGCAGAACCGCACTTCCTGGAAATAATATAATCTATACTTCCTTTTTCTAAGAGAGTTAAATGAGCTGCAGCTGATTTGTGAACATAGGTTTACTATACTATTCAAATAAAACTATTATAATTTATAATACTTTAAATTTAGATAGTGCTCACGCTGAACCATTATTATTAGGCCAAAAAGTAACTTTTTTGCTATCCGTAACAACTTGATAAATGTACTAAGAGTAATGTCGTTTTGTCCTCTGTCGCTCTTTAGTTAAATGTAGTAACGAGAAAACATTTCCCAAGAACTCTACTTCTCAAGGTACCTACTTATAAAAATTGAATTAGGTGTATGAAAATACTATTGAAGTAATATTGTAGTGTTTACCAAATACTCGTAACAAGAAGTAAGGCGCAGTCTCATAAATACTGGCAGGTAAAGTTGACTTGTGATGGGCGCCACAAGTATGAAGCAAACACATATCATCCAAAATTGTGCTCCTCCGATATACATCTCAGCCGGGTTTCCCAATAGCTCTATCGCTGTTATGAAACTGAAATATAAAAATAAAGTCTTTTAATAGTATATACTAAAAGGTAAATATGTAAATTACCATAAAATCAGATTACGTTTCAATTCGATTTACCTCGCAGCAAGACTTAATGCCATTGGAAATGTGCCCATAGAGGAACCTCCGAGTAGAAAGTCGTCACTGGTTGTTTGTTTTTCTCCGAAATATCCGTAAAATACGCCAATCGCACAGGACACGATCAACATGGTAGCTAGGACACTGTAGTCCTCCCAGTGGAACAATTGCACCACCTCAGTCTCATTTTTAGAACTCGTACTGCTTGCATTCACGCTATTCGGCGTGGCAGATGTTAAAGTACTATAGCAGCATACTACTAATAAAGATATCTGAAAACATATGTCATCGCATACCAGTAAATGTAGAGTTTAAAAGTTTTTATAAACGTTACCAGTTGTGAAATATTCATTTTAGGTGCGTCTTCATATTAGCCTCCATACCTGGCATCTATTAACTAAAGCGCATTGGTATCAATCACGTCGTAAAACGTGGAGAGTAATTACGTAATCTGCGAGTGGGCGATGTATCGCTTAATGAAATAATTTTCGCCAGATCGATTTACACCATCAGGCAAGTTATTTGCCAATTGCAGGAAGTCGGAAAACGTGACAATGAAGAGAATATAAGAAGTAAGTCTGTACTTATATACAAAGCTACAATTATAATTACCACATACAAACATTATAATTGACGCTAGTTATGAATGAATCGAGCAACGAGTAGTCTAACAGTTGATAATTTTCTTGGTCATACGAAACAATAACAAGAACGAAGACCGTAGCTAAATAATCCGTCGCGATCTGCCTGAAGCTCCCGTGAACCGGATGGTTCCGGAAAGCTTAACTACGCTGTGGCCTACACTCACGCAGTCATTCCTAAAGGGTGATGCGACGTAGCGTGCCTACATTCCAAACAATTAGGATTATATTCTTTCGTCACCCAAGCCTAAACATTTATTAGGTATTTTATTATTCACTTTGACAGCTAGAGTTGCTCAAGTTATATTCAAAAGAGTCGGCTTAGTAACTCCTTTTAATAAGTTTAGTACTACATACTCGTAAAGCGAATATCCATTGAATATTATCATTTTTTTGTACCTACGTTGTTTACCGAGTTAACTAATTAGTTGTTCCTCTGCGTAACAGGTTGTAGGCCTATAGATGTACGTAATCTATCTACGAGAAAAAAACTAATTGCACATAGTTTTCTATCTTTGTAAGACATTCTATGATGTTCACGTGCTCCTGCATGGGCTACTCAATCGCAAACATGAGCTTCAGATATATGGCTTGCAAAGAAAAACTGCTACGATTGAATTAGGTAGTTTTTTTTATTCAAGTATATTTATAAGTTAAATTAATCATTATACAGTAGTTAAATTAATCAAAAACTGCGCTATTTTTTTAATGTGGCTACATTATGACTACATGTTATAAAATTGTGTAGATTCGCATGATTATTAACACAGTAATGTGGAAAAACACTACCTATGCAACTAGGAATCATTTTTTTTGTACAAAATATTTAGATTGGTTTTAAAAATTATTTAAAATTTGTATGGTAATTTAAAATGTGCATTATTTATATTAATTTATAGTATAATGATTACATTTAAATCTTAATAATCTTACTAATTAATTAAATCTTGATCTATATCAAAGAATATACTTATTTGATATTAGATATATATTTTAATAAAGGTTATTGGCAAGATTATTATATATCTATGTATAATTTCGGGAGAACCTAGTTATTAAAAGTTTGATACAAAATTGTACACCACGCGAGAGAATGTACTCTGTCAGAAGTCTCAATACGCAGACCACAAGAACATTATGATGACAGACATAGAAATTATGTATTATTAGAATTACAAAGGCCGCTTGAATAGGAATGAAAGTCCCTACAATTATGCTTCTAAGTTTTTAATTACGTAACATCTTTAAAACATTTCCTGCAATATGTGAATAATTTAGAATCCTTATTTAAAAAAAAACCTAAAGCCGGAATACACACGAATCTTAAAAAGAGGTTATTGAAGTAAATAATCTAAATTATGTTCACTGAAAATTACAGTTGACTTATTTATTAATTTAGGTTTTTCCTTGTAAAAGGATTTTCCTCCTCGTCTTTTAGACCATTTTTTCCAATATCAATACGGATTTACAGAGATACATGTTTTCCTCAGCAGAAACATTTCGAGTGTTGTTTAGAAATACATACAAATGCGTGATTAAGCTACTTTTTATATTTTGAAGAATTCAATAGCAGATTTCAAAAGTCAATCTTAAGTCATTGTCATTAGAGGTGACAAAAGGGTGTCATCCATTGGGCATTCGCGTGTCGAGCACTGGTACGTTTACCTTATAATATGCAAATTAATTTAGTAAATAAAATAATATCCTGCTGATCTTTAATAATATCTCCAATAGACTATTTTTTTATCGATATTATTATCGTACTAAAAATAAACTTATTATATCAAAGGCGGAATTCGTGCTCAAAGGACAAAACTAAATTAGATTCCTAAAATATTTAAAAATAAAAAGATTGGATTATTTTTTGAAACTTTAATTAGCATTGAACATAATATTTAATTTATAACAATACGTTTTGACGAAACGTTCACAACGAATTGGCGTTTAGGTATACGTAGACCACTTTGTACGCGTGATTGATTTATTAATTTTTAATACAAAATTACAGCTCTAGGAGTAACGGTCACTGAGCATAGCCGCGGACAGACACATAGGCAGACGTGGCACAACTACAGGGGTTCCTATTTGACTACGGATCCCTAAAAAACATGTTATATTTTTAGTGGGCCAATATTTTTTTTTATAAATCGAGCTGTTTTTTATTTATTATTATATAGGTATAGAAAATACGTCATTAAAATTATAATTTTAAATAATTAAATGTGGCTTGTAATTTTAGGGCTTAATAATTTTACGTACCTACTAAAATCTGCAGTTCATCTTAAAAGACATCGAATTTATGTATTATGTCAGTTTGTGTATGTACCTGCTTATTTTTATTTACATGTCACAACGGCGCGGCGGGTTGAATACCTATCAGTAAATACCTACTAATAGACATAAAATCATAATAATATTTTGGAGAGGCAAGTGTGACTTGCTTATACCGCACGACTGGGGAAGGTAGCAGTCAAAGGTTAATCGTGATTTAAGTAATTAACAGAGGTAGGTAGGTATGTTTGAAAAATCGTCTAATTAACATTCGGGCGGCCGAGTAGGAATGGTTCCTTCACCTTCACTTACTAAATTGCCATTTTGAAATAGTCGATGTGCAACATTTTCTTTTTTGGGTCATCTCGAAAATAAGTATTTAAGATACATTGTAATATCTGATATGAATAGATAGATATATACTTAATCTACGCGTCTCTCTTTTTCGCAATTATCTGTAGTAGCTATGAGGTATTTGTTTTATTATGTATTCATGTCATGAAACTTAACAAAATGAAGGATAATTAATGATCAATGATAATCTTCGGCATATTAGGTACATATATTATATATTATACTACATAGAGAGAGGAAAAAAGGTGCAGGACATAATAATTATGCAAATTCCGTAACTATATTTACAACGTCAATAAAGGGAAGACATATACCTAAGCTTCTAATTCAGTCTTAGTTTAAATACTTATAACCAAAAGAAATACTTAAATTTTCATATATAATTCATAATAAAAGTGGGTACGTACTGATATTATATTACTTTATAAACCCAAATCAATAGGTATCCTATACGCAGATAATTCTAAGTAGGCATTTTGCACGTGGGAAATAAATAACATGTGAACACTCACCACAGTTTTGTAGAGTACAATTGGATTATTTATGTATGTAAGTTGTCGTTTTTCCATTTTGACGCTTTAGTACAAAAACCCGGTATCACAATGAGTCGGTAACAAGGCGGGACGTTTTGTTTACAAGCGTGGATGATGTTCTCGTGATTGATGTTCCACTGTCGGGTCCCGGACGCACTGTGAGACAGGACCAGCCGTGATAGTTACCGACCATGCACACCAATCAATGGTAATTAACTCGCCATGAAGATGCTCCGGTTCCTTAACCGAAGTGTATTACACTTCGACACATTGCACGCCGCTTATGATTTCCTTACTCTGTTTATCAGTCGAGAAGCTTAAATAAGTACGAAAATGTGGAAAGGAAATGTTTGGCTAATTTCACAGCGATGAATTGCCGCGTCGAGGTTATTAAACACCGATAAGAGCCGAAGTGGTACTAACACGAAAATGGTACACATATACAAGTCATTCGTTTATTTCACTCTGCCATACTACACATAATACGAAAAACCTAACCTAAACTGGCTGTCATAATTTCCACCAAACCCAGAGTAGTAGAACACATTTTATGGGTCATTAATGTCATCATTATGCATATTGCACCAAGTTTGTAAATTAACTGCCTATATATTGCTCCTACCACATTATGTTCCCATCGCAGTTTCTATATAAAATCTAGCGATTTATAAACAGATAGGTAGGTACTATGCACTAAAAGTTCACTTTTCCACTGGCTGTGTAATTTAAATAGTTAAATATTCTTGAAATAAATCTATTTTTAACGTGTTGCCGCACAACTGTAAAGCAAAATCTGTTATAAATCGATCACAAACAATAGCAACCATGATATAGTATTGCGAGTTATGTTCGGTAGGTAGGTATGTATTTTTCATGTAGCGTATCAAATATTCGTTACACTTGTGTATACACATATTATATGATATTGACATATTTATGGGTAAAATGATTGTAGAAAACATTATATAAGATTCAAAATCATCTACTTCATTTATTAAATATTTATTTACAATAATTACGAGTAGGTACTTAACTAGTTACCCCTTGTTAGGCACTAGTTAGGCCCTTGAGGCATTGTACCTGGGATGCTGGCGGCATTTCCTCGTTGTATCGCAATGCCGCCAGCATCCTAGGTCAATGTCAATGCTCGCCAGCATGCTGATACGTTGTGCCAGGAAGCCGCCAGCTCTTCGGTCAAATTGGTCACCAGTAACATCAAACAGATGTTACAAACATCTCTGAAAATAGTTATTTGTTATGCAAGGCTGCAAAGTGGTTATTTGGCGCTAGTGTTGAAATTCAAAGCTCAGCAAGCGAAGGAAGCTAAGATTGAACCATCGGCGAAGCGAATGGTTCAAAGATAGATTCCTGAGCGTAGCGAGGTTTTCAAGACACGAGACGCCAAATAATTTTGCAGTCATGCGGAACACACAATTTTTCACCTCACTACAGCGAGGAAAATTCGAGCCGCAAAAAAACAAGAAAACAAAACTTATCGCGCGATTTTTCAGGGAAATCATATCGGCATCGCTACTAGAATCATTCATTTTTATAGTTCAAACGTTGAGTTCAAAGAGCTTAGCACAGGAAAAATTCGACAAATTTACGTGAATTGTGATAACTTAAAACTTTAAAAAAAAATTTTTTCGGTTGCGAACAGAAATTACAATAGTATGTAAACCTATATTTCAATATCAAATAAACATTGAAATCGTGTTTTATTTAATGGATTAATTAGTTAAAATATGTTAATTAAACTGAAATACTATAAGTATATATAATAAAACCTATTTGACATAAAATAAAGTGTGGTAAAAATAATAAAAGTTAAAAATCTGTAATCAAAAACATGTTTCTGATTGGTTATTAAATTATCTATGGTTATTATGAACTCACCGCGGTACTGCGAACATCGAAGTTCGTATATTGCAAGCATCTTTCTCTTTTACTCCAATGAAAGTGACAGAGACAATCGTCCGAAATTTACGAATATCGTTTTTCGCGGTAGCGCGCCAGTTACGCGTTGAAGGAGTTTTATACTTAAAAAAAAGTTACATGCACCACAGAGAATTACAATCATCGGCTTCGAAATTCGAATGACTTTTGCACGCTAGCGGAAAAATAGGGTTTTCCACGCAGATTTCGCGCTATAAACTAAGGTTTTCCGAGCGAGTGAGGTGAAAAAAAAATTGTGCGCGCTGGACCTAGCGTCTGTATGCCAAGCGGTACAAAATGGTACTCTCTACCCAGGCTTTTATTTAGTTATTTGTGACGTTTAAAAATTTCGACGCTTTCCGCCGCTGCACCCGCTTTTACATTAGTTTGTATGACACGGGACGGCGCTAGCGTGTCTACGCAGGTAGCATCCCACACCAGCATCCATCCCAAGCTCCAAGGAACCAAAAACACTCCATTAGGCTTCTTGCCATCATCTCCGACCATGCCGGTCGGCTCCAGAAGAGGAGGCACATTAAGGGTGGCAAGATTATGTCACTGCACTTTTTTGACAAGATAATCAATGGTTTAATTAAGTAGGTATTTATATGTATTAAGTTCCTATGATTTTCGACTGTTTTCAGTAGTAGAATGGTAGTTAAGTACACTTAATAAAATCTTATAAAATAATATCATTAATTAATATCACATCGACTATTTGAAAAAAGCGACACTTTGAAACAGGTTGTTAATAAGTCAGGAAAAAACTACTTAAATAAAAGGTGGATTTAAAATGTTTTATTTAAACTCCTAGAGAATACTTTATTAAAACTGTGGATTTGGGTCATGACTCATGACTCATTAATTATTATAATTTATATACAATTCCCATATCATTTAAACTCTAAGTCATAACTTTCTAGTTTTTTTACCGTGCCGTCATTCACTATATACTCGATTTTAATCAAATCTGCTTCTAAAAATAAATTAACTGATAAATATGTTCAATAGTGAATTTCAGATTTGATATCAAATTTGAAATTCACTATTGTTTTAATTTTAAATTCATTAATGTATGTATGTAATAATAACGTCAAATTTGTTTTTAATAGCCACACAGGCCTACCTTAATAACTACTTTATTTAACACAACCGTTTCACTCACGTTTATTTACATACCCGCGGAAATGTTTCGCAAAGCCTAGGGCCCTAGGTCACCATTTTAGAGTGCTTGCACTAAGAGTGCCGAAGTACGTGGACGAGAATGGTCTCTATGAATACATGATCAAGGGAGCTTTTGCCTGCGGTCACGTCTGAAAAATTCCCCATATTAATCTTCCACCCATAATTTGACTCTATTAGAGGATGATTTTGGGATCAAAACTACGAGTATACCATCTATCCTATCCCGGGATTAAACCTAGCTCTATAATAATCTATATACCTATCTCTACTAAATTTTATTTTAGTCGGTTTAGCGATTAAGGAGTGAAGAAGTAATAGACCGACATACACACTATCGCATATCAGTATAATATTCGGTATAAATTGATCTACCTACATAAGTAATGTCAGTTAAGAGGATGCTTGTAGGGTTACCTATATTTAACTAAATAGATATAAATTGTAGGTAGAATAAATAGTAAATAACAGAAACGAAAAATGTAAACATGTACAATTTAAAAGAGACTAAACGATTACTAGTTTAGTAAGTCACTCCCCCGTAGCAGTGCACCGTAGGATAGGAGGGCGGCGCGCGCGCACCATTGCATTGCGCAAGGCACGTATACATGTGAACCATCGAAAGTGCCCCCTCCTCCGGATATGGAACGCGCATCTCTTATAAACACTGGTGGCGCCTGTACACTGGACACTACCTAAAGCTACGTCTTGCTTAAAGCGTGTATCCAGAATGTGTGACAAAATGGTAGGTGTAAAACATGGTTACAGTGCCTTGATCGACGGCTGACCTAGTGATCTGGTGACATATTTAGTGCACAGCATCAGTGACAGTGTCTAGATAACGCTCGGGATATTTTAACTACACAATTAAGACAAAATAATAATTTGTGTGTGCAGGTACTGAAGGCTCTGATGCTGGCGACGGTGGTGGCCTGCGTGGTGGCGCGGCCGGAGCCTCCTTCGTCGTACGGAGCTCCCTCATTCAGCGCGCCATCGTCCTCGTACGGCGCGCCCGCCCCTCAGTACGGACCCCCTCAGCAGCAGCCAATTGTGCACAAGCATGTGTACGTCCACGTGCCTCCCCCGGACAACGAGTACCCGGCCGCCCGCAAGCCCATCTACGTACCTCCTCCCCAGAAGCACTACAAGATTGTCTTCATCAAGGCACCGACCCCGCCTACTCCGACTGCACCTGTCATCCCAGTGCAGCCTCAGAATGAGGAGAAGACTCTCGTGTACGTTTTGGTGAAGAAACCTGAGGAGCAGCCCGACATCGTGATTCCCACGCCAGCGCCCACGCAGCCCGCCAAACCGGAGGTCTACTTCATCCGCTACAAGACTCAGGTATGTCGCCATAAGATATTATGGCTATCAGTATAACAAAAAATACAAACTTAAAGTTACAGGTCACCAAATTAATCATACCTTCCATCCTATTCTGCACAAGTGCACATCTACTCGTATTAAGCTCTGGAACCATAAATTAAATTATTATATTGATTGTCACCGTTTTTATGATATCGTTAGATGGTGTAACATAACTCCAAGCCTTTGCTATTTTTTTTTAAATCACTAATCTATTTTTAAACTTCTCGTACATCAGCAGTCAATGATTTTGGAACTTTGACGCTTTTTAGGGTTCCATATAGTCTACTAGGAACCCTTATCGATTCGCCATGTTTATCTGTCTGTCTGTCCCCGGCTTTGCTCAGTTAGTCTAGTCTTAGAGAACTGTGATTTAGTATGTATATGTGAACTAATCACGCGGACAAAGCGGTCAAATAAAAAATGTAAAATATATATATTTGGGGTACCTTTCCTTACATGTGAAGAGAGTGTTAATGTTTTTTTTTCGGTTTAAAGCTAGACTGTGTGGTGTTTTAAATGGGTATAGGTAAAAAGTGGTTTGCCTAAGATATTTTTTTATTCAATACTTTCAAAAATAATCGCTTTGGAAGTTCAAAAAAGTATCTCCCCACCCCAAATTTTTAAACCATACTCTAAAAAATATGATAACAATCAAAAAAGTCCAGCTCAATAAACAAATTCGATTTGAGACTTCGATTTTATCGAGGGAGGACTTCACTTTATAAAAAAAATAGTTAAGGCAAATCGGCTATTTTTCGGCCAACATTTAGGACTAGAATAGAAAGCAAAAAAAATGCAATGCACACTAGCGCCCCAAAACTTTACATGTAGCTTATGTACCTTAAAAAAACATTTTTTATTTGATCACTTTGTAATTGTGATTGAATTACAACTCATAGGATACCAAATTATAACTCTGACTTGCGGTTACAGTGCATAGGCGGGGTCAGACAGACAGGCATGGCATAGTTAACTACAGAACCCTAAGAAAATAAAATGTATCATCATCATCATAATGTCAGCCGAAAGATGTCGGGCCACCTTGTGGGAAAATGTATATACCTATAAAACTTATTCATGTATACACACATAACCCGCTAGATATGACACCAACATAACGTTAAAATCAAAGAAAACCTAGCCGAAAAAGTAAAATTCTAACTGACATTGGTGTGCCGTGTGGCGAAAAATCGCCCAGCGCTTCTGCGCAGGACTATACCTACCCTGATGTCCAACCAAACCCGTCGACTAACTAAATGTATCTACCGTTGTCTTTTTTAATTAAGTAAGCAGTGTCCATCAATTAACGCAAAATTATATGGTGACAGGCATTTTGGTATTAGGTAATGAGCACTAATGAGTCTGTTTTCTAGAGCCACTTAAATGCACATTTTGATTTGTTTGTTTACGTTAGTTGCATGGTAAACAGTGGACTGTTTAACGTTTATTGAAACACTTTTGGTATACAATTTATATGTTCCACGAAATTTTAACTTTGTACATTGTTACCAGCATCAAAGTTCACACAGAGCCTTTTCAGACAGGGACCAAGGGTAATACATAAACATTAGCTTCATCAGTTGCATCAGTCTACGCTTGTTCGTATATTGCTAAATAAGATTCTCTTGGCAGTGGCATGTATTTAAGTGAAAGGTTAAAATCAACAGACCATTAAACCTTAATTTTACAGCAGATGTTACAACTTGGCGATTAATATACAGTCTATAAAGCGTCTTAATAGCATAAATAATTATTTTGCTCTCGAGGTTATTAGCGTGTAAATTGCTATAAGCGAGCAGTGATTGCGCGAGATTGAGCCCTGCCGCGTAGATTGAGCGGGGATGCGCTCGCATCGCACTCTTTGTGAAAGTGTGCACTAACGTTTCCTGGAATGGTCCAGGAAGTCGCTACACAATCTGCATAAGTCTAACACACCCGCGATCATCATTATGTTGACGCAACGGAGGACGCTACTGTCCTCAAACATTACCCGTGTAATGAGTGCTATGATAGTGTTGCAACGCAAATGGACTATTGTAACAGACCTAGGCACTCGGTAGGAAAATAATTCTAGGTACGTTTATTCGGACCGATTTATATATGTATCCCATTAACTATAATTATGGGCCAGTTGTTACATGGTTGAGAGAAAATAATGTACTTTCACAATAAATTGTCCATCTAATCAAATACTGCGTCCGTCAAGATTTTCTTGAATGGATATTGGATTGAAAAAAATTATTATCGGCACGTATTAAAGTTATATTTATCGGCACAATGAAATGTTTGATAAATCTTGAATATGGTTATCGTTTGGTTAGTAATAGGTACACTGGTAACAATATATAATACCTATACCGGTAGCGGTACCCATATATAATAGTAATTGCATTATAATTGGTAGTATTTTCGTCCATCTCAATGAATCTCCAAAATTGAATGTAACAGCGTTACATGATGGATGTTGAGGTACCGAAAGACAAATAAGGACCTGATTACTATGCCATTTTATGTTTGAGATAACAATGTATCATCAGTAAATTGAAGAGAAAGAGGTCTTACTATTTAGTATAGGTATGGATTTTCTTTGCTGTGAGAAGGTAGATAGCATTATAAGTATACCTAGATATTTTTCTAGCACGAACGATTTCTTGTAAGTGATTGACAAAATAAAAACATCGACAGTCCTGTTATCGATAAGTACCCCTTCAATTTCCATACAGGTAATACAAAGACAAATATGGGGTAATAGGGTTAAAAATAACTAACAATAATAAAAGTCAATTTATTTATATTTAAATACCTACTTCAGAAAACAATTTGGAACTATTCATTGCAAATTATAAACGTAAATTGGATCAAAAGTATACGGATTACGTTTAATTTGTTCAAGATCGGTGACACGCGGCGTCTAGGTAGGTAGCCGATATAAGACTGTGTGTACATCTTGAAGTTGAAGTAGTATGTACTTATCGATAGCAGGATTGTCGATATTTTTATTGTGGCAAGCACAAAACAAATGCCGTTCCTGCTAGAAAAATATCTAGGTATAATTATAAGTGAAAAACCTAGCTAAATACCTGTCCTATGTAGCAGTAACGTGTGTATACACGCATGTCGGCGTTGTATATTCAAACTTTGACGTAAGATCCATATTAATTCTCGGCACAACTAAATAGACATGGTCCTTCAGTTAAGTTATTCACCTACATATAGCAGCGGCGGCGCGTTAATCCAAGCCGGTTCCCGTCGGCTTGACTAACTTTCCCACGGAACAAAAGTTTTCCTAGCGATCGTGAAGAAAAGCTTAATAATGATCGTCACGAAACTGATTTAGTTTAACTTTTCTACAAGTCACGTAAATTGAGTGCATTTTTCTGAAAACTCTTATTTACGATATAGAATTGAATACAAGATATGTTTTAGTTTACATTGAGTGTAATGTTGATATCCGGGTGTGGTCGTAGATTAAGCACTTGTCGACTTATGTATGTTCTTGAATGTACCTACCTCACGTCACGTCCAACACGCACGCAAAATAAGTAGCTTTCATTGCATAACTCTATGTGAACCAGTCCAAGCTAATAGTAATTGCATTATAATTGGTAGTATTTTCGTCCATCTCAATGAAGCTCTAAAATTAAATGTAACAGTGTTACATGACGGATGTTGTAGTTGAGTGCTTTGCCGAGTGCATATTTGCCTATATTTTTTTTCCTATGATTACAATATTACTTAGCAGTCTACGTAGGTACGTACGGTACGTTTTTACTTTAGGTACATACATGTATGTATTTTATATTGATTTTTCGAACCTGCAATGAAATATTGATATTCTGTTAATTTATATTAGGCTGGGAAGTGTCACGTCTCGGGCGTCGCTTTACGAGGGATCTATAATGCAATTTAATACAATGCTGCAGGCCTAGGCCGGGAAGTGGCTCTTTGTTAATTTCCATTTCACATATATTTCTGACACAGCATCATGGCGTTCAGCCATAAAAAAAAACTTGATTTAAAGATGTGTTATTTAATAATTTCATTGCATGTATGAGAAAAGCACTAAACATACATTGGCGTGAAAAGAGGTTTCGGGCCTCATAACTATTCTGCTGGCAGCCCCTTACTCCCGTTCTCTATAGTAATGTACGAGTACAATTCCTCTCAGCATTAGGCTTTGTGGAGACTTATCACCTAAACGCTTGCGAAATTTGCTAAAATCAATGAGACATACCTATACATAGATTATACCCACATAAAACAGGAGGTGATGACAATGTCCTTGGTATTCGGTTTGTGTAATGTACTTCTATGTTTGTAAAAGTAATACTTACCATTTCTATTTATATTGTTTTAGAAACAAGAAGGCTACCCTGCTGCCCAGCAGCCCCAGCAGGAGTACGGCGCGCCCGCGTCGGCGCCCTCCTCGGAGTACGGCGCCCCGTCCGGCGGCAGCTCTTACTGATCTCGAGACAGCTGATCCGGCCCCCGTGACACATCTATACCCTATTGTCGACCAAACACAAGAAGAGAGCCATGTGCAACTCTATGGCAGTATAGCGTACTACTGTGATATTGTATACCTAACAAGATTTTCTAGAAATGCTGTACGCTGAAAGGGTAGGTTTGTCTCGGTTGCGCATCGTCAAACTTCTGCAAGTTTTTGTATCTTACATCAAATTGATGTCAATGTTTGTAAATATACTTATTATTTTTATATACTTAAATAAATGTTTTATAAGTTTATGTTCTCTATTTTTATACCTGTCCTACAAATTTAGTATAAGAGAAAATATTAACCGAGTAGGTCTATGTAGCGTAGGTTGTACCGTCATTCATATTCTAAGTACCTATATAATAAGATACACAATGATTTTGCTAAATAAGCAGCGAATGGAATCCAATTCCAAAAATAATTAAAATCGACCAGTTTTAAATTCAGTGGTTTTTATTCAGTGCATTGATTTCAAAAGGTATTATTTTATTTATTTTTGCGACCTTCTTAAATACGGTATCTACATATGGGCTAGGTATCTAATTAATTACCTACCGTGTTTCCAAATTCCCTACATAACAAGAGCCTTCAGCAATATTGACGCTAGTTTTCAACGGGTGTATTGTAATCAGGTGTTAAACAGTGGTCGTCGCGCGACAGGAAGGATTGCGCTCAGAGCGACGCTAAAAACGAAAACATGTGAATCACGGTAATTTAATATAAGTAGGTAATTACGTAACTAACCATAGAAGAAAATATTTTTCGTAAGATTTCATCTTAAAACATATTTTACCTTCATGAAGGAACAAGTGACTTTCCCGCCCCAAAACAAGACAAAGGGTCCTCCATTCCGTTTAATCCGTTATGTACAATACATATATGGCATATTATAAAACTTTGGTTAGCTGTAATGACCTTCGATTCTAGTAACTAAATGACTCCAGGCTCGTAACGACTACCCAGATTACCTCCAAGCGTCGACTATCTTGTACAAATTGAACTAGTCATTCTTACAGTAAGGAGAATTAGGCCCTGTAGTATAATAAATAGATAACGTCTATAACCCAAGAAAAAAATTATATTATAAACACACAAATGAATTTCCTTGCCAGGATTCAAACCCGGCTTAAATTCTTATTACTTCACATTACTTAAGTGTCACTATATCGAGTAGGAATTCTATTCTATACATGATTATTTTTGTAGCATAATGCTTTTTTCACTAAGGCTGCTCACTTTCCCCTGTTTAAAAGGAAAACCGAAGTTGTTCTAGTTTTAATGAAGAACCTCATCAAGACCACTCCAAAGATATAATTAAAACTGATGTGAGTCATGTTACTGTACCTAGTTACAAAAGGATGAACTTCAATGTACTTAATTGAAAATGGTACCAGAACATACCTTAAACATGTCCCCCAGTGTGATATAAGTACACGTGAGTTCATCCGTTTGTAACTAACTAGTACCATTACTAGCCCAAACATTGTGTGGAATCATTATTCTAAAGAACTCTTATGTGCCCTACACGAATATTGAACAATCACGTATTTCTATAAGAAAATCTTCGAGATCAGTGCACTGAAATGGTATCTATTTTGGTACCGCTAGCTTTTAAAGTATTTCAGGATCGGAGCCCAACACATTGACATGTTATTGCTGTCTCTATCGTTTACTTTACCGCGCAAAAGTGATAGAGATATATTTAGGCAGTTCACAAATGCTTTTGAAATAAAAACAGTATTCAATAGTAGTGTTGAGAATGTCAGTAAAGGTTGGGATATTTGGGACGTCACACGTCAGACAAACTGAAATCAAAACACAGTCGCCGGTAACTTCTAGAAAAATAAAAACATGAGTTTGAAGATTGAAGCGGAAGCCAAAGTTCCATCTGATCCCTGCGTATTAGCATACGATGGAAAATTGTATATTGGAACTGAAGATGGCTTTATACATGTAAGTATTTTTGTAGGAAATACTATAAAACATTGAGTAACTTGTTTTAGATTATAAGTTGTAGGAAAAGTACGCAAGTGACCTGTGAACTACGATATTGATATTATATGATAACAGCATATTAATAATGTACATACCTAAATAGAGCTAAGAATGATAGGTATGAGATATAAAAAAAATGTTATTGCGGCCATGTTTCGGGCCTATTTGATTTCTTTCCGTGTAAACTAACTAACATTATTACATTAAGCACATACGAGAGGTGCACTCGTTGCCGTTTTTGTGATGCAAAAATCAATTAATTGTATCATTTTAACGCTTTAACACTTTCTGGTGAGCAATCTCAATGAAGTTGTAGTAAAGAAGTATAAGACGACGCCAATAGACGTAGGTACGTTAATACCTTAGGCTAGTTCTGTTTTGGATGGCAATAAATTTAGTTACCTACAGTATTAATTTATTCGCAAAACTTGTGTATGGCCTACTAGTTAATAGTTTTCGTCCAAAAGCTGTACAACAAGTGTATTCTTGGTAGTTTGTATATTCATTCACTTTTCTGTTATATTTGTAGCGGATGAAACTGGAATTGACCCGCAAACCTGCGTAACTACTTACTACCCCATCTACTCCAAAAATACGTTTTTCACCTCAGCAGCTCGAACAAGCCTACTTTCTTTATGTATTTTTAAATGAAAAATATTTAAACAGATTGTTTAGTCATGCATGAATCCATCATGCAGTTGCAGATAAAGCACGTAAATTAATGTGGTTTGTAGTTATAGCTTTAGAGAGAGAGAGAGATAGAGAGAGAGAGATATTATATACTTAAGTATACTTTATGTTGATTTTTCAAACCTTTAATATGATCCCACTACTGCGGTGAAAAGTTGTATGTGTCACACGAGAGCAAAGTTTTTTATACCTCGTGTTTTTGAGTCCCTCGCTACGCTCAAGATTCTAACTTAGAAACACTCGCTACGCTCATGATCCAATTATGTAATCTTTCGCTTACTAAGGGTTCAATCAACACTCGCAAGAAAAACCAACTATCCTCTCTTATTGCACAAATAACTACGTTACGTATACGTTTTATATATTATAGTCCTTTGACGACAAACTGAGCGTCATTACAGCGTGGCCAGCGCACGCAGTGCAACCGTTCGCCCTGGCCGCGGGCGGCGACCGCGTGTACTCCAGCTCCAACGACGGCGCCATCAGAGTATGGTCTACGAATGGAGATAAAGTCGCAGAAATACCAGTTCCTGGTGCTGACGTTAGTGTGTTACATGTCTCTGGCAAAGAGTTGTACACGGGCGATGAAGCAGGGACTGTAAGTATTACAGGCATAGACTAATACTTGTTGCATGGATATACCTAGTATATTCTTACTTTACATAGATACTTAATATATTATATGATAAAATAAATATTACATTTTCTATAGCCTACGAACTGACGTATATTGCACATGCATATGAAATATTGCTATTTATCTTTTTTAGGCGTTTAAGAATAAACAAGAATTAACTATAAGTTTATACTCGTATGTACCTAGTTAATGTACCTATTATATTTTACCATTTCAGGTGAAAGTGTATGAGAACAATACTGAAAAAGCAATGTATAACGTATTAGAGGAAGTAAAAGATCTGGCACTAAGCGCACCGTTTTTGTTTACCGTTCGGGACCTGGATGTGACGGTCACTGAAATCAAGCCTGGTACGTTTTTTTAAGACTGATAAAACAGCGGCGCTACCGCGAACAACGATATTCGTAAATTTCGGCCGAATGTCTCTGTTACTCTCATGAGTCTCATGACACCTTAATTGGAGTAAAAGAAAAAGATGCCCGAAATATACGAACTTCGGTACAAGAGGTTCCACGCGGAAGAAGGGTAGACAATTCAAAAGACGAGTGGATGAAATTGTAAATAGGTATAGCCGGTCGAACTTGGACCAGAGTGGCCAGGAACACGGAGGAGTGGAGACATAGTCCAATCTGTAGTTTTTAAGCGTTAATTTTTTTTCTCCAAATAAAGAGGCAGACAGAGAGGCAGAGGAAATTATAATAAAAAAGAAAAAGAAAAAAAGAACTAATTCACTTACTTATAATTATGTTTGTTTCTAGTACTTTATAAACTTATGTAAATTCTTATAACAGATGAATCCAGAACTCGATTTGTTACGCGTCATACTATGGAGGGTCGTGCTCCGTTAAGGGTAGCTGGTTCACATCTACTTTGCATGGCAAGGGGAGGAAACAACCTGGCTCTACACGACTCGTCTGTGGATACCGTGTTTAAGAAAAAGCATGAAGTGAAGGTATCAAATCAAAATAGTACATTTCAATACTAGTAGTTTTTTTTTTCCGACGAGGATGAAAGTTGGAGCCCTAGTGAAACGAGGGCGACAATCACCCGAGTTTTTAAGAAGTTTTTAAACGTGTATTGAACCCAATTTTTCATAACAAGTGCCTTAAAAAGTGAAATTTACGTAAAGTGCACTTTTTACGCACTAGTTAGGAAAATGTTTATTTACTCCTACATGGTTGTGCTTACTGATATGAACGCTACGAACTCCTAATTGTGTCGTGTGCTGTTATACCTAAAAGTGCGTGGTGAACGTTTTTAAAACAATTTTCCTAAAACTAACATATAAGGTTTATATTTGTTATTCGTTAATCGAGATCTAAAGATGTTGTCGTAGTAGGTATGGCACATTTTGACGCGTGAGAACAAGCGTTGGAAATGTTACTCTTTATCACCATGTTTTGTCTTTTCTTACGATTATGACTATGTTTTTTATATTGGAATATTTTGGAGTCATACTGAAGGTAAAGCCACCGCAGGCATGGGATGGACGCCTGACAAAAAAAAAAAAATTTTTTAAAATTTAAACTGTTTATTTTGAAACAAGCATAATTTAGGAACAATAAACCTTCTTAGCAATAATCTTTTAATTTTAAGATTGTGTCTCTAAGAAAGTGAAAAAGAGCGGGGATGCAACCCCGTTATATAATTACTTAAAAGTTAATTAGATTGACATATTATAGCTCCCTTTTATTTTTAAATTTATCAGAGCTTTTTTAACAATATTCTTAATACTATTAGGCTTATTCATTATTTCATTAATGACATCACTGGGAAGGCTGTCTAAAGCTTTAGGTAAGTAGGCGCTCCACACCCTGTTACCATATTCATTGTTTTTTCTTGTGGTTATGAAATTCGGTACTTTAATGATACTGCGAAGATTCTCTGGTCTTCTGTATCTAGACAGCTCTCCCAGTCGATGCTTGTACTCTAGGATCACAGCCAGTTTTACCTTATCATGTACACTTAAAACTCTACAATAATCAAACAATTTTTCATAGTTATTTCTATATTGCTGTCTAATCTTAAGCGGAACTATTACTTTTAATATTCTAAGTTGTAAGTCATGTATTTGCTGTAGATAAGTTTTAAAAGTTCTTCCATAGCTAGATATCCCATAACTAATTATTGAGTCCGCCAGCGCAATATACAGTAGACGTAGTATGTTATAGGGCATTTTCTGTTTAATTATACAAATATTAGTAAGTATGGCTCTTAACTTATTACATATATTCCCAATATGGGGACCCCAATTAAAGGAAGTGTCAATTTTTAGACCTAAATAAGTATGACTGTTAACAACTTCTAGTGTATCACAATTGCCAACACAGTGGGACTGCGTTGCATGCATACAGGCATGACCATGAGCCACAATTTTAGGAACAGTGGTAGTTTGTATGTAAGGAGAATGAATATGCATGACTTTAGTTTTGCTATAGTTAATAGATAGGCCTAAATCATGTGCCCATTTACATAATATGTTAAATTCGCTTTGCATTTGACATTCTGCAATCGTTATATCTGTGTTAGCAGTAATTAGGCAAGTGTCATCAGCGAACTGGTACACTGACAGGGGCGTATTTACCCTAGGGCCAAGGGGGCCATGGCCCGGGGCGGCAGGATGAGAGGGGCGGCGAAGCCGCCGTTCTCATCCTGCAAAGCCGCCCCTCTCAGTTTTTTCTGGGCGCCGTTTTTTATTAAGTTTCCTACAATATTTTTTTTATACATACATTTATATATAAATAAATAAATAAAACGGTTAAAATTAATTTAATAAACCAATCTGTTTTTACTCCGCTCGTAACTGTATGAATTTTGTCTTATCTACGCCATCTATTATGATACTAGGCCAACTATCAAGTCCCGACTGACAAAACAAATGATTTTTTTCAAGTTCGTCACTTTTTTGTGTGGAAGTATTTTTAAGTAATATGAACGTGGCGCACTGGAAAATTGTTTCTTTTCATACAAAATTTGGGACACATTTTTTCATGTATGAGGAGTAAAACTATAAACAATTCACAGACGCCAAAAAATCAATATATTGAAGACAATATGTGTTTTTTTTTTGAATAACGCTCAAATTCAAGGTCAATAGAATATTAAAATAACGTAAAAAATATGGCTTACTGACACGTTACATATTATTATAAAAAAATCCTTTGCACTGTTTTGCGTCCAACTGTTACCGTTATCAATATCGAGAAAAAACAAAAAAAAATCACGCTTGTTGTATGGGAGCCCCCTTAAATACTTATTAGTTATTTTATTCTGGTTTTTAGTATTTGTTGTCATAGCGGCAACAGAAATACATCTTCTTCTTTTTTCTTTCTCCTCGCCACTTCCCGTTACGCGGGGTCGGCTTTCTTAATCGTGAGGCGCCACGTGTGTGTGAACCTGGCATATCAAAAGTTAGCAAACCAAAATTTGACGAGAGTTCTATTAGCATACCGAATAGTTCTAGAGTTCTAATTAGAATTTTTTAATAGTTCTGCTCAATTACGCGAAAAAATTAAATTTTTAAAATGAGATGCTAACTTCGCATATGACATCCCAGCATCCCAGCCGTTATAGATCCCACGACTTTGGGGAAGCGTTTAAATGAAGAGTTCTAACGTGTCTAGACTATTTGTAAAGAGTTCTAGTCAAAATTCGAAAAATAAAATTTTCATACTAATATAACACAAGAACAATGAAAATCAATTTTAGGTATATCAGGTCTTTATGTTAGGATGACGTCAAAAACTAATAAAAAGCCTCAATTACATCTTATTTGAGTATTACTACAATATATCTAGTTCAATACATAAGTAGAAATAAAGAATCTTATCTTCTAGAACGTAATTTCATTTCTAGAAGATTACCATAAAAATCAGTAAATCGAATAAATACAAACACGTGTACCCCAGCGCCCCAGCAAATGTAGCTGTTCGATCCATTATCGCACGCGGTAACGATAATTATCTTCTTCGTACACGTAAAACAAGGATTTCTTCCTTCTAGACCAACATATCAAGAAGATAATGATGAATCAATTCAGCTGAACTCCGAACGTCGATAACGTACAGGTACTATTTTTGAGACTTAGCATCCCAGAAATTACAAACCTAAAGGGCAAAACTTTATACAATAAGGTTTAAAGCTATTTCGATTTATTATAAAACGAGGAGTTCTGTCTTCTAGAACGAAATTTAAATATTACTCTGACGATCGAACTTCGAAAGAATTGAAATTGATGAGAACGTACAAGTATTCCGTTTGAGACCCAGCATCCCAGAAACTACAGGTCTAAGGTCCAGCACTTATTACAAACAAGTTTAAGGCTATTCTGATACTTTATAAAACGAGGAGTTCTATCTTCTAGAACGAAATTTAAAAATAATCAGAAGGTCGAACTTCTGATGTTAATCAAATCTATCTAACTGTACAAGAATTACTTTGACACTTAGCATCCCAGAATTTACAGATCTGAGGTCCAATACTTTATACATTTCAGATGGATACTATTCTAATACACAATAAAACAAGGAGTTCTATCTTCTATAACGAAATTTAAAAAATACTCTGAAGATCGAACCTTGAAATGTTTAAAATCCATGAAAATACAAGTGCTATTTTTGACACCCAGCATCCCAGAAATCACAAGCCTAAGGACCAAAAACTAATACAATTAGATTTGTGGCTATTCCGATACATTATAAAACGTGGAGTTCTATCTTCTAGAACGAAATTTTAAAATATACTCTGAAGATAGAACTTCGTAATTATTAAAATTTATGATAACGTACAAGTATAAAGTTTGAGACCCAGCATCCCAGAAATGACAAACCTAAGGCCTAGCTCTTGTTAAAAAGTTTTGGGCTATTCTGTTACTTTATAAAACGAAGAGTTCTATCTTCAAGAATGAAATTTAAAAAATAATCAGAAGGTCTTGGATATGTAACTTCGATATGTTTCAAATCTATGAAAATTTACAAGTGTTACTGTTTGAGACCCAGCATCCCAGAAACTACAGGTCTGAGGTCCAGCACTTCATACTTGTTGGATGAACATTATTCTACTGCACTTAGAACCAAGGAGTTCTTACTTCTAGAACGAAACTAAAAAAAAACTCTGAAGGATAAATTTCGACGTTAATTAAATCGATGAAACTGTACGTGAACTGTGTTTGAGACGTAGCATCCCAGAAAGTACAGACCTGCGATCGAACATTTCATACATTTCGGATAGATACTAGTCTAACACAGTATAAAACGAGGAGTTCTATCTTCTAGAACGAAATTTAAATAAATACTCTGAAGGACTAACTTCGAAATTATTCAAATCTATGATGAAGTACAAGTATTCTGTTTGAGACCCAGCATCCCAGAAATGACAGGTCTGATGTCCAGCACTTCATACTTGTCGGATAAACAATATTACAATGCACTTTAAACCCAGGAGTTCTCTCTTCTAAAACGAAATTTAAAAATTAATCAGAAGGTCCAACTTCAAATCTATGTAATTGTACATGAACTATCTTTGAAACCCAGCATCCCAGACATTTCAAGCCTAAATGCGAGAAATTTACACAACTAGGATTTCGGCTATTCTGTTATATTATAAAACGAGGAGTTCTTACTTCTAGAACGAAATTTTAAAATATACTCTGAAGATCGAACTTCTTAATTATTAATATTTATGATAACGTACAAGTATAAAGTTTGAGACCCAGCATCCCAGAAATGACAAACCTAAGGCCTAGCGCTTGTTAAAAAAAAGTTTAGGGCTATTCTGTTACTATATAAAACGAGGAGTTCTGTCTTCTAGAACAAAATTTAAAAAATAATCAGAAGGTCGAACTTCTGATGTTAATCAAATCTATTTAACTGTACAAGAATTATCTTTGACACTTAGCATCCCAGAATTTACAGATCTGAGGTCCAATCCTTTATATATTTTAGATGAACACTATTCTAATACACAAAAACAAGGAGTTCTATCTTCTAGAACGAAATTTAAAAAAATACTCTGAAGATCGAACCTCGAAATGTTTAAAATCCATGAAAGTTATCTTTGACACCCAGCATCCCAGAAATCACCAGCCTAAGAACCAAAAATTAATACAATTAGGTTTGAGGCTATTCCGATATATTATAAAACGAGAAGTTCCATCTTCTAGAACGAAATTAAAAAAATGCTCTGAAGACCGAACTACGATATGTTACAAATCTATGAAAATTTAGAAGTGCTACTGTTTGAGACCCAGCATCCCAGAAATTACAGGTCTGAGGTCCAGCACTTCATACTTGTTAGATGAACACTATTCCACTGCATTAAAACCAAGGAGTTCTTACTTCTAGAACGAAGCTAAAAACTCGAAAGGATAAATTTCGACGTTAATTAAATCGATGAAACTGTACATGAACTGTGTTTCAGACGTAGCATCCCAGAAAGTACAGACCTGCGATCGAACATTTCATACATTGCGGATAGAAACTAGTCGAACACCGTATAAAACGAGGAGTTCTATCTTCTAGAACGAAATTTAAAAAATGCTCTGAAGACTGAACTTCGAAATGTTTCAAATCTATGAAAATTTAGAAGTGCTACTGTTTGAGACCCAGCATCCCAGAAATGACAGGTCTGAAGTCCATCACTTCATACTTATCGGATATACAATATAACAATGCACTATAAACCCAGGAGTTCTCTCTTCTAGAACGAAATTTAAAAATCAATCAGAAGGTCCAACTTCAAATTTATGTAATTGTACATGAACTATCTTTGAAACCCAGCATCCCAGATATTTCAAGCCTAAATGCGAGAAATTTACACAACTAGGATTTCGGCTGTTCTGGTATATCATAAAACGAGGAGTTCTTACTTCTAGAACGAAATTTAAAAAAATACTCTGAAGATAGAACTTCGAAATTATTCAAATTTATGATATCGTACAAGTATAAAGTCTGAGTCCCAGCATCCCAGAAATGACAAGCCTAAGGTCTAGCGCTTATTACAAATAAGTTTAGGTTATTCTGATACTTTATAAAACGAGGAGTTCTATCTTCTAGAATGAAATATTAAAAAATACTCTGAAGACCGAACTTCTGACTTAACATAATCTATCTAACTGTATTTGAACTATCTTTGAAACCCAGCATCCCAGAAATTACAGGTCTGAAGCCCAGCACTTCATACTTGTCTGATATACACTATTCCAATGCACTATAAACCAAGGAGTTCTCTCTTCTAGAACGAAATTTAAAAATTAATCAGAAGGTCCAACTTCAAATCTATGTAATTGTACATGAACTATCTTTGAAACCCAGCATCCCAGATATTACAAGCCTAAATGCCAGAAATTTACACAACTAGGATTACGGCTATTCTGTTATATTATAAAACGAGGAGTTCTTACTTCTAGAACGAAATTTTAAAATATACTCTGAAGATAGAACTTCGTAATTATTAAAATTTATGATAACGTACAAGTATAAAGTTTGAGACCCAGCATCCCAGAAATGACAAACCTAAGGCCTAGCGCTTGTTAAAAAAAAGTTTTGGGCTATTCTGTTACTTTATAAAACGAGGAGTTCTATCTTCAAGAACAAAATTAAAAAAATAATCAGAAGGTCGAACTTCTGATGTTAATCAAATCTATTTAACTGTACAAGAATTATCTTTGACACTTAGCATCCCAGAATTTACAGATCTGAGGTCCAATCCTTTATATATTTTAGATGAACACTATTCTAATACACAAAAAAACAAGGAGTTCTATCTTCTAGAACGAAATTTAAAAAAATACTCTGAAGATCGAACCTCGAAATGTTTAAAATCCATGAAAGTTATCTTTGACACCCAGCATCCCAGAAATCACCAGCCTAAGAACCAAAAATTAATACAATTAGGTTTGAGGCTATTTCGATATATTATAGAACGAGGAGTTCTATCTTCTAGAACGAAATTAAAAAAATGCTCTGAAGACCGAACTACGATATGTTACAAATCTATGAAAATTTAGAAGTGCTACTGTTTGAGACCCAGCATCCCAGAAATTACAGGTCTGAGGTCCAGCACTTCATACTTGTTAGATGAACACTATTCCACTGCATTAAAAACCAAGGAGTTCTTACTTCTAGAACGAAGCTAAAAAAACTCGAAAGGATAAATTTCGACGTTAATTAAATCGATGAAACTGTACATGAACTGTGTTTCAGACGTAGCATCCCAGAAAGTACAGACCTGCGATCGAACATTTCATACATTGCGGATAGATACTAGTCGAACACAGTATAAAACGAGGAGTTCTATCTTCTAGAACGAAATTTAAATAAATACTCTGAAGGACTAACTTCGAAATTATTCAAATCTATGATGAAGTACAAGTATTCTGTCGATCTTCAGAGTATTTTTTTAAATTTCGTTCTAGAAGATAGAACTCCTTGTTTTTTTGTGTATTAGAATAGTATTCATCTGAAATATATAAAGGATTGGACCTCAGATCTGTAAATTCTGGGATGCTAAGTGTCAAAGATAGTTCATGTACAGTTAAATAGATTTGATTAACATCAGAAGTTCGACTATCAGAGTATTTTTCAAATTTCGATCTAGAAGATAAAACTCCTCGTTTTATAAAGTATCGGAATAGCCCTAAACTTATTTGTAATAAGCGCTAGACCTTAGGCTTGTCATTTCTGGGATGCTGGGTCTCAAACTTTATACTTGTACGTTATCATAAATTTGAATAATTTCGAAGTTCTATCTTCAGAGTATTTTTTTAAATTTCCGTCTAGAAGAGAGAACTCCTGGGTTTATAGTGCATTGTAATATTGTATATCCGATAAGTATGAAGTGCTGGACCTCAGACCTGTCATTTCTGGGATGCTGGGTCTCAAACAGTAGCACTTATAAATTTTCATAGATTTGAAACATTTCGAAGTTTAGTCGTCAGAGCATTGTTTAAATTTCGTTCTAGAAGATAGAACTCTTCGTTTTGTAATGTATCGGAGTAGCCTCAAACCTAATTGTATTAATTTTTGGTCCTAAGGCTTGTGATTTCTGGGATGCTAGGTTTCAAAGTTAGTTCATGTACAATAACATAGATTTGATTGAAAGCAGAAGTTCTACTATCAGAGTATTTTTCAAATTTCGTTCTAGAAGATAGAACTCCTCGTTTTATACTGTGTTAGACTAGTGGTTATCCGAAATGTATGAAGTGCTGGACCTTAGACCTGTAATTTCTGGGATGCTGGGTCTCAAACATAATGATTGAACGGTAACACAGATTTGAATAATTTTGAAGGTTGATCTTCAGAGTATTTTTTTTTTAAATTCATTCTAGAAGATAGAACTCCACGTTTTATAATAAATCGGAATAACCTCAAACCTAATTGTGTTAAATTTAGGTCCTTAGGCTTGTGATTTCTGGGATGCTGGGTTTCAAAGATAGTTCATGTACAATTACATAGATTTGATTGACAGCACAATTTCGACTATCAGAGTATTTTTCAAATTTCGTTCTAGAAGATAGAACTCTTCGTTTTGTACTGTGTTAGACTAGTATTTATCCGAAATCTATGAAGTGCTGGACCTTAGACCTGTAATTTCTGGGATGCTGGGTCTCAAAGATAGTTCAAATACAGTTAGATAGATTATGTTAAGTCAGAAGTTCGGTCTTCAGAGTATTTTTTAATATTTCATTCTAGAAGATAGAACTCCTCGTTTTATAAAGTATCAGAATAGCCCTAAACTTATTTGTAATAAGCGCTAGACCTTAGGCTTGTCATTTCTGGGATGCTGGGTCTCAAACTTTATACTTGTACGTTATCATAAATTTGAATAATTTCGAAGTTCTATCTCCAGAGTATTTTTTTAAATTTCCGTCTAGAAGAGAGAACTCCTGGGTTTATAGTGCATTGTAATATTGTATATCCGATAAGTATGAAGTGCTGGACCTCAGACCTGTCATTTCTGGGATGCTGGGTCTCAAACAGTAGCACTTATAAATTTTCATAGATTTGAAACATTTCGAAGTTTAGTCGTCAGAGCATTTTTAAATTTCGTTCTAGAAGATAGAACTCTTCGTTTTGTAATGTATCGGAGTAGCCTAAAACCTAATTGTATTAATTTTTGGTCCTAAGGCTTGTGATTTCTGGGATGCTAGGTTTCAAAGTTAGTTCATGTACAATAACATAGATTTGATTGAAAGCAGAAGTTCTACTATCGGAGTATTTTTCAAATTTCGTTCTAGAAGATAGAACTCCTCGTTGTGTACTGTTAGACCGATTACACGCATAATGACACATTTTAACCACGCAAAACGCCACTTACGCTGAACGACACATACGCAGAATGACACACACGCAATGTGAAACTTACGCAGAATGACACATACGCAAATTTGCACATACGCAGAATGACACACACGCAATTTGAAACTTACGCAGAATGACACATACGCAAATTTGCACATACGCAGAATGACACACACGCAATCTGAAACTTACGCAGAATGACACATACGCAAATTTGCACATACGCTCAAAATACATACGCAAAATGACATTGCTGCCTTAGTGCGCAAAAAACGTTCGAGTTAATAAAACAAAGACCTAGGGGGCGATTTTTGACTTTCGAGCGCTCGAATATGAGATTTTGAAGTGGCCCAAAAACGATGAAATCAAGTTTTAAAAATAAAATTGGTGGTTATTAAAAAAACCAATCGTTTTATAAAGCATCAAAATAGCCTTAAACCTATTTTTATAAAGCGCTAGATCTTAGAGGCCAGTAATTTCTGGGATGCTGGGTCTCAAACCGAATACTTGTACGTTCTCATCAATTTCAATTATTTCGAAGTTCGATCGTCAGAGTAATATTTTAAATTTCGTTCTAGAAGACAGAACTACTCGTTATATAATATATCGAAATAGCTTTAAACCTTATTGTATAAAGTTTTGGCCTTTAGGTTTATAATTTCTGGGATGCTGGGTCTTAAACAGTAACACTTGTAAATTTTCATAGATTTAAAACATATCGAAGTTCGGTCTTCAGAGCATTTTTTAAATTTCGTTCTAGAAGATAGAACTCCTCGTATTATAATGGATCGGAATAGCCTTAAACCTAATTGTATTCATTTTTGGCCTTTAAGCTTGTAATTTCTGGGATGCTGGGTTTCAAATAAAGTTTAAGTACAATTACATAGATTTGATTGAGAACAGAAGTTCGACTATCAGAGTATTTTTCAAATTTCGTTCTAAAAGATAGAACTCCTCGTTTTATAAAGTATCAGGATAGCCCTAAACTTGTTTGTAATAAGTGCTGGACCTTAGACCTGTAGTTTCTGGGATGCTGGGTCTCAAACATAAAACTTGAATGGTAACACAGATTTGAATAATTTTGAAGGTTGATATTCAGAGTATTTTTTTAAATTCATTCTAGAAGATAGAACCCCTCGTTTTATAATGTATCGGAATAGCCTTAAACCTATTTGTATTAATTCTGACCTTTAGGTTTTTAATTTCTGGGATGCTGGGTGTCTAAGATAACACTTGCAAATTTTCATTGATTTAAAACATATCGAAGTTCGGTATTCAGAGCATTTTTTAAATTTCGTTCTAGAAGATAGAACTCCTCGTTTTATAATAAATCGGAATAACCTCAAACCTAATTGTGTTAATTTTAGGTCCTTAGGCTTGTGATTTCTGGGATGCTGGGTTTCAAAGATAGTTCATGTACAATTACATAGATTTGATTGACAGCACAATTTTGACTATCAGAGTATTTTTCAAATTTCGTTCTAGAAGATAGAACTCCTCGTTTTATACTGTGTTAGACTAGTATCTATCCGAAATGTATGAAGTGTTTGATCTTAAGTCTGTACTTTCTGGGATGCTACGTCTCAAACACAGTTAACGTACAGTTTCATCGATTTAATTAACGTCGAAATTTATCCTTTAGAGTTTTTTTTTAGCTTCGTTCTAGAAGTAAGAACTCCTTGGTTTTGAATGCAGTAGAATAATGTTCATCCAACAAGTATGAAGTGCTGGACCTCAGACCTGTAGTTTCTGGGATGCTGGGTCTCAAACAGTAACACTTGTAAATTTTCATAGATTTGAAACATATCGAAGTTACATATCCAAGACCTTCTGATTATTTATTAAATTTCATTCTAGAAGATAGAACTCCTCGTTTTATAAAGTATCAGAATAACCTTAAATGTATTTGTATCAAGCGCTAGACCTTAGGTTTGTCATTTCTGGGATGCTGGGCCTCAAACTTGATACTTGTACGTTATCATAAATTTGAATAATTTCGAAGTTCTATCTTCAGAGTATATTTTAAAATTTCGTTCTAGAAGTAAGAACTCCTCGTTTTATGATAAACCACAATAGCCGTAATCCTAGTTGTGTAAATTTCTGGCATTTAGGCTTGTAATATCTGGGATGCTGGGTTTCAAAGATAGTTCATGTACAATTACATAGATTTGAATTTGGACCGTCTGATTAATTTTTAAATTTCGTTCTAGAAGAGAGAACTCCTTGGTTTGTAGTGCATTAGAATAGTGTTTATCAGACAAGTATGAAGTGCTGGGCCTCAGACCTGTCATTTCTGGGATGCTGAGTTTCAAAAATAGTTCATGTACAATTACATAGATTTGAAGTTGGACCTTCTGATTAATTTTTAAATTTCGTTCTAGAAGAGAGAACTCCTTGGTTTATAGTACATTAGAATAGTGTTTATCAGACAAGTATGAAGTGCTGGGCCTCAGACCTGTCATTTCTGGGATGCTGGGTATCAAACAGAATACTTTTACTTTATCATAGAATTGAATAGTTTCGAAGTTCAGTCTTCAGAGCATTTTTTAAATTTCGTTCTAGAAGATAGAACTCCTCGTTTTATACTGTGTTCGACTAGTATCTATCCGCAATGTATGAAATGTTTGATCGCAGGTCTGTACTTTCTGGGATGCTACGTCTGAAACACAGTTCATGTACAGTTTCATCGATTTAATTAACGTCGAAATTTATCCTTCCGAGTTTTTTTAGCTTCGTTCTAGAAGTAAGAACTCCTTGGTTTTTAATGCAGTGGAATAGTGTTCATCTAACAAGTATGAAGTGCTGGACCTCAGACCTGTAATTTCTGGGATGCTGGGTCTCAAACAGTAGCACTTCTAAATTTTCATAGATTTGTAACATATCGTAGTTCGGTCTTCAGAGCATTTTTTTAATTTCGTTCTAGAAGATAGGACTCCTCGTTCTATAATATATCGGAATAGCCTCAAACCTAATTGTATTAATTTTTGGTTCTTAGGCTGGTGATTTCTGGGATGCTGGCTGTCAAAGATAACTTTCATGGATTTTAAACATTTCGAGGTTCGATCTTCAGAGTATTTATTTAAATTTCGTTCTAGAAGATAGAACTCCTTGTTTTTTTGTGTATTAGAATAGTATTTATCTGAAATATATAAAGGATTGGATCTCAGATCTGTAAATTCTGGGATGCTAAGTGTCAAAGATAATTCTTGTACAGTTAAATAGATTTGATTAACATCAGAAGTTCGACCTTCTGATTATTTTTTAAATTTTGTTCTAGAAGATAGAACTCCTCGTTTTATAAAGTATCAGAATAGCCCTAAACTTTTTTTTAACAAGCGCTAGGCCTTAGGTTTGTCATTTCTGGGATGCTGGGTCTCAAACTTTATACTTGTACGTTATCATAAATATTAATAATTACGAAGTTCGATCTTCAGAGTATATTTTAAAATTTCGTTCTAGAAGTAAGAACTCCTCGTTTTATAATATAACAGAATAGCCGAAATCCTAGTTGTGTAAATTTCTCGCATTTAGGCTCGAAATATCTGGGATGCTGGGTTTCAAAGATAGTTCATGTACAATTACATAGATTTGAAGTTGAACCTTCTGATTAATTTTTAAATTTCGTTCTAGAAGAGAGAACTCCTGGGTTTATAGTGCATTGTAATATTGTTTATCCGACAAGTATGAAGTGTTGGACCTCAGACCTGTCATTTCTGGGATGCTGGGTCTCAAACAGAATACTTGTACTTCATCATAGATTTGTATATTTTCGAAGTTAGTCCTTCTATTTATTTAAATTTCGTTCTAGAAGATAGAACTCCTCGTTTTATACTGTGTTAGACTAGTATCTATCCGAAATGTATGAAATGTTCGATCGCAGGTCTGTACTTTCTGGGATGCTACGTCTCAAACACAGTTCACGTACAGTTTCATCGATTTAATTAACGTCGAAATTTATCCTTCAGAGTTTTTTAGTTTCGTTCTAGAAGTAAGAACTCCTTGGTTTTAATGCAGTAGAATAATGTTTATCCAACAAGTATGAAGTGCTGGACCTCAGACCTGTAGTTTCTGGGATGCTGGGTCTCAAACAGTAACACTTGTAAATTTTCATAGATTTGAAACATATCGAAGTTACATATCCAAGACCTTCTGAGTATTTTTTAAATTTCATTCTAGAAGATAGAACTCTTCGTTTTATAAAGTATCAGAATAACCTTAAACTTATTTGTATAAAGCGCTAGACCTTAGGCTTGTCATTTCTGGGATGCTGGGTCTCAGACTTTATACTTGTACGTTATCATAAATTTGAATAATTTCGAAGTTCTATCTTCAGAGTATTGTTTAAATTTCGTTCAAGAAGTAAGAACTCCTCGTTTTATGATAAACCAGAATAGCCGAAATCCTAGTTGTGTAAATGTTTCGCATTTAGGCTTGAAATATCTGGGATGCTGGGTTTCAAAGATAGTTCATGTACATTTACATAGATTTGAAGTTGGACCTTCTGATTGATTTTTAAATTTCGTTCTAGAAGAGAGAACTCCTGGGTTTATAGTGCATTGTTATATTGTATATCCGATAAGTATGAAGTGCTGGACTTCAGACCTGTCATTTCTGGGATGCTGGGTCTCAAACAGTAGCACTTCTAAATTTTCATAGATTTGAAACATTTCGAAGTTCAGTCTTCAGAGCATTTTTTAAATTTCGTTCTAGAAGATAGAACTCCTCGTTTTATACTGTGTTCGACTAGTATCTATCCGCAATGTATGAAATGTTCGATCGCAGGTCTCTACTTTCTGGGATGCTACGTCTGAAACACAGTTCATGTACAGTTTCATCGATTTAATTAACGTCGAAATTTATCCTTCCGAGTTTTTTAGCTTCGTTCTAGAAGGAAGAACTCCTTGGTTTTTAATGCAGTGGAATAGTGTTCATCTAACAAGTATGAAGTGCTGGACCTCAGACCTGTAATTTCTGGGATGCTGGGTCTCAAACAGTAGCACTTCTAAATTTTCATAGATTTGTAACATATCGTAGTTCGGTCTTCAGAGCATTTTTTTAATTTCGTTCTAGAAGATGGAACTTCTCGTTTTATAATATATCGGAATAGCCTCAAACCTAATTGTATTAATTTTTGGTTCTTAGGCTGGTGATTTCTGGGATGCTGGCTGTCAAAGATAACTTTCATGGATTTTAAACATTTCGAGGTTCGATCTTCAGAGTATTTATTTAAATTTCGTTCTAGAAGATAGAACTCCTTGTTTTTTTGTGTATTAGAATAGTATTTATCTGAAATATATAAAGGATTGGATCTCAGATCTGTAAATTCTGGGATGCTAAGTGTCAAAGATAATTCTTGTACAGTTAAATAGATTTGATTAACATCAGAAGTTCGACCTTCTGATTATTTTTTAAATTTTGTTCTAGAAGATAGAACTCCTCGTTTTATAAAGTATCAGAATAGCCCTAAACTTTTTTTTAACAAGCGCTAGGCCTTAGGTTTGTCATTTCTGGGATGCTGGGTCTCAAACTTTATACTTGTACGTTATCATAAATATTAATAATTACGAAGTTCGATCTTCAGAGTATATTTTAAAATTTCGTTCTAGAAGTAAGAACTCCTCGTTTTATAATATAACAGAATAGCCGAAATCCTAGTTGTGTAAATTTCTCGCATTTAGGCTCGAAATATCTGGGATGCTGGGTTTCAAAGATAGTTCATGTACAATTACATAGATTTGAAGTTGAACCTTCTGATTAATTTTTAAATTTCGTTCTAGAAGAGAGAACTCCTGGGTTTATAGTGCATTGTAATATTGTTTATCCGACAAGTATGAAGTGTTGGACCTCAGACCTGTCATTTCTGGGATGCTGGGTCTCAAACAGAATACTTGTACTTCATCATAGATTTGTATATTTTCGAAGTTAGTCCTTCTATTTATTTAAATTTCGTTCTAGAAGATAGAACTCCTCGTTTTATACTGTGTTAGACTAGTATCTATCCGAAATGTATGAAATGTTCGATCGCAGGTCTGTACTTTCTGGGATGCTACGTCTCAAACACAGTTCACGTACAGTTTCATCGATTTAATTAACGTCGAAATTTATCCTTCAGAGTTTTTTTTTAGTTTCGTTCTAGAAGTAAGAACTCCTTGGTTTTTAATGCAGTAGAATAATGTTTATCCAACAAGTATGAAGTGCTGGACCTCAGACCTGTAGTTTCTGGGATGCTGGGTCTCAAACAGTAACACTTGTAAATTTTCATAGATTTGAAACATATCGAAGTTACATATCCAAGACCTTCTGAGTATTTTTTAAATTTCATTCTAGAAGATAGAACTCTTCGTTTTATAAAGTATCAGAATAACCTTAAACTTATTTGTATAAAGCGCTAGACCTTAGGCTTGTCATTTCTGGGATGCTGGGTCTCAGACTTTATACTTGTACGTTATCATAAATTTGAATAATTTCGAAGTTCTATCTTCAGAGTATTTTTTTAAATTTCGTTCAAGAAGTAAGAACTCCTCGTTTTATGATAAACCAGAATAGCCGAAATCCTAGTTGTGTAAATGTTTCGCATTTAGGCTTGAAATATCTGGGATGCTGGGTTTCAAAGATAGTTCATGTACATTTACATAGATTTGAAGTTGGACCTTCTGATTGATTTTTAAATTTCGTTCTAGAAGAGAGAACTCCTGGGTTTATAGTGCATTGTTATATTGTATATCCGATAAGTATGAAGTGCTGGACTTCAGACCTGTCATTTCTGGGATGCTGGGTCTCAAACAGTAGCACTTCTAAATTTTCATAGATTTGAAACATTTCGAAGTTCAGTCTTCAGAGCATTTTTTAAATTTCGTTCTAGAAGATAGAACTCCTCGTTTTATACTGTGTTCGACTAGTATCTATCCGCAATGTATGAAATGTTCGATCGCAGGTCTCTACTTTCTGGGATGCTACGTCTGAAACACAGTTCATGTACAGTTTCATCGATTTAATTAACGTCGAAATTTATCCTTCCGAGTTTTTTAGCTTCGTTCTAGAAGGAAGAACTCCTTGGTTTTTAATGCAGTGGAATAGTGTTCATCTAACAAGTATGAAGTGCTGGACCTCAGACCTGTAATTTCTGGGATGCTGGGTCTCAAACAGTAGCACTTCTAAATTTTCATAGATTTGTAACATATCGTAGTTCGGTCTTCAGAGCATTTTTTTAATTTCGTTCTAGAAGATGGAACTTCTCGTTTTATAATATATCGGAATAGCCTCAAACCTAATTGTATTAATTTTTGGTTCTTAGGCTGGTGATTTCTGGGATGCTGGCTGTCAAAGATAACTTTCATGGATTTTAAACATTTCGAGGTTCGATCTTCAGAGTATTTATTTAAATTTCGTTCTAGAAGATAGAACTCCTTGTTTTTTTGTGTATTAGAATAGTATTTATCTGAAATATATAAAGGATTGGATCTCAGATCTGTAAATTCTGGGATGCTAAGTGTCAAAGATAATTCTTGTACAGTTAAATAGATTTGATTAACATCAGAAGTTCGACCTTCTGATTATTTTTAAATTTTGTTCTAGAAGATAGAACTCCTCGTTTTATAAAGTATCAGAATAGCCCTAAACTTTTTTTTAACAAGCGCTAGGCCTTAGGTTTGTCATTTCTGGGATGCTGGGTCTCAAACTTTATACTTGTACGTTATCATAAATATTAATAATTACGAAGTTCGATCTTCAGAGTATATTTTAAAATTTCGTTCTAGAAGTAAGAACTCCTCGTTTTATAATATAACAGAATAGCCGAAATCCTAGTTGTGTAAATTTCTCGCATTTAGGCTCGAAATATCTGGGATGCTGGGTTTCAAAGATAGTTCATGTACAATTACATAGATTTGAAGTTGAACCTTCTGATTAATTTTTAAATTTCGTTCTAGAAGAGAGAACTCCTGGGTTTATAGTGCATTGTAATATTGTTTATCCGACAAGTATGAAGTGTTGGACCTCAGACCTGTCATTTCTGGGATGCTGGGTCTCAAACAGAATACTTGTACTTCATCATAGATTTGTATATTTTCGAAGTTAGTCCTTCTATTTATTTAAATTTCGTTCTAGAAGATAGAACTCCTCGTTTTATACTGTGTTAGACTAGTATCTATCCGAAATGTATGAAATGTTCGATCGCAGGTCTGTACTTTCTGGGATGCTACGTCTCAAACACAGTTCACGTACAGTTTCATCGATTTAATTAACGTCGAAATTTATCTTTCAAAGTTTTTTTTTAGTTTCGTTCTAGAAGTAAGAACTCCTTGGTTTTTAATGCAGTAGAATAATGTTTATCCAACAAGTATGAAGTGCTGGACCTCAGACCTGTAGTTTCTGGGATGCTGGGTCTCAAACAGTAACACTTGTAAATTTTCATAGATTTGAAACATATCGAAGTTACATATCCAAGACCTTCTGAGTATTTTTTAAATTTCATTCTAGAAGATAGAACTCTTCGTTTTATAAAGTATCAGAATAACCTTAAACTTATTTGTATAAAGCGCTAGACCTTAGGCTTGTCATTTCTGGGATGCTGGGTCTCAGACTTTATACTTGTACGTTATCATAAATTTGAATAATTTCGAAGTTCTATCTTCAGAGTATTTTTTTAAATTTCGTTCAAGAAGTAAGAACTCCTCGTTTTATGATAAACCAGAATAGCCGAAATCCTAGTTGTGTAAATGTTTCGCATTTAGGCTTGAAATATCTGGGATGCTGGGTTTCAAAGATATTTCATGTACAATTACATAGATTTGAAGTTGGACCTTCTGATTGATTTTTAAATTTCGTTCTAGAAGAGAGAACTCCTGGGTTTATAGTGCATTGTTATATTGTATATCCGATAAGTATGAAGTGCTGGACTTCAGACCTGTCATTTCTGGAATGCTGGGTCTCAAACAGTAGCACTTCTAAATTTTCATAGATTTGAAACATTTCGAAGTTCAGTCTTCAGAGCATTTTTTAAATTTCGTTCTAGAAGATAGAACTCCTCGTTTTATACTGTGTTCGACTAGTATCTATCCGCAATGTATGAAATGTTCGATCGCAGGTCTCTACTTTCTGGGATGCTACGTCTGAAACACAGTTCATGTACAGTTTCATCGATTTAATTAACGTCGAAATTTATCCTTCCGAGTTTTTTAGCTTCGTTCTAGAAGGAAGAACTCCTTGGTTTTTAATGCAGTGGAATAGTGTTCATCTAACAAGTATGAAGTGCTGGACCTCAGACCTGTAATTTCTGGGATGCTGGGTCTCAAACAGTAGCACTTCTAAATTTTCATAGATTTGTAACATATCGACTACCGTAGGCTCAAAGGGCGTAACGGACAAAATGGCGAAAATGGGTTATGAATGCAGTTCTACTCAGTTTTTTTTTCTCTATCGAATGGTATAATTAACGCAGCGATAGCTTCAAAAATGTGTCCGATACGCCCTACGAAAAAACGGTTTTTGAACAGAATTTTCCATTGCATTTGGCCGTATCCACCAGTATCATTCAAAATCTAAAGCCTTTTGGCGTAACTCCACACTACGTGAACGTTACGCCCTTATGCATCAAAAATGAAACTAGTCATTTTGCCGTAAGTACAGAGTTCGTGTACGTTACGTCCTTATGCATCAAAAATGAAACAAGTCATTTTGCCGTAAGTACAGAGTTCGTGTACGTTACGTCCTTATGCATCAAAAATGAAACAAGTCATTTTGCCGTAAGTACAGAGTTCGTGTACGTTACGTCCTTATGCATCAAAAATGAAACAAGTCATTTTGCCGTAAGTACAGAGTTCGTGTTCGTTACGTCCTTATGCATCAAAAATGAAACAAGTCATTTTGCCGTAAGTACAGAGTTCGTGTACGTTACGCCCTTTTGCATCGATGAAATTACATCAATTGAAGTTGTTGATTTTTATGTTTATGTTACAATGTTCCTTTTGTTTTGTTTGCTTTGTTAACAGTGTTTTGGCAAATGAGAAGTATTTTTTATATAAATGTTTGAGGATGTTAAATTTGAGTGCCTTAGTAGTAGGCTATTTTTGTTAAGATAATTGATACCTAAGAGTAATAAAACCTAAGAATTCGTTTTGTTTATTTTGTTAACTGAAAGTATTTTAGCAAAGAAGAATTACTTGTAATGTATTTTTATTCTAAAGAAAGTTTTATTTTGATTGCCATACAAATGGTTTGTTTTTAAGAAGATAATTTATGTCAAAAACTAAATGAGTAATTATTGTACGGGTAAAAAAACCTAAGCTTTGTTTAATTTTTGTGATATTTTAATTATAATTATGTTAGTCTATCTTTCTCTGGATCTCAATAAAACTTATTCATAACATAATTCTTTGTTTTGTTTAATTTTTTTATTGAAAATCATAAATTTGTAGTACATATATTACGAGCCTTACGCCCATTGGTATAAAAAAAGTTCGTATTTTTGTCCAATACGGCCTTCTATATACCAAGTGAAAACTAAGTACCTTGTCGTAAGGGACAACTCCCTGAAAAAACTTTGCGTTGTTAGGGTGTAACGGACAAGCTATCTCCGTAACTAGGCATTGTAGCAAGGAATGATATATTTAGTCTTGAAGAGCTCAAAAAGATATAAATATGTTGGAAACATGCATCAAAATGTGTAATGAAACCAAAAAGTTACGAATTTTTTTTCAAAATAATAACAGTTTTTTGGCTCTCCTGTAAAATCGTGTTTTGTCCGTTACGCCCTTTGAGCCTACGGTAGTCGATATCGTAGTTCGGTCTTCAGAGCATTTTTTTAATTTCGTTCTAGAAGATGGAACTTCTCGTTTTATAATATATCGGAATAGCCTCAAACCTAATTGTATTAATTTTTGGTTCTTAGGCTGGTGATTTCTGGGATGCTGGGTGTCAAAGATAACTTTCATGGATTTTAAACATTTCGAGGTTCGATCTTCAGAGTATTTTTTTAAATTTCGTTCTAGAAGATAGAACTCCTTGTTTTTTTGTGTATTCGAATAGTATTTATCTGAAACATATAAAGGATTGGACCTCAGATCTGTAAATTCTGGGATGCTAAGTGTCAAAGATAATTCTTGTACAGTTAAATAGATTTGATTAACATCAGAAGTTCGACCTTCTGATTATTTTTTAAATTTTGTTCTAGAAGATAGAACTCCTCGATTTATGAAGTATCAGAATAGCCCTAAACTTTTTTTTAACAAGCGCTAGGCCTTAGGTTTGTCATTTCTGGGATGCTGGGTCTCAAACTTTATACTTGTACGTTATCATAAATTTTAATAATTACGAAGTTCTATCTTCAGAGTATATTTTAAAATTTCGTTCTAGAAGTAAGAACTCCTCGTTTTATAATATAACAGAATAGCCGTAATTCTAGTTGTGTAAATTTCTGGTATTTAGGCTTGTAATATCTGGGATGCTGGGTTTCAAAGATAGTTCATGTACAATTACATAGATTTGAAGTTGGACCTTCTGATTAATTTTTAAATTTCGTCCTAGAAGAGAGAACTCCTTGGTTTATAGTGCATTGGAATAGTGTATATCAGACAAGTATGAAGTGCTGGGCTTCAGACCTGTAATTTCTGGGATGCTGGGTTTCAAAGATAGTTCAAATACAGTTAGATAGATTATGATAAAGTCAGAAGTTCGGTCTTCAGAGTATTTTTTAACATTTCGTTCTAGAAGATAGAACTCCACGTTTTATAATGTATCGGAATAGCCACAAATCTAATTGTATTAGTTTTTGGTCCTTAGGCTTGTGATTTCTGGGATGCTGGGTGTCAAAAATAGCACTTGTATTTTCATGGATTTTAAACATTTCGAGCTTCGATCTTCAGAGTATTTTTTAAATTTCGTTCTAGAAGATAGAACTCCTTGTTTTATTGTGTATTAGAATAGTATCCATCTGAAATGTATAAAGTATTGGACCTCAGATCTGTAAATTCTGGGATGCTAAGTGTCAAAGTAATTCTTGTACAGTTAGATAGATTTGATTAACATCAGAAGTTCGACCTTCTGATTATTTTTTAAATTTCGTTCTAGAAGATAGAACTCCTCGTTTTATAAAGTATTAGAATAGCCTTAAACTTGTTTGTAATAAGTGCTGGACCTTAGACCTGTAGTTTCTGGGATGCTGGGTCTCAAACGGAATACTTGTACGTTCTCATCAATTTCAATTATTTCGTAGTTCGATCGTCAGAGTAATATTTAAATTTTGTTCTAGAAGACAGAACTCCTCGTTTTATAATATATCGAAATAGCTTTAAACCTTATTGTATAAAGTTTTGCCCTTTAGGTTTGTAATTTCTGGGATGCTAAGTCTCAAAAATAGTACCTGTACGTTATCGACGTTCGGAGTTCAGCTGAATTGATTCATCATTATCTTCTTGATATGTTGGTCTAGAAGGAAGAAATCCTTGTTTTACGTGTACAAAGAAGATAATTATCGTTACCGCGTGCGATATTGGATCGAACAGCTACATTTACTGGGGTGCTGGGGTACACGTGTTTGTATTTATTCGATTTACTGATTTTTTTATGGTAATCTTCTAGAAATGAAATTACGTTCTAGAAGATAAGATTCTTTATTTCTACTTATGTATTGAACTAGATATATTGTAGTAATACTCAAATAAGATGTAATTGAGGCTTTTTATAAGTTTTTGACGTCATCCTAACATAAAGACCTGATATACCTAAAATTGATTTTCATTGTTCTTGTGTTATATTAGTATGAAAATTATATTTTTCGAATTTTGACTAGAACTCTTTACAAATTGTCTAGACACGTTAGAACTCTTCATTTAAACGCTTCCCCAAAGTCGTGGGATCTATAACGGCTGGGATGCTGGGATGTCATATGCGAAGTTAGCATCTCATTTTAAAAATTTAATTTTTTCGCGTAATTGAGCAGAACTATTAAAAAATTATAATTAGAACTCTAGAACTATTCGGTATGCTAATAGAACTCTCGTCAAATTTTGGTTTGCTAACTTTTGATATGCCAGGTTCACACACACAGGCGCCACGTGCTCCGCTCAAAACATCGTCGGGAGTCAAGCCGAGATCCTTCATGTCTCTTCGAACATTCGTCATCCAGGTAGTCTTCGGCCTACCAATCCCTCTTTCATGCACAGCCATGGAAAGGCACTTCTTCACGACGTGATCATCAGGTCTTCGTACAACATGACCGTACCATCTTAGGCGCTACTCTCTAACTCCACAGTTGGAGTGGTGGCGTTGGTCAGTACCAACGCAGCATGCGCATCTCTGTGATGTGAAGTTTTTGCTGCTGGATTTTCCGAATAGCCCATGTTTCGCTGCCGTAAAGTAGTACTAGTCTAACAGCTGTTTTATAGACCTTGCCTTTTGTTTTTATTGGCATCTTCGCATCACAGAACTCCTGTTAACGCACGCCATTTATGCCACCATTTATATCGGCGAATAAACGATACTAGGTACTTGAACTTATTTACTCTAGGCAGGTCCTGGCCCCTCAGTTTTACTGTGTCAGTTGGTCCAATGGGTTCCTTGAGATTAAAGTGACATACCATGCATTCCGTCTTGGTTCTGCTGATGCGAAATCCATTCGATTCTAGACATATTGTCCTCCATTGTTCCAAATTTTGTTCAACATCGTGTCTGCTGTCTGAAATGAGGGCCACATCATCCGCATAGAGGAGATTCCATGGAGTGGGTTTCTGAATATGGTATGTCAGGTAGTTCATGGTGATATTAAATAATAAGGGACTAAGCGCGCCGCCTTGGTGTACTTCCATTTTTATACTGAAACTCTCTGGCGTACCATCAGCTGGGCTTCTAACGCATGTTTCAACGCTCTCGTACATGTCTATTATAAGTATGAGTCGTAGGATTCGGGGACATTTTGGCTTCTAAGAAGCTTGCCATATTATTGTTCTTGGTACTCGGTCAAACGCCTTCTCGAGATCTACGAACACCATCCAAAGGTTTTGTTCGCTATCGCGTGCATTTTCCACTAGTAGTCTTATAGCATGAAGAACGTCTGTGAAATACATCATCTGTGAAAATTTCAGCTGTCTCTATTACGGTTCATAAGATACAGCTTGGTGACAGACGGACGGACGGACGGACAGCGTAGGCTCCGTAATAGGATTTCTTTTTTACCCTTCGGGTACGGAACCCTAAACATGGGTTTTATTTGATTATGTACAGTCAGCGTCAGAGATATGTGACCCCCCCTACATAGATTGGTTGTATGCAGGGGGGGTCACATATCTCTGACGCTGACTGTACCTACATTGTTTTAATTTTTTATTGACCCCAAACATATTTGTCACGTACATCGGTATTCTTTACTAAAAGATAAAGATTTAAAAGAAGCTTTACCGTACGTAGAGATTGCCTTACGCATTTTTTTGGCACCACCGCAGTGAATTAAAATTGAATATAAATACTTATCTGATTTAAAGATAGCGTGGCTAGGAATAAGTGATGTCATAAATATGTTCTCATCATTTTGTAAGGAGCGTTTTCGCGAGAAATAGGAATGTCCGACTTTGAGGCTCATTTCTGGATTTTGTGTAGTTTTAAGGCCATTACTCCCATAAAGACATTTCATACCTTGAACAATATAGGGTAGGGATCGATTGATAAAAAAAGCAGTCAACTGGCCTAATATTGTAGTGCAGAACGTTCGTTTTCTGCACCTAAAATAATAATAAAATATTTACGATCCGCTATAAGTGAAGAACGCCTAAATAGCTTCGCTATTCTTAATATAGAAGATATGGAAGCCGAGTTAACGAACGCCATGAATGACAGCGTCATTGATGATTTTGTCAATCAATAAATATTACCGAATACATGACCTATCAATCCTATCATTAAGTTTTGGTTTTTTTACGTGGTGTGTAAATTTAATTTTACTTATAAATTTTTTTTATCGGCATTTACGGGGCGGCAAATCTTAATGGCCCGGGGCGCCAAAATTGAAAATACGCCTCTGTACACTGAGGCAGTCTTGAATATATTATTCATGTCGTTAACATAAATAAGATACTCAGTTGGGCCAAGTATTGATCCCTGCGCAGTGCCATAATAGCATTGCTGGAGGTGACTTTGCTCTCCTGCAATACTTACAGCGTTAGCTCTATGCTGATGATAGTCCTTAAACCACTCGAGTACTGGCCCCTGTATACCACTTCGCTGAAGTTTATCAAAAAGTATTTTATGATTCAGAGTGTCAAATGCTTTGCTGAAGTCTATCATAATTATCACTACCTGTTTCCTGTCATTCAGGTACTGGTTGATTTCGTCTGTGAAATGTGCAAGTAGCTGAGTAGTGTTTTTACCTTTTTGAAAGCCAAATTGCTTATGATGAATAATGTTGTTTTTAGATAAAAATTCATTAACCTTTTTGCCAACATATTTTTCAATTATTTTGTCTATAACTGGCAGTATTGTTATCGGTCTATAGTTGTTTGTATCCATTGTGCTTCCTTTTTTGTATATTGGACGGATTAGTCCTATTTTAAGTTTATCAGGGTATTTAGAGTAATTTATACATTGATTAGTTAAGTGTGTCAATACTGGAGTTATCTCTTTGGCTATGAATTTGATATCTTTGGCTCTTAATTTATCAAAGCCTGCACTTTTTTTTTCATCAATATTGCTGATTACTTTTTCCATGGTTTCATTATTGATTTTATTAAGTTTTAGAGATAATGAGGGTTGATTAGTGTAAGTACTCTCATCGAGTAATGGAATATTGCATGCAATTAGCACATTAGTTACATTGCTCTCAAAGTCCCTTGAAAACTTGTTAGATAACTCTTTTGCTTTCATTTTAACAGATTTAATTAGCATGTCATCAACTGCTTTGACTAATCTCCCTGTTAATTTATTAATAATTTGCCACATTTTTTTAGGACTTTTAAAGTTATCACAAATTTCTTTTTTTGTTGAGTTATTACGAGCTTTAGTCAATAATTTATTTGTTTTATTTCTATATTTTTTATATAATAGCTCATTTTCTTTATTAGTTGTATCTTTTAAGTGTATTTGATGAAGCTTGTTTTTAGTGATGGACATTTCTAATAGTTTATCTGTTAGCCAGGTGCATTTCTTTACTGTTTTTTTACTGGGAAAGGTCTTTACTGTGCACATTTCATAGACTTTTGTAAACTTATTGACAATAAACTCATATATATCATTAGGATTTTTTATATCAAATACAGGTTTCCAATTAATTTTGACAAGTTCTTGTTGTACAAGTTGATTATCTAACCTGTCACATACTATGGGTTTCTCCCCTGCTATACCACAAAGACTAATCCCTGTAATAAAGTGATCCGATATAGGGTCCTGTATCACTGCCGAATGTATGGTATGTGATTGATTCGGATTTACTATCCCGGCAAGGTCTCTAAGATAAATATGGTCAATACAAGATCTGGATGTACCTCTATTTGTCGAATCAATCCGTGTGAACTGCGATATGCAGCAGGAAAAACCCATAGACGCTAAAGTGTTTTGATAAGAATTGGATAACAAATTATGTGTTTTTATATCAATGTTTATATCACCACAAATTAGGAAGTTCGAGTTTAATGGATATTTATGTAAAAAAAGTTTAAACTCACTTATGAAATCGCTTACACTACAGTTAGGTGGACGGTAAATCGCACATATAAACATTTTGTAGCTACTAGGTAATATAACTTCACCAGCTATGCACTCAAAACTTTTGACACTTATTATATCACGCACTAGGGTAATGCTTTTATGGCAGTAGATGATTATTCCTCCACCCCTTCTGCTTTCTCGTAGCTCTGCAGTCAACGAGTAGTTGTCAATGTTGAATAGGTTCTTAGTTCGATCATTGACATTAACCATTAGTACGTATGTTTGACGACTCCCAGCCTCAAGTAGCAACCAGTGTGCGAAGACTTTAGTTAGTTAAGAAAAGAACCAATGCCCATTTTTTTTTACAGGTCAGCGATATGATTGTAACGAGTATGGCAGTCTCTGGAGACTATGCGTGGACAGGTGGCTGGGATGGCATCTTACGACGATGGAAGATTACTACAGATCAATTAGAAAATTCTGGATCATTGGAACTTGGCACATGCATAAATGGATTGGCAGCATCACAAGATGGCAGTGTATTTGTTATTGCCACAGGAGGGAGAGTTGCTTGTGTAAAAGGAGCATGAATACATAAAAATTAAGAACATATTAATGTTGCCCTTATTATATAAACTAGTTCCGAGTTTTGGTAGCTGTCAATAAAAAAAGATTAACCTCAACATACGAGCAGAAGGTCTATAGTTGGTAGTGTTGCTTTTGTTGGCAAGAAATATAAATAGACAATTTATGAATTTAGACAGGTACATTGAAAGACTTTATTTAATTTTAATGTAGCTGTGGTGTCGATAAGTTAGTCTGTTATTTAATTCATGAAATCCACAACAATGTTACATCTTTCATTAATGGATTTATATAAGTTAACAGACAAAAAAGAACAAGTTTCATTAAACACATTCATCATCATGTCCACTGCTGGACATAGGTCTTCCTCACGTAGGACTTACAATGACCATTTTTGCAACACCCACATGGATTCCGGCAATCTTCAGTCCACCTTGAAGGGGGTCTCCCCAGACCGCAGCTTCCTACATGTGACCCCCACATAATAACCTTTACGCCCCACCCACTACCACTTAAATTGAGCGATCCAGGGGGCTATATTTCATTAATCTAATACATACTAATAGCAAAAAGATATTGCATGAAGTTTTCTTTCTGTTAAAGGCACATAGGCATTTGACCATAAATAGGAGAACAATGTATTATAGTAAAAATATATTTTTTAAATGGTTGATTTATTTATTCTCCTGTAAGGGCATTGATTTGATATATACATAGTTATTAAACAATAGTGTTTAGGAAAAAGAAAATAAAGAAATTACAAAATTATCCTTATTTTAACAAAATCAAGAATTTAAAAAAGATATTGCCTATTGTCTAACATTTTCTACATAAAATATTATTAAAATCAAAAACTACATATAATGAACACTTAAATGATGATTTCAACATCATTGAGCTCTTCATCACTTGGCAGTTTCACTTTTCTGGGATCAACATAGTTGGGGTCAATTGGCAGCAGACCCGCTTTCTCACGGCGGCGCAACTCGAGGAAAGCTTCACGCTGAGCCCAATCCCTCAAGCTTACATCAGGAGCGTAGGCCCAAGCAAAACCACCGAACACTATACATAAGGTTATGGTGAAGAAGTAGGAGGCGTGGTGTGCATTGGTGTCATCCTCTTTGTTTTCATAATCAAATCCGTAGCTCACCCAGTTTTTGTCTTGAGGTTTGGTTTCACAGGCAGCGGTGGCTGTTTCACTATTCTTCTTGGAAGTTGAAATAGGACGGGTTACTTTGTTTATATGATTCCACAGACATCGTTGCATCACAGGCATGTGACGCAGCTTGATAAGCGCCGACATTATATATTATAGAATAAATTTGCAATTAGTTGTAATAATAATTGGGACCAGTAACTATTGCAGGGTTATAACGTTACGAAACCATCGAAAGAAAATATTAGCGAGCGATTGACATAACATGACAGTATTTCTTTTTTTGTACCTAGAACAAGTATAACATGCCCAACATCCACTTATTTAGCCAAATGTTTGCTGAAGTCATTGATATTGTAATATTGTAGTCATAGACGTGTCTTAATATAATTATAGACCAGTAAAATTAGGGGTACATGGAGATAATTCAATAACTCGTTGTTTTTATTATTTTATTGGATATTCATATTAAGCATTGAATATAAAATTTAGTAAAAAATCCGGGGTTGTAACCGTATTTTAAAAATCAAGGGATATCGTATACCCAACTTAGTTCTAAAAGCAAAAAAGATAACCAAATACATTGTTCGTATAATTTTTTGAATAGATGAATACAATGCTGCAGCGCTACCGCGAACCACGATATTCGTAAATTTCGGACGATTGTCTTTGTCACTCTCATGACACCTTTAATTGGAGTAAAAGAGAAAGATGCCCGAAATATACGAACTTCGATGTTCGCGGTACCGCTCCTGTATAGATAATTAAAAATATAACTATGATATATATATCTTTTTAAGCTTTATAAAATTACTGGTGACTCGCCCCGGCTTCGCACGGGAGCAATGCTGATATTAGTATTTCTCCACTATTTAATGGATGTTATTATACATATAAACCTTCCTCTTCAATCACTCTATCTATTTAAAAAACCGCATCAAAATCCGTTGCGTAGTTTTAAAGATTTAAGCATACATAGGGATATAGGGACAAAGAAAGCGACTTTCTTTTATACTATGTAGTGATAACGTCTATTTAAAAAATGAAGACAAAAATTAAACATTTAAGTGTACCGTTTTCAATAATAATGTCTTTCTTAAAGATGCTCGTAATATACGACTTCTATGTTAGCGGTACCGACCCTTAACTCATTGGCGAAGAGTGAAGAATCCGCCGTGATTTTGAGTTTTGACAGTCCGCATGTTTTGTTAATGACATTGACATATTGATTGGCGATTGACTGCTTTTCTTTTAGCATTTTATTTTAGTGTTATATTCTCGCAACTCTATTAACTTATTAGCGACTAAATAAAAACATAAAGTTTTAAAGTACTGCTGAGTTAATCTAAAAGTCGTTAGAACTTAAGAGAGACTAAACCAACCAAAATGGTCGTTCGTCAGTACAACGATGAATTGAAGTATCTGGAAAAAATTAATCCACACTGTTGGAGAATCAAAAAGGGTTTCCAACCCAATATGAATGTTGAAGGCATATTTTATGTGAATAATTCGCTTGAGAAGCTTATGTTGGACGAGTTGAGAAATTCATGCCGTCCCGGTATGACCGGCGGCTTCCTTCCCGGCGTCAAACAAATTGCAAACGTAGCAGCTTTACCGGGCATCGTCGGCCGGTCAGTGGGACTGCCAGATGTACATTCAGGATATGGGTTTGCTATAGGTATAAGATGCTATGAGGACTTTCGTTACAACTTTTGTGAGATCGTGGCTTTATTAACGATTGTATTATTTTTTCTATACACTAGCATACAAAAATTTAAATTTGATAAAAATATAAATTACGCTTGTGCCATTAATTTTTTTTAAACTACTGTCATCCATATATATTTAAACATGATTTAATATGCATATAAAATGTGATTTATAGTGTAGATATAGTTATCTGTGTATTTTTAAAAATTAAAAATTTTACAAAAGATGTTCGACTTGTGACCCATATAAAATCTTGTTCAAACACAGAATGTCAGAATTTTTTAATATATAAATATCAGTAATATCACAAACAATATTTACATTTAAATCAAAACAAAAATGCTCTATTTGTAGGTATGCAATTGTATGGGAAAAACAATGTTGTCCTTAATTAATGTCTTTATAAATTTGAACTTAATAAATTTTGAGAGTTTGAACTTACCAACAAAATGTTGCATTGTTTTAGGTAATATGGCAGCATTTGATATGTCAGATCCTAAGTCTATAGTCTCTCCTGGAGGTGTTGGGTTTGATATTAATTGTGGTGTAAGACTATTAAGGACAAACTTACATGAAAAAGATGTACTGCCATTGAAGGTACAGTATTTATACAGTAAATCTGCATGATTAAGTTTTAACAGAAATAGATTAATAAGTTAATAACTTTTATATTTCAGGAGCAATTGGCTCAGAGCCTTTTTGACCATATCCCTGTGGGAGTAGGCTCTAAAGGTATTATTCCAATGAATGCCCGTGACTTGGAAGAAGCATTGGAGATGGGTATGGATTGGTCCCTGAGAGAAGGTTATGTATGGGCAGAAGACAAGGAACACTGTGAAGAGTATGGCAGAATGCTAACAGCTGATCCTTCAAAGGTCAGTCTTCGCGCCAAGAAGAGAGGATTGCCTCAACTTGGGACCCTTGGGGCTGGGAACCATTATGCTGAGATTCAAGTTGTAGATGAAATATATGACAAATATGCTGCAGGAAAAATGGGTTTGGAAAGAATTGGACAAGTGTGTGTAATGATTCATTCAGGAAGTAGAGGCTTTGGGCATCAGGTTGCCACTGATGCACTAGTGCAAATGGAGAAAGCTATGAAGAGAGATAATATTGAGACAAATGACCGTCAGCTAGCTTGTGCTAGGATACATTCTGTTGAAGGACAGGATTACTTGAAGGCTATGGCCGCAGCAGCTAACTTTGCCTGGGTTAACCGTAGCTCTATGACTTTCCTAACAAGGCAGGCATTTGCTAAACAATTTAAAATGACACCAGATGACCTGGACATGCATGTTATTTATGATGTTTCTCACAATATTGCAAAGACAGAAGAGCATGTTGTAGATGGAAAAGTCAAAACTTTACTTGTTCATAGGAAGGTATAGTGCCTTGATGATTTATATGTAGTCATTATTAGTAAATGAAATGCTTTTCAGAATGTTGTACAAATACTTTAAAAGTCAAAGTAATGTTTGGATTCTATCTAACTTGACAATATTATACAAAAAAGACAGCTAAATATAATGTTATCCTAACACATATGTATTATTCTTCTGTTCTCTGATCGTAAATGTTTTTATTATCATATAAGAAAATCTTAGGAAATGCTAATATAATCAGAATGGTGGCACAGAAAATGTTAATGTTTTCTTTTCTTTTAGGGTTCGACAAGAGCATTCCCTCCTAACCACCCACTTATACCAGTGGACTACCAGCTAACAGGACAACCTGTTCTTATTGGAGGATCCATGGGAACTTGTAGCTATGTGCTTACTGGCACTCATCAGGGCATGACTGAAACATTTGGTTCAACCTGCCATGGAGCTGTAAGTATTTTTTCATGCTATGATGGGTTAATGCAGTTTTACTTCTAGTTTTGTATAACTGATACCTTTTTTAATTGGATTTATGGATACTTGCAATAGTCAACAACCAGAGTGTCCATGTCATAGCCAGTATCTCCTTCAAAGTTTGTAGGGTTACAAAATAAGAGCAATATTTCAAATTTACTGGAGGTGATGGCTTACGTTACCTTGAGTGAACACTTTGTGTAGCCAGGATCTTTTGACATCCTTTGAAATTGTTGACAAATCACCGCTGCTTATGATCGAAAATATGCTTTATCATATCATAATAAGATGTGTTTTCGTATGTTAGTGTCCTAAGGTGGTGGTGTTGGTGGTTAATTTTACCCATGAATGACCAATCATTGCAAAAGCTTTTGTCTGGAAAGGGGTTAACGGATCCCTGGGTCTGCAAGTTTAAATATTAGTACCTATTAGGATATAAGATTTCTGAACAGAGTTGTGTGTCTGTGTAAAATTGCATGTTTCTTTTATAATACATTATTTTGTTTCATTGATGGTTTGTTAACTTTGTTGCGTTTTCAATTTTAATTTTATTTTCAGGGCCGTGCTCTATCACGTGCTAAATCTAGGAGGAATATTGATTATAAAGATGTCCTTGAAAAAATGGAAAATATGGGCATATCTATAAGAGTAGCCTCACCAAAACTTGTTATGGAAGAGGCTCCAGAATCCTATAAAAATGTGACAGATGTAGTAAACACATGCCATGCTGCAGGTATCAGCAAGAAGTCTGTCAAATTGCGACCAATCGCAGTTATAAAGGGTTAAATAAGGTTTTCAGTGGAATTTTCTAACATAATATGATGAACTGTGTATAGTATCTTATCTTTGTAATAAACATAAGTACTTTATAATATATGACTTTCTTTTCTGTTTCACATAAATATCATGAGTAGTACAAAAACACCCATTTAATAAAACTGAACATATACAAAAATATTTTAGACATAGGATACAGGGTTAGTGAAAAGCATTTTGGAACAACATATTGATATAATCAAAAACTGAAATCTTATAATGATCTAAAATCTAATGAAAATCAATCACAAAAATATTATGATAACAATTTCACTACTAATGTATTAATACTTTGTTTGTACAAATCAACAGTAACATAATCGAGGTAGTATCTAGTGACTAAGATTAGCTCACAAAGATGAACTAGATAGATTTTAGTTTATCTGCTATGACTACGAGAAGCGCTGTGCCAAGGAAAAACAGGCCTGGTGGCAGCACTGTAGTTGTTCGATCAATCTCCTCTGAAACTGAATACCAAACAATCAATTGATAGGTCATATGTTTGCAAATATCTTCAGTAATTACTTAATTAGAAACTATGTAGAAGTAAACTTGCATCAGAACTGTAACAAGTTCAAATACTTTTTTACAAATAAGGCTCGGATTTACCTTCACTTGGATACTTTGGCCTCGTTACTCTTACCTGGTTTGAATGTAGACTCTTCAGATTCTTCTTTAACCCAGCCCATACATCGCTCCAGTGCAGTTTCCCATCGAACCCGTCTGATTTCGCGATCTACAACGATTTCAGTTTATTTGTGACTCAAGTGTAAAAATGTGCCTGCATTCAGTTTAGTTTCAAAAATCCAACACTTATTCAAATTATTTGTATAAGTATCGTAGGGGATTGTTGTACTTAACACTTTTCAACAAAATAGTTAATGTATTCACTTTTTCGTAAAAGTGTTTTTACCAATTTGCAAAGAAGTTATTTGAGTATGTGATCCATTTCAAACATTAGTGTATTATATATTTTTTAAAGTCGTTTAAACCTTTTCCACGCCAAAGACTGAGGCGCTACCGCCAAAAACGATATTCATAAAATTCGGGCATATCTCTTTTACCCCAATTAAGACGTCATGAGAGTGAAAGAGACAATCGATTTACGAATGTCGTTTTTGGCGGTAGCGCCTCTGATATATATGACACAACCCACAGAGCAAAATAGACCTACATGCACATGCACAAACTTCAAATTGACTTTTCAATGACGTGGCATCTGAGCGATAGCTTTTGCGTTTAACCCTTTATAAGGCCGCAGTTATACAGATATGCTACGTGAAAGTTAAATACACTCCCATGTTTGTAATGCACTGGGGAACACATCTACGGCAAAAAAGAACCGAAATCATTAATAAAAACATGTGGTCATTATATGCAATCAGCCCGTTAGTGCACTCGAGTTTTCAGATGATCTGTTTCCAATACACCTATTCATTGACAGATACGTGACAGGCAATACTCAATACTTTTTCATTTGTCATAACTGCCATGTACGTAATACTATGCAAATAGTTACATATTACAATATTTATCGATATAGCATGTAACCTTTTATAATTTTATTAATTTTAAGTGGCAAATGATACACTTTCCTGATACTACAAACAACGTAGTTCAGTTATTGCAATTATTGCAATTCACGATGGAGAGTGGATCTATCAAAATTAGACCTTATTATCATACCAATAACAGTCTCGCCACTCGCCATCGTGAATTACAAGAGCTATAATTGATATTATTAGATACAGCGACTTGTGTATTTTTAATAGTATAATGGAAACAGTGACAAATGCTTGCTTCCCTTAACGGGCACAGTGCATTAATTGACCACAAACTTTAGATTAATTAATTAGGGTAGACTGGGTACGGTTGTAACAGGGTACGGTTGTAACAGCTGGAATATTTCCTAAACTATCTACAGGAGAGTGGGGAGCTCGAGGGGAATGTGACGCGGCGGACGGGTATGAACATGATTACCAGTGTAGCCGCGTCACCCGCGTGACTATTACTTGTGTAGAACGGTATATTGTATTTCGTGTATCAAAAGTAGGTATTTGTAGACAATTTCTTTTCAAAATATCTTTATTCATTATGCATATTACGTTTCGCTGATTTTTGTTATTATTTGCTAATGTTTCACGGTGTGTAACGAATTATTAGTTTTAGTATAGGCCATTTTGTTTTTAGCGTAGTTTTATTTTACTGGCCCAATAGTGGTTGAGTACGGTTGTAACAATTTTTATGGGTACGGTTGTAAAAAGTTTTTTATTTTATTTTTAGCTGCCAAAAAACGTATTAGGAGAACGTCGAGAGGTGAAATTGATCAGCACCGCTTTAAAGCCGCATACGATAAAGTCCAAAGTGAAAAGTTTTTGCGATTGGCTGCAGAAATGTATAATCTTAAGTATCTATTAATGTGACTTTGTCCCGATACATTTAAAAGAGACAACACAGTTTTTACACAAGAACAAGAGCGAACTCTTGGTAAATACCTCATGCGTTGTGCATACGTTTATTTCGGCTTATCACCTAAAGATGTAAGGAAATTGGCGCTAGAACTTGCTTTGGAATACAATTGATACTGATTTTTTCTGTTGTTAAAAACTAAACACTAATGAGACTATGAAAGACTGCTTAAAATAATAAGTATTGTAGTTACTCCTGTATAAAAATGCACCGTACTCCATATCAGAATGGTATACGGTTACAACACTGTTAAATTGATAGTTTTTTTAAATTTTAAGTCATTGGAAATACGTGTTTTTAGTTTTATTTTAGTATGTTACAACCGTCCCCCATCACTGTTTCAACCGACCCTGGTATGGGTACGGTTGTAACAGTGGCACACACATGGAACTATGCCTTACTGACGAATAACTACAGCATATATATTACTTTTCTTAAATAATAAGTGAACCTAAGAGAGCCTTCTTCAATTTGTAACGGTTTTTATAACTTTTAGAGGCGTGATAGCAATTTTACGAGCGATAAAAGCAAAATTGTTACAACCGTACCCAGTCTACCCTACACTAAAATTAAATAATGACGGAAAAAGTATAAATAAGAAAAGAAAGCCTGATATATTTGCTATATAATACCATTATAGATAAATAAAAAAGAGGATGTTCTTTCTTTGTAAATGCTTATTAACTAAGTGGTTTCCAAATCGTCTCTGCCTTATAAAGGGTTAACATGGCGTGGAAAAAGTTAATAGAAAATGGTTCGTTATCTGGCCAAAATGGTATGATAGAAAGATGTTTGCCGCCGCCGCCGCCGCGCCCAGCGCCGTGCTCTCCATGATGATGAGTGAACATAGACATAGAGATGTATCAGACCCTCGGGCGAGATGGCGGGCAGGAAGCTGTCGGCAGGCGGCGCGCTCCCCGCCGCCGCCGCCGCGCTCTCCGTGATGATGAGTGAACATAGACATAGAGATGTATCAGACCCTCGGACGAGATGGCGGGCAGGAAGCTGTCGGCGGGCGGCGCGCTCCCCGCCGCCGCCGCCGCGCTCTCCGTGATGATGAGTGAACATAGACATAGAGATGTATCAGACCCTCGGACGAGATGGCGGGCAGGAAGCTGTCGGCGGGCGGCGCGCTCCCGCCGCCGCCGCCGCGCTCTCCGTGATGATGAGTGAACATAGACATAGAGATGTATCAGACCCTCGGACGAGATGGCGGGCAGGAAGCTGTCGGCGGGCGGCGCGCTCCCGCCGCCGCCGCCGCGCTCTCCGTGATGATGAGTGAACATAGACATAGAGATGTATCAGACCCTCGGACGAGATGGCGGGCAGGAAGCTGTCGGCGGGCGGCGCGCTCCCCGCCGCCGCCGCCGCGCTCTCCGTGATGATGAGTGAACATAGACATAGAGATGTATCAGACCCTCGGACGAGATGGCGGGCAGGAAGCTGTCGGCGGGCGGCGCGCTCCCGCCGCCGCCGCCGCGCTCTCCGTGATGATGAGTGAACATAGACATAGAGATGTATCAGACCCTCGGACGAGATGGCGGGCAGGAAGCTGTCGGCGGGCGGCGCGCTCCCGCCGCCGCCGCCGCGCTCTCCGTGATGATGAGTGAACATAGACATAGAGATGTATCAGACCCTCGGACGAGATGGCGGGCAGGAAGCTGTCGGCGGGCGGCGCGCTCCCGCCGCCGCCGCCGCGCTCTCCGTGATGATGAGTGAACATAGACATAGAGATGTATCAGACCCTCGGACGAGATGGCGGGCAGGAAGCTGTCGGCGGGCGGCGCGCTCCCGCCGCCGCCGCCGCGCTCTCCGTGATGATGAGTGAACATAGACATAGAGATGTATCAGACCCTCGGACGAGATGGCGGGCAGGAAGCTGTCGGCGGGCGGCGCGCTCCCGCCGCCGCCGCCGCGCTCTCCGTGATGATGAGTGAACATAGACATAGAGATGTATCAGACCCTCGGACGAGATGGCGGGCAGGAAGCTGTCGGCGGGCGGCGCGCTCCCCGCCGCCGCCGCCGCGCTCTCCGTGATGATGAGTGAACATAGACATAGAGATGTATCAGACCCTCGGACGAGATGGCGGGCAGGAAGCTGTCGGCGGGCGGCGCGCTCCCGCCGCCGCCGCCGCGCTCTCCGTGATGATGAGTGAACATAGACATAGAGATGTATCAGACCCTCGGACGAGATGGCGGGCAGGAAGCTGTCGGCGGGCGGCGCGCTCCCCGCCGCCGCCGCCGCGCTCTCCGTGATGATGAGTGAACATAGACATAGAGATGTATCAGACCCTCGGACGAGATGGCGGGCAGGAAGCTGTCGGCGGGCGGCGCGCTCCCGCCGCCGCCGCCGCGCTCTCCGTGATGATGAGTGAACATAGACATAGAGATGTATCAGACCCTCGGACGAGATGGCGGGCAGGAAGCTGTCGGCGGGCGGCGCGCTCCCCGCCGCCGCCGCCGCGCTCTCCGTGATGATGAGTGAACATAGACATAGAGATGTATCAGACCCTCGGACGAGATGGCGGGCAGGAAGCTGTCGGCGGGCGGCGCGCTCCCCGCCGCCGCCGCCGCGCTCTCCGTGATGATGAGTGAACATAGACATAGAGATGTATCAGACCCTCGGACGAGATGGCGGGCAGGAAGCTGTCGGCGGGCGGCGCGCTCCCCGCCGCCGCCGCCGCGCTCTCCGTGATGATGAGTGAACATAGACATAGAGATGTATCAGACCCTCGGACGAGATGGCGGGCAGGAAGCTGTCGGCGGGCGGCGCGCTCCCCGCCGCCGCCGCCGCGCTCTCCGTGATGATGAGTGAACATAGACATAGAGATGTATCAGACCCTCGGACGAGATGGCGGGCAGGAAGCTGTCGGCGGGCGGCGCGCTCCCCGCCGCCGCCGCCGCGCTCTCCGTGATGATGAGTGAACATAGACATAGAGATGTATCAGACCCTCGGACGAGATGGCGGGCAGGAAGCTGTCGGCGGGCGGCGCGCTCCCGCCGCCGCCGCCGCGCTCTCCGTGATGATGAGTGAACATAGACATAGAGATGTATCAGACCCTCGGACGAGATGGCGGGCAGGAAGCTGTCGGCGGGCGGCGCGCTCCCGCCGCCGCCGCCGCGCTCTCCGTGATGATGAGTGAACATAGACATAGAGATGTATCAGACCCTCGGACGAGATGGCGGGCAGGAAGCTGTCGGCGGGCGGCGCGCTCCCGCCGCCGCCGCCGCGCTCTCCGTGATGATGAGTGAACATAGACATAGAGATGTATCAGACCCTCGGACGAGATGGCGGGCAGGAAGCTGTCGGCGGGCGGCGCGGGCGCGGCGGCGCGCCACACCCGCAGCGCGCGCCCCGCCGCCGCCGCCGCGCCCAGCGCCGTGCTCTCCATCATCAGCGGCCGCACCTGCGGGGGCGGCATCCGTAATCAATCACGCTGGGAACTTGGAATTGCCTTTTTGTGACCTGATTAAGTTGATCGAGTCGTATTAACAGCTATTGGTTCCCCTAACAATATAAATAAATAAATAAATTACGAAGGTGGTAACTATTAGGGGACATGTCACATTCCACTAACGTATTTCAACTGTCACCTAAGTAGGTAGCTGTCTTCTAAATGGTAGAGATTATGTAACATAGTATATTACATACAGAATAAAACGTGTAACTTAGCATTCAAAAGCCGTGAAGGTACGCTACACCTAGGGCCCTGGTAGCAGGGCCCTAGACGCCCGTGGCTAGTAGATACATAGGTAGGCGATTTTTAAACCCTTCGTAACCTTCTCTTAAATAATGTGTTGTTGTCAGCGATACGACGGCAGTTGACAAATGTTAAAGATAATGTGGACTACTCGCCTTGCTTTGTTGTTGCAAAATCCGTAAGAATTATTATGCCGGAACGAGTCTGTTTAACTCGCAATGGCGAACTGCATATATATGCTTCCACTGAATAGGAGTAAGCAATGCTGACTAAACAAGGTCAAAAAGTCACGAAAGAGTTCGAAGACTCGAGCGGAATTCGCAGTTTATCACCGAAGGGATAAAAACAATATCGCGTGGAAGAAAATTAATTAGTTTATTAGTTCAGTTCATCACTTGACATCGTATACACTGACTTGCTTCTGCGACGGTTCTTTCATACTGAGGTTACTGCGCGAATTTCGCTTCCAAACAAAACTCACTCATCTGACCCAAAATTCACTGGCAGGGGAAGGCAAATACTAAAACTCTCTTAGTGCAGTACTGTTTTACTCCGTATCGCTCAATTTGTTACCTCCGCTACCGTCAATATCCTTTTTTAGTGGACAGCGGGCCCGCGTACTCACCACCGGAATGCCGAGCGTGTCGGCCAGCATCTGCATGAGCAGCGCGTTCTGCGACATGCCGCCGTCGGCCAGCAGGCGGCGCAGCGGCGCGCAGTCGCCGGCCACCGCCGCCGCCACGCCGCGCGTCTGCTGGCACACCGCCTCCAGCGCCGCGCGCACCACGTGCGAGCGGCGCGTGAAGTTGCTCAGGCCGCACATTATTCTGAAAATGTAGTCTTCGAATTCAAAGTTACGATGCCGTCCTTACGTCAGTAACGTAGCCCAAGGTAGATTTATACGGCATTATGGTTGTATAGTAGATTAGTAGCTAGATTTATACTGACTCAACTGATTGTACTTCCGTGCCCAGACTATATTATTCAATGTAGGAAACTTAATCCCTCGCCTCATTCTTACAATGAACTGAATATTATATGTATACAGTGTGGAAATTTAACTCGGGCCCTGGAGGGAAACTACCTTAAATCCTTGAGCTAGCTCATTTTACTTAAAGGAGACATTCCTTTATTTTTAAAAAGAAACATAACTGCATTCAAAGATTTTCTAAAACTTGCTTGCCTCGCCCGGGACTCGAACCAACTAAAATAAAAATAAAAAACATATACTCTCTATTTTATTATACTAATCGATAGTATTAATACTCAGGAAAAAAAATCTCTAAAAACATTTGGTCTAAAAAATAAAAACAATCGCTAAATCTAATATTAACTTTGTTTTAGGTAATACCAATTTGTTACACTGAAATTATTTAACTGATAAATTGTTCGAAATGAGCCCCGTCGTTCCGTCTACACAAAATTAGTCGCCGTTGAAATTCATTTCTTGTAGCCTTCATCAAAGTGTTGTGGTGTATGCCCCTAATAACATTTTCTACCGCAACCCTTAGCTCTTGAACGGTTTCATAGCAAGTTTCATAAATATTTTTTTTTACATGACCCCATAAAAAGAAGGCCATAGGCGTCAGTTCTGGACTTCTTGCAGGCCATCTAATCGTCCCGTTTGTACCTATCCAGGTATTGAAATGTTCATTGAGGTAAACCCTGACAATTCTGCTGTTGTGGGCAGGTGCACCATCTTGTTGAAAAATGATATTATTTTGTTCCTCTTCTGGTAGAAGGTTACAGAAATTGTGAGTATTAATACTATCGATTAGTATAATAAAATAGAGTGTGTGTTTTTTTTAAATTTTAGTTGGTTCGAGTCCCGGGCGAGGCAAGCAAATTTTAGAAAATCTTTGAATGCAGTTTTGTTTCTTTTTAAAAATAAAGAAATGTCTTCTTTGAGTAAAATGAGCTAGCTCAAGGATTTAAGGTAGTTTCCCTCCAGGGCCCGAGTTAAATTTCCACACTGTATATATACCTATAAGTAAAAAACTTAGCTAAAGGACCTGGTATACACGCATGTCAGCGTTCCGTATTAAAATGTTGAGGTAAGTTCCATAATTTCCATATTAATTTTCCGTACAACTACTTGGACATGGTGATTTAGTTGATTTTTTTACCTATATATGTTAAATATCACAGACAATATAAGGCATGCAATGTCCGTCAAATCCAGCCACTTAAACGCGTCTGCTAGAAGTAACGTACCCCCGCGCGTCTTTCCTCCAGTGAGGCGAGTATATCCCGTTGAATGCCGGCACGAAGCAGCAGTTGCCCTCGTCACCGTCGCTGACCTCGGCGGCCTGCGCCTCGCTGTCCGCCACGTCCTCCAGTATGCCCAGACCGTGTTGCAGCCACTGCAATGTGTCTCCTAGATAGAATTCGACCATTATAACACACAGTCAACTAAATTTTGTTAAATAAAACGCTTTATAATAAATGATGAGAACGGCTTTACTCGCGATTATTTAGTCACTCGCGCGACATGTTGCGAAAAACATACAGACCTCCATTTTCAAGCACTAAGATTGCTCAATGGCATATATGTTCTCAAAAATATGTCGCGCGAGTGACTAAATAAACGTTGTTATCATTTACGAAACATTACAATGTCTCACCAATAAAACGCTAGCGAATCAGCTAAAGCAGCCGAATCCCAGTCTTGGCCAATAATAATTTCTAAGCGTTCTAGTTTACAAAACTAATCTGAATACATAGCCTTTGCTTTCATCCCCTTTAAGCTTTGCCCTTAACTACCAAACTCAAGTTACCTGCTATTGCAACGGAACCTTCTAAGGCGTAAGCTGGCGGCGCGTCGGGCCCGAGCTTGTACGCTACAGTAGTTAGGAGACCATTTTGTGAGTGGACTATGGAATCACCTGTAAATCGGAAACATTCAACTATCAAACACCTCGTCGTACTAGCTATAACTATAGGAGTTATAACAGCTATCGTTACATAACCAATGAAATTATTAAACGTTTGTTTTTGTATTTAAATTATGTTGCTTATTGGTGCATTATTTTTGTTTTTAGCGCTTGGTGGAAATGACACAGGCTCCCATGAGCCGTGGCAAAATGCCGCGACAACGTGAGGAAGAAGAAAGGTTGAAATGAATAGCAAAACTATTTTTACAAGCATTTTGTTTAATTCGCCATAAACGATTTAAGTGCGTAACCCACCAAACGAATTCTCCGGGCTGTCTCACTTGGCATGATATGTATTTCTTAAATGTCGTAATTGTGTCTTTTATAAATATTTTGTTTTGAATTAATCATTATTAAAAATTTTCTGCTCCACCATTTCAATATACCAATTGAATAGCTGATAGCGGTATCTAAACTCAGTACATTTCGGGGAGGGGCGCCGAGGCTACTTTATACAACTGCAGCCTCTAGCAGTCATAGAAGATATATTATACAACTGCTCTTTTTTAATGCGCCGACTTCCAGGTAGGTGGCGTGCTGGTTTTTGTTTACGATATAAAGTAAAATAAAAAATATTGGGTAACCCTACACAAATTGACTTAGTCCCACGACAAGGCCAAGAAGGCTTGGGTTATGGGTATTTAGCCCAGCATATAATTAAAAATATATAAATACATAGAAAACACCCATGACTCAGGAACAAATATCGTGCTTATCGCACAAATAAATGCCCTTACTGGGATTTGAACCCAGGACCATCGGCTTCATAGGCAGGGTCATTACCCACGAGTCCAAAACTGTCGCCCCACACTAAATATAAATAACGCTTTAAATATATTTCGTTTGATATCCGCGGTCATAGAAAAAGTACTGTGTCCCTTATTAAGTAACTGTTGTATAATAGCATTTTATGCAATAGTTGTATAAAAGGGGTTCAAAACAGGTTGTATAGACGCCATGAGCCTTTTTTGACGTCTTTATACAACGTTGCATACAACACTTTTTCTACGACTAGGGATAGTAGGGATTACATTAAACGCAATATATAACTATTCCAAGAATGCTAACCAAATAAAGCAATAAGTACAGCATAAAAAAGAGCGGGAAATTGGATAGTGACAAATGACAGCCGACAGAACATAATCATAGACACGGTAATATATATCATTTTTTCAACTGTCATTTACTTATTTATTAGCAATTATTTTAATTCTTTGACTGCTTCAAAGCATACAAATTAAGCTGTTTGTTAGGTTGGCAGTTTTGATTTTCGTTGTAAATTTAGTGTTTTCTTATTATTTTTATCTGTTGAATTCACCGCGGCGCTACCGCAAAAAACCGGGCCTAGACACCTCTGTTAGCAGTTGCATTATATCACATAATCACTCTAGGGTCTTTATGAAGTGAAGACTTCATAGACTTAAGAGAAATTGCATAAGACATGGTTTTATATTCGTTCGCGGGACCATATATTTTACAGATAAAAGTACGGAGTAGAAAAAATACTATTACGTACCTGTATTATATAAGAGAAAACAACCCGTACCAAATGTACATTTGACTTGACCAAATCTCATGCATCCCTGACCAACTAGAGCAGCTTGTTGATCACCCAAACACTGAAACGAACACGTTATTTGCATTAAAATCCATTATATGTTACATGTGTACTATTAAGGTAGTTTATTACGAATAAATATTTTAATTCTAAACTTGAAAAAAGTTACCTACAGTAAAAATAAAAACAGAAAAAAAAATCTAAGTAATAACTTGATAATTCTTTATTCTTTATTATCAAATTGTAATGTTATTATTAACAGTATCAAGTTATTGTACAGTTATCTGTTGTATTGTAGTTACTAATAATTAGTAATAATTGTAACTTACCCCTGCAATTGGCACCCCAAGAAGAGATCCTAAAGAAATATAACCGTAAATCTCAGCTGAACTTTTTATCTTTGGTAGTATTTGTTTTGGTATATCAAAAAACCTCAGCAGGCCATCATCCCACTGCAAGCTCCGTAACGACATAAGCTGAGTTCTGGAGGCGTTGGTTACGTCCGTAACGTGGATGCCGCCACGGGTGCCGCCTGTGAGGTTCTGAAATTATATTATTATTTTCACGTCAAACACGGGCTCAGTTTCGGCGTCCAGTCAAAGTTGATCCATATAATGTGATTATACACATTATTTATAAAGTTCATATGCATTCTGATCGTGTGATTTCTGTACATATTCCTTTTCATGTTGTCATATTGACGCTTATAAAAATGTAACACTAGGGCAGTCTTATTGCTTATTTGATAGGGTATTAGGTCCATAAAAAAAAGTATATATTACAAGACATCCTTACACAAATCGACTGAGCCTCACGGTAAGCTCAAGAAAGCTTGTGTTGTGGGTACTCAGCCAGTGATATATATAATGAGTTAGCACGAATCAATTGAACGAGTGAATGATTATGTTTATATATGCATAACATAATTATTAAATACAGGTTGATGTAAAAAGTAATTATGATAATTGTGTCTAAGAGAATCTAGCATACCCGCCAAAATACGAAACCCTTGGACGCCAAGAACACCCAAAGTATACTGCCGTTTTCATTATGTAAATTGCGACTTCAGTGTGAAAACAGGATAAGACAGTATATTATAAATACCTAAATTAAAAACTGCTGACGACGGACTCTTTGGTCTGATCCTTTATATTTTTTTTACAATTCAAACACGCCATCACGTTTCGATTCGTGGAAACAAATATAGGTACTATAGAACATACCCATATAAGCCAGGAGTCTACTGTGCCTGCCATGCACTCCTGTGCAGCCACAGCATCCTTGATAGCCGTCACATTCTGCAGAAGCCATTTCAGTTTCACTGATGAAAAGTATGTGGATAAAGGAAGCCCACTCGTCTGCGAGACCGCATTTATAGCCTGTGCACCTTTGCTCCTGAGTAGATCATCAACGATTTTGGATGTTCTGACATCTAGCCAAACTAAAATCAAACAAATATTACTGATTGTATACATTTTCACACAACAATTTTTGCTTTAATATGTATATTTTCAGTTCATAATATTCATAAGATTTAATATTTTTGTTCAAGCTATTACTACTCTTAGGTATTATATCTATTTGCACGTAACAATCAACATCCGGAAAAGTCATGGGTACACCAGTATAGGTGTAGAAACATTTGATGTACTTATACTACACATTTAATTTTTTTTATCAAATATTTTTTTACTAAATAAAGTTCTGTGTCCATTCTCGCGGCGAAATACGTTGTACGTTCGTTTCGCTTCGGGTTTCCCTCTAAGTCGTGGCGCCCATGTCTTTATTTCCCCGGCCCGTCGTCGTAGTCGCCGGTCCGTCAAGTAAATAAGCCGGAAAATCGCGGGCAGCAATGGTTCTGCGCGCGCAAATCAAAAATAATGCGAAGCTAAAAATCTTCGCATGATTTTTGTTTCAATCGCGCGTCGGTCGCAGTCATAGTCGCAAGTTGCGCCATGTGGTGCCCACTGGCCAGGCAGATAGATATTATATATAAAATAGTCTTGATAAAATTTATATTCAATTATGTTTAAAAATTACCAATGGCACTATATAATGGCTGTCCAGTAACAGAATTCCACACAATAGTGGTCTCTCTTTGATTTGTGATTCCAATACCCACAATATCTTCTGGATTTATATCTAATCTTCTCAAATTATCTGCAGTCACCTGTAAATGATTAATAACTATTTAACCAAATAGGCACTATAAAACTATGACTGTAAAGGCAGCATTTATATTCACCTGTGTTACCATTATCATTTGTTATTTAATATGGTATTAAATATATTAAATACATGTTCATCCAAATACTAAAATGACAAGCATTGTGATGCAAAAAGAATATCTAGTCTCATACAACCACAGTCACATTTGCAAGCTCATTAGCCTCCTGAAGACTGGTGTCCTAGATATAGTTGGTACATAAGCTCCAATTAAATGATGACTTTTTTTTTATCTCACACAGTGTAAATTACGCTGGCAAACTATGGATCTTAGTTGTCAGGAGGTTAGAATAACATTAATTTGGTGTTGGTGCTCTGCTGCGTCACAATGCGTCGCATTACGTCGCGCTGCATCTCGCGGTGAAGGAGGAAACTAGCAAACACGTCATAACCGAATGCGGTATGTACGCGTCAATGCGATACAAAGAATTTGGAAGTGATGTTCTGCAGGAATGAAAAATTTTAGGAAGCTGGTGGTGTATGGTGTAGGAAGTTGGGATAGTAGCCTGCAGCTCCAACTACAGGCAACTGAATGACTGCAAGAAAATATCAACAGCCCGTCTCAGTCTGGCCAGGCATCCCTACACTACATCTACATCTCTACATTTTCCAAGATGCAGTTTGCTATGTGCTGTGCTCATTGGCATTCTGAAAATATTTCCTTCTGGCACTTGATGTGTTAAAACAAGAACAATAGATAATAATTCCTAGTTTGCATAGAATCAGTAACATTTTGTAGCTTTTATTTTTGTCATGCTTATATGTGGTGAATAATGTATGATACTCCACAGTAAATTTAGGAACCTTATGCTTGCTCTTGTGTCAATATAAGTATAAAAAATAACTATTTACATAGTACCTTAAAATAAGTGAATAATATTTTTTCTAGCACTAAGGGGTAAATGGGAAACTTAGATAGACATGACTATATCTAAATAAAATGTTTATAGTTTTTAGGGATAGTGGGTCATGTGCTAGTATTTTGTAAAGAATTTGGTTAAGTCGCATTTTCATGCAGTAATCTATAATGCTATATGTAGATAGTTATCCTTGATTGCATTTAAAAGTAAGAGAGGCATAACTGTTAACAATAACAATAAATAAAGGAGCCATTCTAAAGAAAAAAATTCAGTTACCTCAATACATTCCAAAACAGCATTTAAAATTTCTAGTGCATCTTGTTCAACCCATCCTTCTTGCGGACTGAATCGTTTTAAAGATGTTTGATGGTATGTTAACACTTCTGATGTATTTGCTGCAAAAACCTAAAAACAATACGACCTTATTTAATATATAATCTCACAAATACAAGCCAAATTATAACAATTTATTTTTGAAGATCTAATGAGACTTGAAATACAAATATAAAAATTTCTATTATAAATAAGATTTACACATATTAATTTTTACGTGCAGTTACGGATTAAAGTATTTACTTAATTGTTATTTATTTTATAAAACAACTGGCTATTACCAAAAACTTAACGTTTGAAGTTCCTTCATCTATGGCACCTATTAATGGCCCAAATTTACCAAATGTACGCATAATACCTGTGATTGATGGTTTGGAGGGTATCTTATGCAAAACTAAATAATTACATAGTGAACGATTGCTATTTGACTATAATAAGTATTCAAAAATTAAAATGTTACAATAGAATTTGATAAATCAGCTGATTGACTTTTAAACCGTTCGTATATAACCCCCTAATTCACATGTGAACATGCTTTGGAATTTTCACGAAAATACTAATAATTATGTTTCACTGTAGCACTTAAAAAATTAGGTCTTTTTACAAGATAAATGTTCGTTTTAACAAATACTCTTCGAATGTATTATTCACATTAAATATTTTAAACGTCACTGCTGTGCTGATTATTAATCCGGGTGGAATTTGAACGTTCTCTATAATTGTCAGTTTGGCATTGTAGATGGTATTCACAATGGTATTGGACCATCATAGGGTTATTACACGTATCCCGCATGCCGGATAATCTTGGAGAAGATGATGAAGTATAGCGGGATGACGCCGTGCTGTGGGCACAAAGCGCAATTGCAAATAACTACGAGGAATAATGCCTGGAGCACGCATCCGCGTACTCCAATAACGGACAAAGATACTCTCGCTTTTGCAGCCCAATATGCAAAACATGAAGCTTCTAGGCTAGGAGGAATAATGACTGGAGAACGCATCCGCGAGCGCCAGTAAGGGACAAAGATATTCTGGCTTTTGTAGCCCAAAATGTAACAATTCACTATAGTTTTGCTTTACAGGACATTCTTTATGGCAAAAATATTAGCTTACTATGTATTAATTACCGCAACTTTGGTTGAAAACACAAGAAAACTGTATTTGTTTGTTCCCCTCCAAATTAAGAGGGGAATAAAAGTATGTGAGACTATGACAAGGAAAGACGAAAATAGTGCCGTCTCTGCCAAACCTGTGGAAAGCTACATAAGATCATCCCTTTCGATCGTGGTATTATTACTAGCACGCTCCGTCTAATTAAATGGTATGTCTATGCTCCTAGACAGACTAGACTAACTAAACGTCAATGGGAAAAGGGCGGGAAACCTCAAACCAAGCGCGCGTCTTTTATTACCTCGGTGGAAATTTAATTATTTATAGTGGTCAACGCGGTGTATATTAAGTGTAAATAGTACTAGTAGTTAGTTTATTATAATTTGTAGCTATATTATCATCATTTAGGTAAGTTTTTTGTATATATTTCTTTCATCGTCCCAATGGACGATGATCCCGATGACCCGGGGGGAGGTGGCCCTTCGGTTTCACACTTTGTGACTATAGATCACGATAACAGTGTTGATACAGACTGTTCTGTATCATCTGTAGGAAGAAAACGAAGGAGTGCAGCAAGGAAAGTATGTCGACACTGCAATAAAAAAAAGCGGCGCAATAAAGACAACCACTCACAAAGAGACAGGGACTCTGTTCGGGATGAATGTTATTGTCAGGATTCCAAAGAAAAACTAGATATTTCACAAATCCTAGCTCGAGCTGAAGATCCGGTTCCGGCCCCGACCCTGGCTTCGGCCCCGGCCCTGGCTACGGGTCCGGCCCCGGCCCCGGCTTCAGCCCCGGCCCCGGTTACAACTCAAAATATCTCGCAGCCCTCATTCACATCCAGGAACCAGTATATTCAATCTGATTGTGCTCCTTACATTGTTCACGTTCAAAAGTTTGAATCTCCAAATGATGGTACATCTATACACTCTGTTGCATTTGGTAATTTTTTAAAGAGCCTAAATTATAAAAATATTATTAACGGTAGTGTGAAGCGTATAGGTCGAAATAGGGTTTGCTTATCATTCTCAAAATTTCAAGATGCCAACCAGTTCCTCAATGACAAAAAGATTTTAGAAAATAAGTACAAAGCCTTTATCCCGTCTTTCAATGTCATTCGAATGGGTGTAGTCAAAGGTATTCCAGCAGAATGGTCACTAGATGAAGTAAAGGATAACATTACTGTACCTGTTGGTTGTGGAGACATAATTAAAGTGCGGAGAATTAACTTTAAAGTAATTGTGGATGGTTCTCCGGTTTGGAAACCATCACAAACTGTTGTTGTAACTTTTGATGGACAGGTTCTCCCAAAACGTATATTTGTATGTTACAATTCCCTCCCAGTAGACCTCTATGTTTATGCTACAATCCAGTGTTACAATTGTTGTAACTATGGTCACACACAGACGCAATGTAGATCCAAACCGCGTTGTTACAAGTGTGGTCAGAGTCATACCGGCGCATCTTGTACTTTAGAAGAAGATTCTGCATCTTGCTGTCAGTGTACTGGCCATCATTTTGCGACCAACAAGTCACATTGTCCCGAGTTTGAACGCCAAAAGAATATTAAACTTACAATGGCTCAAAGTGCTATATCTTACTCAGAGGCAGCAAAACTACATCCACCTGTAAGCAAACCATATGCAGATGTGGTTGTGACAGCTCCTGTAACACTTCATACACAAGTTTCAAATTGTTCATGCAGTCATGTTTCTACTACACAATCTAATAAAAAGACAGTTTATCATAAACCTCGAAACCCACCTAAATTGCAGAAAGGATTTGACTCAACATCTCATAACAACTTAGCAAAAGATTATAACATGCCATCCCCATCTGGAAACGGATGTGCTATTGTAGAACAAACTAAAGAAACATCAGTTAAAGAACTTATATTTGAACTTTTAAAAATATTGTCTAGCAATAACCCAGAACCGACCAACGTTGCTTATATTTCCAGTCTATTTTCTAAAGTTATTACTCATAATGGCCAACAATGCCAAAATTCTACAGTGGAATTGCCGCAGCATCAATAATAAGAAAAGTGATTTAATTCATTTAATTAAGAAATTCAATCCATTTGTCATTTCACTCTCAGAAACATGGCTCAGGTCTGAGACATGTTTTAGAGTTCCTGGCTATGCCTGCCTTCGCGAAGACAGATCAGATGGGCATGGAGGTGTAGCCATTCTTGTAAAAAATTCATATCATTTCACTTATTTTCCTTTATCATCTCATAGTAATGATTTTTCCATTATTTCAGCAATTGTAAATAACATCTGTATAGTCTCAGTGTATATTCCACATCCCACGTTACCAATTCTGAAAGAAATAAGAAACATACTAGCTTCTCTCCCAGCTCCTCTTATTGTATTAGGAGATTTTAATTGTCATCATCCTGCTTGGGGGTGTGTTAATTTAAGTAGTTTAGGGATGAAATATTAGATATAGTTGATTTTATAACTTATGCATATTAAATTCTGGTGTTCCCACACGTCGATCAGGTCCAAATGAAAATCCTAGTGCCATAGATTTATCTATTTGCAGTTCTTCAATAGCTTCATCTTTATCTTGGGAGGTTCTACCTCTTTCTTATGGTAGTGATCATTTTCCTATATTAATTGCCTTCCCTTTTAAGAATAAACCACTGACTAAAAGATCTCCACTGTTGTCATATAAACTTCAAAATGCGGACTGGGATAGTTATCAAAAACAGTTGGATGAGAGGATGGGAGAATTACCAGCAGTATCTCGCGAACATCTATTTAAAACAACTGATGCTTTTGCCAAATTCTTCATTAAAATAGCAGATGAAGTATTTCCATCTAAGAAGTCCTTTGGCTTCAATATTCCCAGTCCTCCTTGGTGGGACTCTGAATGTACAAATGCTATAAAAAAAAGAAAACAGTGTGAATTATTGTATAATAATAATATGAGTCAGGAGAATTTTAATGCTTTGCTAACAATAAATAAAGAGACCAAACAATTTTTAAAGAAAAAGAAGCGTGATAGTTGGCGGTCGTTTTGCGCATCAATAAACCCTAGTACCCACCCATCAGAAGTTTGGAGAAAGATACGGATGTTTAGGGGAGCCTTTAGTGAATCCAATACCGTTAAAATTGATCCCATAATAGCTGATAAATTCTTAGATAAATTAGCTCCACCTTTTGTGGCATTACCTGCATGTCTTGATTTAAATTGCTCGTTTAATTCTAACAATAGAGACATACAGCGTTTTAATAACCCTTTTTCATTGATAGAGTTGAAAAACGTCTTATCATATATAGTCGATTCTGCACCGGGATGCGATGGTATCCCGTATTCTTTCCTAACTCATGCTACTGAAAATATTTTAGGTTATTATCTTCTTCTTCTTCTTTTAAAAAAAAAAATGGCTTCCATCAATAAATCAATCGATGATTTCGCCAATGTCAAGTAAAATAACATATAAGTATAATAACATATAAGTTTGCCCTTAGAGCATGACGTTGTTCGGTAGTAGGCCTTGCGTTTTGTAAAGTGGTAGCTGGACTTTACAGAAAGCTAAGAGGCGGCCGTGACCCCCGGATTGCCGGGTGATGACCAAAATAGTGGTGAAACACGTTTTGAAATAAATTCTTCATTAACTGCACAATTCTGCGTTAGATCACTGCATAATACGCTATCAATATTACACACTAAACTACGTTTGAACAAAAAACAAAAAATATATTTTCAAGCCGACTTCGCCATTTTGAGGTTCAACCGTCAATCCAGGTTATTATCTTCAAATTATAAACATTATCTTTTTGACAGGAGACATTCCATCAAAATGGAAGATGCAGTTAGTGTTACCTTTTCTCAAACCGAATAAACCCCGAAATGAACCAACTTCGTACCGACCCATTGCCCTGTCATCCGTTTTAATTAAAATTTTGGAACACTTGATTAAAAATAGATTGGAATGGTTCATTGAAAGCAATAAATTATTACCGGAAATTCAATATGGATTTCGTAAGAACAAGAGTACTCTAGATTGTGTTAGTTTGTTAGTCTCGGATATATTATTAGCATTTTCAAACAGAGAGAATGTAGTAGCTTGCTTTGTAGACATTAATTCTGCGTATGATAACGTAAATATATCTATTCTTGTAAAGAAACTCTTTCAGTTAGGTGTCCCAATTCGCTTATGTAATATTATCTCTGCCATGTTCTCCGAACGAACCATCAAATTAGATTTAGATTCTGAGGTGCTATATAGAACCGTTTGGAAAGGGCTTCCACAAGGCTCTGTATTAAGTCCCTTACTTTTTAACGTTTATACACACGATTTATTTTCAAATTTAGAAGAACCAGCATCTATCATCCAATATGCTGATGATATAGTTTTATATTGTAAAAACAAATCAATTGACAGTGCTTGCGAGTTAATTAGCTCCAATTTGAATGATTTAAAAAAATATTTGAATAACAACGGCTTAGAAATTTCTGTTGCAAAAACTTCAGCAATTGTATTCACACCAAGAAAAAAAAATGTTAACATTAATTTATCTTATGATGGGTTGCCTATCGCTTTTCATGACGAAGTTAAGTACTTGGGTATTATTTTGGACTACAACTTATCAGCCAAGAGCCACTGTAATTATGTAATTAAAAGATGTGAACGCTCATTAAACATGTTAAGATGTTTAGCCGGGGTATGGTGGGGTAGCCACCCATTTTACTTGAAACTTGTTTATAACTCCGTAATCAGAAGCGTTTTAGATTATGGCTCCTTTCTTTTAACACCGGGAACAGAAGATGCTTTTAAGTTATTAATTGGTTTGCAAAATAAGTCCCTTAGAGTAATCCTTGGTGCTATGCGGACTAGTCCTGCTAACGCAATGCAAGTGGAGTGTGTGGACCCACCTGCGCATTTGAGACGTCAGTTTTTATCCGACCGTTTTATTTTTAAGACAATGCAATATTTAAAACATCCTCTAATCAATAAATTGTCAGATTTATACGACCACATACATACATCTCAATATTGGCGTAATAGAAGTCCACCTTGCATAATTAATAGTTATTTAAAATTTTTGTCTTTGTCCTCTCCTACTGTTAGATATATTTCTCTTCCTATTTATGACAAAGATTATGAATCTCTTATAGTTTCTCCTCAAGTTATATTAGACTCCAATATCATGAAAGACGACATAAATGCGAAGTATGTTTTTAATCACTTAGTATGCGAAAAATGGTCTAGTTGGCATCACATATATACAGATGCATCTAAACGTTCAACACATAGTTGTGTCGGGGTTGGTTTATTTCATCATCAATATAATGTAGTTCAAAAAATTAAACTCCCTCCAGAATCTTCTGTATTTACCGGAGAATTGTTCGGAATTTATAAAGCCGTTGATTATGCCCGTATGTTTAATTTAAAAAAATGCATCATTTACTCGGATTCGAAAAGTTGCCTACAAGCTTTGTTGAAGTCCCCATTTAGGATGGTGAACAATTACCCACTAGTATACGAAATCAGAGACATATTATTAAAATGTAAAAAGAAAGATTTGGATATCAAATTTGTGTGGGTGCCAAGCCATTGTGGAATTCAGTAATGAAAAAGCTGATCGACTTGCTATAGATGCGGTTGATTCTGGTGATGTTTTTCCGTATAAAAATTACGGTCATGATATTCTATTGCTGCCCAAAAGATATCTCAGTATAGCCTGGGAATTCTTTTGGTTTTGGAGTAGTTTAGAAGTAGGAAGTTATTATTATAGGATTCAAAGTGAAATCCCCATCAGGCCATGGTTTTACAATAAAAACTTTAATAGGCGCGAAATATCCTGTTTAACTCGTATGAGACTGGGCCATACTTGTGCCCCTTCTCATTTGGCTAGGTTTGATATTATTAGTGATTCTGGATGTGAATGCGGTGCTGAGGAGGCAGATGTTAACCATATAGTCTTAGCTTGTCCGTTATACGATCGAACTGTTTTTATGGATACCTTACAGTCGAAACTTATCCCATTTCCTATCGACATTCCTTCCTTGCTTATAAATCCCGACATATATAATATTTTAGCTGGTTTTATTTGTCATAATGATATTAAAATATAAATGTACTTATTTTATAAATTTTAATTGTATTTGTATTTAATGGCTTCATATACTTGATTTGACCACTTTTTTCCAAATTCCGTACCTTATTATTATCCTTTCCGCGTTCCAAGCCCAAATTCCCTCCCTTTTACTTGACACTGGCTACGGGCAACACCGCCCCAAAGTCCATACGAAGAAAAAAAAAAAAAAAAAAACGTCAATGCATCGTCAATGTCGTATCATAAAAGTTAGACTATTTTGTAAATTGATATTCAAACTAATAACATACATATTTTCATTTATTATCTGCCGACAATCTAGTCAATAACTTAAAAATGTTACCTGAAATCCAGTTGGTAATTACTGAGAATAAGCAAGTAATTAACACACTTGTAAAAGCGACTAATCCACAACCATCATATTTAGTAAAATCCCTTCAAGAATTTCAACAATTAGTAAATGAAACGCTCACTAATATTATAGAAGATCGTGGTGGGAATAATCAAGGAGATAATGAAGGTATTTCTAGTAGTTTGTATTTATATATCACAGCACAAAAATAATAAACTTAAAAAATAACATTTGTGTAAACATGATAAATATTATAATCTGTTTCTGTAACTGAGCGCTCATGTACGCCCTTTTAAACTGAAGTATCTTTATGCGCTTTGACTGAGTAGCCTTGCCAAAGCTCTGCAACACCCCTTTATCTCCAGGAGTGGTTAAGCCATGATTCCTCCACAAGGTGTGTTTACTCTGCTCCTTTATTCTAATTCTTAAGGATACAAGCTGTTTTTCTGCTGTAAATCTGGGGGTGATAACTGGTGAAACAGGTTGTAGATAACCAGTAATTTTGTAAGTTTATCAAATAACTTATTTTGTAAATTATGAGCATAAGGTTTATCCACATACATTTTAGGAAAAACCCACAACTTGAGTATAAATACCTGTGCTCACACTCAAGTAAATGCCATAGGCAGAGTCACTGCCCTCTAGGTCAGACCTGTGATCTAACTTTGAATAAATTATTGAAACAACCAACTGTTTAAAAACCCATGTCTAAATAAAATTTTTGGTGGAGCTTCAGAACAATTCCCCATCTCATATCCAATATAATACCTATTAATAAAAGAAGCTAGAACCTTGCATCAAAGAAACTAGAGCTAGAAAAGGTTGTAGTCATTATTTATTTAGGAATGTGTTTTGTAATTTTTCTTTAATTTTCAGAATTAAATGAAGATAGTGAGGAAGATGAAGATGTTCCTGTTACCCCTAAGAAGAAAAGGAAATAGTTCATAGGTACCTGTTTACTTTTTATTTTATTTTACAAATATTCTAGATAGTCAAGCAGGCTATGGTATGGAAAATGTATACACCATGTTTTTGTAAAATTTATATAATGCCAAGAAAATTATAAGCTTATTGGTTATAGCATTTTACACAACTTTTAAGAAATTTATTTGTTCATTTTAAGATTATGTATAGGAGATTATTATGACATGCTAACTTAATGGAAAAGTAATTGTGTTATTTATTTTTAATACAAGACTGACCAGTGCTTGACCTCAGTTGTGCCTAATGTAAGTGTCGACGAGGTGAAGAGTGTAGCACGCTGGTTCCGTAACATAATATTCACTCTAGCCTAGAAAAGACGCAAATTATATCTATCCCAGAATACAGACAAAGGGAGCGAATTTCATTCCTTAGCAGCCTGTCCGCACTAGGATGGTAGAAGTGAATCGCATTGTGCATGGAATATTCACAACGTAAGGATGAAACCATTGCCAATGAGTCTGTGACGTCGGTGCTCTATTGAATCCAAAGCGGTAAACTGATACTTGGCAGACCCATCCCAAATGGCGTGAAGTACCGCTTCATCCTTAAGACCCCAAGTGTATTATTAGCTGCGGATTTCGCTTTGGCCTCAATAGTGGCACCGAAGTTCAGCTTAGTGGTCAATTTTAAACCAAGTTTGCTCAAGGTGGTCCGTAATTCCTAAGAATACATTCTTGAAAGCAGGAGACATATTAAAAAGGCTCATTTTGGCGGTGAATAAACACGCATGTGTTTTGGAAGTTTTAAACCTAACCCACTCGTCAAAGGCCTTCAGGGTCTTTTCAGGCTCAGGTTCGTTCGCTCAACCAAAGCTTCCCTAAAGGACTTGGTCTCTCCACTTGTAGGTTGGGCCTCAGAAATGTATCTCTCATTCACTGTGCTGTCGTCTGCATACCCAAAGATACCGGGCTTTAGCAAATCGTTTATATGCAGCAAAAAGGGGGTGGCAGGGAGAACCGAACCCTGAGGCACACCGGCATTAATTGCCATGCGATCCGATGACCAACTATCCACTACGACCCTAATAGATCGCTGCCACAGGAAATCAAAAAGCCAAGAGTACAAGGCAGTGGACATTCCGTACGCAGAGCTTGCCGAGAAGGCCGTCACGAATGCCAAGTCCTGTTGAATTCCTTGGATATGTTGAGAGACACAGTGAGGGCTTTGCCGTGTTTTTCGCTGGCCTTGCTCCAAATGTGGGTAGCGTACACTAGAAGATTTCCAGTAGACCGATTTCCGCGAATAATCTTGCAGAGTATGGAAGTGATTGCAATGGGACGATAATTCGATGGGTCAGCACGGCTACCCTTCTTTGGCACAGGCTGCACGTCAGCAACCTTCCACGCTTGGGGAACTTTACTCGTCGTTAAGGAAAGTCGATACAGGCGCGTCTAAACAGGAAAGTTATTTTTTGTAAGGATATTTATTTTATGTAAGGAGTATTTGGGAACATTTGAATGATTATGTTTATTGGCAGTGTTTACACAATGGCGTAAAATCCGATGATTAGTCACCTGTATTCCATTTTAACAAGAGTCCATTTTCGGAGTTATCTGGCAGTTACCGGAATACTCCTTAACACTAATGTAAAACTATAGTTTTCTGTTCCAGAAACAAAAAAAATGTTATTAAGGCCTGTACCGAAAAGTTTTTTTACAAAGTTTGCATATTACTAAAATACTGGCTGGTAAATGTTTTTTTTCTGTTTATAATATTCAGCTTGTGTCATATTGATGTATCAATTGACATTGTTAATTATGGCTACGCATTGTTTTTATTAAAAATGCAAGACGAAAAAATAACTCGGAGAGAAAATGTTTTGCGAACGTATCTGGAAAATCCTGATTCATCTTTTGCGGCGGTCGGAAAGATGGTGAATGTAAGTCGTGCAACAGTGCGAAATATAGTTAATCGATACTTCAATGAATACAGAATTCAAGACAAAGCTCGAAGTGGACGCCCGAAAGGTCCGTCAAATAAAACTTTAGAAAAGAAAATAGTGACTGCTTATAAGAAAAATTGTAGTTTATCGGTGTGGGATGTGGCAAAAAAATTTAAAACTAGTACATCTATGGTCCAGAGAACGAAAGTACGTCAAAATTTAAAGTCCTATAAAAAAGTAAAAGCCCCAAAACAGTCGATAAAACAATTCAATAGTTCCGTTACAAGATCAAGAAAATTGTACAAGCTGCTTTGCGATTTGAACGAAGCATGCGTTCTCATGGACGATGAGACGTATGTAAAAAAAGATTTTTCGACTTTGCCTGGTGATCAATTCTTTACAACCGAATCTAAGGGCAATGTAAGCGATCAAAATAAATATATTTTTATGGAGAAGTTTGGAGAAAAATATTTAATATGGCAAGCAATATGTTCCTGCGGAAAACGCACTGGGTCGTTTATCACGAAAGGTACCATAAATGCAGATATTTATGTCCAGAAATGTATAAAAGGTTATATTTTACCATTTATACGGCAGCATGAAGGGGATGTGTTGTTTTGGCCCGATCTGGCTACTGCACACTATGCCCGAGCCACACAAGAGTGTCTGGCTTCAAATAACGTGCAATGTGTGGCCAAAAATATGAACCCCCCGAATTGCCCCCAGCTACGGCCCATCGAACGTTATTGGGCATTAGTAAAAGCAGAGCTGCGTAAGAACTGTTCACCAGCAACATCAGAGGCAGATTTTAAAAAGAAATGGAAAAAACACGCCAACAAAGTCACCGAAACCACTGTGCAAAACTTAATGGCAGGCTTGAAGAGAAAAATCCGCTTATTCAGCCGCAAAACTCTCAAAAAATAAAATGTATATATTTTTAATAAATAGACACTATCCATAATATAACTAAAATAAAATATCTTTGCTGGTTATTATACTTTCATTAATATCATAAATATAGTATGTAAAAAAACATTTCGGTACAGGCCTTAATTTATTAAAAATTCTGTTAAAAATAACCAAAATGAAAGAACTTATACTATCATAAAATAATATTGTCTCCGGTTGCCGCGATAATTACCTACTCATGAAATAAAACGGAGTATATCGTGTATATTACTAATTTAAACTTCATCCCGACGTTTCGAACCCTTTAGCAGTTTCGTGTGGTCATCGTATGGACTCCACCCGATTAAATTAGTATACGCGATATAATCCGTTTTAGTTGTTCTATTTCTATCATAAAATGTGATATTATAACCTTTTGAACGCCAGACGAAGACGATATAGAAATATTCCGTGCCCGTGACGCCACACTGTTGCATATTGTTGAGCGAAATTAAACCTTACGGTATCTCCCGTCAGTCCCTATTGCATTAACAAAGCTGGAGCGGTACCGCGAACATCGAAGTTCGTATATTTCGGGCATCTTTCTCTTTTACTCCAATTAAGGTTTCATGAGAGTGACAGAGACAATCGTCCGAAATTTACGAATATCGTTGTTCTCGGTTGCGCCGCAGACGTCCGCAGCCGTCGTTGGCGTCCATGGCACGACTCGACTTTCCGATGACGGCCAGTCTTCTTTGACGGTCAGAGTTAATTTTATAAAAAACTATTAAAAACATGTATTATAATATAAAGTAATTAGTGTTCTAGCTTATGAATCAAATGTGTGTTAGTTAAACCAAACATATTGGAATGATACAAAAATATGGTGTTGAATTAATTTAAATACTTGCCAAAAATACCCATTTTCATTACTGTTGAGTGTAATGTAAGTAGAATGTAAATAAAACATCATAAGTATTTTCAGTTTTCTTGGTATTATTTCATATACCACTAACATTGGTAACATTTCATAAGCAACATATATTTACAACCCTAAAAATATTTACATAGCTTCATGCAGTAGTACTTATATGTTCCCATATTCAAGTATTTAATTAATAATATAAATATGTAAGTATTCTTTGTTTGTAGTATATTTTCATTTGAGGTGTAATCTAAAAGAAGTAGATCATCAACTATTTAATACTATTGAGCTAAAGGACGTTATTTAGCAAGTAGGTACTCTTTAACATTGATCTATGTCATGACTTTCCAGTTGTAACGCAATAAGCTTCCCCGCTTGTCATCTCAAGAAGTTGGCTCTTGGTGGTAGCAGAACAGGTTAAATTATATTGCAAAAAAGTAGATCATTATAATTCATAATCATAGCTAAAGATGTAATGGCACATGATAAATACATGAAACAACATGTCGCAAATCAATAATCTGAAGTGTATGGGAATTATTCGTACAGTTTATTTTACATTTCAAATTCGGCGATTAATATAGTTTATTTTACACTATAGTCCTTCACTCCAAGTCTTTTTTTTTTGTTTTGCTTATATTCATTAATTTAACAAATATTGAATAATTTTAAGACAATTACTCTGATCAACACAACCATAATTTACTTAGTAGTTATAATAAATACTTGAAACAGCCTGTAAGACTTTCTATAACTTAAACTTGAATAAACCATGATAATACATGGCATTCACATAATTTTCTTAACAAGTCTTAACTACCTAAGATGCTTGGAATGTTATTTTATCACAAAGAAACTACTTAGGTACTTAATGTTGTACTTACAAAGCTATAAACTTTGATTCACAGTGATTTGGAATGGTACATAACTAAACATATTTTTCTTTATTACTAACTACCAAAGCTTAAGGATTTTCGAGAATGCATTTTTTTCCTTTGTTTTGGTCAACTGTCACACTATTATATTATTAGTAGGCTATTGGTAGTTGGCAGTTTAAAATACTTTAGGATTGGATATTACATTATGAACTTTAATTTTTCTTATAAAATGACCTTAACAATAGGTCGACAAACAAATATATCCTGAGATATCTATACATGTATAAAGCCTGAGAACTAAGAGAACAATACATTATTATATTAAACTCTACGGTTTGACTTAGGTACGTCTTTCTTACTTACGTCGTTATCTCGATTTAATCAGTAGAATGAGTGATTAGCGTTACTTGACCGTACGCGATAGGTGCTTCGCACTGCATTATTTGTCGAGTGCTAAGAAAATTGTGTCACTGCTAAACGTGATAGTAGTTTTAGGTCAAGTGCCTCTACGTTCAATATAAATAAAGAGATAATTAAGGCGCGGAAAAAACTTATGATATTATTGTCTTTGTTTCTTTAATACCTTTACTTCTTTAAACGTTGCAAACAGATTACAGAGCCACGTACAGACAGATTTGTGGTACTTTCTATTCGATTTCCTATTTAGTTTGCTTCCTACCTAGTCTTTAGGTAATATCGCTACATGACTAAACCTATAAAAAGCTGAGAGTAATGATTAATGGTCCCAAAATATTCGTATCATCGGTTCACTCTGTGCTCTGTGTACCTAGTACTTTAAATGATCTCCAACACTGTTACATAAAATCAGCTTGATAAAAAGTAGATTGGAAATCCACAAATCGGCCTCGGCTTATCTCACTTTAATCGTACCCGTCTGCGATAATATACATTTATTAGTTAGGACTAGGAAACGTTGGTTGTTGATAATAGGTGATGGTGGGCGGTTTGTCGTCGGGGGGCTCGGAGTCGGACCCGCAGACCTCACACTCGTTAACTCCACACTCGCACACTGAAGTAGGACGGATGGAGTAACGCAATTTCTGCAAGGCAAATAATTCTCTTAAAATGTAGGTATTATTTTCTAGCATATTATTTCATCGGTAATGAAACCCAGACTAAATGGCAGTAACTTGAAATTTTCATACCTCTATTATTGTTTTTCCTGGTGCTCTTGCGACAACAATAACTGCATAAACTGGTATACATAACAGTGAAAGAGACGCGATGGTCCAACCCAGACCCTGTGCCCATCCTGGGTACTGGTACTGGCGGTAGCTCGGCGGCGTGTAGTCCACCAAGCTAGCGACCCATAGTGCCAGCAGTAGTGCTGGCGCCGCAATTAACCAACATATCCTGAAGTATAACGATGGGTAGCGTCCTGGAATATACAGACATCATTTTAATCCTTTGAAGGCCAACGAGTGCCGTTTTAGTGTCATAGGTACTTTATATGGGACGCAGCTTTCTGTTGAATAATGGTATAATGAACAATAATTTTCATAATAATTCCTAGACTGGTGTGACCGCGTTAATTCATTGAACATTTTATAATTGTAAAACGTTGAAAATTTTCACTCACCTGTCATCTGCTTGATGTTCTGAGACAGTTTGCCGGCGCCATAGAACCACGCTATGGCAACTACTTCGAAGAACGCGAGATATGTGATACTCAGCGAAGCAGCGTAATAATCCATTAGTTGGAAAACGTAGATGCCGCTGTGTATAATGTGTGGTAATCCAAAGAGAAATGATACAACGCAGACGCATAATACCAGCAGCTCGTGGTAGACAAGCTTCTTGCGTATCATGTCAGGAAAACCATCTTGAATTGAAGTTACTACGACTTCAACAATGGCGAACTAAAAAATAAAACATTTTATTAATAATTGTCATTAAATCATTTTCAATAGCCGATATTAGCTTATATTTGATCAAACAAGTTAATCAAAAGAGGTACCTGGCTATTTAATCCGAGACAAAGGAACATAAAGAAGAATAATACTGCCCAAAGCTGTGATGCAGGCATTTTTGCTATTGCTTGTGGATAAACAACAAACAGTAACCCGGGACCTGAAACAAGTTCACATTAGAAAGGCAAGTCGTTAATAATTCAAGAGTCAGTACAACTATGAGCAAATACTAAAATAAACTTACTGTCAGCAATGACGTCCTTTACAGAAGTGTTCTGTTCAAAAGCAATGTTGCCGATTGTAGCAAAAGTAAAAATTCCCACGATCAAACTAGTGACTGCGTTGACGAGAGACACAGCCAACGTGTCATGCAAGAAATTGTTGTCGAATCTGTTATACGAGGCGAACATTATCATTGATCCAAAAGCTATTCCAATCGAATTGAAGATCTGGGACGCCGCATTAACCCATGGTCTTGATTGCTTTAGCAATTCCCAATCGGGCTTTAAGAAAAATCTTAATCCTTTGTCGGCGCCTTCGAGGGTGAGTGATCGGCCGAGAAAGACTATAATCAGCAGAAACGGAAGTGTTGTGGTGATGTACCGCACTTTAGCCGATGATTTGATACTTTTCCAAAGGGCGAAGTACACCAAAACCCAAGCACAGACTAAGCAAGCTGCCAACTCCCACCGCATGCCACCGGGATATTCAATACCATCACTCATACTTAATACCTTTCTCCTGAAAATAAAAAGGAACAAACATTAAAATCATAATAGGTACTGAATATAGGTAAACATTATGCCAAAGTACTTTGCGGAAACTAATGATAATCGAACCCGAAATAGTAAAAAATATAACACTATGGGAGAATAAGACACACCATGTTTAACGAGTTTCTAAAATATAAAGCTTACTCGAAGAATTGTTCTGTGGGCGTTTGAGATCCGTTTGGTTTGGTAAGATTGTGAGCAGGTACCCAGCACTGGGCCGTGTTCCATCGGTTGTAACAGTTAGCCCACGGGACTACTGTCTTGAACGACGTGAAGAAGTAGTAAATAGCCCACGCTATTATAACTGCGTAATAAGTCGACATTAGGAATGAGATCACCACGCTTGCGATCCCAGCACCTGTAAGTTATCAGTTAAAAATTAAATACAGAGTTTGACCTCTTTAGTATTGTGTCTGAGCCCATGAAAACTTATTTCGTATGTACTTTGGATCTACAGGGAAATATACTTCGTTATTGTATTATGTATTGACACATATGACGACGAAGCATTTACCCATAATAGGATTTAAATATGTATCATTCTGGTGAATCATTAAGTAAATACATCCGCAACAATCATAAGTATATGTGCTCTTTTGATATTCTTGAATAGTTAATGACAACTAAAATACATAAGTATTTAACTTACAGTCAGTTACAAAAGCTAATAAAACAATGCGCTAATAGTTATAACTAGTTACGTTCTATTCAAAAGTATGTTATAGTGATGTATTTATATACATATGTATATGCAGTTTGTGTTAAAAAATATCTACTTACCACACTTTACGTTACAAGGACAGTAAAAGTAAGCAGCTTTTCGTATGTTAAACATTTATGATCGACTTTTCTAAATACATCACATACACAGTAATTAATAATATGAATAATAGTTACCTGTGAAGAGAGGACATATTTGCGAAAGTGCTCCAATAGGTCCATGCGCAGTGTACTGACCAATCGCTAGCTCCATAAAAAGCATAGGCACGCCGCAAACTAGGAGTATTATGAAGTAAGGGATGAGGAATGCACCTGAAACAAATTGCTGCATTATAGACAATCAGATACGTTACAATTATGACCAATATGGTCAAACTAGTAGCTGGCACGCTCTCGTCCATTAACATATATGGTTTTAATATTTCGTTTATATCAACTTGGTTTTGTAGAAATCGCGAAGCGTCTGGTTGATGTAACTGGTGACCGAAGAGCTGGCGGCTTCCTCGCACTACGTATCAGCATTACGATACAACGAGGAAATGCCGCCAGCATCCTTGGTACAATGCCTCAAGGGCCTTTTTTAGATTTTATACTGTAACTAGTTAAGTACTTGTAGTTATCATAATACGATTGTAATTTCTGTAAATAAATCTATACCTATACATACTTGGTTTTAAGGCATTCTTAGGTTATTTGGTTTAAGAAAAATTGTTTATAAGTTAAATGTCAAAAATATCTTATGCTCGTAAGTACAATATTATACAATAAATTCGTCCACATATTCTATTTGTACGTTGCTGATGGTTTTCATATTAAACAAGATTATTCTTGAGGAAGGTTTAAGGGATTTGTGTAAACTGTTTAAAATAAGACAATGATTGTCAAATATTTAGAATAAGCCATTTATTATACAAGGGTGGAATGTTTTATTTTACCAGCGTTTAGCCCATGATGGAATCGGTTCAAAAATAGAGTCTAAAGGCTTGCGCACATGGGCGCGTTTTGTGAGCGTGGCGGTAGCGCAGCGTGACACCGGTGTAGCTAATGTAACGAAATAAGGCACACATTCGGACGGCAGCGTCGCGCCTCGCTGCGCCACGCTCATAAACCGCGCCTATGTGCCCAAGCCTTTAAGCGATGCGAATGGTTCTCCACAAGAAAAATAAAATGACTAGTGTCCGATCGAAATACACGTTTGTTTGCCGAAACACAAACGGGTGTGACTTCGGTAGCTCAGTTGGTAGAGCGGTGGGCATGTATCCCGGAGTCGCCAGTTCAAGTCTCGTCTGAGACAGTAATTTGTTCCATTTTTAAAAAACATGCAAATAATCCGTGGAATACATTATATATATGTATAAAACCTAATTTTTTGATAAATAGATTTTTTGTAGTACGTAGGGCGCGTTGCTTGTGTGGGTATTTAATATGACTGTAAAGAATTTTATTTGTAAAAGAAAATAAAGATATTAGGACATTAAAATCAGGCAAAAACGCCTCTAACAATTTAATTTCCTAGATATTTGATTAGGTTATAACTGGCCTTTTAAAAAGGTCATTCGGTTATTATTTATTACTTGTTTCTACCTTATATCGATGACGGATAAACAATATGTTACAACAGTATGGTCAACTGTATTTAAGTTCGCTTTATCTTGTGTCAGTGTGTTGTAGAGCTAAGTAGATACTCTATAAAGATTAGCACCACGAATGCCGAATGGCACGTTAACATTGTCTCGTCCTCTCGTTGCGCTAACAACGAATTGACCTACAGGAACTTACGTAATTAACCTGCTAATTCACCCACTGAGGTGATTGTCGTCCTCTTATACTCGTTACTTATGATTTTTGTGCTTATAAGTAGTTTCTGATATACCTAAGCTTTAAACATTTATAATATAATTTGTCAAATATTAAATATATATTCCAAAACTCCGGATTATCAGTATCACACCGTGTCTATGATTAGGATTATCGTCTTCTGAATCCATCTCTTGATCCATCCACAACTTTATAACGAAAGTCTCTATAGATTTACAGGACTGCGCTATGAGATCAGCAATAGACGGGGCTCAGTCAACTTGTGTAAGAATGTCCTGTAATATTTATTTATTTAATAATAATCGTCAAGCCTTCAATCTGGTCTTTTAATGAACAGATCTAAGACCCAGATAATGACCAATAGCACGAGGCGTAGGGTAGAGGTAGATGGACAGTTATTGCATTATGTCGACGAGTACACATATTTAGGCCAATTAGTTTCCTTCAACCATGGACAGGAGAAAGAAGTCGAGAGACGGATCCAAAACGCATGGAGAAGCTATTGGTCTCTAAAAGAACTACTCATGGGAGATCTCCCTTTAACCCTCAAACGTAAACTCGTCGATATGTGTATCCTGCCTGTCCTAACCTACGGCGCGCAAACATGGTCACTCACAGAGGCACAAACGACCAAATTGAAGGTTTGCCAACGAGCCATGGAACGTAGCATACTGGGAGTGAAACGGATCGACCGGGTCAGAAACTCTGTGCTGCGCTCAAGAACCCGGATTGCAGACGTCAAGATCAAGGCCGCCAGGCTGAAATGGGAGTGGGCTGGCCACGTCTGCCGCATGCATCCACAAAGGTGGGCCAAACTAGCCACAGAATGGGTGCTTCACGATGGGCGGCGACGACGTGGTAGGCCAAGACGGAGGTGGCGGGACGACTTGGATTCATTCCACAACGAATGGCCAAAGATTGCACATGATAGGGAAGAGTGGAAATCAAGAGGGGAGGCCTTTGCCCAGCAGTGGGACACTCCGTAGGCTTATTAAAAAAAAAAAAAAAAAATAATAATAATAATGGGTATAATATCGCCTAATCAACATCCGATAAGTTAACGATGAGTATTTTTACTATTAGAAACAGATTTGCGTTACCTATTTATATTTTTATATGCTTTCGTTTTATTTGTTACTAGCAACACCGCCTACAACCTATTTTATCTTAACTGGTAGAAAAAGCCATATGGCATTAAGTTCGCCTATTGTAAGATATATTTGCTTATTATGTTGTAATATTATGATTAGGTATATCAGTCACATCATTGGCTATGTCACGATTTAAAAAAAACTGTGACGGGGATCAGGCAATAATAAAAATATATTAATCTTAAGATTCAGCATTTAGAATTACTTGAAACCGTATTAGCAGGCAGCGTAAGTATTTAACAATAATAAAGATAACGAACTAATAATCACTTGATATATCTAGTTTACGATGTGTGAAGTATCAGTTTACCAAAGGAATCAGCTGTAATTCACACCACATTGTCGTGTAGTTTGGTTTGTATGATGGTACCCTGGTGTCAACAAGCCGCATTTAGCATGCTGAGACACAAACAAATCTCGGACACGATCTCAGGATTACACTTAACATATCCTACTCAGCTTATCGCGATTTATCTCTAATTCGATACTGCCAAACTTACGTAGATTGATTACAATTATGACGTGTCTATTTTTACCAGAATAATAAAGATAGCATTTGGTTGGAACCAAAACGTGACGACATGACTCACGAGGGATTGGTAACGTTGACTAAACTAGAATTGTTGCTTCCTTACTTTGTTCTCATACATTTTTTATTTATCATTTTATGTAATGTAAGTTGTCTAAAAATAATAATTTAAACATTTCTCTGAATACAATGTAGCTAGTTTTTGGTATATTTATCGATTACAGGTGATATTGCAATGTTATATGGTATCGAGTTGTTTTGGTGATGAATACAGGAAGTGGCCGCGCCAGCTATCGAGATTCACCAATCAAATTGAGTGGGGTTTCTTAGAATCGTAAAACCTAAATTGTTTGATAAATTACTTTTTCAGACCAATTAGCTAGATCTCTTCTTCTAGAGCATGTACTCGCACCCTAAGAAAAAAATACAGTCCCTGATGAAAGGCTGTTAAAATGCTTTTAACAGAAGAGCTCATGCTTTTATATACTATATATTATGTTTATGTATTTTTTATACTTAAAAACATTTGAACAAAAGTTATGAACTTTTATAGGTAGATTTGCCCAAAGAATTTATGAAATAACGTTGTAAGATTATTGCCGTGCTCTTGACCTTGCGTCCCGAATAGGTACAAATAAGATGATTTTGGCAGTAAACAGTCTAGTATAATACCTTTCATTAGTGTCGATGTCCTCATGGTCGCATTAATTTATGATTCCGTGACATCGTGTAAGGATAATTTTTACCTAAGTGATAACAAAGTGATCGCGGAACATTTTGTTAAGGAACGTGGTGCAATGCCACATGGATCACGACGTTTTTGTCATCCTAATGAGTGATTTAGCGACTGGCGACAGCATAACTTGTTAACATTAGCGTTGAATGAGTGTTAAATGGTCTGTGCAAAAATTGCTCTCCATGTATATAAATTATGTTTTGAGATAAGTTCCTGTACGAGTAGGCATTACATTGTTATAAACGTTACGGAAATTATATTGACTTAAATTCGCATATTTTTGGGGGCACAAGAAGGTATTGCAATTGTCGTTATACGAGGGCTTTTTGATAAGTCCGTGACTATGGGTTTAAATAAATACAGTAAAGTCTCCTCACATCGAGTATTCTTTTAAATTCCTGGATAAAAAAAAACACAAGGCGCCTAATCTAGAGAATAAGGTGGGTGGGGTAGTACTTTGTAATGTAATTTCATTAACAAGTGTGCTATGGGCCATGGTGTGATGAAAAAGTATTTTCTTTTTTGTCAGATGTCGTCATTTTTTCACAACTTATGCATGATTTTTTTATAATAATGCATCATACTCGTAATAAACACCATTTATTGTGTCACATTTTTCTTGGTAATCGATATAACCCCTTAGCTATCCCAAAAGATTGGTCATTACTTTTACTCTCAAGGGTTTGAGGTATTTGCTTTCTTTGGGCCGGTTTGCTGGCAGAAGTCCATTTGACGACCGGTCTGGCCTAGTGGGTATAGTGACCCTGCCTATGAAGCCGATAGAGTAGACCTCTAATACTTTTCAAGCTGATCACCTTGGTAGTTTTTCCTCTTTAAAATATTGCTTTTAAGCATTGGCTTAATTAGCTCACACAATTTACTCTTCTCTATTTTTCTATGATTGCTCAATGCTATTCGACCGATGGCTTAATTTATATAAAATTCCATCCAAAATAAATAAATAAATGCCTGCTAGTCACAAAAGAATACAGAATTGAAAAAAAAAAAATGTTTATAGTATAAAAAAAATTGTTTATCAAAAGTCACGGACGTATACAACAGTCCTCGTAGTGACTGAGTATAAGTTTCCAATTGGTAATCTTACCTCCCCCGCTTTTGTAGCAGAGGTACGGGAAGCGCCACACATTGCCCAAACCGACGGAGTAGCCGACACACGCAAGCACGAATTGTATCTTGTTTGGCCAGAATGGCCGGCGTGGTTTGAGGTGGTCCGTTTCCGCGTCCTCTTCTTCCTCGTCACAATCGCTTTCGTGGGAGCCCGTGTCTTCATCCGGCGGCCTGTAATAACAGAAATCCCGTATCAGATACGCTTCACATAAAGAAATATACGTGTAATACAGATTGATTCAAACAAAAATCGTCTTTCCTTTGATCAATAGTTAACGGCTTATGTGATTACTAGTTATGTTCTTATGGCATAGTGTTACGTAAGAGGGGGAGCGGTTTAGGTTGATGATTCATATTAAAAAATTTGGCTTTAGAACCCTTGACTTTTACAATGTCCACAGGAAACACGTGAACCTAATCGAGCTGTATGTCCTATACTAACGTAATCTTCCGCTATTTTAATTTTATGTTAGGTACCTACATATTTTACGCACTGACCTAAATTGCCTAACGCACTTACACACGACCCCTTTATTATAATTGATTGCTGGGTTGTATTGGCTTTAAACATAAAAAAGGGACCCCTACTTACTTTAAAAAAATATGTCATTCATTATATGAAAGAAATTGATGCACATAGTTAGCTCAACTTGGCAACCAAACGATTGAAGACGTGGAATGCCGCCATTACAGAAATACCTTAGTAAAATCGGTGCAAAGCCAATATAAACTTAGAAAAAAATATCTTTTATGTAGGTACGTACGGTTTATTATGTTAAATATAATATAACAAATCATAGGAGTCCGTTGCTATACGGGGAACCGGTCATAGTGGAGGGCCGGCTTAAGCCTCTACCATCTGAATATGTCGCCTTGAAAGATTCGTCATGTATGGGTTTAATATAAAAATGATTAATAAAAAATAATGTCATAATCATAACCTTTTAAAACAAAATAATATTTTTCCGCCGCCGTCTTCGAGTAATATTTAAGTAAGTAACCAGGTAGATACCTAAGAAATGTTTTAAAGCTCTTCTTTTTTATGCAGTCGGTTAAAAGCTTATACAGACTTTTACAGCTACTATAAATACTACTGTACTGATAGCTCCTGTCATACATATCGAATATCCCACTTTAAGGCAATATTGAAATATTTTTTATAATTGTATTGTATTTTAGTATACTTAGATGCAAATATTTGTAAATCTTGATAATGATGATATCTCTATGTCGGTAAGTAGACGACGATGAAGTGTTTTAATTTCAAGTGACATGTTTACATAACTAATTAAATAAGCAGGCACCTTCTAGAGTAGGTGCAGATAACTACGACGATGTAAAGGTCATGCATCTCAAAATTAAACATATGTATAGGTATTATGCTATTTTATATATGCATGTAAGTATTTGGTTATGCAACAAAAATGATATTTTCACTATAAAAAAGTACCTATATTTTAAAATTATTATTATTTTTAAAACTCCTAAATATCGTTAAGCGAACAGGGTTTAGGCAGACCGTGATAAGCTCGGCGGCGCCCGTTGTCAAAGTTGTCAAGAATTTGACATGGTGCTCTTATGTCGGAGATCAAGGGCCAAGACTCTTTTTGGGTCATTACACCAATCAATTTAATTTGTGATATTTTATTGAGTGTTCAGGTTGATTATTTCTACAGCAATAATGATGCAGACTTTGCATAGTTTGTTAATTTCGAAGGTAAATATATAAATATGCAACACGCGCAAGAGTAATGATAGCGGCTCTACAGTTGCTGTATAACCTTGTCATTTGTTTGGTTTTAAAGATGGATAACTCGCGGTGCTGTAGATTAAACTGACGTCATATAGAGCTCAAGGGATTTAATTTTTTCATCGGTCAACGCATATTTCCTTATGACGTACTATACTATTCATTTGATAAATCCCCTATTTCCTATCAATTGTTAGTGAACTTATGTGTACTTTAGTGGGTATACAATATTTATTCGATTTCCACTATTAAAAAAATATATCATGTTGAAGGTAAGGACTATTTTAAATCAAAAGATATCTGAATAAGATCGTTCATTACCCGGTTCCTAAAGTACCAATCTACGCACACAAATCAATTGTATTGCAGACATTCTTTATACGGTTGTAAAAATAATTATACCATGTACTTACATTATTAAGTACGCAAACGTTTGAATCGTTAACAGGTGTTGATAAGGACGTATGAACATCATTCATTGTTGATTCCATGATAAAAGCGGGATATCGAAGTTGCAACCTTATCATTTCTAGTCAACGAAGGTCATGACAGCAAAGGAGAGCCAGATGTAAAGCTAATGGGATTTTAGAGGATTTTCTCGAGATGACGAAAAGCCACTTAAGCCTTGATAAGTTCGATGCATACGTACATTGATCTTTATAAAATGCATCTTAGTTTAGGATAAAATAACCTTGCGCTTGCTCTTACGCTATTTACTGAATGTGTAAGTAGTTAAATATGTTGTTATATTCACATTCATTTATTTATTAATAATTGCTTTGAAAGAATTCACTCAGAAATGTGGCAATATCAAAAGGGTTGATATATATACTGACAATTGAACGAGTAAATCACTTGGCATAACGTGATAATTTTATTTTTTTGCCGATATGATTGCCACATCACTCATTCTCACATTTACGTTGAGTGCTTGCAATAGTAGCTTGGAATAAGATAATTAGCACTCAATTAGGTACTTAAGTTCCATTAAAGCGAACTCCAAATGTATCATCATTCATCACTGAGTTTTTCTGTGAATTTCTTTACACATGTGTTATGTAGTTATAAAAACCTCTGCTACATTTAATTTCTTAATACCTATGAAATTCAGCTTGATTCTTATGTGGACTAATATAGGCCCCTCAGATGCGCGCCGTGCACCTCTATTACATCAGAGGAAGTGTCTGTATACCTCATCCTACTTATATATTTAGAGCGTTTGGCTTAAGGCAAACTTTCTCTTTCATCTTATAGTATAGATAGTTAGCGAAGTCGTTAAGTTTTAATTTGTATGTAAAAATGTTACCTACTGTTTTATTTTTTTATTTTAGTCGTATGTGCGGTGACAGTGCTTGGCACTAATGTACATCTTTTTCATTTTATTTTATTTTATTTCATCACTATCTGTGAGTTCCTGTAATTGGCTCTTTGTTTTTATTTTTAATGCATATTGTTTATTTAATAAGTAGCTGTTGGTATTCCTTAAATAAATAATAAATAATTAAATATGTACTCGTAGACCTATATTACGAGTACCTAAGCCATATTATGACTAAAATTGTGGAGATTGAAAAATGATTGAGAGGGATAAAATTATACACAAGTCGCATGTAAATACTTCGGTATACGTTCGGTACGTAAGATATTTCATCCTTCGTCTCAGAAAGCCATTAGATTTGCCCCAATTTACCTTATCCATACTAATATTATAAATGCGAAATTAACTCTCTGTCTGTCTGTCTGTCTTTATTCAACTGGGATGAAATTTGATAAGGAGAGCGTTTGAGCTACGAGAGAGAACATAGTATATTTTTTTTCTCGCAACCATACTAAAAGACTGGCATGGCCCCCCAAAAAAATCGCGAGGAAAAGCTAGTAATTAATAAAGTACAATTCGAGGAAATATGGAACGCAATTTACTCAGTTAGGTGTTCGCATTATGCTGCCCGCGACATCGTCTGTGCAAGATTACTACTTTAAAATAAGCTGACCCATTTTTTGTTAATTATAGCCTATTTGTAACAAACGTATACATACGTATACGTATCCATAAACTTTCACGTCCATAATATTCGAAGGATGAGTAACGTTATTTTAATTAGTGCCCACCCCACCTGCGTAGCAAAAACCACATTGTTTTAAGTATGACAAATAATATGAAATACATACAAACTAATATTTTAGTATCATCAAGAAGTGTGACAAAGTGATTTATTTATTGATGTTTGCTACTATTCATACATAACTCATAACTGATAATGGAACGCATGAATTCGAATAAGACAATTCAATGTATTATTTCTGCTAGGCATGACAGGAAGCTTTCAAGAAAACTGTTGAGTGGAATGATAGGTGCAATGTTGGTCTTTTAAGATATTAGTTATTTAAAGTAATTGATTATTAAAAAAGAGGTACTCAATTCGACTTTGCGTTTTAATAATTATTACCTTATACATTTTGTCTTGGTGAACCCGTTTTGCAATTCATTTATTATTTGATAGCTGATGGTTCTTAATTTGTCTCCTAGTAATTTTTGAGTTATCGTTAACAATGTGTATTTACGTTGGTACCTATATGTATGACACACGGTATTTTTTTTGTAGGTCAAATCGATTAATGGAGTCGAGGTTACGTTTCACATTCGGATTTATAGTATTCAAGCATAAGTATCCTAATAAGAAAACTCGTGAAAAATAATACGTCCTACTGCTATTCATAGGTATATTTTCGTGCTTTAAGGTTACATGGTCTCCAATCCCTATGTTTTCTCAAAGTTTTACATACACTTTTGAATATATTCGCTTAAATATTTAGGTCTCGTCATAACGTTGTCATTCATTGAAATGCGACTGCTTCATATTCAAATTATATTTTAATTATGTATCGACACATACATCACACGATGTAAGTTATATTATATTTATATCAAATATAAGTAATGTATATCTTCAGTACAAGTATTTTTCCTTTATTTTATGGGCCATCTTGATATCTATCCTCTATCCTAATATTGAAACAATAAGGTACATGTAGGTATAGTCTTAGCTATGAAGCTGGTCCTTGCGGCTAACTCTGTCGTATGTACTGCATAAAAAATCCTTCGAAAGCTGTGTATCAAGATACTGTGTACACGGGTACTGAGTTGAACGTCCGTCCGTTTTGTATCTTGTTGTTAAAGTGATTCCACCAAAAACATAAATGTAAAAAAGGAGAGCCAAGTTCAATACGAAAATTATGCTTGGCTGTGGGCTTTGCCGCAAAATAATGGAGATCTAAATGAGTGCCAAGTTCTACGCAAAATCAAAATATGTATTTATAGGCACAAAATAACATTATGAACAAGTAGTTAGGTAAGTTAGGCCAAGTCAAATCTACTTTAAGATTTCATATTTTTTTTAAATAACAGCAATTGTTATAGGTATCCAATAAAGCAAAGTCTAGGTCATCTGGAAATAGGTTAGATATAGGCACTATAATATCAGCCAGTCAGTCAGTCATAGTCAGTTCATATAACCGTTTTGAGCTAGCTTCATGAAATATTTATGTGTTTGCGTTAAAGAGGTTTTGAGTTATAGAAGGGTCAAAAGTGGCACCAAGTGGTTAGTGTAATATTAGGTATTACACTCTGGGCTGGCTAGCCAGTTCCTTTGCTTGAACTTGGCTTGACACGCTGCCGCGCGTCTAGATCAATCATTTTTTTCATGCAGTGAGTAGCATGTGTGACTTCTTAACAATAGACAAAGAGTTAGCCGTTGAAGCCAGCTTCAAAGTTAAGAACTATACACGAATTTTGGCACTTTGGACGTCGAATTTGACCTGGACTGTACCAATAATAAAATATCCTCTGTTTGTACCATGTTTTTACTAACTTTATTAATAATTAATTACTAATTATGATCCTATCCTACTGGTAAAGCCTACTCGTACTTGATATCAACGAGCGTATTTGATGTAGCCAGGGAGACGAAAAGGAGAAGTGGAATCTCGGTAGCCATATTCCTTGACACTAACACGTCCATCTAGTTGGTGGACGTCCGACACACTTTTCTATCCGTGGTTATACTCTACAACTTTTCTAGCCCAACGGCCATCTATTCTCCGGGCTTGCATTATCCATACTAATATCCCATTGTGAGATAAAACTGGAATCTCGCGAGTTACGTCAGTTACTTTGGTTCTTTTTCGCATATCCACTTTTTTATTCTATAGCGTACTCCCAGCATACCTGTTTCTAATCCAGGTTTAGCAAATTTTAGCCGCCTAAGAAGTCCTCAACAACCACGTTTCAGATCCATATCAAATATCACCTCGATCAATCGTTTTAGAGGTTTACACCTGAAGAGGTAACAGACAGTTAAAGTATTCTCGAATGTATAATTTAGGATACTTAGATATTTTAATATATGATTTGTTTTATTAAATAATAAAATATTCTTTTACAGCGTGTACGTGTGTGTGTGAAGAAAGAAGTAAATGCGTTTGCGGTGACGGTAAGCATTTCTTTATTTTATACATGGTGCTAGGAGATAACCAAAACTTAATATAATAATTATAAGTTCAGAGCCCTACTAAACCGTATACGTAGCAGAAAAATAATGTTTTTTTCTTATACCTTACTGAGTTTTGGTTGCCTGCTTTGGTAGTTATTTGACGACAGGTCTGGTCTAATGGATAGTGACCCGGTGCCTATGAAGTCGACGGTCCTGGGTTTAAATCGCAGTAAGAGCATTTATTTGTGTGATGAGATATATTTGGTACCGAGTCTTGGATGTTTTCTATGTATTTAATATCATTAGTATCATTTTATTTATTCTGTGCCGAGTTAAGTTAGAGTTACGTCGTCGATAGAGTTATTAGATACAGCTCTTCCTAAATAACCTACTGTGTACCGACTGATGTTTATCTCTCTATTGCACTTCACCCGTTGTTAGCTACTTATCTATTTGTCTCGTCGTCATCGGAGTATTTTCCAAGAATGCGTTTGGACGACTTTGTAAACGGGTTAAACATAACAGGAGCGCCATTCAAAATTGTAAATCTGTTATGGTTTGGTTGTTACTTGCAATCTATCTTGCTGGCACTACTATGTTGTTAAGTAACTAGTGTATTTACACATAGAATGAGTGAGCTACTTTTTTTTATCTTCGAGCAATTTACGTTAATCTGGCGGCTATATGGAGATTTTTGTTGGGATAAGTCAAGATCGGAAGTTTTATTATGATTGAAATGAATTAAATCAATATAAAATGGGAGTGTTTAGCTAAAAAAAATGGTGCTCGTTTTACAAAGTTTAAGCAGTAATACAAGACAATAAAAGGCAAAAAATTAATTTCTTTACGGAGGTCATGCTTAACCTAGGCCAGACCTGTCGTCAAACATAACACTTTCTTTTAGTTTTCTATTTTGTTATGAGTAGAAGTATGATTAACGAAACAGGAACGAAAAAGGTATAGCCGTTTATGGTTACTACGTACATACGTATGAAAGTATTTAATGAAAATAAAGATATAAAAGTAAATATGAAAATATACTTTGGGAGACAAAAAGAAATTATCACCAGGTCACAATCTTGCACTAAAAAAAAACTCTTCGTAAACTCTGTAAGGATTGTTTTTTGGGTATTTAAATAATATACTATTTATTAGGTCGTCAAGTTTGGATCACAAGTATTTTTCTGCAATAACAAGTCTTTACATGTGCGTAATTTCCATTATTAACGTTTTTCGTTTTCAAAACTGCTATAGAACCATTGGGAGTTTTTATAAATATGTTATGATTTATACCGTGTTTCACCGTGTGACATTAACGAAGTGACCTATCTAAAAGTTTCGCATAAATTATGTACAGTCGCGTGCGTTCATTTGTAACCCATTCCGCAAAAAAATCATTTGAACTTCAATAGGTACAGTTTGACAGGACTGTCAACCTTAAGTGGGTTACAAATAAATGCACGCGACCGTACCTACCTGTTTACATTTTAGACGTAGTATTAAGATTCCTATTTGCTTATAAATGCCGGGTTAGTTTAAAATTTAGCTGTTCATCAAACATAAACAACTTAGTTTAAATATATAAATAAATAATACTTTTGTGTACATAAAATTGTGGAGTCTATGGTTTTGAGTAATACCTAAATGACTGAGTTTCATCGTTGGGATGGTGTATTATTTATTATATTCATTAATTTCGCAACAAAATTATAATTATCTAATTAATTAACGTACATACATTTCAGCTGTATGCAGTCCACTACTGGACATAGGCCTCCCACAAATATGACTTGTATCATCTTGGGGGTAGTTGCCATAGTCGCCACGCTTGGCAGGCGGGTTAGCGACCGCAGTAGCTGTAGAGTGGGTTTCGACCGAAATTAGCATTATAATGCATCATTTTATTCTTTAATAAATAATGATTGTTGTCTATTGTGAGTTGGTGGGTCTATTCGTGGTCTATTCGAAGTACATTCGAATGAATGGAAAGTAGATACTATAGGATATTAATGTAACTTTTGTTATTGTTCATGTTTTCATTGTTTTTGGAACATTCGTTACATGATATAAGTACCTACTTGCTTTTTATCTGACCGGCTATTGTAAACCGTGTTTTTATTTAGCATCTGCACAGAATAATTGCAATTTGATACTAATTGGTCCAAAGTACGTTTTTAAAAACAAAGAGATACCTACGCTCTAATCTTTCGTATTCGTATCACTCTTAGAATTAAACTTTAATCAGTTGTGTTTCTTAATCCATCATCAAATATACATAGCTAGTCCTGTTTAATACCTCTAACTATATTATTTATATGTATAAAGTTTTGAACATAATATAAAAACAAATGAAGATTATGTATAAAATAACATTTTTATTCTTAAGGTAATAAAGATATCATTGTTGGTATTGGTATGGAAGTAATATACCTACCTACAACGTAGATTATAGTTATATTATTTCACGTAAAGCAGTTAGACTAAGATAGCAAAATAAACGATAGTTACTGCAGTATTAAAGCAGCTATTAAATATAAGAATCAGGGACCCCTTGGGCCTGTACTAGGTAGGTATTACATGTGTACAGTGATGGACACAAGATAACTACCTAAGCAATTGCAGTAGGTACGTATAACTTAAATATATCACTTTGTTGACATACTCACGTAGGAGGTCGCACTAAATGAAACAGTTCCGTAGGCGAAGTCGGTACTCTTCTAATAACCAATTTACGTCCATCCGTGCATCCCATTCCGATTGATGCAAGAGATCTGACTGAAGGAGCTCCGTATTGGTTTGTCCCACACTCGGAGCCTTCTGGGTATGGTGTCACCTGCTCGTAGGGGCGCAGGCACCGAGCTGATGCCGCGCCTGAAGCAGTAGTCACATCTCGAAGTCGGTGTGTGTCGCTGAAGCTCTTCACCTTGCGCATTTGTCCAGAGGGCGTCACGATCGGTGTGGGTGCGTTAGCATGGAGTAGCTTCGAACTTTCCTCGTCTGGGTCGTCATATTGGTCCACGTTGATTGCCACGCTGGGCATAGCGACTTCCGCCGATAATTCGGCCTTACTCATTCTATCGTTTCACAGTAACATAACTAAATGACTGAAGTCGCGTACGTCGCTAGCGACGCGCGACGGCTAAATAATGAACGGACGCAAGCGAACGAGGTCGCTCTTAGCGTTGCGCACACCCAACTGTATCCGTCCGTCAATCGTAGCAATTGGTGAATAACTGCGATTCTGGGTAGTGGGGAGATTACAGGAAGGGGGGAGGGTAGGGGGCCGCGCCTGCGCTCGGCGCTGTGTTCAAGCGATGACAGTTACGTCACGGCTGCGCCTGCGCTCAATTCAGGGCTCTATCATATTCCACTTCAAGATTAATATTATAAATTGGTGCCGGGGTCTACTTAAATTATTAATCATAATAACGTCTTATTTTAATTGTATTAAGTATTCACAAATATATTTAGCAAGACACTGAATCTATAATCCGGTTTTAGTGTAAAATTAGTATGTACCTACTTAAATTTGAACATTTAAATTTTCTAGTAAGTAATTGTATTTTTATATTAAGCAGAAACGTCTGCTAGCATATCAAAGATATTTTTCTTTCGACTTAAATATAAGTAATTGTAATTATTGTTCGTATAAATTAATAAAAAAACTATTAATAAGTAGATTAAGATTTATCCCTAGCTTTCTTATCATAAAAATCGCATATAAATTCTGTATACAGCATCTGAAAATCGTATTAAGGGAGTTTTCAGAAAGTGCCCCCAAATTAACGAGATGTGAAAATCGTTAAATTATGTCAGATTTGTGACGATAATCAAGTATGAACACTGTATGGCAATTTATATTTTGCCGTTTTTTGTATTGTTATACTGCTTAAAGTTTATGTAAAGAGCATCAAATCTAACTATTTATATTATAGAAATTTCATACTTAATTTCATCACAAGACTGAAACAATTAACTTTTTTTAAGTCACACAGTAATTGGGGCCATTTTTTTCTGAAAACTCCCTTAAACTGTATTGGAGGTGTCCAACAGTCCATGGGCTTCGCAACGGGTACCTAAGTTTTTGCTTAGGAAAGTCGGAGAAGATATGGCTTTGCCTTTTATTCACGAGCCCAAGGAAAACCGGCGAAAATTAGTAAAACCGGCGGGAATCTGCTTGAATGGATGCACCGCCGCTGGTACATAATACAACTTTATTCATTTATATTCTATTACCGTGTTGCGAAACTTGCGAATTGCGATTGTTTTGCGATGCTATGCCTATTATCTATTCGGGCTTTGCTCATAAGCACTAGTTATGTAAATGTATATGTAAAGTATGTTAGGTACCGGGAATTTGATGTACCTATGTATCTATTATTAGTTATATACCTAGCCTATACAATATACCTTATTAAAGAAGTAACGTTATTATATTTCATAACTATACCTAGATATTTTTGTAGCAGGAACGACATTTGCTTTGTGCTGCCACAATCAAAATATCGACAATCCTGTTATCGATAAGTACACACTACTTCAACACACACATCATACACACAGTCTGCCTACCTAGACGCCGAGTGCCATCGATCTTGAACAAATTGAACGTAATTAGTACACTTTTGATCCTAATTATTTTATTATTTGCAATTAATAGTTCAAAATTGTTTTCTGAAGTATGTAAAATATACTTAAATAAATAGTTTTGTTATTTTTATTTACTTTTAACCCTATTTCCTTATATTAGTGATATTTAAGTCGAAAGAAAAATAGAAAAAATTGACCAAGTGAAGTGAGAATCCAGTGGTTGTGGGTTCGAGTCCCGATGCGAGTAAAATTTTTCTATTTTTCTTTCGACTTAAATATCTTTGATATGCTAGCAGACGTTTCTGCTTAATATAAAAATAATCCTTATATTAGTGTTTGTATTACCTGTATGACGTTGAAGTGGTACTTATCGATAACAGGACTGTCGATGTTTTTATTTTGCCAATCACTTACAAGAAACCGTTCGTGCTAGAAAAGTATCTAGGTGTATTCATAACTGTAGTATGAAGGTATGCCATGCTTTTTAGTATTTAGAATTTATATGTTACTTAAATGTAATAAAAGTATATAGTCAAATGGGTACTCGTGAATTATTCTTTGTGAAGCGTAAATTTTGGTGAAAAGACGCGTGCCATATGATTCTCTTGAAAGTTACGTTTACTTTTGAAGAGAAGTCCTATGCAAAGAAAGATATCTGCAATTCCTACTCTGCAGCTTCAACCAGGTAAAGGGATGACGCCATCCACAGGATGTAATATTCTTGAAAAACGCTGTAAGTGGCAGATAATCATTTTTTTAGATTATGTTTTGCTATTACCACTTTCATAAAAAAGTATATTAATTTTAATATTATAATTAGGGCCAGAGGCTCTATTGTAAGTTTCTTTTGACGTAAAAAAAAACATCACGAACGCGTTTCCTATATAAATCAAATGATATTTATATGGGAAACACTAACGCGATGGTAAAGTAATATTAGGTACGTTAAAAACATACACTCAGGAATACAGTTCTGCTTAATTTTTCTGCACTATTTAAATAATGTTTAGTTTTTTAGCATCTAAATGATTACTATTACAACTATACAATAGGCGCTGTCAGGGTTATGAAATAATAATGTAACATAAAGTAAGCCCTGCCGAGATATTTGCTTCTGATCGGCCCCGAGGTGTAAAGTTCGAACAGGAAGCTGTTTTTTTTACATTCGTAAGAACATTGTAAAGTCCCTAATTTTGGAAAAAAGTAGGTTGCAACCTTGAGGGCTCTGTAACCTCTGTATATGTAACTAAAAAATATATCGACCCCAAAGTAGTGAAGCGTATCCTAATAGTTGCGATGAGCAATAAAACGAGGAACTTCCTTCCGCGAACGCTCCGGCTGTGGAATGAGCTCCCCGCCACGGTTTTCCCGAGGGATTACAGTATAGGGTTCTTCAAAAACGGGTGTACAGGTTTATTCAGGGTTGGCAACACGCATGTAATACCTCTGGGGTTGCAGGCGTGCATAGGTTGCGGTAACTGCTTTCCATCCGGCGTGCCGTATGCTTGTTTGCCATCGACGAAATAAAAAAAATATATATTGCGTATTACGGTTCTTTAGATAGAGCTATGTAAGAGACAGACAGAGCCATACTGTTACGGTTGTCATTTGTCGGCTCTTGTATTATAGCAAAAGGAATTTGTGACATTTAAAATTCACAGAAAACTGCTGTAACGCTGGAAAAGGCCAGGAATTTGCCAGAACTATACACTATGTTGACGAACAAATATTCGCTTGCATCTGTACGAAACCGACTTTCCTGTCACCCAGAAAAGTTAATGACTTACCATATCGGTTCGTATTTCTTCGTGGAAGATTCGAGTAGTACCGGAATACGAGACATCGGGCGCGGGATCGTTTCTGTTCTAGTTGTTCGATTAAACTGACATTGCCAAAAGGCGGCATATAATATATAACTTACCGTGTGTACACACACACACCCCTTTTGTACAAATAACCGATGTTTGTCGTTCTTCGTTACTTTTTCATTAGCGTTCCTAATTCACAAGTCCGTTGATATTAGTGATGCTCGGCATGGTTTGTTACAACAGCTTCTGTGACAGTCCTTATTATCGCTAGCAAGAACATAAGTTACAGGTATATTATGTTTGTGGTATTAAAAATTAACTTGAGTCTAATAAAAAATAATAGTTTTTTTAATTACCCACACATCTTAACATGAATTAGTTTTGAAAAAAGAACCAGCCAGGTTTCAATATATATTTATTATCGCTCCGTTTATTATCGTTCGTATGTGCCCTTACCAACGGTCATAGACTAAGCGGCCTATGTGTATATAGTTGTTAGGTTCCTAGCTAGCTCTTGCAACAAACTATTTGTCAATTGTATACTTACAATAGACAAAACTGTACTTCCTACTTACCGCATAAAGAAATGGTTCAATCTGCCGTGTGGCCCCGCGGATATTGAGTCGAACATTTCCATAGAGTCGTAATTCAATAACCAGTTAAAGTGACCAATCCCATTTTATGTAGTGCCGCATACTTAAAAATAGACAAAAAAGTTAGCCGTAAGGGCCAGCTAGAAACAGTAGAAACCTAACAGCTGTAACAGTAGGCCGTAAAGTCGATGGCCGATGGTTGGGGCATAAAAGTCATAGCATTGCGATCACAAACATTTACAATTTAGATGGACAGATGACTTAATACTGATCACTATAAGAGTCGGTACCTGCAGATGGTGGTCTGTAGGGGGGCCTAAATCCAGTAGTAAACGTCCGTGGCTGAGTTATGGATAAGTTCATAGAGCAGGTGCAATCTTTAAAATTAAGATATAAGGTTTAAATATCAAACTACAATATTAAGCTAAATTAATATACTTGTAATACTTACACATCATCTTATGATGATGATGACGATGAAGTAATTTTGTCAAGCAAATGGTTGAAAAACTGCATTTGTACAGCTGCGCTTGCGCTTGTTTTGAGGGAGAGTGGGAGAGCATTCCAGTCTATTTTTTTAATAATGAAAAAGTTTGACATGAAACCAGTTCGGCGCAGGAGCACAATGAGCTTGAAATTACGACATGAACAAAGACCAGTTCGAGAGGACGTGGGGAAGTGAATTTGAATTTGATTTAGGTAAATAAATATCAAACAACTGAACAACAAACACAAAACAAATAATTTAACTTAACTAATAAATAAAAACTTATTTAAATAGTGGGTCGGGTGCCCAGAAGGCTGACCGCCCTCTCACGTTGAATCGCAATGCTTACGAGTAGATACATAACCTCTGTGCGAAATATTTAGTGGCCAGTCCTCTGGCCGCCGCGACGCAATCTCTTTGTAGAGACGTCGTGCATTTGGCTCCCATGACCCAAGGTTTTAACCCCAAACGCCTAGAGCAGTATATTTACAACGCATGAGGTATTCAACTGTTATGCAGCCGCACCGGCATCAGATTTGCTGGCAGTCTGCCAGCATCTTGGCACTGGCAAGAGCCCGACGAATGACGTCGTTGATGCTGGCATGCCGAGGGGTCCGCCCTGCAGACCAATAACCGCCTTCCATAAAAATTACCTTGCCTATGAGCACCAACATCCAACCCATTTTTATATTTTTTTCAGTAGATACTAATTGTAAATTAATTTATTATTGTACATTTAACTATCAAACAGCTTAGTAACAAAGTAAAGTTTGCTAATTATATTTTTATTTAGGTATAGGTAACTAGCTGACCCCGTGAACTTCGTCCGCCTAAGAATACCCTTATTTGTAGACAGTCATCATTATCTGCTATATAAATGTATAAATGGTGTAACTAACTGACTTTGTTTTATATACATACCGGCTTTTACCCGCGACTTTATCGGCGTAAAATACCACGTATAGGCGTAGTATTTTAGTATGAATATTATGGAATCGTTCCACTGTGAGGTGGTACGAAGAATCACGGGGTCAACTAGTAATAAATAGGCTATAGAATGAAATAAGTGAATATTAAATAGGTATTATTTTCTTATTTTTGTTAAAAACTAAGCGTGTCTCGCCGAAACGTTATAGTTGGGCGAGAAATAATTATGAGTTTCATGTTTTCTTGTTATTGTTTAATTAAAAAAAAATGGAGAATACGAAGTGAGTGTGTGAAGTGTTATACTAGAAAGTGAAAGGTCAGAAAGGCTGAAATTGTAGGCTGTATATAATAAGTACACGTTGTTCTAGGCATACAGTTTTGTGGGACTCAAGTTACCCTTAAATTGTACCTTTTTTATAATAAGTAAATAATAATAATACCTAAACGGGGGTATCACGGCGCAGTTTATATCTACATCCTGGTCGGCCCGCCTCTCCTCTGGCAGGCCGTTGGCTGCTTTTAATGTTGTGCTTTTGTCTATCTACTAAATGGTTTCGATTCCTAAACCTCGATCTTATAATCTGTATAATAAGGGTCTTCCCAAATCAGTCGACGCGGGTTCGGCTAAAACCGGTCGTTGCAGTAGGTAAGAGTGAAACAAACACCATTCGGCTTGCATCGGCTCGACCGATAGATGTTTTTCGTTATTACTGCATGGACGTAAAGTTTTTCACGACGGGCTTTATAGCCGAGTGCGATTCGACAGATGTAGGGAGACCCTAAGTAGGTACATTACTACAGAGTCCGGGAAGTAAGGGGTTGCTGACCGAGTATATGTAGACCAGATTATTACGAGGCCGCCGACCCCTTTTCATGCCGAGGTATGTATAGTGCTTTTCAAAAAAGAATACCTTCGGTCTGGCCTAGTGGGTAGTGACCCCGCCTATGCAGCCGATGGTCCTGGGTTCAAATCCCATTATTTGTGTGATGGGCACAGATATTTGTTTGAGTCGAACCAGCCAAAAAGTCAGGGTATTTTCTTTTAGGGTAGTTAAAATCGATACAAAAGATAGCTAAATTCGCAAAGCATGATGTACCACTGAATCTTTAGTATGTTATTTGAACTCATTAGGGCTATGTGCACACAAGTTTGCAATTCACAAAAGTTGAGGGGATTTTTTTTTTATAAAAATATAATATAATATTTTAAAAAACATGTCAGTTTTAGTTATAGCCTATTTGTGGGCTAAAATTGCGTCAAGACCACTGATCCATAGGCAATTAAATAAGCTTTAAACAAAATGTGGAGCGTGGATTTTTGCGGTTTATTTTGTATAAAAAAATCCATAACTTTTTGCCAATTGCAAACTTGTATATATATAGTCCTAATGGTATACATCATGCTTTGTTAATTTATTGCCGATTTTTACTGGCCTATTTATGTCATGGAGAAAGATAAAAATAACGGAGGTATTTATTAATTGTTTATTTTACTTAACCTAGGCTTTTTATTTTATTATTTTACATAAAAATCTGGTGATTTCTTTTATTGTATATTATGTTTTTATGAATATCACAAAATTCGAAGGATTTGACGATTCCACGTTAATATAGATACAATATAAAAGTAAATAGGGCGCTGGTAGCGCGAGCGAGGGGCGCGGTAAGAACCGCGCGGCGCTCCCGGCGCCCTAGCCCGGCGGTCCTCCAACGGCGCGTACATAATTAAAGCTAAGTGAGTAAGAAGAAAGGAGCCGACACCGCCCAGCGCCGGCGGAGGAGCGGGGCGAGGACTAGTAGTAGTGTGTCTTAGCGCTGGAAGAGAGGGTTCGGGAAGTCAGGCGGGTGCGGTAGCGGCGCAGGCGGAGGTCTCGCTCGGCGCCACGCCACCAGCCAACACGCCACGGCCGCCGCCACCGCTACTAACGCAAGCAGGGCCGTGAGCGCTAACGCCACCGCCAGACCGGCTGCCGACACGCACACCTCGCCGGCGCCGGCCGCCGGGTCCCCGCTGCCGCCGGATGCGTCGCGCTGTCGCGCGACACGCGACGGATCGCGCCTTTCTAATGTCAAAATCTGATTTGATTCAACCTTAACTTCTTCTCGAATTTGGTCCTCTCTGGTCGACAGAGGACCATCGGTATCGATCGCTTCGCGTTTTCGTCGTTTTCCGTAAGCATCAGCACCGCGACAGTTAACCTGCAGAAATATAACAAATAATGTAGGTACCAATATTTCGGATGTATATCCAGCAGTAGTCAGCACTAAATCATATATTACTTAATGGCCCATAAACATGTCAGTAACTTACCGGTTGACATTTTCCAAAGCAGACGCGTATGTTGCACTGGAAGCGTATGTTGTCGCTGCTCGGGAACTTGAACGCATTGAACGCGGCGCGCAGCGCACTGCCGTCCTCACTGCGTTCCCAATCGCCGAAGATGGTGGCATCCGTGGCGCAGCCGTCCGCATCTGTCACTGTGTATTCGTTCTCCACGTTCGTTGAAGCTTCACTCGTCTTAGCAATACAGCTGCGAGCGAAACCGCCGTAGATACCTAGGAGACAAAAATATATCAGTATTTGGCCATAGCATAATCTGGTAAAATTTGTCAACGGTATATTGCAGTAGGTAGGTACTAGGTAATAACTAATAAGTTAAGTGTTTAAGACATGTTGTATGCTATATAATATAAAAGTGTTTCTAAGTATTTAGAATTTAGTCATGCTTATTGGGGGTACCTAATGCATATAAAAAAAATGTAATGTTTAGTAATGTTTCAATTTATAACTGAATTAAACGTTTAAGAATGCTTACTTGAAGGTTGGACGTCAACTTGTAGAACAAGGTTCTCTCCAATCTCAGCTGAGCTGACTTCGTCACCAGTCCTAGAGACGATGCGCATCGAACAAGTAGGTGGCGGTCCAGTATTTGCGATAGTGCCAGCTGTAGTCAACATAGACACGTTGAAGGCTAGCGTTACATTTTTTTCACCTGTCTGGTATATACACTTGATATGGAAAGCCTTTGCGTTTGATGTTAGGAGTGTTGGATGAATCTGCATCACAAGCACGAAGCTGGCCATACCCTGTAAAAAATACAACGTTTATTTCTTAAAACCTGTGCCCCACGGTTATACCCGCGGTTTATTAGGGAAAAAATGTAGTCTATGTGTTAATCCAAGCTGTCAGCTAACCGAATACCAAATTTTATTAAAATCGCTCCAGCCGTTTAAACGTGAAGAAGTAACAAACATACACACTCACACACTCACAAACTTTCGCCTTTATAATATTAGTGGAGTAAGTAATAGACATAATTACGTTGCAAATACAACTAAAACCAACTTGTAACTTTAGTTGACTTAAGTATATGCGTAAGGATTCAATATGAATTTTTTCGCGGCCCACCGGCAATAATATCTTACGATGACAGTCACCACTGTACAACGTATTTCACCATTAAAGGATCTTAAATACAAAATAATATTGTATTACTTAATTAACATTTACGTTTTAATGTCTGTTTTATTTATATGTCGTCACAACTTTGAAAAAGTCTCGTATCTGACACAGATAGTATAAGTTGAAACGCAGTATCTCTGCTTACTCATATCGTATAGTTACGTCATTTTTCTTTTGAATGCCAGAATGAGTTAAGAGGTTTTTTCAAAGTAACGACGATATAGTATACGTATATATGTGAAGTAAGTAAAATTAATTGGTGCGTAATTTTTAACTAGGTACGCTGGTAACATCTCTTTGGACTAGGTAACTATAACATCAAAATTGTTTGCTGGGTTATTATTATTATATATTCTAGCCATTATGCCAGACGACTGGCGCTGCGCATGATTGGTTTCAGTGATCATGCAGCTTTTTATTTCTTAATTTAAGTGATTATGCTTACATTGACGTGCACCAAACCGCAATCGCCGAAGTGCACAGTGAAATCAACAAGGTTTTCTTCGTGGGAGGGAATATGTACTACTAATCTACATCGTTCATCTTTGCTGTATCCCTTTACGTACAAAACTCCATTAAAGTCCTTGATCTTAAGGCTCACTTTCACTGCGTCAGCGAGACAATGTACCTGAAATTAATGTTTATATTATAACTACAAAAATATATATTAATAAATATTAAGCTATGTAGCTTCAATCACTATTTATATAATAAGTGTATGTCATAAACCGGTGTATACGAAATATCAATAAGTATAAAAGTCTGTACTCTGACTTTAAACGAATAGGTGTGATTTACAGAATGTAATTCAGAATTCAAATTGGTCTAATGACAATGCTTATGTTAAAAAATCACTGCCTCTTGGGAGACTCCAAACTCTCACCACTGGATACCAGTCCGCCGATCTACGAACTGAGTTACCGAAATTTAACAGATGCCGAAAATTTCTGCATACCCTTCTTATGAGCAAATAGTATGATTGCTAATATTTTTAACAATGCTATTGATCGGAGGATAGGTTGGCTGCTACAGTTAGTTGATTTAAAAATTAGTTTACGTACTTGCATGTCCGGGAGTGGGAAGTCGGTACGATAGTTAGGTGTGGTGGCGTTGCAATGTTCTTTCGGGTTGCCGGTGTAACCGTTCTCACATGTACAAATAGAGCGATGCCCTTGAGCGGTGCAGATGGCATGCAACCCACAGGGATCAATTTCGCAGGCCGGTATGCAGACGCTGTTGCGGCATGTGGCACGGTCATCGCAGTCGCTGTCGGAGCGACAAGCCGCAATAGGCATGCACTCGTCGCCTCGCAAAACAAAGCCCCGACTGGCGTCGCACACGCAGCGACCGCGTGAGTCCACAATACGGCCCTCTGATTCGCGACACGGTACGCATTCACCGTTCGAGTCTATTGCTTGTCCTTCTATGCAAACCGCAGTAGGTGCTGCAATGTTACGTATAAATTATGATTTGTTGTTTTTAATAATTATAATTTGAATCATACAAAAAACGAATAATATTAATACTTACGTATATTTGGTCTACATTCCACTAAAGCGTTTCCTTTAAATCCTGGCAGGCACTCGCAAACCATTGTCCTCACAGGAAGCGATTCGACTACCCTACATTCAGCATTATTACCGCAAGGACTGGTCTCGGTACAAGGTTCGACGCACTTAGCATTAAGACATGCGGTTCCTGCTGGACATTCTGAATCGGTTGTGCATTGGGGTTCCATGGTTTTAGTGCAACCTTGGTCAGTACTTTGGTAACCAGGTGGACAGACGCAATGCACATCGTGAAGATGTACTCTGCACTCTGCTGGTTGTTCACAGGTGTTTGCTGTGCAGGGTTCTATACACTGTGAGTTAACACATATTCTATCCGATGGACAGTCTCCATTCGCTCTACAGCCAATAGGTGTACAGGCAACTGATGGGTTGCCGGCAGTTCCAATTTTACAGCGACAGGAAGCGCGATGGTTGGTTCCGTAACATTCGGCTGACGTACCACAGTTTTCGCTGTCAACTGAACAAGCCGGAACACAGCGGTTGTTGATGCAGGTTTCGTCGTCTGAACATTGTGAATCCGAACGGCAAAGAACATCATAACACCCAGTGCGTGCATCACCGATAAATCCGGGTCGACAAGCGCATACCGGTTTATGATTCTTAATTTGGCAGTCTGTATTCGGGCCACATTCACATGGATTTTGACAAACCGAAGATATGCAGGCGTGATTAGATGTGCAGTTCGTATCTATTTCGCAAGCGACGTCAGAGAAAGTGGTGAATGGACGGCATAAACCTCCTCCGCTGCTTATGTAACCAGGTGGACAAGTACAGATCATGGTGCGGACAGGCAATGTGGGTGACACTTCACACTGTGCTGGCGTGGCACACGGTTTGAGCACTGAACAAGGATTCACACATCTAGATGATAAACATGCTGATTTGGGCGGACAATCTGCGTCAACGAAACATTCTGCTATAGTTTCAGGTTTACACTCTACGTAGGGACTTCCAATAAATCCTTGTTCACACTTACAAATTGCGATGTGATTACGCACTAAGCAAATTGCGTTTGTTCCGCAGTTTGATTTGGAATAGCATGGGTTAATGCATCTGTGTCCGCGGCATTCTTTGTCAAGTGGACAGTCTCCATTTGATCTACATTCTATCGCATTACATGCTTCATATGCATCTCCTTCGAAACCAGGACGACAACGGCACAATGGTTGGTTTCTTTCTACGTAACAATCAGCATTAGGCCCACAATTATTGTTCAACAAGCATGGGCTAACGCAATTTCCATTCACACATGCTTGATTCGATTCACATTCTGAGTTTGAGCGACAACCGACAGTGCGGCAAGTTTGATATGGATTTCCGTCAAAGCCTTCGCGACATGAGCACACTGGACGATGGTTACGGACAAAACATTCTGCATTTTCCCCACAGTTACATGGATTCCTACAAATCCTGTTGACGCATGACTCGTTGTCGCTGCAGTCATCGTCAGAAGAGCAACTTGGAGCCGGCAGTTGTGTTGGTCTGCAAGCGCCACCGACATCCGGAAGGTAGCCTTCTGTACAACGGCATATTAATGTGCGGAAAGGCACACTATCAGACACTGAACACCTTGCATTAGCCTGGCATGGTTGTAATTCTGCGCAAGCTTCTCGGCACTGATCTCTTAGGCATGCTTGGCCACTTGGGCAATCGCTGTCCATTGTGCATTCTGGTCCAATTATGACTTTCTCGCAGTGCGTCAAAGGATCGCCGACAGGAAGGGCTGACGGACACTTGCAAGACGCAGCGTGGTTTCGTGCGAAGCACTCTGCATTGCTTGCACACGGGCTACCTCCATCAGTTGAACAGGCATGCCGGCAAACTCCCTTCACGCAAACGCTATCATCATTGCAATCGGAACTGATTTCACACTCAACTGGTTGACATCTGGTGTACGGATTTCCATTTGTCCCAGCTGGGCATCGACAGTTTGCTCGATGATTTCTGCCGAAACATTCGGCGCTGATGGAGCATGGTGCCTCAACTATACAAGGATTGACGCAAGCACCGTTGTAGCATGTGTCACTATCAGGACATTCAGAATCCGATGAACACCCAACTGTAAACAAAATAAATCATAAGTATTATAAGATTAAATATACAGGTTATATTTTACAGAATTGTTGTTTGAAATATTACCTTTAGTGCACCCAATGTACGGGTTTCCTGAATAGCCTTCTTCACAGTAACATACGGGGTGGTGTCTTACAACGTTGCATTCTGCATGTGAACCACACGCGCACGGTTCGGCGCAAGCACCATTTATGCACGCTTGAGATAGTGGACATTCCGAGTTAGCTTTACATCCCACTGGCACTACTTGAACGTCTGATGCTGAAAATGAATAATATTTTTAGGTATTTGTTTGCCTGCTCGTATTTAATTTAAATATTTTTCTTTGTTGTGGCAATAAGGGTACCTAAATAGACTAAAGTAAAATGAATAAATATACGGAACCAGCGTGGGACTCGAGATTTATGAAATATATCACTTAAGCGTGATATAAGAAGAATCCGGTCACTTTTTCTACATGTCGTACACCCGACTCGTGTTCATTGCTTTTGAGTATAGGTAATAGGTATAATATCTATAGTGTGGATTAGAAGAACATGTCAACGAGCGCCAGATTCACGATGCTAAGCCTTAATGGTCTTAGAAATTTAAATACCTTCCATATTTTATTAAATTAACGATAAAATAAATATATTTGAAAAAAAAAACAGTCAGGGAGAAAATCATAATATTTCCAAAATAAACTTTCTCCAATTGGCTGTTTTCAACACCCTTGGTTGAACAAGGATCCGAAATCTCTTATAGACCATGCTAACTTAGGTCACTAGAAAACCATGTCGGCCAGCAACACATTCGGACAGGTGGTCTTGGTCTCTCTCTTGGTCTTATTCTGGAGACAGACAAATTTAATGCGTGTTTGCCAACGTAATCAGGTGGTCTAAGCGCTTCTTTCAAAAGGGCCCGGCTCTCAGCATATACAGCGACATCGTCGCCATAGACAAATGTCCAGCAGCATGGACATTTATCTATACCGACGATGTCTAGTCTGAGCTCCTTTTGTTAGCGCACCTACAACCAGGCACGGACTTAAGACTGAACCTTGATGACTCAGACTGAACCTTGATGACATCAGTAACTGGGATGGAATTCGTGTTGCCAACAGCAGTGCGTACCAGACATTTTGCGTCTTTGTATATGTGGGCTACGATATTAATGTATTCTTCGGGGACATTTTTCTTTCGAAGACTCCACCAGACTGCTTCTCTGGCAAGACGATCAAAAGCCTTTTCCATGTCCAAAAACACAACATACAGCTGTCGTTTGGTAGTCTGGTGCTTTTCAGCAATCATATCATGAGGGCGAACATAGCATCGGTGGTGGATACGCCCGGTTATAATCTAATATTAATATTCTCATATTATTTCCCGCTTGTAAATTAATAAATTTCTTTTAGTAACTTACGTGGTTGACATCTGATACGAGCATCGCCTGAGAATCCTCTTGGACAGGAACATTGGGCCTTATGATCAATGACACGACACAGTGCTCCTTCACCACAAGCAGAACTACATGGGTTTACGCAGCGACGATCCTCGCAAGCACGCTCTGGGCCGCATTCGTCATCGTTGTAGCATTCCCAAATAGTAGGAAGCCGCGGCTCTAAAATTAAAAGTAGCGGTGTTTATCCAATTTATTTAGTTACATAAATGCCAATTGATTGATCATACTAAATATATTACCTAAGTTGCATTCTGTTCTCGGGTTTCCAGTGTATTCAGGAGGGCATAAACAACGGGAAGCATGGTCAATGGATTCGCAAAGGGCGTTGAGTCCACACGGGTCCGCTCTGCAAGCTTCAACACAGTTGCCGCGGCGACAGGTTTGGCTATTGGCGCAATCTGAGTCTGCCGAACATTCTGCATCTGGCGGCGCGCGGCAGCCGCTGTCGGGAGCCACGCGACCTCCGTCTGGACAGACGCATGCTACGGCGCGAAGTGGTAACACGTCAACCGTTTTACAAACCAACCCGGTCTCACACGGGTTGCCTACACACAGATCTACACAGTGAGTGTTAACGCACGCCAGAGGAGACGAGCATTCGGAGTCACTTGTGCATTCGGGGCCGACATCATATGAGGCGCAACCAAGTGAGTAAGGATCGCCGGACCGTCCAGGTGGACAGGAGCATACAGGACGATGGCTTTGAGCTGTACATAGTGCCCCAGGAGCGCAAGCGCTATCGGAACAAGCGGGACGACAAACTCTATTGAGGCGGTCACAGATCTGTGTATCATCACAATCTTCGTTATAGTGGCAAACCGCGGAGATGCATGCACGTCTTGGGTCACCCTGCGTTCCTGCTGGACAGCGGCACGTGGCAACGTGCGCGATGGCCTCACACGTCGCATCCCGACCGCACGGCGATCCCAGTATACATGGGTCTTGGCAATATCCGTTAATGCAGACTTTGTCAAATGGGCAATTGTCATCGGATGTGCACTCGGCTAAAAAAGAAGATAATTTAATTATAATTCAAAACTAAAAGACGAACTTGGTGGTACATACATAGAATATAAAAATTATAGCCTTACGGGTATAACAAGTGCGTGCTGGATCTCCGGCCGTGCCGGGCGGGCAGTGGCAGCGCGCGCGGTGCTGAGTAGCCTCGCATAAGGCGCCAGTACCGCATGCTCCAGCGCAAGCTGACACGCATTGCCGATTTACACATGCTTCCGCGGAGCCGCACTCCAGATCCGATGTACATTGAACTCCAGGAACTCCTACAAAAAAAAGAAATACATAAATCTCTTACTCGTAATCTATTCGACACAACGATGGTTCGTTTTTGAGGTCTATAAGTGCAGGAGGCACTCGCGTCAGTTGGTTTTCACTCCCGCACACGCCTTGCCCAAACTCAGTTATTCAACGCTTTGCGGTGTTTGATCTTTGGTTTTCTTTTTTAAGGCAGCTTTATATAAATAGTACTCACCAGGCAAACAGGCGACTCGAGGGTCGCCCTGTAATGGCGGCACACACGTGCAAGAAGCACGATGTGCGCGGCCGCGGCACTCGGCGCCAACGCCGCATGCGCCGGGCCCGCAGACTGGTATGCAGCGCTTGGACGAACATGTCTCTTCATCACCGCACTCTGAGTCTTCGTTGCATTCACCTCCTGAAGTCGCAAAGTTTTATTAGGTGTTTTGTTGATTGATTCAGAATATTGAACTGTCCGGAACCAAAATATACAAAAGAAGAAATAAATAGTAGATAATTATTCCCTACAAGTCAAGTAAGACGAGTCCTAGTGCTAGACGAGTACCTATATTTACTCTCTCTCATTTGTAATAACACAACGATGACACAACGTTACACTATACCAATACCAAACCAATTATTGATGTAATAATACAACACATAGGTATGAGACTATGATCTCTCTAACCAAACACAATAACACACCGTCTATTACCGTACCAATACCGACATATGTGTACCGATCTCTATTATTCTCATCTGTTTTGGGGTAAATAATCTTACTAAATAGATAAATAACCTTACTTATACCTACAGCTACTTATTTTTTATTTAAAAGTATTAGTATTTGGAGAAATTTGGGTCATATCTGTCTTTATGCTGCATGGTTAACTTATTATAATTTTATATTACGTCATTTGCGTGTCGAGTAAAACCAGAATACCTGACGTACCGTGTACTCGTACCTCTACCTAAGTAGTTAACTACTGATTATCTAATAAAAGGGTATCGTGGGTTTCTTTTTACAGTGGATAATTGTGTATATATACAATTGTGCATATTATAAAACATGCTATAGTATACCCACTCATTATATTTGGGCCCTTTCTTACATGTCGTCGATGTCATTAGAAAACGCACCTGCACTTTAAACAATAACATTTAATTTTATTAGTATTACACTCTTCTATCGAGATAAAAGAACATATTATTACAGATGAACAGGACTCAATCGCGTATATTAACTTTAAAAATTACCTCCGACGTTTCTAGAACGACGTTGTCGTTAAGTATACGCGGTTAAGTCCAGTATATTTGCAATAATGTGTAAAAAGTATTTGGAAGACCATAATGATAGAATAATTTAAAAGTTGGGTAATAATTTTTGGTAGTCCTCTACTACGCTGGAAACTTACTTGGATTACATTGCACCGAAGCATCACCGGTTAATGGTTTAGGGCACTCGCACACTAGCGTGCGGAACGGCAGAGTATTGGCCACACGGCACACTGCACCTTTGCCGCATGAGGTTGCGTCGCAAGGGTTCTTGCATTTGCCTTGTAAGCATGCCAAGTCGGGACCACAGCCAGCGTCAGTTTCACATTCTACATCGTCAATAACTAGAAAAAATATCGTGTTACTATTATGATAATCGAAATTAATTAAAAACATGTTTAGGTATATATTTTAATGACAGTAGGTACTTAATCGTTTAATTTATTTTTCACTTCTCATGCTCTAAAAGTGTGTCATATTATGCTTGTCAAGGCGGACTAAAGTAGTAACCATACGTCGCACTCCAGCGGGCAGTTTGGTGGCAAGGTAAGGTTTACAAAAAAATCTTAACTCACAAGTATTATAATGTACTTAGTATTTGTAACAGTTTATTAAAATTAGTTACCGGTTATCAATTATTACTTTTAACGTATAGATAATATAATATATTAGTCTTTAACGTATAGATACACTGCAGTGATAACTGATGGCCTATTTAAGTGGCCACTTATAAAACGAATAAATAGCTGACATGTGTCATTATGACTCTCGTTCAAACTTATATACCTGCCAATTACTTCAGTCGATGTTGAAAGTACGTTCTCCCATTTAAAATGGATATTTTCAAGCCGAAGAAGAACGTTGACCGCTGGGAATTTAGAAAAAATATTAATAATATATTCCCATAACATAGCTGCTTAAGTAAATTAAATATTTTGCATACTTGCAATTGTATTTTTATTTAAAATTGAATGAATACTATAAAATAAACACGTAATTAATGTACAGTATAAATACTAGGTACCAAGTACTAAGTACAAATACTTCTGATTATTTGAAAATGAATTGATGTATTTGTGAACCTTATCTATCATTTTGACATGCCACGAAATTGCCCGCTGGAGTGCGACGTATGGTAGTAACTTTAGCCTATTGGGAAAATATGTATACATATTTATGATATACAAAACGTTTTAAATTGGCCAACCACAGAACACTTCACCTTATTAAATCCACCAATCACGAAACATATCGAAGTTCATAGCAACTCTAGATTCTTTTTTGGTGCGAATACTGTTTAAAAATGTGAAATCATTAAACAAAACTTTGTATACAGTATCAACCAATCAGTATAGCGCAATATTAAAATCGGCCAATCAGGAAACGCAATCAAATTCTCAAAGCATTAGGTGCTTTTTAGTTCCTACTTTACAAGCATTAAAAAAAAGTTTAAATCGTTAGCAAACTCTTTGAAGCGCCAATTATACGTGTTTGTCTATGGCATTTATTCACGGCGTAGATATATCCTATCTGTATCAAAGCAGTGAAAAAATACAAAGACTGCCAAATTAAACATTTTTGACTCAGAATTCATTGCGGGCGAATAAAATTGTAATTGTTAAAATGTAATTTTTATTATTTTCTCGCAATCGAAGTGAAAACTAGTATGTATAACTCGGGCTAAACGCCATATTACCCCTCGAACAATTTTCCCTCACTTTGTTCGGGAAAATAACCATCTCGTGGTACTATGGCCTACTTTTTAGCCCCTTGTCAAACAATCTACTATACTTATATAAATATACTTTAATAATGGAGCAGGGACTAGAAAAAATGATCCTGTATAGTTAAATAAATGGAATAAACTTACTTTGTCTACATTCGACGTTCGGGTTGCCAATAGTGCCGCGCGGGCATTCGCAAACAGGAGAATGACGCGTGACGGTGCACACTGCATCCGGCGCGCAGGCTCCAGGACAGGGGTTCTGACAAGTGCCTCCACGGCATGCCAGCCAGGTGGCACAGTCTTCGTCCAGAGTACATTCAGCTCTGTTGCAGGCCACCCACGGGTTGCCGCGAGCTCCGATGTCGCATTCACACATGGCAACGTGTCCACGTGCCACACAGTGCGCTTCAATGCCGCAACGGATTCGCGGACAGACCTTTATGCAAGAGCCACTATCACAACTCTCGTCGTATGGGCAGTCGTTGTTGCTGTGACATTGCACTGGAAATAAAAATGTAAACGTAAACTCTAGCGTTAAAAAATCCAAAAATTATAAGTGTATCATTTGAATTGAAAATAGATATTCATACCTGAATAACAACCAGTGTAAGCATCGCCTTCATATCCAGGTAAGCAAGCACAGCGAGCCCTATGCTGTCTAGCAATGCAGCGAGCATTGAGTCCGCAGTTCGATGGTCCGCAAACAGGCGAGCAGCGAGAGTCCACGCAGGCTGCATTGTCGGCACACTGATCGTCTCTGACGCATTCTGGTACTGGGGCTGGCGTGGGGATGATGATCCGTTCGCAACGTACAAATGGAGATCCCGTGTAACCGTTGGGACATGAGCAAACTGCCGAGTGACGGACACCCGAACAAATCGCATTTAGACCACAAGCTCCGACGCATGGGTCGGTACATTTTTGGTTAATGCAAGCACGGTCTCCAGAGCAATCGTCATTCACAATACATTCCGGATATGTGCAGAAACCGTTGCGACATAGTCCGTGGGGTCCACATGGGTTAGGATCGCACGGGCCCTTACTGGGTTTAACTGAAACGAAAAATAAATAATACATTGATTTAAATTTACATTTTATGTTCGTTCTTCACTAGTCCATGTGTTTTCGTGGACGTCACATTTTATCGCGGGCGGAAAAACCATAGATAAGGTTACAGAAATCTGATAAAAGACATCTGAAACTATCTGCGACCACGAACGTAACTTTGGAAAGGTTGCACAATAGAGTAGACATGTACGCCCAATAGAAATGTGCGTATCAAAGCCAACTCAAATAAATATTGCATCAACAAGACAAGGATTTTAGTATGCAGCCAAGTATTAATTCAGTCCCTATTTCATTCATTGGCTAATGGAAACACATATATTTACCATGCAGTTCACTGCATCCTAGGAATGGATTTCCAGTTGTTGGTGGTGGGCACGAGCAAATTGGCGCATGATCGAACACACGACATTCTGCACGGTTGCCGCATGCGCCGATGCAAGGATCGATGCAACGATTTCGCACGCAGGCTCGATCGCGTGGGCACTCTGAGCTGACAACGCACTCAGGTCGACAACCGCCTGCGGCTGCGTCGCCGCTGGTGCCTTGCGGACATGAGCACACCGCACTTTCACCCACAGCAGCGCACAGAGCTCCTGGGCCACAGGGGGATGGATCGCATGGCGGCACTAAAATAAAATAATATTATAATTTTTTTTTTTTTTTTTTATGATAAAAAGTGGCAAACGAGCAGACGGATTGCCTGATGGTAAGCAATTACCGTCGCCCATGGGCACTCGTAACACAATGTAACCCAATAGAAATCTAGTTATTGGGTTCAATTTAATTATGATATGTTATCATAAGATATATTATCTACTTACCAGATTTGACGACTTCTTCACATCGTACGAAAGGATTGCCCCTTGTTCCAGGTGGGCAAGAACAAGTTGGCAGGTGGTTAATGGTTTCGCAGTCAGCTGCAACGCCACAACTGCCGACACATGGGTCGCGACAGTGAGATCGTACGCAGGCTTGCGACGGTGAACAGTCTGAGTCCGCGAGACATTCCGGTCGGCAACCCGTGTACGGATCACCACGGAGACCTACTTCACATTCGCATGAGGCGCCTGTGCCTCTTGAGCGACAAATCGCCCCAGGCCCGCAGGGGGACGGAAAGCAAGGATCGTCTTTTGGTTTTTCTGAAACATTTGAACATCGAAAAATAAGATTCACTTTCTATAAAAACTCTACTACGAATTAGCAAAATTGTAGGAAAGCGCTTTTCGTAAAGCGACTTAAATATATAAATTTACGCACATTTAAATTCTGGGATAAACTGCTAACTTAGTTTCACTAGTAAAACCCATGCCTAAGTTTTAAAAGCGAAAACTTAGCTTGCCGTTTAACCTAACCTCACATTTTATAAAATATGCTACGTAATCGCAATAATCAAATAGACAAAGCAATCTTTTATTTAAGTCTGTCTTACGGATATCTGTAATTGGACGACATTCAACAAGAGGGTTTCCAGTAGTAGAAGAGGGACAAGTGCAGTGAGGTTCATGGGCGACAGGCAAGCAGCTCGCGCCACGGCCGCAAGCGCCAGGGCAAGGGTCCAAGCAGCGGCGATTAATGCAAGTGAGGCGCCATTCGCAGTCACTGGAACTGAAACATTCGGGGCGACAGAAAGGCGGTGCTCCGAAGTAATTTAGTCTGCATCGACATTGGCCTTCGACACAGTCTGCGTTCGGCCCACAGTCGTGACAGCGTGAGACAACCTTGGACTCGACGCTCGTTGGTGCTGAAAAGTATATGCAAGTATTAGAACATAGTTATACGATTACTGTGGAAGAAAAGAACTGTATTAATATTTTTTTACCTGGTGAACAGCGAACAAATGGGTCCCCGATGAAGTTTATTGGGCAGGAGCAAATAGCTGAATGCATTCTAGTTTGGCAAAGAGCTCGGAGGCCGCATACGCCAGGACAAGGGTCGCGACATTTGTTATTTCTACAGGCGCGATCGGCTGGACAATCAGAGTCAGCGCGGCACTCGGCCCGGCAGCTGGTAGGATCGGATAGTGCTGGTGGTCGACATGAGCAGTGTGCCACTGTGCCATCTGCTCGGCAAATGCTATTCGGACCGCAAGGATTTGGAGTGCAGGGGTCAGATATCGTTGGGGCTAAAATAAAATCATTTTGTGACAATTTATTCCAGGAAAACAAATAATTCCGTACAAAATATGTGATGGATATGAGTATATAAACAAAATTTATTGATGAGTCTTACCTATGGCAGGACGACAAGCAATAAATGGATCGCCTTGTAGTGAACCGGGGCATTCGCAAATCGCAATGTGATTGTAAACGTTACAAACTGCGTCTAAGCCACAAGTATTTTTGCATAGGTTGACACATTTATAATTGACACAGGCCTGTTGTTTTGAGCATTCGTTATCGTTTGTACATTCCGGACGACATTCGATGAACGGGTTTCCTTGATATTCAGGAATACATGAACAAGAACCGTTAGAGCAAATTGCATTTATTCCACATGGAGATTGTGCACACGGATCCTGCGACACATCTTTTTGAGGTTCTTTAAATGGATAGCAATTGACAAACGGATTACCACTATAGCCGACTGGACATGTACAAATAGCAAGATGATTCATTGCTCGACAGTTGGCAAATGCGCCACAAGACCCACGACATGGATCGACACACTTTTCTCGCACACATGCCTTGTCATTGGGACAATCTTCGTTAATCGTACATTCAGGTGCACAGTTAGGTGGCACACCGATGTACCCTTGCATGCAACTGCATACGGCAGTTTCATCCACAACTTTGCAGGTAGCAAATCTACCGCAAGGGCTAGGTTCACAGGCGGGTGGTTTTGGTGGAGGAGATGCTATTGGTTTGACGCATCTAATAAATGGATCTCCTTCAAAACCATCAGGACATGTGCAATAAGGACTGTGGTAATGTATTCTACATTGTGCATTTTCTCCACAAGTTCCAATGCATGGATCTGCACATTTTTGTCTTATACAAGCCTTATTCGGAGGGCATTCTGGATTTGTTACACACTCGGGTCGACAATTTGGAGGGCTGCCAGAATATTGTGGTAAACATGTGCAAATAGCTTGACCATTCAATGCTTTGCATGTGCTGTACGCACCGCAAGGAGAGGGGTTGCAAGGGTCAGTAGATGATTCTGAAATAAAAATAAAAAATATATAACTTAAATCCAGGAAAGATTAACTGCCACATATAAGCAATAAGTGAAATTTATATTACCTTGTTTCAAAATGCAACCATCATAAGGGTTTCCTACATATCTATCGAGACAAACACACATAGGATAATGATTGACCATTTCGCATAGTGTATTTGATCCGCATAAGCCAGGGCATGGATTTTGACACCTGTTATTCATACATGCGAGATTTGCTGGACAATCAGAGTTAATTAAACATTCCGGTCGACAACCTTCATATGGGTTACCAAAATAGCCACTAAGACATGTGCAACTGCCCACATCGTTCCGCTCTTGACAGATTGCGTTTGGTCCGCAAGGATTAGACACACATGGTCGAGTTGATATAGTTGGTTTCCGGTCTGGTACTGAAAAAAATCAATGAAATTATTTTTAGGATTCCGTACACAAAGGCTAAAAACGGGATACTATTACGCTGTCCGTCAGACATCATCACATCAGGCTATAAGTGTATATCATGAACCGTGATAGATTTCGTGTTCGTTTGCAAGCCAGCTTTTTTCTTGCTGAGTTGAAATATTTTTGAAAATTTATGATCCGCACTTCACTTTCGTAAATCCACACTTATTCTACTCAAACACTCATCTTAGTACTATAAAAAATGATATTGGATATCGTACCTCGGATTGGTAGACATTGATCAAAGGAGTTCCCTTCATACCCCAGTTGGCAAACACATTGAGGAGAATGACTGATTACGCGGCAAATGGCATTCTGTCCACAAGTTCCAGGGCATGGATCTATGCATTTGTTATTGATACACGCCTTATCAAAGGCGCATTCGCTGTTTGTGATGCATTCAGGACGACAATATGGAGGTGTTCCAATGAAGTCGGTTGAGCATGAGCAGGAAGGCGCATCATTTACGACTCGACAAATGGAATTCGGACCACAGGGTGATGGTTCACATGTAGTCTTGTTTGATGGTTGATCACCTAGAAAAATCATATGCTTAATTAATGTTTATTCTCACGCGCAAATTGTTCAAAAATTACAAATTTATAAATCTCTACTTACGGTCCACAGTAATTGAACACCTGGTGAATGGGTTACCAGTAAAACCATTACGGCAATAACATATCGGTTTATGATTGTGTACTTTACATTCAGCGTTAAGACCACACGAACCCGCGCAAGGATTATTACATTTCTGGTTAGAGCAGGCCATCAAACTTGTGCAGTCAGAATCGACTGTACATTCTGGCCTACACGCGGGTGGTGTTCCAAAGTATCCCAGCAGACATGAGCAAATCGCTTGCTCATTTATTGCGCGACATACGCTATATGGTCCACAAGGTGATGGTGTGCATGGATCTTTTCTGTTAGTTATAGCTAAAAAAGAATAAATAAATATTAGACTTGCAATGTAACACACTATTTAAATACTCCAAACTGTATTTTAAATTTTTCCTTGACGTGTGATATATTAATTACTTACATGTGATGGGATTGCATGAGAAGAACGCATTTCCTGTTGTATTAGAAGGACAACTACACATTGGTATGTGATTGTATACTTCGCAAACGGCTCCTTGTCCACAAATATTGGCGCAAGGGTTTTTACACTCGTTATTGATGCATGCGAGGCGTGGCGTGCAGTCAGAGTTGTGTGTGCACTCGGGTTGGCAGCTTATGTAAGGATTGCCGAAATATTTCGGTTTGCAGGTACATTGACCATTTGTACAGTCAGAGTTTGCTCCACAAGGACTTGGGTAACATTTGTCATACACAGTAGGTTGAGTTTCTAAAAGACAATCGACAATAATAATAAGAAATAGCTTTCAAAACTGTCTAATAATTACATAAAATGTTTATAAAAGTCTGTTATTAAATCGATGGTTGAGGTTTGGTATGATATTTACCTATATGTTCCTGAATGTAACAATTCTGGAACGGGTTTCCTGTGAAACCTTCTTTGCAGCTACATGCCGCAGTATGTTGATAAACCTGGCACATGGTCTGCAGGCCGCACGCCCCCGGGCAAGGGTCACGACATTTTTGATTTATGCAAGCCATTGTACTGGGGCAGTCTGAGTTTACGGTGCATTCAGGCCTACAGTTTGGAGGCGCTCCAATAAAGTTGCTCAAGCAAGTGCACACAGGAGCTTGGTTTACAGTTTGACAAAGAGAGTTTGGACCACAAGGAGATGGTATGCATGGGTTCAATTCTAGCGGTGTAGTTCCTGAAAATAATAGCATCAGGTTGGTAAAGTTTCATACAAATTAATTTTCGCGCTATACAAGACAGTAAGTAGCAATTGGTACAATAGTTAAGTAGTTAGAAATTGAAGCAGAGTAGGTAAACTTACTGTCAACTACTACACATCTGATAAACGGATCTCCTTCGAAACCTGATCGGCAGGAGCAAATAGGAGCATGATTGACCACTCTGCACTCAGCATTTAGTCCACACGAATTTGTACATGGGTTAACACATTTTTGCCTTGAGCAACTCTTCGTGGTGTCGCATTCCGAGTTTACAGTGCATTCGGGTCGACAGTTTGGAGGAGAACCCAGAAAATCAGGTTGACATGAGCAGGCAACATGTCCATTGTTATTATTACAAATTGAATTGCTTCCGCAAGGATTTGGGACACAGGGATCTTTGCTTGGTTCTGTAAAAAAAACATTAAAATTAGGTACCTACTTAACTTATAACTAGACCCCTGATTCTTGACGCGATGACATCACAATATGGTCACTTGGGGAGTAAATGGAATAGTAGTAATTAATACGTATTTATTAAGGTAAGATAACTAAATAATATGGTTTAAATGAATACGACAATGTTACCTATTATTTTGTGGTATATTACTGCGCAACTTGCTATAAATCAATTGTCAGTTGTTTAAATTATCGACGTTGTTCTTTTGTTAACTGATTCACTAGCTAATTATTATTGTGATTCATTGAAAATGTTTTTGTATCCATTATATATATCTTATCGTCTAGTACCTACGACACAAGCCGTATGATGTTACTGTAAGTGTAAGCCTAGGTCGATTTGTGTAAGACTGTCCCAAAATATATTTGTTTTTTTATTTAGTAGGTAAAATGCATCCCAAAACGCATACGGTACAATACGTATACTGTTAACAGAATGACTTCGCGTTGTACCTACTATGTAGATAATTATTTGTATAGTTTACGCCGTCCCAAATACCATTTATATATCCAGCTTGAGAAATCACTTATAATTATACAAAATATAAACGAGAAGAGTCTATTTAGCACTGGACGCCAATGCTAATAGAAATTATATTTCTGGCTCGTGGTCTATAACGGCTCGTTGTATAAGTATTTCAATTCACTGCTTCGTATTATTATGTAGTAGGTATTTATGTCGGCTCGGTAGAACAATTACATAATATGTGACCATGTACAAATGAGAAAGATCCTCACCTGGAGTGTTTATTATAATGTGACAATATGCGTATGGATTTCCAGTGTATCCAGGTGTGCAACTACACGATGGGACGTGGTTGACAACTTGACACAAGGCTGCAACACCACACGTTCCGGGACAAGGATCTACACATTTATTCTTTAAGCATGCTTTGTTGTACGGGCAATCTGTTTGTGTAACACATTCGGGCCTGCAAGCTTCATAGGGATTTCCATAATAATCTGGATCACATATGCAGGCAGCAGCTTGGTTTCTTGAAACTTTACATTGGGCATTAGAACCGCACGGTGTCGGATTACATGGGTCTGTCGGTGCAGCGAGTGGTATTCTGTGACATGATGTGAATGGGTCACCAGTATAACTATCTTCACACGAACACATGGCACTATGCAGTCGTACAATGCACACTGTATTGAGTCCACAAGATCCTGGGCATGGGTCTTTGCATTTATAGTTTATGCACGCTTTGTCTATTGAACAATCATCATTGCTTGTACATTCGCGACGACACTGTGGCGGGGTACCTTCAAATGTCGGTAAACATGTGCACGTATAAGATGATCCCTCGTTTGTTGGTTTGCAAATACTATTTGGTCCACATGGGGAAGGTATACATGGGTCAGATGATGGTAGATCTTCAGGGATAAATGCTGCAACATATGTAAGGGTTATTTATTGATTTATTATTTACAATTAATTCCATAAATCCAATAGGTAAATCAAAGAACTTAACGTACCATAACAATGGGTGAACGGAGATCCAGTGTATCTGTCAGGACAACTGCAGATAGGATTGTGTTTAATGACATTGCAGATCGCATTACTTCCACACGAGCCCGGACACGGATCTTCACATTTTTGATTAATGCATGCACGAGATGGGGCACAATCTGAGCTTTGAATACATTCGGGGCGACAATTAGGTGGATTTCCAATGTAATTTGGTAAGCAAGAACATACTGCTAGATTATTAATTTCTCTGCAGTTACTGTTGGGTCCGCATGGAGAGAGTTCACAAGGTCTATTTGTTGGGTCTGTAAATAAACAAATGATTGGGTGATAAATACGTAACAACAGTAATCAAACTCTTAAGGCAGGTGACTTTTAAGTATCGAATGTTACTTACGTTCAACTATGTTGCAATGGGTGAAAGCATTACCCGTCATATTTGCCGGGCAACTACATATTGCAACGTGGTTGTAAACATTGCACTCAGCATTAACACCGCACATATTTCGGCAAGGATCAACACACTTAGAATGCACGCATGCTTGGTTCAGAGGGCAGTCTGAGCTTAACACACACTCGGGACGGCACCCAAAGTATGGGTCCCCGGAGAATTCAGCTACACATGTACATACACCGTTGTTGCATTCAGCATTAACCCCACACGGTGTTGGATTGCAAGGATCTATGCTTTGTGGTTGTTCTGAAATAAAATCATTTTTAATTATTATAAATTGAAAAACAAATAAAATAAATCTATTCATTATTATATAAGTTGTAAAAAATTGCGATGTTAGGTAATGCAATATATAAATAATTTAACTAAATACATCTTTACGTACCAGGGCGTTTGAGGTTGCAAATGGCAAACGGATCTCCATGATATCCTTCTAGACATGAACACATAGGTACATGATTTATCACATTACATTCAGTATTTAGTCCACATGAACCCAAGCATGGATTTTCACATTTCATATTTATGCAAGCTCTGTCATTGTTACAATCAGCATTTACAACACATTCTGGTTTGCAGTTCGGGGGGCTGCCAAAGTATCCAACATTGCACGTGCATGAAGGGATGCCTCCGATATCACGGCATATGGCATTTAAACCACAAGGAGAAGGTTCACAAGGGTAAATCGGATATGTGGGTGTCACCGCTGTTGGAGAATCGTAACATTGAGAAAATGGATCTCCAGTATACCCCTGTCTGCATGTGCAAATGGCGTTATGATTAATTACTCTGCAATCTGCATTTACACCGCATCCCTTCAGACATGGGTTGATACACTTGAAGTTTTCACACGCCTTGTCCATGGAGCATTCGGGACTGGTTAAACATTCTGGGCGGCACATCGGTGGTGATCCTTGGTAGCCGTTTAAACACGTGCAGATAGATAACCCATTTTGAGATCGGCATTGGCTATTAGGCCCGCATGGTGATGGATTACATGGATCTTGTATTACAGCTAAAAAATAATAATAATTAGGTATCGAATTTAGATATTTTTACAATAAATCTGTAAATATAACTGATACTCACATTGAGGCTTAAACGTGCATATTTTGTACGGATCCCCGTAATATTGGTCTGGACAAGAGCAACCAGGAATGTGATTGATCACATTGCATACCGCATTTAACCCGCAACTGCCTGGACATGGGTCATAGCATTTATTATTACGGCACGCTAGATTGGCTGGACAGTCCGAGTTAAGTATGCATTCTGGCTTACACGCCTCATAGGGATTTCCGAAATAACCTTCTATACAAGTACAAGATCCAGCGTTGTATTGTTCACGACATTCTGCGTTGGCACCACATGGCGAAGGTACGCAAGGTGTCGGGCGTTCCAGTTCCGTAGCAACAACTTCGAGGTAGTTGCACATCAGGAACGGATCACCGGTGTATCCATTTCGACATAAACATATCGGTGTATGACTGACAACTCTACATTCAGCATTCACGCCGCATGCTCCGACGCAAGGATCTACACACTTTCTATTGATACAAGCCATGTTCAAAGAACATTCAGTGTTACTAGTACATTCGGGTCGGCAATTTGGTGGTGCACCAACAAATTCGGGTAAGCATGTACAAACGAAATTTTCGTCTTTTTCAATGCATTTTGAATTAGGGCCACAAGGAGACGGTAGACATGGATTAACCTTCATTGGCGGTGCTGATGCTGCAATAAAATAGGCAATGTAATTAAATCTTCACTCACGTTAACAAATGCTATATAAGAAATGTTTATAAATAAGTAAATCTGTTACTTACGAGTCAATTGACAATATGAAAATGGATCACCGGAATATCCAGTCAAACAAGTACACACTGGATTGTGGTTCACAACTATGCATTGAGTGTTCTGGCCGCATGCTCCGGGACATGGATCAATACATTTTTGATTGGAGCAAGCACGATTTAGTGGACATTCGGCGCTTATGGTGCATTCTGGTCGACAATTTGGAGGGCTACCTATGTAACCTTGAATGCAAACGCATACAGCATTTCCATATACTTCTCTGCATTGACTGTTAGGACCACACGGGGACGGCTGACATAAATTGGTTGGTGTGTCTGTAAAAAAATACATCAAGTGTAGGCTTCTTGTGTGAAATGCCCAACCGTATTTTTCCCATGACAGAAGGTTTCCGCTTTGTTGTGATATTACATTGGCCAATTAAAAGAGTGAAATACGTTTAACTAATTCAATGCGACATAAATGTCAATGGAAGTGGTGGTCTTCAAATATAGTGTCCGGTATAAATTACTTTCTTCAAAGGTGGTGTGAATAGCAGTATGTGTAACATGGTAGCGGAGTCCACCCGATTACCACGAACGCTGCTAAAGGGTTCGAAACGTCGGGATAAAGTTTAAATTAGTATACGAGATACCAATATAATCCATTTCAGTTGTTTCTTTTTATGGTTGCAAAATTTCTTCTATCTCAGGTCTTGAATCCCACAATTGAATCCCTCAATACACATTTTGTTGTATTTAATTATAGACTTCATCCCTTCGTTTAGGATTAAATGTGCTTACGCCCTAATGAATGATATACTTACCAACAAGTTCCGTACAGTACGAAAATGGCGATCCAGTATAACCCGATGGACAGGAACACATAGGAATATGATTGAGAACTTCACAAATAGCGCCATTGCCACATGTGCCAACGCAAGGATCCCTACATTTATTTTTTATACACGCTTTGTCGCGTGGACATTCGGTGTTTAAAACGCATTCAGGATGGCAACCGAAGTATGGATCCCCTTGATATTCAGGTCGGCATGTACATGTGCCATCTCTACAAATTGCATTAGAACCACATGGCGACGGAGAACATGGATCTACTGGTACTGAAAGAAAAAATAACGAGTGATTTACGTGTGTACACTTTAGATCAGATTCTAGAAAACTTCATGTGATGGATGTTACAAACCTTCGATCGGTATATCATGACAAGCAACGAATGGATCCCCAGTATTACCAGGTGTACACGAACAAATTGGAAGATGGTTAATCACGCTGCATTGGGCACGAAGACCACATGCGCCGGGGCAAGGATCCATGCAGCGGCTGTTAATACATGCGTTGGCAGCGTTACACTCCGAACTGGTCACGCATTCCGGCCTGCATCGCGGTGGCGAGCTTATATAGTTAGGTAAACAAGTGCAACGAGCGCTGCCACCATATACTTGACATTCTGAGTTCGGTCCGCATGGAGACGGGATGCACGGATTGACTTCAGTAGGTGGCGGTGAAATCGACGCTACAACTGCAAACAAGTTACATAAGAAACGTGTTATATCTAAACCATACACATAAAATACAAATATGCAAATAACTAAATTAATTAATTTTGATGGTCAGATTTGTCGCAACTGACTAACCTAACCTATTAAATAGATATCAATAAATAAATATCACTTAAAAACCTGAACTGGTTATATTAGAACTTTCGTAAATACGAAAGACTTTACAAGCACAAACTTAAGTCAACTTACTTGGAATACAGTTCGTGAAAGGATCTCCTGTAAACCTTTCTTGGCACGAACATATCGGATTGTGCGATATTACTTTACAATTAGCATTTCTAGCACATTGTCCAACACAAGGATTAACACACTTGCGATTTATACATGCTTTATCAGCCTGGCATTCGGTACTAATCGTGCATTCAGGTCGGCAGTGTGGCGGTGATCCGATAAATTCAGGTTTGCAGCTACAAACAGCCTGAGAGTTGACCTCTCGACATTGACTGTTCGGGCCGCACGGTGATGGCGTGCACGGTGCAGGTTTCAATTCAACTAAAACAAAGTATACTTGTTTATTTCAATGTACCTATTATAGGTATATAAAAAAGGTGCAATTTTTCATAAGAAAATGTTACCTGCTGATTGTGTTATGCAGTAGGAGTACGGATTGCCTGTTAGTCCAGGAGGACAATAACACGTTGGCAAATGATTCAGAACTTGGCAAATTCCATTTGATCCGCACACACCAGGGCACGGATCTTTGCATTTGTTTTGAATGCAAGCAAACCTAGGCGGGCAGTCTGTATTTATAACACATTCTGGCCGGCAACCTTCGTATGGATTACCGACATAAGATTCAATACACTTGCATGCACCCGCTCCATTTAGTTCTGAACACTCCGCGTTAAGTCCACACGGAGATGGTTCACAAGGAGAATCGTAGACGATGGAGTCTGTAATAGACAAAAGTTATAAATAGTAATGTTTTAAAAAATATGTACAGATGGAGTTATTAATACATTCACGGCAACCTACCTGGAATAGAATTACAGGAAACGAGAGGGTCTCCAGTTAGACCAAAGGGACATGTGCATATCATAGCATGACTAATAATTTTGCAGTCTGCATTATATCCACAACTTCCCGGACAGGGATTTTTGCATTTTTGATTAATGCATGTCAAGTCACTTCTACATTCTGAATTACTGACACACTCTGGGCGGCAATTAGGAGGTTGGCCTAAGAAATCTGGTTGACAAGTACATGATGGTGACTCTCCAATCACTTTGCAAACTGAATATGCTCCACACGGAGAGGGCGTACATGGATCCATCTTTACTACTGGCGTTGCAGCTGCAATCAGAAACGATTATATATTAAACTATATTAATGTTAGTTCCGGCTTTTATAACACGAGAACGGCTGAACCGATTTGGACGATTTTGGATTCGTTGTGATCTTCTTGGCCAATAGTAATAGTATGCTTAAAAAATAAAAATACCCCATTTATAGAATTTCAGGCGGTACTAAGTTCGCCGGGACAGCTAGTTTTAAAATATGTGTTGTGCCTCTACTACTAGGCCTAAGTAGACAATATTGGTACTTACGTATTGGAGTACATTGCGTGAATGGGTTGCCCGTATATTGGACTGGGCATGAACATATTGGGTTGTGATTTATAACTTCACATTTAGCTGCATAGCCGCAAGCGCCAATACAAGGGTTGATACATTTGTGGTTATTGCAAGCTTCATTCTGAGGACATTCGGCGCTGATAGTGCATTCAGGTCGGCAAGACGGCGGGCTTCCAATAAAAGTTGGTAAACAAGAGCACACTGCTTGGTCGTTGATAGGACGGCACTGGCTATTCGGGCCGCAAGGACTTGGATTACACGGTTCGACCAAAACAACTGCAATAAATAATATGACATCTATTAAAATTGTGCTGTAACTGTGCTCTTAAAAAATAAATGAGGCTTACACGAAATAATGGATATAAAGTTAGAAACATGCACTGTTTTTTAAGACGTCCATAACAGGCTTACAAAAGACAGGCGGCCCGTGAGCTTACAATTAGCGTGGCTGTACCCAAAAAGAGTGTATAGAGGATTATATTTATCGTTTTTTGTGCTTTTTTAGGCTTTAAAGAATGTGTCTGGATTTATAGTCTCTAAAATCATATAAAGACAACTATGCTTCCTAAGTAAAATTTTGTACCATACCTGTAATTGCATGACATCCAGTAAATGCATTTCCCGAAGTACCTTCGGGGCATGTACAAATTGGGATATGATTATAAACGTTACATTGAGCGGTCGGTGCACACATTGCTGGGCATGGATTGACACATTTGTTTCTCGAACACACGCGGTCCGGTGCACAGTCTCTACTCGATACACATTCGGGTTTGCATGCAAAATATGGATCTCCTTGGTAGTCACTGATACATGTGCATTCCCCATTTCTGCATTGAGCATTGATACCGCAAGGCGACGGATTACAGGGGTCTAACGGCAATTCATCTACAAAGTGGAAAACACAAATTAGAAATAATTAGGTAAGTACTCGTAGTTTAATGAAAATACCTTTAAGATTTTAGGTCTTACCTCTTTCTGGTGGAATTGGTCTACAAGCAACAAACGAATCGCCACTGTAGCCTTGAGAGCAAGTGCAAGATGGAGAATGATTAAAGACTGTGCATATTGCATTTTCTCCGCAGCTTCCTGGACACGGATCACGGCATTTCATATTTATACATGCCATATTAGATGGACAGTCCTGGTTAATAGCACATTCAGGTCGACAGTTCGGAGGCTGCCCTTGATATTGCGGCATACAGCTACAAGATGGACCTCCGTTTACCTCGCGACAAATTGAATTATCTCCACACGGATTTGGGACGCATGGGTTTCTCATCGGTTCTGGCTGCAGTTGCAATGGTTCTAAAATAAAATAAGTGTAATCGTTTAAGAGTTTATATGGGAATGCATAAATTTGTCTTAACTATTTTTACTTAGCAGAACAACTATCGCAATCGTGTTACCTATGCCATGTGAAAATATGGCAATCAATTTTATGCGAATAAGAGGGAACCTATCGGTTTAGCAACGCGGCAGAGGTTCTAGGTTAAACTGTGATTGTGATTCTGACTAAGTTTAAGGACTTACGTTGCGGATAGCAGCGGGTAAATGGATCGCCGGTGAATCCAGGCGCGCATGAGCACAGAGGACTGTGATTATTAACTCTGCAGCCTGAGTTTAATCCACACCGCCCGGGACATGGATCTACACATTTTTGATTGATGCAGGCCCTGTCTGTAGAGCATTCTGAGCTAACTGTGCACTCAGGTCTGCATCCAGGTGGTGACCCAATATAATTAGCCATACACGAACAAGCACTTTGTCCATTTACTGCCCGACAGATGCTGTTTGGTCCGCACGGATTTGGAACGCATGGCATAAGCGGTTCAGGTTTCGGTTCTGTAAATATGAATCATTTATTAATGACTATAATTAGACCCATAACATGTTTCGGATCTGGATATGTAGATTAGACATATAGCCATATAAAATTATGCGTGTCAACGGTACTTACCATTTTGAATAAGGCACTGGCGATACGGGTCACCAGTAAACCCAGGCAAGCATGTACAAGATGGTAAATGATTAACAACAGTGCACGAAGCCATCGTTCCACATGTGCCTGGACAAGGGTCTTGGCATTTATTACGTATGCAAGCTCTGTTAGACGTGCAGTCGCTGTTAATTGTGCATTCGGGTCGACATCCTTCGTATGGATTTCCTATATAGTCTGGCAGACAAGTGCAAGATCCAGCGGCATTCAATTCTTTACAAACTGCATTGGCACCGCACGGTGTTGGATCACAGGGGGTTGGTTTTTCTTGTATTACATCTTGATACACATAACAGTTAGAAAAGGCGTCGCCTGTAAATCCATTATCGCAGAAACACATTGGAGAATGGCTTATTGTTCTGCATTGCGCATTCGTACCACAGGCATTAATACACGGGTCAGAGCATTTTGAATTGATGCACGCTTTGTTGGATAGACATTCGCTGTTACTTGAACATTCTGGTCTGCAATATGGTGGTGATCCGAAGAAGTTAGCCATGCAAGTGCAAGACGGTTGCCCAGAGGATTCCTTACAAATGGAATTTGGTCCACATGGCGATGGCGTGCAGGGTGCTACAGGGTCCTGTGTGGGAACTGAAAATAAAGAAAACCCTAGTAACCCTTGAGCATTCCCTTTACTTATCTTAGTTATTAGATACTTCAATTTTTTTGTAAATTACCGCATTTATTGCATATCCTTTGTTTATATAATACCTATCGTATCATATTGTTATCACTGTTACCTTTTTAACGTACCCGCTAAATGGTCAATTCCAATTGTTAAAATAGTGCTAACTGTGAGAACCTGTAATTGGCTGACTGAATTTATGTTTAGTTCTTATACAATTATGCTTAAGCTGTTGGTTTTCTATATTAAAATAAATAAATAAATAAACACCGAAAATAAGAAAAGTAGTAGCAGTTACATGGCTTAGCCCCCTTAATAAGTTATTGCGCTAAACTCATTCAAATTATCAATATTCATAACTATGGAAATAGAATGTAGAAAATAGTTGTTACATATTTTTTTCATATTACGTATATCTATTATGGCATGGCTTACCGAAAGGTACACATCGCACAAATGGATTTCCGGTGTACATTCGTTGGCATGTGCATATCGGGTTGTGTTTCACTACTTCACACTTTGCTTCGACTCCGCAAGCTCCCGCGCAAGGGTTTATGCATTTCTGATTGCTGCAGGCTCTATTCGCTGGGCAGTCTGAACTGATTATACACTCTGGCCGACATAGCGGAGGGCTGCCAATGTAGCCTGATACGCAACTGCAGACTGCTTGTCCATTAATTTCTCGGCATTGACTGTTAGGACCACATGGAGAGGGTCGGCAGGGGTTTGTTACTATGGGCACTGTAACACAAAGCGATAACAATAATAGGCAACTCTAACATTAATAAACACATTAATAAAATATATAAAATAATACCTTGAATCGTCGAGCAATCATAGAATGCATTTCCTGTCATTCCCGGAGGACAGCTACACATAGGCACATGATTGATAACATCACAAATAGCACTGGTAGCACAAGTGCCTATGCATGGATTAATGCATTTATTTTTTGAGCATGCTTTGTCTCTTGGACAGTCAGTGCTCAAGACACATTCTGGTCGGCAACCCACGTACGGGTCTCCTTGATATTCAAGTAGGCATGTGCATGTACCTTCGTTACAAATTGCATTGGTTCCGCATGGTGATGGATTGCATTTGTCGACAATGTCAATATGAGCCGGTGGTTTAGGAGCGCAAGATGTAAATGCGTCACCGGCATAACCCTCAGGGCACGTGCATATTGGATTGTGTTGGATCACTGTACATATAGCACTTATTCCGCAAGAACCAGGACAAGGGTCGCGGCATTTCTGTTGGATGCAAGCCTGAGATGTAGAGCATTCCGAATTGATAGTACATTCCGGTCTACAATTAGGTGGACTGCCTACGTAAGTTGGCATACATGCACACGATGGTATATTTCCAATGTTGTGGCACACTGCATTAGGTCCACAAGGTGATGGTACGCATGGATTTGTATATGGTTCTAGCTCCGCGTTTGAAACTGGCGCTGCAAACAAAAAAATATCTTGTAGACAGCAAAATTAATTCAATACGCACAGTAAATAACGTATGTACAGCACCCTGTCACCACAAACAATAAACATAGCACAATAATTGATAATAAAAATAAGTGTTGTTTTGGATACTTACGACGTATAGGCGAACACCTCGCAAAAGGATCTCCAGTATATCTAGCCTGACATTGACATATCGGACTGTGATTAATAACTCTACAATCAGTATGAATACCACATGCATTAATGCATGGATTTTCACATTTTTGATTGATGCATGCCTTATCTTTAGAACATTCGGCACTAGTAGTACATTCTGGACGGCATCCTGGGGGTGTTCCGATATATTCAGGTAAACAAGAACACACAGCTTGCTGATTTATTTCTCGACATCTGCTGTTTGGTCCACATGGCGATGGCTGACATACATCTTTAGGTGTATCATATTGAACTGAGGGAAAATAATTAGATATAAAAGAAAGTTATTAAAAATATTATTAACAAATCAGTAATAAAAGAAAACCTACCCTCAGCTATACAATGGCGGAACGGATCGCCCGTAAACCCTCCTTGGCATGAACACTGTGGAGCATGATTGACTACTTGGCATTGAGCGTTTGGAGCACATGCGCCCGGGCATGGGTCACGACAGTTATTTTGCAAACAGGCTTTGTGTGATGGGCAGTCAGTGTTAATTATACATTCAGGTCTGCAGCCTTCATACGGGTTTCCAAAATAATCCGGTTGACAAGTGCAAGATCCAGCACCATTCAGTTCTTTACAAATTGCATTAGCGCCACACGGAGAGGGTTGACAAGGAGATGAAACTTCTTGCTCTGGCAACTTGGGATGACATTCAAAGAACGGATTTCCTGTGTATCCTGGTAAGCAAGAGCATGCTGGAGAATGGCTGATTACATTGCATTTAGTGTTTACTCCACATGAACCAATGCACGGGTCAACACATTTTTGGTTGATGCAAGCTTGTTGAATAGAACATTCTGTATTACTAATACATTCCGGTTTACAGTGAGGTGGTGATCCAATAAAACCTTCTTGACAAGAACATGACGGTGATCCTGAGGACTCTTTGCATATCGAATTAGGCCCGCAAGGTGATGGAATGCACGGATTGACTGGTTCCTGTTCAAACGACTGAACAATGCATCTTATAAACGGATTACCAGTATATGAAGTTGGGCAGGAGCATATAGGATTGTGATTAATTACTTGACAAATTGCTTCTACTCCACATGCACCTCGACATGGCTTAATGCATTTATTATTACTACATGCTTCGGTAGGTAAACAATCAGAGCTTATAGAACACTCAGGTCTGCATGCCGGTGGACTTCCAATAAATCCTGTTATGCAAGAACATACTGGTTGTCCGTTAATATTGCGGCACTGGCTGTTAGGTCCACACGGGCTGGGCAGGCATGGTTCTACTCTAATTACTAAAATAGAAAAGAGAAAATTAGTCGAAGTTTTATCGAAATAAATAATTTATCTCATTCACAATGACACGTGAACATTTTTTACTACTAACCTTCTATGATCGTGCATCGAATAAAGGCATTTCCAGTTGTACCTTCAGGACAACGGCACATCGGTATATGTCCAATAACTTCACAGATCGCATCTCTTGCACAAACGCCGCTATTACACGGATTTACGCATTTGTTACGCATACAAGCTTTGTCTTGAGAACAATCAGTACTCAAAACACATTCAGGGCGACATTCAAAGTACGGATCCCCTTGATATCCCGGAATGCATGTACACTCATTGTTGCTGCATAGTGCATTTGCTCCACAAGGTGAAGGATTGCAGGGGTCGGTTTCGATATGAGATGGGACTGTAAAAATAAATAAATTAATATTCTGGGCCAATATTACGTTTCATACGGCTTCTGTTGTAGATACTAAACGAAGATACTTACATATGGCATTACTTAAATACTTATATAACGTCCAGAAATAAATATGAATGAATACACTATAAATGCCATTGCCAGGATTCGAACCCGGGACCTTCTGTTTCGTTCTACCAAACAGGCTACGTAGACATAGTCATTAGAAATGAATATTCCAAGATATTATCAAATGATGTATACCATCAATATATCTCATCATCAATGATATGCACCTAATATTATACGATAAACGCGAAATTTTGTATGATGTTTGTTGCTCTTACGCGCTAAAACTTTCAGTATTTATAAAGAAATATTAAAATAATATATGTAGCTGTTAGTAGCTGTAGTGTAGGCTATATTTTAATAAGATATTGTGTAGATATTCTACTCGAAATAATAATCTGAAAATGAAGTCGCGGGCAATATATAATTTAATTGAAAAAAATACCTTGCAATTTACATTCGGTGAAAGCATCGCCAACATAATTATCGATGCATGTACATATCGGAGTGTGATTTTTCACCGTGCAACGTGTATTCAAGCCACATGAACCTGGGCAAGGGTCTCTGCATTTTTGATTTATGCACGCTGTATTACTTGAACAATCCGAATTTATTGTACACTCGGGTCGGCATTGTGGTGGAGCGCCTATATAGGTAGGCAAACAAGTGCATGATGGTATTCCGTTGATATCTCTGCACTGGCTGAACGGTCCGCAAGGTGACGGTAAGCACGGATTCTCAGGCTTATATTCTACCGGAGCAGCCATAACATAGCAGCGACTGAAGGGATCACCGGTGAATTGATCTTGGCAGGAACATATTGGACTGTGGTTTATAACGTGGCATTTAGCATTCTGACCGCATTGGCCTATGCAAGGATCCGTACATTTCTGATTGAGGCAGGCCATATTTGTCGGGCATTCGGCACTAATAATACATTCCGGTCTGCAGTTTGGTGGAGCTCCCCGATATTCGGGCTTGCAAGAGCAAACAGCTTGATCGTTTATTACTTTACACGCACTGTTTGGACCGCACGGTGTCGGAGAACAGGGGTTTTTCTGCTCTACAGCTGTAAAAATATTTTTATTTGATATTATACATATTGTTAAACTTAAAGCTATACTTAAAAATACCGTTGCTTTATAAACTTACGTTGTATCGGTGCGCAGTTTTGGAATGGGTTTCCAGTAAATCCTTGTAAACATGTACAAGTTGGAGAGTGGTTAATCGCTTGGCATTGGGCGTTTACTCCACAAGTGCCAGGGCACGGATCCCGGCATTTGTTTTGCTGGCATATTCTATTAGATGGACAATCAGTATTCACCGAACATTCAGGTCTGCACCCTTCGTATGGGTTTCCAAAATATTCTGGTGCACAAACACAAGAAGCAGCGTTGTTTCGTTCTTTACACATCGCATTACTTCCGCAAGGTGAAGGAGTACAAGGCTGCGGCGGTGGTTCAGTGTCGAGTTTCAGACGGCACAGAACAAATGGATCACCCATATATCCTAGAGGGCACACACAATTCGGCGTATGACTAACAACCCGGCACTCAGCCATTATGCCACAAGCCCCGATGCAAGGATCAGTGCACTTATTATTAATACACGCCAAATTATTAGAGCACTCGCTGTTACTAGAACATTCGGGGCGACAACTGGGTGGTATTCCGATGAATTGTGGCAGACAAGAACACGACGGTGAATCATTTATAGTTTGGCAAACTGAGTTAGGACCACACGGTGAAGGCTGGCATGGATTAACTTGAGGTGGGATTTCGAGAGCTGAAAATAATATATCAATGAATTATCAAAAATGGTACTCTTAAGAGGGCGCCGAGCTTTTCGCACTACTCGATTCACTACCCAAGCCGCCATGACAATCATGGCGGTTTAATACGGTAGAGAAAATAAATAACTTTGTTATAATTAAAAAACTTATGACCTTCTTGAGTATTTGCGACGTATTAAGGGAATCCTATCTTTTTTAGAGGTCACATTGGATGTAAATTCTATAAAACAATATTTGAGTAATCGTGTTACTAAATCGTATGATTTATTGAGTTAATCCTTAAATATGTAACTTAGGACGCACATAAACTAAGATTAAGGATTAACTATACAAAAAAGGAATCTAACAAATACACAACGAAAATACAAAACACAAAACGAAATATACAATGCACCATATAGTATTTTTTATTGTTCACCAATAATAAATAATACAGAAAAAAAAAAAATATTGTATGAAAATGTAGTCCGAAAGTGGCAATTTAAATTTCGAACCAAAACGCTACAGGTTACAGATTTGATGATGTCACTCGTGTTTGTAATGATACTAATGATACCGTGTAAATTGTATCACATTTATACAGGATGTCTCATTCAAATCGGTCAGTATGGGAAAATCTGGAACTATAAGACATACAAAGGTGTCTATATTGACTCCCATAATGTTAAACTTTCGATTTTTTTAATCCATACCGATGTTTTTCATACTCGTTGGTAGACATATTGTCATTAGTCATAACTTTAAAAGTCAGAATTTTCTTTTACCCATTATCATTAGTCATAAAAATTGAATTTCATACCGTTATTGGTCATAACGTTCAATATAGCAAGTGTATTGAAAGGTAGAAAGTCAAAAGGCATATTATTATTTGAAATAACGATTACAGGACTGAAAGTTATTAGTCAGAAAATTTCAGATCATATTCATTGCATATAATATCGGGGTTGGTCTTAACATGAAATACCCATAACAGGTTTGATGTTTCATTTTCTGAACCTTAACCTACGAAGAATAAGATTGTTGATAGAATCAATTCCTGTTTTTCCTTGTTGCAGTAGGATTGCGGTGGGTAGGTAGTTATAACGCCACCAAGCTAAGATGCACCTCGCGTCGATTACGTTAAATTCCATTGAGGTGCCAACTTTGCAGTATTTAGTTGTTCTTTAGCATGCGCGTAAATAAGAATTATATTGTAAATTCGTAATATTTTTTCTACATTTTTGGATTTTTTACTGTTCGTTTCTGTGGGGTCACAGTTCTAACCTAACCTAACCCACTTTTCTGATAACAGGTTAGGTCTGTGGTGGTCGCAGTTCTAACCTAACCTAACCCACTTTTCTGATAACAGTTCGTTTCTGTAGGATAGCAGCTCTAACCTAACCTAACCCACATTTCTGGTATCAGTTTGCATCTGTGGGGGTAGCAGTTCTAACCTAACCTAAATCTACTTCTCTGAAAGCAGTAGATTTCTACGAGGTCGCGGTTCTAACCTAACCTATACCAACTCAAAAAAAAAAATGGTTTCTGTGAGGGTCGCAGTTCTAACCTAACCTAAACCTACTTTTTTGAAAGCAGTCTGTTTTAATTTCCTTATGCCAATCAACATTATGCGACACGACAGGCACCCACTCTGTCACATGTGGTGACTGTTAATAAAATGGTTTTAAAAAAGTGATAGTCGTCTGCCTATCGCATATTGTTTTATAAATTATGTGTCTGTAAATTGAATTATATAAAAAGTACGTATGGATTTCGTTGCGCATACTTTTTGTTTGTGTATGTCATATATTGTTTCTGAGTTTAAAAAGTAGCCCTTCCGAACATTCGGGAACAAAATGATATAAATAATAACTATAGTAAATAAAAATCTATGAGCAACAAAGTTTATGTAAAATAATCGTTATGCCTTTTGATATTATGCTGATTAGTTTTATGACTTTTGTATGACATTATTGCATTTAATTATTATGTTTGTTTAGTTGTATGTCTGATAACTATTATGACTATTGATAGTTATGACTTATAAAAATAAGGGTATCAATTTCTGACTTTCGAAAATCGGAATAATAAAATTATGGGAATCAAAGGGATCCCCATACAAAGATTTGTTCTTAGGAACCATGTCATTTAATGTCAGGAAGTTTTATTTTCCAAAACAACCTGGTTCGATTCTCAAACAGAGTACAAGTTTTTTTTAAATCTATATATGCAGTTTTTCTTGTCCCTAAAATCGATGACATGGTTCCTAAGAACAAATCTTTGTATCTCTTATAGTGCCAGATTTCCCCATACTGACCGATCTGAATGAGACAACCTGTATACTGGATACCTGTTGCGGTTTGTGATTTGTAATATTTGTGTATAGACCATTTCGGAGGTTTGTTTATGGACGACATATCAATGCGTGAAATTAAGGAATTGTACATATGAAAGAGGTATTTCAGAGTTTAGGTTACATGTGTAGGATAGTTCTGAAGATGAGTTTTGACGAAGTGCGGGGTTTTTCGAGGTAAAACTTGAATTGAAGGCCAATTTCAGCTCAGTACGGAACATTATACTTCAGAATAAACCTTATTTTATTATCAAATGACAAATAATAGTAGGTAAGTTTACTTTATGAAGACATGATTCAATAGGTATTGTTGGTGTGTATTAAATAAATATACATAAACAATAGGTTAATAATTTTTATACTTACGTTTTGGTATACATCTCGAGAATGGGTCTCCCGTATGTTCGTTCGGACAAGAACAAATGGGATTATGGTTGACAACTTCGCAATGTGCCCCTATTCCACAAGCTCCGATGCACGGATTTACACATTTGTAGTTATTACAAGCCTTATTTAATGCGCATTCGGCGCTTGTCGTGCATTCCGCCCTGCATGTCGGAGGATTTCCAGAATAGCCAGGAAGACAAGAGCAAACCGCTACATTATTTATTTCCCGGCATTGACTATTCGGACCGCATGGACTTGGATTACAGGGCATTGTAGGTAATGGAGCTGTAAATTAAACATTAACGATGAGAAAACTTAAGTATCGTTTATCATTTCATTTTATTGTTTCAAATTTGTTGTTAACATAATGCAAGTAGACAAACTTACTCTGAATAGCATTACATATAACGAACGAGTTTCCAGTAAATCCTGGTGGACAACTGCACATGGGTACATGGTTGATGACTTCGCATATTGCGTTGCTGCCACAAGTATCGGGACACGGATGTACACATTTCTTGTTAACACATATTTGGTTTCTTTGACAGTCCGTACTTATGGTACACTCTGGTCGACATCCAATGTAAGGATCACCTCCATAGCTTGGTAAACATCTACAATTCCCATTGTTACACTCTGAATTTGGACCACAAGGTGAAGGGTTACATAAATCTGTCGGTGTAGAATCTGAAACATAAATAAATGTAGGTATTATATATAACAATATAGCGTACGTAACTGTATTTTTAACGTAATTAATAAGAATGATGTTATTACCATCTTGTACTATATCGCAAGCTGTGAATGGATCGCCTTTGTAGCCTTCTATGCAAGTGCACATTGAAATGTGGTTTAAAACGGAACAACGTGCGTTTCTTCCACATGCTCCAGGGCAAGGATCTCTGCATTTTTCATTTATGCACGCTAGAGAACTAACACAGTCTTGGTTAGTTACGCACTCTGGCCGACAGTTAGGAGGACTTCCAAAGTATCCTGGAGAACACGAGCATGATGCTTGCCCGCCATTAATGCGACATGTAGCAAATATGCCACAAGGTGAAGGTACGCACGGGTCTCTTTCCACAATAGTAGGCTGTGTCACTAAAATAATCCAAATCATTAAGTAAGTAGTTAAGAACGTCGGTAGATAATTAGCATTAAAATCTAAATAAGTAACAATCATATAGACTTACCCGGCTTTAGAAAACATCTAGTAAATGGGTCTCCCGTAAATCCTGTTACACAGCTACAAATTGGATTATGGTTAAATACTCTGCATTCTGCCTTCTCGCCGCAAGGTCCTGGGCAAGGATTGACGCATTTCTTATTAATGCAAGCCTTATCTGATGCACAATCTGAGCTTAATAAACACTCAGGTTGGCAAGAAGGCGGTTCGCCGATAAAGTCTGGTAAACAGCTACAGACCGCTTGATCGTTAATCTCGCGACATTGGCTATTGGGTCCGCATGGGCTAGGCGAGCATACGTTTCTTACAGGTGTATGTTGAGCTAAAACAAACAATAAAATATTAAACAAGATATATTTCAAGAAATACTGAGCAAGTGCGTGGTAGTCAACTTAAACGAGAGTGCGGTATTTATGATGAAAAATTAAATAGGTAACGTGGTTTTAATCGTAAATAATATGTAAAAAAAATTCGTCGTATCGATATCGTTTACTTTGACTGTATTTGACCGTGAACTAAATAGGTACTAAATATTGTATTCACTATCAATCACTAACAATACTTACGAGAAATGTTACAGATGTGTAAAGCATTGCCAGTGTACCCAGTAATACAGACGCAATTAGGGGAATGATTTATGACTGAACATTCCGCATTCAGTCCGCACGTGCCGGGGCATGGATCTTGGCATTTGTTGCCAATACAAGCTCTGTCTCCGGGGCAATCAGAGTTAGTTACGCACTCTGGACGACATCCTTCGTATGGGTTTCCAAAATAGCCTTCATTACATATACATGCGCCTACGTTATTTTGTTCCTTGCATACTGCGTTAGAACCGCAAGGTGATGGGGAGCAAGGTTTTAACATTTCACTTGGAGGTTGTAACATGCATTGGGTGAAAGGGTCGCCAACGTAACCTTGTGTACAGACGCACACGGCTGAGTGGCTGACAACTCTACATTCAGCATTTGATCCACAAGCCCCAACGCATGGATCTCTACATTTCTGATTAACACAAGCCAAATGTGACGCGCATTCGCTATTGCTAATACATTCCGGTCTGCAGTAGGGGGGCTGGCCCTTGTAATTGGGCATACATGTACATGATGGACTTTCGTTAAGTTCGTGGCAGATAGAATTAGGGCCACAGGGCGATGGATGACATGGATTCGTAATCTGCGGTGTATCTGCAACATAGTTAACAATTAGAATTTATAATTAAATAAATAAAGTATAATATATGGTCAACCAAGGTTTAAAAGGCAATAGTGTGCCTTTTGCCATTACTAATACGAGGAAAGTAAGTACAGATTCAACTGGTAACTTCTATAGCAATTTATGGTATCAGGAATAAAATATCAAAATGAAAATCATGCGATTACTTGGGTAATTTGCAGGGTAAATGACCATAGAGGAGCGATGCATAAAACTTAAAAAAATAAATTGTTTGACGTTAGCTGGTTGAATGAACTTTTATATGATGATTTTGAATGATAAATGACACCAATAAGTTTAATGTAATGTTTAAGAATTAGCATTTTCCTCGCGGTAGTGAGGTGAACAATTCTGTTTCACTCGGCAGGAAAGTTTGTTCCGCTCTCGTTCTTGAACCCTCCTAGCGCTCAAGATTCCACTTTTTGAACCATTCGCTATGCTCGTGGTTAAATTTTAGTATATTTTGCTAGCTCCAGTTTCAATTGTAGTGTAGGGACACCCGGACGGAATCAGGCGGGCTGTCGACCGCTTGTTGCAATCACGCAGCCAGTCTCAATATTAGTACGGGAAGGTAAACATGAACTTTGTTTCCTAGTAAAACTATTATTTGATTAAATTATTCTGATTTGCGTTCTTTTAAGTAGTAGGTATCACTACTACATTTATTATAAATTAAAATTCCCTGGCTTATATTGGCCTGGCCGAAGTGCAATGAAATGAACATGAATGAAAAAAAAACGTATTTGTTATAAACTTACCGAACACCCGAGTACACTGCACGAATGGGTCACCCGAGTATAATGGTGGACATGTGCATACAGGATTGTGATTTATAACTTTACAAATTGCTCGAAGTCCGCATGCTCCAATGCAAGGATCTATACATTTCTGTTTCATGCATGCTTGGTTCTGCGAGCACTCAGCGTTCACCACACATTCGGGTCTGCAGGCTGGTGGGATTCCTAGATACGAAGGTAGACAGGAACATACTGCTTGATTGTTTATTTCCCTGCATTGACTATTTGGACCACAAATTGCGGTAGTACATGGATTTTCGATCGTAGGAGCTGTAAATTAATGCAAAATTTTAAACGATTTCTACAGCAATGTGTAACTCATATTTCTTTTAACACATTCATCATATTCACCTCTCATTGGATTGCAAAGTACAAATGCATTTCCAGTAAAACCATTTATGCAGCTGCACATAGGGATATGATTAACAACGTTACATATGGCATTTTGGCCACAAGCACCAACACATGGGTCGACACATCTTCTTTGTACACAAGCTTTTCTTTGATCACATTCAGTGCTATAAACACACTCAGGACGGCAGTTAAAGTAAGGGTCCCCATGAAATTCCGGTAAACATTGACACTGCCCGCTTACGCACTGAGCGTTTGAACCACAACGCACGTTAGCACAAGCATCGGTGATAACAGGTTTATCTGTAACATGTAAAGGATTTAGGTATGAATAATATAAATAAGTACAGAGATATCAATTTAGCTGATTATATTAAATTACCTTCTAAAGGTTTGATTCTGCAGCTTGTAAATGGATCTCCAATATATCCTTCAATACATGTACAGATTGGAATGTGATTGAAGACATTGCACGTGGCGAAGACCCCGCAAGCTCCTGGGCAAGGATCTTGGCATTTTGAGTTTATACACGCACGATCACCTTTACAGTCTGAGTGGATAGTACATTCCGGTCTGCAGTTTGGTGGACTACCAATAAAGTTGACCATACAAGAACACGACGGTGTATTTTGTATGTTACGACATTCAGCATTAGCGCCGCAAGGTGATGGGATGCAAGGATTATCAAGAAGTGGTGGTTGTACATTATCTGTAAAAGAAAAATCATATAAGTGATGATACTTTCATAGATAACACTAGCTGTAATAACTAAGATTGCCAATACAGGAGAAACTTGTTTTATCCTGGTGCAATCAGTAAAAATAATAACTTACATTGAGCATAGGTGCAAATTGTGAAAGGGTCTCCAGTGTAAGATGCTTTACAAGAACATATAGGGCTATGGTTAACCATTTTGCAGTTAGCATTAACACCACATGGCTTCGGACAAGGGTTTTCGCACTTGTTGTTAACACACGCCTTATCATGAGCACACTCTGTGCTTACGACGCATTCGGGTCTGCAATTAGGTGGCGTGCCCACATAATCCCGCAGGCAGGAGCATACGGCCTGGTTGTTAACAGATTTGCATTGACTGTTTGGCCCGCAAGGCGAGGGATAACAAGCATCTAACGTTGGTAGTGGAACCTGAGGTTCTAAAATAAACAAAAAACATTTTAATTACAGTTTAGTTTAGAAAAAAAAAAGTGTTTACTCACATCGTTCACCCATAACTTACCCTGATAAACGCAGTATCTAAACGGATCTCCAGTGTAGCTATTAATGCATGTGCATAAAGGAGAGTGATTCACGACTTGACATTCTGCGTTAGAGCCACAAGTGCCCGGGCACGGGTCAGCACATTTATTGTTTATGCACGCTTCATTCAGTAGGCAATCAGTATTAACTACGCATTCAGGACGACAGCCCTCATACGGGTTACCAATGTAACCTTCTAAACAGGAACATGACCCAGCACTATTTCTTTCCCTGCAAACCGCATTTACACCGCAGGGTGAGGGCGAGCAAGGAGTTGATGAATACTCTATTTGCAGTGGAGTTGGTTGACATGCCGAAAAGGGATCTCCAGTATATCCGAATGGGCATATACAATTAGGCGAATGACTAACTACTCTACATTCAGCATTGGAACCACACGCGCCCTCGCATGGATTTTTACATTTGTTATTTAAGCATGACAGATGTAAGGAGCATTCTTCGCTACTGATGCATTCAGGTCGACAATACGGCGCTGAGCCCTGGTAACCATCTAAGCAGGTGCATGTTGGTGCTCCATTTACTTCTTTGCATAAAGAGTAAGGTCCGCACGGTGATGGTGTGCAAGGATTAACGGGAACCGGTAATTGTTCCGCTGTAAGAAAGTAAATCAGGTATATGAATTTAAGCCAGTTTCCGCATATCACAGATACATACAAAACAAATAGAGGTTAATAACTTACGTTGCTTAAAACACCGTGAAAATGGATTCCCTGTGTATGTTGCAGGACATGTGCATATCGGGTTGTGATTTACTACTTTACATTCTGCATTTACTCCACACGATCCGATGCAAGGATTTACACAACGCTGATTACTACAAGCATAGTTGAGTGTACATTCGGCGCTAATAATGCATTCTGGACGACATGTGGGTGGTGACCCGATATTGTTAGGAGCGCATGAGCAAGCGGCTTGCCCATTAACATTTCTGCACAAACTATTTGGTCCACACGGTGACGGTTGGCAGGGATTTGTAATAACGGGTTCTAAAAAAAAAAACAATATGTTTCATCTTATTTGGTCATCTCATTATTCTATTAGTCATATATACTTTTCTGACGTACACAATTTCATTTTGAAATATAGGTATGACAGGAAAAACACAGAACGAAGCCCGCTGAGAATAGTACTAGCTTTTAGATCAGTGATCTTGCGTTTGGTTATAAGACAATTAATACAAATAATAACAATCACCATATTATAAACACAATGTTATGTGTAATCTACTCACCTACAATAGGTCGACAATCGACAAGTGCGTTTCCAGTCATCTTGTCAGGACACGTGCACATCGGTATATGGTTAACCACGGTGCATATCGCATTGATTGCGCAAGTGCCAGGGCACGGATCTTTACATTTATTTTTCAAACAGGCCAAGTTCCTCTCACAGTCAGAGCTCTGCACACATTCAGGGATGCATCCAGTATAAGGATCACCACGAAACTCTGCGATACAACTACATTGACCGTTCGAACAAACTGCATTATCACCACAAGGAGAAGGGTTGCACGGATCGTCATGTTCTGCAAATTAAATGGTATTAATTTGATTAATACAAATTAAACATGGAAACCATAAGTACCATAAACCTTCGACTAAACTAATATTACCTGGCACGGGAATGGGACTGCATTGTGTAAAAGAATTTCCGGTGTATCCTTGGTTGCACGAACAAACAGAAAAATGTTTTACGACCTGGCATATTGCATTAAGACCGCATGAGCCAGGACAAGGATCCCTACACTTTTGGTTGATACATGCTAAGTTACTCGGACATTCTTCATTAATTGTGCACTCGGGCTTGCAGTTAGGAGGACTTCCTTCGAAATTCGGTAAACAGGAGCATGAAGGTATGCCATTCAAATTTCTGCATATGGAATTGAGACCGCACGGTGAGGGTACGCATGGATCTTGCTCGGATGCAAACACTACGGGCTCTAAAATAAAATACAAGTATATTATTACATGTTGCGATATGTATAATAGATTATCAGGCTATTCAATCAAATGCCTGAATCTTATGATTATTCATAACTAACCTGTGAACATGTAACATCTAGAAAATGGATCGCCCGTGTATTTGTTCATGCACGTACATATTGGGCTATGATTTACAACTCTGCAATCTGCATTTTGGCCACACGGTCCCGGACAAGGTGATATACATTTCTGATTTCTACATGTTTTGTCAGCCGGACATTCTGAATTCACCACACACTCAGGTCTACAATTAGGAGGATAACCTCTGTAGTCGGGTAAACAAGAACATACGCTCTGGCCATTTGTTACGCGACATTGACTATTAGGCCCACATGGAGAAGGTTGACAAGGAGTTGAAGGTGGTAAGTTTTCAACCTCTGCAAAAATAATATGTTAAAAGATTATACAATAATGTAATTACATAAATTAGATATATTATAATTGCAATCAATTACATTGCTTTAAATTTTATAATTTACCTTGTCTGAAACATTGTCTGAAGGGGTCACCAGTAAAACCATTTGGGCATGTACACAACGGTAAGTGATTTACGACCTGGCATTCAGCATTCGATGCACAGGTACCTGGGCATGGATCTATACATTTATTTCTTGTGCAAGCTCTGTTGCTCGGACAGTCGCTGCTCACCGTGCATTCAGGACGGCATCCTTCATATGGATCACCGAAGTAACCGTGAATGCAAACACAGGCACCAGCACCTGACCGCTCCCTGCATTCGGCATTCAGTCCACACGGAGAAGGAGAACAAGGAGACAATTGAGCTGCTGGTAGGAAAGACTGAGGAGTGCATTGCACTGCCGCATCTCCATAATAGCCATCCAAGCATGAACATATAGAACTGTGGCTAACGACTTGACACTCTGCGTTTAAACCGCAAGTATTAAGAGCGCATGGATTTTGGCATTTCCTGTTAATACATGCCAGTTGTGGAGCGCATTCGCTGTTGGCGATACACTCAGGACGACAATTCGGTGGGGTCCCCATGAACTCGGGCATACATTGACAGGATGGTATATTTTCACCAGTTTGCTGACAAATTGAATTTGGACCACACGGAGATGGCTGGCAGGGATTGGTAGGCAGTGGTAATTGAACCGCTAAAATTAATAGAAATAAATGGATTAATCCGAGATTCATTACTTATATCGTATATAATTATACTATATAAAAATATGCACTTACGTATTGGTATGCATCTCGTGAAAGCATCTCCCGTCATGGCTGGTGGGCAGGAGCATATGGGATTATGATTAATAACTTGACATTGAGCTCCAACTCCACATGAGCCTTGGCAAGGATTTATGCATTTTTGATTGCTGCAGGCCTTGTCAAGTGGGCAGTCGGAACTGGAAACGCATTCAGGTCGGCACAAAGGTGGTGCGCCACGGTAACCACGTAAACATGAGCACACTGCTTGATCACTCAATACTCTGCATTGACTGTTAGGACCACAGGGCGAAGGTTGACAGGGGTTCGTAGGTAGTTGCACTGTAAATTCACAGGAGTCAATGGAACATCCTATCAAAAGCATATAATAAATAGCATTCGAAATAATCCAATATTACCTTTCACCAGGTCACATCGTACAAAAGCGTTTCCAGTGGTTTGAGTCGGGCATGTGCAAACCGCCATGTGAGTAACTACTTGACATAGGGCATTTGTACCACATGTACCAATACATGGATCGACACAGCGGTTTCGGACACATGTTTTATCCATTGGGCAATCTGAGCTGATCGTACATTCAGGACGACACCCGAAATAAGGATCACCACTGTATTCTGCTATACAGGTACATACTCCGTTATTACAAACAGCGTTAGAGCCACAAGGAGAAGGATTACACGGATCATTTAACACAGGTTCTGAAATAAAAAACGTATGTTTATTGAAGAAACACGATATCGACGGCAACACGTTGTTGCCTCAAATAGGTATATTGTAAATGAAAAAACTATGATTGAAACTTACCGATTTGCACTTTCTCAGAACATTGATTAAAAGGATCACCTTCATAGTTCTCTATACAAGTACAGATGGCTAGATGACTTTGGACTCTACAGTTTGCATTTATGCCACACGAGCCAGGGCAGGGGTCCACGCATCTCTCATTAATACAAGCTTTGTCACTTGAGCAATCAGAGTTAATTGTGCACTCAGGACGACAATTCGGGGGGCTTCCAGTGTATCGAGGCAAACAAGCACATGATGGCATGCTATTGGCATCATGACACTCAGAGAAAGGTCCACACGGGGAGGGCACACACGGATTGCTTGGCAAAATTACATCTGCCGCTGGAATTATTCAAATATTGTTTTGCAAAAAATAAATACCTGAATAATACAAATACTAAAAATAAGCAAAAACTCGCACTGCCCTTCACTCGGCTCCATAATATTTTGACGATCTTATTGTGAGATTGTTGTTATTATTGATAAATATATGTATAATTATTATCTTGTATGAATTGCACCAATGAATTGCTCTGAATTAATTATTAGATTCAAATGATGATATTTGTATCGACTATTCTAAAGCGCTTGTTGCTAAGCTTACTTGAATAAAAAAATGAAAAAGAAATTATATTGGAACTATGATCAAATAAATTCGGAGTCGCTTTCATGTGAACACTTTTTAAAATATTAAGAGTAGTTGCACACTTACTTTGAAGTTGATAGCATCGACTGAAGGGGTCTCCGGTATAAGTTGGTTGACAAGTACAAATTGGGCTATGATTTATGACTTTGCATTCTGTGTTAATACCGCAAACACCTGTACATGGGTTGCTACATTTCTGTCGTATACACGCTTGCTGCTGGTTGCACTCGGAGCTTGTCACGCATTCGGGTCTACATGCGGGGGGTGTACCTAAATATCCCGGATTACACGTACATACTGCCTGATTGTTCGAGACTTTACATATACTATTCGGCCCACATGGTGACGGAATGCAGGGATCTCTTTGCACAACCGATGTATCTGCAAGGAATTATGGAAGTGAATCTAAAGTAATAAGTACCTATCGTTTTAGTTTGGGCAGTCTTATGTTACCAATGGATAAACGTGATATATGCAACTATCTATCCTAGATAGTTGCATATATCAAAAAATGTTTACTTTTAAATTATATATGAAACCTGAACTCTTATTTAAACCATTAGCAAAAAAAAGGGTATTCTTAATAATGACGTCGTTTTCTTTTGTCTAAGTTATACAGAACGGAATGTGAACGTGAATACCAAGAATTAACTTCCGTTTTAAAAAGCAATTTTACATAATTATTTATTTGGTACTAAATTTTATACAACAGCTTGTACCGGAAATAGGTAAGTATCAATTCTAACCTAATAGTATCCAAAGGCTTTGTGTAGTGATGTAGGCTTTAGGATATCATTCCAAAAAACACTCTTTAGCCCTAATAAGTAAGACGATCTTATTAATGTAGGAATACTGATAAAAATGATGAACATACCTTGGATTTTCTCGTAACACTGCTGATACGGGTTGCCAATCAAGCCATAAATACATTCACAAGTTGGTACATGATTCATAACGTTACATTGCGCATTTGTTCCACAATTATTGCTGCAGGGATTTTTACATTTATTTTGAATACATGCTAAGTTGGTAGCACAATCTGAATTTACAACGCATTCAGGACGACACCCTTCGTATGGATTACCAAGATAGTCTGGTTGACATATGCATGCTCCAGCTTCTCCTTGTTCTTTACATATGGCGTTAGGCCCACACGGAGAAGGTGAACATGGCGTTAAAGGTGTGCTTAGAATTCTACATGATATGAAAGCGTCTCCAGTTAAACCTGGCGGGCACAAACATTGCGGACTGTGACTGACCACTTGACATTCTGCCCCTGTTCCACATGAGCCAGGGCAAGGATCCTTGCATTTATTATTGATACAAGCCAATTGGTTTGGACATTCGGAATTGGCAATGCATTCAGGGCGACAATTTGGAGGGGATCCCATAAAATCGTCCTGGCAAGCACAGGACGGAGAACCACTTATTTCTTTGCAAATTGAATTAGGGCCGCACGGCGACGGCTCGCACGGATTCACGTATGGCGGTGCTACATCTGAAAGTTAAAATATTTACAATTAGGTACCTTAATAATGAATGTTTAATATTAACACCTTATTTATTACGATGAACAATTATGATTTTAAGTTGAAACAATGAATATGACTTACTTTCTATGATGACACATCTTGAGAATGGATCCCCTGTTAAACCAGACGGGCAAGTACAGATGGGATTATGATTTATAACCTGACATTGTGCTGAAATTCCGCAAGTTCCTTTACATGGATCAATGCACCGTTGATTAGAGCAGGCTTGATTAAGGCTACATTCTGCACTGGTAACACATTCCGGTCTACAAGTGGGTGGTGCTCCTCGGTATCCCTGAACGCATGAACATATTGCTTGACCATTTATACTTCTACACTGGCTGTTCGGACCACATGGCGATGGATTACATGGATCTACAAACTCGGTTGAAGGTACAGGTCTACATTCTATGAAAGCATTCCCCGAATATCCTTGCAGGCATGTGCACATTGGTATGTGATTATATACGTTACATATTGCATTATGGCCACAGGTATTAGCGCATGGATCTATACATTTATTTTTTACACAAGCTTTGCTCTGGGGACAATCGCTACTCATTAGACATTCTGGTCTACATCCGAAGTATGGGTCACCCTGATAATTTGTGACACATGTACAAACGCCATTATTGCATTCGGCGTTTGGTCCGCATGGTGAGGGGTTACAGGGGTCGTCCTCGAAGGTATCTGCAAAAAAAAACCTTATATCAATAATTGTTTTGCCTGTTTTTTTATTATTCCATAGAAAGTAATTGCATTTTAATTTATTTGCTCTGTAATCAAAAAATAACTTACCATCGCTTTCGGGCTTTAACAGACATTGAGTAAATGGATCACCCGAATATAGTTCCAAGCAACCACATTGTGCTATGTGGTTATATACAGTGCATTCAGCGTTGAGGCCACAAGCCCCTAGACAAGGATCACTGCATTTTTCATTGACACAAGCTAGGTTACTGGGGCACTCTGAATTCATTGTGCATTCTGGTCTACAGTTGGGTGGATTCCCGGTATACCTCGGTTGACAAGCGCAAGAGGGAGCACCGCCAATATCACGGCACTCCGCATACAAACCACAAGGCGATGGAAGACATGGGTCGCGATTCGCAGGAGAAAGTGGCGGTTGTGACACTAAAATGAACACGACACTTAAAAAATACTCTCAACAAAATTTTTGAAAAACGAAACTCACGGGGACTTTTCAGAAAATAGTGTACCTACCCCAATTAGCTGACTTATAGACAAGTTAATTTATGTCACTTTTGTGACGATAATTAAGCATGATATCTGTATCGAAATTAAATGTTTGTAATTGTAATATTGCTTATAGTTTATAAAACGAGGACCATATCTAATTATTTATTTATAGAAATTTAATGCTTTAAGTGTCGTCACACAAATGACATAATTTAACTTTCATATAACTCAAGCTAATTGGGTAGGTATCTCCCAGAGCGGCGCGTTAATTTTTACCTTAGGCAAGACGGAGCCGATATGGCTTAGCCTTTTCTTCATGAGCCCAAGGAAAACCGTTGAACTGAAGTAAGTTAGGGAAGCCGTTGTATAAACGCACCGCCACTGGTGCCTACCCAATTAGCTTGAGTTATATGAAAGTTAAATTATGTCATTTTTGTGACTACACTTAAACATTAAATTTCTATAATACTATCGTATCTACACTATTTCCTGAAAACTCCGATTTAGTTACTCGCGCGACATTAATCGTAATTGTGATAAATACTCATCATCACTCACTCTCAGAAATCACTCGAGAGAAACTCGTAGCCAACAATGGTGATCAAGAAGTAACTTTATTCATATTACAAAACAAGCTTACCTATTAACGGATAACACCTGGTGAATGGGTTCCCCGTCAAGCCTTGCTTACATACACAGATGGGACTATGATTGATGACGTTGCAATTGGCGTTGTCACCACATGAAGAAACACAGGGGTTTGAGCATTTTTGATTTACGCATGCCAAATTAGAAGGGCATTCAGAGCTAACAACACATTCTGGTCGACAATTTGGTGGTGAACCAACAAATTTTGGTAAACAAGAGCATACTGCTTGACTGTTTACATCTTTACACTGGCTGTTCGCTCCGCATGGTGAAGGATTACACGGAGAATTTATAGACGGGGCAGCTGTAACAATAAAATAAAACTTGATTACTTAAATGAAGCTTAAAATTATAGTATCTTTTGCACGTTAAAACAAAACTTATTTAATTTGTGTGTTAATTATATTTAGTTATAATATCAGTTACATCCAAGATAAATATTGCCTACAAACTGTTATGTATTTGTAACTAGTTTTTTTTGGTATTCTGTCAAACAGTAAAAACGGGAGCTATTACAGAGACTTTACTGTCTGTCTGTCACTAGGCTGATTCTTGGGAACCGTGATAGCCAAACAGTTGAAATTTTTTCAAATGATGTATTTCTATTTTATTTATTATATGCCGCTATAACAATGACTAAAGCAGGATAACAATCGTGATATTTTTGCCGTGTTTTTCTTTATATAACAATATTCACGGGATATTTAGTTGCATATGTACTTAAAATATGTTTTATACATATGTTTAATTATATATATTTATTTATATATTAAATGAAAGGGGGTTGAGTGAATCAACAATTTGTTGTTGTTATTCTGTCTCATCAGCCAGGGGACAGCTGAAGCATAGTTAGTTAAAAGAAATGTGGCACCGCGTACTAAATAGGTACTGATGCGCTTGGTAGACGACATGTGGAAGGGACATATAGCTTCTACAAATATCCATGTTTTGTGTATTGATATGCAATTAAACTGTGAACGAGACTCATGGGAACGTAACCATGGCAACGAGGGGCACAGAATAGTTGATTGAGCCGGCTTATATACAACAAGCTTGATTTAATCTCATAGTAAGTATCTAATGTTTTATAGATGTACAGATGAAGTTTCGTAATCGTACCGAACTCATGGTTATTATATTAAAACAAATTACGATATTTTTATGAATAATCTAGACCTAAATATCGAGTTATAGTACTTACTTTCTATTATGATGGTACAGTGACTGAAGGGGTTGCCAGTGTATCCTTCTTGGCACGCACAGATTGGCATATGATTAGTAACTTGACAGAAACTATTCGCCCCACATGTACCCGGACAGGGATCTATACACTTCATCCCTGAACAAGCTCTGTTGAGTGAACAATCTGAATTGACAATGCACTCCGGTCGGCATCCTTCGTATGGATTACCCGAGTAGCCGTCTAAGCACTGACAAGCTCCGACGCCGTTCTGCTCTCTGCAACGGGCATTAGACCCACAGGGACTCGGGCTACATGGTGTCAATACTTCAGTATTCTCCGGGAGGATCTGAGAACTGCAATATGAAAATGGATCTCCGACGTAGCCTATTTGGCATATACACATGGGTGCATGACTCACTACTCTGCATTCCGCATTTGCTCCACAAGTACCAATACAGGGATCTACACATTTTTGGTTTTGGCATGCACGACTGTAGTCACATTCGCTGTTACTGATACATTCTGGCTGGCAATTTGGTGGAATACCCTTGTACTCGGGCATACAGGCGCATATGAAATTATTTCCTGTTATTTTGCAGACGGAATGAGGTCCACACGGTGACGGTTCACATGGGTTAACTTCAACCTCCAATGCCACTGTAATATAAATTAATAAAAATGTATACTTGTAAAAATTTGGCATTTGAACCGATATTTTGATAAGACCAGAACAGAAGATTAATTCATAGATAAAACACAATATATATGTAAAAATGAGTAACTAAATACTGTAGAGTGTAAATTCTCCTACTATTGTAAGTGACCTACGTACATAAAACAATGCGCAGCATAATAGCTGGCAACTTGGTTATAGTTGTGCCTGTATATAGAGGCATCAGCAACATGTTTTCATAAGCAACATAACTACCTACATCGGGCATATTTTATCAGGAAACCAATAAAACTTATTAACTCTTTAAAAGAGGGGAGGCCTTTTCCCAGTAATCGGACACTCTTTTAGGGTAATAAAAAAAATTAAAGATTACCCCGTAACGTTGTCTATCTAGGGAAGAATATACATAAACACAAATTTGAATTTTGAATGTAAGTTTAATTATTTAAGGGACCCTTGGTTATACAAAAAAGTGAAAATTAGCAAATGTTATTTGTTCAAGTGACATTTGCTAGCTTCTGCTATTGTAAAATATTTGCTAGTTATGTTGTTTTTAAATAAAAATAGAACTCTTTTGCCTTACAGTCACTTTATATTTTTGTTTGAATAGATTTTATTTTCTTATTTAAGTTTTATTTTAATGTTAATATACTAATTTCATACCCTCATCGTCATATCCCACTTAAATATAATGAAGTTATCTAAAAATAATATACATATACGTTGTAGTGATATTTGGAGTAATGGCGTAGTTTTGGGACAATGTGTGATACCCGACCATAGCCACTACAGAGACGAACACTATGATACTAATAATAATTAGGATAACCCGACCTAAAATATTTTTTTGAACAACCCTTCAATTATCTCGGCCGTGGTCGACAACAGTGGGCAACAAAAAAAACTTAATTATGCAATACTTACATCGAATAGTACATCTGACGAATGGGTCGCCTGAAAATGACGGTGGACATGTGCAAATAGGGTTATGATTGATAACATCACAGACTGCTCCCTCTCCGCAAGCGCCAATACATGGATTAACACATTTTTGATTGTTGCATGTTTCTCTCAGAGAGCATTCAGAGCTGACTACACATTCCGGCCTGCATGTTGGAGGGCTTCCTCTGAAACCAGGTACGCAAGAACATATCGCTTGTCCGTTTGATTGACGACATTGGCTGTTAGGTCCACATGGTGTTGGGTTACAGGGGTTTATCGGTGCACCTGCAAAATAATAGTAAGACATATGTACAATTTAAATCTGTTAATGTTTAAGTACCTAATAAGAGGTAAGTAGTTCATCTTTAATTTTACCTAGCGTTGGTCTGCATTCCACAAACGCGTTTCCACTCCTACCCTTCGGGCAGCTGCACATTGGTATATGGTTTAGGACTTCGCAAATTGCATTCAATCCACAAGTGCCAATACAGGGATTAACGCATTTGTTGTTTTGGCATCCCTTATCAGAAGGACAGTCAGTATTATAAACACATTCTGGACGACAGCCCAAGTTTGGATCACCATGATAACCTATTGCACATGAACAGAGCCCGTCTTTACATAAAGTATTTGGACCACATGGACTTGGTTCACATGGATTAAACGGCTGCGGTGAAGTTTCAACTGAAAACATTATTTTTACATTTAAAATTAAAACGACAACAATATAAAAAACCTGCACAAGTAATTGATGTATCTGTACCTTGTTTTAATGTACATTGCCTAAACGGATCTCCAGAATATCCGTCTGGGCATAAGCATACCGGTATATGATTGTTAACAAAGCAATCTGCGTAGAGGCCACAAGAACCTTCGCAAGGATTTCGGCACTTTTCAGCTACACAAGCCTTGTCACTGGGGCAGTCCGAATGAATCACACATTCTGGTTTACAGAATGGTGGTGAGCCCGTATACGAAGGCAAACAAGAACATGAAGATAAACCGTTAATGTTACGGCATTCTGCATATGGGCCACATGGTGATGGAGTACAAGGATCCGTTGGCGGCAAATTAGGTGGGTTGTCTGCAAACGATATACATATTTAAAATCATGCGCGTGTCACAGACCAGGTATATCTATAGAACCTGTCACAGTAAAGAACACGTTAATATTTAATCATGCTCCAGTTTTCATAATTTAGGTTAGTTCGAAACCTTAAATAAATACTTACATGAAATAGCCGCAACACACGCCATGAACGGATTCCCAGAGTATCCGGGTCGACATGAACATACTGGACTATGATTTATTACTTTACAATCTGTATTTTGCCCACATGGCCTGGGACAAGGATTGACGCATCTTTGATTAACACATGCTCTATTTGTTTTACACTCCGAATTTACAACGCATTCTGGTTTACAGTTCGGGGGACTTCCTATATAGTTCGATAAGCATGAGCACACGGGCTGTCCATTGACTTCTTTACAAACTGCATTAGCGCCGCATGGAGACGGCCTGCATATGTCTTGAGATGGTATGTCATGTTCTGTAAAACGATACTAGTTATTGAATAATCTATTATGGCACACATGAGTGGTTCTTTAGCAAATCGATAGATATATCAAAATCTTACCTGATATTGGCGAACACATTGAGAATGGGTTTCCTGTATAACCGGCGTTACAATTGCATACAGGTTTATGATTTGTTACATAACATTCTGCATTATATCCACATACTCCAGGACATGGGTCAGTACATCTATTTTTGGTGCATGCCGCCGTTAAAGGACAGTCAGAGTCGGCTACGCATTCAGGTCTGCAACCTTGATATGGATCTCCCGTGTAATCAGGTAGACATGTACAAGATCCGGCATTCCCTTGTACCTTGCACTGTGCGTTCGCACCACAAGGGGAAGGTTCACAAGGATTCAGATACTCAATCATAGTAGGAGCTGAAAAGGTTTATAAGTCCATGAATTCACTTACCTAAATACAGCCTGACACCGTGGAAGCACTTCCTCTGTCAGAAGCGTTAGTCGAAGCTTGCTGGGCTCGGCGTCATTTAGTGTTCTCCTTAGTCCGGCGACGGCGGCACTATCACTAGCGGCACCATCCAAAAGCGGCCGTCACGGCAACGGCCTAAGCTTACTGTAAGTGCTAGGTTATCTCCGCGTGCTCCGTATTCAAGCAAAGGCATTAATATCTTACTCATATAGTTACATCAAAATGTTACGTCCCTTCTGAAAGCTTTTTAAAATCCTTTGATTAACGGTTCCGGTTTCGCGCTCCTGATCCGATGATTTTATTATGAATTTTAAGCAAATGTATAGTTACGGCATTAATAAATATGTTCACGAACCAAGCGATGGGCATGGTCAACACTCAGTCCTAAAGCCAAATCATCAATACCGAACTATAATTTTTACATTAGTACCTAGACCGTGTGAGGCGTCACAATTTTCTAAACACTTTAAAAAAGCACAATTTTCCAAGCATGAATTATCACGCTTTGCAAAGCAGGGGGTTACATGCGTATTGCATCTAAACATTAAATACCGAACAAGTGTTTTATCACCATAATATTATTATTTATAACAATGGCTCATAAAGTCTTGATATTCAAAGCAGGCGTAGCGGGACTTTTAATTGTCACTAAAACAGTATTAATTTTGTTTGTTTTTTTAGATAAACAATAAAAAATTACATCTTTTCTTATTATAAACTTAAGAAATAAAGTTCACATCAAGTGTGATGAAAATCAGTATGTGAAAGGGAAATTATGCACTAAATTTCCCTTTCCCTTAATATAGCACAAAGTATTTGGTGTAATAAGTTATTACTTACACCATTTTTATTACTAATAAGCAGTTACATTTTTTTTTCTCAATATACGAAAATCCCTTTTTGCAATCGCGCGGCCGTGCAAAATGAATGCCAACCCTCCGCGCGGAATAAACGAACATATTCATATATGTACTTGATTTCATGTAACAATTTTCTGTTGAGCCTGATATAAATTAAATTTATTTTTTACTTTTTTTTAATAATTTGATGTTTGAATAATAATGTATTATTTTACCTCGTTGTGGTGTACAACCCTGGAATGGGTCTCCTTCGAGGCCGGCTTCGCAGACGCAGGAAGCACGGTGGTCGACCACTGAGCAAAGAGCTCGTGGGCCACATGCTTGCACGCACGGATCCTTGCATCGCTGATTCACACAAGCCAACGCCGCTGGGCATTCGGCACTAATTGTACATTCAGGTCGGCAATTTGGCGGTGTACCAATGAAACTTGGTTGGCAACTGCATGCCGGTGTTTCCCCTGATTTTATACATATTGAGTTTGGTCCGCAAGGTGAAGGCTGACACGGGTCTTGGTCTTCCGGTGGTACACTCACTACAAGAAAAAAATCGTTAAGAAAAGAAAAAAAACTTCTTTCTGATAATTGATTAGGGTGATGGCACCAATGTTGGACACTTTAAGTTGACAGGCACCAATGATGGACACTTAATTCTTAATTCAAAAATCATAACGCTATAAATTGAATATGTACCAAAAAATGCACAACACTTGAGTCCTTTGAAATAAGCACTAATGTTCATGATTGGTTCCTTGTCCATTACTGGCGCCGTCATCGTATGGCTATGATTAATTTTGACTTGAATTAGATATAAATTATTGATAACGTAAGGATACCTGGTGCAAGATAGCAGTATGTAAACGGATCGCCAGTCAGGCCATCGTGACAAGTGCAGATTGGAGAATGTGCCACGACTTGACATCTAGCGCCACGTCCACAAGCGCCATCACAAGGGTCGCGGCATTTACGGTCAATACACGCCAACTGCAACTTGCATTCGGCACTCACGAGGCATTCGGGCCGACAAGATGGTGGAGACCCAACGTGTCCTGACCGACACGAACATGCAGCAGCACCATTTGCACTCACTGTACATTCGCTATATGGACCACAAGGACTCGGCGAACAAGCTGATTGTGGAGGCCCTAAAACGGAAGAAAAATCACACCATTTATTCATTCGCCGTTATAATTTTCATAGCAACGGAATGGTGATTTGATTTGTAAAAACTACCTGGTGGCTGTCTCGTTTCTGTACAGAATGAAAACGGATCTCCGGATGTACCGGGTGGACAGGAGCAAGATGGTATGTGATTATTCACAGAGCAAACTGCACGAGTTCCGCAAGCTCCTGGGCATGGATCCACACATTTACCGCCCTGGCATGTACGCGTAGGGGAACATTCGCCGTTAGTGCTACATTCCAATCGACACCCGACGTAAGGATCTCCAAAGTATCCCGTAGAACAAGTACATGTACCGGCGTCACAAATTGCATTGGTACCGCATGGGGACGGGTTGCAAAGATCCGGTGCAGGCGTTGGATTCACTGGAAGTTGACATATACATACTTAAGAATTCTTGAAGAAATAGCCTAAATTACAGTTATTATTAACCACTACACATTATAAACCATTATTTTAATATTTTGATTAAAATAGTTGTTTGAATATAGAGGTTGAATTTTTCAGAGAAATAAAATAAAAGTTATAATTGCTTACCGAATTCCGAGCACTGAATAAACGGATCTCCAGAATATCCGGTTGGGCAACTGCATATTGGTATGTGATCGTGAACTCGGCAGTCGGCTCTAAATCCACAGGAACCTTCACATGGGTTAGTGCACTTTTCAGCGATGCAGGCCTGGTGTGAAGGGCAGTCAGTATTAACCAGACATTCTGGACGGCAGTTAGGTGGGCCGCCTGTATACCCTTGCAAGCAGGAACAAGATGGGTTACCATTAAGTACGCGACATTCACTATATGGTCCACAAGGATTTGGGTAGCATGGCTGTGTCGGCGGGGGTGGTTGATCCACAATAGGTTCTACACATCTAACGAATGCGTCTCCAGTTGTTCCTGCTGGACAGCTACATAAAGGACTATGATTGATAACTTGGCAGTGTGCGCCCAACCCGCAAGTGCCACGGCATGGATCGGCACATTTTAACTTGTGGCAAGCTCGATCTGGTGGACACTCGCTGCTTACTGTGCATTCAGGACGACAGTCAGGGGGTGCGCCCCTATAGTCAGGAAGGCATTCACAAGAAGCTAGACCACCGTTTTCTCTGCAAATACTGTTGGGGCCGCATGGTGATGGCTGACATGGTCTAATCGGGCCTTCTTCATTTTTCACACACTGTTCAAAAGGATTTCCGGAGTATCCTTTAACACATGCACAAGATGGAACGTGATTTATGACACTGCATTCGGCGTTAGAACCACAAATTCCAGGACAGGGATCTGCACATTTGTTCCGAATACACGCTTTATCTGCTGAACAATCTGAACTCAAAACACATTCTGGACGACATCCTTCGTATGGATTACCGAAGTAGTCTTCCAAGCAAGAACAAGCTCCAGCACCATCACGCTGAGTGCAAACCGCATTAGCTCCGCATGGTGAGGGATCGCAAGGTCTACGTTCAGTTTCTGAAATATAAATTTGTTTTGTTAAATATACAATGTAAACAATTTAACGTACATTAATATCTATAATGTCAAGATGTATGCCCTCTGATTAATATATCTTATGTATGTATAAGATCGATTGCAGTTATGGTAGTTCTTATTTTGGGCAAAACGTTCAAGTGGATAAACTTATCAAGTGCGTGTATTTAGTTCGAAAAACTCGCGCGGCAAGAAGTCAATTGATATCGAATTTAGCCAATCTTCATTCGAGACCACTGATTTTTTTTGTTCTCTAAACGTCTGAGGTTTTAATTTAAGTTATAAATAAGATATAAATGAATGGTAATGAAGGTTGTAAATCATTCTTTCAAAATATAGAATTATATTCTTACCTTTTTCGGGGACACATTGTAAGAAAGGATTGCCTGTGAATTTCTCTTTACAGCTGCACGAAACAGTGTGACTAACAACATTGCATTCAGCATTTACTCCACACGAGCCTGGACATGGATCTATACATTTGTTGCGCACGCATGCTTGATTTGAAGGACAGTCTGGATTGATAACACATTCTGGCCTGCAATTTGGTGGCTGTCCGATATAATTATCTATACATTTGCAGTTAGCTTTGCCATTTCTGTCCATACACAAAGCATTTGGTCCACACGGTGAAGGATGGCACACATCAATCTGATCAGATGGCGGAATAATAATTTCGTAGCAACCCTTAAATGGATCACCGGTTTGACCAGGATTACAACTACATATTGGACTGTGATTTATGACCTCACATCTAGCAGCATGGCCACATGAATTAATGCAGGGATTTATGCACTTTTGATTGACACATGCCTTAGTAGAAGCGCACTCTGAGCTTATAATGCATTCCGGACGGCATGATGGCGGGGATCCTTGGAATCCCTCAATACACGCACAAACAGCTGTGTTATCTACATTTCGACAAATGCTATTGGGTCCACACGGAGACGGATGACATGGATCTTTTCTATCTACAATCATTTCGATTGGGCGACATTGAGTAAATGGATTACCGGTAAAGTCAGTCATACAAGAGCAAGACGGTATATGATTAATCACGTCGCATTTCGCATTTTGACCGCAAACCCCCGGGCATGGATCACGACATTTATTTCGGAAGCACGCTTTGTCTCTTGGACATTCTTGACTTCCAGTACATTCAGGTCTACATGATTCGTAAGGATTGCCACTGTATTCGGGCAAACACGTGCAAAATCCATTATTACACTGAGCGTTTGGACCACAAGGCGAAGGATTGCATGGGTCTAATGGTGTAGGAGTAGTAGGTTCTGAAATATTTTTTGTTATTATTAACCAACAATCATGCAATACTATCTCAAGATAGTATTATTTGTATCTACTAGTAACAGAATGAGAGATAGTAACACATTATACAGTCATAAGAATACAAACCTTCGAGAATTGGGAAACATCTTGAAAAGGGATCTCCGGTATATCTGTCATTACACACGCATACCGCTACATGGTTTAGAACATGGCAATTTGCATCTACTCCACATGATCCAGGACAAGGATCTTCGCATTTTTGTCGAACGCAAGCTAGCTCAGCGGGACATTCAGAATTAATTGTACATTCAGGTCGACAATTCGGTGGTGATCCAACATATCCTGGTAAACACGAACATGCTGGCCCACTAGCCAAAAACTGGCACCGTGAGTGGGGTCCACATGGAGAAGGCGTACATGATGGTGGCCGCTCAGTGGTAGAAACGATTTCTAGAAAAAAACAGCATGTAATCAAATTAAGGGAAACTCATATTTTATAAGGATCGCTAGTTTATAAGCAACGCCTCTATCGTCAAGGCGGTAAAGTGTAGGTATGTTCCGATTTTTATGACCACCTCCACAGCTCCGCAATATCGGAATGTGATTAAAAGTTTTATTTATTCTGTACGAAATTAAATATTTTAATGTTAAATTAATTAAAAAGAGATACCTAAACTGTACCATTAAAAAAAATTGTTTGATCATTAACACTTACGATAACATTGTGTGAATGGATCTCCAGTCATTCCTGCTGGGCACGTGCAGATGGGATTGTGATGTTTAACTTGACAATGCGCTCTTAATCCGCAAGTATTTGGACACGGGTCATCACATTTCTGGTTGATACAAGCTTTGGAGGTATCACATTCACTATTCACTACACACTCCGGTTTGCATGACGGGGGTGACCCCACATAACTTGGTAGACATGAACATACTGCTTGCATATTGACTTGCCTACATTGGCTATTAGGTCCACAAGGTGAAGGTTCGCACGGATTTTGTGATGGAAGAGCTAAAATTAAATACAATAAATGACTTTATATTTCATCAATAATTTATAACATTTAATCAATTTATTAGTAGTACAAGGTTATCTCTCAAAATCTTAACATAAACGAAAAGGGATCAAAATGGAAAAACAATGAGAACTCATAAAGAACTAAAATGAAAAAAAATATATATAGGGAGTGCTAAAGGGAATTGTAAAATTTAACTAAGCAACTTACGTGTATATGTCAACTCTTTACATTGATAAAACGGATCACCAGAGAAACCTTTTGGACAAGTACAGATTGGTACATGGTTTTCGACTAGGCATTGAGCCATTTGGCCGCATGTACCCGGGCAAGGATCTATACACTTAAACCGTGTGCACGCCAGCTGCGGCGCACAGTCATCATTGATTTCACATTCCCGACGACATCCACTTGGGCTATATGGATCTCCGTCGTACCCTGACGAGCAAACGCATGCACCAGCTCCGTTACGTTCCCGACATTCTGCATTTGGCCCGCAAGGTGACGGCGAGCATGGACTCGATGTTGGAGTCATCTCAGTAGCTAAAATTAAAGCAAATTTATTTTATGATTGGCCGTTCACAAATATTTTTCTGTAAGCATTATAAAATTAATATATCTTCAAAAACAAGACACCTTCTATTGTAACTGATGTGACACTGATCAAGACCGGAAGAAGGAAAAGTTTAGAAGGAAGGCCTTTGCATCGAGGATACACAAATAAACAACCACTAACACACTTACATGATATCACAACTTGTATGCAGTTTCTTGACGCATCTCCTGTAAAACCGTGCTGACAACTGCATATAGGTCTATGATTAACAGTTAAGCAGAGGGCATTCAAACCGCATGCGCCTTGACAAGGGTCTTTACACCTTTCGTTAACACAGGCTGTATTGCTAGGACATTCAGCATCAATAGTACACTCAGGTCGACAATTTGGCACTCTTCCGATGTAATTTGGCATACATGAACACGCTGCTTGATCTCCAATAATACGGCATTCTGAATTCGGTCCACAGGGAGTAGGTTCACATGGGTTTGAAGGTGGTTTCTCTAAAATGTCATAATAAATTGTTAATATACTAAAATATAACTTCTCATATGTATCCCGTAAAACACTTCTGTGAATTAGTTTCTTTGTACTTACTTTCTTCCAGCTCACATTTGGCAAACGGATCGCCAGTGTAGCCAGGCGTACAACTGCATATAGGATTATGTGTAACAACTTGACAACGTGCATTATATCCACACGCATTCGGACATGGATCAATGCATTTTTTGTTGACACAGGCCTTATCTTGTGGGCATTCTGAACTCACAATACACTCTGGGCGGCAGGAGGGAGGTGTACCGATGTATCCACTCTCACATGTGCATACGCTATGACCATTTACTTCTCGACATATGCTATTAGGACCACAAGGAGATGGCTGGCATGGTTTTACGTGATCATCTCGTCCTGGAAGTTCTGTAAATGTAGATTTTTTTTATATTTAACGCTATTTTACTCGTATTATTCCTATTCATTTCAACATTCACACACTCCCAATCATCTGCACTACTATTATAAAGAGGAAATATTTGATCGTCTTTTGTTTGTCTCCCAAAATTATCAGGGAAAATGTAGGATCATTACCTTGATGAACATAGATATATATTTTTCCCCTCACTAGCTCGTAAAGCGCTTGTTTATCCTTTAATACGAGAGGGTAAAAACGCATTTTATCCACTAGTGATTAAAGTAAGTTGACTTCTCATAGCTCTTATTGCTATGGTTTTAAAGTCTAAATTCGCGAAGAACAGCTCACTTGCCCCCGCGGCGGCGGCGGGCGCGGGCGAGCCTCGCTAACGCACTGAGTTGAAAATCGAATTAGAACATTCGAAAATCGTACTGGCCACCACAAGCTAACCAAGCTAAAGGCAACCTTTTGTAAAAATGTTGAATGTATCTAAACGCTAAGAAAAGGTCAATGCGATTTCAAAACGTTTTTTTGCTTGTTTCACTTTCCTCGCTGTAGTGAGGGGAAAAATTTAGTTTTACACATGGGTGCAATTGTAATTTAATTCTCGTGTATTGAAACACTCGCTATGCTCAGGATTCTATTTTAAAACCACTCGCTTTGCTCGTGGTTAAACTATAGAATCCATTCGCTTGCTCGAGTTTCAATCCCACACTCGCAGTTGAAATACAATTTTGCACCCTTGAATAACAAATAACTATTTTTAATTTTTGTTTAACACTTGCGAAGCCGGGCCGGCTGCTAATGTAAGATAAAATAGTTACACATATTTTACCTTTTATAACACACTGAACAAGTGGATTTCCGGTATATCCAGACATACACGTACAAGTAGGTGCATGGTTAACTGCTCGACATTCAGCATTTACTCCACATGCACCTGGACATGGGTCTTTGCATCTATTGTTTGAGCAAGCTTTGTTCCGATCACAATCTGAATTAGAAACGCATTCTGGTCGACATCCAGTGTATGGATCTCCGAAATATTCTGGCAAACAAGAGCATGATCCCACTCCGTTTCGTTCTTTGCATAATGCATTAGCCCCACATGGCGATGGACTGCAGGGGTTTGGCAAAGGTTCAGGTGGATCTGAAATAATCGTGTCTTATAGTATATATGCGCCGTGGATTACTTATGTAAAAATAAACATCTTATGTTATATTGTAACTTACACTCAACTCGGGAACATCCACTGAATGGATCACCTGTGTAACCTGATATACAATTACATAATGCTACGTGATTGGCTACGGAGCAGTCCGCATTCAGACCACATGAGCCAGGACAAGGATCTATACACCGCTCGTTTTGACATGCAAGGTTACCGGGGCATTCCGCATTGATAGAACATTCTGGTCTACAATTGGGTGCAATACCAATATAGTTTGGTAAGCATGAACATGCAGGCGCTTCTCCCACTACTTTACATTGAGAATAAGGACCACATGGTGAAGGTACGCATGAATTTCCTTTAGGCCCCTCAAACATAGGTTCTAAGAAAGAAAACAATAGATTAAGTGAAACAGCACATAAGACAGAAACAGAAAATAATGAAAAAAAGACGAATCAAATACACAGATAATTAATATATATAATAAATAGCAATAGCATGAAAACATACGGTACGAGTAAATTACTATTATTTAAGAGAAAAAAAGTATTTTGTTTACAAAATTAAATAAAACCTCTCGTATTATAAAACATGTTTTATTGTTTGGTGGGTTCTTACTTGGTTCTAACTGGCAAGATATGAATGGGTCACCAGTATATCCAGCTGTACACGTGCAAATAGGATTATGGTTAATAACTTGACATCGTGCATTGATGCCACAAGTCCCTGGGCATGGATCTCTACACTTCTGTTGAATACAAGCCTGATGTTGAGGACAATCTGTGCTAGATACGCATTCTGGTCTACATGTGGGTGGTGATCCAACGTAGCCTTCCTGACATGAACAAACGCCATGACCATTGATTACTTTGCAGTGGCTGTATGCTCCACACGGTGAAGGTATGCACGGATTTAAATCGGCAGTTGGGGCTGCAATAATTTTTATATTTATTACTTACTAGTTTGCTTAAATGTATTTATTCATTAAATATTTGTAATGTAATGATATACTAACGAATTATTCGCGGGTGACAGGAGACTATAGGATTGCCTTCATAACCATCTAGGCATAAACACACAGGATTATGATGAGCAACTGTGCACTGTGCATTAATTCCACATGCTCCTTGGCATGGATCCGTACATTTGTTGTTCGAGCAAGCCTTATCCCATGGACAATCATTATTTGTTACACATTCTGGTCTGCATCCAAGATATGGATCTCCAGAGTACCCAGGAGAACATGTACAGGCTCCAGCCGAATTTCTTTCCGTGCAAACAGCATTAGGACCGCAAGGTGATTGTAAACATGGATTTGTTTCCTCTTCACTCGCCACAATAACTGAACAGGTAATAATAGATGACATTAATATTTATTGCTGTTAATGATATTTACCCCAAGTAATCCGAAAAATAAAATCTCACCGAAGAAGTGGCAGCCTCCATATGGGTCGCCAGTATAGCCCTCCCAACAATGACAAACAGCCTTGTGATTTATAACAATGCATTCTGCATTTGTACCACAAGACCCTTGACATGGATTAATGCATTTCTCCCGGACACACGCGAGATTACTAGGACACTCTTCATCGTATATGCATTCAGGCCGGCAATTAGGGGCTCTACCAATGTATCCTTGAAGACAAGAGCACGCAGGTGTTTCTCCTACCACACGGCACTGGGAATTTGGTCCGCAAGGGGAAGGCACACATGGATTGCCTAAAGGTTTTGGTTCTGATTCTAAAACATTGCATTCGTATTTAATTATTGTAATTATTTACTTCGTGACTTCTTAGTTAGTTTAGATAGATTTTTATTAAATTTTATATATAAAAGCCATCTTTTTGTTAATCGTTAACCCTGTTAATGTTTATAAATAATTAGTTAGCCGATTTTACTCTTAAATCAGAGTTAGTACTAATTAGAAAGTTAAATAAAAAATAAATTCAAATTCTCACTTGGTGCTTCCGTGCACTGTATAAATGGGTCCCCAATATAATTAGTAGGACAGCTACATAGTGCATTGTGATTAACAACAATACACTTCGCATTAATTCCGCATGATCCAATGCATGGATCAGCACATCTCTGATTTTGACATGCTTTATTCGGCATACACTCACTGCTAACCATACATTCGGGACGACAAGACGGAGGGGACCCAAAGTACTGTTCTTGGCAAGAACATATTGCATGGCCCGCGTTTACACGACATACGCTGTAAGGCCCGCATGGAGAGGGTGTACACGGGTCAATTGGGTCAGTTTTTCCTAAAATGAAAAATGGTGTATATTATCTGACCATTTTTTTATCCGCAGGTATCGGTATAGTATATTTAAATAATAAAGCTTCTTTTATGTCGTACCTATATAACACGATGAAAATGGATTGCCTTCGTATCCTGGCAAACACGCACAAGAAGGAGCATGGTTATGCACGCGGCATTCAGCGTTCATACCACAAACTCCAGGACATGGATCTTTACACTTGTTATTGAAACAAGCTTTGTCCTTAGGACAATCAGAGTTTAATACACATTCTGGCCTACATTCAACGTAAGGGTCTCCGTAATATTCTGGAAGGCACGAGCACGATCCAATACCGTTTCTTTCTTTACAAATAGCATTTGCACCGCACGGAGAACGATAACATGGGCTTTCTTGAACTTGGGGCTCAATATCTAAAAATAAGCCGAAACATTATGATACATTCAAGTGTTGTTAAAGTATAATATTTCAGTTTTATTTAGTGCTTTTGACTTACTAGGTATGAATGAACATCCTGAAAATGGATCTCCTGTATATTCTAGTTCACATGAACATATTGGTATATGCTTAACAACTTGGCAAGTTGCATGCACTCCGCAGGAACCCGGGCATGGATCTCTACACTTTTCGGCAAGGCAAGCTAGGTTCCCAGGACATTCCACATCAATAACACATTCTGGTCTACAATTAGGAGGACGGCCCACGTAATCGTTCAAACATGAGCATACAGGCACATCATTTATTTCTTTACATTGAGAATGTGGACCACAAGGGTTTGGTGTACAGACGTCTACTGGAGGCGCAGGTACTCCTGATGAAGTAGGTATATACAGTAAGTAAAATGTTTTAAGAGAGGAATAATAATTATTAAAATACCGTAATGACGAGTACTCACTTTCATCGATATAACACCTTGAAAACGGATCGCCAGTAAAACCACTCAAACAACTACATATTGGATTATGGTTAACCACTTGACATTGGGCATTAATACCACACATACCAGGGCACGGGTCTTGGCATTTTTGATTTATACACGCTTTGTTAGGTCGACAATCGGATGTAGCAATGCATTCCGGCCGACAGTTTGGTGGTGAACCAATACATTTTTCTAGGCATGTGCAAACAGCGTGTCCGTTAAATGCACGACATGTACTATAAGGGCCACAAGGCGAAGGGTGGCATGGATCCACAGGTTCTGGTGAAACTATAGAAAAAGTAAAAGACGAAAGAAAAATACATGAAATAATAGTTGAATATAAAAATATACAAAATAATACAAAGATTGAAGGTCTTACTCGTAATAGGAGAACATGCATGAAGTGGGTTTCCAATATATCCCGTTAAGCAGTGACATGATGGTGCGTGGTGGGTCACCCTACATTCGGCGTTTTGCCCACAAGTACCAGGGCATGGGTCCACACATTTGTTGTTAAAACAAGCTTTGTCTCTTGTGCAATCAGTATTCATTACGCATTCAGGGCGACAACCAAGGTATGGATCCCCGTAATATTCATCAATACAAGTACAAGAACCAGCGCCACCTCTTTCTCGACAAATGGCGTTGGATCCACATGGTGATGGATTGCAAGGATGACTTGGTATCTCTTTTGCAACTGAAAAATGGCGTATAATACATGCTTTCAGAAATTACAACAATGTAACTAACATGCAGAAGAGTGAAGAAGAATTATCTAAAACCAATAATATCTACATAATGTGAGCATTCTTTACAAACTCACCTTCGATGAAACTGCAGCCAGCAAATGGATCTCCGGAATATCCATCGTCGCAGGAACAAATTGGCTGATGATTTTGTACAATACACCGGGCGTTGAATCCGCAAGATCCAACACAAGGATTGACACAAGTCCCAGCGAGGCAGGCCAGAGCTAGAGGGCAGTCTTGGTTAATGACACATTGAGGACGACAAGAAGGCGGAGCGCCTAATGTACCAGGCTCACAGGCGCATACAGCACGGCCACCTTCACTCGCGCACGTGGAGTGTGGACCACAAGGAGAAGGTGAACAGGGATCCGAATGAGGTGCTGGCGGCAGTTTACCTTTAAAAAGAAAATAAACATTGATCTTGTACTTATAGAATTTATGCAAAATTCAGTGGGTATAATAATAATTTTTAGAGTATGTTTAAAGTATAAACTTTCGTTTATCTGATAATTATAGAGGTAGAATAATTTAATAATTATAAAAACAGATGTATTTTTTTTATTACTATTGTATTTCTCGATTAGGTATCATTTCTTATTTTACAAGCTAAGATAATAAAAGTATTACTCTGGGAAAAAGTAACTAAAATCAGTAATTTCAATACAATAAAAGGAGCAACTTACTCTTCCAGTAACACTTAATGAACGGATCGCCTTCAGGAAGATTTTCTGGGCACGTACAAATCGGATTGTGGCCGACTACATGACAGCGGGCGTCAAGACCACAACTGTGTACGCAAGGATCCTTGCATTTCTGATTTATGCACGCTCGTGTAGACGGACAGTCCGAGTTGACAGAGCACTCCGGGCGACATGCAGGGGGCGATCCAAGGTATCCTGCGCGACATGAACACGCTGCTCGCTGGTTTACGATATGGCATTCACTATTAGAACCGCATGGCGAAGGCTCGCAAGGATTAATAGGAAGATCTGTAACATAAAATTGTCTTTAGACTAACCTTTATTTCGAATCGAATAGATGTGATATCTTATTTATTTCGCGTTTGTCCTAAGCGTATAACATACATCTGTTTTCTTGTCTGGGTTCAAAAAATAAAATGGCTACTTGATCGCAAATTAAATTTTAAATTTGTAACTTTACTACAGGGGCCTGTTGCATAACCATTTGTAATTTGTAATTTAGCGAAAGTCCCTTTCCAATTTCTCTAATTATTAGTCTCTAGCTCCGCAAATATTAGTCGTAAATTGGTATGAAAGAGGCCCCAGGTTACGCAAAATGTACGTACAATTGTTCAACTATTACTTACGAGTTACAGTAATTGGACGACAAGATGAAAACGGATCGCCTTCATAGTTCTTGAAGCAAGTGCAAACTGGCACATGGTTGGTAACACTGCATTCGGCGTTTAATCCGCATAAATCTTTACATGGATCCCGACAGTGATTGGATAGACAGGCCAAGTTATTAGGGCAATCCGGGTTCATGGTACATTCTGGTCGACAACCACCTGCATAAGGGTTTCCGATATTTGGTGGTATACATGAGCAACGTGCTACCTCATTAACTACTGTGCATATAGTATTTTCACCACACGGTGACGGATTACAGGGTGTCGATGGTTCATTTACTATTAGGACACATCCAATAAACGCATCCCCTCTAAAGCCCTCGAGGCAACTACACAAAGGCGTGTGGGTAACGACATCGCACTTAGCATTATTTCCACAAGCACCAACACATGGATCAGCGCATTTCTCGTTTATACAAGCTTGATTCGAAGGACATTCTTGACTTATTACACATTCTGGTCTACAGAATGGAGGAGTTCCAACATAATTGGAGCTACACGAGCAGACAGGATGGTTAGATTTAATTTCACATATTGAATTAGGTCCACAAGGCGAAGGCACACAAGGATTTTTTGGTATAATCTCTTTAGCTTCCATTTCTCCACAAGCTACAAAAGGATCGCCAGTCTTATCATGCTCACAAGCACATATAGGGTTATGATTTACCACAATACAATCTGCATTAACTCCGCAACTACCCAGGCACGGATTGACACACTTCTGATTGACACATGTCTCTGTTTGTTGGCAATCGGAATTACTGACACATTCTGGCTGGCACATAGGTGCGACTCCTCTGTAACCTGGTAAACACGAGCATACTGGGAATCCAGTTGATGAGACAAGACAGCGACTGTATGGTCCACAGGGCGAAGGATCGCACACGTGATGCGAAGGCGTAGGTTCAACAACTGGTTGGCATCTTACGTAAGGATCACCCGTCTCCCCTGGTGAGCAGTAGCATATTGCATGATGGTTAACTGTCTCGCATTGTGCTCTTAAACCGCAAACATCTCTGCATGGATTTTCGCATTTATTATTAAGACAAGCAAGATTAATAGCACAATCGCTGTTAACAACACATTCAGGACGACAAGCCAGTTGCGGATTGCCATAGAAATTTGGTAGGCATTGGCAAGTCAGTACACCATAAGAATCCTGACAAAAAGCGTTAGCTCCACAATGAATGTTGTCACAAGTTGTTGCTTCGATAGCTGAAACCAAAAAATGCCGTTAGTATTTAAATCTTAACCACACATGAAATTGAAACTTCTTTTAGCTAACATACAATAATAGAGCACTTACGTCCTGTTGTTGGTTTACAATATTCATAAGGATTTCCTTTAAAGTCCTTAATACATCGACATATGGGATCATGACGATGAACTGTACATTCCGTGTTCATACCACATGAACCAGGACACGGATCTATACATTTATTCTTAAGACACGCCTTATCAAATGCGCAATCTGAGTTGAGGACACACTCTGGTCTGCATAATGGATTGCTGATAGCATCTGGTCCCAAGCAAACATCGCAAATCGCAAATTGATTCCCATAAGTATCACACGGAGCGTTCGGATCACAAGGGTTTGGTGTACATGGTTGTGCAGTAGTATTGTCAGGTGGAACAATAATAGCTGTAAATGAAATGAAATAATGTCTAAAAATGTATAGAGCATAATACGATTTTAAGTTAAATAGTGTATTTTACTTACGTCGATAGCTACATTGAACCAACGGATCTCCGATATAACCGTCTGGACATAGGCATGATACAGTATGATCCGAACATAAGCATACTGCATTTAGACCACAAACGTTTTTAACTAAACAAGGGTCAGCACACTTATTATTGACACAAGCTTCATTAGATGGGCAGTCTGAATTCATTGCACATTCTGGTTTGCATTCAACATAAGGGTCTCCTATGAAGTCCATTGGACATGAACACTGAGCTTCAGTTCCGACATCCTGGCAGATTGCATTAATGCCACACTGCACCTTGTTACATGGTGATATTGCTTTGTGAGATTCTGGAGGCAAACAGCACAGTAAAGGATTACCAATTAGTCCATCTTCGCATTCGCACGTTGGACGATGCGATTCCACATGACATTTAGTGTTTAACCCGCATGCACCGGGACAAGGGTCTCGACAAGTATAGCCGATGCAAGCTCTATTCGGAGAGCACTCATCATCCACTTCACATTCTCGTGAAAGGCAGCCTTCAACTCCATACGGATTGCCAGTACTGCCCTCTGCACAAGTACATACGGCTTGACTATCGTAGTTAACATTACAAATAGCTTGCGGTCCACATGGATTTGGTGTGCAGGGATTTCGTTGAGTTTGGCAACCAACATATGGATCTCCACCGTAACCAGTTTTACAGAAACACATTTCTCTGTTATTGCTCACATAACAATCGGCATTTACTCCACATGGGCTAGGATTACATAAAGTGGTATCAGGTGGCAAATATCCTTGAGGATTACAAGATTTGTAGGGGTTCCCAATAGTATTTTCTGGGCAGTAACATGCAGGGGCTCGGTTAGGGTCACATCGCGCACCGGATCCGCATGTGTTTGGATCACAAGGATTACGAGCCTCTATACATCCTCTTACTGTATTGGGACTTTCAACGAAACCTTGTAAACAAGTACACTTTGCAAAACCATTCGATAAAACGGTACATTGTGTATTCGGTCCACAAGGCGAAGGATTACAAGGATTACTTGGTAGTCTACATGTTTGCCTAGGGGGGTTCCCTTCATAGTTTGGAAGACAGAAACATGCTGGTTTGTTGTCTATTAACCGACAGCCTGTGTTAGGGCCACAGGGGTTAGGCTCGCATTCATTGCCTTCTGGTACTGTAACAAGAAATCAATACTTAAATTATCACAGTGAAGTAATTATTCATAAATTAATAATAATTGCAAGGTATGTATTTAAAGTTTCGTGAGTCATTGTAATATTCGCGAGCGGCATGTTGAACGGACACCCAGCACTCTTAGTGCTTGAAACGGAGGCCTATGTTCTCCGAAACATGTCGCGCGAGTGACTGAATAAACATGTGTAAAGCCGATATTTTTATTTATGGAATAATTGCAATGATTTTTGTTATGTAAAAGTAAAAATACAGCTTAATTAATTATTTGCACCCGCCCCGGACACTAGAGGCTTTGGCCATCTGTTGCAGTTTAGAATTTGTAATTTGTGGAAAAATTCTTTTCAATACAAATGTTGTCATTGAATTAACTTACTACAATTCTTGAAAGGGTTTCCTGTCGATCCCTTCGGACAGTAGCATATTGGATTTCCATTATCGATTTCACATAATGCATTAACGCCGCATGGATTTGGAACGCAGGGGTTTACTGGAGGATCACAGCCTAGCAAGGGGTTCCCGTTGTATCCTGGCAGACATTTGCAAGACGCACGGTGGTTTATAACATCGCAAATGGCATTCATACCACATCTACAAGGCGAATCACATTTGCCATTTAAGCAAGCCTCAGAATTTGCACATTCATTATCGGACCTACATCCTTGTGCTGAAACAAGCAGAATACAAATGACATTACAGCATAATAATGAGAAACAAAAACATCTATTACATCTACGTATTTTGTAATAATTCTCACCTTGATAACATTCCAAATAAGCGTTACCCGTATATCCTTCAGGGCACTGGCATTGAATACCATGGTTTGAAGGGACGCATTCAGCATTATCACCACATTTGTTTGCGGTGCAAGGGTTTATGCAGACTCTATTCAATCTATCACACAGAAGCTCTGGTGGACAGTCTTCGTTATACTGACATACTGATGCTGGGTCATTAACTAAAATTGTATAAATTAATATATTAATTTGCAGTTCGATATGCCAAGATATATATGATGCAAAGATATTCAGCAAAGAAGCTTACCTGGCACGCATCCAACATATCCATTTCCTTGAAAACCTTGAAGGCAGCTGCAGTCCGAGCCATGATTTGTATTTATACAAGCCGCATTGGGTGCGCATGGATTGTGTATGGCACATGGGAGTTGACATGCATTATTTATACAAGCCTCTGTGATGAGACAGTCTTCGTTCCGAGTGCAACCGGCTGTGCGCAATGATTTTTTTTTGTATTATACAAAACTTATAAATTAATGTGCAATAAAAAAATCATAGCTTATGTACATTACTCCCCAACCATATGACCAAAAGTTCAATTTAATTTGAAATCTCTTGAATTATATTTAAAGATTAAAGTATGTTAGCCACTATCAGTATTATTTTACAAATATTATTGTTATTTTAACTATACGTTATATAAATATACCTTACTTATTTACACCTCCATTTGATACGGGAAATATAATGAAGTATCTTTATAAATTCACTGTCTATGATGGGAAATTTTAACATGGACGCAAGCACGACTTAAATTATATTTTAGTCATGACTGACAGTGTCAGTTTTGTGACAAAATGTATGGTGTTTGGCATTGAAAGGTACCTAATTGTCCGGCTGCGATTTGATTTAATTTGATATAAGTTAAATTTAACCGACATATATTTTTTATAGCTGCCCAATCTCAACCTATTGGGAGAATTTATCCCCCAAAGTACAAAAAAATACTAAGCCTTCTAACTGTTTGGCGTGCCCATTATTTTTTCCTGTTCTAAAATATATACTCGAACCAGCCATTAATTAGCAAGTTACACAAGTTAAGCATAACTATCTATAGAAGTTCAAACGTTAAATGATTTTTAGTACTTTAATTTCTTCCAATCGGTTGAGTTTGGTCAGCTATAATATAAACAAATAAGTGTCGGTTATTTTAGGCTACTGTCTAACATATATTAAATCAAATCGGAGCCGGGTTTTCTTCCAATCGGTTGGGTACCTCTCCTTGTAAGTGAAATATGTCCACCGTGTTTTTCTATTTCCGTTAATTTCGACAAGTTGCTTGTCGAATTAACAAAAGCAATCTTGTATATTATATCGTTTTCTGTAGTTTAAAAATATATTTATTTTATTGTAATAAATTTAATATGTTTCTTTTCTCCTCACTATTCATAATAAAAAAATACAATTTGTGAATTACGAAAAACCATTTGTTTTTAAACTTTCGTGAGTCATTATATTATTTAATAATAATTACAATCAATCTGAGTGTAATTTTACATAAAATAATAACACACCACACTACTTGTAAATTTGTAATTATAAGTATTGTGGTATAGGTCACTGGCGTGTGCAAGCAACCAAACAATTTAGTAATTTATATATGGTAGAATTGCATATTGTAATTTTTAGATGGCGGTAAATTCATATTTTCCTCAGTCCCCCCGATGACAACGAAAGCTGCTAAAGAGTATGAAATTTAAATTACTATACACGATATAGTCCGTTTAAAAAAAAAACCGAAATAATCTTCTCAAAAAGTTAACAGAATTAAAAAAATACGGTGTATAGAACATTGATAGTTATAGTATAGGTAATATTTAATTATTAGTGCGAGTTAAATCTTACTTATTTTAGGTGAACATTTAACAGCAGGATCTCCATCTTGCCCAGCAGGACATGAGCACATTGGTCTTTGCTTTATAGGGTGGCAATTGGCTCCCATACCACAGACATTGTCAAACTCACAAGGGTTTTGACACAGTCCCATAAAGCAGGCTTCTGTTTCTATACAGTCGCGGTCAGAATGGCAAGGCTCTGGTGCCTTGGGAGTCCCAGGTGATTCTAGTGTGTTAGATGGCAAATTAGTAAATAACATATGTTACGTTTGTAGTAAGATAAATTAATAATTTAGTATCTTTATTTACAACTAATTACAGATGAAAAAAATGTTAAACGTACTGTACATATTTGTCCGATAAAACAAAACCATTTAAGTTCTGTAAAAGGTAAATTGTCTTTGAAATTACGTAAAAAAAATACATATGAACCGGTTTTTACAAGTATGCAAATTATCTAAGTAGCATACCTCTTACGCAATTGTTCCCAGTGATTCCGTCGCACATGCACGTAGGCACATGGTCGACAACAACACATGGCGTGTTCTTTATACATAGGCTCTGCATCTCACATGGGTTCTGGCATACTCCGTTTATGCAGGCTGTGTCCGTCGAGCAGTTCGAGTTCACTTTACAGCTAGTTATGTTGTAAGAGTATCTATTCGGATATGTTGTTTCCGTAGAAGTTATGTCAGTATATAGGGTCGAGTCAGTCCAAGCTACTATGTCTACATCTTTTCTACGTGATGATAGATTAGCGTTAGGAGTTGTTGAGTGAGGGGGGCTTGTATTAGTGTTACCTGTTGGTTCAGTCGCTGTATTAATTTTAGTTGTAAGTTCAGTTTCTACTTTAGTAAATGTATCGGGCGTTGTTTCGAATATGTTGCCTGTATAAATATTTTCAGTAGTTTCCTCCCATCGGGCAGTGTTAACGACATAGTTTGTATCTACTGATACAGTATTAACATTCAAAAAACCATTATCTGTTATTGTCAAATTATCATTATTTGTGTTATTGTTAGGAGAAACCTCGGTCGTCATGTCAACAGGCATATATTTGGTAATCAAATCCTCAGATAACGTTTTTGTATCTATCTCTATACTATCCGTTGTCGTCGACTCGGTCAAGTTTATGGTATTATCACTTTCATCCCCAGGAAGGGTGCCTCTATTGTTATTCGTGGTACTTTTTACATTTATTTCTGTAAATGTATTCAATGCCGTCGTTGACTCGTCTAAGGTATAGGTATTTGTTATACCCTGATCCAAAGGTTTCATGTATTCCGTTTCAGCATCTTTAACTAGAACAGTATTTGTTGAAAATTTGGAATTACTATCACTTGTAAATATACCGCCCGTAAAAGGATTCTCAGTATTAACAGTTGTGTCTTCATTATTTATTGCCGCGGGTGTCGTAATCTGTTTTGTTTCTATTGTAGGTACCGCTTTTGAATTACCATATATTGTAGTTTCAGTATATAGAACAGTACTTTCAGTGGGAATGGTCACGTCTCCGTCAGGGCTCGTTGACGGTAGAATACCAGTCGTTACTTTTGGAGTTGTAATTGTTCTTGAATATGTTTCTGTGTACATTTCAGGATGTTCGCCGAGGGGTGTTATATTAGAGATTTTATTTGTTCGTCCCATGGGTGTGTCGTTTTCCGTCACAAAATGTGCAATGTCGGTCGTATAATCACCAGATATAAATATTTTTTTGTTTGTTACATCAGAGTACTTGTCTGTAACAACTGAGCTTTCATCCGTAATATCTGTATTACTATCCCTAAATTCACTACTAGTTTCATCCATGCCTGTTGTTGTTGAAAGTGTTGATTCAGTTGTCGATGTCATATCTTGTTCCGCAAATGTTGTTACGCTTACATCAAACATATTCGTTGAAAAATCAGTGCTTGGACTATGAGTAACAGGAAAATTTGTCATTCGTTCAGTTGTTAAAGTTATATCAGTTTCTCTAAAATTTGACTCCGTTGTATCACGACCTGAATACGTTGACTCAATAGAATCAAATTCATTGTTCATGTCGGTAGCTTTTAATGTATAAGGTGCTGTAGTTTCTCCAATGTCTAAATTACCTAAATCGGCTGCCAAAGTTTGTTTGTGAAAAGTTTGACTCGTTGTTGTGTCATAAGGGTCATAAGTTGTTGTTGTTGTTAAAAGTTCATTAGGTTTCTTAATATTGATATTGCTAAAATTATTTGTTTCCGTGGTAATATGAAGTTTATCTATTAGGTTTATTGATGGATTTGTTATGTTATTAAGGTACGGTTCATTGGTATCTGCCTTAGTTGATTCTTCAGTAACTGTGGAAAAACTAGACTCCGTTGTACCTTTTTCGGTTAAATATTGCATATTTTCAATGGCCATATTCGTGGCTGTGGAAGGGAAATCGGTTCTTTCGTCAACGAAATCTTTAGAAGTAGGTGAATGTCGTGTCATATCAATTTCGTTATTTGTTTCGGTGGTGCTTAATAGGTTCGAAGTTTCGCTTCTATCATACGCTTCTGAATCTGGCTGATCCACTGTTATTTCATATGGTCTATAAGTTACTGTAGTTGGTAGTTCATTCGGTGTCATAATAATATCGATATCACTAGTTTTACTTGTATCAGTGTCAGGAAGATTAAATGTTAGATCTCTATCAATTTCTGCCACAGAATCGTGTTCAGTCATTGTGTATTTATCAAAATCTGTTGTGTATTGAATGATTTCCTTATTTGTAGTTAGTGGTTGGGATGTGCCTGATAACGTGTCAGTAACTGTTGCAAAATCTGAATCTAACGTTACTTGTTCGGTTGAATTTTGAATAGTTTCAAGAACTGAATTAGTGGTGGATATGTCAGAAAATTCGGTACTTTTAAATTCATAAACATGTTTACCAAATGGTGTAGTGCCAGTATCCAAGTCATTGCCTGTTACACTAGGAGATTGTGTCCCTGTATTTGAAGTTTTAGAAGATTCTGTTGAGAATGAAGGTATTTCTTTATATTGTGTAGTTGGCATTTCACTGGAGATTGTGTTATCACTAATTTCCGTTATTTTAGTTTCTATGGACATAGCGGTATACCGTGTTTCTATTGGTAACTCCGTATATCCCTCCATTGAAATTGTGGTACTAATTGTCTGTTTTGTACTTTCATGTGCATTGGGCATCTCTTTATTAGTATTACTTGAAATTTTCGTAGTCGTCGTAAAATATGTACCATGATTATTTAGGGTAGTATCTTCATTCTGAGAAGTCACAAAAGTGTTTGTATGCTCTGTAGAAATACGACCTGTTTCTTCCATTTTAGTAGTTGTGATTTCTGCTGTTAAACTATTATCTAAAATCGTAACAGAAGGCGCTGTCGTATCTACGTTCGTTACATTTGCGGTTTCAGTAAAATTACTGCCTAGTTTTCTTTGATTATCAGGTGTTTTAGTATTTTTATTTTCACTGGGCGATTGAGTTGAACTTTTTGTTGTATGATGGACTACTAGCGGCTTCACAGTACTTTCGAATTGAACAGTGCTGCTGCTTTCTAATAGTTGATCGGAATCTAGGGTAGATGAATAATTACTTATAGTTTCGGTTAAAAGTTCAGTCATTTCAGTTACACTGTCATGTTCTTGTCGCGTCGTTAAATGAACATAATCTATGACAGCATTATCAGTAGCTACATTATCTGTTAATAAATACCCATCACTTTCAGAAGTAGTTTCGGATTCAGTTGATATAGCTTCAGTGATATGAGCGCCACTTGTAGTTTGGAAGTACTTGTAATTTAATGTATTCGTAATTGCGCTATCCTCATTTGTTTCTAAGGAACTAGCGGAAGTTGTAATTTGATTTCTATCATATATACTCTTGGTGAATTCTGTAATTTTGGAGTTTTCTGTATACGATTCAATTTTGACACTGGAGTCTCGGTATTCCATAGTAGGGTTTAACGAGTTGATGGTTGATATAGTTTCCATTTCACCTGGTTGGTCAGTTGTGGATGTAATGTCAGTTGAATTTAATAAGGGAATAGTGTCTGTAAGATTTAAATATTCGGTAGACGTTTCAGTCGTATCTGTAATATCAGTCACACCTTCTGTTCCCAGGTGAATGGTATTCGTACTTGAGTCGAGGTATGTTTCAGTTAGTGAGTCATTTTTAGGCGGAACATCTGTTAATAGGAACGCAACAAATAAAACAAGTTAGTATTAATTTGTAAATCTTCTGATTCGAAAGCTATTTTTATGTGTGTGTATGTGATGAATTATTATTTCGTGAGGTGTAATCAAATAGAAATAAAAGCGAGAAGAAAATAGATAGATAGATCAGGAAGTCATGCTATATAAATCCATACCCAACGACAAGGGAAGATATAAGAGAGACTAAGCTACGTGTGCTGGTAAGTGACAAAATACAACAAAAATACAAAATCTGACAATAACATTTAAATTGTTTGTCAGATGTTGTACAGTTCTATGTTGTCTATTTTAACTCCGTTATAGCAACTAAGTCGCTTAAACAAACACACGTTAAGGTCAATTATATATTTAAGTAATGGATAGAACCACTAATTATCAGAACCTATGAAAATATTACTACCCCATAGTCTCGAAATCCTCACTGGGTCTGCCGAGGTAAAATAGCCAGAACTTTGTGGCGTTTTATCGGACAAATGTAGGTACGTTGAAGTTATAGCAATTGCCAGTTAATCTGGAGTTAGTTTTGCTATTCACATAGCTACTAAGAATAGCCGTAGACCGCACAGTACTATTTGGAGTCCACGATACGTCATACGATTTAATGGCATGTACATATATGAATGAATATGGTAAAGACTTGTAATTTAATTTTTTAAGGCTAAGTAGTAAGGCATTACGATGCAAATCATGTCTTTTTTAACATTGAAAGTAATTTATTATATCATAATATACCGTGTCATATTAGGCAAGTACTTACTTTCCATGCAGGCGCCTGAAAATGGGTCACAAGGTACTCCCGGACGACAGTGTGCACAATTTGTAACTGGCCCTAGTAATAAGAAAACAAGAATATTTTAGTTAGTTAGAAGTAAAGTTTGAACCTGAACAATTTTTCCTTAAACTATGAGACATGGAAACTATGGTGGGGCGGAAAGTGTATGGTGAAACGACCTGGAAGACGCAGCGTAGGTAGGCCTCCCACAAGGTGGACGAATGACCTAGTTAGCGTCGCGGGATACCGCTGGATGTGGAATGCGCGGGATCGGTCTTCTTGGGTCGTTCTGGGAGAGGCCTATGTCCAGCAGTGGACGTCTTTCGGCTGACATGGTGATGATGATGATGATGAGATGATGATGAGACATTTTATAAGAATAATAAGTGTTATACGTACCTCTGGAGCAAACGGGTTGGTGGTTTGAGACAGCGCAATGTTGGCCTGAAGCACAGGGACCACCGCGGTCGCACGGGTTTGCGCAGCGGCCGCCTGCACAAGCCAGGCTCGGCGCGCATTGTTCATCTGAACTGCATTCTAAAGCTGTGCACACCGAAATTTTAATTAATTATTACTATAAAAAGCTAGGGTTCGCTCAAACAGTTGCTTTTATTATACTCACAAAAAGACATTTACTAATAAATTAAGAACGTACCTACACTATTTATAAAAGGTCTTTGTATATACCTGGACTTTATATTATTAATGTCTTAGTAAAAAAAAAAACAGATATTTTAAGTAATTAAAATTTTAAGAAAGAAAAATACTAAGGTACTTGCGTATTCTAATTAGTTACTTAATTAAATTAAACTCACAATGCAACTATTTCCTGTTTTAATATAATATTATTATTAATTATATTTCAAAAACCAAAGTTTATACCAGATTACTTATACCTATTCAATCGATTTATATGTCTAGTTAAATAAATTATATTAAAATCAGGGTTTCAAAAAACTGAATGTAAGTAAGCGATTCGATTAAAATATTATTATTGCACACTGTCTCGTGGCAGGTTTATGCATTAATTTTATAACCAAAGCGTCAAAAGCATTAAAAAGTAGGAATAGTCATGCACAACCGTCACCAAAATGATTAGGTTGAAGTTATTTTCAATATGATAAATGTATGATGCTTTATATTTACACAAATATGTTTATTGTGCTTGAAAGCTACCTGATACATAGGAAGTTCAAACTGTGGAAAAACAATTACAAGGAACATGCTAGAAAAAAGTAAAGAAATAGACAATGAGTACGCATGAAGTCATAAAGTCTATCAATATTTCCTGCAATATGAAGACAAAAAAGATTATTAAGATTGGTACAAGATGCTAATAAACTAAGATTCGCTAAATAGTATTTTATTATTTCAGCTGTATAAAATTACCTTTAATGCAGCCATGATTTTGATCGTGTGTGAATCCTTTAGGACAAAACTTGCATACTGGATGGTGATCTTCTACTGAACATGGAGCACCACCACAAGCCCCTTTACATGGGTCTCTGCATTCAAAGTCTCTGCATGCTAAGTTTTGTGGACATCCATTATCTCGTAAACATATTGATACTGCGGTGTGGCAGTCTTCGGTGCACACGCAGATAGCGTGGTGTTCCACAACTTCGCATTGTTTTCCCTTGGGACACATGGGGTCTCTTGACGCCAAGCAGGGATTCACACACTTGGAATTACGACATGCCGCATTAGAAGGACATTGTTCATCCCGCGTACATTCTGCATCTTCCGGTGCGCAAGTTAATTCTCCTTTATCATTTAATGCAAATCCATTGCGGCAAACACACACCGGCTCATGATTTCTAACTTCGCACTTTTGGTTTCGACGACAATTTTTGTAGTTTAGGCATGGATTTCGGCACTCGCCAGCTTCAAAGTCGCATGACAGTCGGGGTGGACACGATTTAGTTGCAGAGCATGTAAATGTTGAGTTTGGTTGTGATGATGGCGTGCAGGCAGGATCGGGCCGACAGGCTAGGCGTGGCTGCCCTACGTAACACTGTGGACACGAGCACTGCGGCCGATGTGCAACCGACTCGCATAGTGCATCCTCACCACATGCGCCGCGAACAGTGCATGGGTCTACGCAATGCAAGCTCAGGCACGCCTTGTCCAGTGGACACTCCTTGTCGCTCGTACATTCAATACCTAGGAAGATGTGAAAGAAGGAAGCAAAGTCGAAAGAGCGGTACCTTCAGCCGCGAAGAGGAAACTTTCTCACGAGACAGTGCATGCTTTTTGAAACTGATAGTTTGTCGAGAGATATGTATATAACGGTATATTATAATACAAGCGATATGTACATGAAGCCGAACAAAATGTTACCGACTGTTTGATAATTCAAGCACGAACGGTGAGAATGCTTCCACTAAGACAACATGTTACAGTAATTCATCCATCCACTTCAACTAAACGTGTAGGTTCTACTTGGGTGTTAATTGTAACTTTAGTGTAATAATCGGTTTTCTTTGTACAATCGGGGTATCCAAAGATGTACATATATCAAATGAGAATTTTCAAAAGAAAGGATTGCTTTTAGTTTATCAAAATTTTTCCACATCCTTTGACACCCAAATTAAAATGTATATAATACCCAAAAACCATTGTATTTACATACGTGGTGTAGGGTGATTCCCTAATATGTAAAATTTATTATTTGAATATCAATTAAAAACTACCTGTCACAACAGGATATTTTCTAGTATACTAATATTGGAATTTACTATATTTCTTGATGAAATGTTCATGGTGTTTTGACCTTCTGAGAAATATCTTTGTCGTGCATTTATACAAGTGGTCTTAGTACATATAACGTCTGTAGATATTTACTCACTAGTATGACATTCGATATCTGCTTGTCCTTCTGTACCGGGAATACAATGGCATACAAACTCTGCGCCTTCTCTTAAACATTCTCCGTTGATTCCACAGCCAGTGGTGCGACAGTCAACCACACTACGCTCTTGAGAACCTGTAAAATATATATAAGTTTTTTAATAATAAAGTGTAAATTTAATCTACGCTGCTTGTTGCCTATGAGACAGCCAGTTACCATCAGACAGCGGAGCAGCGAGCTAAAAACTCGAATTAAGAGTCGCAATGCAAGTAATCTACATTTTGCAAAACATTACCGAATTATGTTTCAATGGTTGGCTTATACCACATAACATATAACAATATATTGATTGCACACAGTTACTTACATTCTATATTTGGGTCACCGTTAGGATAGTTGCGTGGGCAGTAACATCGGGGTTCCTTATTATGCCCAATCCTACACTGAGCATTGGTCCCACACGCTTTGTATGCGCAAGGCTCCATGGCACCACAGAAGCACTGTTTTTGTGGATCACCAACGCAGTTTGGCGGGCATGTGCACTCATAACCCCCATCATCGAAGTCTCGGCAGCGAGAATTAATTCCACAAGGATTGCGCAAACAGCTGCCGGTTGCTTGCTTGGCACATTCAAATTTTGGATTTCCTAAATAATTGGGCGGGCAAGAGCACTGTGGTGATCTATTCATTGCGCGACAGATAGCGTTGGCTCCGCATGCGCCGACGCATACATTTTTACATTTTCCTTCTTCTAAGCACACTTCGTCGGCACCACAGTCGTCGTCGTGCTGACACTCGTAAGCATTACACTCACTAATTGGATCACCCGAAAATCCGCTAGGGCAACTACACACGGCTCGATGATGGGTCGGTAAACAAATTGCATTTTTTCCGCAAGATTTTTCTTGACAAGCCGGCTGACAAAGTTTTGCGGAACACAACATATCGTCCCCGCAATCTCTGTCGTTATTGCACCCAGGCACACACGCTCCTTTAATGCATATCTGTCTCTCAGGGCATTTGTTTTTCGGCGAGCATAATAATCGACAACCACCGTCTATGCATTTTTCTCCACATGAACAATCCGTGTTATCATTGCATAGAGTTATACAATATCCACTGTCATCACATGGGCAGTATCCATCACACTGCAATCGTTTTCTTTTGCATTCTACTAAAGGATTTCCAGTGTAATTGCTGGAACAGCTACACTGCGCTCGATGATTTAAAACATTACACTTTGAACAAACGCCACACAAACCGCTTTCCTTACAAGGATCTGAAACATTTTTGCAATATAAGAGTCATAGTGAGTTAAAGACGCTAGTTTTCAATACTTATCTTTTGAGTATTTATGAAGGTGTCTTACCTCTACATTGACCGTTAAAACATGCTAGTGATTCGGCACAGGCGTTGTCATCTCTACAGCCTTGTTTACATATTCTGTTTTCACAAATTTGTCCATCGGCACAAGCTTCGTCACTATTACATACGATTCGACATATTCCTCGAATGCATTTTTCGTTAGATAAACAAATGTCGTCACTGGAAAGATAAATTAAGTGATTTAAGTATAATAATTTAATTTTAAATTTATTTATTTGTATATAATTTATTTATTATGACAATGCCAAAAACGTTTTGAGTACCTAAGCTCATTGCTACAACTGAAGCAGAAAATGTCTTATTTCTTACCTTCTACAAGATGGATGACATGTGTCGCCGTAACAGCTGAATCCGTCCACACAGTTCTTGTTCTGGTCACAAGAAGTCATTTCTCTCCTACAAACCGTTTTTGGGTCTCCAACTAGTGCTGGGGGACAACTACAAACTGGGCGGTGATCTTTAGTCAGACATAAAGCATTAGAACCGCACGTTGCTGGTTCAGTGCAGGGATCGCTACACTGTCCTGATATGCACGCAAGATTGTTTGCGCAATGAGAATCTGTTTTACACCCTGTTACGCACAATCGCCCATCGCACACTTCGTCGTCAGAGCATTGTTCGTCGGATGTACATGCGTAACGGCACACCCCGGCTTCACAGCGTTCGCCCTGCAGGCATTCAGAGCCATCAAGTGTACAAGCTGGCCGACAACGATCGTCCTCACACCGCCAACCAGCAGCACAGTCTATATGTATTCTGCACTGTAACGTCGGCGTTCGCACGCAACCAATATTGGGTGTGGGGTTTGGTATAAGACCATCTGGGCACGAACAGAGTGCTTTTCTATCCACTGCAGAGCAGAGTGCATTCGGTCCGCATGGATTTATATTGCTAGAGCATGGGTTTTCACAAATATTGTTTTTGCAGAATTCATCAGGACCACAATCTTCATCATGCCTGCAACCGTATCGACAAGTATTTCCTAAACATATATGCCCTAAGAAGCAGTCATTATCTACTCTGCATGTTACTGAAACAAATATACCCATCATTAGTAATTTTATGGCTAAAAACTGATCGATAGCGTAGTTTTAATTGTTTATACTCACACAAGCAAGCTCCTTTAGAGCACCGTTCATTAAGTGCACATTCTTCATCCATTTTACATGGAGGAACACACATTGAATCATGACACATATGGCCATTTTCACACTCTCCAGCTCCACCACATAAACGCGGAACTGAAATATTATAATTTTGTGTTGTAACAAGAAGAAATTCTAGTTTTGAATTCAACTACTGAATCTCTACCTTCTAGTTCAGGTATTGAATTTAATTGCGAATCAGCAATTGAGGTTTACGCGCTGACCGCTTCCGATTTTAGACGGGATCCATAATAATACCAAGGTGAAAAGGATATACTACTCACTTCGGACACATTCTACATCTTGATTTCCGGTAAATGCATGGGGACAGCTGCATTGTACTACATGATTTTGAGCACGACATAAAGCATTCAAGCCGCAGGTTTTTTCTATTTGACACGGATCCAGGCATTGTCCAGTGATGCATTTTTCTGAAGAACCACATTCTTCATCCAAAAGACAAAGAGCTACAAAACAACAAACCAAATTTGTTATATAAATGTTCGATTTCTGTTTTAGAACATAATCGAAAAAGTCATTATTTACCTTTACAAATTCCTTTATGACAATATTTATCATGAGGACAATCCACTTTACCAGTGCAAGTAATTTCACGAGGGCTACATCCATTTGGAGAGTTAGCATTTCCTATGTAACCTGTTTTACATTTACATTGGCCAGTATGACGAACGGCAACACATTCAGCGTTTCGTCCACATTTTATGTTTTCACATGCATCTATAGGTAAACAACAACAAGATCATTGATAAGCCTAATTAAAAACAATGCAATATAAAAATTAATACAACTTGATTTTTTTCTAGTTACGTACCCGTACATTTACTTATAGCACCGGTAACCGTACATCGAGCCGTAGCAGGGCAGTCTCTATTATATCGACATTCTTGTGCTTTCCGGCATCCTTCTTCGTAAGCATTACCTACTGATCCGGTAGGACATATGCACTGTGCGCTGTTTCGTGTATTCTTACATTCAGCGCCACTGCCACAAGTATTTGATTTGCACCAATTAATCTCCGTGCAACCTGTGTAGGGATCCCCAGTATAACCGGGTTGGCAATAACATATACGTTTATGATTTTCAGAGGAACAAACTGAATTGTCTCCACAGTCGTTACTAATCAAACATGCTATTTTACACATATTTTTATCGCACAGTTTGTCGTCTGTGCATTCATTGTCAACGTCGCATTCCTTTCTTTTACAGCTTTGTCGTGGATCTCCATAATAGCCAGGTTTGCATGAGCAGACTGGCTTATGAGCTTGACCTATACAGTTAGCTTGGCGTCCACACGGATGGCCATCACAAACTTTGACACATTGCGGAATTCCATTTCTGCTGACGGTACATTTTTCGTCATCAGCACAATCATCGTCGGCCAAGCATTGAACTTCCTTTGTGCAAACCCTATTTAAGCAAAATTGAAAATCTGGGCAGGTAGTATTTAAGTTGCAGGTTAACCGACAAGTTCCTTGAATACACACTTGGTCATTCAAGCATCCCCGTGAACTTTTACACAAACCTGAAAGAATTAAAACTGATAAGCAAATGTGTATAATTATTACCTACTATATTCATACAATTAAAATATTATATTCGGAGTTTACATACCGACACATAAATTATCAACACATTTAGTTCCTGAAGAACATCTGCTATCATCAGTGCAGTACTGTATTGGGACGCAGCCAAGGACTGGGTCCCCTGTATAGCCGGGTGAGCATGAACAATGTCCAATATGACTCCTGGAAAGACATACAGCATTTCTTCCGCAGGCTCGTGGAATAGTGCATGAGTCTATACATTTATAGTTGATGCATGCTTCTTCTGATGAACAATCGCTATCCTTGGTACATTCAAATTTAATGCACTTCTTATAAGGATCTCCTTGGCTATTTGGCAAGCATTCACAAATAGCATTATGCGATTCCACGATACACTGTGCATTTTCACCGCAAAGCGAAGACTTTTGACACGGGTTGACGCATTGATTATTAACACACGTAGTTTTTTCTGAGCAGTCATTATTTGAAAAACAATCACCCGGTAGTCGACAAATTCCTTTGCTTGCATCTAATATTGTTCCATTAACACATCTGCACGTATAAGATCCATATGAGTTTTCGCAAACCGAGTTTATAGGACAGGGATTGTTAAGACATTCATTGACATCCTCACAGTCATTCATATTTAAATCAAAGCCGATTGGACAGGTACACGTCGGTTTATGATCTATAATTTGGCACAAACCACCTTGACATGCAAATCCCTCGCATTGATCTGAGAACAAAATACAAATTATAAGTTATATTTCTCAATCTCGCCAAAAAAACATTTACTATGAAGATTGTAATAAGATAACTTACCAGAACATTTGTTACTTCTACCATTGCAATATTTATCATTTGAACAATCTGAGTTATCGATACATTCCACTTTGAAACACCCAATATTTTTGTCGAGTGCGTTACCCAAATATCCTTTTTTACACGAACAGGAAACTTTGTGGTTGACAACTAAACATAATGCATTTAGCCCACATGTTTTTGTTTGGCAAGGATTCTGACATTTTCCTCGTATACAAGCAAGTAAACTGTCACATTGGTCATCCCGTCTGCACTGGTTTGGTAATAAACAGCCTGTTTTATAAGGGTCGCCAATAGCTCCAGTTGGACAAATACATTTGAATGACCCAATTGTGTCTTCACACTGAGCTGAAGGATGGCATGGATTGTCTAAACATTCATTAACATTAATACATTCATCCATTAATAATTTAAAGCCAGGCAAGCAGGTGCATGTTGTTGATTCACAACGTTGGTTACTGAGACAATCTGCATCTGATTTACAACCGGGTATACATATTCCAGAACTACAATGTTCTCCATGCAGACAATTGCCACTGGAGTGGCAGATTTTGTGACATTTATTATCGCTGCATTTCTCGCCAATCGCGCACCCTGAATTATCTTGACAAGGTACTTGGCACCAAAATCCAATACACATATGGTCTGGCGGACATTCGGATGTTCTACTGCATGAACTTGGTATCCGTACACAGCCCTGTTGAGGAGAGGGCGTTCCTTCAAACCCAAGTGGACAATCACATTTTGTACTGTGGTTAATTCTTGTACAAATGGCATTGGGACCACATACTCGTGTAGCGAGACATGGATTAATACATTTGTTGTTTATACAAGATTCTTCGCTCAAACAATCGTCATTTCCTCTGCATCCAATTAAACATTGTCCGCTTACACAGGCTTGTCCGATGCCACATTGAGAATGCGTCGCGCATTGAGTCATACAGAAATTATTTTGGCAAACGTCTCCTGTGTCGCACTGGCTAGAGTTTTTACAAGCAGTTAAACATTGTCCATTATAACACACGTCCCCGTCGCACTGCGTATCACTGTCACAAGCTAGCAATCTTTTTTTGCACGCATTTCCTCCTTGAATACTTTCATAACCTTCAGGACATAGACAGATTGCTTTTCTATTTACAATTTTACACAGAGAGTTTATACCGCAAGCTCCGTCACACGGGTTCACGCATCGTCCTGCGACGCACGTTGTGTCTAACGGACAGTCATCATCACCATTAGGACAATCGCCTTGAATTCTACATTGTCCCGTTTTATCACTTGTGAATCCAACAGGGCATTTACATGTGTATGTTGTTAGGTGTGGTTCACAGATAGCAGTCGAATGACAAGGATTTGGAGAGCAGACTTCTATTTTTCTACAATTAACCTCTGGTAATGGATCTGCTTTATAACCACTAGGGCATTGACAACTTATTTTGTGATGTTCTGCTATACACACGGCATTATCACCACACGAATCCTCGGCACATGCATTCATGCATGTGTGTGTCATTCGATTGCACAATTCGTGGGATAAACAATCCGTATTGTAAATGCATGGAACCGATTGACATCCTTTTTCTAGGTCATCGGGATTGCCGGTAAAAGGCCCAGATGGACATTGGCATTTAGCTACGTGGTTATTAGTTACACAAATAGCATTCGGGCCGCAAATAATTTGTTGACAAGCCGGTGTACACTTTTTAATAGGGCCAACATATTTGCAAACTTCATTTTCTCGACATTGAGCATCATCGACGCATTGGTTTTTATTAATCGGTAAACATCCGGTGCGGTCGTTGGGATTTCCTATAAAACCCGATAAACACTCGCATTGACTTTTGTGGTGTCTTGTAATACATTTTGAATTTTGTGGGCAACTAAATACTAAACAGTTGTCAAAACATTTCCTTACACTAAGTACATCTTTCTGACATGACTTGTTATCATCACAATCATCATCTTTTTCACAGCTGGGAGTAGATGGTTGCTCGCAAATAGAACTGACAGGATTCCAGCGGAAGTTATCTTTGCAGTCGCAGCGTGCACTGTTGTCTATTACTTTACATATTTCGTTAGCGCTGCAAGCTATAGTTGAACATACATCTACACACCTATTCGCAGACCCATCCACTGGCACGCAAAGTTGCGGTTCTACACAGTCGTTGTGACTGTTACATTCGATTTCATTTGGTTCACCATGCTCTAAATAGCAACCCGATTTAACATCATTTGCTTTTCCCACGTACCCTTCAGCACATAAACAATGAGCTTGATGATTGGAGCTGACGCATAATGAATTAGGTCCACATTGTAATTTACTGCAAGAATCCACACATTTTCTTATTTTTTTGGCTACTTGAAAGCATATTTCACTATCTTTGCAATCCCCGTCTATCGTGCACTTATTGTCGGGAACACATCCAAGTTGCAAGTTGTTGGGATTTCCTGTGTGCCCGGGTAGACAATGGCAACTGCCTTCTTCGCAAATGGATTTTGGGCCACAGGATATTTTACGACATGCATCTATGCATCTAGATCGTTCACAAATGTATCCATCCGGACATGTGGCATTATGAGTACAAGTACAACTGTTTCCTTCGGTACATTTAGAAATCGATACATGCGAACAAAGTTCATACGGATTACCCACATAGTGACTTTTGCAAATACAACTAAAACTTCCTGGGGTGTTGATGCAAATTGCGTTCTCAGCACATGGTTTAGAGCTGCACTCATCTATATCTATGCATTGTAGGTTCGGATTTCCAAGATAACCAGGTGGGCAGAGACACTCTACATGTGATCGGGTTTGTTGACAAACGGCGTTTCGACCGCACGACGCTTTAGCGCAAGTTATTTGTCTTCGAGGGAGACATTTTGTATACGGGTTTCCCGTAAAACCTTTATTACATTTACAAGCGTTGGATGGTCCGTAAATGCAGTGTGCATTATCCCCGCATCCTGGTTCGCACGCTGGTGGTATGACAGCTAAAAAAAAAATAACGGTGAAACAGGCGCAAAAATGAATATGTATGCATTTTGATTTTAGTTACACTTACGTGGCATGCATAGTAAATCAGGGTTCCCAACAAAGAAATCGTTACAAACGCATTTGCCACTTTCTTCGTTGCATGAGGCGCCCACTCCGCATACTACGTTCTCACAGCGCTGGCGACAGCGCCCCGCCACGCAAGACATTGGCTCCTCACATGGTGCGCCTGGTCCGCACACGTCTCTCGTGCACGAACCACCCGGGAATGGATTCCCGACCATGCCCTCGGGGCACACACATGTTGGCCCTGACTTTGATATAATACATTGTGCACGAGAGGCGCATGAGAACGAATCGCAACCTGAAAATTAATTATTATTTTAATACTCTGTGGGAAGGTTAACAACCTTTTCTCAAACATGCACTACAATGTTGACATTATGTTCCTTATAATAAACTTCAAAGTATGTGGCCGCAGGTTTGGCGAGGCGAGAGGCACGAGAGGTCGTTAAGGTTGACATTACCGGCCTAAGGCCGGCAAGGTCCTCTTTTTTAACATTTTAGAGAGCACCACAAAAAATTTAGAGTTTTTCTGATATTCTGCCACTACACCTATTAAAAACAATAATCAATTTTACAAAAAAGTATATACAACTACATATACTCGGCCGGCAACCCCTTACTTCCCGGCCTCTGTAGCAATGTACCTACTACTAATAAAATTGATACTTACCAGATATACACTTTCCTCCTTCAGGTTTAGTATATCCAGGATTGCAACGACACCATGCTGCGTGATTATCGACTTCACAAAACGCATTAGATCCACAAGACATACTTCGGCAAGGCGATGTGCAAGTGTGATTCAAGCATGATAAAGTGTTTGGACATTCATTATCAGAGCTACAAAGATGTTTTTGTGTCGGCTCTTCCTCAACGCTACCTACAATCAATATAGAGAATATCAGTATAGTATAAATATCCTAATTGTTTTGTTTTAGCCATCAATTATGTACTAAATATATACTCACATCCAGTTTTATAAGGATCCCCAATCATATTTGGAGGACATTCGCATTGAAAACCACCCTTCTTGTCGTGACATATTGCACCATATGCACATGGCGCGCTATGACATTCATTTCTGTTGGTGCAACCTGTATATGGATCTCCCTCGAATCCGGCCATACACATACACCGGGGAGGATCACTCGGCGTGCATTTTGCATTAATTCCACAAGTGAACCTCTCGCATGGACTTTTGCACTTTTGTCCGTCACTGACATCTAGATAAAATGGCGGTGGGCAAATACATTTCCCAGGCTCGATACATTTTTCATTAGAAAAGCAGTCAGAATCGCTAATACAACGTTTCTGATTTAAGCTACAATGACCAGTAGTGATGTCTTGACCATAACCAGGTGGACATTTACAATTGAAAGAGCCAACTGTATTTATACATTCAGCGCCAATTCCACACACAGGCTGACCAGCAGTGCATTCGTTAATGTCTTCGCACGAACCATCGATAGTTTGAGAATATCCGATAGGGCAAGCACAATAACTAACTCCGTCTGAAATTACTATACATTCCGCGCCTTTCCCGCATTTTTTGTCTTTTGAACATCCTGACAGAACGCAATTTCCATTTACAACTTTATATGGTGGCTGGCATTGGCAATTAACGTCGTTGCACATTTCACATACATTGTAAGGGTTACCACTATATTCCGATGGGCATTTACACTCATAACTTCCTGGGAGATTTTTACAAATCGCATTTAGACCACACGGTGAACGTGCATGTTGAGTGCATTCGTTGATGTCTTCACATAAACCAGTTTCTTTACTGCGAATGTATCCTTGAGAGCAAATACAAACATTTTCTGTGTCATGTGATATACATTGCTCACCGAGAGGACAAGGATTAATGTCACTACATTCATTTGACATTTTGCTAGGCACGCACCCATCAACATAAGGGTCCCCGTGAAAACTACCAGGACATTCGCATTGGAAGTTTCCCGGTAAATTCTTGCAAACAGCTCCAATGCTACAAGGGTTAGATAAACATTCATTGATATCTTGACAGCCACCGAGAGCTGGGTTACCAGTGAAGCCACTTCGACATGTGCACTGTGCTGTTTGGTCTGTCAGAAGGCATTCAGAGTTGCTCCCGCAATGTAAAGTTTCGCATGGATCTACAAAAACCGAAATAATACTTTATAATTATCATGTGTTACGTATGTCATTAATCTCGTTATCATTACTTTAGGTGAGAAATATAGAAACTAACTCCGACGACAAAATGTATTTTCCGTGCATCAAAAAAATATTTGTCTTCGGCATTGACATCGTTATGGTATAAGTAGTTAATAAAATATTTTTGAGTACACACGAGCAAGTTCCAGACATTACGTGCAAATTGAAATAAAATAATTATTACTTACGCCTGCATTCATTGCCAACATTAGGATCCGGACACAAACATCTTGAGTTTTGATCGCATATAGCATTTCCAGGGCATTCCTTGTTATTTTTACATAAAAGAATTTCAACACATCGTACTCGTGGATCAGGATCGGGTAATGTGCCTTCAGCACATTCACAGCTGTATGAACCATCTCGATTAATACATTCTGCGCCAACGCCACATGCACCGTCTGTTTGGCATTCATCGATATCTGTGCACTGTTCGTATGCATTTCCGGTATAGCCCTCTGGACACTGGCACATAAAGCTACCCAGTGTGTTTGAACATCGCGCATTTATTCCACAGCGGCCGACTGGTCCGACAGATGTGTCACATTCGTTAATATCTACGCATCCAGCTGCTATGTCATTGGGATCAAATGTCCAACCGTCGTCACATACACAATACGCTTCAGACCCATCAGGTTTGCAATAGGCGTGGTCTCCGCATTTTACATCATCGCATGGAGCGCGGCATTTTATTTTCGGTGGTGACCCTACGAATCCTGTAACACACTCACATTCGTAAGACCCTAGCGTGTTGATACATAGAGCATTTTCTCCACACGTCGATATTTTTGTAGCACATTCATCAATATCGACGCAAACAGATCCTCTTGCATCAAATCCCTCTTTGCAGAAACATTGATTTTCTATGCACTCAGCGTTATTTGTACAGTCGAAATTTGATTTACATAGGGTGTTGACGTCGACCTGAAATCATTTCAATTAGTTTAAATTATATGAATTATTATAATTTCAAAAATTTGCTCAATAAATATCATTTTACTTAGTTCAAATTTGATGACAGGTCTGGTCTAGTGGGTAGTATGCTTATGAAGCTGGCGGTCCTGGGTTTAAATCCCAGTAAGGGCATTTATTTGTGTGATGATAACAGATATTCGTTCCTGAGTCATGGGTGTTTCCTATGTATTTAGGTATTTGTATATTACATATATTTCTGGCTAAGTGCTTATAACACAAGCCTTCCTGAACTTAACGTGGGGCTCAGTCAATCATCCTCTATCGTTTAGTATCAAACATGATGAAATTATTAATATTAATTTACCTGTTCACAGGCCACTTGCGGGTCAGGTTGAGCTCTGTATCCCTGAGGACAGATGCAGTTGTATCCGGGCGCAGCATTCTCGCAGACAGCGTGTGTGCCACAGGGGTGCTCCAAGGCATCGCACTCGTTTAAATCGCGGCAGCCTTGCGGCGCGCGCGCATCGCCTGTGTACTCAGGTTCACACGCGCACGCGAAACTGCCCACCGTGTTGGTGCACACCGCATGTTCGCTGCACACCTTCTTGCTACTCTTACACTCATCCACGTCTGGTATAACAAACAACTCACGTCTAAATTACATCTACCGACGGCGCACTTAGTCCACAGACATACGCACGCAATAGCAACGCCGACGGCCACTACGAAGTCTACGAAGAGCAAGAAACAGAAGAACAGACGACTGAGCATAAAACAGTGTTAAAGAAGTCGACGAAAATCGTGAAGTAGAAACTGGAAGGAAGAAGTTTTATCTGAGAACTTAAACTAGTACACGAAGACTCCGTGAATGTCTTGTAACGCTAATTTACAACCCATTAGCTACATATCTTCGGGCGGTTGTCTTTTGATCGCCGATGTGAATGCACCAACTAGCTGAAAATTGGTTCGTTACATTTGTCGATAAATGTCTCAAATGAAGTGATAATTAGTAAAAGCGTGAAGCTACCGCGCGTCCGGATGCGGTAGTGTTCAGCGCGATTCGTTACACGCGACCAGTTATAATACCACAAAGCATTAAACCACACAGTAGTTGAGTAGGTTAGCAGTTCAATTAAGCCATTTCGTTTTGGGTTGCTCACCGGTGCATCCTACTTCTGGGTTGCCTTGGAAACCGGGAGGGCAGACGCATCGGTATGCGCCGGGCACATTCTGGCAAAGAGCTCCACGGCCGCACTGGGCCCGCGCGCACGCATCAAGTTCTTGGCACGCTACGCGCGGGTCGCCCTCGCTGCCAGGGGGACAACTGCACTCGAACCCGCCTTCCACGTTTCTGCACGTCGCACCTGCGCCGCACGCTGACCCACTTGCGCACTCATCCACGTCCACGCACTATATCCCGAGCAAATAGGTCTCAATAAGACGCATATTGTAATTCAATGTTTATATGTAGGTACGTTAAGGCTAATTGTTTGGAACTTTGAACAATAAAATCATGAGACGTTAACTTAATCGCATGCTTTTTTACGGTTTTAATTTCAACCGAAATAGAAGTTGTGTTATATTAATAAAACGTGTATTTATCACATCAATAACAATGTAAATCACACAATAACTTACGCCATCGAATGGATTTCCAGTGTAACCAGCTAGACAGGCGCACGTATAATTTCCCGGATAATTCTGGCAGATAGCGTTGATTCCACAAGCGCCAGGTCGTCGACATTCATCGATATCTAAAATATATATATTTACAAGTTTTTATAAGGTACATAATACTCTATGTCGATGATCGTCATAATGAATTCGAAAATGTCAAGAAAATGAGAACTACACGATTTTAGAATTGTGCAAATGCAAAAGAAATTACATACATAGATACAAAGTAATTACATAATACGATCGGTCTGGCCTAGTGGGTAGTGGCCCTGCCTATGAAGCTGATGGTCCTGGGTTCGATTCCCAGTCGGGGCATTTATTTGTGTGATGAGCACAGATATTTGTTCCTGAGTCATGGGTGTTTTCTATGTATTTAAGTATTTATATGTATCTATCTATTATATATATCGTCATCTAGTACCTACAACACAAGCCTTACCGTAAGACGGTCGATTTGTGTAAGAACGGTATATTTATTATTTTACTATTTATTTATAATAGGTACAAAAAAAAATGTTACACCACTTATTGCTCGTTTAACACTGTTTTATTAACTAGGCACATTAAAATATTTAAGTTTGTTGACTCATTACATGTCCTGTATGTTCCTTGAATCGCGTCTTTTACTTGCCTTTTCGTTGTTACTCATTTACTATTAAACTATTATATATGTAAGTAGTTACTATATGTAATTACCTATATATTTATAACAGAATATTTTATTTTGCTGTAGATGTACTTACATATATATTTGAATAATAAATATATTTGAGCCCATGTAATCTTAATTCGTTTTATATTTTTGCTGTCTTTGGTAATCGTTTTTTTTAGATAAGACCGCCTGTTGTTCTATTATAATTATTTTATTCATTGTATGTGTTAAGTTTGATTATTAAGATAAGTATTTTTTTTATAATAAGATTAAGTTTCAAAGTAAATACAAATACGAGTATAAATACAATAAAACGTGCATAAAACAATATAAAATACAAAGACATAAAATACCGTTGTTATTATTATCCATTTTTTATTATTGTGAAAGACCCATACCTCGACACTCTTCCTCGCCATCTCCTTCGAATCCGCGATTGCATTTGCAGATGAAATGGGCCGGCAAATTGCAACATTCAGCATTTGCTACACATCGCGATGCCACTGCGGGATCTTCACATTCGTTTATATCTGGCGGTTACAAAAAAGTAAGATACACTCTCATACTTTTTAAGGTGACTATGAATACAATAACGCAAGTATAATAAGCAACAGCCTTTGTACTAACCTCTGCAAGTGAAACCATCGCCCTCGTAGCCTGGGAAACAGGAACATTGGAAACTACCCACCGTATTTGTACAGTGAGCAAACACATCACATGGCCGTTCCTTACATTCGTTCACATCTAAAACAGCGACACTCATGTTAGTTAGGTTTTCATTATGCTTTATTAATGCGTTATTGAAATAGGTACATGGCACAAATGCTGAAATTAATAAACAAAAGTTTCTTTATAGTTGTTTTCAACCTAGCCCTCATATAAATCATTCAAGCTTTCCCCACTTTACATTAAATAAAAGTCTTAAGATTATTAACTATAGTGTTTATATCTATTATGTCTTAGACTTATCATTTATTTTAAATTTATATATTGAAGTTAGTTATGGCAATTGAAATCACAATTCGTAAATGGAACCTTGATAAACTGGATCTAATTTACGATACTTCCAAAGCCATGATCTTTGTACAAAGTTTCAATTTTTTTTTATACTCCTAACAATTTTCCGATAATGTTCTCTTCTTTTAACCAATTGTAGTAATTGTTCATAAATCATAATACGTATATCGTTTGACCTGACTTTGACGTATGTTGCATCCGTCGTCGTCGCCGTAACATTCAATTGAGATATGATTAGTTTGATTTACAAATGCCTACTTGTCAAGTAGCCAACTGCGGTATTTTTAAATCTGTGTTAAAGAAAAAAAGGTGTGATGGAACTTACCGGCTTCCTGGCAATTGCATCCCCCGAAACCGTCATTGCAATGGCACACACCGTTCAGGCAAGCTCCATTTATACACTGTGCGCCATCTTCTTTGGTACAATCGTCTAAAATGTTACATAAATGGGGGAATTACCTATATTATTTTGTATATTATGTTTCTCTTTTTCTATAATCTCGCTTAGATATCAACAGTATACCTACTGAATAGCGGTTGACTTACCTGTGCATTTCAGCTCTGACCTAAGTTCGTCGGAAGCCTTATAGCAGTCTGGCACACCGTCGCATAATTTCGATAATTCATATAATTGTAATATTTGTGTTGATTCGTTTACTTGACAGCCAAAATAGCCGTCTTCTAAATTTAAGAAAAATACTTCTCGTTTTATTCCTAAACCTATTCCATATTGGCCTTCTGTCGCTACCTGTGAAACAACAAAATATTTTCACTCGTCGCTCGCCTGTTTAGGAATAATAAAAGTATATAGCATAATATTAAAAAAATAGTGCCAGTTGGTTTTTACTAAAAACATAGAAACAGACGGATACTTGAGTAATCTAAAAATCTTAGATCATTTCCTTTTGTAACGTTTTAGCGCATTTTTTATATTAAGTATTTATCTACTGTTTAGAAACATACTGCTATGTGCCTGACATGATAAAATATGTAAATACTAGCTACACCCCGTGGTTTATTAGGGAAAAACGTAGTCTATGCGTGAATCCAGGGTGTCAGCTAACTCCATACCAAATTTTATTAAAATCGCTCCAGTCGTTTAGACGTGAAGAAGTAACATACACACACACAAACTTTCGCCTTTATAATATTAGTGTAGAAGAGTAGATACTATAAAACATACTATGATCAGGGTCTCTGGGGTCCAGTTACTATTATCCGTTGTTGTGACTTAATGGATTAAGATAAGTAACTTACATGTGTCGTTGTGACTAAAAGCGTCCAAACCACTAGAGGTAAGGTGTCTATATACATGGTCTCTGAAACAAAACAAAATAGTAATTGTAAAAATGTGAGTCATAGATAGTGTAGGTACTTTATAATTAAAACTAGCTGTCCATTCGCTTTGCTGGGTCCTATTAGGTACTAGTACCTATATAGATAACCCAAGAACTTACAAGATTAATATCGAATTTTTTCGAACACTTATAATCTCGTTCGATCAGAATCTTGGAATATATTTTATAGATTTCTAGATTCTAGAACATTTAGATCGGTTTCTGGTTTTTCGCCTCATTTTTTTCTCGAGTTGTCTCGACTCTCGAGTCTTTACTTCTTTAGTAACAAATTGTAAATTAAATATAAAAAACAAATATAACTCGGAATTATTTTATTGCACTTAGCATTACTAGTTAGAGATACAAAATATTAAAACTCTTTACAAACATACAAATACTAAATCAACAATGAAAATAAAAGAATATACTTAATCTACTTTTTCAGTCTTTTTGATCAGACATAATCTTACATAAACTCAACAATTAAAATAAAAAAATATACTACGTGCGGGTGAGAAGTCCGCTGCACGCATTTACAGTGCGCGGGCGACGTTATCATTGTTAAAAGCCAAAAAATGGCGAGCCTGACTTTAGCCCTTATTGCGTTTTCGCCGGAACTCGAGAGTCAGCTCTATTTATTTCTCGTCTCGGATGGAGGTGAAACTCTCGAGTTGTCTCGAGTTCGAGAAGTCTCGAGTAGAAACCCTATTCGGTATGTAACACATGTACATGTACGTAGTGGCACTTTATATTATTCCAAAACGTTATATAATAATCCAAGCTATTTTAGACCATTTATATGCTTATTTTTTTAAAGTTAACATTTTTAATACCCGTATCGTTTACAACCATAATAAGTACTATCAACTGAGACTATCAACGATGAGAGCCTTATTGTACCTACTGCCACATAGAATCACTATTCGTCTGCAATGCATAGTTTTTGCACGCGCCTCAATATATATAAGTATATATTAACTCTAGTACCTACTTATTTTCATGCCATCAGCATCACTGATCGGAATGAAATTGTGTTACTCATCAGGACCGGTGTGTCGTGACTCGGTTAGAAAATATGTTCCAGAGCATACTTGAAACACGTCACGTGAGATAATTTACTTTATAATTGTTATACATAGTTGACAACGTTCATGAACTGTATAACTACAAACGTCATGTCAATTAGGGTGGAGCCATGGGGAAGCCATCTACTTTGTTTTTTGTTAAGTTAGGTTATGTGCGTACACTGATTTGGGGTCAACACTTCCTCATTGTTTAGGTACATATATTTATAACCAAGTCTGCCTCACATTAAGCTTACGTAAAATATGTAGCGCAAACTTAATGCTCAGTACAACGGTATAGCGGTAAAAGTTGAGACAATAAAAGTTAACCTACCTTATTATATAAAAACATATAATACTAGTACGTTCTTAAGTACGTACCTAACATTTAAGACTGATACTAAGATTGATACTGAGCATTCTGGCTGTCCCAAGCAACCATGTTGTTTCCGTTTATAATTGCGACAAAGGCGAAGGTCACTTTGCGAGGTCGGATAACTGTGTGAATGGTACCAATTTCGGCTGGCCATTTACTCAATGTTCAATAAATGCATGTTATCGTTATTGATTTTTATATAAAACATATTATAGTCTTTACTTGCAGGTAATTTTACGTCGTTAGGCTATATTTAAAATAATGCATTTTAATAATAAATAGCTAATGATAATGAAGTAATGACAAATACTTTTGGGACAACAATTACACAAATCTAACTAGTCCTACAGTAAACTAGATAAGGTTTGTGTTGGTACTAGACGATGATGTGTATATAACGTCCATAACCTAGGAACATGTAATAAGACAAATAAAATACCCCTGCCAAGATTCGAATTCAGGTCCTCCTACTTCGTAGATAGATTTAACAATAACATAGACAATAATATACATATAATATGTTTTAATATGAACAATATTTTAGCGAACCTTTTTTAGCCTAAATGTTCATTTAATAATGTATGTATATCCATATGTATAGTTATTGTGGTCTGTCACCATAGTTGTCAGTAACAAGTAAGTTATGACTTATGTATATTGTAGCTAAGTGTGAAAGACACGCTAGAAGCGACAGGCGATAAAATTGTAACCATACTATTCGTTAAGCTCGGTGTGATGAATATGTGTTAAGTTCTAGTCGTAGAGCAGTGCATCAATGTCGTTGGCCTAGTTGTCCGGCGTCAGCTGAACGTACCCACTCGCAGCTGTTGACACGCGGTCACGTTATGTAACCACAACAGTATTATGCATTTCCCGTGCACTGTGCTATATGCGTACGCATTACAAAGGATAATCGTTGTTTTAGTTAAGTAATTAAGGTTTTAACATATTTCTTCAATAGATACAGTGTACAAGACCTATATAGACCTATAGGCGAAGAATTAAACCTTACATTGGATTTACCAGCATAATCATTAATTATTGTTTGTGAAATTTGCGAACAGTATTGTACTGCGAATATGAGATTTTCAAACTAACTGTTAACGAGTGTTTAACTCGAGTGTGCATTGCGGGATGATTTATATAATGTCCTATGCTAACCCACTTTACGATATGCGGCCGTATAGGGTTTACAATACAGACAGTATATGTAGAAACAAACAATTGTATTTCTGTCAAAATTCATTGTCATAATTCATCATTTGTCAAAGTGTTTTAATTAACTGTAAAATTTACAGGACTTGTTAAGGCACCATCCTGTTAAATGTATTAGGTTAGGATAGATTTGTTTTAACCTGTAGATTCTACAATTATAGGAAAAACACATTGCAAATGTTGAATTATGATAATCAGGGTTCGGACAAGTCAAGAACAAGATTAATCGAATAGCATTACGTACTACAGTATTATTTAATTATATTTTTCAATGACATTTATTACCGCAAACCAAAATTCACCATACGTGTGTGAAGGTATTTCCATTAACATTTTGATTTAAAATGTTTAGAAATAACCATAGTTAAGCAAATAATTGTATTAAGTAATTTAAATTGTATTAGTAGGTATGTACCAATACAACAGGTACCTAACCACTCCGAAACAAGTAGAATATTTATAAGCACCTACATAATTATAATTACTCAGAAACAATATTGTGTATACAGTCAATAACCACAACTACGTTAAAATGTAGTGTCCTATTCATGACAAGGTTCTGACATAGATGACATACTCTACTATTACGTAAGCTCTTAAGGTCGTAAGACACAAACAGTGTGACATCTTCAAACATGGAAGCCTTGACATATATTTCATTCGTTTGAAAATTATTTTGTAAGTGAGGTTTTTGCAAAAGCAAGGGGCGTCAAACTGACCCTACTTAATTAAATTCCATATTACTGGCTGGCTGGCTAATAAGTGTGGATGTATTACATACACAGAAAGAACAGCACTATCACACGCACGACTCGGTTACTAGGTGCGGGTCTGCAAGATGTTTAAATTTTTTGGGTGTATTATCCATTTTTGTATGTCAACTTTAGGTCAAATTTTTTTTGTAAAACATGTCAACAAAAACTAAGTCAAAAACTATAAATGCCTACTCTAATTGGAGAGATAAATACTATCACAGTTTTATATCCGTCCTGACAGTACCAAATTTACTATAACAATTTTTAAGATATTCAATAAATAAGGTTAATCGCTGAATCGGTCTGGAAAGTTGTTTGTTAGTTATAATCGACCCACGTCGGGCTTAGTGGGTGACCCTGCCTATGAAGCCAACGGTCCTGAGTTCAAATCCCAGTAAGAGAGAGCACACATATTTGTCCTGAGTCATGGGTGTTTACTATGTATTCAAGTATTTGTATATTATACAGGGTGGCTCATTCACATCGGTCAGTATGGGGAAATCTGGAACTATAAGTCATACAAAGATTGTTCTTAGGAACCATATCATCGATTTTAGGGACAAGAAAAACTGCATACATAGAAATAAAATAAAATGTGTTATTTTTTGGAATCGACCACAGTTGTTAAAAATAAAATTAAAAGATATTGAATTAATGCATTTCATTCATTTGAGAACTGCCTTTAACAAACACAATCCATATCCAAACGAAAATAATTAAAAGTTTTATTTTCCAAAACAACCTGGTTTGATTCTCGAACAGAGTAAAAGTTTTTTTTTAATTTATGTATGCAGTTTTTCTTGTATGACATGGTTCCTAAGAACAAATCTTTGTATGTCTTATAGTTCCAGATTTCCCCATACTGACCGATTTGAATGAGCCACCCTGTATATATCATTGACTGAGTACCCCCAAACACTAGCCTTTTTGAGCTTACCGTGGAGCTCAGCCGATTTGTGTAAGGATGTCCTGTAATGTTTAATATTAATGTGGCACTTCATAAATGTCATGAGAATTTAATTAACCTTAAAGGACTTTTCACATCGTAATTTTAATTTATTATGTATGAATGAGATGAGATTTTTTTTGAGTTTAACAAAATATGTAATACCAGATAGCTTTTGTTAATTTACAGTCACCGGTAATAATATTTTATAATGTCAAAGCCGTAAAAAATTCTGACAGCACCTTATGGCTTTGACATAAAATGTGATCAGATATTTTTGCGGTATCGTGGTTGATATCGTGGGATACTATTGCTGGTGACTGTACCAAGCACCATGTCAAATTTAACGGAAACAAAAAAACACGGTGTATATTTTTAAAACAAAAACTAATTTAATTATAATTACAATGTGACTAAATACAATGTTACAAAAGCGATCAAATCAGAGTTAATTGGATTTTTTTAGCCTGATAAGAGTAACTGGTGGAGAATAACGTAAGGCACTATAAGTCCGCCACATGTATGTACATGAATATGAATAATGTTATTCATCGAAGAAGCGCATGTTCAAAATGGAGTGAAATATATTAACTTAAATTTAATAAGTCCTGTACCCAGAAAATATAGACGAGAGTGTTCAGAAAATTGGGTACTCGTGAGTTGTGACGACGATTAAGTATGATTTTTTATGGAAATCTGTTTTTTGCCAATTGGGCAATTACATTGTGATATCGTTTAAAGTTTATTATATATATATTTTTTCCCCTTAGTACTATCTGCAATCAGCCCCACGGCTATTTTATCAACGTTTAGAAAGTGCACATCCTGTGATGTGTCATCTATTATTTTAGTTTAGAGGCTGGTCGCATTTTCTTAAGCCGAAATATGCAGTCGTTTGTGTTCATAAGCTTTGTAGCTAGATGATTTTTGTGTCGTTCAAGTCGCTGTCTATAGGCCACAGAGGACCCCTCTATTTCTTCTTTGACTGTTGCGATTTCTAAATACTCGTGTACTTCAGTGTTCCGTGTGAACCATGGGACATTGCATTGCTCAAAGTCTTCAAGTCTTTATTTTGAATATGCTGGAGGATTTGTATATTGGAATGACTTACTGATCCTCAGAGCTGTATTCCATATGCCCAAATCGGTTTTAGGATACATTTATATATTAGGAATCTATTTTCCAAACTTAACGTTGATTACCTGCCCAGTAGCCAGTACATGTCTCCAAACTTTTTATTTGCCTGTTCTTACACACCAAAACCAAGTTTTCGTTAAACTTTAATGAACAACTCATGCTAATTAAGTGCACTATTTTCTGAAACTTTCAGGTGGAAGATTTGATATATCGTTAATCATTGGCTGCCAGTGGAGGCACATTAACAATATTGAATACAAGGCTTAGTCGACATTATGTTTTTCAAAAGCTGTAGGAAATCTGCTCATTCGTCTCAATATCAATTCAAATAGAAATTCTGTAGACGCGCTGCCACCAGCAGCTGCCAGCCCCAAGCCACTGCGCGAGTGATCTTAGAAAACCTACCTTTAATTTTTAATTAAATATTTAATTAGAGTTCATCAAATCATCACTCAACTAATCATGGTCGTCATTATCTTCGCAACATACCTGTTGTTCATACCTGACGCCACATTATGAAATGTAAGTGCACGGATATGCGTTCATGTTCGCATGTACGGCTCGGTATCAAATCGAGCGTAAAGTGCGTCCGGGCGTCCGTGCATTCGGTTGCGCCATTCACTTTCACGTCGCACCACGCTTGCTGCCAGTCGCTCATGGGTTTCTGGCCGTGTGCGACTACAGAAAGTGGGCTGCAAAACAATGCCTTTACACCAGTTTCTCTCTCGAGAAAATATTGTATGTCTTCTTATCAATGTCCGCTCGTCGGTTGGTGTGCGACAAAACATCGTATTGTTGCCTGCCTTTTTGTTTTACGTGTGCTCTTTCTCTAGGATACTTCATATTTCATAGTTTTAGAAAACTATGCTAATTTCACTTAAACAAAATACTTTCTTACACATTTCATGTTTTAATAACATGTAATCAGGGATCACTTAAACGATATGTTGCTTTTTACTCATATTTTATCACGCTTTTTGCCTCCGTAAATGTCAAACACTTCGTTTCCACTGTGTTACTTAATAGAGTTACAAAAATTACGATGAACATTGGATGGAACATAAAGCCATGGTCTGCCAGATTTTTATTTGCACGGTTTAGTTACTTCTTAATATAACCAAATAAATCGAGGTTGGGCCTGATGACAATGGTTCTAGCTGTAAAACTACAGTTTCCAACATTGCTACATACTTCTTCTGTGGGTAAGCTTAGAGCTAAGATGGTTTTACTTGTTAACCATTTATTATAATGTGCTTACTTTCAAACAACGATAACACTTAATGCACATTTATCATAGTAATATAATTCTACTTGTCATAATTATATACAGTCAAGTGTAAAAATTCGTTCACCGCCAAAGTTCCAAAAATATGTACAGAGCAACTCTATTGTGGTAAATAAGGTTGTAGGACGTATTTATCTTTCGGTACGTATTTTTGCACTTGACTATACCTGCAGCATTTTCTTTCCAGGATAAGTAATCAAAGGAAAAAATAAATGAAGGAATAAATGGGAAAGTCTCTATCTAGAAAGAATCCAACAAGTCAAAATAATAGAGACAACAAAAGGTGACCGTTTAGGCGCGGCCGAGATAAGAATAGGTTGCGGCAATACTGGTAGGTACCTACACAACTGCTGGCCTTAAGGCAATTCGTGTAAGGTAACGGATCTTACTAGCGGACTTACTTCTGTCTCGGTAACTTATCCGTAATTCTAAACCAGTTTCAAGCATTATTACTCATATGATTTATGCATCAAACGAAAATTATCTCAGGTAGTTAGGTTAAACATAACACATTAATAGGACTGTATTTACTACTGTGAATTTGACTTGGTCATATTTAATAAAAATGTTGGATTGTAGTTGATAAATACGTCTAAACTGAATTACTTTGAATGTTAGCATGTTGTAGGTATTTGAAACTATATACTGCCCTAAGGTTCTTGGGTGTAAAATAGACGTTCAACGAGACGGGTGCACTAAATTTGACAGGTCAAGCAGTAAAGCAAACAATTAATGCAATAAGGTTCCGTTCTTCGCTTACCAACATTTATTAAAATAATAGAGATATAAAAAGTGATTCATAAAAGTAATTACTAGGAATATATAAAATAAGTCGAACATTGTAATTGAATTGAAATTTTACTTGCGCATTTTAACCTATTATCGATTAAAGATTACATATATTTTTTATTTGGTTACTTTGTAATATAAAAACCCCCAATTTTGTTTAAACGCAATAAGTACATTTTTTTTTTTCTACTAGCATTACTGTACATAAAAATAGTGTCTAAAATGTCACAAGTTGTTTAAACCAGAGAAGTTGTTTTTATTGTTAATACCGCAGTGAATTATATAAATTCTAAAGTGGTAATTAACATATGTCACAATCCTTAGAATATGTTGCCTTAAGAACATTCTAACGCTGGAGCTACCTGAGCAAGTGAGCATTCCCGTTAAACCGGATTGGAGGCATTTTATGGAAGGAGTAAAATCTCGCTTCATATTTCCCTGTCTTCTATGCATCTTGAAGTATTACGTCGATTAGCGTAATCTTGCAATATTATAGAGTCATCGCTATCAGAATTTCGATAATGTAGAAACTTTTATATCAAATTTTATATATATTCTAACCTTAATATATATATATATAGGTAGTTAACTGTCAAACAGATACCTGTTAACACATTCGCTGCCACCCCCTCTAAAAATGCATGGAAATGAACGCACATGTGCGTTAGTGGCAGTGAATGCGTTAAGGTTATGATAAAGAAGCAATATTTCCTAACTATTCGGGCCAGTCTCATTGTAGGTTTATGCGATAATTCAACAGACTTGCTTGCTTTTTCTTCGTCTGTCTTGTATTATACTTTATTAAAGAATTTTTTTTTACAACAGCGTTTTTCTAAAATTCTTAGAAATAAAAGGAAAAAAATTGAAAAAAAGGAAGGATAAAGATATACGAATTAGTTTTGTTCCATACTTGTTAGGTATGTAATACAGTTTAAGTTTACCACTTTATCAGCTAGATTAATAAATATCTAAATTCAGGCTATAAGGGCTCCTTCGGAACCCTACGTTAGACTTCATACGAGTATGTTTGCTCATTATTGCGCGCTAATACGCCTGTTCAGCGTTGTCTCAGTGTATTTCTTAGTGTAGATGTTTATTTATTTATTTAATCTTTATTGCACAATACAAGACGGTTCAAATGGCGGACTTAATGCCATAACTCTACCAGTCAACCAACGGGAGTAACGGAAAGATTTAACAGGTGCAGGGTCTTTCTAACTCAAAGACGAGAAGAAGTAAAAAATGGTTTGTCTATTGGGCCGTCTATTAAAATAAAATACCTGTAACTAAACAATGCTGGTTGTAGCAACTTTATAAATGTACACTGCAAATTTTGTCAAACCAACAACAAATAGTTATACTTAAAATGTCTAAATGTGTAAATTAGATTACAGATTTCGAATTTAAATACATTATTCCAGGTTATCATCGATAGATCGACGATTGCGTGAAACGTTTGGTACTTATACATATATGTAATAGCCGTAACACCAACGGTACCGATAGTGCTTACCACATGTTAGCGGTACCGTCTCGCTGTTTCTAAGGTAATAGCGGACTCAAATGTTATGCTCTTGATGCTATCACCTCATGCTGTTCGACTCATTTCACGTGTAGTTGTCTAACATTAATTCTACCTAACTACATATTTCTGCTGAAAAGCTGGTGATCGGAGGTAATATGAATTTCTAAAGATATTATAAAACATATAATATCTTTATAAATATCCAAAGGGTAGATTTAATATAATTACATGCCAATAAATCAGACATGTTTTACAATTTGCACACTAAATCATTATGACTATAAACTAAATTATCGTGGGATGACTCTATCTGACATTAGATTGCAATCTTCACCTTTATATGCACGACTAATTACTACAGGATTGAAGGGCGACCAAATTATCTACATGCAACATAAACACAATTCAACCTATTCGAGGTTAAGAGGTTGCCTTTAAAATTATCTTAATTAGTGTCAGTGTAAACTAACAGCATTTAAGCTGACTTTTCAACGACAAAGTGTGGCAGTGCACTAACAACTTCATATTTTTGTGCAAATTAGATTATGCTGGCTAGCTTCAACACTTCTCTTTGCGCAACTCGATGTAGAATTTTATAACTTAGTATAGTACAACACAAGTACCTATTAAAACTTTGTTCGGAGCACTTTGCATTGCATATAAAATATACCTTAATATTTTATAAGAAGAACCGGCATAGATGTGGCATAGATGACAGTACCCGATACTTAGTTACTTTAAGCAAAATTATGTATTATACATATACAATCGTACCTATTAACTGTGACGCTACTTAACACAAATACTGTGTACGTATATAAGCTTGATTTGTTTTTGGTATGTAAACCGTGTAGTTTGGTATGTAAACGGATAAACAGTACATTTGTATTAAGCGCATGATTGTCACTGGATGATGGATGAGTGACGCGTGAGAGTATGGGCCTGTTCCGTCATTACGGAGGTATGGAGTGACATAACGGGCCCTGCGCGCGCGACCGCTCGGCGACAGGTGCGCGGAGCCGCGATACACCGACCCCCGCCATATGTGGTCTGCGGAGTATCGTTGGTTGCTACCTCAGTTTTATTACTTAGCATTTTATCTTTCAATGTGTTTTGACAATAAGAATAATGTTGTTTTTAAAGCACTTACAGGATTCTCATTCAAGCATGACCTTCATATTTATTTAATTTGATATAGTTTTTATATATATTGACTTTCATGATTAATAATTACGAATTACTGGCAAAACTTAGACAAATATTAAGGCGGCTTCATAATTATAATAAGTTTAATAAACACGCACTGCGATTTCGGGAATGCACTATAAACGATATAAGAAATTACTTGCTAGTTATTTTATATTTAGGATAAAACTACGCTATGATTACTTGCTGCTGATACTTCGTTAATTGAATGAATCGGTCAATTAAATTTAATAATTCCTCATAATAAATAACATTTAATGCATAATAAATATCTAAAGTATTTAAACACTTATTATATCAGTTTATCCTTCCTCGATATTACGGAAATTTAGCCGATTCTGTCTCCATTACGATGAAAACGTCATACTTTAGGTAGATCTATTATTATATATATAGTAGAAATTATTATATTATAAGAATAGATATAACACTTTGTTATGGAAGTATAATGTTAATAAATAAATTGTTAGGAATTCGGCAATTTATTGTTTTAAACACGATGGTCCCGCTTTGATACTCATGGTTAATAGTCATATATCTTTTTAGTTATTAGGGCCTCCAATTAACAGCGGTTTCTCAAAAAAATACACCGTGCGAATTAAAGATAAATTCACAACAACAGTAAAGAATAGCGTTTATGACGAAACATGCTACAAGAAAATACTCTTGATCGTAGCTGATTACAATAACCGCATTCATTGTGGGAATAAATTGCATTAACAACAAAGGAGCCTTGGCTCCGTGGGTATTTATTAATAGATGACACTACTTATAACAGTTTATTTCGATTATTATGACTCCGGGCCGGAATGCCGGGTTGGGCATAGTTTTTTTTTACTATTTATTCGGATTAAAAACTTTACTAAACCCACGGTGTGATGGTATGACTGGCATAAGTTCGGAAGTGACATTATTTTTGGACATTACTAAATTTACAGTCACTCCTAGAATAAAACAAATGTTGAAATCCGTCAACTGACGTTTTTATCACACTAAGCTGGTGAAAGAATCTTCTTTTATTCTTTTATTAAGAATTTAAAAAAACCTTTTTTATGTTTGTTTAACGTCACAGTTAACTTATGGAAAAAATAAATTAAGGAATAAAATACCACCAAAATACTTTCGAGGTAATTTAAAAAAATATATTACTTGTGGATATGTTTAGTGAAGTGATTGTATCGTCTTTAAGTCATAAATATTCTGTCCCGTTGACGAAATAATTGACAATGAAGAAACTGATTTACCTAGTTGTACAACGGTACCTAATAGAGTTAAATATTCATGATAAATTAATTTCAAGGCTGTATTTTGCGTCATGGGTGGTTAAGGTAGTTTAATCTTGTAACATTAACGCAGCATCATTTTTCTTATTCACCTTTCTTTATTCATCAAAACTTAAAATCGATAAGGGATAAATTTATTACATAATAATATATTTAAGTTAGCAATTCTAACTATGATGAACATAGTTAAATTATCTATATCTACGACATATTCGTATTGTAATGAACAATAGAATGTTTTGCTCACCACGAGAATAATTTAATGAATCCTCAGTTTTTACGAAGCTGTAGCATCCGGTACGCCCCAGGTTACGAATGTTTCGATGCCAGTTCGAGGTCACTGCTCAACACTTATTAAAATTATTTATAGTTTATACTAGTGGTAGGTTGTATCACTGTCTAAATTTATTTCACTCTTGTAATCGATTGGAGATTGTACTCTTCGATCCTATTGCGTCGTTGGATTGTTAGAGATGTGTATCTTGTTGATCTAAAACGCTGGGTCCAAAAATTTAAATTAAGATTTATGTATGGCGTAATCGTTTAGTAATAGATGCAAAAATATCTGTATTGCTTGCTTCACTCTGGATTCCTACTGATAACAATATTTTGAATGTTCCCTTTGAATTACCAGGGTGTAATTATATCTTTCAAATTTGCTATTCTAGACTCTAAACTACGTCTGCAAGTATGCGAGTCACTCTAACATGTCCTTATTTCAGCTATTGTAAAAACGTTTCTTATTAATTACAATATAGGTAATCGTGGCACTTATTGTAATGAAAATGATCGTCTGTTTCATGTTTTTTTGTTAATAGTATGTGCTCACGAATAAAATAATTACTTATTCTATTCTATTCTGTTCAAAGAGGACACGCACGATAAGCGCGTGGCGAGCATACACATGGCCACATACGTACATTTTCTGTCTAACTTGGTGTAAGCGTAAGTAGCTAAGCTAAGCATGTAAGTGTAAGTAGCTATCATTGTTAAGTACCTATACTTATGACGTGATCAATCCGCCTAGTGACTGGCAAACTGTTTATGAAACGTTTTCTTATTAAACGTTTACGATATCTACGATAGTTATCTTATATTATAACGTTTCGTTATCTGTTTTAAACGTTATCTTAATATATTGTCTATGTCGTTATAGACAATATATTTAAAACATACCATCACTGTAAAGTACTACATGTTCATTTAATGAACTAAATAGGTACCCATGTATTTTTGATAATAGCGGTTTTGGTACCAATTTACTACTTATAGAAATACTAAATATTTCAGAAAATTAACTATTAAGCAAGAAACAAAATACTACGAATTCAATTATTGTCCAAAAAAACTTTTTTGTTCATAATTTAAGAATGAAGACCTATTGTTAGTTTGAAGTTTCAATGCCACGATAGCAATTAGTTAACCTAACAGGCCAACGTATACGAATTTACTGGTTTCTAATTATTTCGCCAACTTTTGAAGGTCCCAAAAGTTATTCGGTAGAAATCAATTAAAATATTTAATGGTGTAATTTTAGTACCTATGAGTACACCGGGTTTTCATAAATGTTTCTAAATCGTCAGCCATGTTTACGCCGACAGATATAACAGTACAAACAAGGTATTTAACTCCAAATTTAAACATTTTAAACTTTCGATTCGTTAGTCCCAAAATACGTTATACCTACATACCATTTTTGTTTTCATTTGTCGCATTATTATCAACGTACCTGATTTTAGTTATTATATTTCGTCTGACTCTCAACTCGTGTAGTTGCCTTAACAATTAAGCAACTTAGTCACGTATGTCAATGCGAACAGTTAAATACCTAAACAAACCGATTCGCTGCGTCCCATATAATAGTTAAACGCTTGTTTTACTTGAAATACTGGGTGTATTATTTAGGTATATCTTCTTTGTATTTCGCGTTTTCTTTGTTATATTATATCCTAGCCTAGTCGGTAATGACACTAGTGACTCTGCCTATGAAGCAGGAGGTCCCGAGATCGAATCCTGCACAGTTTTATTTTGCGTTTATCACACATTCTATTTTCGTTCCTGTGTGTCGCTTTGGAAGAGGCCTCGTTTGTTGTGCAGAGAATGAATATGGAACTTCCGTCAAAATTTCATTATAGGACGCCGACATGCGTGTACACACGTAACGAATACAAAGGCCAGGTGCTTTAGCTAAGTTTTTCCCCTATAACACTTTCAACTCCATATTCAACGACTTATTAAGATTTTGTAGACTAACTTCCAATAAATAGCTCGAGAGAACTAAAACCTACGTGTCCGCAGAGCTAGAAAAAGATACGTAAAGCCAATATAGAGGCTAATATGCAGAGCTATTACATAGAATCTAAATTTTAGAGCCCAAATATATAACGTAGAGCCATGAGTAAAATAGGATTTGTAGTGATAACAATGTATTGTGTAGAGCAAACTACGGAGTCAGAAGCTGAGCCGTAAGTCGAGCCCGTACAATCATATAGTCGAACGTGTAGTCGGGGAAAACGGAAAGCCATAATGTAGAGAGTAAAATAATTAATACCACATGTAGCCAAACGTATAGAGCCAAAATGTAGATCAAAATTGAAGAGTCGACTATCTAGAGCCGTATGTACGGTCAATGCTATGATATACTAAAATTTAGGGCCGAATATACCTATTAAAATATTATAGTAGAAATACGTAGAGTCGACTCAGTCACTGCGAAGTGTGTGGTTATACTCATAATGTGGAAAGTTGGCAGTACACATGTTGTTCGTCTCTTAAAATTGGTAGAAGTGTCAAATAGGTCCAGAACTGTTTAATTTGTTTTAAATTGCAACAATTAAGGTTAGATAATGTATTACTCTGCAGAGCACGCTAAAATAACGTCACGATGTACAGAATGATTCTGGGTCGTGACCCAAAACCAGTCTTTATAACTCAGTAACTAGTCAATATTATCCTTACTTGACGACCGGTCTGGCCTAGTGGGTAGTGACCCTGCCTATGAAGCCGATGGTCCTGGGTTCGATTCTCAGTCAGGGCATTTATTTATGTGATGAGCACAGATATTTGTTCCTGGGTCATGGTTGTTTTTTTATGTATTTAAGTATTTATGTGTATCTATCTATTATATATATCGTCGTCTGGTGCCTGTAACACAAGCCTTACTGAGCTTACCGTAGGACTAGGTCGATTTATGTAAGATTGTCTAGAATATTTATTTATTATCCTTTGATAAAAAAGCATTAATTGTCTTGCCTTATTTTTCGATTAAAATTGATCTTATTTTAACGTAACCATTGTCACCCTGTGTCTTTTGACATACGCAGTATGGGCGACAATACGTCACATTGAGTAGGGTGACCAATATGTATGTAATTTAGTGATAAATACTTAATGATTATGATTAACATAACTCGCTTCACCTATGAATTATGTGTCATACCTTGTTTTCTTGCTGCCCAACCCCGAAATCAGCCTGTATAGAATATGATTCCAATTAGTAATTCGTAAATATTTATCATTTATCAATACTTTAGTTAAACGATAACTTAAATAATCGGTACAGAACGTCTAACAGAATTTTATTTTAATGTTGAACAACGAACGAATTCCAAGTGGACCTACTCTATATAGCGCGTGACGTCATTATTGCGTCAACGGCATGACAGTATAGGGCCTGGTGATAGGGTACCTGTTTATTCCATCTTATTATAAAAACTTATCTCGTCTTAAATTCGCACTTTTATGAAGTATTGTAACTAATATAAATACATTTATTATTTGCTGTTTTTACTATGCTTTTTAAGTTTAAAGGCTTCGGTGCGTTTTGTGACCGTAGCGGTAGCGCAGCGTGACACCGGTGTGGCTAATGTAACGAAATAAGGCACACATTCGGACGGCAACGTCGCGCCCCGCTGCGCCACGCTCACAAAACGCGCCTATGTGCCCAAGCCTTAAGTTAGAGTGCAAAAATTCAAAGATTGACATCGTGCGTAGTATTCATTGTTGTATTATTGTATTTATTTTATGTGGTGTTTATTGACCTCCACCGTAATTGGCCATGATCAGCAATGAAAGCTTTCGCAGTGAAAGTTGTTACGGCTTCAATCTGTTAATACGTATCCATATTATTGGGGTATAGACATACATACAAGCAGGGATTTATCGTTTAACTATCAGTCTTCAGGCACTTTAGGATTAAGAGAAAGCATTTAGGATTAAGAATCGGCGAGTACAGTCAGCAGCAAAAGTTGCTAAGCGTTTGAAGTGTTCAAAATGACCTACACGCGCTCTTATTCTCTTGACAATAGAAACGTGTTGACCTCATTTTGAACAATGCTTAGCTACTTCTGCTGCTGACTGTACATCTACGCTTTAAGCATATTCTTAACTTTCAAATGACGTTTGTCGCGATTAGCTGAATATTGGTCGAACACCTCTTGCCACCACGTCAACCTTTACACTGTACACTTTAAAGCAGCGAATTATTATTTCCACCTCTCTAGCTCGGTAAGTTCTACTTTATTTTTTCAAAGCAAATAGCAAAACTGCATTTTATTCACAAGAGTGCAAAGTAATTTACCAAATATTGAGTGTTTTTATAGTTAGCTGATTGGATGGACATTCCAATGATGATTTTGAACGATGAAGAAATTTTTCAATTAGTTGTTTATAGTAAGGTGAAACATTTCGTATTTAGGTAGCGAAGTTTGTTCCCCTCTCGTAATTTGAAACCTTCCCAATACTCAAGATTCCACCTTTTGAATCACTCGCTATGCTCGTGGCTCAGTTTTGCATAAACATTAACATGGCTCCCTTGTAAAACAAATAACTACTAATCACATTTGAAATAAAGTCACGTCGTAAGGAGACTTTGTTGAATTGCTTTTGTTCAGTTTGAAATAATTGTACGGTAAGAATTCCACCGCTTTAGTTGTATGAGATAGTTGTACCAGTATTTGCACACTATTCTACATAATTGCATCAGAGATGACGACGCCCTACCGGACGACGCGGGAAAATCAGCTATCCCGATATGGTCAAGTATGTGCCGTGTTCTGCACGCCGATGTCGCGCTGTGTTACATAACATAAGGCGCCACCTAGTTTAGATGACCGCCGTGTAACGCTTACACTATGTTAATATCGTACCCATCGCATCGGACTGACGATTTTGTTATAACCAACAAGTTTCAGCTACCGCTTTTATCTATTGCAGCCATTAACTTTTGTAAAAGTGTCGTCATACATAAATATATATGCGTCGACTTGAGAACCTTCTCCTTTTTTGCGTCGGTTAAAAGCTACCCATTTTGTCTGAATAGTAAGAAATAACTGTAGCTTTTAAGTACCTAGTTTCAAGTGTACATATTTTCAACTGTAAAGTCGAATGCTTTCCAGTATATACTTAACTATATATTCCTGTTTCCAGTATATAAATGTACCTACTTATATATGAGATAGTATCATGTCTTAATAAAAACTATTTGCAATTCCAATAAGATTTCAATGTAATATATTGTTTCATAAGTTACATTGGCATTTTGCATCGAGGAGAGAGTCTCAATGTTATTGAATCGAGTTCAAAGCAAAGAGAACAAATAGGTAGGTACATAGACTACATAGTAGTGTAGAAGAGAATGCGAGCGCGGTCGCGGGGTCGAGTCGTGTGAAGTTGCGACATGGCTCGATTCAGGTTTGTATGGAGAGAAAACTATAGCAGTTCCAACCTTGAGATCATCGGTGAGTGTAGGGACTATGGTGTGCGGGGCTCATTCCTCCCGGTTGAAGCGATCCGCCTTCCCTCGCCGGCAGGCGAACAGCCAAGGGGCCGAAAAACTCGCGACACACCAACAGTGGTACTTTATAGCGATACACTGTTTGCTGTACAGCTAAAAACACACAATCACTTCACTGCACGCACACTCCAGGGGTCGGAGCGAGCCGTTCGGCGAACGGGCACTCGACAGACGAAGTAGCGACGGCCGGTCGACAGTTGCACGTACGACCAGGTTTTCGGTCGGACAATGACTGAGCGCCCGGGCCAGGCCGCCGCCCCGCCGCCCGCCGGCGCCCGCGCAGCCTCGCCCGCCGGCTCCCGGCGCCAGCTCCTCCGGCCCGCTCTTGTGTTGCACCACTTAATAAAACTGCAAGGGCGCGCGGACGGAAACTCGTTCGTCAGCTTGCAAAAAACATTGACGACCTGGACGGGTATGAGGATGCAAATTCAAAATTAGCTTAGGACCTTATATACATTTGTTGCCCGGTTAAATGTAACGTACGTATGTGTGTAAGTAATGACTTTGACAGCATCAGATTGTTCTTAATTGCTCATCCATTATTCATTTCCTATCGTCACTATAAATCTATATTGTGTATGAGTTGGCTGGACCACAGGGCGCCCTCGTCGCCGGCATTTATCTCCTGTAAAGCCGACCGCGCGGCGGATGCGCCCGAAGACCATCCTTCGTTTTTTCTCGGTACCAATTACTGCCAGTTTTTCGTAATGGCTATTGAAAAGCACAATTGTAGGTAATAATAGTCCCACAATCGAAATGTGTGTGTTAGATTACGTTGCTTTATCATTTCAATTCGAAAAAAGTTAAGGTAATGATTTATTGTGTATGTACAATTGTAGACTGTGTGGGGTGTATGATTGAGCGAAATTAGATTTGGGAAATTGAGTACTATCTGACTCATGTTTATCAATTGTATAGAAATATTTTTTCCTTATACGTATATACATTATCTGTTGTATATTTCGGAATTATGGCACATTAATTATTAGTTGTCAGCTTAAAGTAATCCATTACCTATTCCAAGTGAAGGTTCGGCTACCCGACGATATTCTAGAATAAAAAAAAAACTATATAGGTAGTCCAAATAGAATTGTCTTAGGCGGTAATACCTGACTTATATACTTATTGTTATAAAGTTATTAAGCAAGGTGATGCCAACCATTGCGTCATAACATAAAACAATGAGAGGTTTTTCTGGCGCTGCCCGTTTTTGTCGTTCCATAATTTAGACATAAACGCGCACCGAGCGGCGCCGCGCCGGGATCACAGATTAGTAACGGAAGCCGCTGGCCGCCGCGCGGGGGACCATACGCACCATTCATCTAGTGCTGTCGACGTCTTCATGGAGATTTTTTTTTAGTTTAGTCAAAACCGGCACATTTGAGAAGGAAGTTGATCAAGATCATTATTAACTATGTTCTTAATAAAAAGTAAAGCTGTCGTAGCATATACGAGATTTACCTTGACATATTACTTACGGCCTACGCGATAATATTTTATAATATCCGATAAATTTATAAATAATGCAACGTTTGTAATCATAGCGTTGCAAACAAATTCATATTAATCAAGCTTTTAACACGCTTACAGTAAAATATTCGCTGTATCTACGGGTCACTGAAGGCCAACCGCGAAATCTATTATACCTATATACATCGTCGTCTAGTACCTACAACAAAAGCCGTACTGAGCATACCGTAGGACTAGGTGGATTTGTGTAAGAATGTCCAGAAATATTTATTTATTATTTAAATATAGTTATTAGTTATGAAATCAGTAATTACTTTATTCTTCCGTAATAAATCTAAATTCACCTTGAGGAGAGTTCAATATTCATGCAGCCCACGTGCCCGCCTCGCTCTATGCCACTGGATCCAGTATCGCCATACCGGACCGTTGCCGAATTAAGGTTTAACATCCTTGTCGAGTATTCGCTCCGTGTAGTGACTCATTCACCAACCTGTTTATTTTACTAAATATCACGTTTTGCTAGTTCCCGTAAGAAAGATTTTAGTTATTCGTAGAATTTTGAACTCTTGTAAGTTACAGATGACATCGAATCAGAGATTATGTAAGCTGGTGACCGCAAGTGGGTTTTCCTATACTAATAAGGCATGGAGCGCAACCGCTTGTACATTGCGTCCACGCTTACTTCCTGCTCCCGTGGTAATTAAAAAAAATACAAAAATAATATTTTTAAGTGTGAATCTGACCTATTATCTAGTATGTTGAAAGAAGGATATTGTCCGGATGCGCTGCTCCAGTCGTATAGCTCTAATAAAATTATAGCTATGTGTGGCCTCCCGCTCCTTGTTACCGCTTCATAATGCAGTGTTTGTGTATCCATATCAATATACCTATTAAGCTAAAATCGGGCACATTAGGAATATTTCCAACGTATCAAATACAAACTAAAATTCCTTAGTCACCTGTAAAATAACTTTATTTATTATTGAATTATTATATTTTTCGGTATGTTCGTAAAATAAGCAATAGATCAAATAACAAATACACAAGGAAAATGCTTAATTAAGATTTCCGCACCAAAGCGAAAGAGTTCGGTAAGTATTGCTGGAGTTGAAGCCGAACTGTTTAAACCACCGAACTAAAGTAACAATATAGCGATCGATAACTATCAACACTCGGTTCTATATGTAACACGTTACGCAAAAAGGTGCTTTAAAAACCGATACGTTATTGACGTGACAGCGGTTACTTTCACTGGCCTTTAATAGACACGAGAAACATAATATCAATCAATCAAAGACCCAATAAAAGAGAATTAATAAAGGCACTCTCGATGATGATATCGCATTGTAAAGCATTCTCAATTTAAAATATATACTTTATTTATGAAAACACATTCGAGTATATAGCTTAAAAGTTTCCTTACAGCGTTGTCACAAGATTTTTGTTTTCTTGTATGAAACAAATTTGAAAGTTATTTGATAGTTAATCTACTTTACGAACTGTTGCTGCAGTAAAGACAAACAAAACAATAGCTCTTACAATGCATGTCTAACTGTAGAAAGCGATTATAGTCAACATCAACAGTCGAGTACAGAACCGTTCTTATTTCTAATTCCCAACGGTTTGAATGTGGTTGTTTTCCACGGCGGGGCGCGGGCGCGGCGCGTAGCGGTGACCGCCTAACGGTCGCGGAGGTACTCACACTCTTAGGGCACTAGTTGTTCCCGGCTACTCGGTACTGCTCCGAAACAGAATACTTGCTCGGTACGAGTCATTACCATAGCCCGCGTCAGTGTCACGGCCGGGCTGCCATCGCAATCATGCCGCCATTACACAAGGTTGCAATAATACGTGTGCACGTAACATTATGCCATGCCATAAGTCCGACACTCATATAATTGACGACGCACGGCAACAACAGGCGTAACAGCATTTGCTTCATAAAAATAACACGTACTTGTCTGTCATAATGTTTCATGGTATTTATTATCCCGTACAATTTTCTAAATAACATGCTGAACATTCAATTCTTAAATGCCTACACTTCATTTAAAAAAAAAATCTTAAAATATATTGAAAGAGTGTATTTATCTTTTAGATTTACATTTACTTTATATTTCCGTAACAACAGCTACAAATACGTCGGTGACGTAAACATTTAAAGGCCAAAGTTACATAGGTTGGTAAGTTGTTTATAACCTGAAAACTTTTTGTACAAGAACCGTTTTTAATAAAAAAGAAAACCATGAGCTCATGGTTCATGTATGTGCCTATTCAATTTAACCAAGATCTGACCTTCAGTTTTATAAAAAATTGTTTACTTTTTGTTACAAATTATTTGGGATCAACGTTAATTCTTAAAAAAACATAATAAATACTGCATAACCTGCCGAATTCAACCGACCATCCTTAGGGATTAGAACCACCGGTTAGGTCACAGTTTTCATTCATTTCCTTTTGAATATTTATATGATTTTTTTATCGAAAATAGATGACATACACTTAAGAAAAAGTGGTGCTCGGCACTTTTTCTTTAGTATACTAATCTATTTCATCAACTTAAAAATCAGAGCAAATCACAATATTTAATAAAAAAATATTGGATTTGTTCTTAGTTACACGATTTTCAGTTATACGCGCGATTCATTGCGAATCGATGGACTAAGTGACGAGAACCTTCAATTTAAATATTAGCCAAACCGCTTTCGCCGAAGCCGCAATAAGAATAAACTGCTTCATTCAACCTTTCTGCTGTTGACCGTCCTTAAAGCTCGTTCATTGTTGATCAACTGAAGTTGGTTTGAAACAACTTTTACTTGCGAATTAAGCTTCCTTATATGCCGTGCGGAGGCATATCTCGAAGTTTTGGCACAGGCTGTGGGTGTGATTTCGCCAGTCTGCGCCACTTTCTCCGAGCGGATGTCGCAACGAATGCGCGACCACATGCCGCGGTCGCAGAACATCAGCGCGCTCTGTGACATTTTAAAACGACACCTAAATATCAAGGCAGTCCGCTTTATCTCTCAAATACTGTATACCGTAAAATGGGGTGAGTTGGGTCGAAATCGAAGTCATGAATAAAAGTTATTTTTATATGAAGCGCATTGATTTATATCCAAAAAAAAGTATTCAATAGGTATACATTTTAGTTTGTCAACGATAATTTGTTATAACTAAAATTACATGATAGTAGGCAAATCCAGATCACCTCGTAGTTGGGGTTATAAGGGCTAGCAATGGGGTGAGATGGGAAAATTGCTAGTATTGGCACTTTCCGATAAAGACAATAGCTTGATTCGTCAAGAATCTCTTTTTTATTAATGTAGCAAAATTTGACGCTTTTGACTACTTATGTAAATCGACAACCCTGAACTACGAACACCAAGTCCCCTCTCTATCATCCCGGTACACCACGTTCATAACACCAACTCTCCCCATTTATGGCCCAATTGTCCCCGTTGTCAACCCAACTCACCCCTCAGTACATCCCTGCTCTCCCCATAAAAATCCTCAAATGCGGGTGAATCTTATTATATGTTAAAAGCATTATTAGTAAAGAAAATATAACTTATGTTTGTCTGTTTCCAATAAGCAATGTAAGTATACAAACGATATCTGAAAGGTGGATGCACTCTTACTTTGGCAAACATGACATACAAACAAAGTTAAATTCAATTAAAAAACAGCCGCTTTCGAGCATCAATTTTAACAGTGAATTAGTGTTTCACAATCGTAGATTTGGCAGCTTAGTGTTGCGAAGATGAAGAAATTTGTCTAAAAATATAATCAACGACCGACGACTGGTCTAGGCCTAGTGGGTAATTCTGAATTCGCAACTGAACTCTCCTCACAAAACCTTACTCACCCCATTTTACGATGCCTAATAAAAACACATTTGATAATGATTTCTGTTGTTTTTCACATTCGCCGCTCACTTTGCAGAATAAATGCCAGCCAATGATTCATGTTGCTTTGCGGAGGTGAGACGTGATCCAAATATGGATATTCAAATATTGTTTTCGCCATTCTCGGCAATTTAATAGCTTATAACTAGTTCTCAAATAGGTTTTCTGAATAATCAAGAGAGCAGAAAGGTGGTTAGGTGATTCATTGGACACTTGAAAAAATATATGTATTTTACTCAGTGTCAAAAACTATTAGTCTCGAACCGGATTATCTATCGTGTATTGTATCTTACTTTTCTTGTAACTTAACAACCTTCCGGAGTAGATACTTTAATATGCATCACTTACTGGATAAAATAAACATTAACCGAAGCGCGAACTTGTGTCGTTTAAAAAATACATTTCCGTGTTTTTTACTCACACGGCAAGAACTTGATTAGTACTTACGTTGAAATTGCCGGTTTGTGAGATCTGTATGAATTTAGATACAAATACGTAGAGTTTTATCATATAGCTATAGACAGACCTTTCGTGTGGACATTACGACCATCCTTGTGCCATTCCTTGATAAAGCCCTCACTGCTGGCGTCAGGAACTCACAGGGTTGGCCGCCGTGTGTCTGCCAATTTGTTCTTATACATAATTCGAAAAAATAACACTCGATTTCTATGTGTACATTAGCAATAGATGTTAACTGACATATAACAAGCGTGGGAGCAAGGTGACACCCACGGTTCGAAAGCTCCTTTACCATTATCTAAGCGTTGTGGCGTTAGTCACTCTTTCTTACTGTTATTTATGAACCCAATTCTGTTTTTGCGACCAAGCTATCATGTATAATGAGAATATAATTAATCTCGCTTGTCCGTAGACCTTTTGCTCGATATTAAACTAATGTAGGCGGTAATGATTGCGCAGTTAATTGAAAAGCTCAGGTACTGTTAAGCGAGTACGGTGCGGTACGGTACATGACAAGTATTTTTATCCACTGATATAAAACGCTGTAAAATAGGAACCTTACGGAAAATATGGTCAATTTTAATTTATTATTAATGAAGTATTTTTAGAACAGAGCCGAAAATAGTTATTTGTTATACAAGGGTGCAAAATTGTATTTTAACTGCGAGTCTGGGATTGAAATTCGAGCAAGCGAGTGGATTCTATAGTTTAACCACGAGCAAAGCGAGTGGTTTTAAAATAGAATCCTGAGCGTAGCGAGTGTTTCAATACACGAGAAGTAAATTACAATTGCACCCGTGTGTAACACAAAACTTTTCCCCTCACTACACCGAGGAAAGTGAAACATGCAAAAAAACATTTTGAAATCGCATTGACTTTTTCTTTGCGTTTAGATACATTCAACATTTTTACAAAAGGTGCCTCTAGCTTGGTTAGCTTGTGGTGGCCAGTACGATTTTCGAATGTTCTACTTCGATTTTAAACTCGGTGCGTTAGCGAGGCTCGCCCGCGCCCGCCGCCTCCGCGGGGGTAAGTGAGCTGTACTTCGCGAATTTAGACTTTAAAACCATAGCAATAAGAGCTATGAGAAGTCAACTTACTTTAATCACTAGTGGATAAAATGCGTTTTTACCCTCTCGTATTAAAGGATAAACAAGCGCTTTACGAGCTAGTGAGGGGAAAAGGGTCTTGTTCTGTTTGTGGTAAGTTATATAGTTCGAATTCACATGTTTTAAAGCACTACGTGATTGAAATCCAAGATAGTCATTCGATTTGAAACAAAACTTAATATTCCAATAATACTTTTAAAAAAAAACAATCATTCCGCCCACAAACTGCAATCACATGCAGGAAGAAACGTAAAACTTAGCTCCGTTGTATATTACATTCCCGTAGTTCACGAGTAAATAGGTCTAGAGGTAATACATGATTTTAAGCTAACATGGTCGGTCACATCACAACTAATAGTTTTAAGGTCTAATGTTGTTGAACTTGTTGATGTATTTTAAGAAAGGCTCAGGGGCCTATCCCGAAGGTTATGGACCTGCAGTATAAGTAATAACGAATTGGCCAAAACTTTATATGATTAATAAATCCTTAGATATTAAATACGTTCAAGACATTTTCATACTAAAACTTGAACACTTCTCCTTTACCGATATTTAAATGAAATGAAATCCAATTACGAATGTTCAACATACCTATATATGTCTAAATCCAAAACCAGAACGAGATAATTTCTAATTCAAGTCTAAGCTTCAATAAGAGAATTAACGAATATAATTTAGAAGTTCATATTTGTAAGTATTGCACGAAATAGTATGTTCCAAAAACTCGACCACTACATTCTCTTAGTCATTTACACTTTAGGTATATTTATTGTTATTGGATCATCTTTTGCGAAAATTATCTTATTTTGGCAAAATCATTTTATAACATAAGGGCATTCGGAACACTTGAATGTACTTTATCTACACTAATATTATAAAGGCGAAAGTTTGTGAGTGTGTAAGTGTGTATGTTTGTTACTTCTTCACGTCTAAACGGCTGGAGCTATTTTAATGCTATTTTAATATTTTGATACGGATCTGTGAGGAGTACGCGGTGACACATGGCCTAAGATACAATACAAAGAAGAGCGAACTGTTGATCTTTAATGCAGACAAAAGGGAATACGCGTCAGTGCCTCCTGTGTGTTTGTGCGGAGTTCCTCTCGACAGAGTGTCACGGTTCAAGTATCTTGGGCACTGGGTCACCGAGGATCTCCAGGATGACGTTGATATAGAGCGGGAGCGCAGGGCGTTGTCGGTAAGATGTAACATGGTGTCACGTAGGTTTGCGCGTTGTGACGGGGATGTCAAAAAGACCCTCTTTAGGGCTTTTTGCCAATCTTTTTACTCGTGCAGCCTGTGGACGAACTACACTAAAAAGACCTTCAATTCCCTGCGCGTCCAATATAACAACGGCTTCCGCATGCTGATGGGACTGCCACGTTACTGTAGAGATGTTTGTGAGTGCCAGGATAGACGGTTTCCAGGCGATCCTCCGTAATCGCACCGCTTCACTATAATGCGCCGGGTTCGTGACAGTTCCAACAGCTTGCTGCGTCTCATCTGGGAGTATCCTGCTTGTGCTCTTTGGAAACACTATGATGACTTGCATATGGGTTCTAGAGGTGTCGTTTATGACCTTATGTAAGTGACCGAGTGACTGTGATTAATGGTTTGCTTGACATATTTCATTTTTTCCAATTTTAATGTAACTATTAACTTAATTTAATTTTCATTTTAATTGACTTGTTAATTTGTAATTTGATTTTAATTTATCTAATTTTTAATTTATTTTTTTGTTTGTATGCTGTGTTTTATTGTAATTTAATTTAATTTTTCTTGTTATTTTATTTTATTATTCTTGTAATTGTAATTCTATGGACATTCAGTCTGAAATAAACGAATTTGAATTTGAATTTGAATTAATAAAATTTGGTATGGAGTTAGCTGACACCCTGAATAAATACATAGGCTACGTTTTTTCCCTAATAAACCGCGGGGAACACCGCAGGACTCAGCTAGTTTTATATATATTACTATTTGATTTAGTATATACTTACTAAATCAAATAGCAAATAATGGTTGTATAAACCAGAGTGCAAGAAAAAAACATAAATCTAACCTTAGGTGAAGGTTGATGGTTAATTTATTACTGAATTCACCCTGCACACTTTCGAACGCCATTTGCAAGCAGTCTGTTAAAAGTTGCGCACAATAAGAATACAAAGTATTTCATAGCAAATACTTCGTATGCTATTGTATTTCAGTCGGTCCGGGCTGTTAAATCTCAGTTCATAAAGACATGTTGTGGTTGAAGCGTTCGTTCGGGAGAGGAGCGCGGACGCAGCGCCGAGCGGTGACACAGCGCTAAAAATAGAGCGCGGCTCACGGCCTGGCGGTCAACCCTGCGCGGGCGCACCCCTCCCTCCTGGAGTCCCCCACGTTCCCCAGCGCCATTTTGAGCTCCGCGAACCGCTGCGGCCACTAAGATTGCAAGGTCATTACGTTTAAACTAAAAGGGCTCAGCGACCTCGGCAGCCCCTCTTAAGACTGAAAGTATGTGTTTTAGTTAGGCACCCATTTTAAATTCTTGGTATAATTTAATAATTTGGCATAATGACAAACCAATAATCTATTATTTTACAATACAACTAAAACAACAACATTTGACAGACGACAGATTTCGAAGACTTTTCAACATTTGTGCCCACCATACGTAATATACTCCAGTTTCAATTGCTTTATTTTAAATGTTTTACACCTTAAAACTTTAAACTCCATCCATAAAACTTTTGAACTTAACTTTTAAACCAAGATCACGAAGTGGCTATTTAACCATTTAATATGACTCTCATTCGTTTAATCTTTAATGATCGAAGTTGACTTTGCTGCAGTACTTACCTTTGACCACACTGCACACTAATCAATTGAAATAATGCAATGAAGTAAAAATTCAAAAACCTTTTGGATGACCTAAGCACAGCCGCTCCTAGAAAAAACACGAGCCTTTAATTAAACCAGTTTGACACTAGGTACCTACATTCTAAAAGTTTAGGTGTGGACAGATTGCACAAAAAACAGAAGAACACAAATTAAATGTAAATTTGTGCAAATGTTAAAAAATAAGTGATCATAATGATAACAATGTTTTTTTATACAACGACAGTAGCAAACAAGCATACGGCCCGCCTGATGGTAAGCAGTTACCGTAGCCTATGGATGCCTGCAACACCCGAGGATTCACATGCACGTCGCCTACCGTTAATGAACCTATACACTCCTTTTTTGAAGAACCTCATACATGTATCTTGGAAACGTAAATAGTAAAATAACAGATGAATCTCAGATTGCCAATTGAAACTTCATTAATAAATAAACCTTTACTCTAATTACAGGATAATTTAATGTAGCTGGCAAGGTCGAGATAGTTGTGCTAGATAATAAGATAAAGACCGACGCGCGACTTCATGCGTAGCGTTCATTGTTGTAGGCTCTAAAATAAAACAATAGGCATCGTATCTCTCGCTTTATCGTAGTTAAGCTGTTGCAATTCTCTACTACATTAACTGACCTATAAAATTGTAAAACTACTCGTTTTTTAGTTTAGCTAATACTCGTATACCTACGTATTTATTTTAATAATGTTTTGAAAATTACAATAAATCATACCCAAAAGCATTCTAGTCTAGTCAAGTCGCCTGCCAAGCGTGGCGACAATGGCAACTACTCTCCAAGATGATACATGTCCTATGCCCAGCAGTGAAATCTCACTTTTTTTGGAATAAAGATGTTATTTTTTTCTAATGGCCTTAGCATGATCTAGTGTGTCCTCAATTTTCCGTCTTGTTTTAGATACGAATGTTAATTTATCTGCGAATCTCCGAACGTAGAACCTGTACCCTTACCATTAGTTGTGACTTTGAGGTTTTCGATAACGAGTAGGTATCGAGTTTACTACTTGTAGGTACATCTCGTTCGCACTAAAATAGTGCGAGACGCATAGATAGTAAACTCGATACTCGTTATCGAAAACCTCTATGTAACAACTCATGGTAGCGGTACTGTGTAAACACGTTTATCTACACGAAATCGAACTTACCTAAACCTAACTAGCTCAAACTCGCGTCTTAAACATTTTAGCCTATCTTTTAATATATTCGTAAAGGACATGGCCTCTACTGGCACAGGAAGATGATGTCACTGCTTCGACTGGTTTTGCTTATTATTCGACTGGTGTTTAGCGGGGAACTGAATCATTAGGTATTTGACCAGCTATTTGTCAATGTTCTGTAAACTGATCACCTAATGGTTGCCTATGTCTGCTTAGTAATTTAAATAAGAGCCGAGTTTGGTGAGCTAACAATCTGCTTTCCAACGTCGACATCTAATGTTTAAGCAATACTTATGTAGAAACATAAACCCAAATTCGACTTATTGCATTGCTTCTCGCTCGCACCAATATATGCCAAATTGTGGATCAGATAGTGATACATATCACATTCACATCACATAAAAATAAGATATATTTATTTCTATTACACCTCTGTTACGTACCTATATACATTCTGACTAAAGTTTCTGTAGCCGGAAACAGCGGAGCAATTGAACTCGATTTCTATCGAATCACTTAAAATTATATTTATATCAGAAATACATTGAACAACATCATAGCTAGGCGCCAATGCGTTTTAAGATAGGTATAGGTAAAGAAAATAAGCGTAACAGTACATTATTTAACTAACTAAAGATAGGTTTCGCAAAATCGCATATTTGCAGTCTACTGCGTTTGTCAGTAAACAAGTATTCAATATTTAGTATTTACTAGAAAGCCAATTTAGTTATAAGTTTCTCCATTAACTATTTTGACTTCAGTCACTGGTGTCTGGGTAGAGTGTACCTTTAAATAGTATTAGCTAAACGGTTGCATGGTTTGTAGAAGTGTTAGTAATATTCAAACAATATGCTTCATTCCTTATTTAATTTGAGGTATACAATTGAATGGGCAGAGGCGGCACTGGTGCCGCACATATATTATACCCAGTTCGTATTCCTAATTACCTACTTATCAGCCAACATAACTGTAATTTTATAGTACTCATAGATGTTATGATATTCAAGTTCACATGTTGACTGGTCCACCTGAGGCAAAGCTCACTGTTTTCGATCAGCTATCGGAACAGGAGGCCAGCGCGGGCTGCGCTCGCCGTGGCAACGTGGCAACGCATTCCGGGACTTTAATTTCAATTTCTGCCTCAACTAACTACCTCCATTAAGATCATTCTTCAACCAAGCCATAGTATGTAATTATTTTTACCTTTTACAGTACTTAAATCCTAAATTTAGCTCGGCTGAGGTTTTAACAAATAAAAGAGCATACCTCCAATGTGCTACATATTTAATAGAGGATTAAACACCTAAAGTCAGGTCATGACTCTATGGCGTGGTCAAGTAAAAAAAAAAAAAAAAGAAGGTTTATTTTTTGAATAAATATTATATTAATAATACAATTTTAAGTGTATCTTAAAGGTCGTATTAATGCTTAACCTTCATGATTGAAGTTGAAAAGCTGATTTCTACTTATCGGGTGACATTTGTAATATATTCAAGTAAATAGGGACTTGCTGGATGGGATATTCTTTTTAAGTAAGCATATTTTATTACCACACTCCAATTTATTTGTGTTAAAATCAATTATTTAAATCTGATAATATTATATAAAATTAAACATATCCTAAAATCATAAAAGCAAATGAAGCCTTAAAAATTTTATGTGTGTATTTTCCATTGATTTTAAATACGAATTTTTTTATTCTTAAACTACCTAGTACGCTAGCTAAACTAAAATTAAAGTCTACCCCAAAACTGTAATAGTTGATATATTTATAGTGCTAAATATTTAAATAGCTTGTGTAACACAACAATATAAAATATAGCACAAATATTTTAAACAGATTTTTGCAAATGAATGCACAGATAGTGAGTTCCGTATTGGTGGATGATGTTTTGTGCATTGGACAAGTAAGACGACGAAATAGCATTGAGACAATTGTAATTTGGCACTTAGATACTTAGGTGTCTTAACAAACCAAAAATTAACCTAGCAAAATGCAGTGAAAGCCGCGGTTCCATATTATGTTCATCAATCCGCTACTGTTAAGGAAAGGAGTTACTTGTCTTCTAGGTGGTATATGGAAACAAATTTGAGCATAAATGCTTATTTTGCACACTTCAAACTTTTTGGTTTGTGTTTACGTGAAAGTTGCGGGCGATAGCAAGTATTACATAAATAAAATACATATGTACCGTCAGATTAACACGGAATTATTTGTGATATTTTTTTAATCTAAACATCTTTTATGACTTACATGACGGGCTCAATTATCAACTAATTATCTATTTGACCTTGCAATTATCAAGATATCTACATTCAAAATAGGTAATAATATTTTAAGTATTCAATTTATTACTTATTGAGTATACTGCCATAGCCAATTGTATTTTGAATAGATGCTATAGTATAATAATAGTTTCGTAATTGGCAATCCATAATGCTCTTTTTCAATATAGTAAAAGAAGGTTTGCCAAGAATGAGATCATCAGAAGGCCTCGACTGATGACACAAGTCGTGATTCAACAATATATCTGTAAGTAGCGGCCCGGAAAATAATTTGTTTAGGTTTTTGAAAAGCAATTTGGGGGCGCTGTAACTCAACCCGGAAGCAACACCAACTCAATCTGGAAAAAAAGAATTTAGTTTTAATTTATTCACACACGTACGAATACTTCTTACGTTCTGTAATTTATAACTAAGATGTATATTTTGTTAAAATATATGAGTGCGGGTACATTTATAATACGTGTTTCTATATTGTTTTTGAATATTTATAGTTTTTCTAGTCTTTAAAAATGTGTCAAGTGATAAGACTCGCTATTTTTCGTGTTTGTCGGTCCGTTTGCTCAATCAGTTAGCAAGTTATACGTATTCAGGCAATGTTGTTTAAACAGTGTGGGTGTGGGCTGTGGCCTAAGTAAGAGCGGCCCCGTGCTATATCCGCCGGCGCAGGCGCTGTCGAAATCGGCGCTTACGCAATGCATCTTCGGACGAACCGGTAACACACTTAAACAGACAAGGCGACCGCCTATTGATACATTTCTCAAGAAAGTTACACACTCATCCCTCTACATCTATAAGCTATTTTAACAGTGGGGTTTACTTCCATATTGTGGTTGCTTTTGCCCATCTATGTAATGTAAACAACATTTTTTTTGTTCAGTTTGCTACTACCTTTTTTGTAATATCTATATAGGTATTAATTTGTTTATTGTTTCCACGATGACCTATCAACCGATTCATTAGCGAACTACCTACTTATTCGATGCCTGCACCAAGGCTGTCAAACACAAGCAAACTAATAGACATAATGATGAGTTATTGAAAAACAGAGGTCACTTTGAAAACGGCAGACACCGGCAAAGATACTGACGAACACGTTTTATTTTATTACTTTAAAGAATAGCGCGCCCCACAGAGACAATAAATCAATATGCAGATCTTAACTTACGACTTTGTATACAGCAGTCGTTCAATTAAAAAGGGAAAGAGTGTTTAGAGAATAAAGCATAAAAAGCTTTGTCATGCCCGTGTGCGCCTGAGCAGAGCGAAGGGAAAAGGAGAGGTGAATAGTGAGGCCTGCATAATGCATAAGATGCGGTGCAACGGCCGATGAACCCGGCTCGCAATTAGTCTAGTGCAACTACGCGAAGGCAGTACAGCTGTCGAGATGCCTTCCAGATGGGTTCTCACGCGACAACGCGTCCTTAGCTACGGGCTACCGGGCACCGCCCACGCGCTCGGCCTTTTACTGCACTTGCCTATTGCGTCCCTCGCCGAGTTAGGTCAGTACCGCCGTCAGCCAGACGTCGCCGTCGCCACCGACAACTCCGCTTCAAATACGGCGTTTCATTTTATCATAAAATTTCTAATTAAGTTAAACGTGAAATAGATTATTTTAGTCGCTATAAAACCTTAACAGGGATAGGAAAATGTTTTAACTAGTATTGAAAAAAACCGGCCAGGGGTGTGGCGGGCCACGCTCAGTGTAGGGTTCCGTAGTTTCCTATCCGTCACAGTAAGTGTCCCCACTTAAGAGTTAAAAATGGGCTATTTGTTACATTGAGTTAACATATTACTATATTAAGTACAGAACCCTAAAAACGGGCCCACAAAGCACGGACTACGGAACCCTGAAAAATATGAACGTAATCACTACAGTCCAATGTTTGCAAACTTAACACATTTAAAACATGACCAAAACATACATTATTCGGACATTGTTATATTTGTTACGAACCCTCTGGCTGTGGATTTAGGCCATGAATTATTATAGTATCTATGTTTTACGAAATTAAAATTTATTCCGACATGTCTAACTTTATTGCTATTATAATATCTAGATTGTTTTAGTTATATGTCAAGATTTCCTGTTTCTTATGACATCAGCATCCGTGTAAGATGAGAGCTCCATTACAGTGATGAGCTGATGAGCTTATTTTGCCGCATATAGAGATTAAATCATTCAGTATTGTAGTTATGAAATAATCCAACAGGATATGCAATTGATTGCTAAAGATTGCATCGTTAATCTACCTACCTAATTATGATTATATCTATAGATCTAATTATGATTTAATAAGTATGTAGGCGGCATGCCCTTACCTTGGGAGCTTTAAGACAATCATTATAAAAATGTCTCGCGGAAGATTTACATTTTCAGTTTTATTCAGTAGATGTCTCTATTAATAATTTATTTAACTGTGAATATATCGGGTGTGACCTGTAATAAGAGCAATACATTTACCTATAGGTATCGTTTCTACGCCATAAACGTAGCAACATTTGTTCTACGACTTTTGAAAATAAGTTATAGTTTACTAAATATTCATAATATAAAACAAGATTTTCAAGCAGCAGCAGAGCAAGCAATGTATCGTAAAAACTATGAATTTTGTAGGTTGATAGTAAATGTCAACGAGACTATTAGTATGCTGTTCATTGACAATACTATTTAATTTGTTGCAAAAGAATTCCAAGTAATAAATTAGGTACACATTTTTAATAGTTGTACCCACACCCGGTATATGTATGTAGTTAAAGAAATTACACGGATTTCATCACGGATGTTTTCTATCAGGACAACAACAGTACGCGGATTGTTGTCGTATACTCGAGACAGTCTTTGGGATAGCCTCCATAGCTCATAGGGCATAGGGTAGCGTGTACCTGGGTAACATATATTACGACAGATTTATAATTTCAATATTTAATAAAAAAACTTATTATTCAGTAGATGTCTTTATTAATCAGTTTATTAACTGTGAAACATACATTTAAAAAATCATGCGGATATCATGACGGATGTTTTCTTTTAGGGCCACAACAGTACGTGGATTGTTATCGTAAACTCTTAACCCCCACAGCCGTATGGGGAGGTCGTAGTACGGTCAGAGTACCAATTAATTTATTTCGACAAGCTGTCACTAGAAAACTGATCAGTCGGCCAGAGGACATCCCGTGGCCACCGAAGTCACCTGATTTGACCCTAATGGTTTTTTTCTCAGAGAGACAGTTTACTATAGCAATAAGCGTACTGTCGTGGCCCTAATCATGAAATCAGCAATATTCAATCGAATTAGCTTCAGAGTGTGGCGAGAAAAACGAGACTCCGCTTTAAACAATGTCGGCAACTCGATGGAAGACATTTGGATAACATGATTTGTAAAAAATTAAATCCGCATATTTTTTTTAACTACGAATATGATATAAACTGTTATGTTTTTATCAAATATTGAAAATAAAAATCAGCCGCCAGACACCCTGGCCCGGTACCGCGAACGTCGAAGTTCGTATATTTCGGGCATTTTTTTTTATGATATAGGAGGCAAACGACCAGACGGATTGCCTGATGGTAAGCAACTACCGCCGCCCATGGACACTCGCAACACCAGAGGAGTCAGAAGTACGTTGCCGGCATTTAAGATCCCTATACGCTCTTTTCTTGAAAGTTTGGATGTCAAGGGCATCTTTCTCTTTTACCCCTATTAAGACGTCATGCGAGTGACAGAGAAACACATCCGAAATTTACGAATATCATTTTGGCGGTAGCGTCTCTGTAAGTTTTTAACGTAACTTTACGTCACGAACGCGTTTTCGTTTCCCATATAAATAACATTATCACTTACGCGTTCGTAAACGTTTTTATACGTCAAAAGAAACTTACACTAGAGCTTGTACTAGTAGACATGAACAGTCTGTGGTAGTATGTCGTGAAGGATGAGACGCGACAGCGCTGCATGCATGTTGTTACATAGTCAACAAGAATATTAATGAATATCCTATTGTATGCATGCATAAGTACCTAGAAATTAACCAAATACTCAAACATCCTTGTCAATTATATTTCAGCTAGAGTTATTCGACGGTACCTCTCATATTTGTATTCCCGGAAAGATATAATTTGGGTCTTTTCACGGCAAGAGTGAATAGGCTGTTACTCAACCACCTACGCCACACCATCGACGTCGTCGACACTTACCATCATGGCAGGTGCGACTGAAGGCAAACGCTGCTCATTCTTGTATAAAAAAAAAATATTCAGGTATTTACTTTTATGTTGTACGACTACACAAAGAATTACTAATCGAACGTACAAACGTAATAGGTACCTTCATAATACAACTGATACAACGTATAAAAAATTACAAGTGTACTTATATTTATTTAATGCTTATAAATAACGGAATAGACGTGTGGACTGTTATAAAGATCGACGGTGGCGTTTGCCATTTGGTGCAAATAAATCTTTAGTAGTGGCAATTTGGCTATTGCGTACAGGCTTATTTAGTATAAGATGGTTTGATTGACAAAATTGGGTTAAAGGAATCATTATTGAATAGAGAAATATTAATCATTTATATTTGACTATTTGAAAGTGTTTGTTTGTAGACTTACTTGAATATTTTACATTCTAATCTACTTGAAAATTGAATTGAATCTTAAGTAAAAGGTAGTACCTACTACGGAGCTCTTAAAGGCTTGATTTGGAGTAGGAGTATTGTATTTTAGTTATGTTTATCAAGGAGAGAAGTAAGAACTTTATTCCTTAAGTTTAAGTACCAACACAATATAGACTTGTTTTCAAGGGTCATTCATAATAGGCTGTGTGCTGCAGCTAAAAAGTGCTGAGTGTGCACATATTTTCGTCGATTAGTTCACAATAGACAAAGGCGTTTTACTAGTGTGTTATCTCGGTTATTGCATGAGAGCCGAGACGTAGATACTGACAGTGGGGCTATTGTATGTACAAATTAAAAGTCAACGTGCTGCGGAAAGACTTATGTTGGAGCCCTGGCTTTTGCCAGGCTCTTTAGCCAAAGCACGGCCTACGAAGCAGAAAGTTCCGGGCTCGAAACCTGGCAAGGGCATTTATTTGTGATTTTCTTTTCTTTTAAAACGTATCAATACAATAAAAACATTATAAAAAACCTAACCTAGAGTGCCGCCGACAACGGAGCTGGGCCCAGGCTGCCGGTGGTTAGAGCTGCAGAGAGAGGAACCGTCGCATTATGCGCGCCGTGTCCAGGATTACCGCCTTCTAAATCTGACCCTTGATCCAACCACAACCACGTGCGAGAGTTTCTCAAGATGGTGGTCGAGACTCTTCGCTATGAGACCGTTCGCGGAAACAATTATCGGTACAATGATCGCCGAATCAACTTCTCACATGGCGGTTACTTCCTGAGCCAAGTCTAAGTACTTGCTGGACTTGTCCTTCTCGGCCTTCACGAGGTTCTCGTCACATGGGACGGTGATGTCGATGAGCATTGCCCGGCGCTGCGATCGATCTATCACCACGATATCAGGCTTATTGGCTATAATAGTCCTGTCCGTGATAACAGATCGATCCCAATAGAGCGTGGCACGACTATTTTCGAGAACTGGCGCAGGTGTGTACTTGTAGTACGGCACTTCGCGGTCCGCAAGACCATACATAAGAGCAACCTGCTGGTGTATAATCCTGGCTACAAGGTTATGTCTGTGCAAGTACTCGCCGTTAGCAAGATGAGAACAACAACTATTAACAACAATAATATTACTTTGCTATTCCGCTGTTTAATAACGTGCTAATCAATCAGTGCCAACCCGTTATATTTACTTGCGTATTTTTTCATGCATTAATGTTCCCTCCCTCCCACCGCAAAATTAAATACGCAAATAAACATAACAAACCACCACCAATAATACCAAAACTCGACACGTGTTTCGCCTCTCTACGAGGCATCCTCAGGAGACGCTTGAGATGTTGCCGGTCTGACGTCCGACAACGGAATCCGTTGTCGGACGTCAAAAGAGGGAACATTACTGCATGAAAAGAGGGAACATTAATGCATGAAAAAATACGCAAGTAAATATAACGGGTTGGCACTGATTGATTAGCACGTTATTAAACAGCGGAATAGCAAAGTAATATTATTGTTGTTAATAATATGGACTTCCGCAAAGTAACGCCTGATTCAATTAATTGAGAACAACAACAACAACTTTGTAATTTTATTATTATTTATTGTTCAGGTTATGGACGTTATCTATGCATTTAAGTACCACATCAAATATGTATCTATCTATTATATATATATCGTTGTCTAGTGCTTGTAACAAGACTTATTGAGCTTACTGTAGGACTAGGTCCATTAGTGCAAGATTATTCCAATTGATATTTATTAATTAAGTTTTTGTTTGTCAGCCACCTCTGTCGCAGAAATGATAATCACTGGAATAAACATATACATTTATTATAAAAGAATACATTGTTTTCAAATATAGAGGCTTTGAGCCTTGAGGCTTTGTACCGAGGATGCTGGCGGCATTTCCTCGTTGTATCGCAATGCTGATACGCTCATCGAGGAAGCCACCAGCTCTTCTGCCACCAGTTACGACAACCAGGCGCTTCGCGATTTCTGCAAAAAGTTTGTGCACGCTGGGACCCCATGGACGTTTCTATGCCAAAATGTACAAAATGGTATTCTTTGCCCATGCTTTTTACTTATTACAATAATATAATTATAATATTCGGCGGCGACGTACCAGCGCGGCTCACATAAAGTAAAATAAGAAAATCCACTGCCTTGTGCGAGACTCGACCACTCTCCACCGCGAGATAGTTGGCCGCCACTAGTTATGCCACCAGAGGTATTGAGACATCACCCTTTGGCAGCGATTTTGATCCACCATTTTCCTTCTTATGCGCTTGCGCCTACCTACCCCATACTAAATTAGTATTGTATAAGCAGAAACGGCTGCTGACGATACCATAGTGTTCAAAAATAAAGAAAATAGTTTATTTGTTATACAAGGGTGCAAAATTGTATTTTAACTGCGAGTGTGGGATTGAAACTCGAGCAAGCGAATGGATTCTATAGTTTAACCACGAGCAAAGCGAGTGGTTTTAAAATAGAATCCTGAGCGTAGCGAGTGTTTCAATACACGAGAAGTAAATTACAATTGCACCCGTGTGTAACACAAAACTTTTCCCCTCACTACAGCGAGGAAAGTGAAACATATAAAAAAAGGTTTTGAAATCGCATTGACTTTTTCTTTGCGTTTAGATACATTCAACATTTTTACAAAAGGTGCCTTTAGCTTGGTTAGCTTGTGGTGGCCAGTACGATTTTCGAATGTTCTAATTCGATTTTCAACTCGGTGCGTTAGCGAGGCTCGCCCGCGCCCGCCGCCGCCGCCGCGGGGGCAAGTGAGCTGTACTTCGCGAATTTAGACTTTAAAACCATAGCAATTAGAGCTATGAGAAGTCAATTTACTTTAATCACTAGTGGATAAAATGCGTTTTTACCCTCTCGTATTAAAGGATAAACAAGCGCTTTACGAGCTAGTGAAGGGAAAATGTAATTATCCTACATCAAGGCGCTAACTATAGATAATTTGAAAAGTAAATAAATAATGAACAAACATTTTACTAAGATTTTTTGCCTATGTCGTTTCTTGAAAACTGTAATTACTGGAAGTTGTATGGATTCTACTCCTCAGTAATAAAATAAATGTATGTTAATGACACTAAGCGCCTCGCATCGCTGCCTCTGCGACATCAATAAGATAATGACGCTGCCTTGCTACAAGGCTGCCGAGTTAAATTTTATTTATTCCCGGTGTTGAGCATTTGAATTCAAATAGGTTCCACTGACTACATTGAGCGCTTGTTCATTGCAACGTATAAGTTTACGATCATTTAATTTCTATTCTATAATTAGTATTGCTATTCTAGTATTGCTTTTGCGTTAGCGTAAACGAGTTACGATCTAATTCCAATAAACCAAATTCCTTAGCATGAACTGCCTCCAACACTATTAGTATTAAAATTTTATTCTTCAAGGAGGCAAATCTATTTGCATCGGGTATTAAAATTCCTCGTCCTATCTTTGAAGTAGAAAATCCTCTTGCGGTGGATTCCACAGCAGCGTTTGACCTGACTTATAAAGTGCGCGCAAGTATGTTTGACTCCCATGCCGTGCTGCCACTGTCACAGATTAATGTCTTGAATTCTTGTGAGTAATAAAAAGTACCAGTAGACGTTTGTTAACTTATGTAGACAATCACGCTACTTGACATAATTATTTACTAAAGAGGTTTCTTCTAAGTAATTTTAAAACATAAAACCAAAATAAAAGCACGTTATGCCATGTTCCCTGCAAGGTTTCGACGGCACGATAACAAAAAAGTGCACTGCTGAAAATACGAGTAAAATTTGCAAACAAAAGTGTATTTTAATTAAGATCGTCATTCCTAGTTGGCGCAACCTGCCTTTAGGGTGAGGGTGTTTGTTAGATAAGGGTAATACATAGTTCTTATTTCTATTATACTTAAATACCTAATAATGTTTCACTGCCTATGAGCAAGTTATTTAAGGCCTTCACAGCCAGCATAAGGAAAAAACTGGCTACCTATAACTTACTTTACCACTTTATTGCCGTGATTAAACCAACCAAATAATTAAAACTAAGCAGTATTAAATTATAAGAGGATTTGCACGATAATAATGATTGTTTGTGGTTACAGCAGTGTTGGTGATGTCAGCGGGTGATATGATGACTCTGATGACGGAAGCAGGCAAGGTGACGGGCTGCGGGCCTTGCGCGGTACGGTGGGCGAGACAACCACGCTACAATATGTTATTTGGACACACTAACAGATGTTTAAATTATTTAAGAGGTAAGGTAGGTGCCAATGGTAAAACATTGTTATATCTTTCTATTTAAACATTTTGAACAATCATTATACAACGAAATCCAAAAGACAAACTATCATACTAATATTAAGCGTAACTCTTTGTGTCTTTTTGCTTCTATAAAAATATCAAACACTTATCGCAAAACATTAGCAATAGACTTTAGCAAAAACTGTACCGGAATATATGGATCTTCCCAAGCAGAACGTTTTCCGTGTTTCTTTAAATCTCTACTATTACACGTATTAACTCATGTGTGTTAGTATTTAAGTATAAAATAACAGCACCGAATTAGAATCGGATAGGTAACGATTATTTTGTAAATAATTTTACATCGTGCTTAATTTTCGTTAACTTTACACGAATATGTTTCAGGTTACCTGGAATTAATTTCTATTGGTTGAATGTTCTAATTTTGATATATTCATTAAAACTCCTCCTAATACTATAGGTATATTGGACCCGGGTATGTCCTTAAACTACGTCCAAAAATTGAGAGGTAGGGCACAGCGATGACCATCATGCTTGAATCTGGGGCAGCCCAACTGGGGAAGTACCTCCTACTTACAGAAGACCACAGCCATAATAGCACTGCTACCTTTCAGGTATGTAGTGCTGTGTTCCTGATGGTGAGTAAGGTTCCCAGAGCTCCAATCCCACTTATAGGTCGGCAACGCGCTTGTGACTCCCTTGGTGTTGCGAGTGCTTATGGGCGACGGTAATTGCTTACCATCAGGTAATCCGTCTGCTCGTTTACTTTTATCAGTAGTAAAGAGTTTTCGTTTCATAATAACTTAATAACTATTCCCTGCCAGGAGGTTACTGAGGTGAGTTCGTTCGACGTTATACATACCTATTCTTTTGTGTCACTGCAATGTCATCATATTTTGTGTAACCCCAAAGGACATTATACAGGTTATGGTTACTTCATATTTATATACGTATAACATTATACCTTAAGTACTCCATTTAGGTTCTGTTAAGATATTTTTTATGAATGTAACTGTACAATTTATTAATCGTGTATTCTGTATATATGTAGGATAAAATGATTTAAAATATAATTAATAACGATATATATATATACAGTGTGTATTTTTCATACGGGCGTATATTGTAGTGGCGATTAGTGATGGACCTCAAGAACCTTTTTACATTCATTTTGTTAAAAAAATTAGATTATTTTCATTTCATACATAAAAATTAAGCACGCAATGTATTGCAGCCATAGTAATTAACGTACCGATGCGTCATGTCATGTCAGTATTACTTGTCATGTCAAAATAAGTTGGACGGCGTACATTGCTGTCCGTTAGACTTAAAAAAATCGTTACAACTATGTTATAACACTATTTAACAAAATTATTAACATAATACGAGTCGTATTACTGGATACTGTATGTGGGCAACTTATACGCCCGTATGAAATATACACACTGTATACCATGGAAATCTAAAATCTGTGTTATAAAGCGTATTTTTTTGCAGAAATTACGAACGATTTGGTTTACGTGTAATCGAAGAGCTAGCGTCTTCCTCGCACAACGTGTCAGTATTACGAGTCATCGAGGAAATGCCGCCAGCGCCCATGGTACAATACCTCAAGAGCATTTTTAGAGTTCCTTAGTCAACTAAAAACCCTTTTAGTTTCACCATGTCTGTCTGTCCCCGGCTATCGTTAGTCCTAGAGAGCTATCATTTGATATGAATGTGTAAATCAATCAAGCGAACAAAATAGTCAAATAAAAAAATTAAAAACTTTTTAGGGTAAATCCTCTCTTAAGTCCCTTAAGTCCCCTACATATGAGTAGGAGGAGTTTTACTAAATAATTTAAATAAATACTGCCCGTGTGATTGTGTGGTATTGTAACACAAATAAGCGAACATTTATAAAAAAAATAGAGGGTTCTCCATTGCAAGTGGTTCAAATATACAATCCTTGTTACGGGAGCTATGACGGGAAACCTACTTGGCCTTTTTTATTCTCTCTTGATCGGTCCGTCTCCTGAGTAACGAAATATATTTAAGTGAATCTATGACGGTCTGTTTTAGTATATAAATACAATTTCTTAAATAATAAAAAAGTTATTTGCAAATACCTACCGATATATTACCTAATGTGTATTTATATAAAATGTTAACCTCGTTAACATGTAAATAACTGTTAAAGATGTGGTGTTGAGTAATAAGGTAATTAAACCAACTAAAGACGATGAGATACGTAGAGGGGCTTGTTTCCGTCAAAGTTGGATTTTACGGTGAGTTCATTGCTCGAGTGTTTGAACAGATGCCGTCGAGATGACACAGTATACAGAGAATCAGAAAAGTAACGGCTTACACTTATAAACTCACGCGAAAGGCGTAACTAGATATCACAAAATGCTACTAATCCCTACTACTACTAAACTACTAATTTATAAAAATCAGAAACGTCTGCTAACTATACCGATACGATGAAGATATGGCGCGCGAGTTATAGTTAAGGCAATGGATATTTTTCATTTTTCCTTTATTTGTAATCACTAGCACAATTTTTTTTTTTTTATGAAAAAAGGTGGCAAACGAGCAGACGGATTGCCCGATGGCAAGCAACTACCGTCGCCCATGGGCACCCGCAACACCAAGGGAGTCACAAGCGCGTTGCCGACCTTTAAAGGGTGTTGGAGCTCTGGGAACCCTACTCACCATCAGGAACACAACACTACACACCTGAAAGGCAGCAGTGCTATTATGGCTGTGGTCTTCTGTAAGGAGGAGGTACTTCCCCAGTTATGCTTCTCCAGACTCAAGCATGATGGTACTTCGCTGTGCCCTACCTCTCATTGTTGGACGTAGTTTAAGGACATACCCGGGTCCAAATTATAGGCAGATAGATATATTGATCTTTATTTGCATCCAGGGTAAAGCAAAATGTTTTAACAATATCAATACTTAACGCAAGTTATAATTACACTGACTTATAATTAAAATACAACCAAGTAACATAATTGAACAACAAAATTAAGTTACAGTTAACAGTTTAATCTAAATTAAAAGTAAAATGCAAAGGATGTCTATAGTCATTCAGCGCGGTAATGCTGCGAGCATTATGGGCACTTTTGCACCAGAAACAACTAATACAACCTAAAAATTTAAAAACCACAATTATAATGTACGTAAGAAATTAATTAGAAATTTTACAATGTGTCTTCCATGAAGCCCGACACGCTGTAGTAGCATTTCTCGACCAGCTTACTTTTAAGGTTGTTTTGTATGTAGGTAACCAGATATTTTTAATGATGCAGGAATTTGGTTATAGATATTAATGGCCCTATAATAGGAGCCATTTTTGTAAGTTTCAAGTATAGGGTCTGGAAGTTCCAAATTTTGTTTTCGGCAGAGATTTTGGCAAAGCTTAACCAAATGTAGGTAAAACATTTATATGTTTATGTACGAAGGTAGCGACTGTAGAGGTAGGGGAGGGTGAGTAATATCACAGATATCCAATCCAATATTAAGATATTGGATTGGATATTAGTATTGATAGTCTAAAAATTTTAGTTGTATGATAAATAAGCGTTTTTATAACTTCCATAAATAATAAATTCGAGCTTGTGGTGTGAAAATTTACAATACTTATTCATTATTTCCTTGATTAAGGTAGGTTAATGCATAATTGCATATGCATATAAGATAATAATTTAATTATATAAAATAATTATATTGCAGATAAAATTATATACATTGGTTGTATATAATTTTATCTGTGATTGATTGATTGTACAGAACGGATAATAGTTTTCGTTGTGACTGTGTACATACATATAAAAATGGATGCTCCACTACTGCTGCCACCTGCGCTTGTGCTACGATACGAACATAATATGAGCACAATAACCGTACGACGCTGACCGTGTCACCAGCTCGCCTTTTGTCTACCCCGTCTGCTGAACCTCGTGGTCTTACGTGTGGTAAGACCACTTGTTACAGATATGGAACCCCAACCTATCATTGTAAGTTTCACGATACTTACCTACTAATATAAACTAATGTCTATTTTATCTATATCGGCTACGTAAAAAGAGTTACGGGCGTACTCCCATCTTAAAGGTCGGCAGCGCACTTGTGACCAGTCTGGTGTTGCAGGTGTCCATAGACATGCTTACCATGGATGGGCAGGCGATTCATTTGCACGTTTACCTTCTAATTTCATAAAAAATAAGTACATAACCATTGTATAAACATATTGATAGGCAGTAAGTGTGTATAGTTATACTATAGTTACTTGTAGTCTTGGACCTCAAAAATTAATATAAAATGCGGTGGCGCCTACGCTACGCCTACTTCACCTATCCTCAAGCTTGACACCAATAAAGTCAAGGCTTAAATTTGCAAAGCGATTGCAAAATGGTAAGTAACAGTTAAATGTTCGTGTGAGTCTTGTATACTTGTACTTGTAAGAAATAGTCGGGGTTTTGCCGGAGCATTTGTTTTAATACTTAAACTAGTATGTCCGTAATCTAATTCAAAACTATTTTCCCTTCTGCCTCTGCACCAGTAGTACGTGCACGTACTAAGGATGGCCAGAAGGAACCAATGAGAATAAGCGATATCCTATCGAAAAGGTTTACTATGTTAAATAATTAGAATTACCTTCATTTGAATACATCTCTCTTTTTTTATAATGAATTTTATCATAAGAAAATATCAGACTAATTTTTCTTTCTACAACATGTACGAAAAACGGAAAAGTGAAAATCCCATTTGAATAGCTAAAACACAATGAGTACAATGACACATAACTAACTAACTACTTTGGCTCAGGGACCCAAAGAGGGTCTTGGCCTCCGAAACGAGAGCACATAAGAATATAATAATAAAAACTAAAATATCATAGCATAAAATGACATTACAAACATACAATTACAAACCCTTTGTAATCTGTAACACAGGAACTTAAATAGTATCGAATAAAGCCTATACTCGTATTCATGTTTCATCTGGCTCTACTTTTATGTGGTGTAATAAATAACTTTTTAGCAACCTGTTACCGCTGAGTACCGGATAGAGTCACTCCGACAACGATCGGCTGTAGCTGAGTTTCTTCTCAGCTCTCAGCGACAAACTCCCATTAGCTGGAGACCGGTTGAGACCGCCTCGACCAATCTCGTTGGAATCATAAACTCAGTAGGAGCATTCCAGAAGTACAAATCAAGTCTAGTGCGGGTCCTGGATTTTCCCCAGGCTGCCTTCCCTCCACACAGTCCGCTCTAACATCCAAACGGCTTATAAAGCCTAAATCAGTGCTGATTTAAATCGATCCCGCGGCCACCGAGTGAGACTCTCAAAGCAATCAAACGCGATGTAATGCGCAATTATCGTTTAGTTTAAAGTTCTATTTCCGAGCTACTGGTTCTTGTAAGTACTTTAGCATTTACGAACACTTACGCGTACCTTAATCGGAGTATAATGCTATGTTCACATTTTATCTACTTCTATCAATCTTTACTGACTAATCTTTTGCCTGTTAAAGATGTGGTTAAAGAGGCTACATTTCAGCGCCGACATATACTCGGTCAATTCTGCCAACATAATATATAACATGTATAGACATTATTTTAGGTCAATTAAGTGTTTATAATTCTTAATTATGATACCAAAAGCTGCTTAGAGCGTTGGATGTAGACGGATACCTAAGAGACACATTTTTCTCAGTGCTATTACAAAATGGTTGGCTCAGGGTCCTTATTTAGCTGACAGATTGCCTGGCTAAAAGGATTGGTGTAATGACTAGTAAAACTGTTAGGGAAATGTAATTAAGAAGCCAATGAAACTATATAATTGCCTGGGCAGGAGTCGGCGCCGCAATTACAAGACCAGAGCGTATAATTAAACTTATCATTGCATACATTTGAACAATAATTATCTACACACCAATTTAAAAATCCTTACAAGAATATTTAAAAAGCCCTATCGTATGGCTGGATTGTATATACATACATTTCAGCCGTATGCAGTCCACTGCTGGACATAGGCCTCCCACAAATATGACGTATCATCTTGGGGGTAGTTGCCATAGTCGCCACGCTTGGCAGGCGGGTTGGCGACCGCAGTAGCTGTAGATTGGGTTTCGATGGACGCTGCTGCCCGTCCGTTGGATTTTGCCCTTTGTCGCCTCTTACGACACCCGCGGGAGGAGATGGGGTGGTGCTATTCTAGTCAGCCGGCATCACAAGGTAGTGCCTTTGTATATACTACAGTAAAAAAAAAATTAAATGTTCTTTGTACAAAACCCCGTTTTTGAAGCTTAGCCCACAGCGATGTTGTACGTAGGCTAAACTAGCAGCTGTCGTTTTTAAAATTACATGTCATATCAGAACGCCTCAACAAAATACAAACTTATTCTAAAGGTAAGTGTTAATATGAACGGCTAAAACAAATCCTCTTTTTCTGGTATTACCGTAGTCGGGTAAAAAACTAAATAAATAAAAAAGTAAAGCTCAACACAGTGTGGAATCTTGAAAGGCATCATTTTTTATCCATCTAGAACTATAATCTCGATATATTTATAGGCCCGAGCCCTGCAGGTACGCATTCAAAAGCTCACGACCGCGGTGAAATTAAATCGGAGCAGTGATTCAAGAATCAATTCCGACCCACCACGGAAAAAATACAAGTAGGTACAACACTAGACTTGCGCTATAGTGTACTTAGGTTCGCTTTCATTAATTTGTCTACCTGCTTTTGGCATCAATTTTGACCCTAGAAACAATGTGTGAAGATTAAGAATATTTATCTATCAATTCAATTGATGGTTTGTTTACTTGGTAAATAATGAGCTTCCCGTATAAAACACTGCATAGTATAAAACCAAGTCGCTTTCGCTGTCCCTATATCCCTATGTATGCTTAAATCTTTAAAAATACGCAACGGATTTTGATGCAGTTTTTTTAATAGATAGAGTGATTGCAGAGGAAGGTTTATATGTATAATAACATCCATTAAATAGTGGAAAAATACTAACATCAGCATTGCACCCGTGCGAAGCCGGGGCGGGTCGCTAGTACATTATAATGTTAATTTTACTTAACAGATATCCACGGTCCTGCACATTGAGGAGCGCGGCGGGTGCCGTCATCATTCTTTCAAAGAATACTTATTAATGCACCTGCAGCGCGTTGAAGTCTTATTATAGGAGGCGCTTCGCCTCAAAATAATAAATACCAAATCCGTCACACCACATTGAAGCGTTATTACTTAACTGACGGTGCTCAGATTCCTTCCGAGATAATCTGTAGAGTGCTTCAATTAAACTTGTTCTTTGCACAGAAAAAGCCAAACGAGAAAAGTAGAACTATTCATCATTACGAAGCTATTTCTTGATTTCGATATTAATCTGTTACCGTTTATGAAAGTACGCTCCCTGAGAACTTTCGAACCGTTTTATCTACCTAAAGATGGTAATGGAGATTTTGTTTTTGTATTAGGTATTCTTTATATTTCCAACGTTCTATACACAAACACGTTAAAAGTGTTGCTAATCTTGCTTGCTATTTGGATAAAACATGCAAATTCAGTTGCATATGCTGAAGGTGATACGTCCGCTGCTAAAATCGTACCATTTTTTGTCACGAACGACGAATAAATTATCTCGCAAAACATACAACACGGAGTTCTGTTGAGATGCGAAAGGCACTGTCGGGCGATTTATCTGTGTGACATCTTGGCGACTCTAGCGCTTATTAGATATTCAGCGAGAGGTCACAGTGCTCGATGACCGGATCGGGCAGAGGGCATCGCGGGCGAGGCCTGAGGTACCGGAGGGGGGGGCACGGCCAGGGCGTGACTCCGCAACAGTCACAAGGAGACAGGAAATCATAGCCGACACATATTCATTATTGTGGCTTCAACCCCGACGGAATACTAATTTGGTGTATTGCTGGTGGTACGGCAGCATTTATTCTAAAGTGAATGCATCACTCCGATATTAGGAACTGAACAATATTTAACAGTGATGACGGCTTAAATGAACTCCTAGTACTATTCTGAAACTGACTCCTTTTGAGTTCCTAACGATTTCACAGTTGCCTCGTACGGGAGATCGTTTAACCTTTGAGTATTAAGTACTCACTTTGCAACCTACACGATTTATGCGATGACTTTATTGGCGGACAAAATAACAATTGCATATAAGAGGATGCCTACAAAGAAATGATGTAATTACAACGTCAATTTCACATCATGTCCGTAACTAATTAATGTAAAAGAAATGATAGCTGGGTAAGGAGAGTCCAATTTAATTTAATCCATCAGGTAGTCAAAAATGTTGGCAGATATTATATATTTTGTCAATAAAACAATAAATTACAAAGATAAGACAAGTCTAAATAAGAATTGCACTAAAGAGTGAAGACAGGCAATATGATATGTTGTTCACACTAACAGCTCACATGAGGAACTTTTTTTCCCCGCTAGGAGGGAACAAAGTGGCCCTTTTATGTTCTAGGAAATTTCCTTTTTTTTAGCCAGTGCGACATTAAAAAATTACGAAAATAATCGAATCGATTCTTTTTACAATCGATTCTACCTCGGGCCTTAACACTTGAATCCCTCACTAAGCTCTTTTGTCTATTTTAGAATCTCTCGCCTCTATTGTAGACGCCTTCCCTTCGTTTAGGATTCAATATACGCCCCATCTCCGTAAATATGTAATTTTGCTCCCTGGTGACACAATCTACTATTGTGACTTCAAGTTGTACTTCAAGTAAGAAAAAAACACATTCCCTATTTTATATAGTCACTGAATATGGGAATAGCTGAAATTCATCGGACGTATTAAATATAATAAAATTTAATGTCTCCTTTTCCAGTTGTATCAGTAGGCGGCTAGAATACATGACATCACACTTCCATTTACATCTTATTTCCATTGCTTAAAACCCACTTCTCTATGTCAAAATATATCGTCTAAAAAAGATCCCAGTAAGGTTTTCGATAGATTTGGCAATATCACAAACAAGTTAATTGTCCGTGGGTATAATAATGAATTTAAAATCCGTATCCCTTTGAAATTATCATATGAACTATAAAAATGGCTTCAACATTAATTTTACACAAAGTAACATTATTTATGCACATGATAATAGCTGCGAAGTTGGAGGTCCCGGATTCGAATCCTGGCTAGAGTATTTAATTGCTTGTTTACCACAAATATATGTTCCTGGGTCATGGACGTTGTCTTGTCCTCGCGGATAGTGCAAATTCGCGTAACTAGTATTGGTTGATACCGCGTAACTAACCATTTAGCCAAATTAGGATTTCCCGCCAAAGATTGTAAATTCTGATAACAAGTTCAAACAAAGTTTGGTGTTGTGTAGATACGCAATATTTACCGGTGCTAGTTACGCGGATTTGCACTATACCCGACTATATATTTATATATATATTAAAGTATTTATTATATGTATCCATTTATTATACAGGGTGGAAAGCCACGACGATCCTTCTCGCAAAGGAGGGTTAGTTTAAGTAATGGAGAATCGATCCGTAATGATTAGATTTTTATTACGGTCAATTAAAAAAAAAAATAATTAATGTTCTTCTTAGAGACAACCCTACTTTTACTACGTACTATATACCTACATGTAAGTGTAATGTGACACTTTATGTTTACAAAAATATTTACTTTGTGATAAGGAGGGTGGGTAGGTAATTTCAAATAACTGCCCTTAGTCTGAATTTATCTATGGTTAGTTAGATTACTGTAAGTGGGTAGTTCACAAAATTAGTTTTTGACTGGGAAATGGGTAAAAATGTTATTTTGATGAAGGTCACTGACCCTTGAGTTGTTGTTAAATGTTACTGAATCTAATGAGGGTTGTCACTTGCAGTATTTTGCATTAAAAATGAACTGCCTATAACTTCAAAATGCTTACAAATATAAGCCTAGTTTCTTTGGCGGAAATACAATACTAAATCTAAACAAACCCCTTTTGCGGAAAGGATCGTCGTGCTTTTCCATCCTGTATATTACATCGTCTAGCACTTACAACCAAGCCTTATTGAACTTACTGTAGAACTAGATACTGATATATACCGATTAGTGTAAGCTTGTCCCAAAAAATATTTCATTATATCAATGGCGGCGAGTCAACAATTTTTATTGGCAAGACGAAACCGGAAAACGGTAGAACTGTGGGAAAGTCAATTAAGCCTGCATAAATCGGGTTCTATAGACACTCCGCCGCTGTTATATATTAATTTTATTGCTGAAGCTAAAGCGAGTGATCGGTGAGTAATAAAATAACAGGCCTGATTATATTCAGGCGGCATGCCATCGCCGTCGCTCAGGATATGGCTGCTTCCGCTCCCTTACCCACGAGACCACTCTAACGGTCGCTGCGTCAATAAACTCGTGCAATTTTCCTTCCAGGAAATAAAAATAGCAGACGTAGGTACAACAAGATTCCTAAAGAAAAAAAAACTTTCTACATATGCCAAAAATACGTATTATTTTTGGAGTAATATTTTCTCACGGCATACTTAAACGGAAACACTGAGATATTACAATGATGCGTTTAGTGTAAAAAACATTAATAATAATATTTAACAATTTTATTAATACTTTAATGACAGATCCTATTCCCACAATATCTTGCTGCTGAGTTTTGTTTAGCTAATATAAAATAAAACATGATAAATTATAAAATGATTAAAAGAAACGTTATAAGAATATTGCGATCTTATTTATTTGTATTTTGGAAATTGGATTTAAGCAGTTTTGTCACATTTATCTGCTAAGATTAATCGATGATAACATGCCTCAGCTGAACCATTTGGCAGTGATTTACTCGTAAATAATTCGCTAGAGGGCTCTAACCTGCGTGCAATGCGCGTCTGCCGGCAAGCAAGGTATGTAAAGTGTTACACGCAAGCTTGCTGCAATTCACAAAGATTATAAATTCTGTTACGTTCTACAACTAATGTAAGCTAAATACTTCACCGCACAGCTTCAACCAAGATATTTTTATAAGGTAAATGAAACTTGGCCCTTATAAGAACATACTAAATGTTTTATGAATGTGAGGGCTCCGCGCAGAGTCTCGTGCGTCGCCGGCGCCGGCGCGGTCGCCGTAAACTGTTGCCATCGCCATACACTACGTACTGATTGCACCATTCCATTTTATAACATTCCCTACCAACAGGCTGAGCAAATTTTGACTTTGTAAGTGATATTATGGACTTGGTGATAGATGAAGTTCTTAGAATAGAAACCAACATTATATATTGTTCATATAAGAATGCTTCATGGTCCTTGTGTCCCTTATGGACCATGTATGCATATTAATTTTACCGGCAAATACTTAATTTAAGATATAATTGAAAAATAATAAACAACAGACAGGCTCTTGACAATAGCTGTTCTATAGTTCAGTTAATATTGGATTTTGTGCTAAATAATACAAACAAACAAACACTTATTAATTAACAACTTATTATTAACTTTAAGGAAGTATAAGCGTTACTTTAGCGTCGATTAACAACAATACGAGTAATAGCAAAGCAATAACTTATATTGTTATTATTGTAAAAAGTAGTTATTTAAATAAAGTCTAAAATGTTAATACTCATTCGGTATTTAGTAAAGTGTCCAGGTAGATAGCATACAAACAATGTTTGTTTTCCAAGTTCGAGGAGCCCTAAGGAGCATCGTGGCCGTGTTCGTGCGAGACGTGCGCGGGGGCCGCGGCGCGCGGGGCGGGCGCTCGCGGGTCCCGCGGATGCTCGGGTTCATTACCCGCGCCCGTTCGATCGCGGACTATCCACAATGGGGCCATACCATCCTAAGGCACGATATACCACCAGAGAAATAAATCCAATAAGATGCCCTCGCTGCTCGTGATCACAAGGCGCAACGGCGCAGCCCTTTCTTACAAGAATGCTACTAATTGAATTTTCCTTTTATTAACAGCAACGTCAGCAAGTCTCTATCCACACCATTACTAGTAATAGCTCAAATCTATATATTTTTCATAAACTAAGTAAAGCCTGGCGCCTTTTTCAATACGAATCAGTACTGATACAAACATTTAGATTTAAGCAATAAAAATTGTGAAAATGTGTTATTGAATTTCATGTAATAAATTACACTTTGGTAAAATAACCTTAAATTCGAATACATTTTCCTGCAAAACTATTTAACTACAGGCGCGAGTCTCTGCTATAAGTACTTGCATAGATACTTCACTTTTGTGACATTTGCAGGCATACAATTCTCACCGAAGTATAGACAATTGTCAACATTCTTTTTTTTTAAATTCCTGATATTTTCCTTTAAACTTATATACTTACATTGCAAGTGAAATAAAATTCAGTTACATGAATAAACCAATAGTAAGACTTAGCTAATATACGTAGCCTGTAAGGCCTGGGTAGGTATGGCATAAAATAAGAGATGCATACGAAGTCTGGTAAAAACAACTCCACTTTGGGTATCTAGAGATATATAGGTAAAGTGTCAGAACAGGCGGAATTATTTCATACCTTGCTGTATTTTCATTTCGAATTAAACTTGCAATCAATGGCTAGATTATTTTTTATTGAGGTGATGATGATGGGACCCTGGGAGGCGATATAGAATCCGTATTATCAGATCTCTCTACCATCAAAACGAAATTTCATTCTTTAGGTCTAGAACTCAACTATAGCAAATGTGAGCTTTTTGTAAATAACAACACCTTAAGTTTCTTGGATGTGAAACAAAAATTTGATCTCCTCACACCAAATATAAAGATAGTTGACAAAAGTTCTCTTTGCCTCCTAGGATCTCCCATCTTCGAAGAATCCTATTTTAACTTTCTTTCGAATACAACGTCTAAATTTGTCAATTACCAAAGTCATCTTTTAGAAATCAGTCCACATTTTGCTTTGACTATTATTAAATTTTGCCTTTTCGTACCAAAATTAACCTATGTACTTCGCTGCTGTCCTTTTACAAAATTTCAAAATTTATTAACTCCATTAGACGACATTATCAAAACCAATTTGGAATCTATTTTAAATATACAGCTAAGCGAAGAGTCCTGGACCCAAGCATCCCTGCCCATCCGCTTTGGTGGGTTAGGGATCCGCAAAATTTCTTGTGTGTCTTCACCGGCATTTTTGTCTTCAGCTCACAGTTCAGCAATTCTCGTAGGTAAAATCCTAAGGGCTTGCCCTTCTAACTATGAGATTGCTGGCTTGACGGAAGCCAAAAATGCCTGGTGTATTGCCTGCCCGGGCAAGGATTTTCCGGAAATCTTAGAATCCCAAAGGACCTGGGACGACATGCAATCAAAATTGATATATGACTCACTACTAAGCCGCAGCGCTGGCTCCGTACGCGCTAGACTACTGGCTGTGGGGACAAGGGAAGCAGGTGCCTGGCTACAGGCATTTCCATCTGTAACTACCGGTACTTTCCTTGAACCCCACACCTTACGCGTCGCAACTTGCCTGCGGCTCGGTATTCGCGTGTGCGCTCCACACAGATGCCCCTGCGGCAACAACGTTGACTCTCTGGGTCACCACGGGCTGTCGTGTCAGAGGAGCGCTGGCCGCTTCTCTCGGCACGCTGCCATCAACGACATCCTCCGCCGGTCTCTGGCCAGCGTCAACGTACCGGCTCTTCTCGAGCCACCTGGTGTTCTCCGGGACGACGGCAAGAGACCGGACGGGATGTCGCTGATTCCATGGAAGTTAGGAAGGGTGCTAGTGTAGGACGCCACCTGCGTCGATACGCTGGCCCCTTCCCATCTCCATGGCACGGCAGTTAAGCCCGGGGCAGCTGCAGAGACGGCTGAATCTTTGAAAAAGGCAAAATATAAGGGTCTCGGGGCCGAATACAATTTTGTACCTTTTGGCGTCGAGACCCTTGGCCCGTGGGGACCAAGTGCCCATGCCTTTTTCAAAGATTTGGCCAAACGTCTTATCGACGTTACTGGTGACCGGAGAGCTGGCAGCTTCCTCGCTCAACACATAAGCATTGCGATACAGCGAGGAATGCTGCCAGCGTTTACGGCACCATGCCACGGGGGGATCTTTTATTTTAGATAGGTATTTTAGGTTTAGTTTTTAGTTATTTATATTTTTAGTATTTTATTTTATTTAAGTTTCCTTCTGTTTTTAATTTGTTCGTTGGATAAATAAATATTTACCTGTTTATTAGACTCGGTTGGGGTTATTTATATCAAGTACTAAATCGCGGTTGCTAGTGTCAATATAATTTATATGCAATTCTGGATACCACAAATCCCAGCAATTACCTTTATTAATTATAATCTTAACGACCGGTCGGGCCTAGTGGGTAGTGACCCTGCCTATGAAGCCCATGGTCCTGGGTTCGAATCCCAGTCACGGCATTTAATTGTGTGGTGAGCTCAGATATTTGTTCCTGAGTCATGAGTGTTTTCTATGCATTTTATTTAAGTATTTATATGTATCTATCTATTATATATATCGTCGTCTAGTACCTACACCACAAGCCTTATCTACTGAGCTTACCGTAGGACTAAGTCGATTTGTGTAACATTGTCCCGAAATATTATTTATTTATTTATGAATGACTTAAGATTAAAAATTTCATGTACAGTCGACGTCAAATATGTATACATTTTCCCATCTTACTCCTTTGTAATATGTACCCTTACCATGAGTTGTGATATTGAGGTTTTCGATAACGAGTATCGAGTTTACTATCTGTGCATCTCGTTCGCAATAAAATAGTACAAGCGAGATGCACAGATTGTAAACTCGATACTCGCTATCGAAAACCTCAATGTAACAACTCATGCTAAGGGTAAAGATCCAAAAATGTACAGGTACATAACTATGACGTCGCCGACGTCGGACTGTGCCGATTGCCTAGCACCAGGATACCTGCCTTAGGCACAAATTTTAAGAACGTCGCATTACTTACATACTGTACTAGTGTACACTATATGTCATTATTAGACATATGGGCGTCTTAGTCGACTTTATATATTTAAAATAATTTTCGTATGCAGTTGTATAAGTATATAGCATTTCATTATTCATAAGTCAGTTAAAACAGCGCAAAATATAATTTAATAAATATCAAAAAAATATTGTGGTCCGTAGTCGCAAGATAGTATACTTGCCGCATTCCTTTGTTTGTTCTGTTGCGGAAGTATTCAGTCCGATAGACAATATAAATTAGGTTTCTATTTAGCCAAGTGAACTAACACGGACAGATGTTTTAATGGGGACAAAAATATACAAAGAACTCTTAACAGAAACGTGCCACCAATTGCAAAACAAAACCAATCGATATATGAGTGCTCCATGAGTTTCCACAGCTGCCACGAGGTGGTCTCATTTATTCCCTGTCTATGTAAATTTGTGACCCCTACATACTTACATAACGATCGCTGGGTAACGCACCGGAATGCATGTCTTCGGATGGAGCTGGTTCTCTGCAAATGATGTTCATGATTTGTATTTCAGGTGCTAATTAAAGAATATGCATGAATATTATCTTATTGCGTTAAACAACAACATCAACTAAATGTAAATACCTGCAATAACATTTTGATATTTTCGTAAAGATGCTGAAGAAGAAATACTTTTTTGTTTTACAAGGGAGCAAAGTTAGTGTTTACCCTCTCGTGCTAATATTGAGACCCGAGAGAGCAAGACTTCAAAATTGAACCTCGAGCATAGCGAGTGCATATGGTTCGTACACGCGCAAGATTCTCTAACGTCAATAAAAAATGAGCGTCTGACAATCGAGTATTGGTTTATGTAGTTGGCGGCTTCCTCGCACAACGATTTTTTAGATTTTATTCTGTAACTAGTTAAGTACTTGTAGTTATCATAATACGATTGTAATTTCTGTAAATAAATATACTTTCATCGAGTACCTAATATGTATTAAGTATCTTATCTGTTCTGTTCGAAACTAATGTGTGGAAAAGTAAAGTTCGACTACTTTTAGACATTAGCACCTGCAGCGCTACCGCGAACCACGATATTCGTAAATTTCGGACGATTGTCTTTATCACTCTCATGACACCTTTAATTGGAGTAAAAGAGAAAGATGCCCGAAATATACGAACTTCGATGTTCGCGGTACCGCTCCAGATAGCGTATTGGTTGCATTTGGTAGTAGACTACTGACCACTGTCGACATTCGCATGGACTTGCGTACTTACAATAACACAGTCAAAAGTCCATGCACTTGTCTACGATTCAAGGACATTTTTGTTATACAAAAAGATTGTAATTTTATTTATTTAGAAATCGCACTTTTTAAGGATCTATAGTCAACTTACGAATCCTTATAGTTTCGCCATATCTGTCTGTTCATGTTATGCTCAGTGACCGTTAGTCCTAGAGAGCTTACTACATATTGGTATGAATAGATATCTAAATAAAACACGAGAACAAAGTGGTCAATTAAATATGAAAAAATAGCCTCTACCTCCCCTATTTGTAAAGCGGCGATAATCCACAAAAGATATGAAAAAAAAACATAAATGTATCTACAATAAAGACTTACTAGGATTTTTTTAACTGTTTTTGAGTAACGAGTCTAATGCTACGGCACCCTGCACTGATCGCTCGTGGCTGGTTTTTGAAGGTGATATGTGCATTATGTTATGATGAAAATAATATTATCTTAAAAATTTTGTGTTTTTTATCCAGAATTCGTTTTTTATTGTGTGCTATCCATCCGTGCTATTTAGTCAGGGACATCAGGGTCCTCTGGCAACACTGTTGGACCCGGGTATGTCCTTAAACTACGTTCAACAATGAGAGATAGGGGAAATACCATGACGCTTGAATCTGGAGCAGCCCTACTGGGGAAGTACCTCCTACTTACAGAGGTACATAAATACGCAGCCATACTAGCACTGCTACCTTTCAGGTAAGCAGTGTTGTGTTCCTGATGGTGAATAAGGTTCCCATCAGGTCATCCGTCTGCTCATTTGCCGCCTTTGTCATAAAAAAACACTTCTTTGAACTCACCTTGACTTGTACTTACAAGAAATTGTAAGTTTATTAGAGAAAGTTGAATCTGACAATAACTGATAGTGATAGCCGCATTGCAAAAAAATCGAAGGAGGCGGCAGGGATAAATCTGAACAATTCCACAAAACACTCTCCGTTGTAAATACAATAGAAGATGCAGAGCGAGGCTACATCTCTACGCAGCGCTAAAGGATCAAGCCCATCCGTGAGATCCTTGCAACCGACGATTCGAACTGCTCTCCGTTGGATGCGGTCTAAAGGAAGAAGCTGGTACTGCAAAAGTCTTCCTAAGTGAGAACACGATAAATTAATCACTCACCATATTTCGCTGAACGCCACCACCCAGTAAGTACCTTACCAAGTTCGGCACCTTTACTAATAAATAATTCCTATTTCTTTTATTATAATTCCGACAGTTAGGTAAGTACCTACCTATAATTAATAGTGATATGAACTATGAAGCGTGGGTAGTCGGGAAATTATACAAATGTTCAACATAACCTGTGGGTAGCGCCTATAAGGTCAGCCTTGCACCCACACACGCCTTATACGTATCAAAGTATTAAACACGATTGCACCCAACATGTTAACAACAACTTATGTAGCACTTGCGAATCAAACTAAAAGAAACCGTATAACTAATCTTCACAAAGTCTATTTAAAAAAATCAATGTCGTAGCTTTTTGTTCCTTACTTTGTAAAAGCTTAGTTTGCAACATTCACCTTTACCTAATCAGGCAAGCGGATTTTAGAACGGCGGGTTGTGGGCGACAGTTGTGAGCAGAGGAAAATGTTTTCTAAAAGATACCTAGTTTATAAAAATGCTGCTCACGTTTATTGAGTAGAGGCAGAAAGTATATCTTTGGTAGAGGCAATGAAATCAAGTTGCACAATGTTAATGACGATGTTATCTTTTGAGCTGAAGCACTGACCTGACGATCGGGGATATAATATACGAACCTATTTAATTATGAACTTTGTTAGTTTTTTAACAATAGTAGATAGTTAACAATCGCTAACCGAGGGTTGAAAGTCACCCATTGCAACGAGGTAGTCTGAAATGGGTGACTATTTTACTCGAGTTAAACATTCTAGTTTTCATTTCGAATGCGAAGTATATAAGAGCAAGAAGGAAGTTAAAAAATGACTATTAGTTGATAAACTTACCGACAAAAACCAATGTTACCGCATCAGCTTGTTTGATTTCATCTAATTTACGTCATGTTTAGTGTTTAAGATTTTTTGAAGCATTGGAGTTGAAGGTTTAAGTTAATAAATTAATGAAATATATAAGAATCAGCCACACTTATTTACAAAGATTTCACTTATTTCTCGGACCGCCATTTCATAAAAGTTGTATATTTTAAGGTACCTTTCTATTGAAATTTGCGTTAGGATGCCTTCTATCCGGCCTCTAACTTTTTTTCATGCAACATAAATGTCATAACTGTGGCCTCTACTAAGTGTAACTTGTTTTTTATACTGCACATATTCTGGAAAAGTATTTCCAAATAATTATCTTTAGGGGCGAAAATTATTTATACACGATGTTTTTGGTGTTAAAGCTTAAGTTAGTCAGAGTTATAAAAACATTATTATAGAAGTTCAATTGCACTGAATTTGAAGGTAATTATCGCATATTTTAACTAAACAATTTTTTTTTAATGACATAGGCGGCAAACGAGCAGACGGATTGCCTGGTGGTAAGCAATTACCGTCGCCCATGGGCACCCGTAACACCGTATATTATTAATACAATGACAATGAAACCATGTTTTTTTTTTTTCATTGCGTAATACCGAAGCTATGAAACTAAATTGGTTTATTTACATTATTTTTGTTTTAAATTGACCCCGAGTATACGCCTTAGGCAGGATGGAGTTAGTTTTGCATGTTAAGGTGAACTTCAAAATGTTTTACAAATTTTAATAAATAAATGTATGATGTACTTTATCTAAACACCAACAATGTCCTTGTCCATGTACACGCATGGTTACCCTAGCATCGTAGTTGAGTTTGGGTTGCCACAGGTAAAAATTATTTGATACCACTTTAATCTTGTTAAGTTATTTTGATGGGATTATTTATTATTTTACTATATTTAATTATACTTTTGATAAATAAAAGAAGTAAAAGTACATTAGTCATTTAATTTATTTACACTTCTGACGTGAAATAATTTGTTACGTTTGGAACGGCATCATTCAGAAAGGGACAGGAAGTCTGTGTAGTAGCCGTCCCACTCGGTTCGTTTTTTTTTCTTCATATTCGGCGAGCGAAAGATAACCTTAAAATGATGCTCATACAGCACATTTCACTTATTGGTATTTTTCACAAGACTTATTCCAGTAGGTACATAATAAAATCCTTGATTAAAAGTAATAAGACCATCCGGTTCGATCTTGGTATTTTTATTACCAATACCATGGCTAAAATAAAAATATGTCTATGACACTTACCCATGCTCTCCCGCAAGATGTATTGTATGCAAAAAACGTATAAAAGATGCTTTCCAACTTCGATTTTTACCTAGGAGGAATAATGACTGGAGAACTCATCCGCGTGCGCCAGTAAGGGACAAAGATATTCTGCATCTGCCATACCTATGGAAAGTTACATAAGACCATCCCTTTCGATCGTGGTATTGTAATTAGCACGCTCTGTCAAGTTAAATGGTATGTCAATGATTTTTACGGTAGGCCCTCAGATGATACGAAATCTGTCAGTCTTCGTTTTACATATAATAAATCATCCTAAGACTTGAAAAGTGGCAGAAATACTACATCAATATTGAATTCATGGTTTATTTTCGTCGATTGCCATTGCCTATATAAAATTCATTTGAAACGTGATATTGGCTTAACATAAAAGTATGAAACCAAAAAAAGAGAAAATAGTAACACTGGTTTACTCGATTGTCTATAGTTAACATGGCGGGTAATGAAAGTGACAGGTTTGTAATTGTAAATAATAGACATAGCTTTAATACTAAAATTTCCCTGATCAAAGTACAACTAAAAATGCTATTCTTTTTCGAAGTTCATCACAATAACATTGTCCATTGTATTAACTTTTATAGTAATTATATTTGGTTCATATTTTGATAAAGAACATTATTTTGCAGCGATTTAAAGCCATCGAGTGTCGCAATCATACGAGAAGTTTATGATAGTGAAAATGCACACATCAAATTTGAAATGGAATTGGAAAGAGCACTTGAGGCCGGTGTGAGCGTTATAGTTATAGAACCGGAGTCTCTCGGAGAAGAGACTGCGAGGTGGATATACGTAGGCAACCTATTGCATAAAGTCTCTGTATACAGTGGACTGTGTGGGATTGCTTCTGGTAATTAGTTTATTCGGATTGATACTCATTATACTTTTAATTTTTTATTAAATATTTACACTATCAAATTTCCAGGTTTAACTTGGAGTTCCTTAGCTTGTGCACCCTTTGGTGTTGCATCGGTTCTCTGTGCTGGTTGTTACACTCTGTCGTGGCAATGGGACCCATGCTGCAAATACCAAGAGGAAAAGGATCGCCGACATCTATCTACCTTACCTATATTGAGTGACCTCACATCTGCATCACCGGTTGTGCTAGTGCGCACTGACAACAGGCGAAAAATATATTTACATAGTTCAGTTTCTATAGCCGCAGCTGCAATATGCTTATGGAGACTTTATGAAGCATTCAAATAATGAAATGGTTCAAGACAATCCTTATGCCAATACATGCTTAACTAGTTTGTTCTTGTTCTCAAATATAAAGTAGATAGCTCTATTTTTAAAGCTTACTAGTGAATGTATCAATTATTTTAAATGGTAGGAAGCAGAGTGTAAAAATGTTATAATACTAGTTTTAGATAAAGATCCTGTACAAAAGATATTTTCTTTATATAAATAACTAGGCTAAATATGGAATAATATCAGTTAATTGCTGATGATAATTTATAGTTGGCAAGGTAATAACCAATTTTAATGCAATAAAATATGTTCCAAGTAGCTGATTATTTATTGACATTAAATATTACATTATAAAACAGTACAAACTAAATGTATATGTGTACCCTTACCCTTAGAATGGCAAAAACAACAGAAGTTGCCATGCAGTGCTGTGTCTACCATGATAATGACACCTAAGTGTTATGGTGGGCTCTCTCAAAGCAACATTCTTACTGACAAGGTTTTATTAGTTTATTAATCGAGATGCCGGCGTTTACGGCGTATTGACGAGAGAGGAGTGTGTTTAAAAGGCTAGTCTTGGCTTAATCCTTATTACAATTTAGTCATTCATAATGCATACTGGTATTTACCCTTTTGAGCGCCATCAATGACCTTAAATTATTAACACTAAACAATTAATCTGCCATTAGAATAAATACATTTCTGTGTGTAAATTAGATGTAACAAACTTTGTAATAGATAAGTTTATTTAATTTTCTCAAAAAAAGCTTATATAAACCCTAGTTAAAAGTACTTTATGAATATTGTTTACATTAAGGTCAATGGTTTATCTGCACATGAAGTCTCAACTAGGTACTTGCCATCTCTTCAAGTCTGAATTACTACATAGGTATATCAAATGCTTCATGAGAGTTTGATGGTAGGAATTCTGGAATTAGTGTCCAGAGTAAGGATGTTACGGATATCTGCAGCGGCGGAATTTCCGCATTAATTTCAAAATCTGCACCCGTCTCCGCAAATGTGATCTGGAGCTTTAGACGAGATCTAGGCATTTTCGCCATTATCCAATAGGGATCTCGTTACGTGTTTGTGATTTGTCTTTCAAGTAGTAAGTGGAGGTCAAAAAATCAACATCTGCAACATCCCTAGTCCTGAGGTACTAAATGATTTAGTGATTTACAAATAAAAACTAGATTAGCTTGGCACAAAGTCCAAATCATTTTACCATCAGCATGTTTATAGGGTTCGATTTAAACATCACCAGTCATTTTTACATTGTCAACCACAGTCCACATCGTCAACTCTAGTCGGCACTAAAAATCTGAGTAAGTATCAGACTTATAAATTTAAGAGACAAATGAAAAGACAAGGTATATTGCATACTAAATACCCATGGAGTGTCTTTGGTTCCTTGGAGCTTGGGACGGATGCCGGTGTGGGGTGCTACCTGTGTAGACACACTAGCGCCCCATCTCCAAAGGGACTAATGTAAACGCGAGCGGAAAGCGCCGAAATTTTAAAACGCAACAAATAATAAGACCATTTGAGAGAGTAACATTTTGTACCGTTTAGCGTTGAAATGCTTGGTCCATGGGGTTCCAGGGCGCACGTTGAAATGCTTGGTCCATGGGGTCCCAGGGCGCACAAACTATTTGCAGAAATCGCGAAGCGTCTAGTTGACGTAACTGGTGACCGAAGAGCTAGCAGCTTCTTCGCACAACGTATCAGTGTTGCAATACAATAAGGAAATGCCGCCAGCATCCTTGGTACAGTCAGCGTCATATAGTTGGTTGCATCCAAAGTAGTCAAATAGTTCGGTACGCCATACAAATTCTATGGTGTATCGAACTTTATGAGTACTTTGGATGCCACCAACTATATGACGCTGACTGTACAAGGCTTCAAGGACTTATTTTAGACTGAATCGAGTAATTATTATAGTGCCTAAGTTAACTATATTTTAATACCCAAAATCCCAACATTACCAACGAATGTGCAACGAATACCCAAAAACCTAAAACTTAAAGCACACTTGTTTTAGTAGCCCTTCTAGTCATTGCCCAATGATATATACCTGGCATGTTGTGTCTCACAAATATACCTACTTTTGGGAGAAACTGGCTAATAACTAAATCATTATGTTTGTTTACTACCATGTCTAAAATCCTGTCTGCAACATACTCTGCAGAAAATCCTTCAGCAGTTGATTTATCCATCACTGGAAACAAAAAAAACAATTATTTTTACCTGCTTGTAAATACCGCTACCACGACCACCGATATTCGTAAATTTCGGACGATTGTCTCTGTCACTCTCATGACACCCTTAATTGGAGTAAAAGAGAAAGATGCCCGTAATATACGAACTTCGACGTTCGCGATACCGGGCCAGAATCATTGTATCATTAAAAATAAGTAGCGACTCGGGCAATAATCGTAGGGTGGTAATGTCGATAAAGTATTACGTAAACGTCGATCGTTGTCGTGTTATTATAGGTACCAATATTTTAATTGACAACATTTCATATTAAACATCTAAAATTTTACATGTGAATCAATAGCATTTTGCCTTCTGAACACTGCAATATATATTTATAAATTTAACATTGCCAATAATAAAAAAACAAAATAATTAAAAATATATTGTAATTTTAGGACTTCTACGACACAATAGGTGAAGTATCATTGACTTATAAAAAAAACTGTCATTAGTTTTTTTTATGACATAGGCGGCAAACGAGCAGACGGATTGCCTGGTGGTAAGCAATTACCGTTGCCCATGGGCACCCGAAACACCAGGGGAGTCACAAGCGAGTTGCCGGCCTTTAAGGGGAGTTGGAGCTCTGGGAACCTTACTCACCATCAGGAACACAACACTATCTAGCTATTATGGCCATGGTCTTCTGTAAGGAGGAGGTACTTCCCCAGTTGGGCTGCCCCAGATTCAAGCGTGATGATCATCGCTGTGCGCTACCTCTCATTGTTGGACGTATTGTAAGGACATACCCGGGTCCAATTGAATCCGGTTTGAATTTGACATAATCAATGTCGAGTCCGCGTAATATGCAACCCAACAAATGACGACCTATCAATTGGCGACCACTTTTTAGTATGCGGATTGATGGGTCGAGCGTTATTGCCCTGTACAAAACGTGACTTAGGATTGCTGCCCCGTAACGCGTTTATACAGACCGAGAAAGCGCAACCAGAGTAGTAGTACATCATGGTCGCTCTAATCTACTGTAGAACTGGAGTTACGCCATTTTAGAATAAGTAGATATTAGTTAATTAATAGTAAATTAAATTCAAGCCCTAGTGCAAAACAAAAAATATGAGCGTATTCCTCGTTTCAAACAAAATATAGAGAATCAATAAAATTATAGGGTCAGAAATATGAAATGTTGTAAATTTTTTTAGGTGTGTGGTGGTATTTATTGAGTCAGAACTGTTGTAAATACTACCAATAACTAGAGATTTCTTAAATACAATTATTCCTAATGCTAAATAGGAGTTTTCAGAATAGTTAAGAAGAGTTAATTTCAGTCAAAATGAAATCTTTACCTATGGAAATGATTTTTTTTTTCTTATTTTACTATAAATGTATAAAACCAAGTATATTTTTAATTCTTAGGAAATCTTATCGTCACAAAACTGACAGAAATTGACTTTTCTTAACAACTCACGATCATGCTCATTGGATACATAATTTTCTTAAAACTCCCACCTTTTCCCTTCTCCCAACACTTATCTATAATAAATAGCGTATGAGTACCTAGGTATGTACCTATATGTATAATGTAACTAGACATAATGAACATTTTTGACGATAAAAAATATACGGCCTATCCGGCCACAATTTTACTATTCAGCTAAATACCGGATAGCGGCTTAGTATTAGGCCGGACACCGTACTACAAGTAACTCAGTAATCAGTAATTCTACCAAGCTGTCCGATTCGGTTTTTGAGCACGCTCACGGTCGTCGGTCTGATTCATTATTTCTGGACTTACAGAAATCTGGTGACGTCATTGATGACGTCATTTGACAGCGCTTACCGTGCTCACCACCGATCTGCGCCGCTACCGCGAAACACGATATTCGTAAATTTCGGACGATTGTCTCTGTCAGTCTTATGATGCCTTAATTGGAGTAAAAGAGAAAGATGCTCGAAATATACGAACTTCTATGTTCGCGGTACCGGGCCTGTCACTGACTGATTGTCTGTGACTGACTGAAGAGAAAGATGCCCGTAATTTCCGAACTTCGATTTTCGCGGTAGGCCCTCTGATGACGGCATAGGTCAACAAGACAAGGTCTGACCACGGCTCCAAGTCTTTTTAAAAGTATGTACATAAATTAAAAATGGACATGGTAAGATACTGTCGCGCCAGTTATGTGCAGTTATAGGCATACTGCAACAGTAAAGTTTAGCCTCATTTTAGTATGTCTCATATACCTAATAAGTTTTCATACCTGAATGCTTTTCTCCACTGCCCGTTAGGGCATTCAGTGATACTGCCGTCTTAACATATCCAGGGCTGACTACAGAGACATTAATATTATGCTGGTACATTTCAGATCTCAATGCATCAGCAAATGCCTGCATAGCAAACTTAGATGCAGCATACGCAGAACGATCTGGAATAGCTATTAATCCTTGGACAGAGCTCACAAATACTATATGCCCTCTCTTTTCTTCAACCATTTTTGGTAGCAGAGCTGAAAAAAAAGTGAAGTAGATTACAATCAATAAGTACTATCTTTTTCTAGCTTTAATTAAAATCAAAAAGATTAAGGCACATAAATTGTACCTATTGTATAATAAATCTGTGCATGACGTGAAAACCTTGATAAATGGCAATTTTACAGGGCAGTCATTAATCATTATAAAGTTTGATATTTTCTCCAAAACGTATTCCAGTAATTCTTCTGGACCCCATGGTGTCCCATAACATAAAAAATAATAATAATATGTTTCCATCATGAATTTATTGTTTATAGCTTGAATTATGGATAATTTTAAGCAATCTTTCTGATTACTTTACATACCTATTCTAGTTAAGCCTGCTTATTTTGTAAGATATTAGTCATGTAGAATATAGTAATTTTCAGAAAATAGTTCACCCGATGTGACTTGTAGAAAAGTTAAATTATGTCAGTTAACAGAATTGTTGTGGTATTCTAATGTATTATGCATGGTTAATCCATACCTATCCGAATATAAGTTCATATAGGGAATCATAATTCATAATCTTAATATGTATTCTATATTTTTCTGTGACTGTATCTTGCAGATATCTCGCATTGTTAAATAAATTACGCAAAATATGGACACATTCATCTTTCATAAGCCACAGGCAATATCTCTATGATTTAAATAGATATCGAGGTGTTGATTGTTTTCTTACAAAACCAATGCCATTGTAAAAAAGTGAGTCAAGATATCAAATTTTTCATGCCAAGCATGGACATTAGTAGCCATATATTTAATAAATGCAACTTTTGAGGTGTTTTTTAACTAAAAGTATATGTGCATAGGTAAATTAGTGTACTAAGGGGCATTCCACCAATATCTTTGTCCAATGCAAATGGGATTACTCACACCAACATTTGATCAAATATTACAAATCACATTAGAAAAAAAGAAACTTTAAAGGAATTTGGTCAAATATTGAAATAGGACAGTGGAATAAAACCCTAAGTTAATGTAGATACAGGATGAATAAAAATGGATATTACCCTTTGTTAAACATACAGGACCCAAGTAATTGATAAACATAATTTGTTTGTCTACATCTATCTTAGTGTGCAGTATGGAATCTCTATGAGAAACACCACCATTGTTAATCAATATATCCACATGACCACAAAGAGTTTGGACATTTTTAGCAAAAGCTTCCAGGCTATCCAAATCAGCCAGATCTAAACGAATGACAACAGGTTCAAGAGTTGCAGTTAGCTGTAAACAAAAAACAAGAAAGGTCAAACAGAGAATTTAGATTTTTTTGGGTTGTTTCTGGTATTGGCTTGTTTGTCATGCCTACTAACCAGCTTCTTAGATAACAGATCTGTTTTTACTCTGTTAAGTTCAGGTTCCCTTCTAGCAGCTAAAATCACTTTACTACCTTGCTCATAGAAAGCATGAGCTAAAGCTTCTCCTATGCCAGAACTGGCTCCAGTTATAAGTACAACCTGAAATAGAAAAATTTTGACTTTAGAATTACAACTTTGGCTTGGATGTTTACCAGAAGAGTATTAACGAAATAATATTCTGAAAAGACAAGTAGAAATATAGAAATGTTCATCTAATTTTATATATATATCTCTATTTACTAATATTTACCTTTCCTTGTAATGTAGCTCTTCGCTTTTTCTGAGATACTCGGTTGTATATTTTGGACATAGCAATGCATAATGCTAAAGGCAAGCCGAAATATTTGAGATACCAAGTAATACCTCCATAACTGTCTGGTTTCATTTCTTCGTGCGGTAGTAATTAAATGTTCTGGAATTTTTACAAGATGTACATGGAAATATACATAACTAACATAGCAAACGGAAACTCACAATTCAAGCTGCGAAGTAACAAATACAGATCTCTGATACAACCGCGACTGCAAAGTATTCTTACCAGTCAATGAAAATAAACTTAGACCGGCCTTATCAAAGAATCCTTGGTAACAGTAACCTTAAGTGACTTACGTTACGTCGATTGTATAGAAGAGAACGGCTCAACGGAGAGAACAACATACAAAACGAGTAAAACAACATATGTTATTTTTTTTTTTTTTTTTTTTTCGTCCATCTGGACAGGCTAAAGCTCTAAGCCATACTGCCTTGTCATAAGTAGTTTGTTTTCTTTTCAACATATGTTATTATCTTATTAGTCAGCGCTAAAAACAAAGCCGTGGTCCGAATCACACGTTCACACTGTTCTCAGAGCACAGCGGCGCTACCGCGAAACACGATATTCGTATATTTCGGACGATTGTCTCTGTCACTCTTATGACGCCTTAATTGGAGTAAAAGGGAAAGATGCCCGAAATATACGAACTTCGATGTTCGCGGTACCGGGCCAGACTACTAAGAAGATACTACGTATGTCTCAGAGCTAACACTTTTTTTTTCTTAATGGTTTTTGTTACATTTAGCCAATATCTAACACTTAACATTGCTGACAGCATAGATATACTAATATAACAAATATAGATCTCTGATACAACCGCGACTGCAAAGTATTCTTACCAGTCAATGAAAATAAACTTAGACCGGCCTTATCAAAGAATCCTTGGTAACAGTAACCTTAAGTGACTTACGTTACGTCGATTGTATAGAAGAGAACGGAGAGAACAACATACAAACAGTTTGAAGGGCAACAATAATATACTAAAATTTCCTTGGCTGACAGGGGCGCTACCGGGAAAAACGATCGAACGAGCTCCGATCGAAGTTAGATCCGAACGATAGTAAATTGTTGGTGGAACCGCCAAGTTACTTCGATCTCAACTTCGTTCGTTCGAACCATAGACAATCCATAAAACGATGATAAAACGAAGGAAACGAAAAGTGTACTTCACACGCAGGGATAAATGTCCGGATATTTTATTTATTTGCTTAAATGTGGGTTAAATATACAGAAATAATTGAATTCAAGTACGCTAAAGACTAATAAACCTTGTATAATACGATTTAATACCTAATTGAGCCATTTTGATTTTTTTCTTCTTTATCATTTATAGTTATGTAAGATTATTAATGTCAAAAATATTGTTTCTGGTTACCCATGTTGATTCGCGGGTTACTCGTCTTGGAGAATTTGAATTAATTGATTTTAAATAAACAGAGAAACTAAATGAAATTTGCAGTAAATGAAGAATTAATCTCAAGAAAGCCTAATGACCCAACTATTATTAATCACACTGGGGGAAACCGATGAAGCAGACCACTACTAGACGGATCACATCAAGTAAACAACACATATTCATCAAACTACTCGCTGTAGTACACAACGTCATGGAGAGAAGCCGATGGAGAAATTTTATACACACACAGGAGATTATCTGGTGATCACCACAATCATGAGAGGGCCCAAGAAAGAGAGTAATGTGTCTTTAATATTGGCAAAATCATACATACATATTCAGGGATAAATGTCATATTACAAAGAAGATAAAGGTAAGGAGTTAATATCATCTTTATCTTGTTGTGATAGTCATTGAGCTTTCTTACAGATAATTCCAACAAAATATACAAGTTCTAAACTAGCCATAAAGTACAAAATATGTTATAAGTTCTAAGACAATTTTTCAACTAAAACATTTTTCATTTTACTTTTGCAGAATGGCTTCCTTGTCAACGAACAACTGAAAAGAAACTGTGCTCCTCAGGTGTTACGCTTGAGTACAAAGAATTTTACAAAAATTGCTCCTGGAGTGTCGGCAACATATCATGACTGAGCTTGAAAAGGGGCTTAGGGGTGCTAAACAGTAGTGAATGACAATAGGTAGGTTTATGTTATAAACAGTGATAGGCACTATGGGTGCAAAACATTAAACTTGTTAAGTGAACATAAAAGAGTGTATAGAGCTATAATCAAAGTAAAGAACTTTTCCATTTGGTTGCAGGACTAAGGCCCAGCACACATGGTGAAACGCAACTGCAACTACTAGTTACTTTTGAGTTTAATTTGAGTTTATGCCATAGATACCTTTGTGAGACAACACACACCGCAACTAGTTTGAAACCGGTTTGAAACGCGTTGCAGATCAGTTGCTTTGAAACCAGCGTGCAGGAAACTCGTGTCAGATTTGGCGTCTTTTCTGTTCGACAAAATGGATGACGACGAAAATAAAAACATTCAATTCGCATTGGAAGTTGAGAAGCATCCTTGCTTGTACAATACAACACTTTCAAGCTACTCTCGCAAGAATGAGACTGATAAAGCATGGGCTCAATGTAGGGATGTAACCACATACTTCTTCTTTTACGCCTCCTTATTTGTCGAACATACAAATACAGAACCAGAACTTCTTCATCACTTGAACTAGACATTTTGGAGACTTCTGTCTGGGTTCAAAATCGGAATGATTGTGACTAATTTCATCATATTTAGGTTGCGGCGTGTGTGGAAAACGTTTGAAACTGGTTTCAAACCTATAATTTCAAAAGGGTTTCGTTGCAGTTGCGTTTCACCATGTGTGCTGGGCCTAAGACTTGCAGGTCAGGACTAAATAAATAGTTTTAAAAAGTGCTTACTACTAGCAAGGATGAACACTGAAATTAATTGTAAAAGTAAACTACCCGGCACGGGCATTGTCCCTAAGTTGCAAGCATAGAAGATACTCATTAAACGGGGTATATGGGGGAGACCTATGTTCAGCAGTAGACATCCTAAGTATCCTCCGCTTGTACTGTGCAATCACCAATGCGCTCAAAAACATGTTAACATGCACTTTATGTATGACGACTGTATCGTAATCAAGTTATTTTACTTTATATAAATGTCAATGGACAATAATATACTTAGGGTGACGGCAGAGAACTCATTTTATTAAAACTAACGTGTTGGCGGCAAACAAGCACACGTCCCACCCGATGTATGAATGTAACCAATGGACACCTGCAACGTTAGAAATTTACATATATCGGAAATCGTGACAATTGTCGCTGTGGTGAAATAGGAGCCTGATGTTATATGTTATATGATTGTTGATGACAAAACTCCCTTTTTTACCAATAAAGTTTTAAAATATATACATATATGTTTGATTATCCCTAGCAAATTCCCTTTGACCTGTATGAGATAAATATTTCTGCCTGTAATATCAACTGCTGAACTTTGCGACACCATGTGGACTTCACCTCATGTTTTGAGGGTGCAACCACAATCCTCTTTGCTGGACTCCTTTCTAAGCTGTAGCTAAGATATCTGGAGAATACTGGCGAATATCGTTGAGTGCTGATTCGACTAAGTAAGGAGCTACGAAATTGTCTGGTGAACCTGTTAACGGGGTCAAGAGTTGTTTGTATCATAGTATTCTATAAAAGTTCAGGTACTGTAGTACCCTACTATTGAATTTTTATTTCTGATAAGGTAGATAAAACAATATATATTATAAAGTACTATTGTTTCTGGCATAAAACTGAGGAAAACCAACCCAGATCCATTTGTCCACACGAACGCTTTTCGCATAGAATACTCAGGAGTATGCATTTTTCCATACAAACGCTCTTTCCTTTTAACAATATAATATACAAATATCGCTGCCATGCTGGATGGCGATACTAAATCGCTGGGCGAGGAACGAGCCAGCCATAAGGTCCCCGGAGGACCGGATAAGCATGTAAGTTTGACTGCTCTCGGTCCCCGTGGGCCAAGTGTCTTGACAGTGAACGGCGTAAACATGTAATAGTTACAGTGGGACAGCGCCAGGGTTTCCACACATGCATGTACCATCGCAAACTAAAGGCCAGTTGCCAGGGCACGAGAGTCCTCCCGTCGGGTCTCTTGATAATGATCACGCACCAAGCCATGAGGCTCTAATAAAGGTATTAGCGCTGACCACAGCCCGACGGATGGTTGAGGCTGGCGTGGCAGAACAGGCAGCCCGTGTTCATCGAATATATGTGGTGGTGTGTGAATATATATGGTATCGGTCCACTGTTTTACTGCAGTGGCAGCGATGTGGGGCTACTATATTAGCCCCGAGGGGCAAACCTACGGCTATACGGAAACTGTTTGGGTTCAGCCAACATTCAGACCAGACTCTTTTTTAAATAACTCTATAATAAGTGAGCCTTGTTAGAAAAAGCTGTGCAGAGGTCAGAAGTTATTTTCCACCCACTGGCATATAGGTCTGTCCCAAAGTTTATGCATTACATTAAAGCAAAGAAACACAAGACAAGTCTTAAAAACCAGAATTTAATTAAAGTAAAAATAACAATACATTTCACATAATTAGGATGCAATTTTTATAATTTTCTGCAACCATTAATTTATGCACAGTTACAAGGGTTCATGATCCCAATTTAAAGTATTTAATTTATCTCCAAACGCTTTTTACCCAATTTATGTACTGATTGATCTACAATGATAATAAATAACACATAGTTTTTACATGTGACCTTTATATCTTATAGTTATAATAAACCATTATATTTTTCTGATTTTCATCTGCTTCCACCAGCAACCCAACAAAACTGTTCTGTATCCAATGGTAGGTTCAATCCAAACTGCCTGAAAAAAAAGTTAACAGTTTAAATACAGAAGTTCTTCAAAGTAGGGATGTCAAGAATGTTATGTGATAGAGTTCATAAGACCACAGGAATAGAATCTATGGGGTAAAAATTTCATGACAGGTAGTGAGTTCCAATATCAATAAACTCAGTATTAACGCTTTTTTCATTTAAATACAAATTCTTATTATGATTAATTTTTACACATTTAAAATAAACATATTTTTACAAACCACTTTAGCTATGGTCGAGTTAATATCATTTGCCACAACATCTCTCATGCTCCAACAAGTATGTGATTGCGAAAGTGATGGATAGGGCTATATATACTATACATATATACGATAAAATGGCAACCATGCTATCCATTTTGGTTTGATGACAGCATATTACTTCAATCATATATGAACTCTCTAGTAGATTCCTGTCTCATAAGTGATAATATTTAATGGAATCAAAGTTAAATGATACATTGATTTGTATGATACAATTGACAATATTTGTGACATCAGAACATTAAAAGTAGTTAAGCATGTGAAGTGTGACCAAAATAACAGTTTTCTGATTAAAAGAGCAAGAGTGGTTATGCCCAAGGTGGGTATAAACAATTCGCACTAAAGCAAAGGCTGACTTCCCAGATTTATTTTCACACTCCAAACAAGTCAACACAATTAAATAGTTTGAGTATTGCCACAATAAGCTCTCAGGGATCATACATTTATAAACAGTGATTGGCACTAATGGTGCAGAACTTTAACAAAACTTGTTCAACTGAGGTATAGTAATACTTACTTTGGCAAATTACTGTCCAATTTAATTGTATATCGGAATCTCAATATGCATATATATATTTTTAAAAATTTAAGGGGTAGTGTTTTGATTCATGATACATACCTTAAATGGCCTCTGGTCAATGCATAGAACTTTTTTTATATACAAAATTGATCAGCGTTTGAACTCAGTCACCTGGTGATAAGTGTCGATGACTTGGTGCAGTCAGCACCACACTGAAGATTTATTGAAGAAACTGAAAAAAATTAAATTGGTATAATAAATTATGGTCCAAACAATACAATTTAAATGAACTTACACATATACTGTACTATCTATATTTCGTTAGGTACTTCTATCAGTTCTATTTTGTGGAGTTTACAGGATTTAGTCTTATTATATTCTTAAAACAACATAACTATCTAAATGATACCCATGTGTCCTTTTTGTCTGGACTTCAACTATCAGCCACCTACAGAACAGTACAGAAGAGCAATTTATGTTACTCCATAGATCCATAGTTTGACCAAGGGCTTCCACACTATTTATTTATTTAATTCATTAGCAACATAGATTGCATTTGAAATACATTCAATATACTTAATACTAACTAAAAAATACGGACACAAAAACATTCCTTATATATAATATCTACCAAAAATTAAAATCATTAAGTTAATTAAATCATCATGTCATACAAAAAATTAATATAATTATAAAGTAATAATAATCTCCTACAAAATATTCATAATCAAAATTATTATATGTACTTGTGGCGGATCCTTCCCATCATTGTTAGTTATATCTACACCTAGGGTTATTATTATTTTTGACAAATTTGTTTTAACTTAAATATAACACCACCTACAGTCAGTATCAAATACAAACAGTTAGTGGCAATTAAAGCAGCCAAGTAATTATATTGGTATGGAACCGTATATCTATTTTCATGGAATAATCCTAAATAGTTACTAGTAGGATGCTGATACTCTGAATAAAATAATATTTATCAGTTATCATTATCACCATAAGAGGTACTCACCAAACCCCAAAGTCAAATTTATTTTAGGGTCATTATATAGCCTTTGGTATGAGAAGTTTAATAAGCTTATATTTCAAACTTTGATTAGAATATAGGGTCTTACCCAGATTTTATGACAATCCATGCTCCCTGTGACTGAGGGCACTGAATCTGTGCAGAAAGCTGTTGTGATGATCTGAGACTGGTTCTGCCCTACTCTACCCAGGTGCTAGGTGCTGGTAGCTGCCTATGATATCTGGAAAGTTAAAATTTTAAAGAACCTATTAATTGTCCAACACTCCCGGAGTGACATTTGTCATGTAATTTGTATAATTTGCTATGTATAATATTATTTCCACTTCAGTACTTCTGGTTGAACAACAAGTGGTTATGAAATTGCTTTTTATTACTGTTAAACATACAGCTTGGTATTATAATAAAATAAAATTAAATGTAAAAAACCTCGCTAAATCCCCCTGCCTCTGGTATGCTGTCCAGAATACTGGCGGCGTTGCCCTTCTGGATTGCCAGACTTAGTTTTTGGGCCAGGAAGGATCCGGCTCTGTAGTCCCTTGTGGCAACTATAAGCCGAGACGACATTTCTTTTAGAATTTATTTAGTGTCACTTGGCCAAGGCCATAGAGTATCTACTGCAAGCACCGCAAACTCGTATTCTTTTGATAGGAAAGCATATTTGCGGTGCTTAAGTGTCTGCTTGGTCCGCGGCAGTCCCCCTTACTTACTTATTAATATAAACTAAACAGAAAAGTTCAACTTTCTTATACTTATTTACTGATTTCAGTTTTGGCCCCATAGTTAAAGTTGATGGTAATAACAAAAAGGTTCAGAAAATATAATGTTGTATTACCATATTGATTTCACCTAGTAGTATATTACCTTGCCAACATAGTGAATTTCACGGCTGCTGTAGTATTCCGACGGCAACAACGGTGCAACATCCGCACACAGGGTTTCGAACACTTCACGGGTGACCCAAAAACAAATTCATTGTCTGGGATGTGCATGCCCCTCAATATCTCGAGCAGCCGTTTCCTACCAGCGGTTCCGTCTTTCCTCGGCCAAAGTTTGATCTAAAACAAGATAAATGATAACGACAAATTAAAAGCCTACCTAATTTACAATAAAAACATATTTTATTAGACTGATTATGGTCTACTTACGTAGAAACAAATTCAAGATGAAGAATAAATACAAAATACTCGTAAGATATCAAACACGTAGCTGTCAAATGATTCAAAATTTTTAATCTATGATCACAAATGTCTAAGAAAATACGAAGTTTTTTAGGAATCGAAACTAACACGATAGCTCAAGAGTTAACGTGTGTTTTGACAGTTATTTTCGAAATATACGTTGTCAAAATTACGTGTCACGTTGGCCTCCCGGTAGCACTTTTGGCACGTTCTTCGATCCATACACGTGACACGTCCAAAACCGTCCGATCGAACTAGTTTGACAGTTTTCCCAGTAGCACTTGCCCGTTTGAGCGTCGAAATATACGAATATCGAAGTTCGCGGTAGCGCCCCAGTTCAGCGGCGCTACCGCGAACACCGATATTCGTAAATTTCGGACGATTGTCTCTGTCACTCTCATGACACCCCTAATTGAAGTAAAAGAGAAAGATGCCCGTAATATACGAACTTCGACGTTCGCGGTACCGGGCCAGTCCAGCGGTGCTACTACAAAAAACGATATTCGTTGTAGGATGACTGTCTCTGTCACTCTCATGGCGCCATAATTGGATTAAAAGCAAGGAATTTTTAGTATATCTATAATAGTATATCTATGATTAAAAGATATAGATGCTCGAAATATACGAACTTTAAGGTTTGGGGTACCATACCAGAACATAATTATACATACTATTTCCTCTAGGAGGAGTAATGAATGGAGTACACATCCGCGTACGCTAGTAAGGAACACAAATACCGCGTAAAAAAAAACATTATTTACGGTCAATCTTGGATCAACTTCATGATTAAGCTCAGCATCTAGCCTTCATTGGGGTAAAAGGGAAAGATGCTCGAAATAAACGAACTTCTATGTTCGCAGTACCGGGCCAGTTGCATTGGCCAGTTGTGTTTGTTTATTGGTAACAGCCAACTTCGACAGGTTCAGTTTGAAGGGCAACAATAATATGTAAGACCATGACCATACTATGACAACATAGACATACCATTTAATACATCCTCCTAGTATGACAAGGAATATTCGACTTAAAAAACGTGAATTACCCGCTTCTATACTATTAATATGGTTCAACGATAGTTTTGTGTTTAAACCGTGCCTTAACCTCATCCATATCGTACAATACAACACAATTTTGCAATCCGACAACACTATGTTGATTTTATTAGTCAATATGGCAACATTGTTTCACGATTCCGTGATTATCTAAATGTTGGAATAATGTTTGGTTTTTCCGGATTTTAGTATATTTTTATTAATTAACATAATGTTTCAGTGAGTATAAGTCGATATAATATTACAAAAATCAGTTTAATTCTGTCTATTCGACTTTTTCCTGGGAACACAGGGAGTGTCGTTCAGATGCGCTGACCTTCGTTTTGATGCACAACGCACAACAAAGCATCAAATTGACGGCTGCCCCATTTTCACAACAATCTTTGGATTTGTTGTTATATTTGTGGAATGTGTTCCTTATGATATATCGTCAACAATTTTAATTTAGTTGAGTGTGTAAAGTGTTACGTATGTGGAAAGTAAAATGAGAATGGCATCAGTGACTACGCAAACATCGTCTGGTGTGTGTTACAATACGACAGCAAAGACTTTCTTTTTAACTTCTAGGCTAGTGTTAGTGCAACAGAGGAAATAATTTACTCCCAAATTATTATAATCAAGATGAATGGGAGGGATATTCCAAGTGTCCCTATTACAACTTTGGCAGGAGTAGCCAGTCTGACGGATTGTAAGTACAGTAATGTAACCGTATTTTGTAATAATTTGTGTGAAGTCACGATTTCTTTAATGTATCTATAAATTTCGTTTATATTTGAGAAGAATAGTTTATTATGTGATTCATTAATGTTTACCCACTTCCATTAGTAATACTAGTATGTATTAGTAGTATAGAAGTAATCCTACACAACCCTATAAATAAATATACTTCTAATGCTGTCAAATTTTCATGGATTTTAAAATATTTAATGATTGAGTAGGCAGTAACTTTGTGTGCTTTGATTTCTGTTACCTATAATGTTTTATTGGAACTGGGTGACTAAATATATTTAGGTCAATAAATATTATTAAAAAAAAGTTTAAATAATAAATTTTTTGCAGTATTGCCAGTGTTGCCACTACCAACACCTCTACCATCAACTCTCAATAATAAGTCACAGTTGTTTCACCCAAGAGTCGCAGAGGAAGCTGCAATATTACTTGCTACTCGAGATGACAATCTGGTTACTCTGCTTTTGCAGTCACTTATGAAAACATCAGTGGAGCACATGTAAGTAATATGTACTATAATATTACAGTCATTTCATCCTATAGTAATCTTATTGCTCTAAGACAAGTTGTCTGATATTTATGAAATAAGAATTCAGTTTTTTCAAAAACTTTCTTTGTATAAAAAAAAAGACCAAATCCAATTTTCTTATTTATTGTCATCTTCTTATTCAAAACGATTATTCTAGCAAACCGAAACTCAAAAAACTTGCATTGATATATTAGTGGGTTCCTATGATCACTAAACCAAAGTGTTTCTTTCCATCATTCATTGTACCAATAAGCTGTTCGCTTATTGGTACTGAATATGGCATTTTCATTCAAGTTACATGGACTAGATTTTAGCTCACTTCATCTATCTGGAGCCATATATATTGATTTCACAAGGAAGGAAGCATTTAGGTTGTCTGGTTGGAGATTAACATAAAAAAAATATAGACATTCAACATCATATTTAGAGGGTGATAGTAGAGGTAGAAAAAAAATGATCACAAAAGTATAAACCAAGTCACAATTTTATACATACACATACACAAAACATGTACCCTGTAAATGGACACATGACACAATTAAATTAAATTTTACCTAATCTAAATATCATATGTGAAGTGTTGCACACCACTACTAGTAGTAATTAAGCTACTGGCAGAATACCAGCAATGTGGCTTGCTGCATCACAATGCTGAGCCAGCACCATTTCTGTGCCACAACACATGACTCTTGTCTTTTTAAGTAGATGAATTTTAATTTTTATATCTTTTATTCTGTTGTTTATACTATTGTATGTTATCAGAATTAATAAAGGAACTATCTATCTATCTATAGTTGCCTATTCTACCTGTGTCTCACTCTTTATCCCCAGACCATGTCTGTCTGTCTACCTATGAATAAGCTCAAAGACTGTCAGTACTAGCAAGTAGTGAGTTGACACGAACATACATATGCATTATGCCAAGAAAGTAGTAAAAAAAAAAACAAATTTAGGATACCTCCTATTACAGTATAAAGGGAGAACTATTTTCTTTACCTTCCTAGGAAAAAATAATAGAGGTTAGCTAGAGCATTGTTTTTAATAAAGTGATTACTTTTTGGAAGAACCATTCCATAAGTTTAAAAGTTTTAGTTACTTCACTTGTCATTGTTCTACATATTGACCTGTTATATAAGTCTGTAACTTAATAATAGTTGTACCTATCTAACAAATAGTCCTCCTTTAAGTCCTCCTATTGTAACTGTTGGGAACTATGAATCCAAACATTAAATGTGGCCCTACAAGCTCTTGACCACTTTTTCCTCTTTTTTTTCAAGATATAATAATTGGGACTGAAAGTTTTGCAAAGGGAGCAATTAAATAGCTGTTAGCAATTAGCATGTTGCAATATCACTAACAAATTATGTCATTATAACCAAACCAAAAAACTAACTTTGCAATGTTTACAAGAATAGGTTTTAAATGATTTACAAAGAAAAAATAATAATTGTATGGTTACTTTACAAAATCACATACTTACATGATAAAGTTAATGAATAGCATCCCAGGTATATTTACTTTACACCCATTATTAGTGTTAAAGAAGTTTATATAATAATTAATGGAATATAATTGAATTAATGTATTATAATGAATTAGTTTAATTAAAATAATGTAATAATATAATTAAATTAATGTATTAACAAAAAAAATATTCCTAAGGCAGTATTTTACTTAATTATTTGATTACATTGTACATTTCAGAGATCTTAAGGAAGAAAGCATACCCAATGCAATAAGCCCAGCTCCTCAACAAGCCACACCAGAGCTATTGAAAGCAATATTACATGTAAATCCAAATGTATTTGACCAACAACAGAGAAGCCAGTGGGGCAATCAAGTCACCACCAAGTTCAATGGATTGTCGCCATCTGCCTCATACAATTACGCATCACACAATACTGCACACTCAAGTCCATCTTCTCTAGGAACAGCAGTTCATCCCGCAGCCATTCCAAACCAGCAACTGCTAGCTCCACCATGTCAGTCTTCACCACATGTCAACATGGGTTCTCCACCATCACAAGCCAAGCCGGGGGGCCAAGTGAATATCACTGCCCAGAATAATGTGTCTCCTTTATGGAATAGTGCTAATTCTTCCACTTATACAAGTCCCATGTCAAACACATCTTGTTCCAATCCCCAAAATGGTGGTTTTTATGGAAGTTTAACCCAAGATAATCCAAATTTTGGCACAAATTTATCAGATGATAAAGACCCTCTTGCCATGTCACCTGGCAATATACCTGACCAGCAGAGATTAATGATGCAATCCCAAGAAAAGACTTTTGAACAAGGTAAATACAAAATTCTGTGAGTCATATTAACACATTTAGTTAAGAAAATTAAACTCGCTTCTATTTATGTTTACTTTTATGTAATGTTTACAAGGGGCTCAGGCTAATTCAGGAACACCACTGCCAGTGAGAATGTATCACTCAAGAGACATGTCTATATAAATACGAATCTATCTGTTTTAACTTAAAAGCTATATACAAATATTCATACATAATTACTTACATATGGATATGTTGTAGATGGAAATGTGGTAACGGGCCAGTCACCCGCTCAAGCAAGTGTGGCACCGTCGCCACTGCGCCAGGAACCCCAAGTGCCTCAGCCGTCGATGGGGGCGCCCTACGCGCCCCAGCAGTTACCACATAACACCAATCAAGACAAAGGCAATACTGTTATAAACAATAGATACCCTGTTGTCAAACTTGGGAGATTACCTGTAAGTGCAACAACATCGACATCCTTTTAGTCCTAAATGCATATAAGGGCGTTATAAGGTCCCATTACCACACTGGCCTTGTGGCTATTGACCCTGCCTATGAAGTCGATGGTAGTTTTACATTCCATCTGTTTGTATTGCATTTAAAAAGATATAATCTGACCAGTCTAGATGCAGTAGCATTGTTCAACAAATAAAGTTATGGCAACACTGAATTAGCGAGAAAAGCAGCAATAAACATTATTAAAAGATTTTTCTACCTATTTCCTTAAAGGAGATGTATTGAATTCCTCTTATCTGTCATCAACGGTGACTAGAAAGTTGGTAGATTAACGTTGACTTAAAAACGAATTCTAATAAAGATATAAATACAAATTAAATATAGAAAAAAAACAGTGAATTCAAATATTTATCACAAATAACGTAATCTGATTGATTAAAAAGGCTTGCCATTGCCACACGTAGATATTTTTAATTTGCCGCCATTTTCTACTGACAAAAACGATTTACCAGGCTATCTTTTTTATCTTATCTGTACACATATGTTTGATTATACTTTTTTTTTTATCAAATATGCAAAATGACACATGGCATGATCTAAAAAGGCGGGAAAGTATTTAATGTAATGAACATTATCAATCAAATATGTTTTATGTTGTATCATCTATTATTATTTTTTTAACCTGCAATATTGTATAACAAATTCGCTTTTTCTTTATTAAAATAATACAGGAAGGGTTGTTAAAAAGGCATGAGAGCTCAGGTGATGACAGCTCAAGAAAAAATAGTACAATGGAATCTGATTCTGATGACAATGCTCCTTTGAAACCAAAGTCGTCAAATACTACTCCAGCTGTAGACAAGGAAAGAGAAGCAATAGATATAGCTAGGGAGAAAAATTGGGAAGCCGTCAAAAGGAAACATGAAGAAGCGAGTAGAAAAGAGGAATGTGAGATGTCAATAGGTAAATGTTTTAATTTGTTTGAAAAATTAATTATCTTCTACTACTGGTAACGGACTATAGACCCTTTTATAAGATTTCTCAGGACAAATTCTTAGGCAAAGTTTAGGATGTAGGATGTTCTTACTTCTGTACTATTAATAATTTATTTTATATTTCAGTACGGCCGAAATTGAGAAAAGTTGAACGAAGATTAGTACCTGTTTTGGAGATGTTATCAGTAGATGAACTTATGGAGACAAATACTTATCAACGTTTCAACAAGCTCATTGAAACAGTGTTTGAAACAATTGAAGACGATATCATTGTTACTGATGAAATGGGTAACTGCTTTCACTGTTAATAGTTAGAGGAATTATCCTGTACAATGTTATAAATTTAAGTTGGCAATAATAATGGCTTTACCAATTACATTGTCTTGTCTTTAGTGATATCTTTATTGTGGGTATGTGGATTTCAGAAGGGAATGACATTCCTGAAGACTTATTGCTACCTCGGTATCAACTCCAGGAACTGTGTACAGAGGCAGCAAAGCTTAAGAATTTGGGGGCTATGGAAGCCATCCCTTCTGACCGTCTAGTGCGTTTATTGTCAATTCTAGAGAAAAATATACGTGCTGCGGAAAAGATGTCATTAGCCGGTGATCCTGTAAGTAAAGTAGAATCAATTTTTATACAGATTTAAGGCTCGGTCAAATCAAAGAGCGTGGCTCGGCGCGACGTCCGCGTCGCGTGATGCCGACGTGATGACTGTCAAACAGGGCGCGCGCGGACCGCGCCGGCCTCGCGCTTTTAACACGCCCTCATCACGCGCGCGAACGCGACGTGGACGCGGCGCGATGCGGGCGTCACTCTCGCACTACGCACCGCGCGCCCCTTAACATCCGACTGAGGAGACCCAGCACGGCGCAGCGTGCCGCCGCGTCCGCGCCGCGCAGCGCTGCGCCCGCACCGACTGGACGCAAGGGGCCGCGCGGCGCGGGCGCGACAGAAGCGGGGCGCGATGGCAGCGGGACGCAGTCTGTTTGACGTCGCTAACCTGTTAGCATGTGTTTAAGGCCGCCGCGGTCGCGCGCGCGACCGCGGCATGGCGTCACGCCCTCTGGTTTGACCGAGGCTTAAAACTGGTAGTCCCTGTTGTCAGATTTCAAATATATAATTATTCAGAATACTTGACATTAAACTGCTTGGGATCGGCAGTTGCGGTATAGTAATAGTAGCCTTCATACAGCTATTATAAAATAGATGTGGAGATATATTATACTAATATAAAAATGTATGTCCGGCCTACATGTAACATGGGTTTTATGTTTTATAGGAGGACAGTGAAGAAATGCGGCAGATGTGGCTGGAATCCGCCCTAGAGCGAGTCATGTGCGCATCGGACTCCTGCCTCACAGCCCTCTACATCATGACGTCGCCCAGTATGCCCAAACGCATCTTCCTCGAAGACGTCATTGACAGGATCATAATGTTTATAAAATTCCAGTTGAACAATACAATTTACTGTGTCTATGATCCAGTCTACAGCATTCAGACGACTTCTAAAAAGAAAGGTTAGTGTTAAACTGGTTTTTGCTATTTTTAACTGTTGTTGATGGCGGGTTCATTAATGCTAGATGACCATTAGCAACTCGTAGCCGCCCCCTTAAATTCGATGCACCGACGTGCATTCTGCTGGAACTTTGTGCGTTTAACTAAATATTTAATTATTTTATAACATGTGTACGAACGAACATTTTGCATACAACGAACGAACAATTTGTATGCAAAATGTTCGCTCAGAACACTAAGGCTATGTTCACACGGTATTGCCCTGCACGTTTTTTTGCAGTGTACGTCTTAACGGATAAATAGTGGCACATTATTTGTTCATAGTACCATTCATACGGCGTTTGTACTGCAAAAAACGTACATTCTTTATACATTTAAACGGATACTCACCGGACTTGTCAAGCAAATCGAATAAACTTTAACGCATTCGGTTTGCAGTAGCATGTACTTATAGTTCTGTTTAATTCACACGGCACGATGTTATACGTTTTTTATCGAATAGCAACCGAATGCGTCTATAGTACTAGAGTAACTTTTGGCGGGAACACACGTATTTTGTTAGCAATTTCAAAATTAATTCAAAATGATTGACGAATCTTTGATAGACAATTAATTATTAATTAATTTAGTCTAACATGAGCCAGTTTTGTGGGATAAAATTACCGATCTATATAAAAATTCGTTTCATAGTTTTTTAAGTTGTGCGTATAAATTTTCAAATGTTATATTACGCACTGATTCTTTATTTATGGGATGTACCAAAAACTTTCTGTTTTATCGGCGGCGAAATCTCTATCGCCATTGATATCAATATAAAAATACGATGTAGCGTAAATCCATCTCACACGTCTGCGACGATTGCGTGAAAACTGTCGCTATTCGGCGTGAAAATGGTTATTAAACGCCTGAAAATCTACCGTGTGAACACCCGACTTTTAAAATCGAACACGTGAATAATCGTGCAGGACGTTGCCGTGTGAACGTAGCCTTAGAGTAGAGCGGGTTCGGTGTCGACAGTGGACGGGCGCAAGCGGCGCGGCGGCGGCGCGGGCGGCGCGGCGCGGCGCGGGGCGGGCAGCAGCAAGGCCGTGCGCGAGCTGTACACGCACGCGCACGAGTGCGTCACGCTGCTGGCCGAGCTGCTGGCCGCGCACCAGCTCACCGACACCACGGTGCTGCACGCCTCCACCGTCGGCGTGTCGCCCTTCTTCGTGGAGAACGTCAGCGAGCTGCAGCTGTCCGCGCTCAAGCTCGTCACCACGGTACGGTCCGCTACGAAAGGAGCTTATATATGCACCCGAGCTATCAGAATCCATGTTTTTTTTTTCTGTATGTGTTCTGTATGAATTCTTGCTGTATTTGGGATTTCGTATGTCAGTAGTAAACGAGTTGATCTCTGGATAATCTGAACAGTATTGATTCTTGACCCTATTAGTATATTTTCTAGGCAATAAATGGGCAAAACCTTGTGGTTAAAATAAAACTTAATTTCTTTTTGACGGTCTTGAAAATTTCACTACCGTTGCGAAAATTCGCCGGTAGTTTTTTTATGTATAACTGAGACACGAGGAAGTAACCTGACCACCAGTACATTTTTTTATAGATTTTCACTAAATACGAACAACACCGAAGACTGTTACTAGAAGATATCCTCGCATCGATAGCGCGCATCCCCAGCTCCAAGCACAACTTGCGCTCGTTCCAGTTGAGCTCCGACCAGCACATCCAGATGCTGACGGCGCTGGTGCTACAGCTGGTGCAGTGTGTTGTCACGCTGCCTGAGTCCTTGTGCAAAACTCAAGAAAAAGACAAGGAGCTTTCGGAATCTAACAAAAAGGTACTCATTATGTTAATTTGTCGTTAGCCGAGCAAAAAATTTAATTAGTTAAGTCAAAAGCATTCTATTCCCTTTTTGTGTCTCCTGTACCTAGAGACGTCCTTTGAATACATCGAGAAAACACTCTAAGGAATGCCTTCCCTTGTGAAAAATGATGATTGTAACTTGACACTGTGAGTACTGTTCTTATACAGAGGCCTCATAACATTTATTAAACAAGTTTAAATTAGAATGTTGTCATCTACTTAAAAAATAAAGTGCCATAAACATACGGACTAACCTCAGGATTCAATCGACCCTCGAATAAAAAGTTGCTCTTTCATTTGAGTGCTATTTCGTTCGGGGCTACCGAACCCCTCGACGAAATTATTTATACAGATATATTTAAAACGTACAATAAAAAAGGTTCTAGTTCTAATTGTAAACAGGTCTAAAAAGGCGGCAGACTAAGAAGTCCATCGTTAGAAAATTTAATTTAATGTATATCAACCTGTATTTAATTATTTAGACATGCACACATATATGATCCTATCATTCACTCATTCAATGATGTTAGCTTCGCTCTTTCACTTCACAGACACTTTATGGACATATATTTTTGACCGGCTTGGGATCCGCAATTTGTATGTGCACCCGCTGTACTTGTCTGCTTTGTTGTCTATTGCATATTCCTCGTTTACTATTTTTGTGATTTGTCCTCAGGCCGTGGACAAAGATCTATTAATAATATCCAAGTACGAAGCAGCAATCAGCGTAGGCGGCACGTTCCTGACGTCGTTCCTGAACAAGTGCCGCAGCCGCAACGAGGAGGTGGACTTCCGGCCCCTGTTCGAGAACTTCGTGCACGACCTGCTCACCACCGTCAACAAGCCAGAGTGGCCCGCCACGGAGTTGCTGCTTAGTCTACTTGGAACAATGCTCGTGAGTTTTGCTAGTCTAATGAGAACTACTAATATTTATACGTGACTGCACTCCGGCTGAAAGTTTATTCAAAATAATTTGTTTCTTTATTCCATCATTTTCCCAGCAACCTCGTCAAAGAGAGAACACTACTAGTTTTTGGTTGTTTGATAGCGTAAAAAATTAGAAGAAATGTTAACTCAGACGATAAATATATTTGTATTTAAACTTACGTGAGACATATTTAATAAACATGTCGCGCGAGTGACTAAATAAACGTGAGTAGTACCGTATTAATTGTTAATCGATAAATATATCTTATCTTGGAACACTATATATTTACACTACCGACAATTACTTTTTCTAAAAAAGTAAATAAACACTGCCCGCGAAGAAAGAAGGTCAAACACATTAAAAGTAATTTTAGCGACATCTGATTATCGCTACAAAACTTAAACTTTTTAAACACTACTGCCGTTTTAGAAAATTTGACGCGCACGAAACACAAACATTTTAAATGGGCGTATTTTTTTTTTTTCAGGTGAAATATATGTCCGACAAGTCCATGGAGATGTCCGTGCGTGTGGCGTCACTGGAGTACTTGGGGCTGGTGGCGGCGCGGCTGCGGCGCGACAGCGTGACGTCGCGCGCCAAGCTCTCCACCATGGACGCCGTCGTGCGCGACATCCGCGCCGAGGAGGAGAAGGACGGCAATCAGGGCACGGTGAGACACTTCACATTATCAAATTATGAATGCGTTGACAGCGCGATAAAGGTAAGTCAATGGTTGGCGCGCGTGCAAAGTGGACCAAAAATGCCACACGTAGCAGTCGTGAACAGAGATTCCTATCATCGCCTTTTGATCAAATCATGATTGTCAATGTATAAGTTATGTGAATAAGCAGTAAAGTATATTCTCGTAAGGTCATACGTCAAGCACTGTTACCAAATATGTGACAATCTTGCATGGACAAACCATGTTGGAGACGAATACTCGGACTTACGTGATCTGAGATTTCTGCCGCGCACTTTCTAGCGTAAAATGCGGACATTGCTTTAGATCTGTGTTGATCTTCATCCTTCTTGTATATGTATTAATAGGTCGATAAACAGAAACAGTCTAATATTTTAGTCTTCAAACTTCGTGGTAGCATCTTAAAAACATGGAATGATTGAAGATAAATGTGGCAAATTGTTTTTTTTTTTATGACATAGGCGGCAAACGAGCAGACGGATTGCCTGGTGGTAAGCAATTACCGTCGCCCATGGGCACTCGCAACACCAGGGGAGTCACAAGCGCGTTGCCGGCCTTTAAGAGGGGTTGGAGCTCTGGGAACCTTACTCACCATCAGGAATACAACACTACAGACCTGAAAGGTAGCAGTGCTATTATGGCTGTGGTCTTCTGTAAGGAGGAGGTACTTCCCCAGTTGGGCTGCTCCAGATTCAAGCGTGATGGTCATCGCTGTGCCCTACCTCTCATTGTTGGACGTAGTTTAAGGACATACCCGGGTCCAAAACATGTTAGTCTTACATTACGTTTTCTTTCAGAACGTCACAGCGGGACTGGACGAAGACGAAGAGAGGACAGAGTTTTTACAACGCGTTCTCCTCGACTACCTCGCAGTTAATGGCCAAAAAGACCAGGCCTGGAACTGTGCACGGCACTTCTACATCACGCAGTGGTACAGAGACATGGTCGTGCAACCCAAAAGTTCTTCACCTACCAAGAAACCTAAGCACAAATCCAAGAAGAGGCACAAAGGCGACACCAGCGACGAGGACTCCGACGAAGATGAAGACAGCGACGGTGAAACCAAAGCTGATCGGAAAGTCACCAGCGCTATAGTCTCCGCGGAGAAATTCAAGACAATTGAGCGGCGAAAAACATTTTTTCTCGAAAAAATCAGACCGTTCAGGTACCAAGGCGGCACTCAAGTACAAGTAATGCAATCCTACATCGACTACAGCGGAGCGGAACTGATCTCGCAATATCTAGCTTCGAAGCGGTCATTCTCGCAAAGTTTCGACCGGTACCTCAGAAAAATATTGGTGATCCTCTGCGAGAACACGATCGCCATCAGGACGAAGGCGATGAAGTGCCTCGCGAACATCGTGGAAGCGGACCCGGGCGTGCTGGCGCGGCAGGACATGCAGATCGGCGTCAACCGCTCCTTCCTCGACCAGTCCACCGCCGTGCGCGAGGCCGCCGTCGACCTCGTCGGCAAGTTCGTGCTCAGCCGGCCCGAGCTCATCGACAAGTATTACGGAATGCTCTCCAATAGGATCTTGGTGAGTGCCGACGACACGTGGTGCAACTATCAGTGTTGTATTGTCAATTGAGAATCATCTATTTACACAAGTAGTTTTTTAATCATTACATTTCGATCTTTTTATTTTTCAGGATACGGGAGTGTCCGTCAGAAAACGCGTGATAAAAATTTTAAAAGACATCTGCACAGAGTGCCCAGAATTTCCCAAGATCCCGGAGATCTGTGTTAAAATGATCAGGCGCGTTAACGACGAGGAGGGAATTCGTAAGCTGGTGATGGAAGTGTTCCAGAACATGTGGTTCAGCCCGTGCCCGGCCGCCGCGCGCCACGCCGCGCTGGACAGCGCCGCCGCCGCGGCCGACCCGCTCACCAGGAAGGTGCTCAACATCACCGACGTCGTCATATCTTCTAGAGATATGGGGCTCGAGTGGTTTCAGCAGTTGCTGATGAGTGTAAGTTACTATTTAAAATTAAGGATCATTTTATATTTGAAAATATTCGTCATCTGTCCTGTATTGATATTTTTTTGTCACTTATTAGTGAAGTATATTAGTGAACTCTGAACCGGTAAAGTTAATTAGTATTTGTTATTAGTATTGTTACATTTTTTTCCAGGTCTTAACAGCATCCTTACACATTTACACGAGTTTAATTTTTATTTTCAGTTATTCAAACCGAAAGAGGACAAAGATGACTCTACAAAGATTATATATCAACCGCCTAAATCGCTCTTAACAGCGTGCCAACAAATCGTTGACTGCCTTATTGAAAGTTTACTACAATTAGAAGAAACTAGTGCTGAAGGTAAAATCAGGAATAATGAACTAGATCAAATGAATATATTGTTAATATGGTTCAATCGTGGATGATATTGTAACAAATACGTAAATTTTCAGGAAGTGGATCGTCTCAACGGATACTCGCGTGTCTTTCTACTCTGCATTTATTCGCTAAGATTAGGCCACAATTATTAGTTAATCACGCTTTGACTCTACAACCGTACCTGAGTTTAAAATGTCAGGTAAGTGGTTATCATCTTGGCTACCTACTTCCTTTTATTCTCTACAGTCTACATTATTATTGCCTTTCAGTGGCGGGGAGTTTATTCATTATTGGTCTGAGACCTAGGAAAACTGTTGTACTGATATAAAGTAATAAAAAGCCGGCGAAAATCGGCGCCGCCGATGTTGCTTTTTCTATTTTTATATATTAGAAATATTTTCCTAACTACTACTGTAAATTTAATTCTAAGCCCTTTATAATTATGTCTTTATCATGTACGTCTTTGGTCATTTCCAGTCAACCTGAAAGATGGAAACGATAAAGGCTTAGTCACGTACAACCGTGTCTTAATGCTATATGTCGCTACATTAGGCACAACAGGGGCACGTTACGCTCACGGCCCATCTTGTTCAGAACCTTAATATATATATATATATATATATCTACTTTTTATAAGCCTATAGTGTCCCAATGCTGGGCAAAGGCCTCCACTCTTGATTTCCACTTTTCCCTGTCATGTGCAATCTCGTCGTTGTGATGGTGTGGAATAAATCCAAGTTGTCCCGCCACCTCTGTCTTGGCCTACCACGTCGACGCCGCCCTTTGTGAGGCACCCACTCTGTGGCTATTTTGGCCCACCTTTGTGGATGCATGCAACAGACGTGGCCAGCCCACTCCAACTTCAATCCCTTCTTGATCCCAACGTCTGCAATCCAGGTTCTTGAGCGCAGCACAGAGTTTCTGACCCAGTCGATCCGTTTCACTCCCAGTATGCTACGCTCCATAGCTCGTTGGAAAACCTTCAACTCGGATACTTTGAGTGACCATATTTGCGCGCCGTAGGTAAGGACAGGCAGAATACACAAATCGACGAGTTTACGTGAAAGGGAGATCTCCCATGAGCTTCTCTATGCATTTTGAATCCGCGACTTCCTTTTCCTGTCCACGGCTGAAGGAAACTAATTGGCCTAAGTATGTGTACTCGTCGACATAATGCAATAACTGTCCTCCTCCCTACACCTTGGTCATTATCTGAGTCTTCGATCTGTTCATTAAAAGACCAGATTGTAGGCATGCCAAGCTTAGGTCTTGCAACATTGTTTGGAGTTCCTGAGCTGTTGAGGAAAAAAATCCGAAGTGATGATTTTTTCTTAGTCCATCAAGAACTTAATTAGTGGAACGACAGGTCTGACCTTGTGTAGTGACCCTGCCTATGAAGCCGATGGTCCTGGGTTCAAATCCTAGTATTTAATTTTGTGATGAGCACAGGTATTTATTCCTGAGTCATGGGTGTATTCTATATATTAAAGTATTAGTGTATGAGTTGGCTGAATATCCACAACATAAGCCTTGAGCTTAGCTCAGTCAATCTGTGTTAAGATGTCTTGTAACATTTATTGTATTGTCTTCATGCAGAACCAATACGAACAACAAATAACGTCAACGGTGGCGTTGACGCTGGAGTTAGTGGTGCCGTTGATGGAGCACCCGAGCGAGGTTTTCCTGGCGCAGCTGGAGGAGGACGCCGTGAAGTTGATCCTGCAGCGCGGCCAGCTCGTCATCGCGGCCTGCATCGCGCTGCTCGCGGCTATCGTCAACAACCTCACGCACAACTACAAGCTCATCAGAGACGTGTTCAACAAATACCATGGTACGTGGCAAACCATTTTTGTCAGTAACGGCGGCAAATTCTAAATATCTACGTGTGGTAACACTGAGAACCCTTTGCAATCAGACGCGTTATTTTGTAATAAATATTTCTTTTACATTGAATTACACCAGCGCTACATCTAAGTAGCTGGTTTAAGAGATACTTACATACAACACATTTATATATTGCGGCAATTACTATTCATAAAAAAATGCATTGTTTTTGTAAATTGTGTTACTTGTCGCAATAGACTGATTATATTTAATTCGAATGAAAAATAGAAAAATTTTACTCGCGGCGGGACTCGAACCTACAACCACTGGATCACCAGCCCAGTGCACTACCAATTGTGCTACACGAGTACCGCTTAGACGTGTCAAATTTTTCTATCTTATCCGGTATACGTCGTTACGGGTGACGTGTAACGACATCTACCGAAGAGTATTTAACCCTTTTTACGGCATCGAAGTCTCAAATTTAGATTGAGAATTCATCGATAACAATGTGCTACCCCCTTTCTAAAATTGTTTTTATATTTTTATTTCGATTTAAATATCTTTGATATGCTACCGACGTTTCTGCTTAATATAAAAACAATAGACTGATTATGTTAAAATCTAAGACAAACTAATTTCTATTTTTAGGTATACTTCTACAATGGAAGGCAAGTTGGCAGAAGAACCCTGACATGACGCGCGCACTGCACGCCAGACCGCACTTCCGGCGTTCGCTTTTCATCGTGGGACTCCTGTTACGATACTTCGACTTCACGGACAGCAAAGTCATCGACGGACTTGCAGTAAGTTACATTATTATGTAATAAATACCTTTCTGGAAAATAACAGCCAATGTACTTACTAGTTTTATTTTTCGAGGCGATAATGTCGCACACATATTCCAATATTTATCAAGTTCTATAAAGATGATATGGCCATATTAACCTTTCGAACGCTTTTCTCTCCCGTCAATATGTGACGTGTGCGCCAAGGTGCTACTAGTGAAGAACAAATATAAACCTTATCCGTCAGCTGGACAATTGCTTTGACAGCGGCCGCCATAGCCACTTTAGTGGTCGATGGCGTGGCAGGCACGACATCACTCGACCATTTTAGTGGTGCTTGGCGTTCAAAGGGTTAATGATAATTAAGATGAATGATGACTTATAAATATTAGGATCACTATTATTCCGTGTATGGGAATGTAGTTATAATTTTATTTTATGCCATGTTATAATATATTGTTTCCCCATAGTATAAGGATAATAGTTTAAAAATTAATTTATTTTAACAGGCTGACATCAAAGAACAATTGTTCACAACATTGATGTTCTTCGTGGGATTGGAAGACGAGGACTTCGTGTCACATACACTAAAGGCGATGGGCTCCGTCTGTGTCCGACATTACGAGTTCATGCTTAGGCCGGAGCTCAAAGAATTCTACCACCAGCTGTTAACTTCCGACCTTGCTCCTATAGAAATGAAAGCAGATGTTCTGAGGAATGTTGAAATGTATTTACAGGAGGAGGAACAAAGAATGATCAGACAGGACAAAGAATGTAAGTTTTGAAATGACCACACCATTTTTTAGTTTAAATTTTGTTTAACTATTTATATTTTGATTACTTATTAATCTTTGTATCGTATAAACATGTGTTATTAAAGCAATACAGTAAGCTTAAGCAATTAAAACGATAAAGGAATTTCCAGTAGCTGTATTTTATGGGCTAAACGGTGCTATACGCAAATACATTAAGGACATACATTAATCCTAACTCTTACTTCAAAACTTGTCAGAAGTGGAGCCGAAACACTATCTGTGTATGCGCACGTCGCTCGTGTTTATGTGCTGCAATAGGAAAATTTGCCTGCTTCACGACTAGAACCCGGGCATTCCTTCTAAAATATTTGTATTGTTATACTTATACAAGCTAGCAAAACTAACATTGTGGTTCATTTTGTTTAAGGGTCGAAGCGATCGAAGCTAGAGAACCTAAAGGAGATGGGCGACGTGTCGTCGGGGATGGCGTCGACGGTGATACAGCTGTACCTGAAGGAGATCCTCGGTTCCTTCCTGCACCCCAGCACGCTGGTGCGCTCCAGCGCCATGAAGGTGGTGCAGTTGGTGTTGGCGCAGGGGCTGGTGCACCCCGTGCAGGTATACTCACGTGCTCCTTTTTACTCCTATTCACGTATAACTGGGACTGCAGTATCGACCTCGTTGCATTAAGGTCATTGGTGTATATTGGTGGGCTGAGCAGTGGGCATGCCAGGATCTGGGACTACCACGTCACTTGATGTTTGAAGTATGTTTTACAAAGTGCCAGGAGCCCAGTAGATGGATTCTCTGTACGTACTTCGTAGTAACTGTACTCTTTAATGTTGACAAACACCGGGATCTGCTACGTTTATACCGCGAACTGTGGCACTTAAAGTGAAAGTACTGCATATATGATGATTTAATATCATTTCATTGTGTTTTAATTGTGTGATACTTAAATATAATTATGTTATATTTTTATCTTAATAATTTTGTGTCTTCATTTACAGATTGTTCCATATTTGATCTGCATGAGTACTGATTTTGAAGTGACAGTATCTCATACAGCAGACAAGAACTTACAAGAAATAGATAAGAAATATCCTGGATTCATTCATATGAAGGCGCAACTTGGCATCAAGCTGTCATATCAGTTACAAAAAATAATTCAAATCGACGTTAAGAATGATGTCATTAGAGGATTTAGGTAACATGACAGCCGTTTAACAATTTTGAATCAACATTTTTGTATATGAACTAAGAAAATATTAAATTATACTGATGCCATTTCAGGAAAAAAGACCAAGATGAACTGCCTTCATCCCTCAATGGATTTCTGTATTCATTACTACGTAATACGCGGCCGCAAAGGAGAGCGCTGGTTTTATCATTACTTAAGCAATTCGACGATGTTTCCGTAAGTATCGACTCTCCAATATTTTTGTAATATTTCAGTCATTTTATAATACATTATGGTTGGTGGGTGACGAATAATCATTGTCAAATTATTCAATAGTATACCTAATTTTAAAATAATTTTATTTTCAGACTGCGCCTTTGGATCAAATGTTGTACCTGGCCGATAATTTGAGTTACTTTCCGTATCAAGTACAAGACGAACCACTTTTTATAATTCATCACATTGACATCATCATATCGACATCCGGATCTAACTTACTACAAGTGTTTCGTGAGGTAATATGATGAATTTTACGAGTCCTGTCCCGGAAAACATGACAATCATTATAATTCCGTGGTCAGTTGTTTAACGCACACCATTTTATTTCAACATCTCCGTTCTGTCACTTTACTTTCGCCACAATTTACAACAATCGACTACTACTTATTGCACATAAAATGATTTACACGAAAATACATAACAGCATAATAAATATATATTACTTATATGTCAAGTTATGCCATGTTGAATGTTCATTGGTTTTAGTGCATGTAACCTCTACGATACCTTAAAAGATTTGTATCACATATTTGTATAATTTAAAAAAACATCTACGATGATGTCGCCGATTTTCGCGACACGGTATCTTGTTATAGGACGTCACATCGTGTGATGATACCATGTTGTATCGTGCAATTGTATTCTTGTCCTAACCAAAATATGTTTGTAGTATTATATATGTACTGTTTAAGTCAATAATGGTTTGTCCGTCATTTTAACATATTTTGTAACTTGGTCTGGTTAAGAGCTTTAATACAAAAACAGGTTGAAAATGGAGCTCCAAGTTTTCTTCCCTATAAAAGTACTACTTAAAAACATACAAACACAGTCACAATTTTCCCTTATTCCGAAAAGCCATTAGCTCGTATGTGACGTAAAGTGCGTTGCAGGGTCTGGTGGCGACGAGCGCGGAGGAGAAGGAGGAGGAGGAGGAGGACGAGGAGGAGGCGGAGGCGCTGGTGGCGCGGCTGCCGGCGTGCACGCGGCCGCTGGTCGACGCCATGCGCCAGGCGCGCGGCTGCCTGCTGCTGCTCGTGCTCAAGCAGCACCTCAAGCAGCTCTACGGCTTCACCGACGCGTCAGTATTGCACTTCAACTTGGACTTGATTTGTTCCTAGTCGCTGACGTCGGTCGCGTATGAAAAAGAAGTACCCAGTGCGAAACCGATGACATGTGCTTCCGGTTAACCGGTCAGCTGTTATGTTCTTTGTACGGTCGCCCATATTAACAGTGTCCACTGATAATATGTACGTTCGCCCGATATCAGCATAGGAAGAAATCAAGGTCTCTCTGCCAAACTGTCCGCGGGCTCGGCTAAAGCCACCGTTTTATGACTACGCAGTAAACACGACACGAACAAAATTCAGCTCGCACCGGCTCGGTCGACACTACGATAGCGGCTAACGTTTTCATTGTTATTGCCTTATTGCATAGATATAAATGTGATTTGGAATCTTGTTTTCATGTTGCTTGCAATTTATCTACACATATTTTTAGAATAGCCGAAGTAAGGGTTTTTATACAAGACTACTTTTTTTAAGACAACGACAATGTCAAACAAACATACGACCCGCCAGATGGTATGCAGTTACCGTAGCCTACGGATGCCGGTAACTACTAAGGATGCACATGCGCGTTGCCTATCTTTCAAGAACCTATACACTCCTTTTGAGAAAACCTCACACTGTACTACTGTCCTAAAAATAGGTCTAAGAAATATAATAGCGTCAACAACCCTTATTATATGCATAGTTTTCTATCAACGTGCACTGTTTGTCACAGCAAAATCAACCAGTATTCTCCGTCGGAGAGCGTGAAGGTGTACGAGAAGGCGGTGTCGCGGCGCCAGGCGCCCGTGTTCGAGCCGCGCGCCACCATCGCGCAGCTGCGCGACCAGCCCGGCGACGACCGCCTCGACGAGCGCGGCCGGCGCCGGCTGGTCGACGATTACCTAGAGGTACTGCCCGCACAGGACGGGCCCTGCGCTGGACGCTTGCCCGTGCCCGGCTTTACCGTGTAGCAGTTCTCGCGCTTACGTACATACTTGTTATGATGCCGTAAATGTCCTACGGTCCTGCCGAATGCCGTAAAACCTGAATACCGTCTTCTTCTATGATATATAACATACATTTCAGGCGTATGCTGTCCACTGCTGGACATAGGCCTCCCACAAATATGAAATGTATCTTGGGGGGTAGTCGCCACGCTTGGCAGGCGGGTTGGCGACCGCAGTAGCTGTAGATTGGATTTCGACGGACGCTGCTGCCCGTCCGTAGGATTTTTCCCTTTGTCGCCTTTTACGACACCCGCGGAAAGAGACGAGGTGGTGCTATTCTAGTCAGCCGGCATCACACGGTGTATATAAACAGTCATGCTTTTTTTTTTTTTTATTAAGGTTTACCAACAATTGTTGACATCAGTACACAATACGCTTTCGTTCAAAATAGTACCGTTTCACATTAAGGACGCCTCATCGTGGTAATGTGACCACGTCGTTACCGATTGCTTTATAATGGGCCCCATTACCCTTTCGTCCTGGCTGACGAGTTAATTCGTTTTGTGCGAAAAGCTCTCTGATCCGATAGGCGAGTATACTCGTTGCTAATATTTTCAGACTACTTCCTCGGCCTTGGGTCGTGCCTATTGCTCTAGTTTTTGTGGTATTGCCAACTAGGTTAACAGTGAAAAGTGAAGAAATTTACTATCCCTAGAATATTTGTTACGCATTTGTATGTTCATCGTTGTTCCGTTTCATATTACGCTCATGTTGACAATACTTATTGGCTAACGAGTTATCTCGTCTACCGACGCTGAACAGCGTTTTACCTAGCCGAGGTAAGTCGCCTTTCGGATGTGAGATCATCATTTTTGTAAACGAGTTAACTCGCCGACAGAACGGAGGAGCGGGTATCATTTCACTGGACCTGGCGAACCGGGTAGATTTCGTGTACGGTTTGCCCCAACGGGGTTAAACGCGCAGACGAGACGTAACGCCGTCTTTGTTTCCCGGCAGTTCAAGCAGCTGATGTTGAAGTTCGACCCCGAGGAGGAGGAGGACGAGGAGCCGACGCCGGGCGCGGGCGGTGCTGACACGGCGGCGGCGGTGGGGGCGCGCCCGCGGCCGCCGCGCCGCCGCCGCCCGCGCCGCCGCCGCCCGCCACCTAGCGCGGCGGAGCGCGGAGTGCGCGGTGCCCGAGGACCTTTAGCGAACTGCGGCCCGCGAGCCCGCGCGGCGTCGCGGCTCCGGCCCGAGCTCGCGAGTGATTAATTTATTGTGCGCGTGCGCGGTGCGAGTCGGCGCGGGCAAGTGCGCGGTGCGCCCGACGATCTTAAATCTTTGCGTAAGTTATATCTGAGAAACTCGATTTTGTTTATATTAAAAAGTCTTGTGTGTAGATAATTTTTATGAAGAATATAAAATATATGTACCTACCCGGATTTGAGTTTCTTGACTGTAGTCCGACTGTCGTTCCACTAGTTCTATATGATTTGTCCGTAGACGGTGGCTGAATATATTTATGAGTAATTATATGAAGGGTAATGTTTGAAATGTATCGGCCGATACGTCTCATCTCGTAAACGACCGGACGTATATTATATAATTCGAGTACATGTAACGAGTGATCTAGCGATGTGATGAATGAAGGACACTGCAATACCTGCATTTCTTATGATTAAGAAGACATTAAAGTTACAAGGCTAGATTTTTACAAATATTATTTTTTTACATTTACAACCCTGTTTATTATTCAAATATTATACATATAGCAACACACTTACAAATATCATACTAGAGAGTAAATGAACGTTAAACATAGAACATATGTAATATAACTTTTACGAACGACACATACATGTTAAATGGATCCTTAGCAAGAAATCTTATTAGCCCTCTCCTCGGAGACGGCGAACTTGTTACAGAGAAAAAAGATAAGGTTTTCCTTCGTAGGTTTAACCTTGCCCTCGGCGACCAGCCGCTTCAGGTTACGCAGGCGCTGCTTATGTGGATACTCGCCGCCTGGGTTCGTGCCCTGTGAAAAGTAATATAACCCTGTGAAAAGTAATAAAGTCCTGTGATAACTTGAAAAAAATGAACTATCATACCAAACTGACAAATCAGCAAATCAACAAGATATTGGACTATTGACATATTAAATTGCACGTTACTATTTTGCACACATAATTTGACTATCTAAGAAATAAGCAAGTTGCTAATTATTATGCCCTAATAATGGCTTTACTACTATTATGTCCATTAGGTAACTGTCAAACCACAACACATGATGAATTTTTTATCAACGGACGACTAATTTCAAAGGGAGTTTACCCTTCCTTTTTTTAAACGATGTCGTCATGTTATGTTATGACGAATACTATTACTTTAGTTTTGCTCATCTCAAAGTGAAAAAAAAAACTTGGCCTGATTTTTCCCATGTATTTTATTTATGTAAATTTAATTATGTATGTAGCGACTTGCTGCTTAACGTTGTCTTTCTGTCCGTCCTAAATTCGTTACTTGCCAATTGAATTTGAACTTTAAAGAATAACAGTGCGCCAAAGTACGCGTATTAGTCTCATACGCGATTCTCTACCACTGGCGCTGGAATATAATAATATAATACTGTAGAACATAATTTTTCCTTTGATTCAAATGGGAAGGGCTTTTAAAGTAATTTTATGTGAATCGTATATTAATTAATGAACACTTTCGCAACCAAAAACCAGTGGGTTTCCCCGTATGTAGCGAAAAAATCGTAGCTCCGCGTAGAACCCGGTTTCGAAAGTGTTAAAACTAATCTCGAATCATCTCTAAAATACAGATGTAAATAATTCAATGGATTTTGAGAAGGATAAAGGAAGGTAATGTAGATGTGTATAGTCAAGGTCAAAAATATGGATGAGACTAAAGTGCCAAAATATGCACCGTAAATGTGAGACAGGTAAGGTACGTATACATGTTTTGGCAGTTTTGGTCGTGTACATATCTTTGGCCTTGACTTTGTCTAAACGTGTAGATCAGCGCTTACGAGTACCTACATCTGTTAAACCCGAGTACCTAGATTTTATAATTAAAAAGTATATATTTAGCCAGGAAATTTATTCGCAATTGATAATAAACGATTAATTTATAGGCAGTCTTTAAAGTTGACTTGCCTCAATGTCGCGCTATTTTAGTTTTGACTTCATCCCAAATATTGAACTATAAATCTGGCACGGTTCTTTGTTGTTTTTCAATCCCTCGCATTTTCATGTCGTGAATGTCATCTTAAAACCATTAGCAGCGCCTTAACTTGCCATGAGGTTTCTTCCAATATACCAAACATATCTATTTCTATTACAAACTATCAGCAGAGCTGGGACCGTTAATCAACTAGTTAATCTTTAATCCTTCACTAAGAACCTTAATTTGGATAATCGTTACATTTTGGTACACTTATCGGAAGATGGTAGACATGATATTATTTACGGCATTGCGGCTTTTTGCATAGTGTGTAATTCAAATTCATCATCGGACATGCTGCAAATATTGCCCTTCATAAACGTTTTATTTTACCCTTCCACCGCTTGCGGCGGAAGTCCGCTGAGTAAAGACTCTGTTCACTCTCTGAGAGGAGCGGAGCTTATTTTATTATCCAGTAGGTAGGTATTGCAAAGAAGTTGTTGTTCCATAAACGTTGGCGGTATGAAATAAAACAACTAAAACCGATTATATCGCGTGTACTAATTTAAACTTCATCCCGAGGATTCGAACCTTTTAGCAGCGTTCGCGCTCATTTATTATATTTTTCCTTAGTCCATCCGAGGACCACGAACGCTGCTAAAGAGTTCGAAACGTCGGGATGCAGTTTAAATTAGTACACGCGTTATAATACATTTTAGTTGTTTTATTTCATGAGGAATTATCTCTGCAACCGAAGACAATATTTACGTTAGCGGTATACTTCCAGTTTAATTATTAGGCTAAATCCCGTTTTAGTTGTAATAATTTATACGTATACTTTACGTCTCATGAAAGAGATTAAAAGTTATCTGTCTAAAGTTCTTCCTATTTAAATATTTTAGTCCACGGACTTATGGAATTTTAACGAAAGATAACCAGTCCGTTAACCTTTTTATACTTTAATCGGATTGATCGTTACCTATGTTAACTTCTCTTTCTTCTTTAGCTGTATCTATTCGACAATTTTACAAAAATATGCACAACTATAACGGCTGCGTATATTTTTCTTTCACCTGTTGAGCGCCAAAGATGGTAAATCTTCACGACGACAACGCAACGCTTTATACCAGACACCATGTCATCTGCCGATTTACGTTTTACTTGTCAAAAGGACTGGCCCGTCTGGGACACAGTTTTCCGGCTACGCGCTGGACGGTTAAAAGGTTAAAGTTCACACTTAGATGTCACATCCAGCCCATCGCAACTAATAAGTTTATAATACCATCCTTAGAGAACAATCGTACCTCATCGGCGTTCGGCGAGTAGTCTGGTGGTGGTATGCCGATGATGGAGCTGTCCCACATGACGGGGTGCCACGGGCGCCGCACGGGCTGCGGCGGCGGCGCGGCCTTCACGGGCGGCCGCAGCGGAAGTTTTTTCACGTCCACATACTGCTCTTCCTCAAACTCCTCTTCCTGCGATCCTTCGGTCTCCAAAACATCCTCACTGCCTTCCCGACTCATATTTGTGCTGTGGAAACATTTATTCCTTTTTTTTTACTTTATCCATCCATGTAGTTAAGTATGTTTGAAATTAGTTATCATCAAAACAGATATTACCTATATGAAACTAGACGGCATATATTAAAACTTATCTTTTGTGGTCAGTTTGAATATGTTGATATGACCATAAGTGTTACTAACTGTACATTTTAATACGCCAAAATAATACACTAAGGTGTATTATTTTGGCGTATTAACACAAAATTACCCGTGTACACTAAGGTGTACACGGGTAATTTTGTAATTATTATATTTTTACGGATTAAGACAACTAAATCTTAATCCTAGACCACGAGGACAACGTCGTCTTCGAAACGTCGGAGGTAAATAAAAAAAAATTAATATACGCGGTTAAGTCCCGTTTATGTATAATAATGTGTAAAACCGGTGAAAGTTTAAAACAGAATTTTGTAACTGTATAAATGTCGGATAATTCCGAAAATAGATTTCAGAAATTGTATACCTACCCCTGAGTACACCTTACATAAAACTTCATCACAGACAGTATGAAACATGTTTATAAACTAATGTTACAACTCCATATTATTTGGTCCCCTCCTTTATCGCGAAGGTAGTTAGAAGTGACGCACACAACAAACTATAAAATAATATTCCCTTAATCGCTGAACTGATAAAGGCGAAATTTGGGACCTACGCATACTTTGCCTCCCGGGGAAAAACATGATCGTTTTCATCCCGGAATTCATTTCATTTTTCACAGTGTAAGTCAACCCGAATGCGCATCTTGTGTTAACCGGAAATAAAAAGAAGCAACATGCGTACCAGTTTACAGAGTTTACTGCCGGATTTAGGGCAGCGAGGAAAACGATTTCATTGTATTCTTCAACGCGAATCAGTACTCACCTAGCTGCGTATTTAGGTAACCTGATTACAGTAAAAATAAACAAGAATTTCATCGTTGTTGCACGCTGATATCGAGAAGGCCAAGGCAAACTACAGCGTTTTTGTTATGAATTTATGATATTTACTGAAATAACATGAAGAGATACAGATAGTCATATTCACTGAAAGAACGCAATCGAAAGTCATGAAACTGAAATGAACTGCGCATTTAGGCACCGTTTTTTTACATTTATTACTTGGCAATATATCAAAAATTATTTGTATGAGATCACGACTGCACACAACCTATACGTTGTTAACAGTAGGACCGCCTATTGGGTATTATTTTACGATTACCTAAGGAAACTTTATAACAGTATGTAGACTACAACATATTTAGTAGAGTAGATACTAGAGTAATTATAAATCAAAATTTTGATTTAAATATCTATGTTATTGGTAAATACCTACTAACTCTTTTTTTTTAAGAAATAGATTTATTATTTCGTTAGTTAATCATTCAAAACTTACCGTTGTAGTTCTAAATCACAATCCTCGTATATTACAAAGTAAACGTCCGCTGCTCAAAACATGCGCTGCCCAATACCAATTTTATTATTGGCTTTCGATCTCAAGCAGTTTTATTTATATTCGCAGAACAGTGCCGGCGCACGGACGGATCGCGACTGAAATTAATTACTTTCTCTTCAGTGAGTTTGCGATCGAGCAAAACAGTTCCTTCATGACGATAACTTGGACAATTCCCAGTAAAATAGGAACATAAAAACCATTATTGACATCTGGGACGCGGGCCGAAAGCGGTGCCAACAATTCAAGATACATTGACGCTTGTTAGTTTCCATTCGGATCATGTCTAAGCGTAGCTATATGAATGGACGCTAATACTACGAATATAGCATAATACTACAGTTGAAAATACAATACTAATCTAACCGAACAGTTTGATGGACCTTGGTACTACTTCAAACATACACCGGTTTTTAGTTTACATTTTCACTCTCTAAAATAAATATAATTCAACAATGTAAAAATAAACAAAGCCATTGGGAATTGCTTTTAAAACTAGTTAAAAGCCAGGTTCAGAAAACATAATCGTAGGTTGTACAACATACAGACTTAATAAAAATTTACTTCTTATTACAGAAGTATATCATATTTATGCTCCTTCTAGCCAGATTATGTAATACGGGATTGCAGAATATTTAGTAGTCAAATTACCCCTTCAACTCGAGTTCAGGTAATGGTGAATACTATGTAGTACAAAAACTTGTGCTTAGGTTTTTTTATGTACCTAAATATTTTTAACAGACTTGTTTTAGCTGGTTACAAGAGGTTAAAAAGTACTGCTGTCTTTTAAAAACAGTGGAAATACGTAAATCATACTATGTACTATATTTGTAAATATGAGAAATAAAATCACACGATAAACATAACAATAACATTGTATTTTATTTATTTCAAAAAATCTAAAACTAGTTAACAATTAACAATCCATGATTATGAAAATATGTATGTACGTACCCATATACATTTAGGCTGATTAACTAACCATTGAATTACTCTGGTGTAAGTGGTGTTTTGCACAAATTGAACAAATTTTAACCGTCCATTACAGGACTTGGAGATATAAAAACACGTTTAACAATACTTTCTATTTTTATTTCTTGTGGAGATTAGTTTTTACTTTAAATTTCACGCCTGATTTGCTGCATCGGCAAGCATGGAAGCAGTGAAATCTTAGTTTGATTACGAAACAAGTACCCGTTACCTTCTGTTCAGGCTTTATCTAAAACGGTGTTGACAACGGACACGCTCTAGTAACACTACGTTAGCAAATAACTTCAGCCTTAATCTCCTATGCGCCTGCGACAGTTTCATCAAACGAAGCTTCATGCTCTGACCTGGCTAGCATAAATTCGGGCAAGGTGACACCTAAAGCTGCACTATAGCGAGGCATAGTTTCCGCCCAATATGCTGCCTTTGAGTCGGCACCCGCGAACTCTTCAGGTCCTAATTCAGTCTCGTCGGCTATTTCGGCACGAGTCTCCGCTTCAGCGTCCACACTCCTCCTCAGCCGACGCGCAGCAGTCGGCACTGGTGCTGCCGCAGCCGCTGCGGACCCGGCGCTGGCAACTGCCGCCACCGGGCTGGTGGCGTCTGCAGTCGGGGCGGCTTGACTTGCTTTTTTCCGTTTGAGTTTTTTGCCGTACCCAGTATTAGCTACTACATATGCGGCAGATTTTTGTACTGGAGTTGCGTTGGTAGATACAACTTTGCTCTCTGCGCCGTCGTTTGTAGCTACAGCAGCTGCTGGTACTTCGGGTTGTGACTGATATTCTTTGAGTTCCTGGTAAGCTAAATGACTCCGTTTAGGCGCTGATTCAGATACAAACATGCACTCTTCATTTTTTAAGCCGTTCTTGTCTATGCATTGAAAACAGGTCATGCCATTTTTATTTACTTGCTTACAGGACGATCTATCCTTTTTCTTAAATTCAGCTAAAACATGCTCTACGTCTTTTTTAGGCTCATTGTCAGTGAAAAGCTCGGGCAAAGCTTGTTTATAGTTATAAGGTTTTACAAGGGGGTCAGATTTCTCTTCGGAGCTTTCGTCACTCGCTGCACGTATCTTTTCACTCGGCGTGGGTTTGGAACTGTGCACATAATACGCTTTATATTTTTCTTTAGAATCGTCCTCTTCACTTTCTTCCTTTGGTGCTTTTAGTTTCGCGTATTCCTCGGAAGATTTGTCGTCATCTTTCGCTTCTACATATCTTGAAGACTTCCTGGGTGCTTCTTCTTTTTGACCCTCTGGCTCTTCGGGTTCGTCATTACTATCGAACTTTTTTTCCTTTGAGTAAGCATATTTATTATTTTTTGGCTCTGCAACATACGAACAGGATTCATAGTTTCCTCCAGTTTTAGGATCCTTGCATACGTTACACGTCATTCCATCTCTGTCGACTTGCTTGCAATTTCCAGGATTTTGTTTTATTTCCGCTGCTTGCTTTTCTGATAATTCTTTAATTCGTTCGTATTCCTTGTGGTCGTAGCCAGAATCGTAACCTCCGTAGGGGTATTCGTAATCTTTGTTGGGATTTTTTTCTTCTTTGTACGCACTGCTGTAGGCGCCACTATCGAACGCTTTCGGCCGGGAAATGTATTCTGATTTGTAATTATAGGGGTCGTCTTCTTCATCGTCATCTGCGCGTTTTCTTATGTTTTGCCGTCTGTGTTCTCCAGTGTATCGCCGCAAGCGGGGTGGTCCTGCAATATAACCATTAGGCTTATAGTTTTGTTCGGCTTCAGGGTTTTCTAAAAGTTCCTCCTTGCGGTATTTGAGCGGGTGAGCTACTTCTAAATTGGTTACTGCAGGCTTAAAATATCCTGCTACAGTAGGATTCTGTTTTAAAGCGGCTAAGATCTCTCCTTGTTCTTCTTCCTCGGGCTTGTATACTTTGTAGTCGGCATCGTGTATCTGTCTAATATCATATTGGGACGGACTCAGCTGACGGTAGGGCGCCGCGTGCGGTGCGGCAGCTCGCGGTGCCGGCTGTGCTACTAGCTGCGCCGGTTTGGGTGGGGGAAGGAAACTTTGGCTGGCAATCGGATTGAAACCGAAATTTTCTGCAGCGAAAGTTCTATCTTGTGGGGCTACACGTCTTTGCAAGGAGTCGAGAGAACTACTGACGACAGTATCAAACAAATGCGGGTACTGGCTCGTGTCTAGTTTAAGCAAAGTTGCGGCAACGGGATTTGAAGCGAGGCCTGAAAAAACCATATCGATTTTGTTGTTATTTTGCAAGCCAAATGACATAACTATTTGTTAGAACTTCTCCTGGGGATATGTTAATAAAATGTTGTTAAGGTATGACATACTGACCAGAGTTATCGCTGGAGAAAATCGGTGAAAAGTCCAAAGGTTGAACAAACCCCTTTTCGTTATCATCGCTGGCCAGCACTGCTTGACATAACGTCCAAATCAACAACTGCAAATAAAATAAATTCGAATAATTAAATGACTAAACTTAAACCCGTCAACTTGTTATTATAAATGATATTAGAATAATTCGTACCAGACATCCGAGTCTAGACATTTTAGTGATGGGTTAAAACCCAAGTGAGAACCCTAGACGTCCACTACTCCTCGCTAGTTTGAGCTGCTTTTCTGGTTCTGCTTGGAATGAAAGTAACGCGCCACTATTAAAAAGACAAGGTTTTATAGGCGTGAATATTGCGCAGGTGAAAGATCGGCGCAACCGAGAGCGCGCGCTCGAGCGTGTCTTGGTCGCGGCACAATGTCCGCTTACTCCATCTCGGGTCATGAACTACCGACGGGGCGCCGGTCCGCGACTCCTGCCAGGTGTGTAGTGAGAGTTTTACTCGGAGTTTCGTAATAGGGCTCTTCTCGGGATGCTCGTGTTCGTAGCTACATGTCGTTTAAAATTTTATTTACAGTAAAGCTGAAGTTGTTGTTAGACAAATAATTTTTGACTGACATTATTTTATTTGTGAATTTTAATAACAGTTGCTATTTGTTTTGTAAGGGAGAAAAGTTAATGTTTACCCTCTCGTGCTAATATTGAGCGTTAGGAGAAACCCAACTAACTTTGCAAACAAACTTTGCTGCTGAGTGGAAACAGGAGAAAATACTAACTCTAAAACATTAAAAATATAGTTTCAATATAATCATTATAAATATCATCATTTATAATCATTTAAAAGTCCTTCCAATCAGTCAACAGCAAAAACACTCAAATCTAATTAGTGAACAATATGCAGGTACCGACTCCAAAGAATAAAATTTATTTATAATTACAAGTTAAGTAATAAAACAATTACTTCTTACCTTTTAGTTTACGAGTATATTCCTCACACTTCAGGGTTAAACCGATCCAAAAATTGGTCGCCTGATTGATTTACATAGGTATTCATAGTATTCATAACAAACTACAGTTTTCTAGGATTAACGATCATAGACGGGGACAGACAGATGGCGAAAGATGCATTTAAATGCGATTCATTTTTTATTGCAGGTGCCTTATCTTCGAACACTATTCACTTGTCTACCATACTAATAGTAGTCTGCATACTTACGTATCTTGTGTGTACTGGGTGTACACAGTCGCATTCATTTTATGCAAGGGGCTCTGGGGCAATTCTTACATATTTAAAAAAAGCTTTTTCCCTTGTTGGTTTCTACACGCTACTAGATACATACCCTTCCTTATTATTATAATCTTCGTTTCCTAATGTTTGTACGTAGTCTACGTACTTGTTTGTATAGAGAGTATACCTAAAATCGTTATAATATCGGCTTCGTGTGTTTAGTTCATTTTATAGACCATCAGATGGTACGTGCTCATCCGCAATTTGCATGTGTTTAGGTACATTTGTTTGGTTAATGCGACGGTTCTCAAATAGGTAATTGACATATCCGGGTCCTAAAATTAAACAAAAATTTAAATAATGCTAGTAAATGCTGTCTCGCTCGCGTTTACAATCTAACAGTGAAATGTAATATTAACATTTCAATGTAAAATAAATGGTCTCTAAACGATATCGATCCTATCAAAAATGGCTTACGCAACTATGTTTATTTTTTTTCAAAGGTGGCCTAAGAAAACTGTAACTATGTGGTAGTATAAGAGTAATTGCACCTTGGGCTTTATCCCTCACTATCTATCTCAGGAATATGTTAAAATTCCGAGCACGGAAAGTTTATTGTAAACGCTATTGCTGGGTTTAGGATTCAATGTATATGCCCTTACCGTTAATATTTTAATTTGCTCTCTTGGGGCTTGTTCTTGCTTTCTGTTCTAAAACTTATTTTTATGTTCTAAGCCCGAGCGGTCTGACTATGGATTATTTGCGTATGTTAATGACAATCATGATAATGATGATGGTCTGACTCAGACTGTTCCTAACACTCCTTGCCTATGGGTCATACAGATCAATTAGGTTCGCGTCTCTCCTGTGGACATTGTGAAAGTTAAGGGTTTTGAAGCCTAATTTTTGATTATTTGATATATCAACATCAACCACTCCCCCTCTTACGTAACATTATACCACAAAAACATAACTTAAACTCATATAAGCCGTTAACTATTGACCACAGAAAAGACGATTTTTGTTTTAATCAATCTGTATGACCCCTATAAACTACTCGTAAGATTTGGCAGTGCGTTCGTAACACTGTTGCAAATGTTTATGGTCTAGTAAACATTTATAACCACTATACCTAATCAGATACCAAAGCTTATTTGCCCTTATGATAGTTATAATAAGATATTAGCCTGTAGATATAATAAAAACAATCAATTTTCAATTTCCTTAAAATTTATTAGATATAGGTACATATAATTCACACAGTAGATAAATGCATCGACGTGGTATATTTAATAATAATATATTTTTATAACTAACACTTTCGCAACCGGGCAGTTTTAAACAATACTCCAGAAACCGAGAGAACTCGCTAGGCGGGGAACGACATGCAACGTAATGCCGCACGCTACGTACCCATACAGGGACTAGGCGGACGCTCGGTACCCTTACCATGAGTTGCGACAATGAGGTTTTCGATAACCAGTATCCAGTTTACTATCTGTGCAGTTCGCTTGTACTATTTTAGCACAGTATAATAAAGGGTACTAACGTACAGTATGGCCACTCCCTGCCCCCCGTTGAAAGTGCCGCCCACCCGCTCTCTGTTAACTCACAGTTATCGGCTGGCAAGGACGCGACGAAAGAAGCTGTACCATGAGTACAAAAAGTATTCAAATGAAAAAAAAACTTACCTTAATTATCTTAGCCGAAGATATGTTTTTATTTTAATACATATTGATATCTATCAAAAATATCGTTATTTTATCATTTGAAATTTACAGTTTTTTTTCGGTACAGACTTTACTTAAATAGACATAATAAAAACCTAATAGAAATTTCTACAGATTCCCATTGGATAATTACTTGATTACACACATACTAACTCGACACAAATATATTCGACGCCGCTATAACAAGGTCATCTTACATTGCGTTCCCGATTCGCAAACGCACTACGCAAAATAGCGGCAACCTTAGCGTGTCTAATCTCACTCACACAGACATGGTACGCGCTCACTTTACACGAGCTTAGACTGTGTGCGTAGCAACCCGTTTGTTCTATACATACTTTCCGGGTGTGATTTTAGTGAGAACGAGATGCACAGATACAGATACTAAACTCGATACTCGTCATCGAAAACGTCAAAGTCACAACTCATGGTAAGGGTACAGGGCCATGCAGAGTAACTTTCGTATATGTGAATACAATAAAATCTACTCTCTCCTCTGTTTATACTCCCCGTTTAAGCACAATGCATCCAGTGTGGTAGTGGGAATGAATAAAATGCTAACACAGAAAGCTAAATCATCAACATTTGTTAATATTGCACACACGAAATAACAGAAAAATCAGTCTTCATATCACATTTTTTACGAGTTTCAGTTAGTATCAGCCCTGTGCTGACGAAGATATAATGTGTGCCAGGCGGGCTCCTTAGCGTGGCGTGTAGGTTTATACCTACTGCCCACCTGGCGGGATTAGAGTGCCTACCAGGCGGGTTCTTGGTTGCGAAAGAGTTAAATCAAAGTATAGCCCTGTATACAGTAGGACAGCTCCGACCATTTTAGGATTTAAAAATGTTGGGGGTTCTAAGCCGTCTATCGATATTCAAATGAATCCATATCACCTAATATAAAAAATATGATGGCGCTTCACTTTTAACTCGTTGTCACCTAGCCGTAAGCGAAATTCCACCTAGCCGAAGCCGCACGTACACTTTAGAGGTGGTGAGCCATTTCCATTACGTGCTTGCGTAAGGTCGATCCGGTGTCGAGCTGTTACGTGTTCCGACAACCTTGAATAAGGTAATAATAAATAAAACATATTTTCAATACATTTTGAGCCCTGGGCCTTAAGGACAAGCCCTCGGCCAAGGCGATAAACTATCCGACTGAACATATCGTAAGGTTGTGATATAATTATGTTGATCTGTATACGCGTAATAACTTCAGTCAACCAAATCACGCGCTCTCTTGTAGTTTTTGAAGTAACTGCTGAGTGGCTTTGCTGTTATCATTTTTTAGTGTCATCAACATGGATTTCTGAAAAAAAATATTACAGATATAGATAAACAAAATGCATAAAACCTGGGTATACATTTTATGCTCTATTACAATGAAATAAGGTGCAAAAAGTGGTCCGGAATGCACGCGCACTTGCACAAAGGAACGTTGATACTGGTCGGTAAGTCCTACCACTAAAAATGTTGTTACTTGGAAATGGCATATTATGGAACTATACATATAAATACTTACAGAAAGTCTTTGATTTGAATCCTGAACTTTTAGAGATAATGTCCATAAATTAGCTGCTAAGTTAGCCATTGAACTGTTCTCCAAGTTGCCTCGTCGAACGACTCTCCAGAACATTTCCAGAGCGAGATCATGCTGTTTCCGTGCTTCCTTGGCATCGCCTAGTGCCTTCAACACGACTAGGAGCTCTTGACATATGTTTGTCGAATGCTTTTCGATGCTGTCTATATACTCCGTCTCAGATCCGTATAACTTGTCATTTGACAGGACTAAAACAAAAAAATACGATTAAGCATACGTATCACTAATTCACTATGCATATGTCGTATGCTAAACGCACCATATAGCATATTGGCAACATGGAGCAAAAGACCATTTATTATATGAGTAAATTATATTGGTTTTGAGTAATTCCGGTTTTCTTTGACCTCTAAGGACAGCTGTCAACTATATTTGACAAGTGCCCCTTTTAAGTTACTGCCTAACATTAAAAGAAGAATTAAGCTCACGCAAACAAAACTCGTGCGCCTACTCCAACGGGTTCAGATATTTGTGACCACGCCCACAGCTTCGATATATTTGATGGCGACTGTACCTAAGAACATGGGTCTTAAACAAACGACACTACCAATGATAGCAAAAAGGTGGCAATCAAGATTGTGACTCGATTGTTATTTTTATAATAAATAAATAATTAACGTGACGTTAAAAAAGTTGAATTATGTCAGTTTTGTTACGATTTTTTTTTTATGACATACGCGGCAAACGAGCAGACGGATTGCCTGGTGGTAAGCAATTACCGTCGCACATGGGCAAACATAGGCGGCAAACGAGCAGACGGATTGCCTGGTGGTAAGCAATTACCGTCGCACATGGGCACCCGCAACACCATGGGAGTCACAAGCGCGTTGCCGGCCTTTAAGAGGGGTTGGGGCTCTGGGAACCTTACTCACCATCAGGAACACAAGACTACAGACCTGAAAAGTAGCAGTGCTATTATAGCTGTGTAATATAATGTAATGTCTTCTATAAGGAGGAGGTACTTCCCCAGTTGGGCTGCTCCAGATTCAAGGGTGATGGTAATCGCTGTGCCCTACCTCTCATTGTTGGACGTAGTTTAAGGACATACCCGGGTCCGAGAGACGATAATTAAGTATTGATTATGTATGGATTTTTTTTTTGCTTTGCACTGCTTAAAGTTTATGAATTATGAAACGGGCACTAAATCTTAAGTATTTATAGAAATTTAACGATTAATTGTCGTCACAAAACTGACATATAACTTTTTCTACAAGTCACGCTAATTGGGGACATTTTTTTCTGAGAACTCCCATAAGCCAGATACATTTTTAATGTGACGTTACGACATACCTCCTTCTATACTATATGCATAAGTCTCACGGGTCATTTCACAGAGCAGGTCCAGCGTACGCAGAAGCGACATGTAGTACACGGGGTCAGTCTTCCTCCAGTGAATTCTTTCCATGGTTTTGATGAAGCCGCTAAGTATGTAAGCTTTCACGCTGCTGTCCATATTGTCCTAGAAATCATTTGCATACGTATCCTCATGAGTGAATCGAAGATAAATTATATATTAAAATTAAATTGCAAAACAAACGTTGTTTTAGGTATTCATGCCTCTTTCCTGTTAACTCTAACTATATTTCGGCCAACACGGGAGGTTTTTTTGCTGCCAAAGCTACAGAGCATGTACGAGTATATTAATTTTACTATGTACTCACCGGCATTATAAGCAGAGTCGAAAGGAAATCACTGATCAGACTGCTAATTTTAAAGTTCGTCATTTTCTTTTGGCCATCTTCAATGATGAATTCGGGAATGTCTGGTATTAAAGTGATGAGCGCCTTGAAGTTCGCTTCCGCTGGAAATATAGAAAAGACGAATTGAATTACGAAGATCAAACTGACCGTCCAAATCTAAAATTGAAAATAAAGTCGAGCGGGTGTTGTTATATTGCAAACTTGTCAGCCATTTTGTTTTAGACAACAGCCGTCATTCATTATATACATTAAACATTCCATAGATGCACCTGCATATTAGCTGTACGCTCTACCCGCTCCGTAAGTTCTCTGTCGTGGTCGCTTTCCAGTGCTAACCAGCTAGGAAGTGGGGCCAGCCCGGAGAAGAATTACACACCTTGGCCGATGCAGTTGTTGAGCAGCGCCGCCTGCGCGGACAGCAGGTAGAGCTGCGCGCGCGCCAGCGGGCAGAGCAGCGACGGCACCGTGACGAAGCAGTACGCGGCGCACGCGCGCTGCAGCCAGCCGCGCGCGCCCGCCGCGCCGCGCGCGCCCAGCGCGTTCACGCACTACACACGGAACGTCACTCGCATATGTAGCCTCCTCATGGTGCGAGCACACATGGTAACACCGAAGTGTTTACCAGCAAGTAACACCATATTTTCTCAATATTTAAAGCAATATTCGACTTATAAAATGTGAGTTACCCGCTTTTATACAATTAATAAGTTTCAATGTCACGATAGTTTTGTGCTTACAATCTTTTCTGGTAACGAAATTGTTATAGCTGTTATAGCTTGTCTTTGATAACGAAAATGACCATAGTATAATTGTCAATAGCCGTACATTACCATTAAGCTATAAAACCCCATACACTGATAAAATAAAACTATATAACAAAAACTATCCTATATAAAAACTATATTCAAACCTTATCATAATGGGTTAGGATTAATGTGTATATCTATATTATACATATTATGTCTTTCACTGTACTAAGTATGCATTCGTACCATCATAAAGAGTAAGACTTACGTGAACGAGCGCCATTAGCACGGCATCCAACTTGATGAAGGCGGCGCGGCTCTCGACGTAGAAGTTGAGCTGCTGCTCCGGGTCGTCGTGGTAGCTGACCGCGTGCACGAACTTCGTGACCAGCTCCGCGCACACCTTCACCTCGTCCTCCACCGTCACCGCGCTGACAACACAACCTTTTTGGTATGACGTGGTGGCATGTGAGCATTTCGTTTAACCTTATGAACGATATGGATCTCATGACGGCTTTACTATGTCATACTTATGACACATGCCATGGCGTCTGGCACAGTTTTCCAATTAGTTGGACGGTCCCAGCGCTCATAATTTTAATCCGAAGCTTTGGTTCAGTCGCCATCGACTATAACAGAGCGGCAAAGGGACTCAAAAAAAAGACTCAAAATGAAGATTCACTTTATCACTTTGACAATAGAGGCGTTGTTAAGATGCATAACCACCTTGGCAGCTCCATATATGTGATGGCAACTGTAAAAAGAATATAAAATACAAAGTATTTATTTAGTATTCTTAAACCTTACTTGATGGACTCGTGAAGTATACAGCAAAGACGCATTAAACTGCCAATTACGATGGGATCCTCTATCTGCACCAATTTATATTTTGCAAAGAATATAGATAGAACAGTTTTGGCCATCATTGTCCGAGCATTGGATGTTTGTACGAGTTCTACGAGTGGCATAAAAGCGTCCTGCAATACAAATAAAAGTTATTTGTTATACAAGGGAACAAAGTAAGTGTTTACCTTCTCACGCTAATATTGAGATCCGAGCTCGACAAATATTCCAAAATTCTTAAAAGTGGAATCTTAAGCATTGGGAGGGTTACAAAGCACGAGAAGGCAACACACTTTGCTACCGAGTGATCCACACAATTTTTCACCACTACCGCCAGGAAAAAATTGAGTCTAAAACTTAGTGTTTAATGTTTTCATAATATTTTGGATCCATCATTTACCATTCAATAACATTAAATAAAAGAACATCTAACCAGCTAGCATCAAAAAAACACTATTAGTAATAAACAATTTGTACGAAATTACTTTGCAGTCCTGTGAATAAAATGAAACATTGCTATCTGTTTTAAAATTAAAACAGTTCTTGAGATGCTATCCTCTCCGAGCTAGTGAGATGAATCATGAAATAGAAGTTAATGGGTACAAGTAAGTTGATTTTCATTATTATTACCAGCCTAAAGCCCCGCCGCCACGTCAGTAAGTGACTTGTTGTATATTATTATCAGCCAACGCTCAAGCTCTCTACTGTTATGTTTATAATTTTGTCTCGTTGATTAATAATATGTCTGACCATTAAAAACAGCTCCTCAACGTCTGGTATGGAGTTCAGCATCCTCCGAACTACAAAATGGAAACTGCCAGAAAATTCGTCAGCTGGCTTCCCGCATTTGATCATGTATCTGATGGTCCCACGGAGAATGATGTTCACGTGTTGAGTCTGAAAAAAATACAGATTGTGTTATCATATCATGTCATTCAACCAATTCACATAATTATAAAAGCATGGCATTGGTGAATCGACCGTATATTTACACACACACACACTAACTAATCAGCAGAAAGCTTCTGTATAATAATATAATATGTTTTGCCATGGTGCCGGCTGACCAGAATGGCACCGCACTTCGCTAAACTCTTTCCGCGGGTGTCGATGTCGTAAGAGACGACAAAGGCAAAAAAACCGACGGATGGGGAGCAGCGTCCGTCGAATCATAATCTACACCTACTGCGCCAACCCGCCTGCCAAGCGTGGCGACTATGGCATCTACCCGCCAATATGATACAAGTCATATTTGAGGGAGGCCTATGTCCAGCAGTGGACGACTTACGGCTGAAATGATGATGATGATGAAACACTTACTGACAAGTGAGTACACGCAAACTGTAGCCAAGGGCCCAACACTTGAAGGAAGCTGGTGGTCGACTTCATGTTACTGGCGATCTTCCACCACGTCTGAATCAACGACTCGGACGACACCTGGTGGTAGTTTTCGGCGGCGCACAGGTGTTCGCCGAGAGCAGTCAGGATTTCGCTTAGCATCACTAAACAAAATAAAAGAAATGCTAAAGTTTATGAGCTGGTGGAAACCTGAAACGTGAGAAAGATTGCAACAGCCGTTCCTATTTAAATAAAACAATATATAAATATTTTGGACTCCCGAAGGAAACGAGGCGCTATGTGCATATCAGTGCAGTTGCTGATTTATTTGTTATACTCAGGGTTCGGACAAGTCATCGCAAAACAATCGCAAGACGGCTATAGAACAAGATCAATAGAATCGCATTATGTACAATTAATAATTATTATTTAATTATATTTTTCAATTACATTTATTAGTGCAACCCAGAATTCACCATACGTGTGTAAAGGTATTTCCATTAACATTTTTTTTAATTGCACATAGGCAGCCATTAGCTTCTGCATTGTCTGGGTAGTCCTTAATCCACTTGTTAATTGTATTTATTTGCACCATATTTAAAAAATTTAGAAATAACCATAAAAAAACAAATAATTGTATTAGTTTAAATTGTCACCACAAAACTGCTTCAAGCATGCCACTTTGACAAGTCCATGACAGATATGCGACTAAAAAGGTCAAATGTTAAATTATAAATTACGATAATAATATATCCAGCTTTAGATAATAACAAGCTTAAGTCGCGACTCTATAATAGTCTTGTCCCATGTCCATATCAGTTTCTGCGATGACTTGTCCGAACCCTGGTTATACTACACGTGGTAAGTAAATGTCTTTAAGTAGGCACAAAGGATTGGATGAGGATTTGAATAAGTTTTTAAATAAGAACTTATTATATTATTATTCCTGAACTGCAATTAGAAAGGGGTCGAGTTAGTTGTCGATACATATCGATTTTGACGTAAGTGTATGGAAACTTCTGATCGCGGCATGATAACCCTTACTAACTCTAAGTTTTGGCCAATCGTTGAGCTGTAAATGGCCGGTGTGAGTTTATTAACCCAATGTAGTTTGAGTCTTAACACCTGAGTATTGAGACTAAAAAATAATTTGGCAATTAGGTAACAATTTATATACCTACTACAACCACAGCCGCATATGCTTAAAAACCTTTATTGCTAGCTGCACATACTACTGTAGGTACTCAGCCGCATAGTGTGCGGGCATGCGGCGGGGTTGGCAACGGTTGGGGACATGGAGTACCACGCTCCCTTAAAGACAGGGTTAGAGTAAAGTGGCTGACGTACAAAAAGTCGTACCCGAATATAAAAAAAGAAGGACTATACGTTAAAAAACTAGGAATATATGAATCTTACTGCGACATATCCACAAGGTGCTTTTAACGATAAAACAGTGTTTCTGGTTATAGGTGAGGTTTTCTAGCACTAAACAATTCATGAAAACATACCCATTTTCTCCATAGAACTCTGTACCATTTCTAATATTTGTACAGATTTCTTATTGACGCTTGTAGAATCAAAAGCAGAAACCAGGCAGTAAAGTAATAATTCACTGTAACACATAAAATATTCTAATATAGCGCAAATACATCAATAAACGTATGCGTAAATTTATTGATTTATTAATTGTTAATCATTTGAGTGAACTTTAAAAAAAAGTAATGAATTGCATACTTATTATCCATATTTTCGCACTTCAAGAGCAAGCCCTCTAAAAGTGTTAACTTGCATTTGTTGCAGTTTACAGTCCCATACATTAACCAGTCGATTGCTGGGACGTACAGGCTCAAGTATTTATCAAGAGTCAATAACTGGACCTCATATTTTTTCCGAATGGCTGAATTAAAAATCTGAAATTATTTAAAAAGTTCAAAGTCATAATGTAGTTATTTTTGGGGTATTTCCCGTAAAGAGTTAGAAATAGGTGTATTCTAAGATAAATAATAATATTCAAATTACATTACATTTACAATTACAAACACTGGACATTAACGAACAGTCTTAAACATGAACAAACGAGATAGTAGATATAACATCGGCATCGTTCGTTGGTTTAACTAGGATGATCCGAGACCACGAAGTCAATGTCGTGTTCGAAACGTCGGAGTTATTTAATTTTAATATTTATATACGCGATTAAGTCGTGTTTACTTGTAATAATGTTGTGACATCGACTTTAATACTAGATATAAAAAAAAGCTCTCAGAAAGTGCCCTGTTGTTAAAGTAGTCAGTAGTCTTGTATTTCCCAAAACAATTACTACAACTAAAATGTTAATTACCTGTTGATATTCCTCAAGAAATTCTTTCAAGTTGTCATAGAAGAATTCCTCACATTCACTTCCCAGCAAATTAGATGCAACTTTGCAGAGGTAGAGCCTCAGATAAGTAGCAACCAGCGGATTGCCTATTCCTCTGATCATCTTCGTGAGTCTCGCAATAGCCGGCTTTATTTCATCTTTAGCGATAAACGAAAAGCACTTAAGTAAAGTCATTTCCATGTACAGTCTGGGCAATAGCTCTCTTATTGACGCCATTTTGAATAGCCAATTCTGGCACGTTTCCTTAGCTGCATCGGGAACCTCGGTGGGGTCTATATCTTGATCTTTTTTTGACACATTTGCGCTGGAAAAGCAAAAAATTGTAATAGGTGTATTGCCATGTTTTCACATTAACGGTTTTTTTTAAATATAATTTTAAAATAAACTTTACCCATAGCTCCGCTCTTTGAGTCTAGCAAAGACTAGATTTCCAAATGTGTCTAAAATATCAGTGATTAACACAAATTTACTTGGATAAAATTGCATTACATTAACATCCGATAATAATTTGGAGCACTGGATTGCGATCTTAAATGCTTTAACGCGTTGTTCTGTAGCCCAAGCCTTAAATTGAAAAAAAAAAGTAAGTTAAAAAGTAGGTAATTCATGGCGACTGTACATTATTGTACGCCAACTGATATTATGAGTTATAGGCGAAAAATTCAATATATATGTGTATACTTAAATTGAAATCTGGTTAAATAATAAATAAACTTGAATGAATATCCGAGGGTTTCGTTGTCAAACCCGATAAGTCGAGTAAATGGGATTTTGAATTTAGAACTATACGTCAATTACGTAAGATTGTTACTTCAATGAAATATTATATTGATTAATAGCGTTTGACCACGAAACCCTCGGACTATATTCATTCAAGTTTATTTATTATTTAACCAGTTTTCAATTTAAGTAGACACATATATATTGAATTCTTCGCCTATAACTCATAATATAAGTTTGCGTACAATAATGTACAGTCGCCATGAATTATATCAAAGCAGCTCAAAAATATCTGAACATGAACGTTATGTCTTTGACACTAGAAACATTGTTCAGATATTCACATGGCGGCAGAATTTTCAATTTTTTATTGTTGCCTATTTTGAGTCCTTAATTATAAAATAACAACATAATACATGCTACATATATCATTGGTTGGGCGGATTTGGATTGTTATTTCAAGGAGTACTGTTATAATATTGTCTATGGTTGCCATATTATATTTATTTCATGAGTACTGTTATGTATTAAACATGTTATACCCTTGATCAAAAACAACTTCTTATAAACATCTACTTAAAATACCTTTTTAATTTCCTCATTTAGTACATTGATTTTGGTAACAAATTCCTGCTGGGATAAACCCATTGTTTTTCGCACAGTATCTTCATCAAAGTCATCCAGCTGTTCAAGTCTGTGCTTTACTTTCTCATTCAAATTGGAAACCTGTCGAATAAGAGCTGAAAAAGAACTAACTTAAAAGAACAAAAAGAAAAGTAAATTAGTCTTGTGAAATAATGATTACATAGTCTGGCCTAGTGTACCATTTCAAATATGGCACATTATAAGAATAATGAGCACCCAAGTACACAAAAAAATATTTAGTATTTTTTCATTATTTGGAAATCACCATGGTTAATCAGACCACAAATAACATTTGCTTTATCCATAATACATATCATAAAATAATAACTGTGTATGATGTTCAACAATGAACCTTACACACTTAATCTAAGTTATTACTTACTTAAAAATATAGTACCTTGGGGGTAGATTGTACAAAATGGTCAATATTAAATTATTAAGTTAGTCAAAGAGCCCGCCCCGCGCCACCCCCGGCGAAAACGTGCCCATCACGCTAGCCGCGTTGCCACGCTGAATCGCGATGGACAAACATTAATCTAAGTGTAATAATCTAATGATTTCTGTGATGGTCATCATCATACCTTTTTCACCACCAGGGAGAAAGCTGCTGATAATAGTCAGTTTTTCTCCAGTAGTATATTTGTTGAGAATCACAGCACGTCTGGACATCCAAGCTTTAGAATAATTTGTGCTGCCCTCAGATACTTGAACAGGTAATGGCTCCTACAAGGTGAGAATATATCAGAATCTTTTGCTCTTTTCTATGGCAGTAAACAACAACTAATCAAGACCAGGTGCTCTAAGAACTGAAATAAAGTTTCATTCAATAATATCACTATAGGCAGTCCCTGAAGCCATGGACTATGAAAGCTTAAAAAATAGTTATTTCCCAAGAGTGGTAGCACATTTCTTCTATAATCTGTGCTTATTTAGTCCACTTAGTTGTGGAATGGACTTACTTATATTACCAAATTTTAATGGCCTTGTTCCAACACAAACATCATTAGCTCAATGCCATGTTATTTATTAGCTTTGTCACTAGTCCTATAATCAATCCAAAACATATTCCCTCATCAAACTTAAAACTTGAGTCCAATAAATATGAAAAACATATAAAAGAGGAGCTTCATAATTACTTTGAAAACAATATGCTGGCCTGGTTTACTTTGTTTTTACATTTTACAGCATAGGTGATCTGATCATAGGTGATCAGATGAGAAAAATTAATACTAACTGGCATCCTCCAGTTGTAGCTCAGTTGCAAGTAAAAAGTAAAAAACAGGCACAAAAATGTAAAAACAAAGTAAACCAGGCCAGCATATTGTTTTCAAAGTAATTATGAAGCTCCACTTTTATATGTTTTTCATATTTATTGGACTCAAGTTTTAGGTTGATGAGGGAATATGTTTTGGACATTCAGTCTTGTTTGTAGCTACAGATGTAGCATTACAAAAAATCTAAATCTATTACACCAAATTTGACTTTTCTAGTGTTAACAAGCTAAACTGCAGACATACAAAATACAAAATGAACAGGACATGCGGACATGGCAAAATTGTAAAGTAAACAATACAAGCCCTTTAAAATGCACTTATTTAACAGAATTAACATATTATAAAAATTATACCTCTGCTAAGTCCATTTGCTCAAACCTTAGTAGTGGATCAACTTCTTCAAATGCAGAACTCCATTTGTTTAAATTTTCAATAAAACTTGTACTTGAACTTATTTTCTGCAATCATATTAATGTATCTTTAACAGAGTTAGGCATTATTTGAATAATATTTCATCTAAATAATTATTCGAATAAACAATCATTCGTTAGTAAATTATTTGTGAATGATTTATTTGCGAATAAATCATTCGGTTGCATTTTCAAATAATAAATGATTTATTCGTTTTTTTATTCGAATAAATACCATAAATGATTCATTACACAAATGTTTAGTTCATTGTTTTCATCATTTTTAAACTTAATTTTTCACTTTATTTAAGCCGAATTAATGGATATGTTTTGTTGAATTTAGTGGTAATAAATAAAATATAATTTTTAATACAGTTGCTCAAAAAGTGGTACTTTTTGTGGCTGCGTAGCGTGCGAGAAGCTCAATTTCTCGAACTAGTGCTATGGTCCCACCACCGACATGTCAGTCAAATTTTTCGAGCTTCTTCTGAGATACCAAATATAATATGTGTCTATAAAGAATGTTTTGAAATGATTGGAATATAATTAAAAAAATTAATACATCTAAAAAGGCACGAAGGTAGTTATTTCACAAACTAATTATTCGGCAATATTATTCGCGGATAAATTATTCGTGGAATATTTTATTCATGGAATAAATTATTCGCGAATAATTTATTTGCCTAATTGATAAAAAATGTATTCGTTATTCGGAAATGATTCTGTTATTCTCAATCGTTATTCGTCATTCGAATAAATTTTGCCCATCTAACATGTCTTTAATAAATCCATGTCATTTTTATTAATAAACTATTTGTATTAATAGTAGGAAACTTACTGTAGATACAATATTTGATTTAAGTGGATGGTTTGTTACTTCAAACTTCGGATATTCGTGTTTAACATTTTTATGAATTTTCTTTGAAGACCTGTAATAAAGTAAAAATAACATTTAGTTCGGTACTAGCATAATTTTTGAGCAATCAACATACAAAATAGAACAATAAGGAGACCTAATCGGGGCAGGCTTCCTTAACCAATCATGAATCCAGAAAAACTTACCATTCGTAATAACTTGGCATCTTGATCGTTAATGATTGTATTTACGCCTCCTAGTGTTTTGTATTTATATTATTTCTTCTAACATTATACGATTATATCAATGTACCTTTATCAGCTGTCACTGTCACTGTTACTGTCACTCATGTTTTTTTATGCCATCGCGCTACTAGCGTATTAAGCCATTACGAAAGAAATTTTGAAATTGTAATTAAATGTTGTCATGTGCAAGGAGTTAATAAACTGCTTCATAATTTTATATCGACAATGTGACCTATGGGGCCCCTGGACAAAAACAGCGCACACGACGCTACTTTCGTAAGATCGCTAAATGTGTACGTTTTCCACTGTAGTACATAGCTAGCGATGTAGGTAGCCATGTATAATCATGTTTATGGTTTAAGCCTTCGGCGCTACCGCAAAAACGATATCCGTGAATTTTGGACCATTGTCTCTGTCACTACCATCATCTTCCATGACGCCGTAATTGGAGTAAAAGAGAAAGATGCTCGAACACGAACTTCGAACTTCGCGGTACCGAGCCAGGTCCAGAGTGATGCACGCGGCTCCTGCCTGGCATGCCAAGACAGCAATCGAACATGCGGAGAATGACAGTGACTAGTGACACAAGTCGCAAAGTCTCAGGACTACTGTGAAAGCCCCACGCTGCTTACGGAATCAGCTATCCCTTATAAAGGGTTTTGTATGGGTTTTACATAAGGCTTTACTCATCATACCCTTATTTGACAATACCCTTTCTTTTTGCTTTTAAAACCCTTATAAAAGCGCTAACCCTTATAACTAAGCGCTATCCCAATACCCTAACAAAACCCTAATCATCCGCTCACCAAAACCTTACATATTGCTTATAAGGGTTAGCCTTATAAAAGGGCTTCCCTTTTACATACAAGCGTGCTAATTGAATTTGTCTGCCTTGTTCATAAAGCACACATTGCTCTGATCTGGCGTTTTCTTTGACTTCTTTGATTTGATGTACACGCGCTTTTCGAACACTATAGTACAGGAGTGGTACGAAAATTTGTAGGCGAGGATCAAAATAATTCCCACAGAAGCGGAGTTTGTTTTTATTAGTTCTTTGTATGCATCTATTTGACATACTAAAAATATAGAAAAATACATGTGTGCAAAATGTGATTTTTCACAAGGCAAAGATTTGAAAAACTGAGAATTCTCCATATAAAACTCATATTTTGTGTGGTCTCAAATTGCAGGAAATTACAAACTAAAAACTATAATGAGGTTAATTTTATAATATTTATTTAAAAAACCACACAAATATAAGATAAAAACATGATAAAGATACTAACTAAAAACTTAACTAACAAAGTGGTGAATAAAAAAAAAACATTTTTCAAGCAAAATTTTTTTTTTCTTTAAATTGAAAATTAAACTTTACCTTTATAGACTATACACATCAATATACGTTATAAAAATTATAAAAACATGAATATTTCTAATTATACTTATATTATACAAAACATATAGGCTGTGTTGTAATTAGCAAGAGAAAATATAGACCTCACCCATAGACTGCCACATGGAGCAATCTTCAACATAATGTAGTCACTGCTACCAGCGTTAGTTTAGCGTTGTGGAAGTCAAATATTGCGCTTTCCTAGACGTAGTCGCAACGAGATTTTTTCTGTCTTAACGGCCATCGACTCTCCAAGTTATGTGGCCTTCCCATTGCCACATCAGCAATATATGTGTGAAAAATGCGTCCTTTTGCCCCACAAAAATTGTATCTTCGAAAATTCATAAAATTTATTAAAAATCGTGTGTGGCATCTAATTACAGGAAAATTAATGGTAAAAAAGGTTATGACGTTAATTTCTAAAATTAAAATTAAATAACCAGATGGTAGAAGATTAAAAATAAGCTTGTGCAGTGTTCAATATTATGTTATATCATCATCAATATTTAAGAATGTTGGGGGAGTCTACTTTTCCCTCTGCTAGCCTTATAACAACAACCTTCTTCTTTACGTGTCTGAGATATGCATATCTTGGCCTTCCTCGGTCTGTCATCCTCTCGATCTTGGTCTCCAAATTTTAAAATAAAAGGTCTTATACCTCATCAGATGCCCTATCTATGTCTCACCTTTTATCTGTAATAAACAAATTTTGCAAGACGTCTCCATTAGTCATGATTTCTGTCCAGCATTTGTTATGAGGTTTTTGGTAATAACAAAATTATTGTATTACTGTTAATTTTAAGGCTGAATTTATCAAAGATTTCATCATTTTTAAAGTGTCTGCTGTAACTTGTTACTATTCTCTGCAATGTCGTCTGCTAATCTTGTCAATTAAATTAAATTTCACAATTAACGTGTTCTTCATATTTAAACTTATATGCTGTTTTAGAATAGGAATTCTGCCGTCTTCTGCAGCTTTACCAATTGGAATATTCGACATGGCTTTCAAAAACTCTTCTTCAAGTATTATTTTCCAATCTATTACCTATTTTACTAACTATGTATATCTCTAGTCTATTAGCTGTTCATCTTCCATATCATCTTCATCGAACTCGACAGGACTTATCAAGTTCTTCCATGTATCTTTTCCAATTGATTAATGTTGTTTGTAAATCTAACAATCTTAAATCACAGAGCAATAGAGAACATTTAAAACATTCTATGCCATATGTCGACACATTATTATCTGCCACTACAACATTACTCATTTGTATACGGTTTACGCGAGTATCGACCATATTTACTATTAATATATTAATTAAAAAATCTAGTGTAGGGCTCAATTGACATATTGAGTAGCTGTTTTTTTCCAACCCCCCTTCAAAGGCTTTCTCATAGTCCACAAACGCCAACCATAGTGGCTGATTACATCGTGGTTCGATCGAGACATGGGCTGTACTTCTATTTTTTCAGCGATCGCCGATATTCAGGATCAAGGGCTCTGAGCCAATCCAGCCGCACCGAGGTATAAGACAGGAAGATGTCATTCTCCGAACCTGTTTGCTGCACTGGAAGATGCCTTTAAGGTACTGGATCAATGTTAAGAGCCAACACCTCACTCACCTTCGGTTCCTAAGGACGACCCGTGGACCGTGGAGCATTAAGGAAGACCCGTGCACGTTACCGTGAAGGTAGCGTGCACTGGAAAGACCTATCGCTCGGACTATCGCCACGTAGATGCAGTTCAATGATGTTCCGTAAAAAAAAGACAGACAAACCGCCATGGCTCAAAGAATTGCACTGTTGAAGTGGCAGTGGTGGTCGATGGCCGTTAGGACAGAAAAGTCCTAGTATAGTGGCGACTACATCTAAGAAAGCGCAATATCGGACATCCACAAACGCTAAACCAACGCTTGTAGTCAGTGGCCGCAGTATGTTGAAGATTGCTCCATGTGGCAGTCTATGGAGGAGCTCTATATTTTGTCGTGTTAATTAAAAGTCTATTTTTTGTATTATTTAAGTATAATAGGAAATATTCATGTATTAAACATGCTTTTCTTTTTGTAACGTATATTGATGTGTATACAGTCTATACCGGGTGCGGCCTGTAATAGGAGCAAAAATTTTAGGGATCGCTTCTACTCCACGAACGTAACAACATTTGTTCTACAACTTTAAATAATGGGGTAATTTATTACTCGTGATTTTTTCGAACAAACTAAATAGTATTTTCAATGAACATCATCCAATAGTCTAGTTGACGTTTACTGTCAGCCTACAAACTTCATAGTTTTTGCAATACATTGCTTGCTTGGAAAATCTTTTTTTATTAGTATTTATTAAACTATAAGTTATTTTCTAAAGTCGTAGAACAAATGTTGCTACGTTTGTGGTGTAGAAGCGATGCCTAAAGTTAATGCTCCTATTACAGGCCACACCCGGTATACCTAGGTTAAGTTTCATTATCAATTTTAAGAAAAAAAATTTTTTTTGCTTGAAATATCTTTTTTTTTTCGTCACCACTTTTTAATTTACGTTTATTTTATTAAATTAACCTCATAACCTTCTTTTGTGTGTAATTTCCTGTAATTTGAGACCATACAAAATTTGGGTTTTATATGGGGAATTTTCAATTTTTCAAATCTTTGCCGTGTGGAAAATCGCATTTTGCACACATATATTTTTCTATATTTTTAGTATGTCAAAAAGATACACACAAAGAACTAAAAACACCAAACTCCGGTTCTGTGGCAATTATTTTGACCCCAAACGCTATATCTCCTCTACTACTAGCGTAGACATATGTCATAGTATATACTAAACCTGTCTCTTTCACGCAAGGATTAACTACGACATTACTAAAGGGAAAGCTTTATAAAAAGCGCTAAGTAATAAGGGTAACCCTTTATAAGGGATAGCAAGGCATAAAGGATAGCGGTTAGTGATTGTAAAGGGCTAGTTTTATGTTTGGCTTAGTCGTACGGTAAAGGATATTCAATAGTTAGCAGTTCAAACTGGTAAGTCTTTCAATGTGTTAGCCGTGTCTAAGTGTTGCCCTTTTAATGGCTTTTGCCGCGGAAAGGGTTGTCCGATCCCTGTACGGAATACCACGATCTTCAGAGACCTTAAGCATCCTATAACTATAACCTACTATAACCATCGCCAACCAAAAAAGAAGCGTGCCCGTAAATATCATATCCATGTGGTTAATGGCATGCAATGGTTTTTTTTTTCTTTTTGGGGCTTTAGTAAACTTGTGGTACTTGTGACGGCGCGTCAAATATTAAAGTCATATTGACTCCGTCTTAGGAAAGACGGAGCCAATATGACTTTGCCTGTTCTTTATGATCCCGAGCAAAAGTCTAGAACTGTGGGAAAGTTAGTTAAACCGGCGAGGATCGGATTGTATAAACGCGCCGCCGCTGATAGGTAGGTACCTACTTTTTTAACGTTTCTAGTGGATCATTAGGGCAATTAGGCGCTATAGTTTGAGCCTAACTTCATAGTAAAGAAGTAGTCCCTTTGGTACAGTCAGCAGCAGAAGTGGCTAACCGGTTGAGGTGTTCAAAATGAGGTCAACACATCTCTTTTGTCAAGAGAATAAGAGCGCGTGTAGGACATTTTGAACACTTCACCCAAACAGCCACTTTTGCTGTTGACTGTATCTTCTAAATAGTACTCACTTATGTACAAAAGTTAGAAACCCATGTAGCGCACGACATTGCGGTATTATTATGACCTGTGATTATGACATAACAAAACGCGGGGACAACTCGAGGTAGAAGAAGAGTAGTCAGAGCTTAGGGGCTTAATTTTTCTTGTAGTTTGATAATGATGACCTACTGATAATATTAGTGGTATCTCATATATGATAATATTGATAATGGTTCCAGAAAAGGTAGGTATTGTCTCGCATACTTTTTAGTTCGTCATAGCAACGGCATGACCGTATATTCCCATGGTCAAATAAGGCTGAAACCAGACGAGCGTAATTTCAGTTGCGCCATACAACGTGCGGGTCATCACGTGATACAAATTATGGCGCAGCCGAAATTACGCTTGTGTGGCTTTTGCCTTAATGACGAGAAAGATATGAAAGCGTTAGTTTTACTTATACCTGCCTATGACAAATAAAATCCATAACTACATTAAGAATCTTATTGAGACGATAACTCTGAAAGCCGCTTATTCATTAGTTGGCAGCGGCATCAGACATCGAGGAGCAAGAGTAGAATAGCTTTGCCAAATTTGGCACCTGGCAAAATGTTAAGACACGTGTAGGGTATAACATGGGTATAACATAACCCTGAGTGAACATAACAACATCGCATGTTATAAATGTGTTAAACTTTTTTAAAAAATCGAGAAAAATTTGACAAATACAGGGCCGAGTCCCGATCCGTGTTCGGCCTTGGTCTCCTTTTGATCCTTTTCCTAGATTCTGAGAGCAGCATTGCGATCCATAAAAATGTTTAATGGCTTTCACGATAAGATAATAACTTGGTCACGAATAAAAGATACCTTTTAACAACACAAATACATAAATATTTATTTTATTTTATCAAAGTCAATTAAATATTTTACAACACTTATTTAGTTAAAAATGTATCACGTCAGATCCCAGTATTATTTTTAATTTACAATTATATTAAATAAAAATATCACAGATACGTAACAGTATCTCAAACATGTTACCATTATCCCTTATGAAACCAGAGGTGATTTAGCAAACGCATACAATCACTCAGAATAGATATGATCCTTAAGGTTCAAAATCAGTGTATATTGGGATCATAAGTTACTTTCAAAATACTCCGTAACCACCAGCTTGAGAGTGTATTTAACTTTCTTGTGACATATCTGTATAACTGGTGCCTTTTTAAGCCTTAAAAATTCATATGTGACAGTATGATGTAATCTCATAACATAACCTAATAATTATACCTAGATATTTTTCTAGCAGGAACGACATTTGCTTTGTGCTTGCCACAAACAAAATATCGACAATCCTGTTATCGATAAGTACATATTACTTCATCGACAATACGTACACACAGTCTGCCTACCTAGTCGCCGCGTGCAATCGATCTTGAACAAATTTAACGTAATCCGTACACTTTTTTTATTATTTGCAATTAATAATTCGAAATTGTTTTCAGAAGTATGTAAAATATAAATAAATAAATGTCACATGTCAGAAGGCTTACAGCATAAATTGAAATTCGAATATTTCGAACAACTGTCTCTATCACTCTTCATCATCTCTGGCGCTGTCCCGGCAGTTTGTCACGGCTCGTGGGAGCCTGGGATCCGCTTGGCAACTAATTCCAGCATCCTTGGTACAATGCCTCAACGGCCTTTTTTAGATTTTATACTGTAACTAGTTAAGTACTTGTAGTTATCATAATACGATACGATCATAATACGACTGTTAATAAATGTACTTTTCAATAAATAGATAAATTGACGTGGGAATATCATGTTGACTCTATTTGTAAGAAATTAAGTCAATATTCTTATGCATTATCTAATTTACGAAAGAGAGTTAACTATTCGGCCGTACTGACCGCGTACCACGCCTTTGTTACGTCAACGTTAAGGTACGGACTCATATTTTGGGGTAACTCCACAGACCGAGACATCGCATTTTTAGCGCAAAGGAAATGTGTTAGGTCACTATGCGGTATTGGCTATTTCGACTCCTGTAAGATTTATTTTCAGAAATTGAAAATCTTAACACTTCCTAGTTTATATATCTATGAAATATGTGTTTTTATAAAATGTAATTCTAATTTGTTCCTAACTTTTAAAAGTACACGTTTACGCTGGAAAATATTGCATCCTAAGATACCCAATACAACTTTATTTCAGAAAAATGTGATCGGAATGGCTCCGAGAATTTATAACAAACTGCCAGAATACATAAGAACACAACAACTAAATAAATTCAAAAGTATGTTAAAACTGTTTTTGTTTAAGAAAAATTACTACTCCATCAATGAATTTCTAAATGATAAGGACATGTAAATATTATGTATCTTACATGTAAGTAATATGTTGTCATGCATGCTCTCAAATTTGTATGCCGTAAGGCGCCACATAGTGAAACTTATTAAATGTAATTTGTAACAACCCATAACCCATGTTGGACGAATAAACTATTTTGATTTTGATTTTGATTTGAGATAGTTTTGTTATTTTTATTTACTTTTTACCCTATTACCTTATTAGTCTTTGTATTACCTGTATGACGTTGAAGTGGTACTTATCGACAACAGGACTGTCGATATTTTTATTTTGGCAATCACTTACAAGAAACCGTTCGTGCTAGAAAAATATCTAGGTATACTAATAATACAAGGATTAAAACTTGTAATAAATACAAATGAATACTAGTAGGTATTGACATCAACCATAATAATAAATTATATCACACTCATCATTGTACTTAATCTACAATTGTTCTAGCAACACTGCATCCTGTATCAGACACAGATGGTTTATTTTATCTATTACATTTAGCTTCTTATATTTATTTTTAGCAGTTCTGTTGATGATGGTATCATACTTGCAGGAACCTTTTCCTTCTCTAAATGCTTCATGTAGGCCAAGAAGCAGGTCCACACCAGGCTGCAGAGGCTGATGAACGGCACCCTGTTCCTTGCAGGAATGAGGCAGAAGTTGATCATTGCTATTGCGGGCCAAACCGATGCTCCAACCTTAAAATATGTAAATAATTAGGCAATTTTTATCACTTCCCCTAGAAAATATGTCACATGTCACAAAACTAAGAGATGCACTTCATAATGTTTCTATATTATTAATACAAATATGTAGATAAAGTATAGGAGCCCAACTTCACCATACTGTGCTGTTTGAGGACAGCATAGTACAATTGATGACTTGATAAATCAAATTGACAAGTGTAATAGAGAGAAGCACTTTGTTTTTTTGGCTTAAATTAGCATATTTCAAAATTGTTGTAACACTATGTTATTTACTATGTTTTCTACTTATGTTACAAGTTTTGGTTTATTATACCTATTTCTCTCATATGCAACAAATTCTTGTAGGGCATATATACATAATGCTTTGTATACATAACATATCATTAGAATATAAAACTCACTTTACATTATAATTCATACATAAAACCATTTAGATTACATACGCATAAGCATAATATATATTCTTAATTTAAAATAAATATTTTATTACCTTATATGTCGGCCAAAATTTAGACTGGACCTCTGCTACAGCTTCATTCAAAGGCTTCATTTCCAAAAGACTCATTCCAAAATAAAAACTACACATTGCACAAGGTGTATACGTGATGGTTTCCACAAATGTCTGAAAGTAAAACAATGTCATATAATTATATTTACAGTAGTTAAAATTGCTGGAAAAATCGCATTATAATACATTTAATTTGTACAACACATAATTAGCATTAATTACTGGGGTATTTATTAATTATCTCATCCTTACATGCTAATAGATAACATGAATTAATTTAATTAATATTACAGGACATCCTTACACAAATTAATTATGTACTTTCTAGACTACAAAAGAAAACATGTTTGCAATACCACCCATTCTTGATTTTTATTTTAACTATTTTACTCTGACTGTATTACATTACATGTTCTTCAGAAACTAAAAAATCTATAAAAACAGTAAAAGACTGTTTAGTGTTGCACTTTTGTTTACCTTAATTATACCAGCCCTTAATGTATTTCCAGGCCACATTATGCTGGCAACTGTTAACCAAGTGTAGAGTGTTGGTGCTACGTAGCAAGACCCATACAGGCCATAACGACCACACCTCCACCAGTCATAACTGTCTAAAAACAAAACACATATTGCTGAGACTGAAAAATGAGCACACATTATAGTTATTCTAGATTTACTAAAAACAAGGTATATATCAGTAACAAATTTATGAATATCTAGGAACTACTAGTCTACATGTATTTAACTGTATGAAACTTTACTTAAGTCCTTGCCCTCGAATGTTTGCTGTATGAGGCTGGATATGGGCCAGATAACACTATAAGAAGCCATTCCACGTAAAAGAGGATACTTCCTGAATAGCACTTTGCATTTACTATAAATAGTCATGATGCAAACTCGAAAGAAGGGTCTGAATTAATATCACGAAATACGGTTTCCTTCTTATGTAATTATTCTCATAGAAAATAAATCTTGGCTTCTGGTGTTTTCTAACGGAAAACGACCGTGAAAATGAGCCTTAGCAATGTAGGAAATCATTATAAATATGACAATTTTGTTTGGTTATATGCCAATTAGATTAGACTGCTGACGAATGTCAATGTCATATCGTGACATTCGTGACACATTAGTTCTGCCGAGGTCCGATTCGCGTTTTGACTGCTTTAGCACGCTCACGTTCGTTCCGATTCGTTTTTTATGTCTATGTTGCGCGAGCACCGTAATGCTACCGCCACACATTCTCACGAGTAGATAATTCCGCGAGGCGCGATTAGACATGCTAGCTCGCCTCGCTATTCGTCGAAATATTCGACGAAACTTTGCCTATACAAAAATGGGAAGCGAGGAACGAGAGGAATAGTAAGACGTCCGCGTACATATGCGTGCTGGTGTTTCGCCTCGTTACTCGTGCGAATGTGTGGCGGTAGCATTAGGTAAATGCTATGTCTATGGTTTAATCACTGTGCTGTATTATTAGTTTTTGAACGTATTCCTTTTTGACAGTTCCGAAACATTGCTTTTTTTAATCTGTGGCACTCGTTGTGTCGAGTTGTTGCAATTTCGATTTTTACTATTAGAATTTTCGTAAAAATACCAAAATAATAGCCGTGCTATACGAAATCGTTAACATATTTTTTGTGTGATAATAAAATGAAGTTGTATAAGTTTCAAAGTTAAGAGGTGGTACCGCCGTCTACGAACTTTAACTAAAATATAGGCGGTATTTGAAAATGTCGAATAACTCTTTATTGTTTTCACTTAATAACGAGGGCAAAGTGTATGCATTATCTACAAGTGGATCTTGTTGGAGAGAATTTATGTACCTCGGTTTAGAATTTAAGACTTTGTCAGCAGTGCCTCATTTTCTTTGGGCAGTGGGAGGGGACCGGCAAATTTATCTTCACGTCCATGGATTAGAAATCCCCATCAGAGTTCAAGAAGAGTCGTACGAGAATGAACGTTGGTTGCCATTAGAAGGGTTCAGTGGGAGGCTCCTACCAACTGATAGGTATCACTTTTCTTCTCAAGATGGTACCCAGGATAAAGCCATACAACGCATAAGGTTGCCTTCAATGGCTTGGCAATGGGAAGGAGAATGGCAGCTAGACCTTACATTAGATGGGCATCCTTTAGACCATGATGGTTGGACTTATGCAGTAGACTTTCCAGCACAGTTTGGGCCAAGTAAACAGTGGAAATCATGTGTCAGGAGAAGAAAATGGATTAGGTACCGCAAATTTAGTGCTATGAACTCCTGGTGTGCCATAGCACCTCTTCATAAAGACCCTACTCAGGAACCCTTTATTGATGTAAGCATTGGAGGAAACCAAATACCATTTGCAGGGCCCGGGGTGCTGTCAGTGTGGGCAATCACTGCTCAAGGTAGAGTTATGTACAGAGCTGGTGTGAGTGCCACATCCCCTGAAGGCTTGAAGTGGACTAACATTAGCATTCCACCTAATTGTGATATCAAACAAATTTCTGTAGGAGCTACAGGTTTAGTATGGGCACTGCTATGGACAGGCCGAGCCATAGTAAGAAAGGGTATAACTAAAGACTCTCCTACTGGAGAAGCTTGGTTAGAAGTGAAGTCACCCAGTGACACTAAGCTGATTGTCATCTCTGTGGGATATAATGCTGTGTGGGCTGTGAGTTCAGATAATAAAGTTTGGTTCAGAAAGGGTGTTGAAGGCAACACTGCTGGCGCTTCAGAAGTATCTGCAATGGGTACTGGTTGGTTAGAAATCACTGGAAATATGACTCATGTGTCAGTGGGAGTAAATGATCAAGTATTTGCCATTGGAGAGTCTGACAAGAGTATATATTGGCGTAGTGGAATAACACCTGCAGAATTAACTGGAAAAAGATGGAGAATGGTACAAGCTAATATGCAACTAAGCAGAACATCAAGTTCTGCAAGCATGGTTTCATCAGCATCAAATGCAAAGCACCACAGTCTAACAATGCTGAATGAAACAACTCAACTAAAGTCCCATATTAATATTCATAATTCTTGGGAAGAGTCCCATTCTGCTCCAATAGAACATACACTGCCAATAAAACCACCCAAGGAGCACATTTCAAAAAAGACCACAACAGCCACAGATATTGATCTGACAGGTAAAAGTTATGAAACAACTTTAAAAAATCCTCGAGCTTGGAGTCCAGTGCGCAGTGTGGGCTCTGTAGTGGGGATGGAAGCTCAGCCAGACAGTGACAGCAGTGTATTTGATGTGGACTCTGGCATGTATTTTGATGAGGAAGTGAGTCAGACTGCATGGGGAACATGTGACACAAATTGGACTTTTGTAGAAGCTGGAGCTTGTTGCATTGATCCTGTGCAAGTGCCTCATTGGTTTACAGATTGCCAAAACTCACTGAATTCGGACCTGAATGCTAATTGGCGTATCCAGATATTAGATAATTTAAAAAATAGGAAAAATCATGCTCTTGACTTATCCGACTATGGTATTGCTATTGATGAGAAAGGTTGGACTCGAAGTTGTGAAGCTAGATTAATCACTGCAAATAATGCTGGGGAGGATTGTATTCTTTCACTTTACTGGCATGCCTTAGAAAATACAGGAACATTGTCAGTGTTCAAGCCTGATGGTACAATAAAATTTATTTTGAACTTGGGTGAGGTTACAAGTGTTATGTCAGCCTGTGAACCAGGAAGTCCCAGATTAGCCTTAACAGTTCCACGACAAAACAAAGAAGCAATTAAAATACAATTTATGACAGAAATGGAACAAGAGGAATGGCTCAATGTGCTGGTAGATATCACATCGCAAATAAATGGAGTCTCTGGAAAACCTTCTGCAAGCTCTGTGTGGGCTGTTACTAGTTCTGGTGACATTTTGAACTGGGATCCAACACCAGCCCAATCAAGTGTAGAAAACAAAAAATCTTATACCAAGGAATACAAACTAATAGGAAAAAATATAGTACCAGGTTATTCTACAACATTGGACAACAATTTCACACCAGGCAGCTCTTTGAAAATTGTTGGCAGTCTATTTGATGAAGTTGCCCGGTTTCATGTAAATTTACAGGGTCCAGAGGTGAAAAAACAGCGACATAAAATTGAAACAGAAGTAGCAGAAATTCACTTACATTTTAATGTTAGATTTGATCAGAATACAGTAGTTTGTAACACTAAAACCTCTGGCAACTGGGGTACAGAAGAACGTTATGATCTTCCATTAGCACCCGGCCAAGAATTTACAATCAGCATAATTTGCATAAGAGACGGTTTCAAGGTCTTTGTTAATGAGAAGAAAGTTTGTTTCTATAGGCACCGATTGACCCCAGATAGCATAACATCAGCATTAATTTTAGGCCCTATGAAACTGTATACAATGGAATATACCTCTACTAGTCCAATTATAGGACCAGATGAAATGTACTGGCGCATGATTGGTGGATACTTGAGAAGAGTAGAAAGTGGCCAAAATGGGGTAGTTTGGGGAGTAACACATGACCACAGAGTATGGGTTTACACTGGTGGATGGGGTGGAGGTGTCCTGAAAGGTAAGTAGTAGAATATTCTTGCATTTTTTTTAAAGCTTAGAATCTGTGGCGCGTCGCTATTATTCAAACATAGATGTACAACTGTACATACTCTGGAAAAGTTGTTTACTTCGAATCTGTCATTCAAACATCATTTGCAAACACTTTCGAACTTAAAAGAGGGAAGCTTTTACTTTAAAATTCTAAATACCCACCTTATTTACAACAGGAATAGGCAGCAATGACGGTATCCACTCAATGAATGATACTCAAACGTATTGCATATACGAGAACCAACGTTGGAATCCCCTCACAGGCTACACATCGGTGGGTCTGCCCACAGACCGCTACATGTGGAGCGATATAACTGGTAAACACAAAAGAACGCGTGAACACACAAAGTTGCTAAGCCGTCATTGGCACTGGGCAAGTATTAAATCTAATTTATTTTTATGCAAACATTTATTGGTATTCTACTCCAAGATTTAACTATTCCGACACGAACTTTATTGCGCTAGAATACGGTATACAATAGATCGAGTATTTAAATTTAGTAACAATTATTATGATCAATGAGATAAAATACTTAGTGCGAATTTCGAATATCCGAGAAATTAAGGTTTGCTTCTTCAGGTATAAAATTAATATCGCGTGTTTCAGATATCTGAATGGATGATTGATTATAATACTCCAGGAGGCGTGGACAGCGATGGCTGGCAATACGCGACCGATTTTCCCGCGCCGTACCACGGAAAGAAGATATTCACGGATTGCGTTCGGCGACGGCGATGGTATAGGAAAGCTCAGATTATAACAGAGGGCCCGTGGGTTCGTGCCGGGAGTACGCCACTGTTAGATATATCTTTATGGGCAAGTAACAGTGTGAACACTAACTACAAATTTGGACTAACACTATACATAAGAAATAGTGCAGAAATAAGAGAGCTTTATTTCTGCACTATATCTTATGTGATTATGAGTAATGCTATAACCTACTACGCTAGTCGTACCTAATTAAATTAACCATTAATCAACCGACTTCGAAACCGAAAGAGAATTTAATACCTATCGACTTTGTTGTATGATATTTCGGTGTTTTCTGTTACACTTTTATTAAACTGCTCCTCTTGTATTCAGCAATTTTATATTTGTAGTTGTTGATTTATCTAATCTTGTCCCGTGTTAGACTATGGTCAAAAGCCTACTTGCGTAATTTATATGACATATTGACAATACGATAGGTATATTAATCAGATCTGTTGATGCAGTCGGAATAAAACCTGCAGGAACTCTTCAATCTATTATCTTATTTATCTTGATCATCAGACAAGCCTTAATGCGGCCATTGATAACTATCAACCATATGTTTTATGCATTCGATGATTTCGATACAACTAAGACCAAATCAAATTATTTTATTAAATATTTTAATATGCGGTATCTTAGTTTTTTCGTTCCAAGTTGCATAGATGGCAGCACTATATGGCAGCAAAACCTCCTATTTGAATGACTTACGAATTCTGATATAACTAGAGATAATAGTGCTGCTATCTAAGCAACTTGGAACGAAATCAATTATAAATGAGAGCGCTGGTGGCCTAGTGGTAAGAGCGTGCGACTTGCAGTCCGAAGGTCACAAAGTTCAAACCCCAGATCGTACGGTTAAGTTTTTCGGAACTTATGTACAGTCGGCTGCAGAGAAAAGGTACGACCCCGCCATACGAGTTTGTAGGGTACGGTGGTACCTTTTCTCTGCGGCTGATCGTACGAAATATCATTTGATATTTACCAGTCGCTTTTCGGAGAAGGAACAACATCGTGAGGAAACCGGATAATCCCAATAAGGCCTAGTTTACCCTCTGTGATGGAAGGTCAGATGGCAGTCGCTTTCCTAAAAAAGTAACGCCTACGCCAAATCCTAGGATTAGTGGACCCAGGGTCCCATGAACCGTGGCAAATGCCGGGGCAACGCGAGGTAGATGATATTAATAACAATTTTAAATGACTTTCTTACAATGAATCATGTAATCAGAATGATCATCATGAAATCATTTTTTTTTTCAGAATGAAGGTGAGACAACCTGGGTTTGGGCAGTCACGCTGGGCGGAGATGCTATATACCGGACAGGCGTTACGGTCGCCACCCCCGCGGTAAGTGTTAAGTAATTAAAAGCTTATAAAAACTGTTAAAACTGTGCTTCAACTTTTATTTTTGTTAGTAATATCAATTCTATCTGTTATTAATTTATTAATGTGATCATTTATCAGTTCAGCCGGCGATGGGTATCGTAAAATAGACGTATTTTTAAACTTTGTGTAAAGCTATTGCTTCAGGCAAGCAATTTTTAAAAAATATTTAATTATATACCTTATACTGCATTTTAGGGAAACCACTGGGAGCACATTACCAATCCGCAGCCTTTACTTGCAATTAGCACGAGTTGCGGAGTCGTTTGGGCCGTGGGCCGAAAAGGAGAACTTTATTACAGGGAAGGCATCTCCTCTGAGAACCCCGCGGGCGCCAACTGGAAGTTAATAGAAGCTCCTAAATGCACCATCGGCTTCTCGCACAAGGCGAACGTTACTGCTAAGTCAGTGTCCTTATGTAATGGAGCTGCCTGGGTCGTCCTCACTAATGGTATAGTGGTTGTGCGAACGGGGATAACCAAAACCTGTCAGGAGGGGACACACTGGAAATATTTGACAGGTACCTATTTATAACAATTGAAAATGAAGATGTATATACTAAATACTAATAAATGTGAATTCGGTAGTTGTAGAGCTAGCTTGGCAAATTTATACTAACCTATTAATAGACTGATAAGGTGCAGTGTACATGCTTGAACATAATAACCCTGTTGAAATTTTAGTTCCATATACGGACGACAAGAGCATGCATTCGGTAAAAGCTTTATCACTGCATCGAATAATAATGCAATTATTTGGTAGGTATATTGGAAAATGTGCTGATAATATTTGAATATCCATTCGCTACACCCGTGTACAACATCCATTACCTAAATCAAAAATACGTCGATACACCCTGACCATTATAGTTCAGACATCAATTGTCCATGTTACAATGGCCACTATTGAATAATTTTAGAATAAGTCCCTAATTACAGTTATAAAACTATATGTATACATATCGCGACTTGACCGCGTATATGATGTGAAAGATAAGCCTAAAACTCTCTTCCCTGTTGACATAAAATACGTACCTATTTATTTACTTATAGTAAATGTAGGTACCTACTGCTATCGAGATATCAAGGAAATTTTGTTAATGTTTGTCAGAATGACATTCTGAATCATCTATACACCCCGTTATCTTATTCTCAGTTTAGGGGCAAGGTGATTGGGCAGTTACGATAATCTAAGTCGATAAAAAATTTAGTTGACTTACTCAATAACATGTCAAAAGATCTTGGCTCGAATTTTTGAAAATTAGTCACCAAGTGATTACCATAGAGGATTAATGAGAATCTCTATGAAGATTACTCGGTGACTATTTCAAAAATCGGACCCCAAATTGACGTAATTCCATATTTATAATTGTCGCCCCCTGATCTGATTTAAAAGAGGAATGAATGAGTTATCTCACGGGTTTTCACTAAAGAATAAATTTAATTTGCCAAATAACTTTTATAGATTAATATGAATCGACTAATAATGTAAAGCAACATCACCATTTTGCCCCCAAAATGAGCGTTAGATAACGGGGTGTAAATTCATCTAATAGCAATTATCTACGGATAGGTTTAATACGTTTTTCGACTAGATCGCGTGGCGTAATAATATGAATTCAATAATTACTGCAACTCGGGTGTAGCGATGTAAAACTTAAGATTGTAATAACTTGGTGAAGCGAATGGATGTACACATTTACTCAACCAGTTTTGATTTGTAGATAACGAGATGACATTCAAGCAAGTGTCGAGCGGGGAGCACGGCGTGTGGGGAGTGGACTCGGACGGGGTGCTGCAGCGCCGGCTCGGGCTGTCGGGCTCCAGCGCGGTGGGCATCACGTGGCAGCCCGCGCTGTCTGGCGGCGGCGCCCTGTTGCACGTCTCAGCCAGAGGGCGCCCGCTTTAAATACACTCCACCTTATTTATTATTAGATACTTATTTATGTAAAAACACGTACCAAAGTTTGATAAATATGTAGTCGATTTTACCAACTCGATTAAACTTATATTATAACGTACCTAAATGATTTCTACCAAAGTTATAATGAAATGCTAAATAGAGTACAATGAGACTTCCAAACAACTGTTACATGTATGAACTATTTGTATGCACGTATAACTTGTCATTTTAAATCTAAATTTGTGTCTATCGCTGGTTATCGTTTGAAAAAATTGGCTCTTACTCCATGCGTCCTAATCAAGATCTCAAAAAAATACTTGTGATATTATCTTCCAAGATAGACTTACGCTTCTATTTATTATGCTCATATCGAATTAAAATTATTTACGCCCCAAGGCTTTAGGTAAGTAAACATTGTAGATGAACAAGGTTATTTTAAAACGCCCCTGTGAACTAACTGCCAGACTGATTTTACTACATTACAATTAAATTTTATAGGCATACCTACCGGCTTATCATATCCTATAATTTATTTAATCAGTATTTTTTTCAGGAGTCCGCTAGGTGGGCCCTTTGTTCGTAGTCACTTTATAAAGCGGGAAAACGAATCGTTCTACGAGCGAGAGTAGCGCTTAGCGAACTATGGCACAACAAATGTAAACGTAAATTATTTGTTAATACCAGTGATATTATTAATTATGAGTGTATAATGTACTTCTAGTCATTAAGGAAATTGTTAGATACGTTAAGGTCTCATTTTAAATATATCTAAGCTTGAACAGGACTAAAATATAATAAAAACATGCATTTTACAATGTGTTTAATAGTCTAGTAAGTAATTCCCTTTCCGATCCTTGTAATACTGAGCGCGTGTGAACTGTGCGGTGCGGTGTACACGATCCCGTCAGTGAGTAGTGGGAGTCAATGTTTTTTTATATTCCTATTAGGGCATCACTCCTAATAACACGGATCGGATTAATCGATGTGTTAAGATGTCTTGATCTTGCGGGGGTTACGCATTAAAAAAGTATTTAATAGAAAAGTAAATATTTAAAAAAGTAGATAAGTAATTTTGGACAATTTTACACAAATCAATTTACTACCAGTCAGCTCCACAAGGCTCGTGTTGTAGGCACTAGACAAGGATAAACATATGTATTAGGTGGATAACGTCAACATGCATCCAGGAACAAATTTACATATAATTATTAATAAACAGACTAGGATTTGAATCCCTCCTTGATCATAGGCAGGGTCTACAACCGAGGATGATATAGCTGGTATGATGATTCAAAACTATACACAGATTAAGTTAAGTTTGTAAATTCCTAATTATGATTGGCTTAAGGCTTGGTCACATAGGGCGCGTTTTGTGGCGTGGCGCAGCGGACGCGACGCTGCCGTCCGAATGTGTGCCTTATTCGTGACATTAGCCAAATAGCCATACCGCTGTCACGCCCCGCTGCGCTACGCTCTCAAAACGCGCCTATCTGCCCAAGCCTTTAAAATTCATGGTAAAACAATTCGAAACAATGTGATTCGTTCTAGAACCCAGGTTAGCAGGTAGAAGTGACAATGGGCTGGCCACATATATCGCAAAACCGATAACCGCTGGAATAAGTAGAATGATTGCGTGGGATACGCTCTGGCCAGATGGCGTGACTGACTTACTCGCACGTTAGAGGGCCGGCAGCGACTGGAGCAGTAAACCACGCACTACCTCGGGAGACGCTTATGTCCAGGAGTTGACTGCAAGGAACTAAAGATGATGAAGCTATAAGGATCATTAAACAGACATAATCTTTCATACTCTTTATTTTTAACAATTTCACCTAATATGAGTCAAATAAGTTCACATGTGCACTATATATTAAAGACAGGGCAGAAATATATATTACAGATAAATAATAAGACATAGTTATGTTTGTGACGGATCTCATAGATCACTTAGAAGATGTAGTAGGCATTTTATAATATTGAGCTAATGCGCTTACAGTCAATAATGTTGTTAAAAAATAGATACACAGACGTAGTAAGTGACCGAAGTTTTGTGAGTAACTGAAGATATTGGAATACGATTGAAAGGTAGTTTTCAAAAACAACATACCTACATCAGACTTGTGTTTTTAGGGAAAGCGACAAAACTAATTAACTCTTTCTCCTGGCGAAGGGATATTTCCTCCCACATCTAACATCCCTTACCGTAGTCAGGTTTTAACTCCTAATCACCTACAAAATATTATGTCCATGCCTGAAAATATTATTTTCCCCTCACTAGCTCGTAAAGCGCTTGTTTATCCTGTAATACGAGAGGGTAAAAACGCATTTTATCCTCTAGTGATTAAAGTAAGTTGACTGCTCATAGCTCTTATTGCTATGGTTTTAAAGTCTAAATTCGCGAAGTACAGCTCACTTGCCCCCGCGGCGGCGCGGCGGGCGCGGGCAAGCCTCGCTAACGCACCGAGTTGAAAATCGAATTAGAACATTCGAAAATCGTACTGGCCACCACAAGCTAAGCTAAGCTAAAGGCACCTTTGTTTTTTGTAAAAATGTTGAATGTATCTAAATGCAAAGAAAAAGTCAATGCGATTATAAAAACGTTTTTTGCATGTTTTACTTTCCTCGCTATAGTGAGGGGAAAAGTTTTGTGTTACACACGGGTGCAATTGTAATTTACTTCTCGTGTATTGAAACACTCGCTACGCTCAGGATTCTATTTTAAAACCACTCGCTTTGCTCGTGGTTAAACTATAGAATCCATTCGCTTCCTCGTGTTTCAATCCCACACTCGCAGTTAAAATACAATTTTGCACCCTTGTATAACAAATAACTACTTATTATCTTCATTCACAGCACGCTTCTAAATCACGTAAGATATCTTTGGCAGCCGTTTAACTGAACTCTATTATCAGTAAACTACGGAAATACTCGAACACTTCTATGAAACAGAAGCACGTAGGTCAAACAATTTTTTGATGTTGTGTAGATTTTGAGTGTTCAAAGGTAATGTAATCGTAAACATTGCAAAAATCCTTGCATTATTGTGTTTGACCAGAATTAGGATGTGGTATGACTAATGGCACATGGGAAATAATTATCTCGTTGCCTTATTAGTGTCTAACTGTGCAGGAACTATTCTTCCCAAGGCCTGGTAAATTGTTTTGTCATGTCATAAAACCCTGTACCAGGCCCCTAGGAACTAACGTGTCTCCATACGTACTCTATACACTGTTACTACAACATTGAACGCCTTGTAAAAGATGTATTTACGCAAGTCTGAGATGTTCCTTATTGTTAGTGACTACGGATGGGTACAGTTTATTGTCCAAAAATCACATTTTGACCTGGACAATGAGACTAAAAACTCGTATACAAGAAAAACGTTAATTATGTTGTTTTTATAAACATACCTTCAATTTTTGTCATACAAAATCGACCATGCCATTTTTTTCTATTCAGAGAACGAAACCGGTTTCCTCGAAATACTGAAATATTCATTATGGAGTATTATAACATTTATTAACACGTTCACGGACAGTACGCCCACAGGCGTGGCGTAGTCGTTTATTTCCTTTGGCCTATGACAGATGACGTCACGCAGTCGCGTCCGTTAGCGTGTTAATGTAATGACTCCGAAAACAAAGGTATGGAAAACACTGTTTTTTTGTATGGATCAAACGGAACGGGGTCGATCGGTATTTGCTACAGAGTAAACCCAAGTTATAATGGTGTTTTAGCTGCTTCGTAGTAAATAAAATCGTATGAGACATAACAAGAATGAACTGCCTTGTTGGACTCTTTCGTAGGGTATAATAAGCGTTTATTTGGCACCTCCTTACTTTAGGTTCGCGGTGGTGGTTGACTGGTGAAACGTGAATAACTTGTTGGGTGGTTTACCGACTCGAATGAAGGTTATTGAAAACCCTAGAAAAGATAAAATAATCAAAAGGTTATTACTCCAATACGTTATGATTATGACATTTTTCCAGTTTTACCGTTCTCGGCGGTAACTCTTACTACATGGGCTGTATATACTATAATGAATTTATAAAATAATATAGACGACAGATCACAAACTTTTTTTTTCAAATCATTTAACTCTTTGCAAAATAAAACCATAACTTTAGTGACACGCACTATACTAGGCTTAAATTTACAGCAAGTAATCTAATTCATATCGTATAAAGTGATTGTTTGGATCGTTTTGTATCCGGGGATAACCAGCCACCAGCGCGTCTTGTCCGCCGATGTAGAGCGTGTTGTAGATCTTCCAGTAAACATCGCGGACTTTTCTGGCTGGATGGAACAAACCCTGGAAAGAAGAAAAAGTTAGGCGACGAACAAATAAGAAAATAACAATTGGTGAATATAGTTTAGACTTCCTTCTCATGCTTAGCTGTCCAAACGCGTAAATAACCTTTCGTCAAATTCATAGAAAATGTTGACGTCAAAGATTGTCGAGGTAACTTGTTCCATTGGAAATTAATGCTAATAGCTATGGATGGAAATATGGACTATGGACAGAGACAGAACTAAATTGACATAATTATACCTAGATATTTTTCTAGCACGAACGATTTCTTGTAAGTGATTGACAAAATAAAAACATCGACAGTCCTGTTATCGATAAGTACCCCTTCAATTTACATACAGGTAATACAAAGACAAATATAGGGTAATAGGGTTAAAAATATCTAACAATAATAAAACTCAATTTATTTATATTTAAACACTTCAGAAAACAATTTGGAACTATTCATAGCAAATTATAAAGGTAAATTGGATCAAAAGTATACGGATTACGTTTAATTTGCTCAAGTTCGGTGGCACGCGGCGTCTAGGTAGGTAGCCGATGTAAGACTGTGTGTACATCTTGACGTTGAAGTAGTATGTACTTATCGATAACAGGATTGTCGATATTTTTATTGTGACATGCACTAAACAAATGCCGTTCCTGCTAGAAAAATATCTAGGTATAGACATAATGCTAACCCAATCCAAGCCGCGGCTATAGCGTACATGGCTTCCCTTGCTTTTCTACCACTACAGTCAATATTATAACCCAAGCAATAAAGTTCAATATGTACCACTTTCTACCAAAGTATTCTTGGCTATTTTGGACATATAGCCCGTCGTGACCTGACAACTTGGAGAAACTTGTGGTTGTTGGGAAAATAGACGGCAAGCGGCGACTTGGCAGGTCTCCTACAGGTCAGATCAGGTTTATGCTCTCACAGGCCTCACAGTGACGACCGCCATGAAGAAGGCCGAAGACAGGGGTGGGGTGGAACCGATTGGTGAGAGGTCATCAGAAAATTTCAAGACGGACACGACCTTCAGCAATGAAGTCAACGACTAGAGAGGAAAGTTCAAAGAAAAATGTAAAGCAAATTTGTTCCCGCTTACCTGCAACGCATACTGCAGGATCTTGATGGGCCCTAACGCGACGCGCATGCCCTCGACGGCGTCCATGAAGGCCTGCACAAGATGCGGCGACGTCTCGAAGATGTTGGGCCACACGTGGTTCAACAGGTGCACCAGCGCGTCCTCGCACCCGAACCCGTACACACCGAGCGCCATGTGCTTTATGGCCGCGCAAGCCGTCTGTCTGTGGACTAGGTCTCTGAAAAATAAAAAAGGTATTATATTTAAAGGCATACACAATGATAACAACATCTTAAGATAAAATCGCACTCTCAGTATGACAACCCAGTTGGCGCATATGCGACACATGAGCTAACTTTTAGGGGATGTGACTCACATCATGTGAGTTATCGCATATTGGTCAGGGCCACTACATTACATACATACATTTCAGCCGTATGCAGCCCACTGCTGGACATAGGCCTCCCACAAATATGACGTTTATCATCTTGGGGGTAGTTGCCAGTCGCCTCGCTTGGCAGGCGGGTTGGCGACCGCAGTAGCTGTAGAATGGGTTTTGATGGACGCTGCTGCCCGTCCGTAGGATTTTTTCCCCTTTGTCGCTCTTACGGCACACGCGGGAGGAGATGAGGTGGATGTTAGTCAGCCGGCATCACAAGGCAAAGTCAGCCGACATCACACGGCGAAGGCCGCTACGGGGCCTTAAATCTAGGTATAAGAATGACTCTTCAGACATCTTTAAAAATTCGATAACCAACCTGTCCATAAGAGCGTCTTCGAGCAACGGACACACGGCGTAAATGTAATCTTTGCCCATTTCACCGATGTACTCGAACAAGAACGATAACGACTTCAACACGCCGTTCTGCACGTTCAGCTCGGGCACTCTGTACTCGTTCATGAGGGCGGGCAGCACTGTGAACGGCGAACAAGTCTCGGCGACAATCGCAATGGCGACTGTTGTACAAACTCTGAAATTTCAATTACAGTTGTAGTTTAATGAAATATATTCAAGACAACTACAAGCGAATTTAATAAAAAAAAATTGCTTGACCTAATTTTCACATCAGCATGAATCTAGTGAACATAAGTGTAATGCAAATACATCTCAGTGATGGATTTTAGTGTATTCGGGCGTGGCGCAAACCTGGGAGACCTTGGTTCCTCATTACGCAAATAAATTATGAGCATTGACAACAATCCCTGTAGGTTACTGCACATCATACTTCACACATAGCTACAAGCTACAGTGCTTCGGATTATAAACTGTTCAAAATTTAACGATTTATTTTTATACAAAGTAGACTAATTGACTCTTACCTGTTTTGTCGCTCTTGAACTTTCAAGTTGTTCAACAAAGTCGCCAACACGTCGTGGGGCCCAATAGCTTTGGCAATGTAACCGAACGTATTTACAGTGGCTCTCCTGATCGCTTTCTTGTGTGCCTTGAGAAGCTCCAAAAGCTCGAAACATATTCTCATCCATTCCCTAGCTGACACAAACTCAGGACCCCTGTCTGCGATTCGTCCGACTAGATCGATGCAATTTTCTTGTACTTTCTCATGCCTGTAAAACAAGATAGTCATTTTTATTTATTAATTTTCGACTTTTCCACTATAAACTGTGTTATTTATATAACAATATAAGCTTATATACTCTTCACTATTAGAATAGAATTATATTTCGAGGGCTGTCAACTATAGTAATTTTGAAAGTGGAACTATAACGTAGCTTTAGCGGTATCTATTTGTTTGGGCTTGTACTGAAGTACCGGCGCTGTAATTTCAATAAATAGTATGTGTATAAATAGAAGTTACCTGTTTTTCAAAATGGGTGTTAATCTTGGTAGTAAATCCTTGATGGGTGGAGTCATTTTTGTCATGCCGATAACGTTCACGATTGCCTTCAGAGCCCCCAGAATGGAACCCAATACTTCGGGATACTCTTCACCCAAATATTCGTAGAGAACAACTCCCAGATGGCCCATTAGTTTTTCCTGTGACAATGACGGAATATTAGTTTAAACTTTTTTCATTCAAAGCTGCGACTCTTGTCAACGTAAGTAGTAATATAAAATAATGTCTGTATAATTTCTGTGACTTTTATAAACGCGAAACTAAGGTATTATTTCTACACCTTATTCATAATAAGGGTCGGCAACGCGTGAATGATGCCTCGGTATTGTAAACATCCATAGGCTGCGGCGACCGCCTACCATCAAGCGGGCCGCATTCTTGTTTGCCACCTTTGTGGTATAAGAAAAAAAAATAGTACTCAAACGTGAGCTTTAAAAAGGTCCCGCAAGTAATGAACAATGACGTACCTCTTGACACGTCTTCATGACGACGGCGATGCGCGAGATGAGGTCGGCGGCCTGCTGGCGCACTTTGGCCGACTTGTTGTTCATGCGCCACAGGATGATGCCGCAGATCTGCGGCAGGTACGGCTTCACGCGCTTGCCCAGTTGGTTCACTATTGTTCCGAACCCGTTCAACATTACCACGTCCTGTGCGACAAACATATTTTAGTAGCTACATATATAAGTGATAGAAATTAAAATATGTCATGAGCATAGCCTGAATTTTCAGAATTACTCTAATGGGTAGATTTTTGCTCACAAAAATCCGATGATGAATAACAAGAGCAATGGAGCAATGATTCTATAAACTACTTGTTAGTAGTAGGTGTAGTAGTAGTATTTCGAGGTGGAAAATCACATTACCTAATATTGAAGGTTATTTAATTTAAATTATGAATATCAAGCAGAAATATATCTAGTTCTAGATAAAGATTCTATTAACTCCTTATAGCAGAATTATTTTTTAACATTCTAAAAACTGTTTTAGTATAAATTAAACAATGAAATTACCTCAGTAGTCTGTTCTTGGAAGGCATACAAGATGCCGTCAATAAGAGCCTCCTCTAGCTTCGAGTCGATATCGGCCGCGCCCAGGTTGGCTAGGATCTTCTCAATCGACTCCATCACCATCTTACGGTACTGCTCGTTGTCGTCTTTGAGATCATCTACTATTCTGTTTATAATTTCCGAAGCACCCACCTGTACAAAAGTAAATACTTTACAATAAAAAAGAAAGTTATAATTATCAGTGAGATACCATGGATTCTTTTTTTTTACTGACCTTATTGGCAATTTCAACAGTAGTGTCAACGAGCTGTCGGTAGTTACGTCTGTCAAGAGCCATGCGATGGTTCCAGAAGTGCTTGAAAAAGTGTGGCAAGATTTCGTCCATAATATACTGGGGTTCTACACCATCGGTGCCGCAACACTGCTTTACTACCTGGAATCATGTGTAAGTTATAGTGATACCATGTTTGTACAGTTTCTTAGTTTTAAGACTAGTACGTAGAGCGAAAATGGTTTGTTCACATAAAAATGGAATTTAGCCTGCTTAACACAACGCCTTAGAAATTAAAGCAAAGAATTTTCTTCTTTATAACTCCTTTAAAAAAAACTTTTAAAATCATTAACTAAACCCGTTTTTCTACACAACAGTAGCTAAGTGATTTAATTTAATAATAAAAACATGCATACTTTTAATACAATCTTCTTCATTTCCTCATCAGGCGACTGGAACTCACGAATGAGGATCAACATCACTTCTCGCGTGTAATAATTAGCGTATTCGGCGTCCATCAAGGGGATGAGATAACCGATGGCCTTGAGGAACGCAGCCAGACCCTTGCCTCGGTGCGTGCGGATACCCTTCCACAGCGGCTTCAGGACAGAGTCGAAGGACTCGATGCCGTATGGCGTGGCCGCCTCGGCCAGAGCGGCGCTTGCCAACGCAGTGATCGTACGGACTTTCTGTTGCTCGTCGACCAGACCTGACAACAAAAAACAAAAGGTATTGTATCAAGTTCAATATTATAAACACAAGTCTACTTCAATGACGACAATTATACAGGGTGATCAATCCAAATGGGTCAGTAGGGGAGGTTGGAAACTATGAGAGATAGCGAAATCTGTTCTTAGGAGCCATTGGTTCGATTTTAGATTTAATAATAATGGCATTCATACTTTTTTTTAATCTCTCATACATAACCGGGAATATTAGGTGTTAATCTGAAAGATTTTTCGTTGTTATTGTTGATGGTACGAAACATAAATTAATGAGTCACAACAACAATTAAGTACTTAATTGACTTAAAACCCAACATAATTTTAAAATTTCAATAAATGTTCAAAATGGTAACCATTTTCCTGGATGCAAAAATAAATTCTTCTTAAAAAGTTTGAATGCCATTATTATTAAACCTAAATTCGAAGCCATGGTTCCTAAGAACAGATTTAGCTATGTCTCATAGTTTCTGAATTTCCCCTACTGACCAATTTGGATTGATCACCCTGTATATTATTTTAACTTTATGCCTACATATGTTTGCGATTTGCCTAAGTACTAGATTAGTAATAGATCTATTTGAAAAAACCATAGCCAACAGTAATTATTAGGAGACAAATGACCTTAAAAGACGTGGGCTGGCAACCGCCTGTAGTTACACTTATTATAATTTATATCATTGGCGGCGAAACATAATTTAAACATTACATTAACAATGTTACTTACCATGTTCAATGATTTCTACAAGTGATTTCAGATGTGGTAATATAGCACACCCCATCAAAATAGCGATCTGTTGTACGATTTTAATACCGGTGTGACGTGCTTGCCATGACTTCTTTGACCGACACACAGCTTTCAAGAATGGTAGTAGAGACGGTATACCTGTAATTTCAGACAAATAAAATACAAAAATTAGCTTCAAATCGATTAAAACATAATAATAATTAAATTATGTGATGCTGAGCTATTGAAACTCAGTGCCATAACTTAACAGAGTATATTTTCTCAAACTAAGCTTCAACTTGCTTTAAACCTTTAGCTTGGCGACAGTTAAAAATAAATATATTCCGTTTTCATTTTCAACTAAAAAGTACCTTCAATGGCAAGGATTATTTTAAAAATGATGGTTTATAGCAGTAGCCCCAATCGGCAATCGTAATTTTTAAATTAAAATAAAAGTTTATATTAAAAGTTTGATTTACCCAAAGCTGAAGCAACGACGGCGAAAGCCCTGGCTGTTGTGTTCCTCACGTATTCATCAATGTTATCAATATCAGGTCTCATGGTGGAAATCATCGTGGCCAAACCAGCGGCCTTAGCCAAGTTGGAGATGATCTCTCGACCTTCCACACGCGCGTAGTAATCTTCATCAATGAGAAGAGGTTCAATGACGACCAATATCTGAAATAAATGATAAAAATTACAAATAAGAAACACTTGTTCAACATTTAAGTAAAATAAATAAAAATATTGTATTCAGTAACACAAACAGTTTACGTGTGACATCATGAGACAGCTAGATGTCCGTGTCTTCTGATGAGAGCCCACAAACTTTCATTTTGATTCGTTGACATGTCCTATTACTAGATTATAAATGATAAAATGACATACCTTGTGTACATAAGGGCGCACTAAGTCGTCTAGTTTGTACAGGATCCTATCAATAACTTTGACCAGCAGATGGCGCTCCTGGTCTTCGAGCGTGGGGCTCATGAGCAGCGGCAGGATCTGGTTGAACAGCGGGCCCGCGCCGAACTCGCGCGCCTTGTCCGTGATCTGACGCAGCGCCGCTTTGCACATAGGCGGGGTGCCGTTCTGAAAACATTATCGATTAAAGCATTGCTCATTAGGTGCGGCAAACAATCTTACTAGACGAGTGTATATTTAGTCACAGATATTAGCATTATAACAGAAATTTTGTAGAATATTTGTATAATGTTCATTCGAAAAGGTACCAATTAAGTAATCAGCATGAGAAAATAGAAGAGAGTAATAATCGATTATTTTTTAAGGGTTCAGAAAATACAATTTATAAAAGACTCGAGTTTTTTTTTTATAAAAGTCTGACCAGTGTTTGACCTGTCTCAATTCATGGTAAGTGTCATTGAGGTCGAGGGTGTAGCACGCTGGTTCAGTAACAGGCTATTCACTCTTGCCTTAAAAAGACCCAAATTATATCTTTCCGGGAAAACAGACGGCTCTTATTTGTAGCGCAAGACTATATAAGAAGTATAAAATAAGGAGGAGCAAGGAAGCTTGGTCTCTATAATTTTTTATTTATTAACCTTGATTTTAAGCAAAAGCTTCATTATCTTCCTTTCTTTTAGTTCCTCGGGCGACAGCGTCTCCTCGTCGACGTCAATAAGCAGTTTGTCAAAGTACTGAGCGTCCTCCGGCTTCATGAAGGGCAGCTGCTGGCTACCCTTGGGCTGCGGGTCCAGCAGGCGCGCGGCCGCCGCGGCCGACCCGCCCACTTCCTCCGTCTGCATGAAAAAGCCGATTGGGGTACCAGCCAAGGGGGTAGGTGTTGCGGTCAGCTTACGAGCCGGGGTCCGAATCGGAACATAACCTGGGCAACAACACAACAAGTTAGCGAGCGGCTCGAGCCGCGGCCGAGCGCGCGGCGCGAGGCCTGGCACTCGCGCCGGCGCTACGTTCCAACATGTGACAATATATCATGCACAGTGTAACTGAAACTAATATAAGCTATTCATTTCATTTTTAAAGCAAAATCTGGCTGTCCAACGGCATGAGACCATAAAGTCCTATTGTCATCAATCATCTGAAAGAAAAATTGAGTATTAAATAGAATATTCTCTCTGATTTTCAATTCAACAACACATGTATTTTTTTTTAATTTCATTACGACGGTCGTTATCCACGTGTAGTTGGCATTGTTTAATACATGTGTCCTGAAACTAAAGCGGGAATTAATTTTACTACTGTCTTAAAAACGTCTTAATTTTGCTTAATCAAGTATTGTTAAGACAACATTAAAAAATAAAACAGGAATAAAGAAAGCAACGGTGAGTCGTTAGGTACGTACCGGCAGGCGGCGGCAAAACCTTGTACCCTGGGGGGAACATGGTGTCTAGTTCTTCATCGGTGTACGGGCGGTTGCGCTCGTCGATCTCTTTCTCCCAGCGGTACGCTTGCAGCTGCTCCGGGGTCATGGCGGCCACGTGGCCCGGCGTCGGCGTGGCCATGGCCATGGCTTTCATTCCCACTGGAGTAGACTGAAAATGCAGTATTTCTTAGTATATCTAACAAATTATTTTGAGTATGTATTTTAATAGTTTATATAACATGACCATATACATAATGAAAACTTGTTATTATGAAACTCAACTTTGCTTCGTTTCATAAAACCAAACACAATTATTAAGCATAATTATGTACAGTATTTAGTGCTTTTATATTCAAAGTTTTCATAACACTGCTTTATCTACATAAATCCTAAACATATAATATAAGCTCTTTACAATATGTTCCACCAAAGGATCAAGGCGGCGAATGATATGGACCCAATTCTCATATTGTTTCTATAGTAAGTAAAAAAATTCCTTGTTTTTCAGAAACGGTGGTATTTTGAACGCCATTATAAACATTATTATATCGATAAAATAACTAAGCAATTATCACATCTGTGCGATATGAAATATGTTGTAACAAGATAGTGTATAAAATCTCTAGTATGAAGGTGGTCATATAAAAAATGCTCATATACAAATCTGAAAAGCCTATTAGTGGTTTCACATAAATAATTAAACACTTAGTGGTTCTATAAGCGTTTTTCTTTCTTCTTTCATATACTTGACACAAAAATTGGACTTGAATAATATTGGTATCAAAGTCTAAAGACCAGCTTTAATGCCATATAATTTGCCATAGAAGTTACTTCCAGGATTTTTTGGACAGCGATTGGGAATATCATAGACATGGTACACTTACTCCTCCAGGTGTAAAGATGGGCGTGTGCGGAGTGGAGGGCGTAGCGTGGCCGGGCGTGTGGCTGGGCGTGGCGTGGCTGGGCGTGGCGTGGCTGGGCGTGGGCGTGGCGGGCGCCGGCGTGGCGCCCGGCGTCTCGTCCCAGCGCGAGCGGCGCTTGGTGCCCGGCGTGGGGGTCTCCTGGATGCCGTCCACGCCGGCGCCGCGGTCCGTACGCGGGGTCTCTGCCCAACCGCTGTTGTGGCCGGGAGTTTCTGTACGGGAAATGAAAGCTTAATCACGGGACGGGTAGTCTAGAGTTAAAGTAAATGATAAATAAAAATGATAGCTTTGCTTGGTGGTGAAAGCAACTGGTTGTTAGCTATTGCTTACAAAGAAACTTCATTTACGTTATCTAGTCAAATAAATAAATCATTATTAGTCTCATATAAAGATCACTTTTCTTAGCTATTACTATTATTGTAGAATTTGTGTAACTAAATCTGTTAATCTGCATTGTGGCAAACAAATAAATAGTTTATCTCGCTATCGAATACAAGCGAGGCGTCCAGTACGCGGACGACGTAACACCGGGAGATTCGCTGTATCGTCTCACACGCCTCGTTAGTTAGCATTACCTCTGTCAGTTTTCGGCGTCTCATCCCAGCGGTTGCGGCGGGACGCGTGCTGCGCCGGGGTGTCGCGGCCGGGCGTGGCGTGTCCGGGCGTGGCGTGGCCCGGCGTGGCGTCCCACACGCGCGCCGACGGCGTGGCGCCGGGCGTGTCGCCGCCCCGACCCGCAGCACCCGGTGTTTCCTCCCAAGCGCCTCTCTGACATAACAATCGCGAAGGTGACTTTCATAATAGCATCACACGAGTGTGTTAAGGTCTAATTATGTTCAGTTGCATACATTACTTTATCAACACACATATCTTAATACTATAGGGCTGCTTACCATCTTCAGAAGCAATGACCTGTGTACAACTTAGCATCCGGAAAATTCAAGTACCTAATGCCAATTATGTTATGCCGAAATCTAATTTCAGTGTATTTCATCTCATCAATAGCAGAGTCAAAACTTTTTTTACAAAAACAAATTTATTACAAAAATATAATTGACTGTAACTGAAACATTTTCTGCTTCAGGTATTTTTACACTTTATAGAGGGCAACAATGACATGAAAAGATGTTAATGTATGTAGGTGCTCTGAGAGTTAGTGAATGCAATGATTTTTATTTAGTGTAACCCAAAATCCCATTAACCAGTTTATTAATGATACAATGAACATCGGCAAAAACTTCATTGCGAACCGAATAGTGAGGACTTGGAACAAATTACTCTCCCAAGTTGTGAACTCTAATAGTGTTAATAAGTTTGAGAATAGGTTTGACAAATTATCTAAAACAGTGAATTAGTGCTTAGTGAACTTTGATTTAGATTTATCAGCACAAGCTGCCTGTCTAAAAACATATATAATAATAATAGATTCATACTGATGGCCCTTGCCTACTAAGGGTGAGGTGAATTTAGGGTAGTAAAGAAAGTGGAGTGTTCACTAGCAATGCCCCTAATAGAATAGGATGCTTTGTTTTACCCTGATGTTGTAAAATGTTGGATTTGTATTATAATCTGGTGTTTTAAGTTATGTTACCTCATTATCCCAAGATGGTGTAGCTTGTGAGCTTGGAGTAGCAGATATAGGTTTCTTCACAGAAGGAGCATCTTCGGAGCTCTGATCCCAACGCCCTTTGCGTTTTGCACCAGCTTTTACTGCTTCCCCGTTTGACTGTGCAACTGGCTTAAGGGTTCCCTCTCTTGCCCTTTCAAGTAACTTTTTACGTAACTACAAATAAAAAATATATTTTAATTAGAATCTAATATAATAAATATAGCTATATTTCAATTAAAATGTAATGTATACCTCAGTTTCCTCAGCACGCAAATACTGCTCTTTCATAATTTCAGTATAAGTTCTAGATCCTACATCAGGAGTTTTACCACCTGAAATAAAATACAGTTTTAAGAATTTGTATTAATAATTTCTTACCACTACAACTGATACAAGTACAACATGAACTTTAATTTTTTTTTTAAGTGTGATGAATGAGTTCATCACAGACAAAAGCTAGTATAATTCAAACATTAGGAAATATTTGTACCTTCAGCAAAAGGATCCATGCGCTCCGGAGAAATGATCATCCTACGCCTTTTTTGTCTGTACTCATCTTCCCTGTCCGCAATGGTTGGACGGCGTTTATCTGCAAATGGGTCATAGTCCTTGTCACTCTGAAACCATCAATCTTTATTTAGTTGAGAATTGATTACATAGATGAAGAAGTTTTTATAAATTTGTATAATATATAGATTACATAAAGCTAAAATGTACAATTTCAATGTAAGCATACTTCTTAAAAAAAGAGGTCAATAGCAAAATTGTATTTTATAAACATTCATTTCATATTGCAATTTTGTTCATAATCATATGAAGAATTCATGAGGTTGATAAGCCATATGCAGTTCAGTGTAGGCTTTACTAGTTACAAATCCTTCAGAGTTGGTAAACTTATAATCTCTTATCATACAATGTCCATCAGATATATCGGAGCTGTGCAGGTGGTTAGAAATATCTGAACCGGTGTACTATGTCAAAGCTATAAATTGCATGTTTAGATATTTGTGACCAACTCCACAGTTCCAATACATCTCATGGTGACTACAAAATAACAAAGTTGAGTTTGTTTTCAATAGTGGAATAAATAAAGTAGATTAGATTGTATTTCATTTATTTGAGCTTCAAAAACAAAAGAAATGCAACTCTGCTCCAATTCCATTTTTCATATTATTGAACCAAGGGATGGAACAAGGTCAGAAAAATCTCAAAGCTCAGATTGGATCAATGGAAAAAAATCTCAGTTTATTATTTTCACATTTACAAGAGTATAACTAATAATTTCACACTCACCTGTGCAATGTCATTTAACAATGAAGCTGGTGCTGTGTATCCTGGTCTTTTCTGGGATATGGGAACATTCTCCACATCCTCATCTTCCACCTCGTCATTGGCAGCAATGGAAGTTACATATCCGTCATACCTGGACTTGCCACCTTGGCCCTGGCTGTCATAAATATCACTATCATAATATGTTTCACCAAGGGAAACACCTTTGTTGTTGCCATTTTCTGATTGTATTTCCTTCTTTTTAGATTGTATTTCCTTTATTTGAGCTTCAATTGCTGTAAAAGATTAATATTGTTAATAAAGTTATTCATAAGCCTGGTTTCATATTTGTAGTATGAAGCTTTAATATTTGCCATAATCTAGTCAAATAAAGCTAAATATCTTAGGTATTTCTGTTTCTATTTCTACCCAGCATAGCTAAGAATCACCTCTAATTAGTGTATCTACTAGGCCACAACAATTGAATAATCTACTTGTGACAGACAAACATACAGATCAACATGAGAAACTTATGACACAGCAATGTTTTCAAAAAGGTGTAGACAACAATTATGTATGTATTGTTAAAAAGAAGTTATGGGATAACCTTATATTATTTTAACCTAAAGGTTTGATTATAAATAATGAAATGTACACAAATAGTATAGAATTCTTTAATAAATGAAACTAAAGATAGTCATTATTGTATATTCTTAACCAAATAGTACGAATAATTTATAGGGCGGCTTTTAAATAGAGTTATTTACTTGTGTTGCTAGATCTAGCATACTACATCAGTCTTACAACCATATTTACGTAGTGTATAACAGCTATTCATGCAGATTCTGCTTAATTATTTTTAGTATAAATAGAAAATAAAGTGATAAATACGTAAGGTGTTAAAAATGGCTGGTAATAAAGCAATCATTTAACCTACCTTCATGAGTCCTCGGTATTTTCTCCATGATTTATCATGGAGATATTTATAAACCAATACTCTTAAATAAGAACAATAATGCTAAAATAATAACGATTTACACAAAATAACTCAACATCAACACGTTCTAAATACCGATCGAGATCGACGAGACGCGTATCGCAAAACTACAGATAATATAATATAATTATGTATCAAATAGTGTGCACTGTGCAAAAACGGCAGAAAGCGATAAAAGCTTAAAAGTGGTATTTATTGAAAAGCTAATTAAAAACAGTTATGCCAACCTGTGGCGGAAAATTAAACCTGATTTACATTATCACATTGTAAAAATGTTGTCACTGCTTTATTCATTTAATCTTTATTGCACAATACAAGAAGGTACAAATGGCGAATTTAATGCCATAGGGCATTCTCTACCAGTCAACCAACAGGAGTAACGGTAAGATTAAATAGGTGTCTTTTTAACTCAAACGCGATACTTAAATAAAAAATATCAAGCTACATTGATAAAAATAAAAATACATATACATATAAAAATAATCATACACACACAAACATTTAATGTACCTTATGTGAATTACTAAGAGGATGATGAATAAAGCATGCACTTAAACCATACCGGCTTTTTATCTCCTTGGATGTTTGTTTATGCGTGGTGGATATGATGGTACATGAGATAAAATTCTTTCTCATCCAGCAATTTTTTAAGTTGAAAGCGCCCTTCAGCTTTATATCTATGGATTGATATTGATATGTTGGTTTTACCATTAGTTTTTGAACGCATCCTATTTGGCCAATGACATTCAATGCGTTGGCAACTCTTGAATTTTTGACATCTTATCTTTCTCGCTCGCTCACTTGCTGCAGCACAGGGTACGTGTTAGTGGCGGAAATTAATTTTTGTTTTCTTCAAAATACTTTATTAATTTGATATATATTTTCGCACAGGAAGGAGAAAACCCGATCCTGGCGTCTACAGGATAAACTTTCAGGTTGATTGGCTACAGTACTTTAGGTAAGTGTTGAATTATTATATCGTGACGAGTTCCACGTCAAATGTGTTGGGAGAAAGAAGGTGACACGTATTATCATGAATTCGGGATGCTGATATTTAGTAATTCATATATGTAGCTAAAAGACTAGTAAAGTATGTATGTTTAACTGTGAAACCACCATTGCCTTCAGGTTTTTGTTTTTTTTAATGGTTCTACGTACAATGCTACAAGCATGTCAAAACAAGAATGTGTGCCATGTCTTGTATACCTTTATCTGATAATTCGATTCTTAGTGAGGCTTATTTATCATTAACAGTATATCTTGTAAAATCTTTTTTTCGATATGAGCAGACAACATATTTGTGGCTCTACCTATGATATATACATATAAAATATACTTCATTATTTTAGTTTCTACATTATTTGTATTTTGTATGCTTTACAGCTTTTATGGTTCTTATGGCAACTCTAGACATTTATCATTTCTTATTAAATTCCATATGTAAATATTTAGTACCTAATGAAGGGATGTTTGCACATTTTGTGGTGGAATCTTATCACTTCTAATTATGCTTATTTAGTTAATACAATTGAATTAATGGAGTCATCATAATTATCTAATTAAAACAATATTTGTTGTATCTTATGTGTGTGGATGAATGCATCATTACATTTCAATGAATTGGGTGTTGAATGAAATGCTTGTAGTAAACATTATTATTTTTGAATATAATTTCAATAATTGGTTATGTACTCTTTAATAACCAGCATATTAGTCTAAAATAGTCTAGTTAAATAGTCTAGCAGAATAATAATCCTAAGACAATAATAATATTGATTAAATCAGTTATGGTTCTTATACATGTTGGGCTAGTTAACCATAATTGTGATTTTAATCCTGGGAAACATGATGATTTCTAGTCTAATCACAGTTATGTTTGCCAAATTAAAAATTCTCTGATGTCAGATGATTTTTCATTATTTACTTTATTTCTAAGAATTAATGAAAGTAGTCTGCAATTTGCACCACTAGTGTCAAAAGTAATTTGATACCAATTATTACTTATTATATGTTTTCTTGTTATTATGCAAGATCAACATCCTAGCAATGATTCTGATTAATACATTAATAAATTTAAAAATTAAAAAGCAATAAATTAATATTTGACTTGGATTTTTAATGTTTTACATTTACAGCTTGTAGTGCAATAATGCTCATGATTTTTTACAAAATCTTATACTGTTTTCTCATGCTCTCTTTAATAATAAATAACCTATCTTGTATTTTTTTGGAACAAAACATTTACATTGTCAATTACTCTTGTTAAAGGCAATGGACAATTGAATCTAATAAGGAATCATTGTGTAGGTACATCATTTGAGAATTTACTATAAACTAATATGTTATAAGCATGTCAGAATCCACATACTGGCTGCCTGGAATTTTCCTGATAATGAATATTCCCAATTTCCAGGTTTATTACTTTATATTTATTAAACATTATCCTAATGTAGACTAGTCATCATTTCAGCAATATCACTTTACCCAAGTTTAAATTGATTCTAAAACTACATGTTAAAACTTTTGAATTACATGTAAGTTGAACAGTTGTTTAAATATCAGACGATGTAAAAAATGTCATGTATTGTAATGTCTCACTATAGTGGCCACTGTGCAAACTGACAACCAAAGATATGATCTCTTTTACACTTGCTAAAGCCATGTAAGTTTGAAAGAGAACACATTGTGACCTTGGTTGTGTAGGTATTGCAGCTATTATATTGTATTGTATTTGCTGTAGTACTGTAACGACTTGGCGCGGACAAGGACTGCTGGAGGAGACGAAAATGATGCATCAGCAATCCATGATGGTTGGGGATATGTTGCCGGTTCACCCGGAGATTCCGCATGAGGAGTTGAACAACGTGGGCTACGAGAACAGCGGAGCGAACGCCTACGACGACCTGTTCCCGGCGCTGCCGCACTCGGCGCCGCCGGTGCAGCGCCACATTCAGCAGGCCACCAGCAAGCTGCGTGTCGGCTCCTCGCTGCACACCCAGGTTAATATAAATAATATTACTTCAAGTTTGTAGGGTATCAAGTAAAATTACTGCACTGCATTCATTTGTCTTACAAAACATACGGTATTCATTAATTTCCACTCTTCTATTAGAGATTCATTAACAAGAATACATGTCCAAATAGTGTTCAAATTTTTTATTTTCAAGCCATGTTCTTTTATGCACATAATATGCACCTGTGCTTTTTTTTCCATGCTCAAAGTTAACTGCTAAATATTTCTAAGCATTATGGTATAGTTAGCTTAGTAGATGTTTCTACTTAGTAAAAAAAACTAAATATTAATAAATTTATAAATGAGGATCTTTTTAAGGGTTTACATTAATTATCTTTGTATCATTCATTACGAATAGGGAAAAGATGAAAGTGTAAAGTGTTTTTTTCGCATAAAATGTTTCCATATTTTTAGATGTGACCATAGCACTCTAACCAGTTCTGATACACTCTACACTAATATAATAAAGGCGAAAGTTTGTGAGTGTGTATGTTTGTTACTTCTTCACGTCTAAACGGCTGTCATGGCTGTATGGCTATACCAGTACCTAACTGTATGGCTAAAATATCATAATACATTACTTTGACGTCGTCTTGAAGAGAACAGTGAAATACTTTAGACACCGGCTCCAGCCACGTGCCGCGTGCGGCGCCGATACGCCGCTCGCATGCTTACGTAATCACTATGATATATAAATTTCATTTGATCAATTTGTTTGAAGTGAAAACAACTTTTTTGCATACGCCTTAAAGTCGATAATCGATTGCATTCTTACCATTGGTATTTTTGCCGTATCGCCTTTCTGTGTATAAATTGATTCAAGTGTAGCTTCAATTGTTATCTGGTTTGGAGCATAGTATATTGACAATGACAGTAACATTTAATCATTCTCGTTCAACCTTAAAATTTCGTATGTACGTAATTAAATGCTTGTCTCTGCTAATATTTTAGGCACAAAACCTTATTTTTTACTTCTACTATTGAAACAGAAATAGTATTGAAATGACTAATATTATAAACACGATAATTAATATGGATGGTTAGAAAAATTGTTTGTGCTTTCACAAAATTTAATAAACGGATTTTAATGTAACTTTATAATAACATACATAGCAATTTACAGCTGCTGCTAGGTGGCGCTTATATAGTGGCATATATTTTGCGGTACATATTTTTAAATGTAGACTTTAACAACCCGATTGACCGTTTTAGAAAATCAGTATATTTTTGCATAAATATCTATTGTAGGTTTTCCATGTGCCATATGAAGAGCGGAAACTGGATAACGCCAACACGTTTGGCGAAGGCGAATCGTTGCGGACATGTCAAGCCATCACCAAGGACACCGGAGCCCACATCGAGATATCTACGAGCAAGGACGGAAGCCTCACTTTCCTTCTTACGGGAAAACATAGCGCCGTCCTAGACGCGCGTCGCAAGATCTTGACCCATTTCCAACAACAGGTAGGTACATTATTTTATACAAATATTTATATTTCACTGGTCAACTTATATAACCCTTAAAATGCTAACTACTTTCTAAAGAGTGCTTCGGAACAATGTTGTAATACAAACTTCATAAAAAAAAGAAGACATTAAAACAAATGACTTCCTTTGGTAGACGTCAAATAGGTAATACAAGAAAATATTTTTGGTACAAACTTGGGATTGTATTCTATCTTTACAATAATGTCGTCGTTTGAAATTAGTCGTCGTAAGCTCATAGTGAACACGCACCTTGAAAATGTCAGTAAGAATCAGGCTAGAGTTGCAAAACATTGAAATCTGCCTAGATCTTGTCGGAAAGTTTTTACGCTGCTACAAAGAGAGGTTGAACGTTGAAAGAAACTACTGGTCGTAAAAGAGGGTGTCAGGACAAAAATGTCGTTAAACGTTAAAAAACAAAGCGGCTTTATAAACTAAAAATCACTTATTTCAGAAAAAATCTATTTACAGATTAAGTTAGTAGATAAACTATAATAACATAACAGAAAAATATTTAATTATATGACTCCTATGATCTTAGTAGTTGCCAAAAAAATAATATTAATAAGAAATAAGAAAATAAATAAGATTGCCAATATAAAAATATAATTTAATTAATATACTATTTCAGGCTAGCAAGCAAATCTCGATTCCCAAGGAACACCACCGCTGGATCCTCGGCAAACAAGGTCAGAAGCTGAAGGAACTGGAGAAGGTTACCGCTACCAAGATCAGCGTGCCCGGCATCGCCGACAACAGCGAGGTCGTCACCATCACTGGCACTAAGGAGGGAATCGAGAAAGCTGAACATGAAATTAGAGTGTGCTCGGAGGAGCAGGTAAGAAATTAGCTTGGTTTTCCACTTTGAAATCAAATTCTGGTATTATAGTAATGAAAATTAACTGGCATTCATAGAGGGATTAAAGGTTTCGGTATGTTGCAAATATCACAGGTTTTAAACGCGTCAGTGGCGGCGCGTCTGTACAAGTCAATTCCCACCCTAACTTTCCTGCATTTCAACTATATTCCTCAGGCTCATGAATAAAAGGCAAGACTGTATTGGCCCCACCTTGGCTATCTAGGACAAAAATTGGCCCGCCCACACTACGGTGTAGGGTCTACTGATGGTCAGTTAAAGCTGTTTGTACAGCTTTTAATACTTGCAAATTGTATTCCAAATCCGTCAAAGTAGTCTACATATTACAAATGAAGGACAAGTGTACTAATTATAAATTTCTTCACAGTCACGCAAAGCGTTCGAAAGGATCACCGTCCCGAAGATCTACCACCCGTTCATCCAGGGCCCTTACGGCGAGCGTGTGAACGCGCTGGCGGCCGAGACCGGCGCCCGCATCCACATCCCGCCCGCGTCTACGCAAAGCGAGGAGATTGTGGTGGCTGGAGAGAAGAACGGCGTCCTGGCGGCTAAGGCGCAGATTGAGCAGATTGCCGAGGATATGGTATGTACACACGCTCGAATCGGTCAAGTTTATGACCAAATGAGGCGTCGCCCATAACAAACTGATGTTGCGTCTGGAAAGAAGAACTTATGTACTTGCAAATAAGGCACTACAGATTGCACTTAGCATCCGTACGATTTTTTTTTATCTCTTGCTTATATTATAACCAGTGCTTACGTATAAATTGAGAAAATACCATTCATGCTATAATAAGTTGTGCTTAGCTTTCATGGCAACAAAAAACAAGTGACACCTTATAGCACATATCTTTAAAAAAAACACTTAAAGTAATAAAATCCATTGCCCACAGGCCAAGAAGTGCTCGACAGTTCGCGTGGAGGTTCCAAAGTCGCAGCACAAGTACGTGATCGGCGCGCGCGGGACCACCATCCAGGAGATCCTCAAGGAGACCGGCGTCTCCGTGGAGATGCCGCCGCCGGACTCGCCCACCGGCACCATCACTCTACACGGACCGCACAACAAGATCGGCCTCGGTGAGTTACAATAGGCTAGGCAATGTTCTTTTTTGTATTAGGAAGAACTAGACAGGAAAAACCCGCATGGTAATAATATGCGTTTTTATTATATTTTGAATAAGATGTTTGTGATGTAAGACCTTGAGATCTGATAACTTTTTGACAGTGTGAGACATATGGTTTTGTCTTGGCATAATTTTACATGAAAAAAATTTTTGGTGGCATTGTACTAAACATATCAAAATGACATTTTTGGTACACAATGTGAAACACGGCAGTCCATAACAAATTCATTTATTAAATTTATTTGTTCTTGATCACGTCTTTCATAACAACATGTATGTACAAGTATTTTGGGTTGAACACACTTGTAGATTGCGTTGGACCCTTTAGTATGCATAGTTGGTTCCCGCCACGTAAAATATAGGCGTTAATAATGCCTTTGAATTAACGGCCTCCTTTGTTCCCCATATATATATACGTCACCCGTGTATTTAACCTTTTGAGAGCCACAGGCAGTCAACGCTGACAGCTGAAAATGAACATTTAGATATTCCAGTATGGTTCCCTTGTGCGTGTTATACGGAAGTGCTGTGACTGAAGGGCGTAGTAAGGACCTGTAAATTGGCTACGAGAGCTAAAAAATCGATTCGTCATTTCATTTAATTTGTGTGATACTCTGACTTTATATTCACGCGTATAGTTGTTATTTTCTAAGCTGGCAATACAACTCATTTTCTATATTTAACCTACTTACTGAACCTACTTACAGAAGAGTTATTGAAGTAATATTAAATTCCACAGCTTTATCGAAGGTGTGTGAAAAGGCCAACTCAGTGAAAACGGCAACAGTTGACGCTCCCACGTGGATACACAAATATATTATCGGAAAGAACGGGTCAAACATTAAAAAGATAACACAAGACTTCTCTAAGGTGAGATTTGTTTTTAACACTCCAATAGAATCGTATATAATGTTTTGAGAAGACCATCAATTAATAATTAATGTCTTATATCTTATTACAAATTTGATTTACGATTCTCTATTAAAACTTTCGCGGTTTTTCTGAAAATGCGAGAAGCATCTGAACAAGCTGATTAAAGAAATCGCCCATAATAAGAGTTGAGCCCCTGCTACTTAAGAAAAATAGTTGCAATTACCTTCATAGTTTTATCCCTATTCGTCTATCAAATCTAAAGCGTGCTTAATAAACATTTGACCTCATTAGTATTTTCACGCTTTTT